>OX421318.1:15074514-17474514 GCA_949125395.1 Diaphora mendica
TGCATGTTCATGATCTCAACTGCATTAATGAATATATACCTTCAATTTATATTTGAAATGTTACCTTATTATAATATACCTAAGCTTGATTCGTTTTTCTAATTAATAACATTGCAGGTTTGACCTGTTCTAAGTTATAAATAAGGTTTTTTTTTAAAATAGAATATTAATTATGAATGCAAGCGCTTGAAACCGTCAAAATAGCAAAGGATGAATACATTTAATTAAAATTAGAATATCTTAAAGTCTTAAGGATACGTTTATCAAGTGCTTCAATATATATATTATCTCTAAAACAAATTCAGGTTTTCATAGAAGATAGATGCAATCGGATCAGGTATCAACATTACTTTTGAACTGCATAAATCATTATATTATCACGTATCGGTATTAGCAATAATAACCAGATATAAATTATTTACTATATGACATGTAGATAGGTTTAGTGCATGCATCAATGCTAGTGTCTATTTAATTTTTTTATTTACAACGTTAGGTAGGAGTATTTTGCGAGTTTGTGTTGATTTGAGAAAAAAGGTTTTAGTTTATTTAATTAATTTAAATAATGTTAATTCTAAATTTTTTTCATGTCATTGATGAATGTGTTCCAACTTACAACCCTATTTCATTTATCTTACAATCGCTGATTGAAGTTAAAACAACGGTTGAGAATATTTTTCTAAATACTAACTCAATCATCATTCCATATGACAATTAATACTTAAAAAACGAGAGACCTTCAAAATAATCACTATACCAACATATCGGAAACTCGTTGAGGCCACAATTGTAGTCACTAAAGTGATGTTTCCATGCGTGTCGAACCGTAAACGTTTTGTTAATAGTCTTGTCTTTATTCTCAAGAAACCGGTAGAAAACCCAACGTGAGTTCATAGTATTTCTCAGAAAATTAGATTGGGTTAACATGTTATTTATTAAGAATAAACCATAAGTGAAGTGCAAAAGAAACATTTCATTGCTGTTAATATTACACTGAGTATATTCTTATGTAATTACACGTCGGTTATCTATGTGTTATTCTGATATATAAGCTATATAACTGTAAAGTTTCATCCAAATCCGTTCAGTAGTTTTTGCGTGAAAGAGTAACAAACATCCATCCATCCATACTTACAAACTTTCGCGTTTATAATATTACTAGCTTTTGCACGCAGCTTCGCTCACGCAGACTTTCATCCCCTGATTTACCCCCTTAGGGGTGGAGTTTAGTAAAATCCGTTCTTAGCGGATGTCTACACCCTATAAGGAACCTACCTTCAAATTTCAAGTTTGTAGGTGTCATAGTTTCTGAGATTTCGTGATTAATAAGTGAGTGGTATTTCGCTTTTATATATATAGATTAGGATGTATTAACACACGTACCTATTTATCCACGCGATGACGGAAGAGATATTCATCTCGTTGGTGTCATAAAAGAAGACTATGAGAGCAAATAACGTAGGAAAACAGTACTGCAGGAAGGAAAACTTGATACAAACCCTAAACCAGCGTGGTAGAGTAGGCCCTAATTCTTCTTCCTAAGGACAATTCCATGTCCAACAGTACGCTTAAAGGCAGTTGATGATGGGTATTTAACAATTTTTCACTCTCACTTTATGCGTAAGACATTTTCTAGAACACTTTAATCTTTCCAAATCTTTTTTTAAATCCTTTTTACAACATTCATGTTTTTTTGTTCAATTAAATAATGACCACTTCAATATAAGCTTCTTGCAAACGCATCAGGGCGCGTCAGGACGTCTGCTTAACTCGTTGAAAGCTGAATCAGTGGATGGAATATTATGAAATCTGTATGTATTTTTATTAGCAACTTTTACATAATTATATGAGTAAATGAACATTCATGGAACGTATGCAAGGTTTAACTGCGGCCATAAATCTAAATTATTATTCAACGTGAATAAATAATAATGTATGGGGCGTATGACATAAATACCTTCTTAAAAGTGTCTGGCTGTAAAAGCTGTATACTGTGGTTTCTCATTGTGATCCACAATAAGTTAATACATGTAGAGTAGTCAATTAGGGCCGGCAGCCGTTACGAGATAATTTGATTAGTCCCACGTTCTTTGGGGACCAGACGGCAATTTTGACAAAGAATTAAGAGTATCTCAAGCACACAATCTAGTTATTTGTTTTTTGTAGGATAATTCAATGCTGTTAGCTAAGCACGTGAAAGTAATACGAAACTTGAATATAAATTTTAAAAGTTTTAGGTATTCAATTACCTACACTCCCAGTTCAGCGTATGGAGAGCAGCATTAAGATTGCGACAGCCACGTTGTTTTAAATTTTAGTCTCGATTTTAGAACATGCTTTTGAAGAAAAACTTGCGCAAGAAACAGTATTAAAAACTCCAACGCGGGAAGATTTTCGTATTTGTCTACACACCAATATCTCTAAATATAAATGTGACGTGGATGAGTCCCAATTAGTCACGCTTCAATTGTAATACTAATTTTAAAACTCAATAAACTACGTACAGATATCTATTGATATTCAACAGGTGATGTTCCTGTTGGTATTACGCCATATAAAAAACAACATACATTTTATACATTATAATATAACCTTACAGGACCTTTATGTAATTTTTTTTTTTTTTTTTATGGAATAGACCGGCAAACGAGCAGACGTATCGCCTGATGGTAAGCGATTACCGCCGCCCATGGACACCCGCAACACCAGAGGCGTCACAAGTGCGTTACCGGCCTTTGGGGGATGGGGGGGGGGGAGATAGGGGGAGGGGTTTGGGTATGGGCCTCCGGTATCCTCACTCACTCGGTGAAACACAGCGCAAGCACTATTTCACACCGGTTTTCTGTGAGGCCGTGGTATCACTCCGGTCGAGCCGGCCCATTCATGCCGAAGCGTGGCTCTCCCACGGTAAATGATTATCTAAAGGTCCTGTAAGATTAAAATCGACACAATAACTTAAAATTCATGTCTTGACTAAACGATTCCTCAATGCAGAGCATTAACGACTTTGCCTAAAAACATGAATTTTGGCCACTGATGCTGTTTCAGTTATAAATCCCCACTTAGGAAGGGTTTTTGCAAATTGTCCGCCTTAACATATGAAAATAAGGGATGGAAATTAGTCATTTTCAAAGTTAGAAATACAAAATAAGATAATCACGCAAGTATATAATCTTATTATATATAAAAAACAATTGCTGTTGTTTGTCTTGCTAAAACTCTAGAACGGCTGCACAGCCGTTCTAGAGTTTTGAGAGAGAGAGAGAGTCCGAGTAACCAAAATCAGCTAAATCGGCCCCGATTTAGCTGATTTTGGTTTTGAAATGTTTATCGTAGTCCAGGATAGGTTTAAACGGTAAAAAATCAATAATAACATGAAAATCCAAATGCTACGCGTACGAAGTAGTGGGCACAGGTAGTAATATAATATAAATACCTAGTACTTACTATGGAGCTATTACGAACGAAAACATGTAAAAAATAACGCAGTCATTAGTATGTGCATCTTTATTGAATGCATAATGTGTAAGGTCATTTGATCAGTGCTTATATTGTTATAATATTTATTATCCTCTTCATGATACCTTTAGCTGTTTAACATTAAATATATAATTTATTAAACATTAAATATATGTAATTGAATTATCCACATATGTATTTTGCTAATGGTATCTTTGCCTAAAATGCAATGAATTTTTTTTTAAAGTACTTAAGTATAACAAATGTAAACTTTTATACTTCAACTTGTCTAACTTACATTAAGGGTACATATTTTCTTTGAAATAATTATTGAATATTTTATAAGCGAGCTTGTAGCAAAGGCAATAAAAATGCAAAATTTCAAAATTATCTGCATCTTGTGGCTCATTAAAAAGTCTTGAAGTCTTTTAAAACAAAGTTAACACCCAATTTAATCTTGTTTGGACCGGCGATGTCGTCAAGCTCGCGAAATAGCGGTCGAGGTCCTTCACACACAATCATATGGACAAATCGCAGTGTCGTGTGTTGAATCAAAGCATTTCTTACTTATTTCTTTTGACCTTGCGACTTGCTGCGTTTGCTTTGGTGACATCATCACTAATAACTTGACAGAATCGTGCAGTCGAGGCGACTAATAGGTCTAGGTAACCACACTTTATTTATACAATTAAAAAGCTGATGCCACTATGATGCTGTCAGCATCCGGACTTATTAGTTAGTCATGCAAGTCATTTATAAAATGTAGGAAAAAAATATGAGCTTTGTTATATGTTTTATGATTAATAACTGTTTGGCCAACGTAGTCTAATGGCAAAAATCTCCTTTTTCTAGAGAGGCTTATGTCCAGGAGTGGACTATTAAGGTCTGTCGATGATGATAACTAGTAACATAATATTGAAACATAAATACCACGGCCTCACAGAAAACCGGTGTAAAACAGCGCTTGCGCTGTGTTTCACCGAGTGAGTTAGGATAACAGAGGCCCATACCCCAATCCCGACCCCCATCCCCCAAAGGCCGGAAACGCACTTGTGACGCCTCTGGTGTTGCGTGTGTCCATGGCCGGCGGTAATCGCTTACCAGCAGGCGATACGTCTGCTCGTTTGCCCCCTGTTACATAAAAATCAAAACATAAATTATTCTAAATATATCCTGGTCAATAGTAATCTAGTAACAATAATAACTATTACAAAACTTCATTCATCTTTTTTTTCTCATAAAATTGTACATATATTGTATAGCAATGGGTATACATTGCTATAGTAATTATAGTAATCATAAGATCCGTAAACTCTACGAATGTATTAAGGTCATACACGGTACGGATTTAGATTTGACATAACTGTTTTTTATACTGGGTACAGTATAAAGAGACAATTGTAAGCGCCAGTCTCTAACTTCTTAAGTTTTTAGATTTCTCTGTTAGCTTTCAGAATATCAAAGTATCCTATGAGAGTGTAGGTGATTATGTGAAATATGTTCTGACAATTACCAATTAATAATGATTGTGAGTTCCATAGGTATTGGTTATAGGTGGATATATATATATTCATATATTTTTGTCAAAGGCATTTAGCACAAAATTTTTAAAGTAGCTCTACTTTTTATAGACTAGAAGACTGTTAGTCTTAAACCAACAGAACTCACTCTCTGACACTGAGCGATGTGTACACACGCGCCATCGTTATAACCCTTTTAAATATTTTAAGTTAGTGTAGATTATAGTGGGACACTTGATTCTAAACATTAATAACGGAACAAGTAAAATTTTAACAAAATAGAAAATGACTTTGAGAACGACCAAATCGATCGATTTCTCTTGAATGCCATCATCAGATCTTAGTGTCCATATCGTGGTGCCACCGTTGGGATAACTTCTTTCCATTAAAAAAAGAATGATTAAAATCCGTTCATGAACGACGAAGTTATCCGCGAACATATCTACATAAAAAACATGAATATACGGTCGAGTTGAGAACCTCTCCTTTTTTGAAATCGGTTAAAAATACTCTTACGTTTTCAGTGTTTTTGAAATGATCATCAATTTATTTTATTTGTGTTTGTAGGCGTGATTAATATTAATAAACTAGCTGACCCAAGCAACCTCGTTTGCGTCCAAACTACCACCCCACGTTTTAACCCCAAAAGGGGGTTGAATTCTAAAGACACATTATTAGTACACCACCACACCGTCTATAGAGTATACATTTTAAATTTCAAGTCTCTTACTTCAAAAACATAGAACTTTCATACAAACGTCCAACCCCCGTTTTACCCCCTTAGGGGTGGCGTTTCGTAAAATCCGTTCTTAGCCTATAAGGAACCTACCTGCTAAATTTCAAGTTTGTAGGTGTTATAGTTTCTCAGATTTCGTGATTAATAAGTGAGTGGTATTTCGCTTTTATATATATATGTATAGATATATAGATTAGACTCTAAGCATTTTGTGACAGATTAAGAATACGGAGTGTCAGCACCCCTACTCATCCCATAGGTATCATAAAAGGCGACTAAAGAACAAACTATGCAGGACAATACATCTGTAAGGAGAAAGAAAACTAGAAACAAATTTTATACATATCCGTCTGGCCAGCGTGGGCCAAAACTTCCTTGTTGAGAGGCCTATGTCCAGCAGTGGACTATTAAATCTTGTTGATTCTGCTGATCCTCTAAGCTTAGCCGCGGAAGAACGGTTAGAAAGACAGGCAGATATAGCGAATATAAAACATAAAAATGAACACACGGCAATTTAAAAAAAACTTTTATAAGGCATTTGTAAGTGGGTAATGTTGGTATGTAAGATAAATATGGTTACGTCCATGTAGTACCTACCCCGAGCAGGGTCAAACGCTGCTGCGGCATCTACTCAGAATGATTTTCTACTGTAATGGGTGTCTTGTTATGTGGAATGTTGACGACCGTTATTGCTTGTGCATGCAGATTGGATGAAATTGGTCAACCAATAACAAGGGTATATAAAAATATTTATTGTCGTGTTACATACTCTTGAGTTGGACTTCTTATTGCATATTACTATTGTATTGAATTTTACATTTTTATTAGCTTATAGATAGAAACGGCAAGATAACATTCGTACCTCGCAGAGTTCATCATTAATTTTAGACGTTTGAAGAGAAGGTCAAGAATGAGTATTATAAATGGAATAAAAACATTTACCTTTGAAAGTATAGAGTATAGAGGATAAATATTTCATCTAAGTTGCAGATGATCAATTCAGTGTCTAACGCGAGGAAACACAAAGTTAATGTAAGTAAAAAATATACGTCGAATAATATAGGTATTTAATAGCTGAGCCTAATTTCAAGAGTTTTTACAGCGTCGTGTGGAACGGAACGAATTTATATTTTATTGTTAGGGGCAGCGAAGCGCGAGACGCTGATGTCATGCTTAAAATGCATGATATGTAAAGCTAACATAAAGCTAACGCGTCTTGGAGTTTCTAAGAAATGATACTTGCCACTTGATGTTCCCACTGGTTCACTGGTTGGTCAACAAGTTGAAAGGAGACAATTCTGATTGCAAAAACTGTTAGTTTTAGCAATCTTAGCTTTGGCGATGTTAGAGCAGTCTCAAAACTTAAAAACTAAGGTATGAACAGTACGGTAATATCATAAACTTCCTAAATATTATGACATACCATAAGTGAAGTTGCTTAAAATTTTTAAAAAAAGAGTAAACACGGGCAAGATGTTTGTTGTAATGACTGGCCGTGAGCAGATACCCACGGTAAATTGTAGAGTTATGGTCACCGTTAGAAATTAGCTGCGCGGGGATCATAGAAAACAAAAAAGTGAATTATAAGACTTGTATTTTTCTTGCGTTTACACTTGTATCTTTTAGTCTGTCATCTATACAAATTAATAAAATTTAAGTGTTTGTTTGTAGTTTCAAATTAACATATTTTTACTAAATGCACATGACATTATAAACGGTATTTACATCAAAGAATTAATTTCCAATTTTTGTCCGTCTGTTTGTTTTGGCCAATCTTTGGAAAAGCTGGACTTATTTTGACGGGATTTTCACTGGCAGATAACTGATGATATAAGGAGTAAGTTAGGGTATTTTTTTTTAGACTAGCATCGCCCCGCAACAGTCATTTATCAAAATTTTGTTATGAATATGAATTGCACAAGTAATTAGCGTTTTGTAGTTACAAAAAAAATGTTACAGTATATTTTTTGTGCCTAAATCGTCAGTGTAAACTAATGGATCTGCATGGCTTAAAACGTTTCACAAGGTTAATACGCAGGCTAGAATAAAAACGCAAATTGAAAATTAAAAACACGATGATATCAGAAGAGAACTAAAAATATACATGTAGGGTACTAAATAAGTTTTGTAGACATATTTCATAACCGAACTAATGAGACAAAATTAGTTTCAGTAGTCCGACATCGAACAAAACAACAGAACTACTGAGACTGGAACACGAACGCCTACCGGACAAATGTGATTAGGTAGTAACTTGGCTTACTCAACTATTTTTATATTAAAAGAATGTCTAGCAGTGGACTACTGATGGCTGTTGATGATGATGAAGCGACCTTCTGAAACTTCTGATTTTTACCGATCTGCTGCGTTCTAGCGGTACGAGTTACGATTAATTTTAAATAAAACTAGATAGATTGCCAATATAAAAACAAATAAAGATTTAGTTGGTGTATATCCCAAAGCTGAATGCAAACCCAGACCCTATCAATAAATAGCCGATGTCCAGCTACTTGACAATTATTTACAAAAACGTTCATATTGATTCAATTCAACTTTAAGAAACCTGCTTCATAATGTCAAGTTTATATATTTTTTTTGAATGAACCAATAAAAATACAAACTACTTTTGTAAATAACATGGTTATAAAATATACTTTTTCTCAGCCTTTAATAATCCTTTTTAATTATTATTTTTTTTTTTTTTTTTTTTTTTTAATTTTTATTTAATTCATTTTTATTACCAAAACATAAAAATTAAATTAATATTAATATAAAAATTATTTAAAATTTATTAATAAAAAAAATAATTTAATAAAGGTAGTAGAGCCACGCTGATTTCAGCACGAACGGGCCGGCTCGACCGGGGCGGTACTACCCTCGCACAGAAAATGAACGTAAAATGACAGCGATCGTGCTGTCGTGTTTCGTTGGTGAGTGCGAGACCGGAGGCCCAAATAGTCTAGTCAACAAGTTCCACACTTGTTGACTAGACTAAAAGATGCAGCAGCATCACTAGGCCGCCATAGTGTGGGTCGCCATACTGCATTGTCAGCATTTGCAATGAGTATGGTGACCACCACTCTTGGATTCTGCTTATGCTTGCCATCAGGCAGAGTAGAGTCATTTTGGCGGGCCAAACATAAAAAAAAAAAAACCCAAGATTGCTTTGGGATTGGCTTACCAGTATATCATGATCATCAACGCATAAATTCACTATATACGCATTTTAGATAACTTCTTCGCTATTAGTGTTTTTCCCGACGCTTGGAAAGAAGCACAAATCATCCCTTTACCCAAAAAATTAAATCCTTCATCCTTCTCCGACTATCGTCCTATTTCCGTACTTTCCTTTATGTAAAAAGTCTTAGTACGCCTCGTCCACTCACAACTAACTTCTTACCTAATGAAGAACCAGCTCGTCAATTCTTATCAATCGGGCTTCCGTACAGGTCACAGCACGGTAAGCGCGCTGGTCAATGTCACTGACGATATCAGGCTGGGTATGGAGCACGGAAAACTAACTATACTCTCCATACTGGACTTCAGCAATGCGTTTAATACAGTAGACTTCGATATCTTGCGGTGCATTTTACACTCTATTAACATATCTCCAACGGTGGTTGATTGGTTTCGTAGTTACCTACCTGTTAGGGCGAAGGCAGCGAGTGCGCATTGAGGAATAATTTTCTTCGTGGTGTAATCTGTTGGAGTACCGCAAGGTGGCGTTTTATCTCCTTTACTCTTCACAATTTTTATAAATTCTATTTCTAAAACATTACTCTCATCCCACCACCTTTACGCAGATGATCTTCAAATCTATACGCAACCACCATTTAATAAATTGTCGGAAGCTTTTGCAACTATGAACTCAGATTTGAAGCAGGTGTATAAATGGAGCAGCCAGTATGGTCTAATTCTTAATCCATCTAAGACTAAAGTTGTTATTGTGGGCAGTTCCAGAATGCACGCGAAGATCGACTGATCTGTTTTACCAGACATTAAATTTAATGACGTCGTACACCGTACCGTAACACGTCCATCGGTACGTGCGTCAAGAGCCTAGGAATTCTGATCGATTGTACGTTGTCTTGGGATCCCCATATACATGAAGTTAGTCGAAAAGTGTTTGCATCGGCGGGTTCACTGCGAAGACTCCGCAACTTTCTACCCACAGTTACTAAAACTGCGCTGGCTGAATCCCTGCTCCTTCCTATACTCGATTACGCTGATGTCAGTTATCTCGATATCACTGAGGAGCAGCTTGATAAATTTGAGCGCCTTCAAAACTTCAAACTTAAAAATATTTTATTCATATAGGCACTTATTTTACAGGCACTTATGAATAGTCAATATTTAATATTTTAAAAATCGAGTGATTCTAGTCGACAGTTCCAAGTGCAGCCTACCCTTCATGGAGAAGAATCTGGCAAGAAACTCCATTGTTGTTCCTTTTAAAAAACAATAATACGGTTTACAATATTTTTTTCACTAAGAGACTTGAATGAGAACGAAGTCGACCAAAGAAAACAAAATAAAAGGTTTGGAGTCATTGCTGCACAGCCATGAGCTAACCAATCATGCACCTTTCTTACTGATAGCTGCAAGATTTTTACATTGTTATATTGTGACATTGTATTGTTATATTGTGAGGTCCACTTATGGAAAATAAAATCCAAATAGCACTTTCACTCACAGTCAAATTTAAAAAGATGTTATAGGTCCAAATATAAAATAATCAATAAATGTCACAAATGCAAAATAGAGTAAGACGCATGGATCAGCCATCGACCTATTCAACCATAGTTGAGCTGCGTACTCAGGCCGCACAGCAAATCATCAGGTCAATATCAAAGAAATTAATAATTAATAATAATCATAGTCGACAAGGTGCTCATACAATAACAAGTGCGTATTTAATAAATGGGAAAACATTGTTAGATAAGTACCAAAGTACCATCATGTATTCATTTACATTATACAAGTATGTGTGTATGTTTTCATTTATAAGTTGCAACTAAAACAATCAACAATTTGTATTTTAGAAAAAAAAAGAAAGATGAAAATTAAGTAGAATTGATACAAGAAACAGATAAAATAAAGGAAAATTTAAACGAGAACAAACTAATTAAGAGAAAAAGGAAATTATTAAAAAAAAATATACAGAAAATAGTCACAAACAAAATCTTAACTTCTGTATTAGTATATTTGTTTTCTATGTATGTCTATGTAGTATATATTGTATTGCATCTTCTCTGTTCAAAACTTCGGTATTCTTTTGTTTGGTTTACGCAAATACACACATCAAAAGTGTCTAGGGATCAAGCATTTTTATGCGGATTTCTTGAGATTGAGATGTGGCTTTGGCCCTGGCCTGCTCAGTCGCCAGACTTGAACCCGATTGAGCATGCATGGGATATGCTACAGAGAAGAGCTCTGCCGAATATGGAGGGTATCCAGTCGCAAGAAGACCTTTTTTTGTTGTTGCAACGAACATGGGCGGCCATTCCACAGCGTGATTTGGATGAACTCATTTTGAGTATGCCAAACCGATTCTTGTGTTGTTAGTGTTCGCGGTAGAAACACGGATTATTAATTGTTTAAGTTACCTAATAAAATTTTAAAGAAAACTGTTATTTCAGTCTTTTTTTCGAACTTTAATGTTAGTGGTTCAAATGTCCAAAATCCCTTTATTAGGAAAATGGCAAATTTCTTTATTAATGCAAAGGTGACTTGGTTTATCGTTACTGTGACAAACGAAAACAGTTTATTTGATGAATCCTTAAAGAAAATTTTAATTAATATCAATCAGGAGAAAAGTTATTGCAAAAATATATGTTGATCCCTAGACACATATGTTGATCCCTAGACACTTTTGATGTGTGTATGATCATGTGTCTGAATTTCGCAAATTGCTCAAGTGGCTCCCAATTCGACGGAATTCTCATACTCTTTCTATACTTTATAGTATTTTATTCAGTGCCTTTACTCTACCTTACTTAAAATAAATAAATTAAAAAAAAACCATTAGACGTGCCAAAACACTGACGGCGTTTAAGAATATGGTTAAAGATCACTACCTACTTAGATTCATACATACTCTTTACTCTCAGTGGCTGTACATGACTAAATGCTGTCTATTTGTGGATATGTATTGTATATATTTGTAATATGTATATCATATTAGGATTTCATTTCTTTCTCTAAGTTTCTTAGGAAAGTATTTTTTTTCTTTTTTGGGATGTATTTCTTGTACATCTCTTTCTTCTTTTGAAAAAGTCCGAGTACCAAAAATAAAACATCTAGCATAAAAATTAGTGAAAGTCTATACAAACTTGCACCCCCCAATTTTGGGGGTTGGAGGGCAAAAGTAATAGGTTTATGAATTTTTCTATTGTTTGTATACTAAACTTAGTTTAAACACCTAATTTCAGCTTTCTAGCACTTCAGAAAGTACCCTAACAGTTTTGATGATCATCAGTGTGTCAGTGACGAAATCGATGTTTTTTAGGTATCAATAAAATCTAAAGTATGCAATTGAAACTTAGTATGTTTTATTAGTCTATTACTGACATCATATCCTGAGAATTTGAAAGATCTGGTATATCGGAAACCAAAGTTATGTGGGTTGAAAAAAACGACGAAACACTTCGAGAAAAGGTAGGTAGTGCCCTTGCGTTTCGCTTGCCTCGTCTTGGCGGGGGCACGACCGTGCCCCCAGATATGTGAGTATGTGTGTATGCAATACATCCGGTCAATATATCCATCCAAAGGTTGGATATATTGACCTGCCTGCCTTTTGGCAATAAGGCCGCCCCTTGCACACATCTTGAATTTTAAGTGTAATAATTTGTAATTGGTGTACAATAAACTATTGTATTGTGTATAGTGTATTCTATTCTATTAACAGCCTTTAATAATATATATATAGTCCAATGCTCGTTTGAACAGGATATATCCTTAAAATCATCTTCAAATGTTAACGGTTGGTTTTCGATGATTAGTAAAATTTATCCTTCTGCTTTGTTTCACTATTTTGGAAACTATATTGTGTGGCGCCTTTTTTTGCACCTCTGTTTACATATCTCTGGTTTGCGAAGAAAGTAACTCGGTTTAAACTTTAAAATAAGGCTTTTAAAGCGATTATAATAATTTATGTCTTAAATATTTTTGGTTAGTAGTTATATTACAGTAGGGATTTTGGTTTCGTTAAAATTCACCAGCTTAGGAATGTGTACGTATCGATGTTGTAACTGTAATTAGGCCGTTAAAGTCTAAAGAGCAAACAATAAACAATCTAACTTTTGCATTTATAAAATAATTAAAATTATATACACAACAAAGTGATTATTGACGTTGCTAAAATAATGTTTTGCTGCTAACGAGTTCGAAATAGGAAAGGAGTTGACCAATTACATAAAAACCAGTAACTCCATAATAAATGCATGATCTTCTTTAAAATATTAAATAATAAGCGTCTAACGTATCAATCCATTAATTTTTTTATGTAAATGGCATAAGAGGATTCTAGTTTGGTTTCTTTATCTATCTAGAACTAGAATGGCGAGTCGCGTTGTGTAAAAAAGCTGTGAATTGAGTTCTTGCGTGCGACGAAACACGTGAAGTTCGTAGGTTGTTCTTATTTTACCCGCACAGATTTAAAGATATTTACGTCATTTTTT
This sequence comes from Diaphora mendica, assembly GCA_949125395.1. Classification (NCBI taxonomy): domain Eukaryota; kingdom Metazoa; phylum Arthropoda; class Insecta; order Lepidoptera; family Erebidae; genus Diaphora; species Diaphora mendica. The sequence goes on from OX421318.1 coordinate 15,087,909, forward strand.
AGATAAAAGAAAAAATACACTAATATTATAAGTGCAGAGTTTGTTTGTTGTTTGAACGCACAAATTCGAATCAGGTGTGAATTGAAAAATAATTTTGGGGACGTTCCATTGATTAGCTAGTGCAAAGGTGATAAAATCGGCGAAGTGCGGGTCGGATTCGCGCTCGAAGGCTTCCGTACCATTGCCATGCCATATATCTATGTCTATACATTTCAAGTATCAACCTGTTGCCAGTATTAATATCGAGCAAGTAACGGCAAAAAATCACGTTTGTTGTATTGGAGCCCTCCCTTATTATAATTTTTTTTTTTTTTTTTAACCGACTTCCAAAAGGAGGAGGTTCACAATTTCATTGGTATTTTTTTTGTTTTTTTTTAGTATTTGTTGTTGTAGTAGCAGCTGTAAAAATTTCAACTGTCTAGCTATCATGGTGCATGAATAACATGGGGACTGACAGACGGACGAACACAGACAGTGGAGTCATAGTAATAGGCTCCCATTTTTACCCTTTACCCTAAAAAGTTTGCTGACTGCGTAGTTCGTGACTATGAATACGCTTTTTAGGGTTCCGTACCTCAAAAGGAAAAAACGGAACCCTAATAGGATCACTTTGTTGTCCGTCTGTCTTTCTCTCGTGAAGGTATCAAGCTGAAATTCAGGGTCATTCTCCGAACGCTTGAAAAAACGTGTCCAGATCGAAATCTCTTTGAATTGATTACTTACTATTTCAATTTTTTTATATGTAATAGAAAATTTGAAAATAATAGGGGGGGCCTTTGTCCTTTTTTAGATAAATTAAGTAGAAGTAAGTATAAAAAATAAAACTTACTAAAATATTGACCTCGGTGGCGCGTCCGAACCCTACGTTGCAGCGGAAATATTTTTTTTATTTTTTTCCTGTAACAAATTACGCTATTTTGCATTTGTTCACAAATGACCAAATAGTGACTTGTTCATTTTATATTTTTATTAAATTTATATATGCAACAATAGAGAAGATACAACAGATTGTATACACGTCCGACGTTTTGAGTTGATATCAGTAGCGCGCACCGATCTGCTCATATTTCTTAAACTAAACTGTCTGTGAGGATAGTTATTGGCGTTAGCTGAAGCATCAGTCGTGTCGCGACAGCAACGAAGAAACCATGTCTGTACGTCTTATGGTCACCTTTTTATAGAGGTAAGTAACTGTTTTCGCTGGCTTGGTATACTAAAAATTTGATTTCGGTGAACCCTTTTTTTCATGTATACTTTAAACTACCATATTAAAAATATAAAAATAGTATATATTACATGTAATAGATTTTAGTAGAAAATGTAAATATTAGCATTTTAAATGATTTTTTAAGTTATTTACAAAATACCTTAATATTTTGATTTCAGTGGTTTTCAATTCGGTGTTTTCCGTGGCAATATGTCCACCTTCTACTAAATGTGTCCACCTTCTACTAACTCAAACTCAAACTCAAAATATTTTATTCATATATGCACTTATTTTACAGGCACTTATGAATAGTCAATATTTAATATTAAAAAATCGAGTGATTCTAGTCGCCAGTTCCAAGTGCAGCCTACCCTTCATGGAGAAGAATCTGGCAAGAAACTCCATTGTTGCTCCTTTTAAAAAATAATAATACGGTTTACAATATTTTTTTCACTAAGAGACTTGAATGAGAACGAAGTCGACCAAAGAAAACAAAATAAAAGGTTTGGAGTCATTGCTGCACAGCCATGAGTTAACCAATCATGCGCCGTTCTTACTGATAGCTGCAAGATTTTTACATTGTTATATTGTGACATTGTATTGTTATATTGTGAGGTCCACTTATGGAAAATAAAATCCAAATAGCTCTTTCACTCACAGTCAAATTTAAAAAGATGTTATATGTCCAAATATAAAATAATCAATAAATGTCACAAATGCAAAATAGAGTAAGACGCATGGATCAGCCATCGACCTATTCAACCATAGTTGAGCTGCGTACTCAGGCCGCACAGCAAATCATCAGGTCAATATCAAAGAAATTAATAATTAATAATAATCATAGTCGACAAGGTGCTCATACAATAACAAGTGCGTATTTAATAAATGGGGAAACATTGTTAGATAAGTACCAAAGTACCATCATGTATTCATTTACATTATACAAGTACGTGTGTATGTTTTTTCTTTATAAGTTGCAACTAAAACAATCAACAATTTGTATTTAAGAAAAAAAAGAAAGATGAAAATTAAGTAGAATTGATACAATAAACAGATAAAATAAAGGAAAATTTAAACAAGAACAAACTAATTAAGAGAAAAAGGAAATTATTAAAGAAAATTATACAGAAAATAGTTACAAACAAAATCTTAACTTAATTATATGTCGGAATTAGATGTCGTTAGGTTAACGTATACAAACAATTCATACCGGAGTACCAACATGTCAAATTTTATACATTATTAAAAAAAAAGATTTTTTTTTATCTCAATTTCAAGACAAAGAAGTTAGTGTGTATATAATAACATTAATAACACCTTAAACCCATGACTCTTTGTCGTTCAGATAATCGCCAATCGTATAGTAGGCTTTCCTAATAAGGTGATTTTTTACAGTACGCTTGAATTTATCTATAGGAAGGTCAATTACATATGTAGGAATTTTATTATAAAGACGTATACCAAGACCTTCGAACGAGTTGTGTACCTTATGTAAACGATGATAGGTACCAACGAGTTTAGACTTATTTCTTGTATTAATATTGTGTACATCACTGTTTTTCTTATAGTCATTAATGTTTTGCCTAACAAACATAACATTTGCAAATATGTACTGTGATGCAACAGTTAAAATACCTATATCTTTAAACAACTCTCGAAGAGAGACTCTAGCACCTAAATTGTATATTGAGCGGATGGCTCGTTTTTGTAGAATAAAAATCGTTTCAATATCAGCCGCCTTGCCCCAGAGTAGTATACCATAGGACATGACGCTGTGAAAGTAGCTAAAATAAACTAGCCTAGCTGTGTCCGTATCAGTGAGCTGACGTATCTTCCATACTGCATAAGCTGCCGAACTAAGTCTACCTGCAAGTCTATCTATCTGGGCTCCCCACTGTAGTTTGCTGTCTAATGTAATTCCCAAGAATACTGTTGAGTCTACAATACTTATGATTTCACTATTCAGAGTTAGATTAGTGCCTAGCTGTTTTACATTTGGCATAGTAAATCTCACACACTTAGTTTTATTTGAGTTAAGTAGGAGATTATTTGTTGTAAACCAAATCAATACATCATTTAGTGCCCTATTCACATCGTCAAACACTGTTTGCTTACGATCGACTTTAAAAAGAAGTGACGTATCATCAGTAAATAGAACTATATCACAGATATCTTTTAAATAAAATGGTAAATCATTTATATATATGAGAAAAAGTAGAGGACCCAGTATAGAGCCCTGCGGAACGCCCATAGTAACAGGTAGTCCAGAAGACCTCGCATCATTGACATCTACGTGTTGAATTCAATCTTTCAAGTAGGAAACAATTAGTTCCAAAGCAATACCATAAACGCCATAATGCCTAAGTTTAAGAAAAAGCGTGCTATGTTCTACGCAGTCAAAAGCTTTTGAAAGATCGCAAAATACACCTATCGCATCCTGCGAATTCTCCCATGCATTAAATATATGTCTCAAAAGAGTTGCACCAGCATCAATTGTTGAACGACCCTTTGTAAAGCCATATTGTTCTTTGTGAAATAAATTATTTAGATTAAAATGGCTTTCCAGTTGTTGCAAAATGACTTTTTCAAAAATTTTACTAATAGCCGGTAAGATTGAGATTGGCCTAAAGTTACTTGGTTCAGTTGTACAACCCGTCTTGAATAAAGGTATTACTTTGATATACTTCATGAGGTTAGGAAAAACACCAGAATCAACACATCTATTGAAAGTTATAGCTAAAAATAGTGCTATATCAATTATAATAGTTTCTATTAATTTAACAGAAATCCCCCATAAGTCCCCTGTTTTTTTAGAATTAAGAGACTTAAATGTTTTCATAATATCTGTAGGGTTTATGTATTCAAATACAAATAAATTCTTACATTCATTTACATTGGCCTTTAACAACAGTTCAGACCCGGACGCACAAGAATTGAAGATACTAGTTGTACTTACTGGTATATTTGTGAAAAAGGTATTAAAAGATTCAGCTATGTCTAAGTCGTTTGTTAAAAACCTATTATTAATTAAATTTTAATTGAAAACATTAATTAACATTTTTGATTTCGGTGAAAATAAAGTTGATTTCGGTGGACGCCATTTTAAAAAAATTAAATTTCTTCGTAACCGTTAATCCAATAAGAGTGCCTCCAGTACAGATATTTTCCAAATAAAATATAGTTTTTTAATTTCTTACTAATATATTGAAATTTAGAAAAAAAAAACAGCCACCGAAGTCAACTGAATAATGAGTTACTTGAGAAATACCCTTCATATGAAATACTCAGGTCCACTGCCCCTTGGAGCTGTGAAAAAATCGAACTTCTAAGCCAACGCAATCAAAAGATACAGCCGTTTATGTTGCAAATTTGCGACATTCGCAAGGGAATCAAAACCTACAGGGTACTTCCCGTGAAGCCATCTTCTTGAAATTTGGTACGAAGTAACATCTTATAGTACTGTTATAGGAAAAATTCCGAAAATAATATATTTTTAGTTACTTCGTCTAATAAGTCGTTTATGATGCAAATTTTCAACACTCGCAAGGAAATCAAAACCTACAGGGTACTTTCCGTGAAGCCATCTTCTTGAAATTTCGTACGTAGCAACATCTTATAGTACTGACAAAGGAAAAATTCCGAAAAGTATAAATTTTTAGTTACTTCGTCTAATAAGTCGTTTATGATGCAAATTTTCAACACTCGCAAGGGAATCAAAACCTACAGGGTACTTCCCGTGAACTCAGGATCTTGAAATTTGGTACGAAGCAACGTCTTATAGCATAAATAAAGGAAAATTTCGAAAAGCATAAATTTTTCGTTCCATCATATAATAAAAATAGTTTTAAAATTTTTAAACTGAGGTAGTAGAGCCACGTTCTGAGGTAGTAGAGCCACGCTGATTTCAGCACGAATGGGCCGGCTCGACCGGGGCGGTACTACCCTCGCACAGAAAATCAACGTAAAATGACAGCGATCGTGCTGTCGTGCTTCGTTGGTGAGTGCGAGACCGGAGGCCCAAATAGTCTAGTCAACAAGTTCCATACTTGTTGACTAGACTAAAAGATGCAGCAGCATCACTAGGCCGCCATGGTGTGGGTCGCCATACTGCATTGTCTGCATTCGCAGTGAGTATGGTGGCCACCACTTTTGGATTCTGCTTATGCTTTCCATCAGGCAGAGTAGAGTCATTATGGCGGGCCATACATAAAAAAAAAAAAAAAACTTACTAACCCTTTGCTCATGTACGCGTCCAGGTATTAAATTGAAATTCATATCAACTACTCAAGTCTATAATACCTTTAAGCTGTAACAAAATCAAACTTCTATGTTAACGCAATAAAAAGAAACAGCAATTTAAGCCTCAAATTTTGAAACTCGCAACTACGCAAGGAAATCAAAACCTACAGGGTACTTCCCGTAAACTAAGGATCTTGAAATTTGGTACGAAGCAACGTCTTATAGTACAAATAAAGGAAAAATTGAGAAAAGCATAATTTTTTTGTTACATCCTATAATAATATATTTTTTTTAAATTTTAAACTTGCTATCACTTTCCTCATTAACGCGTAGAGGTATTAAATTGAAATTCATATCAAATACTCAAGTCTATAACACCTTTAACCTGTAACAAAATCAAACTTCTATGTTAACGTATTCAAAAGAAACAGCAATTTAAGCAATAAGCAATATTTGGAAACTCGCAACTACTCGCAAGGGAATCAAAACCTAAAGTAAAATACTTCCAGCCGTCCTAGAATCTTGAAATTTGGCATGAAGCAACTTTTTATAGCACAAATAAAGGAAAAATTTCGAAAATCTTAAATCTTTAGTTACATCACATGTTTTTTTAATAATTAAAAGACTATGTATTACCCTTTGCCTCGTGGACACGCAGAGGTATTAAGTTGAAATTTATATCAAAATTAGGTCTAATTGCCTTTAAGCTTTGAAAAAAAATTAAGTCAACGCAAAAGCGCAAAAGGTACAACCATTTATACAGCATATTTTGAAACTCGCGACTGCTGAATCAAAACCTAAAAGCTGCTTCCTGTTGACATAGAAAATTGAAATTTGGTAAGAAGCAATATCATAACAGCACAGGTAACAGAAAAATTCTGAAAACTTTACTGTACTTACTTTACTTATATACCTACAGGTTTGTACGGAACCCTCGGTGCGTGAGTCCGACTCGCACTTGACCGGTTTTTTTTAACAGCACCGATGTTAAGAGCCATCAATTTGTATTCAAATCAAACCCTAAATAGTATATGTCGTGTTAAAATATACCTATAGGATTACGTTAGAATGCATTCGAATCTGACTTAAGTTAGTTAGTCATACTGCCTTTTTAAATTACTTACATGGTTTAATAACGTAAGGGTCGGTTCCATCAGCTGTTGTAAAGTCTGTTACGCTAGTTATCTGTAAAATAACTACAGATTTTATATATATCAGTAACTTTTACCTGTTATATGGTCCTTTATGTCAGATAACTATCTGAAACTCTATCAAGAACTGGTGAAACTGGCCCTAATAATAAAAATAAGTACTTTCACTTATTGCATACAAAACGGCAATTTCATAGGTAAATTATGTTACTGTATAAAGCTTTAATACATAAATTCACACAAAGTTTATCTATACTAATATTATAAACGCGAAAGTTTGTAAGTATATATGGATGGATGTTTGTTACTCTTTCACGCAAAAACTACTGAACGGATTTGGATGTAACTTTACAGTAATATAGCTAATACATCAACAACAACTAGTATTTAACATCTTAATATATATATTTCTTGTGTGCGTGTGTATGTGACTGAACTCCTCCTAAACGACTGGACCAATTTTGATGAAATTTTTTGTGTGTGTTCAAGGGGATCTGGGAATGGTTTAGATTCACAAAAACGACTGGACCGATTTTGATGAATTTTTTTGTGTGTGTTCAAGGGGATCTGGGAATGGTTTAGATTCACAAAAACGTAAACGATGTTACGTGGGTCATAAATATGGCGGTACGAAGTTCGCCGGATCAGCTAGTATACATATATAAGCTATATTCTGCCACGCTTTGCTGTGCCATATAGCACATTGACGAGAAATGGGGAATAAAAGCGACTCAAAGAATGCGTAAAAACTATTTTTAAAGCGTATTTTATACTGTGTCAAAATTTTAATTTAATCGATGACGGACTTTTTGAACTTTTGAAGTGTATAAACCAATACATTCTAGAACTAAATTTACTTGTACTTATTCTACTATTTTTATTGACTTTAATCCTGACCGGTTTCACTACACAATAAAAATAGTGTAATAAGTACAAGTGAGTTTAATTCTAGATTGTATTTCAACAAGTTCCATCAATTGCCGACAATCGACAGTATAAGTTATATATAAACCAACTTAACATTTATGAATATACCTATATTTATGCACTTGCGTACTGTCATTATAAATAATTAATTTCTACAATAACTTATTACTCGCGTGATTATTTTCACCTAGTTGAGGATGACGCGACGTGATCTCATCACATATGAACTTGAACAGGTATTAACAAGCCTACTGTGACCGTGTAACATATTGTGACTTGTATTCAATCTGCATTACCTACGTTCAGGGTTGTCCGAAGTGCAATATCTATAAATTGTAATGGTCTTCAATGATTACGTAGTTAAGCTTACTGATGGAGGGCTATAACTCCAAAGTAGGTACGTTCTGTCTGGAAGCGATTATGTTTCCGAAAATTGTCGGCTACTGATAGGCAAAGATAAAAGTCGAAATCATATGCGACTTTACAGATTTTCTTGGCTTGAAATATTATTGGCAAAAGTGCGTCACATTACTTACCTAGTTACGGATATATTATATTCATTTGTGCTAAATAACCATATTTGAAAAGTTGAATTTCAACTTATAATCATGATTGCAATATTGGTTTTATAATTATTGTTTTAAGCTTTTTATTAACCAATACCGGAAGTAACTAACAAAAATTATTACATAATAAATCGGGTAGTCGTATTTTAAATACATATTTAAATTAAAATATAAAAAGAGGTATTCTACAAAAAGACTGTCGCTAGTTAGGAATATATGATTCGGTATCTACTCACATTTTGAATATTATATAATAAGTCGCTTAACATAATCAAACGTGGGCGAAGCAGAAAGGATGCTTTGCCGATGTCGTGAGAATTCATTTAAAGAAATCTCGTTAAGCCTGTCGTCCGCAAACAGCGTGCTGTTCCTATGGCAGACTAGACTAATTAAGGACAGATTGCAGCGGCCATTGCACTTCAACTGACCCGTTTTGTACACTGCTTATATACTATAACTATTGACTTACAGTCCATGACATACATAGTGGTAATAAATACATGTAATAAATGTTTTACATACTATACATAGGTTACTATTAGTCTATGTATATATATTACATTTCGTCAGTTCTATAAATATATGTGCGTTTGGTAATAGCAAATATTGAGTTAAGTTCCAAATAAAAAACCACAGAACCATCTAAGAACGGAATATTTACCCATTACAGTCTTTTTCCTGGTATTTCTAAAAATTCGTAATAATTAATCGTGACACCAAGCTTATTGATTTTTATTTGTAACATTCCATCCATTTTATGAAGGGTTATAAAAAGATAGTATAATTGCTTTGATCCGTTATACAATTCTCATGTTACAATGGTCGCTGAATATCAAGCAGGCATTTGGCAACAGGTTGTTACAGAAATAAAACCAAAGAATGTTCCACACATTTTATTTTATGTAGTTCTTCTGAGTTAATAGCTTTCGGTTGAGTTGAGAGTCCGCGATGAGTTTAACGAGTTTTCAATGTGACCTTTGTTTCGATTTTTGTTTGCGTATCTTCTAAGCGGTGACAACCTTGAACATTAGCGTTTGTCTGGCAGTTTCTGCCAATAAATTACTAAAGTTAGCAACAGCAAATTACTGTTTTTGTAGGTATGTCAATATGTGTCAAAAGTTATCCTTACTTTTTTCTACTAAACACGTATCTTTAATGCACTAACAGTTATCGGTATTAATATTGAATCAATTTGCTATGACCGTGCTAATAATTGTGGTTTTGTTTTATTATTGATTAGCTATTTTTATAAGTGCCAAAAAATATTAGTATGACTAGTATTTTCTTTTAGTTAATAAGAAAAAGTTTGAAAATCTATCACCCAACTTCAAAAACTATTGATAAGATTTATATAGTCTATGTCTCCCGTCCCGGGCAATAATCAAAATTGAGCGATTAAGAAGCGAATCTATTGTCACCTCATTCATTAAAATCGACTCAGTAGTTAAGACGGTGAAACACATAAAGCACAAGTTAAAAACCAGTCTATGTATGTAATATAGTCTGTCAAATCTATCACCCTTTCGTTTGGTTCCGCTGTTAGTAGCTAGTAGTTAACTGTAAAGTTTGGCTCAGAGTCAATTGAATTTATTTATGTTGGCATAAGGCGTTATTGGCACTGGTAGTATAAGCGAGCTTGTATAAACCAACCGTGTGCTAATTTACCAATTGCGCTGAATATGAAATTAGTTTTTGAATTAAATAAATAAGTTTTAATACAATACTTTCGAGTCTCAGATACCAAGCAAGGAACAGGTCACAAGCTACTAATTTGTTAAAGTAAGTGAACTCATAGAAATGTAATTCGTTCAAGTGGAGATCGTCTCCGTTTATGTATGTTACCGGTTCGTCTAAAGAGCATTGTGTAAGCGGCGATTTCGTCAGCGCGGTCGGCGGATATAGCACGGGGCCGTTTTTCGTAGCCCACACCCACACGAAACTATTTGGACAACACAGCCTGCATACACCACTTGTGAAGTGTTTAAACAAACGGACCGCAAGCACGGTACATAATGGCCGGATCACGTTATCAGTTGACACTGCCATTAGAGTGTGGGTAACCGATCAGTTATAGTGCCAAGTTCCACTATTATAATACTCTAGCTTGTGACTTTATCCGTCTACAGAAAATTGTTTCTGTAAATTTAGTATATATATCTAATGCATTTATTTAATGATTTTTTTAACTAGTGTTTTTATTTGAAGATGATCATTATGGCTATCAAACCGCTTATAATTTGCAGTATTAGTCCATAACCGCAAATATAAGCCGTTTTTTCTAACATAATAGGTACTATATTTATTATTGCCTACGCTATCTTTGAATGCTGTTCCGAGATATATGAATATTGTTTAATCACGTCTTGTGTCATCAGTCGAGGTCTTTGAATGATCTCATTCTTTTGAGACCTCCTTATATTATTGAAAGTCAATTATCTTTATTCTATTACAAGAATCGTCGATGGAGACTCGTAGATAAACCAGTAGCGGTAGGATAAATCAGTAATTGATACTGGTTGCACGCAGCTACGTCAACTAATTGCTTTGTTATGGTCAAAAGCTTAGTACAAGGCATGCCAGATTTGCAGTGACGTAATATTGGAGATAGATTATTAATTATAATTCTATAATTATTCGTTCGCCAACAAGAACTTCATGTGTTGTAGAGACCTTATGACGAACTTTTTACTACAAGGTAGCTCAAATAATACTGTGCTTATATATTTTTAAGATTATTTTGTTTATTTAATGTGACTCAAGTATACAGTCAAAATATGCATGTACTAGTACAGCAAACTAAACTTAAGGTAAGTTTTGAGTATTTACTGCAAAGCGTGATAAAAATAAAAATATCAAGGTCTTCAATACTTGTTATTGTGATCCAATTCGTAATGAATAATAAAGAAAATAATATTAATTTTGAATCGTCAATAAGAAAGAAAAAAATAAGTTTGGTATCCAAGGAGAATATTGGCAGCGTAAAGGGCAAACGTCGGTACAAAGCTCCAGGAATGCTGGCCGCACTTCGCTTGTGAATATCGCGCCGAGACGTGCTCTCCTCTACGTTGCCCTCTAACAATGGATTGGAATTGTATAAACCCAAGCACACTTAACACAAAAACATAGATTATCTAAAAGACGCTGCTAATATTTAATGCATATATGCGGACCAGTGTCTGAACTTTTTTCATTCCATCCATTTCTTGTGAGATTATTGTCCGAGTAGTAGTACCTACATATACAGGTTTTATAGAATATTTGTGACCGAATTGAAGTATTTAGTATAACACATATCGAATAATAAGTAAAACCAGTTGAAAGAGTGACATCATCTTGTACTGTAAAAGGCCGTGTCCTTTGCAGATTATAAATGTCTAAATGCCACTTTAATTACACTGTAAACTTTAATGCGTTATAAGTTTGTAAAAACATAACACTGAGATGTGAAATAAATGTATAAGTAGTTGCAACAGAATATGTATCTGAATTATAAAAGCATCAGCTTAGCCAGTATAAAAATTGTATATTTATGTTTTTCGTTAGACTTAAATATATTACATTGCATTAACTATATCACAGTTGGTACATACATATAATAGTTACAATGAAGTTCAGGAAGCGCTATTTGTTATCTTACTCGTTAATGATATGATCAAGTTGTATGTACGTAATACATCTGGGGGCACGGTCGTGCCCCCGCCAAGACGAGCCAAGCGAAGCGCAAGGGCACTACCTACCTTTTCTCGAAGCGTTTCGTCGTTTTTTTGAACTCTCATAACTTTGGTTCCCGACATACTAGATCGTTCAAATTCTCAGGATATGATGTCACCAATAAAATAATAAAACATACAAAGTTTTAATTGCATAGCTCTAATACTTTAGATTTTATTGATACCTAAAAAACACCGAATTCGTCACTGACACACTGATGATCATCAAAACTGTTCGGGTACTTCCTGTAGTGCTAGAAAGCTGAATTTGGTATACAAACAACAAAAAAATTCATAAACCTATTACTTTTGCCCCCCAACCCCCAAATTTGGGGGGTGAAAGTTTGTATGAGACTTTCACAATTTTTTATGCTAGAGGTTTTATTTTTGGTACACGGACTTTTTCGAGAGAAGAAAGAAGATGTACGAGAAATACACCAACATATAAAGAAAGAAATCCACTAAAATAAATACAAAAAAAGAAAAAAATCTGTCCTAAGCAACTTACAAAAAAAAGAAATGAAATCCCACCAAAAACATTTTCATGTAAAATGTTGCCAAGACGACTGCATATGGCCTACCCTGTGAAAAAGATATCAGATCTCATGTAGAGCCAAGGTTCTGAATCTACACGCCCTAACTCTACCAACTCTAACTTCATAAAGTCTACATCTCAATAAAAATTAATGGCTTGGCTGTTTCGTTACCTCAGAAAATAGATATTTGCAAACACAAAAGGCGTTCGTTTCCCCTTCGTGACGGTATGGTAGCGAAACAGCGAAGCCATCTGGGGGCACGGTCGTGCCTCCGCAAAGACGAGCCAAGCGTAGCGCAAGGGCACTACCTACCTTTTCTCGAAGTGTTTCGTCGTTTTTTTGAACCCTCATAACTTTGGTTCCCGATATACCAGATCGTTCAAAATTTCAGGATATGATGTTACTAATAGACTAATGAAGCGTACAAAGTTTCAATTGCATAGCTTTGATACTTTAGATTTTATTGATACCTAAAAAACACCGATTTCGTCACTGACACACTGATGATCATCAAAACTGTTAGGGTACTTCCTGAAGTGCTAGAAAGCTGAAATTTGGTATGTAAACTAAGTTTAGTATACAAACAACAAAAAAATTCATAAACATATTACTTTTGCCCCCCAACCCCCAAATTTGGGGGGTGGAAGTTTGTATGAGACTTTCACAAATGTTTATGCTAGAGGTTTTATTTTTGGTACACGGACTTTTTCGAAAGAAGAAAGAAGATGTACAAGAAATACAGCCGAAAAAAAAAAACTGCCTTAAGAAACTTACAAAAAGAAATGAAATCCCACCAAAAACATTTTCATCTAAAATGTTGCCAAGACGACTGCATATGGTTTACCCTGTGAAAAAGATATCAGATCTCATGTAGAGCCAAGGTTCTGAATCTACACGCCCTAACTCTACCAACCCTAACTTCTTAAACTTTACATCTTAGTAAAAATGTATGGCTTGGCTGTTTCGTTACTTCAAAAACTAAATATTCGTATAACACATTACTTCAGAAACTAGATATTTGCAAACACAAAAGGCGGTAGTTTCCCCTTCGTGACGGTATGGTAGCGAAACGGTGAAGCCATACTTTTTTACTGAGATGTAGAGTTTGTGAAGTTAGGGTTGGTAGAGTTAGGGCGTGTAGATTCAGAACCTTGGCTGTACATGAGATCTGATATCTTTTTCACAGGGTAAACCATATGCAGTGGTCTTGGCAACATTTTACATGAAAATGTTTTTGGTGGGATACACTTTTACTGAGATGTAGAGTTTGTGAAGTTAGGGTTGGTAGAATTAGGGCGTGTAGATTCAGAACCTTGGCTCTACATGAGATCTGATATCTTTTTCACAGGGTAGGCCATATGCAGTCGTCTTGGCAACATTTTACATGAAAATGTTTTTGGTGGGATAATAATCTTCTCCATATGGTCGTGATACAAGACAAGGTTATTAGAATCTGTTATCTAAGAAAATTGTGACATTTTAATTTAAAACTCAACTGGAATCAGTTATTGATCTTGGATTTAATAAGTTCATAGCGAGTAGGTCCCGGGTAGCAGTTTGAGAGAGTTGAACTCTTGATAAATGACATTTATCTTGCTGTGATTCTAAGCCTCTCAACAAGATTTATTTTTATTGTTATATTATATCCTTGCTAATACCAATATATCAATCTATCGACCGATTACCATCGGCTTATAGGGATCACTCTCATGAGGCTTCTTTACACCGCAATTTAGTATAGGTATGCTAAGAGGTTTTCATTGACATGAATAGCAAACGGCTTATCTGTACAATTACAAAATATTATACTTTAGTTGTAAAGATTTTACATCGTATTACTTGATGGTGAGATAGTATGTAGCGTCCATTGTTCATTTTTAAGGTTTTGTAACAATGCACGCCACGGATGAATTCATGCGGCCTACCCATCTGCCTTGTTTGTGCAATGTTGTCGTAGACGACTTTGCATTCACATCTTACATAATAATATATTAAATACTTTATATTAGAAATTATGTAATGTTCATAAATAAGCTATTATTAAAAAAATATAAATGCATATTATAAAATATTAAATCAACTTTTAATACGATTATGTAAACCACTACTAGCTTTTATCATAGGATTTTCTTACCTCGAGAGTGATTTTTTTTAATGTGTTCCATCTAGATAAAAAAAACATAAAGCTATAAGTAATACATATGGTATTATGTGACTTCAATAGAATTGTATTCAATACATTCACGTACGTACATTGAAAAAATGCTATGTAGGACTTAGAATACTTAAATTTTAATTGACATAAATGCAGAGATGCTTTTTAGGGTTCCGTGCCAAAGGCAAAAAACGGAACCCTTATAGATTCGTCATGTCTGTCTGTCCGTCCGTATGTCACAACCACTTTTCTCCGGAACTATAAGGACTATAATGTTGAAACTTGGTAAGTAGATGTATTCTGTGAACCGCATTAAGATTTTCACACAAAAAGAGAAAAAAACAATAACAAAAACATACTTGGAACTGAAACCCAAAAATTTTTTTTTCATCAAACCCAACCGGGTATCTATGGATAGGTCTTTAAAAATGATATTGAGGTTTCTAATATCATTTTTTTCTAAACTGAATAGTTTGCGCGAGAGACACTTCCAAAGTGGTAAAATGTGTGTCCCCTGTAACTTCTAAAATAAAAGAATGATAAAACTAAAAAAAAAATATGATGTACATTACCATGCAAACTTCCATCGAAAATTGGTTTGAACGAGATCTAGTGAGTAGTTTTTTTTTAATACGTCATAAATCGTAATCCGCAAAAAAATTATACTATTATTAAATTTATATTATGTTACTTGCTGCTTCGGAACCCTTCATGGGCGAGTCCGACTCGCACTTGGCCGCTTTTTTTTTTAATTCAAAAAACGGTTACAAATTGTTACAATTGTCCAATTCTGAATTATTATTTATATACATATGTAGGTACGTCAAAGCGATCTTTGATTATAATGACACAAAGAATTAATTTTGAAAAAACAGTGATTATAATGTTTTAAGGTTTAATTGCACTATTATTTATTTAAAACTACTACTTTAAAGAATCAATTTGTTTAATAAAAAATATAATTTATTGACTATACAGTTATTAGCCACTTAAATGGATTGGTATCTCTAAATTGTGAGTTTTAATATGAAATGATATTATCCTTTTTAGTGGAAGAATATTATATACTCATAAATTTCTATTTTTTATCCGAAACTTGATCATTAAAAATCTTAAGATTTATAGAAGTGAGAGAAGCTATAAACAGGTAAAACTTTTATGCGATGCAATTTTTATCTATTCTAAGCTAAACATAAACACATATTTATACAACCCTAGAGTTCAATGCCTTTTAAATTAGTTGTTCGTTTTCTCGATAGGTGCCTGCCTCGAAGTTGACTACGATGTCCTTGCCAGCTAGACCTAAGTTGTTGCCGCTACGATCTGTGGATCTACAAAATGGCGGATGGGGGTCATCGGGTATTCGTGGGAGGGACGGGGTGTTCGGGACGGGTCCGGTGCAGCGTCGCCCGGCCTGAGTCTGTCCTGAGCTCTATTTTTAGCGCTGTGTCACCGTTCGTGTGCACTCGTGCCCTGCTCGCCCATGCGGATAAAGCCTTGCCTACAGCGGTGGTTGGAGAATTAGCATTTAAATATGAGGCATCTTAAAAATGTACTGCAAGTGCCTTTAACTTGATAATTACGTACCAGGTACGACCACGTTTTTAGTCGCACAAAGTGAAGTTGCGAACTACGTTTTTGTTTAACTATAAGTGTCTGTACACAAAAACATTGCTTACTAGAAATATTTGCATTTCTTACGGACATTTGTTAACATTTTCTATGGTTTTCACAAGCCACATCGACTATAAGTAGCATCAGCACATGTCGTTTTTTTATTCCAAACACGTATGGTGCTATGTAACAGTAAGTCGACCGTCATGATGTCATCGGCATGTGATGGACTGTGCCCTTTTGTAGGCTCAGTGTTGTGACACTACTGCTATGTTCGTATGCACGAACAGGCACTACTTCCTATATAGTAGTGCGTAAGTATTATTGAAGTCTAGAGTAGTCAGCAGGGTACTGAGTCCATTGCCCGTTATTTATCAATTTGTTACGTACATTATGTTTTCAACACAAGATTATTATTGCTGTGTTGTCATTTAATTCCGTTATAAAAGTTTAGCGTCGAGTTGTCTCTCTTTAATGTTATTTTCTTACAGTTCTTTGACTTGACATTTTATAAAAAGTTTTTATATGATATGGTAAAATGATTTGTGGTAAACACTTTTTAAGGTAACGTGAAACGTTGGTCAGACTTCCAAAAAGAGTTCTTTATGTAAGGCTTAATCAAGATAGAGCTGAGTGTGATATTAGTATCATATTTAAATAAAGCCTTCTAGACGCTACGCAATGATATACTGAAATAACAGTATATCGGTCGTCGATTGCTAATGACGAATTGTTTGTCAAGGCTTTCTATTGCGGGTTTCGTTAAACACCTACACTTATACAGAGTGTTAGGTGTCGCCAAGTGATTGCTGCCAGTTGGCTGCCATTCGCTTCAGCCCACGCGGGCGCCGAGGACTCTGCCCACGGCCCTCAGCATCTTACACAATGTTAATTTTTTTTTTGCAATATCTTCAAAATTAAAGCTTTCCACCAAATGGCACATATGACTTCAATTAGTATCCCGATGCTCGTTATATGTATTCACGTTTATTACTGTTTTACATGCAGGTTTAAATTTATATGCAAGGAACAGTGAGAAGTCACGCAATTGCGATGTGTGGATGATGTCAGACAGAACTTATAAACTTAAAAGAGAAGTGAGTTAAGCCGGATATTACATTCAAAAGGTTAGCCTTACATTGAATACTATTTATAGTTATTAAATCAGTGTTCACCCATTCCCTAAGTTGTATAAAATATTGGGACATGCAAAAATAAACTATAAAACTAAGCGATAAAGCACTTTTAAGAATTAAAGTTATGATGAAAGATGAGCGTTTGCAACAAGTTTACTGCTTAGCGATAGTGTATTAGGTCTTTATACATAGATCATTGCAGTCCTATATAGATGGTCGTGAAAATTATTAATAGGAGGACCAGTAAAGGCAACATTGTATACGAAATGGTCTCTGAAGCGTTTAAGATGTTATGTAAGCTATAGTATTTTGTTTTCGAATGAACTTAAAATATATAAGTATTAGCTTTTGCCTGCGGCTCCGCTCGCATGTATATTGTCTATTCTATATTTGCTAAAAGTGATGAAGAACCTCTGATTCATTTTATTATATGGAGGTGAATTGTATATGAAATAGGAAACTTGTATATGAGTCTGGTTGATCAAATCTTAAAGGAAACATACATAGAAGACTTTTTTATTATATATTATATTATATTATATTATATTATATTATATTATATTATTCATTTTTTATTAAATTTTTCTTACTCGAGATTTCTCTCGGTTTTTTATATTATATTATATTATATTATATTATATTATATTATATTAAATTTTTCTTACTCGAGATTTCTCTCGGTTTTTATCCTAATTCCCGCTCTGAAACCTTCAGAGAAGAGGAGGTTCGGATTCCCTCGAATTTACGAATACTGTGTCCCCTAAAACTTTTGTGAGTATTGTGCATGTATGTATTGCTGCTTGTTTTTGTATTATATGTATGTTTATGTTTGTATCTAATTTATTTATGTATCTATGTATACTTTTTGCTACCACGCCTGTTGTTCCTATAACTATTGGGATTGTTTCTGTGTGTGTGTTCCATAATCGTGTTATTTCTGTTTTTAATGGGTGATATTTGCTGAGCTTTTCTATTTCTTTCGGTCCTATGTTATAGTCTGATGGTACGGTTACGTCTATCAAGTAAGTTTTGTTTTCTGCTTTATTTATGTATATTATGTCTGGTCTATTGTGTGTTATAGTGACGTCTGTTTGTACCGGTATCTCCCACATTATCTTTGCAAATTCGTTCTCTTTAACTTGTGGTTGTGTGAGATGTTCTAGCCACCACAGTTTAGCGACTGGGATTTTGTGTTTTTTGCAAAGGCTCCAAAATATATATTGTACAATGTTGTTGTGTCGTTTGGTGTAATAAGTGCCAGCTAGTTTTTCACATCCCGAGACAAGATGTTGTGCGGTCTCGTCTTTTACTAAACATAGCCGACACTTACCATCTACTGCTTGTTTAAATATGTCCCTTTCATGTTGTCTGGTTACTATTGCCTGATCCTGTATTGCAAATATGGATGACTCTAATGATGGCGATACCGGTTGTTTCTTAATCCAACGGAATGATTGTACCCTATCTATATTTTCTTTCTCTAGCACTGATCTATAAAACTGGCCATGTAAAGGTTTTGATTTTATTTTATTTATTCTGGTTTTTAACACTGCTTGTTTGAGTTCTTTGTCTGTGTATTTTGTGTTCTGTCGTAGTCCTATTTCTTGTAGATTCAATTCAGTTTCCTTAAATATGGAGTATTTCTCTTTATGGCTATCATGTTCTACTATTGCTTGGAGTATGTAGTCTTTTTGTGTTTCTAAATATGTTTTGTATTTAATTATTTGTGTTTTGTGTAGTGTTTCTATGTTTAATAAGCCTCGTCCACCTTCTTCAGTTGATAAATATAGTCTTTCTATGTCTGCTTTTTGTGTGTGTGCTTTATTTATGGTTAGTAATTTTCGGGTTTTTACGTCTATTTTGTTGAGGTCAGTGTTTTTGTAATTGATAATACCAAATGTGTATAGTAGGACTGGTACTGCGTAGGTATTTATAGCTTTAATGAGATTCCTGGCGTTAAGGTGTGTGTTAGTGATGCATTTTATTCTTCTGAAGTATTCTCTTTTAACTTGCTCCCTAATGTCGTTGTGTTCTATTTTTCCTGCTTCGTTAATGCCTAAATATTTATATGATTCATCTTTTTTCAGATGTTCGAATTTTAATCCGCTCAGTAAAATATGTCCTTCCCCTAGGTATTCATTCATTCTGCCCGCTGTCAAGTGCAACACATTACATTTGTTCAAACCGAATTCCATTCCTATATCTCTAGTGAATATCTCTGTACTATCTAGTAAAATATTTAAACTATTTCTATTATTGGCATAAACTTTTAAATCGTCCATATATAACAAATGATTGATGACTGTCGAATCTTTGAGTGTGTAGCCCTTAGTGTGGTATTTATTAAGCACGTTTGATAATGGGTTAATTCCTAAACAAAAAAGTAATGGTGATAAAGAATCCCCTTGGAAAATTCCACGTCGGACAAATATGTAGTCGGTCGTCACTGAAGCATTTTCACCGCGAGCTGTCATGATCACCTTCCAGTTGGGCATGACCCTCTCTAGAAAGCTTATGATAGCATGTGAACACTTGTACATGTTTAAAACTTTTAGTAGCCATTCGTGTGAAATACTATCAAAAGCCTTCCGATAGTCAACCCACCCCATGCTAAGATTCTTCTGGCACTGATGAGCATCCTCCAAAATGGCTTTATTAATCATAAGGTGATCTTTACATCCCCTAGCGCGGCGTCTACATCCTCTCTGCTCTGGTGCTATAATGTTGTTATTTTCGCAGTGTATATAGAGCTCGTTAGCTATTACAGAAGTTAAAAGTTTGTATAGTGTGGGTAAGCATGCTATGGGTCTCCAGTTTTGAGGATCTTGTGTGTTTTCATTTTTTGGTATGAGAATTACCTGACCTGTAGTGAACCAGTCTTCCATTGCTTCTGTTTCGTTGAGTATTCTATTAAATATTTGAGTTATGTGTGAGTGTGTTTTTGTAAGATATTTCAAATAATAGTTTTGGATTTTATCTATGCCTGGCGTTTTCCAGTTGTGTGTTTTCCTTAATGCTTCTTTAACCATATCTAAGTTAATTTCTTCAAAGGTGTGTGTATTTATGGAACTTGCTTTATTTTCTTCATCAGTGATCCATCTTGCATCTCTATTGTATGGTTTTGGTTGTGATAAAATGGATGTCCAGAACTCTTGCACTGCCTCTTTCGAAGGGAGTTCAGTAGGAGCTTTTAGATTTCCATTGAGAGATCTGTAAAATGAGTGTTGGTTTTCATTAAACGTTTTGTTCTGGTTTTTCCTATTGTTCATGTCTTCATATCTTTTAATTCTTCCCGCTAATGCTTTAACTTTTTGATTCAAAATTTCTACTGTGTTGTCATGGTCTAAATCTGTAAAAATGTTGTACTTGTCATATAGCTTGTCTTTTATCTTTAACATTCTTCTACTGTTTGCTCCTCTTTTTATCTCTATTAATCTACCTAATTCCTTTCTAATGTCTTCTATTTTCCTCTTTATTCTTAATTTCCATGGTGGTTCTCGCTTAGGCTTAACTGTAGTAGGTGGTGTGTATGCTTTTTGTCCATTAGTTGTTATTAACGTTTTGGCTGCTGCATAGATTGTATCGTTTAATTCGCGTAGTGTGCTATCTGTGTTTAAAAGGAATGGTATGTAATTGTTAATTTTGTGTAGATTATTAATATAGGTTTTATTGAATCTAGGCTTTGGGAGGAATTTTCTATGTTCTAGTGTTATCTCTTTTGTTTCTGCAAGTGTTTGTAAAAATTGAATAATGATCGGGTCTAGGTCTTCAGTGTTTTGTGTGTATGGATTGTGAGTTTGTTGTGCTGTGTTCTGCGTCAAGTCATCTAATTCAGGTGGATGTAGAGTTTCAAAATTAGTTGGTTGTGAAGAGGAAAAACTATTGAAAATTTCGTGAGAAAGTGCATGAGGTGTGGGATCTGTGTGTTGTGTGACTGAAATTTGTGTGTTTATGTCTGTTTGATACGGCACGATCGATTGTATTTCTGTATGTTGTGTGTCTGAGTGTATTTGTGTATCTGCTGGAGTGTTAGATTGTTCTGCTTTTTGTTTTATTAGATCTAGTACTTCAGTTGAGAGCCAATTATGTGTTATGATGCTACGTGCCTGGTTTGAAAGTGTGTTACCTGTGAATTTACGTATTTTAGGATTGTCTGGATTTCTTTCTTTAAACAGTTTTTCTAGACGTTTTATGAAACCTACTCCTTGTGCTTTAGCTTTATAATAACAAAACAATAGCTCGTGAATTTCGTCTTTGGACCACTTTCTTCGTGCATCATTAGTATCTTGTGAACTTCTCGTGTTCGTTTCCGATGTACCGGCAGTGCTGACTGACTGAACTGATGCGACTAAAATTTGTGTGTTTGTGTCTGTTTGATTTGGCATGATTGATTGTATTTCAGTATGTTGTGTGTCTGAGTGTATTTGAGTATCTGCTGGGATGTTTGATTGTTCTGCTTTTTGTTTTATTAGGTCTAGTACTTCTGTTGAAAGCCAATTATGTGTAATGATGCTGCGTGCCTGGTTTGAAAGTGTGTTACCTGTGAATTTACGTATTTTAGGATTGTCTGGATTTCTTTCTCTAAACAGCTTTTCTAGTCGTTTGATGAAACCAACTCCTTGTGCTCTAGCTTTATAATAACAAAACATTAATTCGTGAATTTCGTCTTTGGACCACTTTCTTCGTGCATCATAAGTATCTTGTGAACTTGTCGTGGTCGATTCCGATGTACCGGCAGAATCAATGGGAGCGTCCCTATTCTGCAAAGTGTCATCGGCGTCTCGGTTCAGGTCGGCTGTGGCATTTTCGAGTTCCCCGACTCCCGCCCGCCTGTTCAGCAGGGAGCCACTGACGGTCCGTATACTGTCACGCCCAGCGTCAGCTCCAGACGTGCCCCGGCGATCACCCCCGGGAAGCGGCATTAAACGTTTTCTCTTATTACTTCTCTCCATTATGTTGGGGGTTTGCCATTACCCTTTTTGTCACCTGTATAGAAATTATGTTTCAGGTGTCCGCCTCTCACGTGGCTAAGATGTTAAGCTCGGACGTGGGGTTGGGCTTCGAGAGGCATATTATATTATATTATATTATATTATATTATATTATATTATATTATATTATATTATATTATATTATATTATATTATATTATATTATATTATATTATATTATATTATATTATATTATATTATATTATATTATATTATATTATATTATTCATTTTTTATTAAATTTTTCTTACTCGAGATTTCTCTCGGTTTTTATCCTAATTCCCGCTCTGAAACCTTCAGAGAAGAGGAGGTTCGGATTCCCTCGAATTTACGAATACTGTGTCCCCTAAAACTTTTGTGAGTATTGTGCATGTTGTATTGCTGCTTGTTTTTGTATTATATGTATGTTTATGTTTGTATCTAATTTATTTATGTATCTATGTATACTTTTTGCTACCACGCCTGTTGTTCCTATAACTATTGGGATTGTTTCTGTGTGTGTGTTCCATAATCGTGTTATTTCTGTTTTTAATGGGTGATATTTGCTGAGCTTTTCTATTTCTTTCGGTCCTATGTTATAGTCTGATGGTACGGTTACGTCTATCAAGTAAGTTTTGTTTTCTGCTTTATTTATGTATATTATATATATAGGCAACTGCCTCGTTGGTCTCGCGGTTGGCGTGTGCGACTGCTGATCATGAGGTCTCGGGTTCGATTCCCGGGTCGGACCAAATGTTTGTATGATCTACAAATATTTGTTTCGCAGTTTGGATGTTTTCTATGTATAATATGTATGTATTTACAAAAAAAAAGTATATATATGTATTTGTATCAGTTGTCTAGAACTCATAACACAAGCTCTGCTTAGCTTGGGACTAGATGGCGTTGTGTGTTAGATGTCCGAAATATTTATTATTATTATTATTATTATGTCTGGTCTATTGTGTGTTATAGTGACGTCTGTTTGTACCGGTATCTCCCACATTATCTTTGCAAATTCGTTCTCTTTAACTTGTGGTTGTGTGAGATGTTCTAGCCACCACAGTTTAGCGACTGGGATTTTGTGTTTTTTGCAAAGGCTCCAAAATATATATTGTACAATGTTGTTGTGTCGTTTGGTGTAATAAGTGCCAGCTAGTTTTTCACATCCCGAGACAAGATGTTGTGCGGTCTCGTCTTTTACTAAACATAGCCGACACTTACCATCTACTGCTTGTTTAAATATGTCCCTTTCATGTTGTCTGGTTACTATTGCCTGATCCTGTATTGCAAATATGGATGACTCTAATGATGGCGATACCGGTTGTTTCTTAATCCAACGGAATGATTGTACCCTATCTATATTTTCTTTCTCTAGCACTGATCTATAAAACTGGCCATGTAAAGGTTTTGATTTTATTTTATTTATTCTGGTTTTTAACACTGCTTGTTTGAGTTCTTTGTCTGTGTATTTTGTGTTCTGTCGTAGTCCTATTTCTTGTAGATTCAATTCAGTTTCCTTAAATATGGAGTATTTCTCTTTATGGCTATCATGTTCTACTATTGCTTGGAGTATGTAGTCTTTTTGTGTTTCTAAATATGTTTTGCATTTAATTATTTGTGTTTTGTGTAGTGTTTCTATGTTTAATATTATATTATATTATATTAAATTTTTCTTACTCGAGATTTCTCTCGGTTTTTATCCTAATTCCCGCTCTGAAACCTTCAGAGAAGAGGAGGTTCGGATTCCCTCGAATTTACGAATACTGTGTCCCCTAAAACTTTTGTGAGTATTGTGCATGTATGTATTGCTGCTTGTTTTTGTATTATATGTATGTTTATGTTTGTATCTAATTTATTTATGTATCTATGTATACTTTTTGCTACCACGCCTGTTGTTCCTATAACTATTGGGATTGTTTCTGTGTGTGTGTTCCATAATCGTGTTATTTCTGTTTTTAATGGGTGATATTTGCTGAGCTTTTCTATTTCTTTCGGTCCTATGTTATAGTCTGATGGTACGGTTACGTCTATCAAGTAAGTTTTGTTTTCTGCTTTATTTATGTATATTATGTCTGGTCTATTGTGTGTTATAGTGACGTCTGTTTGTACCGGTATCTCCCACATTATCTTTGCAAATTCGTTCTCTTTAACTTGTGGTTGTGTGAGATGTTCTAGCCACCACAGTTTAGCGACTGGGATTTTGTGTTTTTTGCAAAGGCTCCAAAATATATATTGTACAATGTTGTTGTGTCGTTTGGTGTAATAAGTGCCAGCTAGTTTTTCACATCCCGAGACAAGATGTTGTGCGGTCTCGTCTTTTACTAAACATAGCCGACACTTACCATCTACTGTATTATATTATATTATATTATATTATATATATTACTCAACATTAATTTATACCAAAAATACTTTGTGAACTGACACTGGAAAGAAAATTAATTAATCTATGTAATTAAATGTGTATGTGTACTTTCTCAACTGATTTGATTTGATTCAAGAATCAAAGTATCTGCATGTCAAATTTCATTAAAATTAGTGCAGCGGTTTAGGCGTGAAAGCGTAACAGACAGACAGACAGAGTAATTAGTGTATATACTTTAATGCGGAATATCCGTTACGAAATATAAGAGAAATGATGCATTTCTGAGATTTTGTGTGAAAGCCTGTTGGTTTTTATAAATGACCACTAAAGATATACTAACGTGCAGATATTCCTATGGATCATTTACATTTGCATGCGGCAAGATTTGTAATAAGGTTTATACTTAGAGACACGTTGAGCACAAAGTGCATATTTAGCTGTCTCGGAATTGACTGGCAAAAATAACTTGGAATGCTGCTACTCCCTTCATTTATATCATCACAATAAGAATGTGCAAGAATGAGGAGTTGAACAGGAATAATTCCAATTAACCTGCGATTGTGTAGGAATGTGCTTTAACGAGAATAATTATTATATTACTACGTGTAATGAGCTTGCTGATATCAACTTCGGATAATGAAAACGCGATAAATGTGCATAGGAGCTTCGTCTTGACAGTTCACACCGTTTTGAAGATGCTTGATAGATAAAGTTATACATAAATGGGAACGGCGCTCATTTAAATGCATAATTATTTGAAAATTTAAACCACATTACTATATATTATTTGACTGTGGCGGCTGTGTTGGCACTGTGGTTTATTCGGTCGCCCGCCGCTCTCTACTGCGCTAAGTGCTGTGGGTTCAAACCCCACATGGGACAACACTTTGTGCGATTTTTTTTTATGGGCTAGCGTGGCAAACGAGCAGACGTATCGCTTGATGGTAAGCGATTACCGCCGCCCATAGACACTCGCAACACCAGAGGCGTCACAAGTGCGTTGCCGGCCTTTAGGGGATGGGGAGGGAGATGGGGGGAGGGGTTGGGGGATGGGCCTCCGGTATCCTCACTCACTCGGTGAAACAAAGCGCAAGCGCTATTTCACACCGGTTTTCTGTGAGGCCGTGGTATCACTCCGGTCGAGCCGGCCCATTCATGCCGAAGCGTGGCTCTCCAACGGTAATATCTACAAACTGTTGTTCTGAGGAGTCTAGTTGTTCTTGGTATAAGATTCATGTATGTGTATAACGTTCCCAACGACGCAGGACATATTACTAATGCGGGCATTGTCTTTTTGAGTACAAATAATAATTACACCCTCATTACTATAGGCCTGAGAGGGAAACCACGAATGCAGATGGATAGGCAGAGTTTGAACACTATGATTTACATATTGGTTGCATTGTACATAAAAAAAAAAGTTTTTGTCTAAATCATTTAGCGTACTTATTGTATTCGGTTGGACGCTATTGGCGGAATAGTATAAAAGTTGCCAATTCGTTCCTATTCGTCGCTCTGACTAAGAAATACAGAGCTTCGCATAGCTCTGTATTTCTTAGTCAGAAGACTTTGCAAGAAGACCTGACTAGGCATTTTCATTTACTAAATTTTGTAAATTTAATTTTTATTTATAATGTCGTAGCGTTTTAAGTGGTCATCTCTTCGCGTTCTACTATGCCGTGTGTTATGGGTCAAATCCCATATGCGACAACCATTCTCCGATCCACAAATTGTTCTTTTGTGTCTGGGTGTATCTGTTTAGTAAAAAAAGATAAATATAATTAATCTGAATTACTCTGTAGTAAATAGTAACCTTTTCAAACAGCGACATAGTGTCTGTGTCAGTCTAAGGGCCGGTTTTTCAATCCGCAGTTAAACGGTCTAATAACTAACAAGGGAATAAATGTATCCAGCTCTTTAACAAGCGAATAAACTTTTTGTGTTTTTCAATCGGGAGTAAACAGTCAGATAGTTACTTGATGGTCCTTTACAGCTATGTTCACTGTAATCATGCACAAGTGAGATGCAGCTATACAGGTAGTCACACGTTAGATAAGGACCAGAAACTTTTAGACAACATTCAAGTTGACTGTTCTTTATCTATTTCTTTTTGTCTTTTTTATGTTTGCCGGTTTGGGATATTTAATTAAATGAAATGAAAGCATTCGATTATAATTATTATTTGTCTATAATAGATGTAGTAAATAATAATTTAGTAAAAAGTCGTTTATGATATTCCTGTACTAGAGTCCATAACAATGATTAAAATCAAAATTTATAAAAATGAAATGCCGGGTTTGCGGGTGGTGCATAGTAATTTTTTAAACGGATGTTTCTACGTTTAATAAATATGTGTTTAAAAGTAAAAAGTATATTTGTATTTATGTCAGTTCTCTGTACCTATTGGTGACGAGCAGATTCCCTAGCGGCAAGTCGCAGAACTAACGTATGACAGATAAAAATACGTATACACGTTAACATTCCACTTTTAAAATACCTACGTATTTTTTACTTCTCCGTAGACGTCTATCAATGAAACAATAACAATGCACTCGCTCTGTACATTCAACTGCCAGGTAGAAGTGTCTGTCATACGTTAGTTCCGCAAACGGCCACTAGGGAAATCTTCTCGTTACCAATAGTACAAGCTCTGTTTTGTTTCGAACTAGATAGCAGTGTGTGAAATAAAAATTCTTCATCTTCTCTATAGTATCTATAACCAATATTTCTCTAATAACCCTTTTTACCTCAGAACAAAAAGTCAATCGAGTCAAAAACATCCATAATCTATCAAATATTCAACAACGACAACGTACTTAAACTTTACCACAATTAAGTACAAGAGAAATACACAACGTCAAATCACTATTCTACAGAATAAAACACTAACTGAGGTTTGAAAGCACAGATAAAGTTATCAGTCAGATTACAGCTTTATTCGTCTGATAACTGATGTCTGACTATTGAAAGACCCAAATTTACGCTAACTGAGGAATAAATGCTATTTGACTGTTTATCTGACTATTGAAAAACCGGCCCTAAGTGTGGTTAACCTCCGTAAGTAAAGATGAAAACATTTTTAAACCAAGAAACGATTGGTTTTTAATATTCATGTTCGATGAGGATGAAGATTTTGTCATTGAGTGGCGCTTTACCTATTTTTGTGCAAGGAAAACCCCAGTAGTCTAGTAGTAGGTCACGTGAAGTTTCGCCGAACCTATTACGTTATTGCATTTACGTCACTTAGCCATCCACTTATACTGTAATGTATTCAATTATTCATAGCAGGATTCATCTTTTCTTATTAAATACTTATAAATCCACATCAAAATGAGGATAAAACTATTTTGCTAGCTAAGGGTGTTATAGATCAAATAAAAAGCTATATGACGATTTAAAATTATAATTGAAATCTAAGTTAGTTTTTCAGAGATATGAATGATTCCGATCGCGATACGAAATGAAATGGTTTGGACCCGGTTTTATTAATGTTGGTTAACATCATTCGAAAGAGGACATCTTCAATTTTATTGCTCGATGGACGAACCGTCTACAGACAAGTTTGTACAGACTCCACGTAATCGGTTTATTAAGCCTCAGAATTACCTTTGTTATGTAATAAATGAAATATTCCACTGACCATATTCCGATTTTTCGTTTATTAAACCTAAAGAACGAATGTTCTAAAGCATGTATTTTAATAAGACGTGAATATTTAATTCGTCACAATTATAATTGTATCTTGCTGAATATAGACCTAGACTATATTTGTTCATATTAATATCATTCTCCATTATAGTCTAAAAAATAATAATGAAATCAATTTGGCTTTTAAAGTTATTATTAGCACTATTATGGTATATTTAATTACATGGATCAATTAATTTTCTTTAGAGTGTCAGTTCACAAAGTATTTTTGGTATAAATTAATGATGAGTCATATGTCTTCTATGTATGTTTCCTTTAAGGTTTAATCAACCAGACTACAAGTTTCCTATTTCACATACAATACACCTCCATATAATAAAATGAATCAGAGGTTCTTTATCACTTTTAGCAAATATAGAATAGTCCGGTTTTGTAATTTTTAAGACGTTTAATATGTGAAAAGTCGCTTGCCTTGATATTTCGATGTTAATTTTTTAAATGTCACAGACTGGTGAGTCTCGAGCGCAGGCAACTCGTTGGTGTTGTCGCAGGATTTGGACTCTCGCCATGTGTTACGACACATGGAGAAAGCCGCAGACGTCTGGCGAAATCACACCCACAGCACATGTGCCAAATCTTTTAGAGAACCCCTCTCTACTTATATGGCAAGTTAAACAGACGAGTCAGTAAAAGTTGTTTTGTTTAAAATACGTTTATTTATGGACGATATATCAAGGCGACATCGACCTTAATTGTAAGAGTAAATTACATGAACGTAATTCCATATTTTACTTTAAGTTACAACAACAAACCATTTTGATAAAGTTTTAAATTAGGTATCACGGCGATTACGTCCATATTTTCTTAGAATTAATATATTCGAAATTAATATTTAATCAGCTGCCTCGTGGTTTCATTCTATTTAATTCGTTTATGTCAAGTGGAATTATTTGTACAAATCTGCATTATGAAGAAAATTGACTCTTATATGTGATATCCACATATAAGAGTCACAGTCACAGATTGCGGTATAATACAAATGACATAGCATAACGTTACGTGTGCGATGGCCACGTATGCGGTGCAACCTTGTGCGATGGCGGACCACGATTGTGATGGCGAGCCGACCGTGACACTGACGCGGGTTATGATAATGACGACTTGTACGCGAACTATTGTTGAGTTTCGGTGTAAATATGTAGCTGGAAGTCGGCCCTCTGAGTGCGAGTACCTAGACAACCGTTATCCGGTCACCGCTACACCACACAGCATCGCAGCGAAGAAAATGTCTACAATATTAAAACCTTTAGGACTTGATATAAGAACATTTTGCACTAAGCGTAGAACCGTACATAATTATGGATATGCCAATTGAGGTTATTAAACCAAACTGTTGGTTAGTTAAAAAATAATGACAATGAGATCTAAAGATAATGTTGTTTAAACAATCAATTATACATTATGTCTAATTTCTGTTAGGAGCTGTTAAATAAGAACCGTCTAGCAATTATTAAATCCGTTATTACGTAATTAACTTTTTTTCCTTAAGGATATAAACAGAGATGCATGATCAACCACATTTTGTGAAGCAATGCATTTAAGAAAGAATTATATGAAACAAAAAAGAAAATTTCTTTTAAAGGTTTGAAACAGGAGAAGAAAATAAATATTTTCGACTTTGTGGAATATAGCGAAAAACGATAGTCATCTAAGTCATTTAAGAGACAGTTTTAGTAATGATGGGAAGAGGAAAAATTAATAGATTTGACAACGCTTCCATTATTATTATCGCTACTTTATAATAATTAACTTTTTTAATAAATGTTAGTAGTTAATTCAGATCTTCTTCTAATTTAAATATTGCATTAAGTATAAACCTGAAATTCGGATGAAAAATACCTGTTTTCACGATGGAGAAAGGTATATACCTATCTCCATCGTGAAATCAGGTCTTTTTTATCCCAAGTGAAAATCTTCACAATACCTATGACGTACTGTACAGATTTTTTAATGGTTAAGTTCAGTTATGTCGAAGCAGTGGTAGTCTGATGTTGGAGCTACAAGAAGGTCGTTTTTAACTTCGTTTGATGAAAAGGTTTGCTCAAACTTTATTAACAATTTATATTACATAAGACAAAAGAAGAGTTAAAGAATTTTTAATAAGTTCGGCTAGTTTTTATATACCTAAGTGTATGGCAGAAAAAAATCGATAACTTTTTAAAATATTTTCAGCAGTGTAAGCTAAATCCAGAAAATATGTATATTATAATATAAATAACTACTAGAAAAAAGTAGGAGTTAGATTAAAACATGTTACTCGAAGGCTAAAATAATGAAGATAATAACAATAAAGACAATGAACTTTAATAGCCATCTTAGATTAAACATGCAACCCAATAGAGACTAGGTATGTACAAGACTGCGGTTGTAGTAATTTGTGCCAAGTTATTAAGACTTGAACAGTTTTTCATTTTATATATTTATTTTATGAATATAATAGAACGTTCATTAATAAAACAGTACCTGGATTACCGAACTTTCCTTGGTTTCTTTTTGGCAAATTATAAATCACTGGTATAAAAACTTTTCGTTTGAAATATCAAAAACTTAAATTTAAAACCAAGAGAATGATGAAGCAAGAAATATCATAGGATATTCCACATTACATAAAACTGAGATAGTTAGTAGAAGGTTGTTGATGTTCAAGTACTTAATTATTTAATAGTAGGTACTAATGCTAAGACATGAGATGGAAAGTGTCGCAATTAAACGTCGTCTTAAATTTATGCTTAAAAATTACTTCTCAATAAAGTTTGTTCACTGAAACCGACACTCGTATAATTATACTACATAACAAAAATGTTTAGCTAATGTGGGAAACTAGTATTAATTAGTTTTATTTAATTAACACTTCGTTGCTTTATAAGTGTATGCGCTGAATAAATTTAAGATTGTCCACTTTATCTTAAAGTAATTAACCCGATCTCATTAATTTACGTTAAAAATTATATCTGTCTACTATTCTGAAGATCGTACAAAATGTGAATTGTTAAATATTTAATGTAAAAATATTCTATGTTTTAATTCATTTCAAATGTGAACTTGTAAGGGTATCCCCATTACAAAAAGTATTGTAAAAACATCTTCAAAGAATACAACGTAATAAAAAACTCAAGCCGCATCTTATTTATTCTACCACAAAAAGTTGTGATATTTTTATTTGATCTTTAAGCTAACAATATTTTTACAGTATCAATATTACATATCCTTACAATATGCGAGACTAGCGGTTTTAAAGGTCGTGATTAAATGGCATCTTTGTTTATTGTGGATAGGAATGTTAAAATAATAAAAAACTGCTTTTAAAAAAACCGATTTCAAAAACTAAAAAGTATAAAATAACTTAGTAAAGATTTAATTTAATACACCTCATATGCAAACCTTTAATATAATAAAAAAAAACTAATATTTGTATGTGCTACCTATTGATAGGTTTGAAGTCGGTGCCATGTCCACTGCTGTTACCATGCCAATTATACATGCAGAAAATGGAACTAAAGTTGCATTGCTTTGTGTTTTTAATTTATATAAAAAAATAATATATAAAGCATATGTAACTGCCATAAAATAATTAAGATTTTGATGGTTAATAAGAATCTAGCTTTATTTATAAGGCTGCAACAGGATTTCCCATTCTATTTTTTACTCAAAATCACGTCAAACTAGACACAATTTCCGCATGTGGTAATATCAAAAAACTGTATAGATTAATCATTAAAACTTTGACCGTAATTATGTTCCGTAAAAAATATATTGGAGCTGTAGGTAATAACTAAAATATTTAAAACTCAATAAGTAAATTGGTGAGAATTAGTAAGACATTTGGTGAATGACAATGAGTCTGTGTGGTGATGGATTAAGATCACGGCATGTACCAATTCTCCCTGTGGCTGTCGTATGAGTTGACTAAGATGACAAACTAAGCTAAGATAACAGCACTGTAGTATAGTAGATCAAAATTTCCTTTGTGAGAAGAGGCCTATGTCCAGTAGTGGACAGTCCACTTTGAAATTCTGTTGATAATGATGGTGATAACAAGCATATCTCTAATCCTTCTAAAATTATAAACGCGAAAGTTTGTAAGTACGGATGGATGGATGGATGTTTGTTACTCTTTCACGCAAAACTACTAAACGAATTTGGATGAAACTTTACAGTAATATAGCTTATACATCAGAATAACACATAGGCTACTATTTGTCGCGATAAACGACCTATACGCGGGCGGAGCCCCAGGCAACAACTAGTATTATATCCTCCTACTAATATTATAAACGCGAAAGTTTGTAAGTATGGATGGATGGATGTTTGTTACTCTTTCACGCGAAAACTACTGAAAGGATTTGGATGAAACTTTACAGTAATATAGCTTATACATCAGAATAACACATAGGTACTATTTGCGGCGATAACCGACATATACGCGAGCGGAGCCGCGGGCAACAACTAGTAAGTGTATATATCAGCAATCTGCTTACAATTGGTAAAGACAGACAAGAGATCCTAGTTTGGGTGCATGTGGTAATTTAAGTCAATAATACTTTTGTAGTAGTTATAACATGGAGCGTACCTGTATCATACAAACTCTGTATTAATCGGGGAAATCCCCGAAATTTAAAATCAAGTAAAATAGAACGTATTTTTTTTTTTTTTTATTTATGGAATAGACCGGCAAACGAGCAGACGTATCGCCTGATGGTAAGCGATTACCGCCGCCCATGGACACCCGCAACACCAGAGGCGTCACAAGTGCGTTACCGGCCTTTGGGGGATGGGGGGGATAGGGGAAGTGGTTGGGGTATGGGCCTCCGGTATCCTCACTCACTCGGTGAAACACAGCGCAAGCACTATTTCACACCAGTTTTCTGTGAGGCCGTGGTATCACTCCGGTCGAGCCGGCCCATTCATGCCGAAGCGTGGCTCTCCCACGTAAGTTATGAAATGCTCTATTCGTTTTCTGCTGAATTAGATATTATTTAAATAATGATTCAAATGAGAAAATTTCCCAGAATTTGGGTAAAGATTTACTGTTTTATTTTTGGTATTTAAAGTTACATATGTTTACATTCAACTCATAAAACCGGATCTACTAGATCAAACTTAATTTTTTGCCGTTCTGAAGTTGTGTAATATATTTAAAGATGATCTTGTCTTCACGTTTTGGTAAAGGTTAAATGGCCATTAATATTAAAGATTGCACAATATAATCCTTTATTTATGAAAATTTTGAATAACTAACAGAGATGGCGCAGTGATCAAAAGCGCACTTTCACATTTTGCGTCTAATCTTTTGGTTTATTCCCAAGGTTGAGTTAATTTAATAAAATTCTAAATCCAAGAATAATTTGTATTTGTTGGTTCTATGTATGTAGAATGTACTGCAACAACATATCTTCATACATTTAAAATAAAAGGATAACATTTGTATACTTACCTACTTCTTTTTTATTCTATGATTGTTTGTGGTATATAAATAAATAATAATAAATACTTCGGACATCTGACACACAACGCCACCTAGTCCCAAGCTAAGCAGAGCTTGTATTATGGGTACAAGACAACTGATACAAATACATATATACTTTTTTTTTGTAAATACATACATACTATACATAGAAAACACCCAAACTTCGAAACAAATATTTGCAGATCATTCAAACATTTGGTCCAACCTGGGAATCGAACCCGAGACCTCAATCACAGCAGTCGCATACGCTACCATTGTGCCACAGAGGCAGTCAACAACCCCTTGTTGTATTTGTTGGTGGTTTTCCTATTTGATTTCCTAAGATAGGCTAAGGTTCAAAATGTTAGATCTAAGTTATTCTCTGCGTAAAGCATGTAAAAATTAAAAGTGATTCAGCTTAATTATCCATGATCAATTAAAGACAGGCTCTAAATATTTCTGAGTCCTTGTCATCACATATTTATCTAGCTGCGTTTGGTGTAATTCGTGCAGTTCTGGAATCTAATAATAAATAGCAAAATAAGGAGAAACTGTGTGACTGTTTCTCAGTTTCTTATAATCATAAATTATTTACGACTTGGAAGACAATGAATAAACACAATTTTCTTTATAATTTTTAATAGTTCATTAATTTATTCCATATTAGTTTATTTGCAGTTAAAAAAATATACCAAATATATTTTTGTAACTTTTAAATAAAATCTTCTAATAAGCTTAAACAGTAATATGTGCATTTTACTGTTTTTACCAAGCCATCACCATTTGAAAATTGTATAGCAATTTTTTATCAACAGTTGCTATCTCCATGTGACAAAGTTGAAAGTTTAAAACGTAACATCTACCCACTACACACATAACAATATGCTGTATAAATACTTAAGTATACATGTACATACATAATCTCTGAAACTTTGAAGTTGCTGTTTGATCACAAAACATTACATCAGGAAGTCAATAATATCATTCAGAATTTATTAATATATAATTATATGGGAGTAGCAGTACCATTTAAATATTTATCTTCCTACACCTTTATATTAAAAAAGGACGGCATCATCTTCACCTTCAGTATTGTGACCACCCACCTTTATACATACTTTCTGAAATCCAAACCCCAAACTGCCACAAATCATAAGATTTTCTTGTGAAAGATAAGATTTACCAACTCTAAAATTAAAAGTACGAATCGCTCTATGTTATTCACATATTTCAAACTTTTACCACCATACACTTGGTAAATTTAAGGATTTGGCTCAAGACACATTACATGATTGATATATGATACATATAGACTATGGGCCCGTGTCGAAAATTGATGGGTCATCTGAACCACCAGGAGATCTTTTTAGAAAGATACAGGGGCATCAAACAATAACATTCAGCACTATGCCATCACTTGTAAGCTGTCCAACTGAGTACAGGTGAAGGGGAGGTGGTAGCAACCCTCGATTTTTCTCCCTTGTCACATGATTATTGTACGGAGTTCTTCCTGGTGGTTCACATGACCCATAAATTTTCGACATAGGCCCGTAGTCTAATACACATTATTGAAACATGTAGGTTAGATAAGTGACCATTATGTGAGAAAGCGATCGAACGTAGCGTATTTTGTAAACCAAATTATCCCTTGGAAACTCTACTTTACTCTTTACTTTACTCTACTGGGTACTTCTTTATTTCGTACCCAGTAAAAAGTGCTACGAAAATTTTATTACGATCGACTGAAAATACTACTAAAAATAATATTTGTAATATTGATCCATTACATATGTATGTAATTTTGGGATATTCTTGAATAGAAATGATTCTTGAACACTGATCTCGACATATTATGTGGTTTTTGTATGTAATGTGACCGTAGCTGTATTTAAATATAACTGGTTTCGTATTTGTTAAAACATCATTAAGTAGACATTTAATTGGCTCTAAAATCTGCTAATAAATATTAATACTTGCTGTTGCTCAAAAAAAACTTTATTGGCATAACAAGATTTTTGTTAAAAAGTTAGCGATGCTTGGGTCCACAATGGAATAGATTCTTTTCTTTAAACATTTGTATGTCATTTTAGTGTTTGAGAGGTTAATGTTTGCTAAAATCTTGATATTATCTATGTTATGAAAGATAAAAGTTTTGGCATACTAACTTTGAAACTTTCGCGTTGCATCATATATTAATTATTATTTTTACGGGAATTAACGCGATCACTTATATAAAGGTATTACATACCTCTGATTTGCCGATTTGCTGAAATAAAAAAAAATATAATTAAAGTTTTGGCAGTTTGTAAATGTTTCCACCGTAGCGCTTTAACCAATTTTAAGGAATGAGATGCTAATAATTTAACATATGATATAGGGTATATAGAAAAAAATATGGAAGAACAGAGGAAGAAAATCCGGAGACTTGAAAGTTTTACGAGGAGAAAGAATTTGATTTTTTTCGGAGTGGAAGAGACTGAGAACAGCTACTTCAGGTTGCAAAATGAAATTCTAACAATTGTTCAGTCCAACATGAAGGTGGAATATCAAAAAGCAGACATTGAATATGTTTCTAGAATGGGAAGAAAGTCTGAAAAATCTAGACAAATAATTGTCAACCCAACTACTATTGGCAAATAAATTGAAATACTAAGAAACAAAAACATGCTAAACGTAACCACCTCTTACTACATAAAACAAGATTACACTCCTGAAATCCTTGAAGAGAGAAAGAAATTGAGTGCCAGGTTAAAAAGAGAAAAAGACCAGGGGAAAAACGGATACATAAAACATGACAAATTAATAATTGAACCAGGAAACGAAAAAATGCAACACCAAAATGATCAGAACCACCATAAGAGAGTTTTATCACTATTGCAGGAAATAGTCGAGATCAATAGTGGAAAACCATATACCGCAAAGAACCCATTCAAGAAAAATAAAATGGACCAATATCTAATCAACAACAAAGATATGATTTTGATATCTAGGTCTCCTTCACCTCAAAAGACGGTCGGCTCCTCATCTGCCAGTGAATGACATTTAACAGTGACCTCTCAAGGTCTCCCAATACGGCCGGCCATCGCGGGGGTTAAAGACCACAACCCTCCACCCACTAAACATATGTACATATAATGTCCGATCTCTACTATCACATGAAAGGCTTCTAGAATTTAAACAGGTAATATCCAAGATTAATTATGATATAATTGGTCTGGCGGAGGTCAGACGTACAGGATATAATATAGAAGAAGACGCTGACCATATATTCCGTTACTTTGGAGAAACAAAAGGACAATATGGCGTAGGTTTCCCTATTAAAAAACACCTGAAAGAAAACATAGACAGTTTTATTGCAGTCTCGGAAAGAATCTGTGCATTACATCTGAGTTTAGAAAATGTAAGCTAATCTATTGTTCAAGTCACGAGTGGGCAAAATCAGACATTATACTCTTATATAAAAGGGAAACCCCATGGACATTAGCAATTACAGACCAGCTTACAATCAAATCTGTACAAGCTTTTTGCTTAGTACCTGGAGGGACATCTCACGGATTATACGGAAAGACATCAGCCGGTAGAGCAAGCAGGCTTTAGAAGAAACTACTCAACAATAGATCACATTCACTCTCTAGAATTAGTGATAAATAAGTTCGAGGAAATGAACCGCCCGCACTACCTACCGTTTTTAGACTATGTCAAAGCGTTCGACTCCCTTTCCCACAACAGTATATGGGGAGCTTTATAAGAATACGAGGTACCATCAACATTCACAGAACTTATACAAGTAAAAGTAGAGTATAGAGCAAATATACAAAAACAGTAAAAGTAGAGTAATACTAGATAAAAAAGGGCCTGAATTTGACATTAATAGAGGCGTGCGGCAAGGTGATCCTTGGTCACCCAGATTGTTTATAACCGTGTTGCAAAGCATTATGAAGAAGCTGAAATGGGAAAACAAAGATATTTACATAAACGGTAATTTTTTAAACAATCTTAGATTCGCAGATAATATTATTGTGCTTTTTGCAGAAAGTGCATCTCAACTAGAACCTATGGTAAAAGAAATACTCGAGGTTAGCCTGGAAATTAGCTTACAACTAAACACAACAAAAACAAAAATAATGACAAGCAATAAAAACCTCTTTATAGGCGTCGACAACAGACCTCTGGAATGTTGAAGAGTATATATACCTAGGCAAGCAAATATCTTTCAAAAATTCTAGACACCGAGATGAACTGACTAGACGTATGAAGATGGCCTGGAACAAATTTTGGAGTATTAAAGAAATTCTAAAGTCAAATACTCTTGTAAGTCTGAAGAAAAAAGTACTGGACTCGTGTATTACTTTGTACTTGTACGCTAGTTCAACGTGAACACACACAAACGTCTCTCGCGTTTGATACTGCCGCGAGCGCGCCGCGCGCGCCAATCGCTACTTTACTCGCTACTTAGACCGCACGTGAGCTTCGTATGTGAACTCTTGGATATCTCGTCATATGTTTGATATTTCGTGACCGCGCCCCCGACTGCGCCCGCGAGTCAACGTGAACAAGCACTAACTCTTTCATATGCATCACAAACATGGATATTCAACAGATACACTAGTAATAAGATACAAACTACCCAAAGAGCCATAGAGCGGAGTACTCTTAATATAAAATTGAAACATAAAAGGACAAATCTGGGGGCACGGTCGTGCCCCCGCCAAGACGAGCCAAGCGAAGCGCAAGGGCACTACCTACCTTTTCTCGAAGTGTTTCGTCGATTTTTTGAACCCTCATAACTTTGGTTCCCGATATACCAGATTATTCAAATTATCAGGATATGACGTGACCAATAGACTAATGAAACATACAAAGTTTCAATTGCATAGCTCTGATACTTTAGATTTTACTGATACCTAAAAAACACCGATTTCGTCACTGACACACTGATGATCATCAAAACTCTTAGGGTACTTCCTGAAGTGCTAGAAAGCTGAAATTTGGTATGTAAACTAAGTTTAGTATACAAACAACAATAAAATTCATAAACCTATTACTTTTGCCCCCCAACCCCCAAATTTGGGGGGTGAAAGTTTGTATGAGACTTTCACAAATGTTTATGCTAGAGGTCTTATTTTTGGTACATGGACTTTTTCAAAAGAAGAAAGAAGATGTAAAAAAAATGCAGCCCAAAAAAAGAAAACAAAACTGTCTTAAGCAACTTACAAAAAGGAATGAAATCCCACCAAAAACATTTTCATGTAAAATGTTGCCAAGACGACTGCAGATGGCTTACGCTGTGAAAAAGATATCAGATCTCATGTAGAGCGAAGGTTCTGAATCTACACGCCAACTCTACCAACCCTGACTTCATAAACTCTAATTCTCAGTAAAAAGTATGGCTTGGCTGTTTCGTCACTTAAGAAACTAAATATTCGTATAGCACATTACTTCAGAAACTAGATATTTGCAAACACAAAAAGCGTTCGTTTCCTCTTCGTGACGGTGTGGTAGCGAAACGGCGAAGCCATACATTTTTACTGAGATGTAGAGTTTATGAACTTAGGGTTGGTAGAGTTAGGGCGTGTAGATTCAGAACCTTGGCTATACATGAGATCTGATATCTTTTTCACAGGGTAAGCCATCCGCAGTCGTCTTGGCAACATTTTACATGAAAATGTTTTTGGTGGGATATAAATGTGAGAAATACAACTAAAGTTATAGATGCTCTTCAATACTGTAAGAAACTAAAATGGAAATGGGCTGGCCATGTTGCACGTATAAATAATGACAAAAAAGATAACAACTTGAAAAGGGCCATCAGGAAAGAGAAAAAGTGGTAGATCAATAGAGAGATGGCTCGACGAAATACTGGAAACAGCGGGAAATGACTGGATGGAAATAGAAATAGATAGAGATAAATGGAGGAAAATGGAGGAGGCCTTTAATCTGTAGAGAGGTCCTTAATAATAGTGATTTGTATTTTGCATGTAATGATGAATTTTTTACATGTTCATTTTAATTCGTATTGATTTTTTTGGATTTTAAATTCACAGAGACCTATTTCTTAGCGTTCCATGGATTCACCGTGCGGGTCGGGTCCATCGCGCGATAGATGGGGGCAACACATGCGACTTCGACAGTGCCTGGGAATTGCGACCCAGGTTTAGGTTTAAGGAGCACTCCTCACGACGCGTCAACGCTCACCTCCACTGTCCGCCGTGTTACCCCCTCTACCTAACCATATTTGAAATGAGCCTAGCAATGCCGCTTTAGATAATCGTTCAAGAAAAGAGCTTATTGAAGCTCTTGGCAATCCAAGGTCTTTAAGCAGGTTATAGAGGGATTTAGCTGGTATACCCCTCGCACCCACTTCCACGGCATACAGCGCAACAACATAACCATTTTTAGTTATTTCGTTGGTTAAGTCAAAGTACTTGTTTCTTTTTAAAGCGTGGTCTTTAGGGATGTTCGTTTCCCATGGCACCGTGAGTTCTACTAGTACTACACGCTTAATTGACATTGCATAAAGAAATATGTCCGGTCTGGACGCCGAGGCACAGATATCCTCCGGTATTCTGTAGTGATTTTCATACGTGTCCACTAATAATGTCCAGTCACTGGAGGTATTTATAATTGAGTACAGCTTTTGTGTGAGTGAAGTCTTTTTTGTTCAGCCTTCCTTTACAAACGCGATGTTAGTTTTTATGTTTGTTGTTATTTCTTTTTTCGCTCTCGCCAGTGATAAACTCATAGCTTCGCGTATGATGTGTAATACCCTATCATGGCGACGTGAATAATGACCTCGGTCTAATGTATGAAATATTTATTTATGTAATTTTTATTAAGGAATAAATAGAAAGAAAAAATATTTATTTTAACGACATTGCAACACAACTCAATATTAAAGGAATTGGTACATAATACAGTATTGAAACATTAACTTAAAGCACAGTTAAGTATTAAACATAGCAGTAGGTAATACGTGTGGTTATAAGGCTAACATTGTTATCTTATATTTAAAATTCTCGTGTAACAATGTTAGTTACCATACTCCTTTGAAACGGCTGGACCGATTTTTATGAAATTTGGTGTGCATATCGGGTAGGTCTGAAAATCGACCAACATCTATTTTTTATACCCCACTTTCTTTTTTTTTTTATGGCAAAACAACGTTTGCCGGATCAGCTAGTAATTTATATAAATCTCTATACATTCTCATTACACATATTAGAAATACAATACAAATACTTGCTGCAAAGTTGCGTCGCAGTGTACATTAAAAACAGATGCTGCTCAGCCTAATGCTGCATCATTTACAATACAGCGCTGATTTTTAGCAACACCTTGTTGGTGTTACGTGCGTCTAGAAAAGTCAAACACTAAATCAAGATTTGTGTTTCGAAACAAAATTACGTATTATATTGTACGAATGTTTTTAACAATTGCTATGAGAAAATTTACAGAGTATCTCTGACAATGCGTTGACATCGTTGACAACGTCCATCCATCACGATTTAAATACTATTACAGATTAGGATTGCATCTGATGATTTAATAAAAACGCTTTTAAATACGTCTTAAATGTTAAAGTTGTTTTAAATTTCCGCATAGGTGGAGGCAAGTCTTTCCAACATTTTGTGGCCGCGTACTTAAAACTACCTCTAAACGCTGTTGTGCGATGAGTA
Source organism: Diaphora mendica (assembly GCA_949125395.1). Taxonomy (NCBI): domain Eukaryota; kingdom Metazoa; phylum Arthropoda; class Insecta; order Lepidoptera; family Erebidae; genus Diaphora; species Diaphora mendica. Next base: position 15,129,317 of record OX421318.1, read on the forward strand.
GGCACATTCAAGATGTGAACCGACGACCTAACAGGATAACAGTAACTATCTTGCGTCCAAAACAATTTGTCAAACAGATATTTAGGCTTGTGGCTTCTTACTATTCCAAATAGCATGGCTATTCCAAATAAGGCTTTATTATTATAGGCTGTATAAATTTTATCAATTCTTTTTACTTAGTCGGGTTATAAGTTTTTTTTGTTAAAGGTGGGTTGAAGTAGGTGGTAGGAGAGGAGAACCCGAGGTTTCCACACATAAAAAAAAGGTGGTAGGAGAGAGAAAGTAGAAAGCCACGAACTTAACGTAAGATATTACAAATTAGAACCCTTTCAATTTTAAGTTCCTTTTCAGATATATCAATGGCAGCGAGTACGAAATTGTTTTTCATTTATGATTTAATTGGCAATAATAATTTAGTTATGACTTATTACATAAATATTTAACGATGACGGTAGTGCTTATTTTTTGTTAAAAGTCATCTAAACACACTTACAATAAAGCAACAATTATATACACGGATATAAAATGCAGATGGCCTTGTAATTATTGTGAAGCATATATGATAGTCCTATTTTTTGATATTTAGAACTTGTCCGACTTATTTTATCTATTACGCTCAATGCAGAAGCATCACTAGGCCGCCATGGTGTGGGTCACCATGCTGCATTGTTGCATTGTCTGCGCTCGCAATGAGTATGGTGACCACCACTCTTGGATTTTGCTTATGTTTTCTATCAGGCAGTGTAGAGTCATATTGGCAGGGCCATATATAAAAAAAATAACAGCACGGTAAAGAAAAGGCAAACATGAAACAAAAAAGTTTGTATACAACGAGACGAGTTGGCATAGGATACTAAATCGTCTGCTCAGCGTGGTATGTTAAGCCAAAACCTCTTTCCTACGGAAAGGCCAATGCCTAGCAGAGTACCGCTAAACGTTGCTAGTAAGGAGTTATAGCAATAGTAAAGTGGGTGATTGATTCTAACAAAAAATGTACGTATCAAATTTACTATTCAATCAGAGTATATGTCATTTTGAGAGAACTTAAACATCAAGTTATTAACATCTATAGATATCGAAGAATTTAATATCAGAGAACAAAATTTGTCAAATGCTTGGAAAACATGTGTCATAGAAGTGGTACCGGAATGAGATTAAGCAGGTTTGGTTTGTTTTTACACTTATTTTGCGAAAAATACGAGTATATATATTACCATCTAAGAGGACATAGAACTCGTTAAGAATGTTGTCGGCGCTCTTATGTTCGCCGTGTTAGTCGTGATGTGGACACAATGAAAAATTTCTAGGTACCTTCTATATTATTGGTTAAGTTCCAAAATAAAAAAATCATTGTATTATTAAATTACTTAACGTAAATATGGGTTTAATTTTATAAAACTTATATGTAATAAGAGAAGAAATGAGTGGATGGACTATGGACTAAGTGGTGGAAGTTACATGATATTTAGACATGTCATCCTTCAACAACCTAACGGTCTACTGCCAGACACAACCCTCATCTTAAAATTGAGGTCTTGTCCCAAGGAGCATTTATTTCCGAAGAAAATAAAAAATAAGACCTAACGTTCAAATGGCGAAAACATTTATCCCACCAAAAACATTTTCATGTAAAATGTTGCCAAGACGATTGCATATGGCTTACCATGTGAAAAAGATATCAAATCTCATGTAGAGCCAAGGTTCAGAATCTACACGCTCTAACTCTACCAACCCTAACTTCATAAACTCTACATCTCAGTAAAAAATGTATTGTAATTATATTTATAACTTCGATTATTTACTATCGTAGTATATCCGTTATGCTTATTCTGAGTCATGAGAATGAGAATCAAAAGGTATTTTAATAGGGTTTACTTGAGTTACTTTAAAATAATAATTTTTATTCCACGCTATTATTATTAGTATCACAGATTTAAGAAAAACAGAAAATGAGTATGTTATATACCTACTCGTAGAGTCGAAATTAAAGCAGTTTTTTTTCTCAAAAACATAATTTGTAATATACATATACAACAAGCTCGTTGGTTTAGTGATTAGTGACCCTGGATGCCAAGCCAGAATTCGTGGATTCGATTCCCACCAAAGACAAATATTGTGTGACAAGCACGATCATTTGTTTTATGTCTGGGCTCAATTTATGAATAACATAATATAGGATTATATAAGTAAGTTTATCAGCACACTGGCTAAAATAGTAGATTAAGGTGAATAGTTAGTTGGGGATCAGACAGCCTTCTGTGAAATGGGTGAAATTATTATTATTTTTCGTACGCTATTTACTTATCGTACTTAACACATAATTCTTTGCTTAGCTTACCTCATTATACACTGAACTGACAGGCTTACAAACATTAACCACTAAATTAGGATACAGGAAATTATAATAATTAAAGGTACATATTTTCTTTTCTTGATTAAGGATTATCGTATGGATCATATGGAACTCGAAGGACTAAAAATATGGAGTATTACCACAGCTATTAATTCCACGGATATTGTAAAAGCCGACTAAGGTAGAAAACTACGCAGATTAAATATTTTAAAAAGAGAAAGAAAACTTCAATTACACTCAGCATTAATTCATCTGACTAGCGTGAAATAGTAGGGCCATAATCTCTCTTTTTTTAACCGACTTCAAAAAAAGGAGGAGGTTCGCAATTCGACTGTTTTTTTTTTTTTGTTTGTTACCTCATAACTTTCGACTGGGTGAATCGATTTAGATGATTATTTTTTTATTTGAAAGCTGGTGCTTTCCATGTGGTCCCATTTCAATTTGGTCTAGTTCTGACATGTCATCCATGAAAAAACCATATAAGTCTTCAATTTGCATTAAGTATGTGCGTGATAAATTGACGAATAACTCAATATCACGCTAACCGATTTCGATGATTCTTTTTTTATTTGAAAGCTGGTGATTTCCTTGTGGTCCCATTAAAATTTGGTCCAGATTGAAGTCGGTTTTTTTGTTAAAATTTGTGATTATCGTCTTATAATTTGATGGAGCCGGCTTCGATATTTCACGCCATTTACAACTAAACGCCTTTTGATGGTGTCAAATAATATGATTAAACCCTTTTTCTTCAACTTCTCTTGCCCAGAGCGATGTGATAATAAAGGATTTCTGGCAAACAGCTGCACAATTCGTTTATCCTCTGTAACAGACGTCTTTTTCGATTTGCCACGATCTGGTAAGTCATCGATGGTCTTTGTTTGTGAATATCTCTTCACCCTGCTCACGAAGGCCTTGGACTTTTTCATATAATGGGCGGCCTGGTCGCAGGACATTTTGGGTGCTTTCGGATGAGTACAGAGAAACAAAGATTCAAATCGGGAAGCATACGCGCACTCATTGTAAAAAATAATATTTTTAACAATGAAAACTGAAGGGAAAACTTATGTTTTTTACAATGCATTTTAGACAAAGGATTGTTCTATTTATTTATTTATTTATTTATTTATTTATTTATTTATTTATTTACTTTATTTTAAAGAAAGCTTACAGACTAATAATACTATGAACGCAAGTACATAAGTGAACAATATTGCTTATAACAAGCTTCCACATATGGACAACTTATACAAAAGATAAAATGAGTAAAAAATAAAAACATTCATATTCAAAGAAATAAGATGAAGCTAACCATTCATAAGTACATATTTTAAGAGTCATAATCAATGAAATAAGAAATAAAATAAAATATCCAAAAATAAACATAATAGAAATAACAGCAGATTTACAAGATATAAGAAATAAGAGAAATAAACAAATAAAGTTACTTTTCCTCTGTCTCTGTACTGCAATACCCTATATGGGATTTGCCAATCAGTCAGTCTGTCAAACCAAAGTAATTATTACATAAGAGCCGTCTTATCGAAGATGTGCTCGAGCAAAATAGATCTATGTCTACATTTTCTGATATACTGTTAAATGTCGCTGCGCTGCGAATGAAAAAAGCATTGCGCCTGTAATTAGCCACTGTAAATGGTACTTCAAGTAATGGTCTCTGTCGAAACCTGGTGGGATTTGTACGCAAACATATTTTAGCTGTAAGCTCCGGGTTGTCTACCGATCCATTAGCAATGTTCAGTAGTAATGTGATATCATTAATTCGACGCCTAATATCTAGTGGGAGAAAGTGATACCGTTTGCAACGATGATTGTGGTCAACTGAACATTGATGCGCTCTGAAGTCAAGGTACCGAAGAAACCTGCGTTGAACATTCTCTATTCGAGTTTTGTAAATCTCATACTGAGGATTCCACATCTGTGAGGCATATTCCAAGTGGCTCCGCACAAAAGAACAATACAATATTTTAATAGGTTTAAGGGATCTGAAGTTGGACGAGTGCCGTATTATAAATCCTAAAGCCCTCGAAGCCCTTTTCACTATCATCTCAATATGCTGGTTTAACAAAAGCTTACTATCCATTACAACACCTAGATCTTTAATATTATTAACTTTTCTGATGTGTTCGTTATACAGTGTATACGCTGAGTCAACTGAGGTGTGCCGTCGGGTATAAGTTATATAAAAGCATTTAGATATATTCAGTTCGAGCTTGTTCATGCTGCAGTACATTTCCAGCCTATCTAGATCAGCCTGTAACCCCTCAGTATCAGATCTATTATTTATGACTTTGTGAATCTTCATGTCATCGGCATATAGCAGAATATATGAGTTCTGAAAGCAACTCTGTATATCGGTGATAAAGATAGTAAAAAGCAGCGGTCCCAGGATCGAACCTTGAGGTACGCCTGAGGGGACAGTATACCATCCAGAAGAGTACCCCTGTAGCACTACTGCCTGTAAGCGACTTTCCACATAGGAAGAAAACCATCGAAACAAGTCGCCGTGAATTCCTGCCGATAACAACTTCTGCAAGAGCACTTTGTGGTCTATACGGTCAAAACACTTGCTGTAGTCCGTATAAACCACGTCCACCTGCCCGTGTTGCTCCATGCCCTGCGATATGAATTCATGTGACAAAATCAAGTTGGAGGTGGTGGAACGCCCCACCACGAATCCATGTTGACTGACACAAATACCACCCTTTAAGGCCGAGTATACCTGTGTGTGTACAAGTCTCTCCAGTACCTTCGAGAAAATACATATTTTGGATATGGGCCTGTAGTTTTCTACATTTGACTTATCCCCTTTTTTATAAATAGGAGTGACGTACGCCGATTTCCATATCTGAGGGACAACTCCCTCTGCAATAGATCTTCTGAATAAGATACATAAAGGTTTGACAATGCTATCGGCCAGTTTGACTATATAAATCGGTGGTATGTGATCAGGGCCACTAGACTTATTAAGATCCAAGGACTTTAATAAACCCAATACACGCCGATGACAAATTTCAATAGTACCGATAGTTGTCATATTCGTATTAACGTCTTCCAACATCTGAACACCGGCATTCTGATCTGGTTGTTGAAAAGTGGTCTTGAAAAAGGATGCAAACATGTCACTTATTGCCTCGCCGGTATCCGCAGATTGGTCACAGTAATTCATGATGTTTGGTAGTGTACCGGTTGACTTTTTACTTTTGATGTATGACCAAAACGACTTCGGATTACTTATAATTGAAGACTCAATTTTGTTCATATATTCGTCAAAACATCGTTTTTCCACATCAACTACTCTTCTTCTTAGGAGTGAATAAGTGTTGTAATCGGATATATTGCCATAAGTTTTATATTTACGATGAAATTTATATTTTTCCTTTAACATTTTTACCAAAGCTGTAGAATACCAAGGTGGATGTGACGACTGCCTAACTGGTTTTAGTGGCCTAATATTTATTTATATAAACTGCATTCCAAAATTTAAAAATATTCCGGTCACGTTCTTATCACACACACTGTATGAGCCTGCTAAATTGACTCTACTCTGCCTGATGGAAAGCAGAATCCAAAAGTGGTGGTCACCATACTCATTGCGGATGCTGACAACTGCATCATTGGACCTCTGCTCTCACACTCACCAACGAAACACTGTCATTTCTTTTGTTCTTCTGTACGAGTCTAGTACCACCCTGGTAGAGACGGCCCGTTCGTGCTGAGATCAGCACGACTCTACTACCTGGTGATATTTTTTATAACGAGGTCTATTTTCAACCAGTGGACTACTATTATAGGTAGTAAGTTGTTCATTCAAGAAGCTTGGCGTGCTTAACAGATTGAGACAGTATTTCACTCCGGCCCACCGCTTTCTGCTTTATAAAGCGCAGGTTCGGCTTCATATGGAATACTGTCCTCATCTTTGGGCGGGGGCACCCCAGTACCAGCTCATCCCTCTGGACCGCATTCAATGGAGAGCGGCTCGAATCGAGAACTGCCAAGAAATTTCAATTCGGCTTGACTCTTTGGTACTGCATAGAGATGTGGCTTCGCTGTGCATCTTCTACCGCATATACTATGGGGAGTGCTCCGAAGAATTGTAAGGACTGATTCCTGCCGCCTCTTTCCACCATCGTTCTACGCGACAGCAGTTTCATCCCCATCACTTAGATGGCTGGCAGTCCACAACTGTGCGGTTTTCTAGGAACTTTCTGCCTCGCACAACAAAACTGTGGAATAAACTGTAGCCTGCGGTATTCCCGGACCAATACGACCTTCTAACCTTCATGAAAAGAGCGTACTCCTTCTTAAAAGGCCGGCAACGCACTTGTGACGCCTCTGGTGTTGCGGGTGTATATGGGCGGCGGTAATCGCTTACCATCAGTCTGCTTGCTTGCATAAAGAAAGTGATAATTATATTGATTCTAAGGATAAACCTCTGAGATAAAATTTCCAAAGTAAAATAAAATACCCGGGTCTCTAGACCAAGGTAATTAAATGTTAAAATAAAGTCCTACGACAAATCCTACTAATGCTACAATATACATAGTAGAGTAGTAGATGAGTTTTTTGTGAAGTTGGTAGCAACAATTTAAAACGAAACCTTGCGAACGAATATGAAAATGGCTTCTTAATTATTTTGTAACCTATTCGCTAGTAGTTTTACTCACATAAGTGGAATAAAATACAATGTACAATTTTACTGTAAACAAACTATGTAACAATCAATGAATTTTACATACATAGGTATAAACCAACAATGTGGTTATTTGTTCGTTTACGCATTCTTACTTTTGACTGCACTCATTATCTTCGTGTCTCTAACATTCTTAGAAAATTTGACGTAGCCGTGGGAAACCACATTTAAGCTATGAGAAATTCACATAGCAACGAAGTTCTGGAACAGCGCGCGTTGATGTCTAATATATGGGTCAGAGTGAACATTCTACAAAACCGTTCACCATGTGAATTAATTATATTGCTTGTACTGTTAAATGTGTTACACAAAACATTCATAAGCATATAATTGCTAGAATAATACTAACTAGCTCATCAGATAAGATTCATACGGTTATTTTATCTTTTTAATTCAGCTTCAATGCATTAGATGTTCATTATTATCTAATTAAATTCATTAATGTTAATTGTTTAATGTTTTTGTCGGTTTTTTGGTCTTTTTTTTCTGTTTTTCAAAATCTTAAAGACTCAGATTTGAGATGGTTTACACGAGGGTAAGCAGGTGATCAACGTTGAATGAATAGATGGGTTTTAATGTATGTATTGCATGATATAAAACGATGTCTAAATATTGATCTGAGTATCAAATCATATTAATTTATTGACTTTGTAGTACTAGCTTTTAAACGCTGGTTTGTTTGTATTAATATGCTTACGTAAGATCGTCAACAGCCTTTAACAGTCCACTTTAACATACGTATACATCAGTAATTTAGTAAAACAAATACTTATCTGTTCCTATAAATCAAGGATATATAAATAAATATAATAAATATTTGGACATCTAACACACAACACCATCTAGTCCCAAACTAAGCAGAGCATGTGTTATGGGTACTAGACAACTGATATAAATACAAATATTTTTTTTTGTAAATACATACATAATATACACAGAAAACACCCAAACTCGAATCGAACCTTAGACCTCAAGCACAGCAGTCGCACACGCTAACACTACGCCACCGAGGCAATCTAATATATAATTAAAATAATAAGCGGAAACATACCAAATAGTTTCCTTTTATTAAACGATATTAGTTACAATTATTGTGTTCATCTTTAAATCATCGTTTAGAGGTTATATCGGACCACAATAGATCCACGTGTGCTGGAATGTCTTGCGGGTTCGTTTCTTTGTATTCCAACATATTATTTACCGATAGTATCGAGTTAAACATCGATTACTGTAATTAATAGAATCTTCTCCCTCTTATCACCTATGTATTAAATATGTAAGATGAGCACAATCTAATAGAGAGAGTAGTCCGATTATCGGATATCAGTTATCGATTGTGTGACCATCCGGATTGTCATGTATTTGTCATGTATTCTTTATTTAGTAGTAAACATGCGTACACTGGAATTTTGCAATTTACAATATCCATTAGCGTTCAATACATTAACTCCGTTTCATTATTATTTTAGACAGTTACAATCATTACTCAGTTTCTAAATCGGATACAAAAAAACGTGATATAGCGGTAACAAAAAATGTTTACGTCGAGTAGCAATTACTAAATGTTTTAAACAAAATCAAATTACAATACTTACTGAAATTTAATGTACTGTAATTTGAACATGATTTTAGATTTAGAAACTTTATGATATGATTGTAATCTTCTAGTTGTTTAAAAATATAGACGTACATCTTTCTGTACGAGAATATATAATATGTAATCTCATTAAACATTACTTTGAATATGTTTTTGTAGATGCATACATATAAAGTTCATGAGCTAATAAATAACACGTAATCTATATATATATTATAAAAGAAAGTCGTGTTAGTAACACTATTTATAACTCAAGAATGGCTGAACCGATTTGGCTGAAAATTGGTGGGGAGGTAGTTTAGAACTAGGAGACGGACATAGGATACTTTTTACAAAGTTTTTTTTTCTTTTGCCACAGTAACGCCGTCGCAGTTGTTGTTGTACCGCGGGTAACACTGCGGGGCTCAGCTAGTAAATAATAATAAAAAACACGTTATTTAATAAAGTTTCAATTATCCAATTGGATTACGATAAAAATTAGTTTGATTAATAATACTTTTAAGGAAAATTTGTTATAAAGCTTTTTCATTCATTATTATTGTAGAACAAATATTTAAAAGATGTTAAATTAAAGATGAAAAAATACAAAATACGTTCTATATATTTTTATTAACGTTAATTTTTTTATAAAATAATGAGAGAAATAATATATGTAAAAGTGAAAATAGCCTCTGGCGTAAAGTTCCACCGATATTTAACTTTTTGTGTTGGTGTAATAACATATTACCTACGCTCATTCTGTATTCAATTTTGCTTTTATCAAGTGCTTTTGAATAACATCACCAGAGGCGTATTCTCCGAACAATCGACTTGTAGAACCATTACTGTGATTGTGGTTTTCAATGGACCTATAAAAATATATGTAATTGGTGATGGAAAAAAACGAAATAACGTTTATTGGGGCCCGCGCCGAAGCACCCGCCTGCCCGACGAGGATGTTAATAGACACACAGAAGCTACGCTTATTGTACTGCCTCCATAAACTCAACAGGAATGTTTAAATGGATTAAGTCTGTACGGGTTACAGGCGGTCACTTCGTGATCTATGTAAGTGTAATGATATTTGTAAGAATAAATATAGATTATAGCGCGTTATACTTACGATGAGTTTTGATTAATTTAAGATTTTAAGTTCCTCTAGAGTTTTTATTATTAAAGTAATTGAATATTAATTAGATTTATTGCATTGTTCTAGTAGCATTGAGTTACTAAGTAAAAATTATTTTTTTATATATTAAACTACTGTTTTCTGATCCACGTATGAAATGTTTTATCAAAGTTTATTAAAGTAATATCATTCTATGCTAGTGTTTCTGATTAATAACTCTAATAAGAATCATTTTTTCAATAAGATCCATCTATATTTTCCAAAATCTATGTTTCCCAAAGAAAGTTTTTTAAATTAGCTCAAAATTTTAAAATGTTTTGTATTCTAATCGCCGTCGTTTCTGGAGGAGAGGCACAAGGGTACCTCTGCCTTTTTGCAATAGTGGGCGAACGGGTTTGGTGCTCGCTTTATCGCCATTGCAGCTTTAGTATAAGGTGTAGATAGAGCAGGGCTGGCAAAAGCTTGGCCCCTGGGAACGCGTTCCAGAGTGAGGTGCAGTGCGGGGGGCGCGCATCGAGCGGCGCGCGGAGTGAGAGGGGCCGCGCAACCTGCGTGAGCGCCGAAGCCTGCGACTTCGCGTTCAGTCATTGTCCGACCAACATCTCGGTCGTACATTCAACCGACCGGCATTGTCGCTACTTCATTTGTCGTACGAGTGTCCGTTAAACGAACGGTTAACTCCGACCCTTGGAGTGTACGTGTAGTGCTAAGTGATGGTGTGTTTTTAGCTGTACAGTAAGGAAGTGTATCGCTAACAAGTATTACCATCTACACTGTGTGGCCAGTTCCACGGAGTTGCCTAACGGCTGTTCGCCTGCCGGCGAGGGAAGGCGAACCACATCCACCGGGAGGAATGAGCCCCGTACATCACAGATCCCGCACTCACCGATGATCTCAAGGTTCGTTTCATATCACTTGGATTTGTTTCATCGATGCATCACGCAGTGTCGCAAGCACAACTTAGCACGACACGACCCCGCGACCGCGCTCGCATTCTCGCACACTCTATTCTGATCTCATTCCAATAACTTAACATTCATTTTGCCTCGCTCACATTTGTGAAACATTCACTTGCTTGCTACTACATAGTTTATTGTTCACATTTTATATAATAATTTATGTGAAACTCACTGTTCCTTTTCTCTCATTAAAATTGTATAAGAGAGTAATTGCTCATAACTGTTCACTACAATAAAAATAATATTGTCACTGTAGATTTCACATCACTTTCTTCGAGATAAGCAGGCACTAATTAGGTAAAGAAAATAAAACAAAAGTATATACAATAATGAAAAAAACATTTCAGAGATGCTGTTTGATTTAAAAGCACTGACGGGCATTAATTAACTCGTTGCATAAAGTATTTCTTTTGCGTGATGACAGCGAATCTTGTCTCAGAAAGATTTAAATTGCATTCAAGAAACGTATCAGTAGTTCGTAAATGGGGTTGTTACATAAACACCTACATGCTACATTGGAACTTATCGGTGACTGTAAGGATTGCAAAACAAGAAAGTTTCACTGTAAAGCGCTTTATTGCTCTTACGTGGAGCTGTAAACAGGGTTGTCGAGTGAGACAATGCTGTCATTAAATCGCAAATAATGAATAGAACCGTAGATTTCAATTAAATACACTATAATGCCTTGTAACATTGTGCATACACATTTATATACATAAGTTCGTACATTATAAAAAGTAAAAGGCTCTGACCGTACAGTATTTAGACCGTCAAGGATTTAAATTCTGTTATAGTTAGGAGCGGATATCCGCCAGTTGTCACAGGTATATTACATTCTTTGAAATAATAAAATTCGATACCGTATGAATATTTAAACAGCTAAAGATTTATGACAAGAGAGTAGCCTATGTCCTTCCTCAAGAGTCTGAGTCAAGATGTTTGAAATCGGCGCTGCGGACAGACGGATAGATAATTTTTCAATCCAAAATTGTAGTTCGTCGATTTATATGTTTTTAGCCGACTACGGCGAAGCCAAAAGGCCCTTCCTTTTGGCTTCACCGTAGTCTATTTTGAATTGAAAAAATATCTATCCGTCAGTCCGCTGCGCCGATTTCCAATGAAATTTAATTTTTTGATTTAAGATTTTGAATTGGAATCATCCAATTCAAAATTGTAGTTCGTCCATTTATATGTTTTTAGGCGACAACGGCGAAGCCAAAAGGAAGGGTAATTAAAAAAAACTCTATGAGGCAGACAGTCCATGTATGTTTGTATGTTCCACCGTGGCGCCTAAGTTACTGAAGTGATTTTAATAAAGAAGGTGTAACCCGGGTGACGTAGGCTATATAAATTTTATCAAACTTTACGTAGTCGGGTTATAGTTTTTCAAACTGTTTCTTGTTATATTTGAGATACGTGAATTAAATCACTTCAGAAAGTAGATATTTGCAAACACAAAAGGCGTTCGTTTCGCCTTCGCAACTGTAGCGAAACGGCGAAGCCATACATTTTTACTGAGATGTAGAGTTTATGAAGTTAGGGTTGGTAGAGTTAGGGCGTGTAGATACAGAACCTTGGCTCTACATGAGATCTGATATCTTTTTCACAGGGTAAGCCATATGCAGTCGTCTTGGCAACATTTTACATGAAAATGTTTTTGGTGGGTTTGTTTTTATTTGTAAATATTGTGTGTTGTAATAAATTGAATGCATTAAATTTTAAATCACATGTACTTAACAGCATGTATTTAGTAACAGATGTAACTTTTACTTTTTGTTCTTGTACTTTGATACTTATTACCGGTTAAATGTTCCCAATACAGTCTACACGTCGGTGTGTTTTGTAAGCTTTTGATGAAGTGTTCAGTGAAAGTTTCGGCAAAAAATGAAGGTGATTATCTACATATTTATAATGAAAATGATCAATTATGATAGTATCACATAACATTTTATAGTAACAGTTTGACAGGTGTTATGTACGTTAATTATGTATTTACAGCCTGTTTCTTAACGGTATGATTTAAATATGATTTTAGTAAATGTGCGCACGATATTTGTTCAAAAATGTTAACAGTTATTTTCAATGTAAATAATATAATTGCTATAAAACTATTTTCATTTACATAAACAAACGTACAGTACATTTAAATGCACTAAAATCGTTAGGACCAAAGAATGTATTTAAATTGTTACACTATGTAAACTATGAGTTACAATCTATATATATAAAAGAGTAAGGTGACTGACTGATTGACTGACATACCCAGAGATCAACGCAAAGCCCAAACCGCTGAAGCTAGAATCCTGAAATTTTGCATGTAGGTTCTTTATATAACGTAAGTGAGCACTAAGAAAGGAATTTTCGAACTTCCACCCCTAAGGTGGTAAATCAGGGGATGAAAGTCTGCGTGAGCGAAGCTGCGTGTAAAAGCTAGTACTAATATATAATTCATAACTCTTCCACTTTTAAAATTTTAATTGGAGGATTGTAACTAATAGATTATGTCAGCCCTAGACACAGATTTCCATGTTGGAATAAGCCGTTTAGCATTACGTAAAGTGATGCAATCATTAGATACAATAATGTGCACCATTTATTACGGAGCGTTGACTATGATACGTACGTACTAGACTATGATGCGCGGACTATGATTAGTTATTAAATCGAGTTTTATAAATTCCAGCTATAGATAGTGACTAAGCAAGACGGGTTGATTGGCACGCAGAAAACAAAGCTCATTCCTGCATGCCGTATAACCTGCCGCGAAGTAAACGATAGTTACTCGGATATTATAAGTTTCTTGCTTAGGAGTGTTAACATTTAAAATGTACGTCAGAAGTTAAAAATAACATCTTGAATGGAATAAATAATTGTAAGTCAGGATCTGTGTGGACTGTGTCTTTAGATTCAGTTCTAAGGGGTTTTCCAAACTTTAGAAAATTTGTACTTAATTTGGCGTCAATAAATTTTACTAATAATTTGCTTTAATTATTTTATATATTGCCTATTCTTAGTGGATCTCTTAATAAGTGACTTTTTTGACCTTAATTCTTATTATGACAACATATTTTACAACTTTAATGGCATGACATGGTTATAACTCAACATTTGTGTAATTTGCTATTGTCTAACGTATTTTGAATTAAGAACGTACTTATCAAATGTAGTGTAACTGTACTTTAAAGTCTTATGCAGAGAGCAGTTACAAAGCCTTATTATTCTTAAGTATTACAGGGTCGGCTTCTTTTCTCACCAGTTTTAGTTTCATATCAGTTTTCGCGCAGAGTATATCTCAACTGATCTTTACATTCGTATTCGTTTGGCCATATAGAGAAGTCATTCTAATAACCTAAATTTTTTTGTGACACGAGAAAGAGTATAAATTAACTAGCAGATGCGTGCACCTTGGCCTGCATTTCTCAAAAGTATAAAATATTTTCAGTTTTGTGGAACATTTTCATTGATGCTTGGCCTCTATGGCCTAGACACAGTCAAGGCCGTTGAAACTACACAGTCAATGCTGTCTAGTTTCAAGCTAAGCAGAGCTTCTACTGATTCAAAACTTATATACTTTCATTTTGTAACATACAAACATACATTTTACACACAGAGAACATCCAAACACATATTTGTAGATCATATAAACATTTGATTTACCCGTTTTTTTTTTTAACTTTGTTGCTTTCGTTACTTCACAGAACGTTCACTTTAATAAGTCTAAAAAGTCCATCTATGATCTCATAGACTGACTTTTTAAATGAAGTGAGTGAGTTAAGTATCCAGTTGTATTAAACACCTACAAGTTGCAAGTTTTGGATCGTTCCTAAAAGTATGTTAAATACCATAAGTTTCACATAACTTGATTTACAAAACCGGATTTTCTGTTCAAAGTTATTTATTTCGAGCATCAAATTTCTAGAAATCAGAGAGATTTGTTAAGTGTACTTAAACTTAACGAAACTTCTTAGTTAGATTAATGACATTCTATTTTTATGAGTGACATGACTTTACGACTTTCACTTAAAAAATGGCAATAATAGCTTGAATCTCGATTCTGGATCGTACGATTTTGATAGACAGCCAGCATGGCGGTGGACAGCAAAATTTAACTTTGGAAAAACATTTTATTTTTGGAATAATTATGACACAAGCTGTATTAGATATTTAAACTTGTATTTCGTCTGGAATTGATTTGACAGTTGAAATCGCAATTGGTTCTCCAAGTTTATTAAAATGTTACTGAACTCAACTGAAGTTTATTAAGTAATGTTAACCAATGTGACTCTACGCTGCCTGACGGAAAGCATAAGTAGAATCTAAAACTAGTGGTCACCTTACACGTTGTTGATGCAGACAATGCAGCATGGTGACCCACACTATGATAGCCTATTGAAATGCTTCTGCATCATTGGGCCTCCGGTCTCACATTCACCGACCAGCTTGGCTCTACTACTAGAACTACTCAAATTCTACTGCTTTATCCAAATTTGTGTAGATTGTATTAAAATGATATGGGTATTATTGGGTATAGCGACATGTTCTGGATGTGATGGAACTAACATACGCTGTTCGTAAAAGTGCTGAAAAACATCATATTCATGCTTTTCCTGATATAAGAATAAGACATTTTTGATGCGTGGGGTTCAAAACTGATACCACCTATTTGTAAGACAAATGCTAACTTAAGAATTACATTCAACTGTCATAAAGTATGAAATTATATTCGCATATAAATATGCCCGCAATAGGTTAGTAGGTACGGTAAATATAAAGCGTTTTGCTTACTTATACTCAAAAAACAATTTGGTAAGTTAAAGACTCGAGGACTGACATGAATAACAGAGTTAGTCACAGTTTACATGCCCACTTTTGATTATTTACATAGACAATGAAACGACTAGGCACGTTTTCTATTCTCTGTGTTGAATACTTTACAACTCGTATGGGAACTAAAGAGGTATGTATGTATGAGATATTTTTCTACGTTGTTTAAAATATCTCAGCTACTATAATGATAGATAAAGGAAAAACTTGGATGATGAATTTAAGCATGGTTATTTCTATACAATCAAATAAATTTATTAGTGTGTGTTTTACAGTCGTGCCTGATATAGGGTAGTTAACATCACGCTTAGACTAATAGGAGTCGAGTATAATTGAAAAGAGACGCAAACGAAGTTGCGTGGGTCAGCTAGTATTATAATAAGATTGAACAAATTAGACAACATTACATAACTAACTACCTAAACAAATCTTAAAAATATATCATATGACAGGTATGAAAATTATGCTTATTTGCTATTAAGTTTGTATCAGTTGATCAATGTCGTGGCTCTGACCTTCAATGTATTTGAAATGTTGATATTAATAAATGAACAGACCGTCCCATCAGACGTAAGCGGCCTAGCTGCCACTCAAATTTTACAAAAATAACGTAATTGGCTGAGTCAGGTATTCATTAAGACATGATTATAATATTTAACTTAATGCTAACACTTAGGATCCGAAAAAATACAGTTTATTTATTGTTTAAAAATTATTTTAAGATATATATTTGTTCAAAATAAGTAACGTTAGATAAAGCAGGGGTTATGCTAAATTCCTTGAAATATATAACTTTAATTTAGAAAATTTATTTTTGCACTGAAATTGATGATAAAAATTTAATATAGAATTTCAATGAAATATTTCATATTAAATAAGAAAAAAACAATATTAATGACACGAGATGTGAAACCAAAGTTTACTGACGGGAATTACTGTACGACCCTAAAATTTTCAATACCTTTCTATAACATCCTATATAAACCTGAGTGAATTGGAAGTAACTAGCTACTGTAAAGTTTATCAAACACATAAATTCTACACAATCACAACTTAATGGCCTATCATTGCGTAGCATATTGTAAAGTGAGAATCTTAACAAATGAACAGAAATATAATTACTCATGCTGGTTGCAGTTCATTAGCCCTCGGCCTATTGCATTAATTAATCGCGTGGGTTATTGTGGAGAAGGACAGTGAGAACAGCAACAAAGGCGCAGCATGAGTAGACGAGGTTGCACCCGAGCGTAGCGCCTCCTTCAAGGCCTCTTTGTTCTTATTACAATATATTCCCACCAAGCGGTAATTGTAATCAACGGCAGATCAACTCGTTTTTATTCTACGTTTCGAAATAGACACTACTATTAACTGTGCTTATTATATTTTTAATGCGTACACCTGATGTACAGTCCGTAAATTATTTAAATATTTTAAAAGAATCTCGGACGAACCAGTACTAATTTGAAACGGTGTTTGTGTTAACACTGGACAGTGCCAATGCGAATCACGCACGCATATTTTTATCACTCGATTGTTCGTCAAGTTTTTAAGCAGTCTAGCCTACTAAAGTCTTTTGTTTTATTCTAATTAACTGTTGAAAGCCCACTTATTGTTATATTTTATAATGTACATATGACCTTTAAAGGGGTTATTGCCTTCTATGGACATTTAATAGGTAGAAAGTAAAATATATTTTGCTATGAAAATACAAAACAAATGTACCCATATGTTTTGTATTTTCATAAGGACATTTTTTTTTTGAAAGTTAAGTCTTTATCAAAGATCTTTTTTTTACTAGTACTTTCAAGAAAACCAATTAATTTGTTTTATTTAGATAATTTCAAATTAATAATTCTATCATTATGTTATGATAACGTTAATTATTAACACTTCATATTTCCCACTGCCTTAATGATAAAATAATCCGAGCATTATATTGACGCAGATGGCGCCAAATTAGTGGCGCGGGCGCACCTGTCGCCGTTCACCGCCCCTGGGTCCCCGACCGGCGACAGCGGCCCGTTATGTCATTCCGTAATACAACTATAATGTGCGGTCCTATCTTATCCCATATTCTCACGCAACCACCAACAATACATCAATATCCCATTGCCTGTGAGAAAATGTACTGATATAAGCCCATTAGGTGAAAACTTTGCATGTCTGACAAATTGTTTCTTCTTAAGAGTTTTGTTATATTTGCTAATTTTCTGAATAGGTCTTGTAGAATATATAGTATAGTTTTGTACAGCAATATAGAAATCATAAATTCCACATAGTAGTCTAATTACCGTAGGTTGTCAGATTGGGTATACATACATACATACATCATCAGCCTATCGCAGTCCACTGCTGGACATAGGCCTCTCCAATTGCACGCCACTTAGTTCGATCCTCGGCTTCTCGCATCCAGCTTTTGCCAGATTGGGTATACTTATTAGTTATTACTGATCATTAACCAATAAAATGTACAAAGGAATCTTGAAAGTTTTGATTATCGAAAAGCAACGTAAGCTATTGATAAAAAAAGTTTAGCTTATTTATCAGCTAACAGTTTTTAAAGACTTAAGGAATACCCGTTAAACTATGTATTTGACTACTTAAACTTTGAGATTTTGCTGAACATATGACTCTCCTCGGATAGTAAGTAAGTAAGTTAATAAAATATGAAATTCGTAGGTAATACCTAAACTAATGAGTAAAGAATTTCAACTGTAGTTTAGTATCATATGAGGTTTCTATGAATATTTTCTTTATTTTCTTTATTAAATCTGTATTCATCACAATATGGAAGGATGAAGCGGAGTGAACAAAATAAATAATTCCAATTCCTCATATGGTTAGGTTAGTCATGGTACATTTTGCATTAATATACTTACTTACTGCTTCAATCGATCATTGTTCACTGTAGTCCTGTATGAATTATTTAAACATTGAGCGGAAATCGCCAACATATTTTCTACAAGTTTTAATTTACAGCTGACAACTTTTAAGTACCTAGTAAGAAAGTCTTGAGTCATGAATATTGGTTTAAAGTGTTTGTGCAAAAAAAGAATCAAGTGATATTGTGTTAATAATATTAATGCTTTCACAGTTTGTTGGCTCCCTTTAAGTTACGTGGTTTAAATAAATGAATTCGAAACCACACCCAAGTATATTTCATTCCTCGTACTTGGATCCATGGGCACGTAGTAGGATCATTTTGCATTTTTGCCTTATTGCTTACAACAAGTAAACAAATTGCTGAAGTGATTATGTTGCTGTTTTGAATTTAACCACCTTCGAACCTGTTTTTGAGACTGAGTCAAGTTTGAGTTCTTTTAGAACACAATAATGTACTTTCCTTTTATTGAATCCAACCTTGTGTATAACATCTTTATTGACGTTGTTTCGTATGTACGTTTCAGTAAAGCATGATTACGATACATATGTTAAAAATAATAGACGTACGCTTGTTTAATTTAATTTGTGAATGAATAATGATACGAGAATGGACCGATACGACCTTCAAACTTTCGAGTAAAGATAGCACCTACTTTCAAATAGCGTCAAAATAAAAAATAGCGTTGAATAATGACTCTCAAGAAGGTCTTGTCCATAAGGAGTTGCAGTTGCTTATCATCAGTTTATTTATCTACTCAGTTGCTCTATATATCATAAATAAACATAATTTTCAAAAACTGAAAAACTCGCGTACAATAGTCAGTTACAGACGAACAAAAAAATTTTCAGGTCAAGTTAATAGAAGCGCGTTAAAACAGGCATACACTCTAACACATTTCACACAAAGATACATGCGCATTGCATCATGCTTTAATTGATCCCAGTTTTATAACATTTTACTTTTTCTGTACTTTTCATTTAATTGCCCTGGTCTTAGAGAAATATAATTTCTCATAAACCTCTTAAAACTCTAATTTATGTGATACATTAATTTAAGTCGTAACGATTCTTTAGACTTTCTGAAGGTTTCTATTAAACTGTTTCTTTATTAATCTTAGATATTTTGAGATCTAAGGTGGCATTCAATCACATATTTAATCTGTCTTGATAGCTATCACTATCTATTAATTTAATACATAAACTTAAAAGGTAATGTTATAAATATTACTATTATCTCCAGACATTTTATTAAGGAAAACATCACGTTATTTTAGGTATAAGCGTTTATTAGTGTTCATATTTCATTTCCATACAAAATGCATGTAATTTTTTAAGATATTCTGTATCAGAAAATAATCAATGGGTGATTCTTGGTAATAATAATAAATAATAATAAATATTTCGGACTTTTTAACACACAACGCCATCTAGTCCCAAGCTAAGCAGAGATTGTGTTATGTGTACTAGACAACTGATATAAATACATATATACTTTTTTTTTGTAAATACATACATATTATACATAGAAAACACCCAAACTCCGAAACAAATATTTGTAGATCATACAAAGATTTAATAATATTCTTAGTAGCTTGACTACGGCTTAACAAAAATGTATGAACGTAAAACGCACCTGTATTATAACTTATACCTTTAAGATATATTTTAAAATATCTATTATTTATATTAATAACCAGTTATGACGATTTGATATATTATTATACGCATATGAATTACGACCGAACTCGTAATAGCTTTTTAAGGCCACGACAGCGATTGAATACAGCAAGGACGTCTGAAATCACGAAATCATAGAGGTTTGACAATAAAGATAAACTCTCGTTAAAGATTTTTACTTTTATTCAAAGTTCACGTTTCACAAGTCATGACTTGTGGAACTTCAACTTAAAGTAAGCTCAAACTCAACAAAAAACTGACTGACTATGTTTAAGTTGGACTGGATATCATATCCAGTCCAACTTAAACATAGTCACTTAAAGACACTATTCCTAAGTGAAAATACATGAATTGAGCATTTAAAAAAAACAACGGGTTGTACGCCGGGAGTGCCGGCAGAAGAATCTATGCCTTGATTTACCTTTAATATTCCTTGAGAACCGATAACTATCGAAATGCTCATTGTGATGTTATAGAAGTATAGGTTAATGCTATACAGTATAAACATACTACCCGAGCGAAGCCGGGTTTACACACACGCACACTCACGCAAGTTTAAACGAAACAGCAGGAGCAGGCATACGGTAGAAAGGGAGGGGGATATTACTTCCTCTCCTACGCCACGCCTCCGTCTTACGAATATTCGATCAGGTCAAGAGTCCTGACGCGAGTTTTAAATTTTTTACCCATCCAAAAAAAGTGCCCAACGCCGTTAAAGAAGTTTTCAGTTCAAAAAACTTTTATTTATACGATTACTTATTATCGCCACAGCTTCTCGTGTCTAGTGAGATGTGGTTAACTGCCATACTGTAAGTTACCTAAGTTACCGCTGTCTTATTAAGGCGTTAGACAAGTTTAAGTTCCACCTAGGGGGCCGGGTAAACAGCGGTGTATCAGTAGATCCCGTTGAACGTTCTGTCCAACAGTTAACGGTATCGGTTGGAATATATTCCTAAGGTGTTGTAGTTATGTACGCGATTTATCAACAAATATTTGTAGGAAACAAATAAATATATATTTATCGGTTGCCTTTTCCCTAAACTACTTTGAGGCCGACTTTAAGTCTGCTATGACGCGCCTGAAATTTTTTAAGTGATGCAACTGCCACCAGAGCTCCATAACCCAAGTACTAGGCTATTTAGAGTTCCAAATACCTGGGACGCTTGTCTCAGAAATTCGTATGAACCCGAACCGACGGGTTAACGTGTTCTCCGAGGACCGGAAAGGTCTCAATAATAAATTGCTTCGTATATTCTTTTTTTATAGTCTAGAACTGCTTGTGTTCAATGCTTATGAGAATTAGCCTTTGCTTTTATAATCTTTTACCTGGATATCATAAATTCGTTAGTCGTGTGTGTCTATAACTGGTCTCTATATAATATGCCCTGCGGTTATCAATTAAGGGATATCCTACTTTGTATCTTATTAGTATCAAAATAAAAATAATCTTATACTGTAAATGGTTTCAAAGTATTGGGTAAGCTTGTCATTCATTCTCTCTTAATAATATTAACACCAACGTTTTTAGTCTTACCATACCTACCATCCGTTTGACTTAACTAAGTAAAATTCGAAATTTGTGTAATAAACAAGCTAGTATTTGTAACATACTTTTAAATTAAGTTTGTCACGTATACTTATTATGTCATACACATTTAGCAACACTGCAATGAACATACAATTTTAAAATTTACACCTTTAAAACTTTATTATGTATATTAAAACAAAATTAACATTAAAAGAATTGTTAGAATATCTGTTGTGAAAAGGTTTCTCAAAGTTATATGCAGTGTGGAGATAATTTACGTAAGACTATTTTACAGCATCTTTAATTACAGCAGTGAATCTGATAAGAATCTTTTATAATGTTTTCGTCATTTGCAATATAAAAACAAGCCTGTTAAAACCCATTAGGTATTCATGTATCGTGTAATTAACATAATGAGGAAGGCACTGAAATTTTTGGGAAATTATTGAACTAATTGTGAGGTTTGCTGTACAATTCATAAATGAATTATGAATTATCGAACCAAGTGGAGTTAATCGGAGAGGACTATGCCTAGCAATGGACTGCGATAAGCTGATTATTAATGATGATGATAATGATGAACTACCTAAATACTAAATCTCTTTTCCAAAGTCACTCTTGGGAACTTTTTTTAAGTAGTTGCAGTAACATATTTAAATATACTGACTGATTGCTTAGTGTTGTAACAAACGAATGTTCTCAATTTAGTGATGAAATTTAATATTTGACTGAGATCTAAGAATACTTTCTAATACAGTCTTAATATACTGATTTACTAATTACCACATTTAAATAAATAAATGTAAATATTTCGGACACTAACACACAACGCCATCTAGTCCCAAACTAGCAGAGCTTGTATTATGGGTAATAGACAACTGATATAAATACATATATACTTCTTTTTTTCCGTAAATACACACATGTTATACATAGAAAACACACAATATCCGAAACAAATATTTGCAGATCATACAAACATTTGGTCCGACCCGGGAATCGAACCTAAGACATCAAGCATAGCAGTGGCATACGCTTCCACTGCGCCATCGAGGCAGTCAACGGTAACCCCCAACCATATGTTGGGGTTTGTGGAGAAAATATATTTGACATGAAGTATAAGATTTTACACGCTATTGTCTCAAGTTTGAATCTAACGAAAGAAATTAATAATAAATAAAGTAAACAGAGGCCAACGTAATTCGTCAGTGACCCCCTTCCCATAACCTCACAAACTTTAGCAAAACTTTCTAAGTATCCCCTCCTCTACTTGTCCAGGCCATGTAATTAATAAACGGCGTACAGCTAATGTGAGACAATGTTACGCAAATTGAATGAGACTGAAGATAAATATAACAAGGTATGGTCCATACAATAAAGCATTGTTCAAAATTAACGGGTACACCATTTAAATTATTGTATGTTTCGGGACAGATTTCTTGTAACAATTAAAAATAAGCTATTGTAATAAAGGCCTTATTTAAATTCAATGCAATCTTGTCGTTAATATGTATGAAATATATTTGGTATATTTTTAAATGTTAGTTAAGTAAATAGTTATTTTATACGCTTATCTCGACATCAAACCCCCAGTAAAGAATCCCATTAATCCTTATTTAGAAGTCTATGCAGACTACGACTTTCACGATACATGTAAAGATGAACTTATACTTTCTAGGTACGTATAGTTTTGTTATATAACACACCACATAATTTTTGTTTTAGGTTATTACCGAATGCAATAACCTAATGTACTCTATTTACACTTTTATTATTTAAACTTCATTATTTCCTACTTTTATGTTTGTATGAACTTTCTTGTGCATGATGTGGTCTCCTATAAGTGAGGAAGCACATAGATATGTGCTGACTGTGCACATAGAATAACAAGTTTGATATTCTGTAATAGAATATAATAAAAACAAAACAAAAAAAACATAACAGAATTTCTATTAATTCTTTTTTGTTTTGTTGTTGTATATTCCTGTTTTGAGATCCTTAACTAAATAAATGAATACTTGTAAAATTTACCTGATATATGCTTGCAAACAATTTAAACATATAGAATAAGAAGTCTGTGTAAACTCATTTAGTTAACGTGGAAATAAATCAAGTTCTAACACTGTTGACTGTGACAGTGAATTTACACCACAGAACACTTTTACTCAGAGAGAGAGTGTGTGTGTGAGTGATTTACACACTGTCTACACTGGACTGGACACACGAAGCGCACGCATCAGCGACACTGATTGGGCTAAAGTTACTTCCTCGTGTATACCACCAATTTTTTACATTAAAGTCTATTATACTTATTCGATTGCACTACTAGTTAGTATGGCCGTATTCGCTCTACTTATTGTATGTCATCAATAAACTTTACATTTTATTAATGAGAATACTTTAAACCACCAACATAATACATAAAAAGTATGGTCAGAAAAAAGTGGTGTGGTGCATCGTACGTATAATATAATAGGGCGCCTCGAACGGTCGCTCTACTTGCCTTTCCCGGGGGGCGGTCGACCAGGCATGCTTATATTTAATATTCCTGACGCGAAGGCATTGTGTACCGGTCGCTGCCGCCGCGCCGTCATCCGCCACCATTACCGGAACTTAGTCTCGACCTAACCGCTTTTTCGCCTTTAATAGATACTATCGATACAAGCGCGATGGGCCGTCACGTCTATTTTTGTGAGTTAGATTTAATGCTGATGGGATATTCCAACTATTCAGTTTTAGTTATTACTTTTATTATAGTTCTAATAATGTTAGTAATGCAAGTGGTTGTCGGTCTGGCTTTTACGTTTGTCGTTTTCAATGTTTGTTTCATACAATCATAAAACTACTAAGTCGTTCAGAAAGAAGTTTTATAAGCTTTGTAGGTATTTAAGCCCCGGAAGTGCGGTATAAGTAGGTAGCAGTATAAAACTAAACAAATAATGACTGGCAACTGAATTGTAGATAACATTAAACGGTTACGAAGCAAAGAGCGTTTTAATTTCAACCTTCAATTCAGCTCTATATTCGCAATCATAGATAAGAATAAATTGACTAGTTGTGCTCGTAAATGCAGTGTAATATAATAATCAGAATAGTAAAGCTGACTCACGTGGCGCAACTAAAAAAATATAGGTAGTTTCAAAAGTGCACTAACGTATGCACTGAGTCGTATGTCTATTTAAACCAATACTACAAAACATCCTTGTTTAAAATTGAGGTAGACGCCAATGCAATGACAAATATTAGATTTTTCGGTTTTACCCGGATCCGGGTCCTATCAACACATTTGTCCGTTCTACTACGTTTATCAGTCCTACTTGAACAAATGAGAAACTATGCGTATAAGCATTGAGAACCAAGTTTACAGATAATGTAAATGATTTTGTTTTAAATTTATATAAATTATAATGTTCAACTAGAATATTATTATGTATATCACATGCGTGAATAATGAATGGGAAGTGACGTAAATGTGTGGTCAATAACAATGCAAGCTTGCAATTCCGCTAACGCTGTTGAAAAAGTTGGATTTTACCGCTAGTGTTACTACGGGTACCGTTTGCAATGATACGCTCGCCCCTCACTTCAATCGATTATTATCGATAATGGCAATGTAATTTTGTTCTGGACTATCGAGATCTAGCAGATCACATTCACTGCAGACGAACGGCGTAGTTGTAAGGTCTAATAGTGTTGTTGCCCTTAGGTTCACCCGCGCATTGGGGCGTGACCACTTTAAGTATGAGAATTTTCAACGTGCATAAAATACTGCTGTATTACCTTGTATTTATCAAATAAAATGTTTAATATCACGTAGAACTAACTTTTATCACTATAAATGGTTGTCCATCGTTCGCGTAAAGGAAATACATATCTTCTTTACTATAAGTTAACTTAGAAACCCTTTATATCCTGTTTTTTCTCTGCAGCTGAAAACATAATAAATGCATGTCAGTAAAACTGTTGAAGTATTAAAAACAAACAAATTCTCTTTTGCGTTTTTAATATTAGTTAACATGTTAAGAATGTGACGTCAACTTGTAACGTATTTGTTATGAATTTAAGAAAGTTTATGTAAGTTCTTGAATATTTTTTTGTTAAAAACTAAATTTTATAACTGATACGATTCAAAGAATAAGATGAACATTTTAAATATTTATTGAAAATGAGATTGTTTTCTATTAAGCGTATGATCGTTCTCACAAATTGATGTAAGAAGCAAAAAACTCTTGTGAGATCATACGAATCGATGAGAATCGGAATACGTCCGTCTAACAAACTGATGATGAATCATATTTACCGGGAAATATTTCCATGGTGAATCCACTGAGCTGAAATTGTCTATTGAACAAAAAACAATCAAGTTTTGAAGTTAACATATCATTTGTTTGAGGGATTTTTTGTACGCCGGGTTTTGTTATGAGGTTTTGCTTTTTACGTTACCGACTTTTTGGACAAAAAAAACGATTGGAATTAAGCTAAAGTTGTGTTAAAGGATTGTTTGTGGTAACGCTCATTAAATATAATAATGTTTAAAAAAATTCGCTGGCCTCAACCATGAGTTAAACTGTAAAGGATAAATCCTGTTGACAAAGATGTGACAAGTGAGAAAAAAAATGTTCATATTATTTTTGTCTTGTAGATGGTTATTGATATAGAACTAATCTGATTACATTCATATTATAAACTTGAAAATTTTGAGTACAGATATACTCGTATGTGACTGTGCGTATTGCCTAGTGGTTTAAGCGATCGCCACGCGCGCCGCTTCTTACTACGCCAAGTGTTGTGGGTTCAAATCCTACATGGGACAACACTTTGTGTGATGTGTTCTTTGTTTCCGTTACATGTATGTTTGTAAAGTCCCCCGCGACACAGTATTTATTGCTAGTGTGAGAGTTGTTTTTTTCGAGTGTCTACTCGAATGAATCAAAATAAAATTCTGAATTTGATTTTAGACTGTAACAGCATTTTAGAAGAAAACTGATTGGGTAAACCCTAGTCATTTGAAAAAAAATACGGTTGGAGATATGAGTATGTATATCTTTAATATTGTTCTTAGTGATGAATGAAATTGACAAGAATCAGATGAGAATTGTTTGCGAGGAGAGAAATTGCGTTTAGACATTGTTCGTTTGCAGCCCACTTTCAGTAACGGAGTACAAAATAATGGTAGCAAACGAATGCGACGACATGAAAGTGAATGGAGTGAGGAACGGAGGAGGGGGGGGGGGATATGGTCGCGCGGTGTGCTTGGGCTTGCGGACGTATTTTACGGCCGATTGGATACCACATTCGAACACGCATACCCACATGATGCCTTTATTTCGTCCATGACGTAAGGTTTAATACTCAGTGGGTGCACATTACGACGGATATATTTTGATGAGTTTGCAATTTGTTCATTGTGTTTAATGATTTTTTCACTTTCATTATAACATGTGCTCGTAACATGTACGTCTCTATAACAACTTTGTATTGCTGTAGGTTCCATAAGCAATATAATATTGTTGTAAATGCCTCTAAGATCTGGAGAGTTAGTGGACAAAATTACAATCTCATGAATAATGGCAAAATGATTTACACAGACAGGCAGACAATATTCGGTTTTAGTGATTTACTATTTACATACAATACAAATAAATCTTATTTAACTGCAAGATTTACAACTTTTTACATTTAATATGTGTATTCGTGTTCTAGAACCTATGATACAAGCTTTGATTTTAGATTAGATACCCGTCAATGTGTCCCCATATACTATTTTTATATTATTTATTACACTTTTAGAGCATTTTTCTTCTAAAGTGCGTTATAAAGCCGAGGTTACAAGTAGCCTATTAAACAATAAGGATAGGATAGCGCATTAGCCGTGTTTTATAACCTCTTAGACCATAGCCTGTCAAGCATAATGTCCATTGGCATGTCATTGACCCCGGCCTACCGCTAGTAATGGACGGACTTCACATCTATTTTGATCAGTTAAATAAATAACTATTAACAATTATTTGATGGAAATACATAAATATGTACATGGGTGTACATCCTAATTACATTAACTGATTTATTAACATATTATCTTGGGACAATTTTTCTTCCTGCATAACATATATATGTCTGTTGTTTTCTAAATTCCTTTATATGTATACTTATTTTTAAACAAAAGTTAGTTTAAGTTCTAATGAGAGAAGGAAATAAAAATTTCAATATTTTTTGAGTAGGTAATACTAACAGTTTAAGTAGATAATATTGGGCTGTAACTTTTATATTAAAAAAAACTCATACAGCAAACGTCTCTGTTATAGTATGATAGGCAGGAATCATTATGTGTGGTATCGCATCGTTTGCTTTAAAAGCAGTGACTCAGCTCCACCATTAAACAGTTGAGTGGCTTGCTTTATTAATCTCTTATTATTAATAGTATATCTTAATTGGTTAAATAGAATATAAAAAACAGAATGTGTTCCATGAAACTAGTAATTTATTTCTAAATGAAAGGTAGGTACACTATGTAATGTTGTGAACACTTAACAAAATATATGCAAAACCTAATGGTAAAGGAGTTAGCAAGTTAAAGCGTAACGAACACACTCGTATTCGCATTTATTTATAAATGTCAGCTTGGATTATATTTTCATAATATTTTTAACGAATCGTCTATAATCCATAGATAGATAGAAAACTTTTTATTTGCTCACTGTAATATTACAGAGTTACAAGAGTACATAAAATGTGAGATATAGTGTACAAATCTCTTCCAGGCGTCCTTAGAATGTCAAAATGAGGTTTTAATTAATCATTTGCATAGTTAATTTTATGAATTTGAGAGTAATTCTGTCTGCTTGTAACACTTACACAACTAAACGGTTGCACCGATTACAATGAAATTCGGCATGAAAACACTCTGATTCTTGATTCAGGACACATGCTTTTTACCGCGATAACCGACATACACACAGCCTCACACAGGCGGAGCCGCGGGCAAAGATGTTAAAATATAAATAAGTGTTCATGGCAAGTACCTACTTTAAAGTGTCAAGGATTATTGAAAACAATATAAGGCGTTTTATCTGAGAGTCATTTGTGACCTTAGTACAATCGTAATGGTTGTTGCCTGCGCAACTTATGACACCATCAAGCGTAGTCGCGGTTTCTGTATAGGTATTTTGTCTTTTATAGTAATGGATAATGGAATGTAATATGCATACGATTAGCATGTCTAATATCGTTTTAGCACCGTTGAATAGCAATAGTACAAGCATAAGTATTGTTGTAATCTCTTCATAATCGATTAGTTGGCAAATTCTTGTTTATATCATAAGTATTTAATGTATACATCATATATTTTAACTAGGTACTGAACATCAGGATCTTTAACACATGTTCACATTTCAATGAGCGAAACTTTTTAAATTACAGCTAGATTTATAATAATGAGTTCATGTATTCTTAAAAAAATTATAAGTGTTGAGTGTGCTGTGGTTTAGGTTCTTAGGTTTAGGTTAATAAGAAGTCAAAAAAGTGTATTTGCGACTATAGTAGTTTTTTTTTTATACTTCCTGCATTACAATTGCACGAGGCGGACTTAATGCCACATGGCATTAACTACCAGTCAACCTGAGTTCTGAGTTGGTTCAGTAAGGAACAAGGCAGGTGCATATTATGTATGATAGGAAAAAGACAGAAGTGAAAAAGCGGCCAAGTGCGAGTCGGACTCGCCCATGAAGGGTTCCGCAGCAGTAACATAATATAATTTATATTTTTATATTTGTGTTGATTGAATGAAAGGTATATTGCAGTTTACGATTTATGACGTTTTAAAAAAAACTACTTACTAGATTTCGTTCAAACCAATTTTCGGTGGAAGTTTACATGGTAATGTACATCATATATTTTTTTTAACTTTATCATTCTCTTATTTTAGACGTTACAGGGGGGGGGGGACACATTTTACCACTTTGGAAGTGTCTCTTGCGCAACTTTTATGAAATCAAACTATTCAGCTTAGAAAAAAATGATATTAGAAACCTCAATATCATTTTTGAAGACCTATCCATAGATACCCCGTCAAACACACGTAGGGGTTTGATGAAAAAAACATTTTTGAGTTTCAGTTCTATGTAAGGGGACCCCCAAATTTTATTGTTTTTTTCTATTTTTATGTGAAAATCTTAATGCGGTTCACAGAATACATCTACTTACCAAGTTTCAACAGTATAGTTCTTATAGTTTCAGAATAAAGTGGCTGTGACATACGGACGGACAGACAGACAGACAGACATGACGAATCTATAAGGGTTCCGTTTTTTGCCTTTGGCACGGAACCCTAAAAACAGTTAGATTATGATAGTAATATTATAAAAGACTAATAATTTTAACAAATTTTCATGGTTTTTAACCGAGTTAAAAAAATGAGGTTCTCAATTCGACCGTATAAGTCCGTATATATATATTACTAGCTTTTGCCTGCGGCTTTGCTCGCGTCGAAGTTGATTATATGTTTTTAATTAAAACTGTGTAAGTATCTATGAATACTGTCTTTATGTTTTTAAACGTATTTATTTATAATCAATAGTCCATTAAAATTGACTTTCATACACACTTTCGACCCTTATTTTAATACCTTTAGGAATAGAATTCCCATAAATGCTAAAAGCCTGAATACAAAATTTCAGGTTACTAAATTAAAAAATGACGGTCTTCCAGTCTAGCCTAGGGACAGAATATCCAGAAACGCTTAAATACGTATCACATCATCATCATCGCAGTCCACTGCTGGACATAGGCATCTCCAATTGCACGCCACTTGGTTCGATCCTCAGCTTCTCTCATCCAGCTCCTGCCAGCCGTCTTGGGCAGATCATTATTCCACCTGGCCTGTGGACGTTCTACGCTACGTTTGCCGAGACGCGGTCACCACTCACGAACCCGTTTACCCCAACGGTTATCAGCTCTGCGGCTAATATGGCCAGCCCACTGTCACTTCAGCTTGCTTATTCTGTGGGCTATGTCAATGACCTTGGTTCTCTACCGGATCACCTCATTCTTGATGCGATCCCTTAGAGAAACGTTGAGCTTTTCTGATGAGAAAAATAAATCATTATTATTATTATAGCCCTCTCCATAGCACGCTGAGCGACTTTGAACTTGTGGACCAGCCGTGTCGTAAGTGTCCACGTTTCGGCACCGTATGTCATGACATGTAGGACGTATTGATTGAAGACTTTCGTATTTAGGTACTGTGGGATTGACGATGAAAAGACCCGACAAAGTTTCCCAAACGCTGGCCAACCCGTCTGAATTCTCCTGTTCACCTCGTCCTCGAAGTTGTTTCTACTTAACTGCAAAGTCTGCCCGAGGTACCACACATATTTTTGAACAACTTCGAGAACGGCACCGTGAACCACAACTGGTTCCGGTAGAACATGTTCGTACATACGTATCTACTCATTTTTTATCAGTAGCCATAAATAAAGTTGCATGTTTCTAACTTCAAGAATGACGGACTTCCAGAATAACCTGTAGACGAAATTTCAACCTCTATTTCACCCCCTCAGGGGTAGAATATTCAGAAACGCTTCAATACGAAAAAATCTAATCATGTTTAATCAGTAGCCAAAACAAAATTTTCATGTTTCTCACTTAAAAAATGACGGACTTCCTTACAAACTTTCAACCCCTATTTCACCCCTTTAGGGGCATAATATCCAAAAACTCCTAAATACGTATCTAATCATTTTTATTTAGCAGCCCAAAAATAAAGTTTCATGTTTCTAACTTAAAAAATGACGGACTTCCAGTCTGACCTATATACGAAAGTGACCTAAATACCCCCTTAAGGGTGAAATTTCAAAAATTCCTTTCTTAGTGCTTACTTACGTTACATAAAGAACCTACATGTAAAATTTCAGGATTCTAGCTTAAGCGGTTTGGGCTGTCCGTTGATCTCTGGGTATGTCAGTCAGTCAGTCAGTCAGTCACCTTACTCTTTTATATATATATAGATTACTTTTATGTGTGTTCGCGGATAACTTCGTCGTTTATGCCCCGATTTTGATGATTCTTTTTGACGTGACAACGTCTTATAATTCTATGGAGCCGGCTGCACGCACGAAAAAACATGACTCATGTGGCGTTACCTCGCTCTGAGGCGTTTCATTTAAGGCTTGAAGTGCAAGCGAGAGATAGATGCTTGCGCCGCATCTATCTCTCATCATTTCATCAATGTTTCGTTATGACGTTGTCACGTTATATCGTCCGTAAGCAGACTTTCCAGACAACCATTTTTTTTAAATGGAAAGGAGATATCCCAACGTGGTACCATGATAAGATCTGATGATGGCATCCAAGAGAAATCGAGTCGAACCTTGAAGTCGGTTTTTGTTAAAATTTTACTTGTTAAATATGTGTTTTGCTGGCGTGTCTAAGATAAGATAGTTAACAACACACTTGGACCAATATGAGCCGAGCATGATTGGAAAGAGATGTACACGTGGTAGAGCCACGCTTCAATACCCCAAAGGCCGGCAACGCACTTCTGACGCCTCTGGTGTTGCGAGTGTCCATGGGCGGCCTAAATATGTATATACTATACATTTACCTAAATATGTTTACACTAGCGGTACCCAGCCACGTTTCGCTGTGTCAAATTGTGGTTACCATAGAATAAAATCGCTATTGTAAATTTGAGCTAAATTGTTGCAGAACTTTTTGAGTTTTTAAAGTGTGCACAAATCAACTTAACATTCTTACATATTATTTTATTTTACTGTATTGATGAGTTCAAACATTGTAGTATTCACGTAAAGATTGATTTTTGTACATTGAACGGTAAAAAAGGCCGAAAGAATATACAAAACGGTAATGTACCATTATTTTACGTAATGAAGTCAATAACTTAAAATGCTTACTCATAAATCAGTACTTTAATATTTTAAGTTCGTGCCTATTGCATTTACTTTCAGTAACAATGACAGTTTTTATCACTGAGAACAAGTAATAATATGTGAGTAAATACTGAAGAACTAGCACAACGGCATTTTGCGGTTAGGTGTAGTGCACTCATAAATAGACATACAGTTAAGCACGAAATACTACTAAGTAAAACCCAAATGTGAACAAAGTTTCGGACCTGCAGGTATAGTTAGTTTTATCTACCGTATAGTTTAGTAGGTAACTGATAAATGTAACGCTCACACTGTTAAATGGCCTTGGATTGCAGCCTTCGCCTTTGTCGTGGCTAAACGAAAACTTTATACTGTTACTAATATTACTACATTCTCTCGTTTGGATATACAGTTATATAGCTCAAGCGATCTTAATAACTTACGCATAAATAAATTTACTTAATAACTGAACTTATTAAATAAATAAAATTGTGGGTGTTGTCCACATTCGCAATGAGACCACCACTCTTGGATTCTATTCATGCTTTCCATTAGGCAGAGTAGAGACATTTTGGCAGGGTCAAACATAAAAAAAATGGTAGCTAATAAATTAAAATTGTTATAATATAAATGGTATAGATAAAGCTGTAATTATCCTGTTTATTATATGACGATTAACTTAAGGAAACGTTACATGACAAAAATTTGAATGGACATACTTTAAGTTTTATATCATATGCAGAACTTGAAAGAAAATTGTAATGGAACTTCAATATGAAGTTTTAAACATAGCTATCTGCTGTAATAACTGTTTATGATGTACGTAAGGCATTTTTATCCTGAGTTTCTACCATTCCAACCTGATTATATGCAAATGTAGATTCAATTTAATTTATCACCAATACTAGATTATAATAGATCTGGACATAGGCTTCGCCTTAGACAAGAGGTTATACTTTCTATTCTAACAAACAAAGATATGACGCAATTTTTAATAGGTAAACTTTTTATTGAATGCCATTTACACAATTCTTCATCTCAGTCGAATTAAGACCAATGTTGGACATATGCCTGCCCAAGTTTTGGCAAAACAATCACTCCTATGCTGCCTCACATGTGTAGCTGACTATGAGTGGCGGTGGTCACCATCAGGTGGACCGTCTGTTTGCCGCTATCACCATAAAAAAATGTATAAGGGGCAAATGTTGATCCCATAAACAAGGAAGGTCGTGGGAAGCCGTTAGATGGGCAGCTCAGGACTGGTTATTGTGGAAAGCCTTTGGGATTATTTATGTCTAGCAGTGTAAGTCTTTTGGCTGAGATGATAATGATGATGAAAAACAACAACTCTTAGTTAGAACTTTAATTCTTTTTAAACTTTACTAACGAAATCTGTCTCAGTCATATATAGAGCCCGTAAAAATACTTCGATACGATACGATTACAATTAATGGTGACTTTATACTGTGCTTACATATAGATATTTTCATAATTTACGTGGCTTAACAACGTGTAATCACGCGAAGAAAACAATATTTTTGAACAAAATCTACAAGATATTTTTTTTTCTTATAGAATCTTTAAAACCTGATCTTCCACGGTACTCTCAATTTCGATCTAAATTAGATTAGTTTTTAACCGACTTAGGAGGAGGAGGAGGTTCTCAATTTGATTGGTATTTTTTTTTCAAGTTCACTCTTTATGCGTAGAAAACTTTAAAGACCTCTGCGCATAAAAGGATGTAATTATGCCAATCTTTTCTATGAATTTTATTTAACGAAATCATTTTTATTTTTCCTTTTAGAATTCTCTTAGTAGCTTATGACCAGGAAATGTATGTTTCATGCTGATTCCCGTTTTCTTTTGTTGCAGAGACAATGTATATAGAAACCTTACCGCTCGTGGTTTGGACGCTCTTAGTCACAACGACGACACATGTGAGTATTAAGCTAATTCTTTGATACCTCAATAGAACTGTACCGCAGTCGCTTATTGAAAAAAACATTATGTTATTGGTACCCATCAACAGCCTTTAATAGTCGACTGCTGGACATAGGCTTAATTTCATAAAAATATGTTGAGCCTACTCTAGCATACTGGTCAGAAGGGCTGGTATTAGGATTTGTGTCAAGTTTTCCTTCTCTTTTTATACTGCTGTTAACCTGTGTAATTTGTTTGACAGCTCTTATGACACTTGTGGGATGAAAAAAGATGATAACATTCCATATATTTAATCCGATATAACGCCATTGAGTTAATAAAGAAATTAGAGTATAATTAAATATTTCGGACATTTTAAATATTTTCGGACATCTATTACACAATGCCATCTAGTCCCAAGCTAAGCAGAGCTTGTGTTATGGGTACTAGACAACTGATACAAATACATTATACCTTTTTTTGTAAATACATACATATCATAAATAGAAAACACATAAACTCCGAAACAAATACTTCTAAATCATACAAACATTTGGTCCGACGCTGGAATCGAACCCGAGACCTCATGATCAGCAGTCGCACACGCCAACCGCGAGATATTTTTTGCTAAGGTGTTTAAGGATAGTGACATCCTTATATACTATGAGTTTGCTAGTCACTAAAATAAACTTTAGTATCTAGTTCGAAATGACACAACATTGGTTAAGAATTCATAGCCAACTTTATAATTTTTTGTGATTATTCTATAAATCTATATTTATATCTTAAATTCTCGTGTCACAATGTTAGTTACCATACTCCTCTGAAACGGCTGGACCGATTTTTATGAAATTTGGTGTGCATATCGGGTAGGTCTGGGAATCGACCAACATCTATTTTTTATACCCCAATTTTTTTTGCAACGTTTGCCGGATCAGCTAGTATACATATATAATTAATCTTTTTGACAAATAGTCCAAAACCTTCTTCTTTGCATTATTTTTTTACAGTTATATAAAATGAAATTTTAATACTAGTGGTCACCCAGTGATCGAAATTCAACCGTTTACTGCCTCGTTGGTCTCACGGTTGGCGTGTGCAACTGCTGATCATGAGGTCTCGGGTTCGATTCCCGGATCGGACTAAATGTTTGTATGATCTACAAATATTTGTTTAGGAGTTGGGGTGTTTTCTATGTATAATATGTATGTATTTACAAAAAAAAAGTATTATATGTATTTGTATCAGTTGTCTAGTACCCGTAACACAAGCTCTGCTTAGCTTGGGACTAGATGGCGTTGTGTGTTAGAAGTCAAAAAAAATATTTCTGCACTCCTCCATATAACCTTTAACTGGACCAAATTTCATACTTTTCATACGTTTTTGCTTCACGTATTAATAAGGAGATGACTCAGATCTCCAGTGACTATATTTTTATGTTTGTAGGTATTCTGTCATGGGTCAGTTTCTCTGTTGGAAGATAAACTAATTGGAAAGTGCAGTTGAAAAAGTGCTAACTCTAACTCTCTGTTTTACAGGTAGCGACACAAAGCCAATATGGAATAGGATTAGGAATAAAACGAGAAGTATTTTTCTTAAATTTAGAAGACGGCTATTTTGGCTGTCAAGTAAACGAATCGACACAAATATTACAATTATATGAATTATCAAAGTTATGCGACGGTGTTTCGGATTGCTATAAGGGATCCGACGAACTCAAGACAGAGTTGAAATGTACAGGTGAGACGAATTAATTATATTCAGTAGTTATACAACATTCATTGCTAGTTTATATGCCAGGAATGTCAAAAGCAGAACAGAATAGTTCCTTTCACCATATCAGGATCTGATGATGGGATCCTAAGGAAATAGAAGGAAACCCTCAAATTTATGTGAGCGACTGCAATGAAGTTACGAGCAATTGTCTGCATGCCTTCATATTCTGTAGACATCATTAAATTTTAAATGAAATGATGATGAGAAACTTGAGTTTAAAAAACCGACTTCAAAAACTAAATAGTATAAAATAACTTAATTTGTATGTACTACCTATTCATAGGTGTGAAGTCGGTGCCAAGCCAAAATGTAATAGTAGGTACCGCACTCGCCACGCGTGACCTGGAGCGGGATAGCTGCTCTTCGCGTTGAACAAAACAACCGAAGCGTCGTTGACGTTCGTCTCGAAATATAGCGAGTGTGGTACCTACTATTCCATTGGCTTGGCACTGACTTCACACCTATGAATAGGTAGCACATACAAATTAAGTTATTTTATACTTTTTAGTTTTTGAAGTCGGTTATTTTAAAGAAAGTTTTTTTTTATTGTGTAGTGTTTCAAGACACTCATCTTAATGTTTGATATTGCGCTCATTCTACGTCTGTAACTATTAGAGAACTCTTCCAAATATAATAGATATTAAAGATTTACCTATCTCATTTTTTTAATTTAGAACAGACAATACGGCTTACAAATAGAACCTTGAGCTACTAAAATTATTACACCATTTTGATGGGGTCCACGACCCTAATAAATCATACTCATGATAGAGTTAATAATAACATTTATTTTATTACATTACTTGCGAACAGATAGTGATGAAGTGCTTAATGAACAAGCGATTACATAAGACCAGTACTTTAGACTAGTAACTACAGCTGTTTCTAAGTTAAAAGGTGTATAGAATAGGTTACTAAGTAAAGTAGTTGTATTACACTGTAGTTTTATTACACCTCACTTACGCAGATAGAAATACTTGTTTTTTTAGTGTAATCAGCCATACATAACCCTTTAGTTTATAAAGATGAAATATGTAGTAGTTATACATTATTACTGAAACAAAGTAAAATGATTTAAAATTATTACTTTAAGAGTACGAAAGATTTTCACATTTCATAAAATTTAAAAATACTACATGTCTGTAACAGTCGATTTCTATAATTTCATAGTTTGCTTTAATTAACAAAATATATGTGTTATTGTAGATGATTGTACCAAAGAAGATGGCGCCCGGTGTATAAATGGTGCTTGTCTAAATGGGGTGTGCCATTGTAATGATGGTTTCGGCGGATGTAACTGCCAGGAACCTGGTAAGTGTTGTAGCCTAACAACGGGTTTGAAAAAACTTTAACATATCATTATACTTATTCTGTTGTCTATTTACAGATGTAAACGAATGTAAAGAAAGACCATGCGATGTTTTTGCACACTGTACGAACACGGTTGGTAGTTTCCAGTGTTCGTGTTTCCCAGGCTACGAAGGCGATGGTTTCACTTGCAGAGGTAAATGAACGCATTGCTGCGATTGTTATGATATTGGGGAAATGAATACTATTATCTGAAATAAACTATTCCTTATTATAATTAATTAATGACGAAAATTTGTTGTAGAATAATGATAAACAAGTCTGACTAGCTTGAGAGTTTTTCAATTGTATGATCTATGCATTTGACTTTAGCCTATTAACATTTTTATGTTTTTCTGCCAGATATCAATGAGTGCGAGGATCCGGCAGTATCAGCACGTTGTGTTGCTAACGCAGAGTGCTGTAATCTGCCCGCTCATTTTATTTGCAAGTGTAACCGAGGTTTTGAGGGTGATGGCGAAGAAGAGTGCCGAGGTACTGTTAAATCATCAAATGTAGATACATGAAAACTGATTCGCATCGTAGTCGATGCTATGTCTTATTAGTTTACGCTTGGAGTACCATATGTTTTCTAGTACCTAATCTTAATGATAATATAAATTTTGTAGATATAGACGAATGTCGACGACCTGGTGCTTGTGGCGTGAATGCTGTTTGTCAAAACTTCCCAGGAAACTACACGTGTGCATGCGAAGCCGGTTTTACTGGAAATGCTTTTGATGGCGTATGTGACTTTATTATTTTACAGATTCTATATAATGTTCATCGACATGAAAAGTCATTGTTATTAGAAATTATATTTCTTAAAGAAGAGTTTATTACTCACAATTTTATTGAATGAAATGTAAAATGTACGTAAATCTTTCTAATGTCCTCATTGCTCTTGACATTTGTAATAACGAGTCTATGCTTTTTTTAGATTTTAGTAATCTTATTCCTTTATGTTTGCATACCTTTACGAATTTAAGTTACCTTAATGTATTTGTTTGATTTCATTCCACATATAGTGTGTCGATATCGACGAATGCACGAATACCGAGAGCTGTGGCCCTGGAGCCATTTGTCGTAACGTGGAAGGTGGCTACGAGTGCAGCTGCCCGCCAGGCTATGAAGGAGATCCTCGCGTTAGTTGTCGAGACCAGGACGAATGTGCTCATTCTTCGTGTGGCGTCGGTGCTCTTTGTGAAAATCTACCAGGCGGTTTTCGATGTGTGTGCCCACCAGGTTTTGAAGGAGACGCGAATGTACAGTGTATTGGTAAGCTTCTATTGGTTCCGTCAGTAGTAGGTGTGACCTAAATTTAACAATTTTTACTTTCTGTGGTCTAACGCTTTGTGACAATCACTTAACTTGACAGCATTTAACGTGCCGAGCATAAAACAACTGGACGTCGTTGCTCGGTAGCTTCACGCTTTTACTAATTTAACCGATTCTAACATTAGAAACATCTAAACAAATCTAAATTTTCAGTGTCTTCTGATAGATTTCGCCGTGTTTTGCGCAACAACATACCTTTTCGACGTTCACGCTTACATATGTGTATAAGCGTGATACCGAAGAATTTCTTACTTCATCTCTTCGTGTTCTTACTATCATCTTCAAGAATATTTCTTCTTCTTTTATCGATACTACTTTTGTCTTCCATGACGTCTATGTATCTATCACTTGCTCTTCATAGTGGCTGTTGGCGTACCTACTGCGGTTTTAAATATCGGTAATCACATACGTTTTACTTATAATTAGACGTTGCGTTGTTTGTTATACCAGACATAGATGAATGTAAGAGTAGCAAAGCTGTATGCAGCGCTGATGCATTATGTACCAACACTCTGGGCAGCTTCGTGTGTACATGCAAGCCAGAATACACAGGAGATGCTCGAACGCCGGGTGGATGTAGAGACATCGATGAGTGTGAAGTCCTTGAACATCCTTGCGGCACTTATGCAATTTGTGAAAACGCTGTGCCAGGTTACAATTGTATTTGCCCACAAGGATACAGAGCTAAACCTAATCCTCAAATCGCTTGTGAACAGGTAACGTTGCTTGATTGTTATATTTTGTTTATAAATTATGGTAACTATGAGCTTAAACAATAAAATCAATTCCAGGTTGATGTTAATACACTATGTCAATCAAACTTTGATTGTACCAATAACGCAGAATGTATTGAGAACCAATGCTTTTGTAAAAACGGCTTTGATGCTCGAGGATCAGTTTGTATTGACATCGACGAGTGTGCTAATTCTTCAATATGTGGAGGGAATGCAATATGTGTAAATACTCCAGGTGGGTATAATTGCGCATGTGCAACTGGGTTCATTGGTACTCCACCCCATGTAATTTGCCGCGCTCCTTGCGAAGATGTGCAATGTAGTGAGCATGCTTTCTGTAAACCTGATGGAATAGAAGCATATTGTGTCTGTGAAGATGGATGGACATTTGATCCAGCAGATATCGCAGCAGGTTGTATTGATATCAATGAATGCGATACTACAGTAGGAACTAGTAGCGGTAGATGTGGCAATTATGCACGCTGTACTAATACTCCAGGAAGTTTCACTTGTGAATGTCCCGAAGGATACACCGGCGATGCTTATAAACAGTGTACTGATATTGATGAGTGTCAAATAGATGGGGCTTGTGGTATTGGCGCAGAATGCAATAATCTGGATGGTTCATATAGCTGCGAATGTCCCGAGGGTACAATACCAGACACCGATCCTAGGGCACGATGTGTTGAAATAGTTTCTTGTAAAACTGACAATGACTGTCTCGGAAATGCAGTGTGTGATTCTAAAGCAAGATGTCTGTGTCCAGAGCCAAATGTTGGAAATGAATGTCGACGTGAGTATATTTCACAAAAAGAAATAATATCTATAAAAATATAACTATATCCATATTATTTATATAATAATATCTATAATTGTAGCTCTCAGAGATGTAAATTGTAATTCATTCCTTTTTTACAGATCCTTGCGAGACATTACACTGTGGAAGCAATTCTGAATGTCTTCTTAATGAGCAAATCGCGCAATGTTCTTGTAAAACTGGGTTTACTGGCGATGCATCATCTCCAACCGGTTGCCAGGACATTAATGAATGTAACGAAAACCCCTGTGGTCCTGGTGCAGTTTGCAAAAATCTTGTAGGGCACTATCAGTGTGAGTGTCCGGGTAGCTTCAGCGGTGATCCCTACGTTGACGGCTGCATTGCTGGTAAAATGCCAAGTGAATGCAGTAGCGTAAATCCCTGTCCACAGGGAGAACAATGCATTTTACACAATGAAGAAAACGTCTGTGTCTGTTCTCAAGGATTTTCGCGCAGTAAAGAAACAGGATTATGTGAAGACATTAATGAATGTACACAAAGTGGTCGATCGCCTTGTGGTTTGAATGCAATTTGTAAAAATTTACCAGGTAGCTATGAATGCAAGTGTCCTGCAGAATATAGTGGAAATCCATATAACCTATGTGAAATATGCAATGACATGTCTTGTCAGTGTCAGCCTCCATACAAATTGGTTAACGGAAATTGTGTGCTCTCGGGCTGTACAAAAAATAACAAATGTGGAAAAGGTGCAGAGTGTATTATAATTTCGGATGGTGTCAGTTACTGCGCATGTCCAGTTGGATTTATTCAAACAGCAGAGGGTGCATGTGAAGATATAAATGAGTGTACAACTGGCCAACCAGCTTGTGGATTTGGTGCAGAATGCATCAATACGATTGGTTCTTACACCTGCAAATGTCCTTCAGGTTACAGCCAAGATTCAATTTCTGGACATTGTACACTAAATCAAAAACGTTGTATTAGCGATTCTGACTGTTTTCCAAACGAAAAGTGTATTCAACCTGGTCAATGTGTGTGCCCTCCACCGTTTTATTTAGATGTTACTGATGGACAAAAATGCAAGAGTCCATGTGAAAGGTTCACTTGCGGTATAAACTCGAAATGTACGCCCAGCGATCCTCCTCGATGTATGTGTTTAGCTGGATTTGAAGGTGACCCATATACAGGATGTACTAATACCAATGAATGTCACAGTGCACCTTGTGCATTTGGTGCAATTTGTCATGATCAAAAAGGTGGATACCGGTGTGAATGCCCTCCGAACCTAGTTGGTGATCCATACAAAAGTGGATGTGAGTATTCATAAATAATTTATTAGTGAACTTCTTAAGGTTTAATAGTATTTGTTAATTTTACGGGTTCTTTTAGATTGCAATCATAAAAAAAATGAATCTTAATCATGCAAAAGCAAATAGTTTTAATTTTTAATATTTAATTACTTTTGACGCTTGACATTATGAAGAAGATGCTCCTTATGTAATATGTTACTTTTTCTACAGGTACTTTTGACGTCTCACCCACAGGGCGCTTAGCGTGTGTTTCTGATGATGAATGCGCAAATACCCTCGCTTGTTTGAACCACACTTGCCAGTCACCTTGTACAAGTGTTACTTGTGGACCAAACGCGTTCTGTCAAGTTGACGATCATGCTGCTTGGTGTCGTTGTAATCCTGGCTATACTAAACCAGAAGGTGGTAAATGTATATCTGGTGAGTAATTACGTAAAACATTTACGACTTAGATTCAATCTACCAGATAAAATCAATATAATATGTTTACTTAAAGTAGAATTTTCGTAGGTATACATCTCGTAGGTAAATATGGATCAATTCAGCGGAGTTCTTAAAAAAAATTACATTGCTTTTCACCGATTAGTATAATAATCAATGCCCAACTCAATATTCGCTCTAATTCGGCGGGGAAAGGCATTTTAAGGCAAAAACGTACTTACGACACTTGAAGCTCAGGCGTCCATCGACAGCTGCTGTTGCTGAGTTTCAAATGATTAGTCTGCTCGTTTGCCCCCTATTTTATACAAAAAAAATCACAAACGAAGCCGCAGGCAGAAACTAACACAAAATAAAAAATGGTACAGTTTTAAAAGAATATTTGTTGTTTTCAGGGTGTGATACATATTCATGCGCTTCCGGTGCTCAATGTATAATATCAAAAACGGGTCCAACTTGTGTTTGTCCTGAGGGTATGGTTGGAAATCCATTCCCTGGAGGTGCCTGCAGAAGAGACACTTGTGGCTCAGGCATACCTTGTGAGAAACCCTTAATGTGCGTGGCCGGTCGTTGTAGACAACGTTGCGAAGGTGTGGTTTGTGGTGTTGGCGCTTCCTGTGATGAAGAAAGCGGGAGATGCGTCTGTAATGCATTCTTTGTTGGAAATCCTGATTTGCTGTGTATGCCACGTAAGTAAATAATTTTTACTCAATTATCTTATTTTAGTTTCATTTTGTTGAAGATTAAAAACATTTGGTAATGTTTTTCAAAGTGTAATACTTAATCATGTCAGCCTATCGCAGTCCACTGCTGGACATAGGCCTCCTCGACTTCTTGCATCCAGCTCCTGCCAGCCGTCTTGCGCAGATAACCTCTCTACCTGGCCTGTATTTACTTAATATGCATTTAATATTATTTTACAGCTGTATCGCCGCCAGCCTGTGGTCCGGAATGCGCTCAAAATGCACATTGTGTTTATGGACAAAACAATATATGTAAATGTGACAAAGGCTTTACTGGAAACCCATATGTAAAATGTTTGCCTCGGAGACAAATTACTTGTGCTAAAGCCTCGTGTGGTGCCAATGCAGTATGTCAACAAACACGATCTCATGTTGAATGCTTATGCCCTCCAGGCTATATTGGAAATCCGAATATTTACTGCACAGATATAGATGAATGTAGCAGTAAACCTTGTGCTGAAAACGCAATTTGTATTAACACTCCTGGCAGCTTTAGTTGTATCTGTAAAAGCCACTATGT
Organism: Diaphora mendica; assembly: GCA_949125395.1. Taxonomy (NCBI): domain Eukaryota; kingdom Metazoa; phylum Arthropoda; class Insecta; order Lepidoptera; family Erebidae; genus Diaphora; species Diaphora mendica. The sequence continues at coordinate 15,172,744 of OX421318.1, forward strand.
TGGTAATCCTTACGAATTATGTTCACAAGTTTCTATTCCTAAATGCACAGATGGAAACATCTGCACGTGCTCTCATAATACTACTTGTCCCGAGGGCTTTCTTTGCGAAAAATCTAAATGCATTGATGTATGTAGCAGTATAATTTGTGGCCCAAAATCTCTCTGTGAAGAAGGCAATTGTCACTGTCTTCCTGGTCATAGTGGAAATCCGAACGACTTACAACGAGGTTGTGTACCAGAGAACAAATGTATGGTTGACGGAGATTGTAAAGATTCAGAAATATGCTTCCAAATAGCTAAAAATGTGCGCAAATGCGTAGATTCTTGCAGTAAATTGCAGTGTGGACCCAATTCTCTATGCATAGGTGCAAATCATCAAGCTCATTGTGTATGCGCAGAGGGCTATATCGGAAAACCTACTGATACAATAATTGGCTGCCATTTAGATACACAAGATATACCAGAGCTAGAGTGTAATGAAAACCGTGATTGTAATGAACCAGAAATATGTATATCAGTAGACGGTTTAGCTAGGCGATGCGTTGACTTATGTTCTACAATCGCTTGTAGTGCCAATGAAGTTTGTAAAATTATATCAAATAGCCCACGCTGTGACTGTAAAGAGGGCTTCCTATGGAATTCTCTCAATTCTAATTGTGAGCAACCTTCTACACCAAATTGTGAAAGCGATGACCACTGCGATGACAATATGTCATGTCAAAAAGATATACTTGGTGTTAGAAAATGTCAAGACAGTTGTTCTTTATTCACATGTCCGCAAAATTCTAAATGTATTTCGAGGAATCATAAAAGTCAATGTGAATGCTTAACTGGTTTTGCGGGCAACCCAAATGACCGTGATGGCTGTATTACTATTAACAAAAATGAATGTTTAGATGATGCACAGTGCCGTGAAAACGAATTATGCAAACTCGTGGGTGACATAAAAAAATGTGTTCCTGCTTGTCAAAATGTAATATGTGGCCCTAATGCAGTATGTGTGACTAACAATCATATTGCTAAATGTCAGTGTCCATCAGGTCCTTTTACTGGAAACCCGAATGATTTAGAGAAAGGATGTCAATTTGTCCCTTGTATTTATAATGCAGATTGTCTGTCCCATGAATTATGTAACCGTATAACACATACATGTATAAATGCTTGTCGAGAAGAATTATGTGGTGAGAATGCCGTGTGTATAGCAGAAAATCACAAACCAAACTGTCAGTGCCCAAATGGTTATAAAGCAGATCCTCTACCAGAAATTAACTGTAAAAAGATTGAAGTTTGTAATCCCAATACTTGCCATCCAACAGCCGTCTGTGAACCACGACATTCATCATTTGTTTGTAGATGTTCCGCAGGATATGTAGAAGATCTGAATGGAGCTTGCCGAAAGCAAGATCAATGTACAAATGGTGATGAAAATTGTCCACTGGACACAGCGTGTGTCAATAGCCGTTGTGTCAATCCATGTGAGGGTGCTTGCGGAATCAACTCACTGTGTAAAGTTGTTAATAGGAAAGCAATTTGCATGTGCCCCGACGGCTATGAAAGTATTAAAGATAATTCATGTAAGAAAAAAATATTACTTTGTTCAACTGAACAAGACTGCAATGGAGATATTTGCTCAAATGGACAATGTTTTACGGCGTGCAGAAATTCAAGTCAATGTGACCCAGGAGAGACATGCGTCAAACATTTTTGTATCACGCAATGTGCTAAACATACACAATGTGGAGTCGGACAAGCTTGCGTAGGAGGGCAATGTCTGATTGGATGTAGAAATAATGGAGATTGTCCAAGTGAAGAGGCATGTTTAAATAATAAATGTACCAATCCTTGCTTATCAAAAAGAGCTTGTGGTCCAAACGCCATTTGTTCAAGAAGTGATCACAGTACTAGGTGTGAATGTCCACTTGGATTCGAAGGAACACCAACTCCTCAACAGGGTTGTGTGAGGAAACCGAGTTCATGCACTAGAACATCAGAATGTCCTCCAGATCACATGTGCATTGGATATTTCTGTCAAGTGCCTTGTCAAGATGATTCTGGATGCGCTATAGGAGAAAAATGCAGTGATAATAGATGTCATAAAATTTGCCATTCAAGTAGTAACTGTTTGCACGGTGAACACTGTAGTTCAGGTATATGCGTTTCTGGTTGTAAAGAAGATTCCGATTGCCTCAATAACCAGTTGTGTAAATCAACGAAGTGCCAATGTCTTGAAGGTTTTGAAATGACTAATGATGAATGTACAAACATAAACGAATGTCTTGTCAATCCATGTCATCCATCAGCCCAATGTGTTGATACACCTGGATCTTACAAATGCGTATGTTCAGTGGGGTCAATTGGTGATCCATATACAAGCGGTTGCCTATTACCGAATCAATGTAGAAATGATAACCAATGCGATGACTCACTAGCTTGCATAAGAGGAAAGTGTTCCAACCCATGTCAAAGGAAAAGTTGTGGCTTAAATGCAATATGCTCAGTTATAAACCATAGAGTAACATGTTCCTGTGAGAAAGGCTTTCTTGGAAATCCACTCGATAAAAAACTTGGTTGTTTCAAAGTAGAGTGCGTAGAAGACAGTGATTGCTCAAATGAAAAAAAATGCAATAAACGGAATAACAAATGCTCTGGTAAGTATTCTAAAATAAGTGATATACTTTATTATAATTCAGCAACCTGAAATAAAATTATGTTTTTTATAGATCAATGTGAGGAAACTGCATGTCAAGGAGGTATTTGTTCCATAGAAGACCATAAAGCTCTATGCACCTGTCCTACTGGGTTTAATTTGGAAAACAATATTTGCAAGGATATAAACGAATGTCTTAATAATCCGTGTCCTCTTAATGCTCATTGTATTAATAGCCGTGGCTCATATTCATGTTCTTGTCTGAATGGGACAGTGCTAGATACAACTACGGGGAATTGCAGACTACCAGGAGAATGTTTTTCCGATAATGATTGTTCCGAGAAAACTAAATGTTTTAACAATTATTGTATAGATCCTTGTAAAAAACTTTCTCCTTGTGGAGAAAATGCCGAATGTGCAGTACTGCAACATAGTCCCATTTGTGAGTGCCGATCCGATAGTCAAGGTGATCCATACAAGAAATGTACAAAATTCGAATGTATTAAAGACAGCGATTGTTCATCAGAAGAAGCGTGCGTAAATTACAAATGTAAAAATTCCTGTAGCATACCTCGTGCGTGTGGAAGAAATGCTGATTGCTTATCTCGAAATCATATTGGACATTGTTCATGTGCACCCGGTTATACTGGCGATCCTGTTCTTGGGTGTGTACCTATACAGTATTGTACAGATGATAGCAGATGTTCGTCTGGTACCAAGTGTGTTGATAATCTATGCGTTGGTAAGTACATCTAATATTAACGAAGTTAAATAATGCTCTTTCTATATGGTTACTTTAACGAACAAAATATAAGGTTGTTAGTTAGTTAGTTAGCTCAATACTGTTGATGCCATTTTTATGTTAACAAAGGCCAGTCAAAATAAAAATATTCATACCTGGATATATTTTAAGCATAGTATAGTATAAATTCTACATCGAGTTTTTTTTATGTTAGAAATGATTCATTTTACTGACTTTACAAATGTGTTTTATGTGTCAATATTTCTTATTCATATTTTGTTCATAAACCAGATGGTAGGATTAGATCTAAGGAGATTATTTCTAAGGTTCTCTACTATGTGATTAAATCTTTACCTTTAATGAAATTTGTTTTTAGGTTTGTGTAAAAATGCAAGAGATTGTCTAAGTGATCAAATTTGTATTCAAGACACATGTCGCATAACTTGCGACTCCAATAGCACATGTCCTGATTTACAGTTTTGTTTAAACAGAATTTGCTCTAAAGAAATTCAATGTGTATCAGATCAAGACTGTGATGAAGATGAGAGATGTAGAGTAGGAAGGAAAGGTGTGCCACAGTGTGTTAATGTATGTGAAAGACATCCATGCGGAAGACAAGCAAAGTGTGTTGGCAAAAATCATGAACCTACTTGTTCATGTACACCAGGTTATTTTGGTGATCCCCTAGTGGGATGCAAAAAGAAAGAATGTGACTCAAACTCTCAATGTTCTGATGACAAACTATGTAACGAAAACATGTGTAAAATTGCGTGTCTCGTAGAAAACAATTGCGGTGAAAATACCATCTGTTCATCTGAAAAACACCGACATGTGTGCTATTGTCAACCTGGTTATACTGGCGATCCCATAAAAGGTTGTAATGTTATAAATTATTGTTCTTCAAATCCATGCGGTAATAATGCCGAATGCAAAAATCTTAGAGATGACGCTCAATGTACTTGTCCTCCTGGATATGTAGGAGATCCTTACGTAGAAGAATGTCGTCTAGCTCAAGAGTGTCAGTTAAATAAGGACTGCCCACCTGTAGCGCGTTGTACTGTTGTTGATGGTATTCGCAAATGTACAGGTAAATATATAACATACTTAATCAACACATTGTATAATAATGTAATTGTGTACGCATAATAATTAATAATATTAAAAACGGAAAATAACTTTTTCATCCCACCGTCTCGGTAAGAGTGCTTTTACCCTTTGATATCTGAGTGCAAAAGCCGTTTTTATCCGCTAGAGGATAAATTAAATTTGAATGAAGAGCATCGTGTGCACTAAGTTTGTGAATTCAAAACATCATTAAACCTATTTACTTCTACCTCCATGGTGCTGAATTTATCATACAACCTTTTAATTGGTTAAAACTCAGACTCGGAACCTTCTTGGTGTACTTTTTTTTAAATTTGCTTTTTCCGCGCCATTTTTTTTGACGTCATATTGTTAAAACCTTAGCTTAAAAACAAGAAACTTGAAAACAAGAGAAAAACCTAAAATGAGTAATTCTAGCGACGAGGAAATTTATTTGACACCAACAGAACTGACTGAAATCTATACAAATAAATAAAATTGAAGTGTCTGTTTGTAATATTAAAATACATGGAACATATACCAAAACAACGATATTTACAATTTTTGTCTGTCTGTCTGTTTGTTCCGGGTAATCATTGGAACGGCTGGACGGATTTCGACGGGAGTTCCACTGCTTTTTTTTTCATTTAGTAATTTCCTCGCTGAGGTGTAATGAAAAGTTAGGTGTTGCATTCGAGTGCAAAGATTTTTCACCTCGTGCTCTTTTGATTCCCTCACTAACACTCAGGATTCTAATTTTTGAATCACTCGCTGAGCTCGTGATTCAATTTTAGAGTCCTTCGCTTGCTCGGTCATCAAAATTGAGCACGCGGTTAAAAAGCAACTTTGCACTCTTGTATAACGAATAACTATTTTAGATGCTTGTGAAACTGTTAAATGTGGACAAAATGCGGAATGCATTGCTGCCAGACACATTGGTCAATGTAAATGTAAAACTGGATATGTTGGAACTCCTACCAATGAAAAGGGTTGTCGTCTTCGGGAAATGCCATGCAATGAACGAAATGATTGTGGGGATGACCAATATTGTCACAAAGGAATTTGTAAAAGTAAGTATAGTTTCTAGAAGTCTAAAAATAAAAAGATAATTGAAAATTATTAAACATCTGTCTTTTTCATTTAGGTTTGTGTGTCTTGGATGAAGAATGTGGTTCACGAGAAAAATGCTTTAATGGTCAATGTTTAGACCCTTGTCAAATGGAAAAAGCCTGTGGCTTGAATGCTATCTGCCGCACTGAAAATCACGTAGTTCAATGTAGCTGTCCTCAAAGTTTTACGGGAAATCAAGATATGGAATGTGTCAGAAGTTAGTATTGCTTTTAAGCAAATCAAAATATCTAATCTCACGATATATGGATTTTACAAAAAGACTTTTACACATAAATTTTACAGATGTAGTGTAATTTATTTTTGACCACATACTCAGTCACTATATATTATCGGGTTTAAGAAACTTTATTCTCATAAAGAATTTTCAGATTCACTTACATGAGAACACATTTTAAAAGATACAAATAATTTGCCGAGCGGCGCAACACTCACAGAGCACTCAAATATATACTCTTAACGGAGCGAATTAGTTATTTACACAATTAAACTCATAATTTTAACACTTACGCAAAATATTATTAGTAATCTAAGGTATGTAATCTATACAAAACTGACAAATAAATTATATAAGTTAAAGGAGGGTAACCGTGAATACTTTGGAATTTGTGTTATCTGAACAGAGATAAATACACGGATCAAGCGTACCTGGATGTAACATGTTTGGAGTCAGTGAGTGATTGATCTAAACTATTTTTATCGTGTTCACAACATAGCTTTTCAATATTTTTTTTAATATTTGCATGGTTTTAGCTTCTTTTATGTTTCTAGGCAACTTATCGTTTATTGCACCGGTGATTATAGTAGTGTTCCAAGCCAGAAATTTGTATTCTCTTGGCTTCATCGCTAGATTTTATCCATGTTTCCGTTACCACTACGACAATGCTTGCACCACACATTCTAGCTCATCTAATTTGCCAGGTGCTACGATACTTCTAGCATTGGTATATAAGAATTTAATTGATTTTTTGGTACAAGTAAGGTTATTGTATCAGTCGGTTTTTTGATAAGAAACGGTAAAGGCAACATCTGGATTAGGAGAGATGCTATTATTTAGATTTTCATTTGATGACCGTAGTTTTTTCAGTTTGGATCAGTAATTTTAGGTACTCCCTCGATATATTTAATTACCAAGCTCTTGTTGCTTTCTTCATGTTCTTTTTTGAGTCGTTCTTGAAGAGATTTTAGATATTTTTGCTGTTGAGGTGTTTGATCGGAGTAAATTTTAAGATTATCAATTTCTAAAGTATGTTTCTTACGCAGCAGACTTATTGCAGTTTCTTTGGATTTAAAACTTATTTTGATAGGACGGGTATTCATAGGGTTATATTTACCAAGACGGGTGTATTTTTCAGGTTCTGGGCAATCAACATCAATCTTATTTAATAATAGGTCTTTACCTATGAAATTGCCGTTTTGTATGCAATAAGTGAAAGTACATATTTTTTTAAACTTTTTTATTTCTGTTATTCGAAGTAATCACCCATGCAATCGACGCATGTTTGCCAACGCATTAGCAGTTTATTGATACCCTTCTTGTAAAAATCAGCTGGACGGGAGGCAACAAACTCTTTAAAGGCATTTTGTACTGCCTCTCGGGAATTGAAATTTTTACCCACTAAAAAGTTGTCTAAAGTTTAGAGGGGGTAACACAGCGGACAGTGGAGGTGAGCGTTGACGCGTCGTAAGGAGTGCTCCTTAAACCTAAACCTGGGTCGCAATTCCCAGGTACTGTCGAAGTCGCATGTGTTGCCCCCATCTATCACGCGATGGACCCGGCACCCGCACGGTGAATTCATGCAACGCTAAGAAATAGGTCTGGAAAAAGTAATAGTAGGTAGGTGCAAGGTCTGGTGAGTATGGCGGATGAGGGAGCGCTTCCAACCCCAGCTCTTGGTTTTCACTTATTGCATACAAAACGGCAATTTCATAGGTAAAGACCTATTACTTGGATGACTTTGTTTTTGTCTTTTTCCAGTCTGTCCTCTTTGTTCAGCGCTAATGGTTCCGGAATTCCAATAAGTATTATATTTTTACTTCTAATTTCGCGTTCATTGATTTCTGATATGATAGTTTCACTTATATTGGAGGTTTGTGGTGCAGGAGGTAAAATATTATTGGTGTCGAGCTCTGATTTGAACGATTCAATTTTACTTTCCAGGTAAGAGTTCTTGTTTTGTAATAATGTTATATCTTGGTTCATAGCTTGTTGATCCGAAGTGAGACTGTCAATCGTTGATTTTATGTCCCTCACCCGTGTTTTAATAGCAGATAAATCTTCAGAAGTTTTTTCTATAAATTCCTCTTGGTTGATGTTGATCGAAGTCAGCATGGCCATAATCTGTGACATTTGATCTCGCATCTCACTCAGCTCATCTCTTATGAGATTCTCTTCATGCTTTCGCTTAGGACGGAAGGTGACCTTACGCAAATCCGACGATTCTGCTTGCGATCCAAGACTCGTCAAGTTAGGTACAGTCACAACGTACTACGCTTACCGAGTCACTTCCAGCTAGAGAGCGTACCACACTCATGTTGGTCTATGTAACTAGTGACGTATGATGCAGTTCACAAAGGACAAACAAGTAGTGTCCCTTTTACCTGAGGTGGTGCGGTAATTACCGTCGCAATGATTCACAAACAGAATAGTGGTTTTTAGCACTTATTACACTAGATTTAGGATTGAAATTCACTTAACGGTTAATTTAAACATTTAAAATTGGTTAGCAACACGTCTTCTCTGTACGCCACTCAGCGAGCAAGTATATATTCTCACTATATATTATCATTACAATGTAGTGCCATTTTATTTATAAACAATATATCGAAATATATATGTGGTCAAAAATAAATCTGTGAAATCTGAAACATAATTAAATATCAAGATATTATAAATTTGGATCCATTAATTAATAACTTTTCCATGGCAAATAATATTTAGTTTGAAATAATTTTCGTACACTAGCTTTTATCATCAAAATTTCAAGTGTATTTCATGGATATTCAAGTAAAACATGACAATTCTTTACCATATTTTACTGTAGTGCCAAGACTATGCGGTGGCTCCGGAGAATGCGATGATGAGTATACATGTCAAGACTCTATGTGTTTGCCACAGTGTACAGTTGATGAAAACTGTGCTTTAAATGAGAGATGTAGTAAAGGCGCTTGTTTGTGTAAGTATCTTTAAACTTCTGTGCCATAATAATATATTAGAGGTTTACTCTTTACAGATAGCTTTAATCTTAAATGTTGTTTGCAGTAACATGCCGAGTAGACAATGATTGTTTCTTGGGCCATATATGCCTGGAGAACAGTTGTCAATATGGCTGCAGACATGATGAAGATTGCGGGCCGGACGAGTTTTGTAAAAATAATGTCTGCCAAAATCCTTGCGCTAATGATATCAATCCATGTGGGCCCAACACTCGTTGTACGATTGTTGATCGAAAAGCTTCATGCACATGTTTGGAAAATTTAATACCTAACCCTACACCAAACATTGGGTGTGTGCGTGCTCCTTCATTATCATGCCGTATGCATAATGATTGTGCTAGTGGTTGGCGCTGTGAAGATGACCGCTGTAGACCAGCATGTACAGTTGATAGTTCTCAATGTTTACAAGGTGAAAGATGTGATTCTGGTGTCTGCCGTTATGCTTGTACATCAGACGACCAATGTTCTGATGAAGAAGTTTGTGATGGGCGAAGATGTGTCACAGGGTGCAGATCAAACTCCAACTGTGCTAATCATTTAGCTTGTCTATCAGGCCAGTGTGTTGATCCTTGCACACAACCTGCTACATGTGGAGCTAATGCGTTATGTACTACCAAAAATCATCAACCAGTTTGCACGTGCCCTGCAACGTTAACAGGAGATTCAAAATCAGTATGTAGAAGAATTATCTCTCTTTGTGACTCTAACAAGAATTGTGCTGAAGGATTCAATTGTTATGGGGGCACTTGTCATCCATCTTGTAGGAGGTAAATATTATTTTTTTACGTATATCTTGTTTTCATTAATTTACACATTGATATAGTAGCAAAAACCTTTGTTACATTTTTAATCATGACATTGATTTTCAGTGACAATGTATGTTTATCTAACGAAAAGTGCATTCGCGGTATATGTAGAGTCGTATGCAATAGTGACGATGCATGTAGTGAAGGCTATATTTGTGAAAACAGGATCTGTAAACAAGGTTGCCGAGATGACAATGCTTGTGATATTAACCAAGCCTGTTTACAAGGACAATGCAAAGGTAAGGGACAATGTTGATACACACACACACACACAAACACACACACTGAAATATCAGAGGTATTATTATTCTTAATACTCCCTATAAATTAGAAAATGTTTTAAGGTGTTATTTTTCTGACTTTTTTTCCAAATCGCATATATAATGTATTGAATCCTAAATGTATTGACGTTTTTACAGATCCATGCAGTCAAAATACGGTTTGCGGAATATGTTCCGAATGCAAAGCACAAAATCACAGAGCTCAATGTAGTTGTCCTGGTAATTATACTGGTAATGCCTTGGTGGAATGTAAGAGAAAGACAGTACTCTGTGATGGATTTTGCCCTTGCGATGACAGCGGATATTGTATCTCTCTTTGTGACAATGACACCGATTGTTCATGTAGTGAAAAATGCTTCAACGGAGGTTGCAGATCTGTATGCTCAGTGAGAAATAAATGTCCAGAGAGACAAATATGCCACCAGAATGTTTGTATTCCTGGATGTAGCACTGATGCACATTGTGGAGATGACATGATTTGTTCTTCAAGGCGTTGTGTAAAAGCTTGCAAAGAAAACAGTTGTGGTCAAGATGCTGCATGCTTTGCCGTACGTCATCGTGCTATTTGCAAGTGTCCAAGCGGTTATACTGGTGACCCCTCTGAAAAATGTGAACCATATGAATGTACTAAAAATGAAGAATGTAGCGCAGATGAAGCATGTGCACAAGGCAAATGTAAAAATGTTTGTTTAGGATCGTGCGGTATTAATGCAATTTGTCGTTCTGTAAATGGAGTTCCACAATGTTCTTGTCCTCCAAATTATTTGGGTAATCCAAGGGTAGAGTGCTCAAAGCCACCGGCTGGTAGTTGTTTACGTAACCCTTGCGGGGTAAGTGCTCGTTGCCGTGATTTGGAAGATGGGAACTACGAGTGCACATGCCCGCCGAACTGTGCTGGTAATCCTCATAAGCAATGTTTCTGCGGTGTCATGGAATCGTGTGCATATAAATCTTGTGGTACAAACGCTCAGTGTCACATCGGTCCTCAGGGAGGAGCAGAGTGCTTTTGTCCACGCAATTATCCAAACGGTGATCCTAATATAGAATGTGAGTAAATATAATGTATACATAAAAAAAAGAAGGTGACTGACTGACTGACATACCCAGATATCAACGCACAGCCTAAACCGCTGAAGCTAGAATCCTGAAATTTTGCATGTAGGTTCTTTATATAACATAAGTGAGCACTAAGAAAGGATTTTTTGAAATTCCACCCCTAAGGGGGTAAATCAGGGGATGAAAGTCTGCGTAAGCGAAGCCGCGTGTAAAAGCTAGTATTATATATAAAAATAAATTTCTGTTCGTTTGTCTCGCTAAACTCGAGAACAGCTGGGCCGATTTAGCTGATTTTGGTTTAAAAGGTGAAAAATTCAAAAGAACTTGAAAATCCAAATGTCACGTGTACGAAGTAGCGGGCACAGCTAGTTTATAATAAATTTTCTAAATTAACAAATGTACATATTTGTTTTTGAGTTTGACGATCCTTGTATTTTAATCTCAATAAAGTTACAGCTGTGCAAACAACCTATACTTTTACTTCTCTTTATTTTTAATTATAGGTGCTCAAGAACGAACAGTGGTCGATTGTAGAACCACAGGATGTGGAATAAATGGAGAATGTTTGAGAGAAGGCGCTGAGTTTGTGTGCCGATGTATTCCCGGCACAGAAGGCCAAGCTGATATTGAATGTCACACCAGTGAGTATTATACTCTATCGATAATCTCGTCACCATGTACAAAATGATGCACTATTATACAGTCTGTATTTCATAGTTTTCATGTTTTCTTTCATAAAAATAATTAGGAGAGATATTTTAGTACGAAATGAAATCAATTAGAAGATTGTATAAATAAAATACTTTTACCACATTCTTGTATATACAAGTTGTATTTAAATGGGTTAAATGTAAGTTGTCAATAGATAAAATGGGTGCCAAAGGAAGTTTATAAACCTGTAAATTTTAAATCCAGTTACTTTATAAGACTTATTAATTATTATGAATTAATTAACCTAAAACTAGACACATACGTCCTTGGGAACCCTATATATAAATAGAGCAAATCACTTATTTCTAATAATTTAAAGTAAATATTATTTTGTTTACAAATAAGTTTTGCAATGTGCCGTAACATATCTGTATTAACGGTATGTTTAATTAGTGGAAGCATTCTCACCGTTCGTGCTTAAGTTTCTCAAACCGTCAGTAACATTTTGTTCGGCTTCATGTACATATCGCTTGTATTATAATTTTCCGTTATATACATATCTCTGGTCATAAACTATCAGTTTCAAAAAGCATGCACTGTCTCGTGAGAAAGTTTCCTCTTCGCGGCTGAAGGTACCGCTCTCTCGACTTTGCTTTCTTCTTTCTCATCTTCCTAGGTATCGAATGTACGAGCGACAAGGATTGCCCAGTAGACAGAGCCTGTCTAAGCTTACACTGCGTGGATCCTTGCACGGTGCGCGGTGTATGCGGAGAAGATGCCTTATGTGTGACGCTGATGCACAAAGCCCAGTGCTCATGTCCTCAGTGTTATGTGGGTGAACCGCGAATCGCATGTCGTCTTGATCCGTCATGCAAGTCTACCGATGAGCACAATATTACATATACCTGTTCTAATACAAAACCATGTCCATCCAAACTGGCTTGTGGTCTTAATACTAATGAATGTTACAATCCTTGCCTGGGATATAATAATTGTAGAAGCAATCAAAAATGTGAAGTCCGTGATCATAGACCAATTTGTGTATGTAGAAATGGATTTGCTTTAAACGAGAAAGGAGAAATAAATTGCGCTCCCGAACACGCAGAATGTACAAGAGACGAACAGTGTCCATCTAATGCGGCTTGTCGTAATTCCAAGTGTGTGAATCCGTGTCTAGCGTCTGTAGAGCCTATGTGTGCTAAAGGAAAGCAATGTGAAGTAGTAGACCACCGCGCTATATGCATATGTGTTGAGGAATGTAATCCATCTGTATTAATATGCTTAAGAGACAGTGGATGTCCAAGTAACTTAGCATGTCGGGACTTTCAATGCAAAGACCCTTGCAAAGACGCTTGCAATGGTGCCCCGTGCTCAGTTGAAGATCACCACCCTGTTTGCAAGTTCTGCCCTAATGGATTCACACACGATGAGAAACATGGCTGCATTAAAGGTAATTTATAGTGAGCAAAAATTTTAATATTAGTGTACCTACCATCTTGTATATTAGAGTCTATGAATCTTAATAATCTTGTTCTTCATTATTACAGGAAATGTTGATAGTTTCTACTTTATGACTTCATGCGGTTCTTTTCCTATCTTTGATTTCTATTTTTTCTAGCATGTTTATATTTATCTTTCTCCACAGTTTGAACTCCTTCTGCATCAGGTAGTTTTTCTTGCATGTTGGTATTATTTCATAGTGTACATATAATTCATTTAATTTTACACTCATTTCGGTGGTGGTGGCTCTAACTCAATTTATTTTAACGCTTTCAATGCCTTGGTATTAATTATACATGCAACAAAACAGCCACGAGACAGAGTTTGCAAATTTATATAGAATGCCTTCTAAACACTAATATGTACGTATGTATAATATATATTTTGTTTGATATGTCGCAATAATTATTTGTTTCCATAATGAGTAACAGTATTTGCTGTCTGAAAAAATGAACAATATACCTATTTCGTATTTCTTGAGAACAAATACCATTTATTACGGTATTTACATTATTTCTTGTGTAGATATTTTATCATGTATCACATCAAATATGGGTTTTATGGTAAATGTAAATTATACAAATGCGATTAAGCGAAAATTCTTTTGAGATTTACTTAGTTCGGACAGTTCTCGATTAAAGTACCAAACACTGAATGACAGAATGAGAGCATGTTTGGCATGAGATGGATAAAGTAAATTTTTCGTTATCGTATTTAATTTATTTATTAGTTTTTTTTTACATTTATGTGCATCTCTATCTTATCTAGATTTCCGCCGTAATTACAGATATTTAAATTAGTTAGTACTACTGTTAGTCATAAATGCAAGCGTATGTTTATGATCCCTGTAGTGCGCTGCTATTAGCACGACGCTAAAAGACAAAATACCCCAAGGCATGTAATTTCAGGAATAAACTTTCTTTATTTTTGCCTTATAGTGCGGCATATAATTCATACAGTATTATTGAAATACTTACATAAAATTAAAACATAATCATCAAGCATTAGCAAAATTAGCAAAGGACTTTATAATCCGTTTCATAATTATATGGAAAAGTATGTTATTGTTCACGTACGTACTAATTGGTACTGTTAAAGAACAATGACTAATAGCAACTTTGTAAGTTGAAACTAAATTTTTTTGTAGTAGTGAAGCTGGAACTATGAAAATTAAAATATATTGATGTTGATTTCGTGTACGCAGCTACAGAATGCGGCAGTCATGATCACTGTGCGCCAACTCTCGCTTGTATCAGCGGCCGGTGCGCAGATCCTTGCGCTCACAGCGGGCCCTGCCTCAATGGTCAGCACTGCGCTGTTATCAATCATCAGCCTGTTTGTTCAAAGGGTATGTGTGTTTATACGTCATATTTTGACCCTTATTTACACTTATTTAAAAAAAGAAAACACTTCTTTTGATTTTATTTACATGCTATAAAATGAAGTCGCTTTTTATTCTTGTACTTTTCGATCTTCCAAATTCCCAAAGTAAGTAGTAAGTGATTTAAGAGGAAAGTTTATATGTATAATACTTGGATATTATAGAAGAAAAAAGGGGAAAATAAAATCATATTAAACTATTTGTAGGTACTCTGTCATGCTCCTCTGTCACACTTTGTGATTACGTTGATGAGAAATGAGAAACAAAAGTAAAACGAGTAGTAGAAAATCACCATCTTTGAAGATTGTTGTATATCGTTTTAAAAGTTAAACCCCATTGGAGTTGAGCTTTTGGATGTTTGAATCGTACTTACTTATGGTAATCAAATATTTCATTGGGCACTTCTTCATTGTGTTTTGTTTTAGTGTGTCAGTGTCAAACATCATCAGATTGCACAATATATCCAAATACATATTGTGATGGCTGCGCTTGCATTAAACGTAAGTTAACAAGTGATAATTAAAAAAAAAACCAACCTTCATAAAGACAATTTAAAAATAATCCACCAAAAAGACCATAACAGCATGAAATTCGACACAAACTTGGTGCATTTGTGCAAAAACTGAACTATTCTTTATTAAATAAAAATATATACAGTTAACTTTTTAACCGACTTCAAAAAAGGAGGAGGTTATCAATTCGACTGTATTTTTTTTTTTGTTTGTTACCTCATAACTTTCGACTGAGTGAACCGATTTTGATGATTCTTTTTTTATTTGAAAGCTGGTGCTTTTTATGTGGTTCCATTTCAATTTGATCCAGTTTTTTAATTCAGTTCTTTTTTTTGTTAAAAATTGTGATTATTTGACTTTGATACCATACTCATACTCGATAGGTTTGTTTTTTTTATTAATCTTTTACTGTTATGCACAACAGTAAATCTGCTAGCTCCTTATTCTTTAAAAAGCCTTATATTTCAACAATAGCGTAACTGTCAAAACCATCCAGCCATTTGGAAGATACGAAGTAGTAAAGAAATTCAGAAATGAATTTATAAGATACATGCTAAATATATTATGTACATACCCCTTCGTAAAAGTAACGTACAGTAAGATATCACAAAACAAAAGCACACAAAAGTGATTGTAGTTATCATAATAGATATGATATTTTATTTTATTTAGATGAAAAAGGAATTCCAACAACGAATTGTGCCCACTGTCGTCCAGGAGTCCCTTGCGATCCTTTCTCTGGTGCCTGCATGGAAAGTAAGTCCATTGTATATAAATATACTTACAAAGTAATGGAAATTCAACAAAGTTGCTAATTTCAAATTTAACATTGCTAAAATTGCTAATATTGTGTAAATTAAATTAAGCTAATTATAACATGAAATTTAGGCGTGTGTGAGTTACGATTGAGACTTCTGTATCTACATGCTATTTTCACATGATTGATGTTTCGTAGACTTCAGCTGTATAACTTGAAAGTCTACAACTATTATTTTTTAATATGTGGATAGCAAGATTAACTCCAGATGAACTGGTTATTGCTATAATTTTAGTGCTATTTTACCATTTGTCCGATAAAACGCCACAAAATACTGGCTAAGATATCACGGCAGACCCGTTAGGCAATTCTTTATAAATTTTTATACATACTCTGAAACACTTTGAGACAGTGATAGTTTTAAGGGACTATATATTATTTATATATAATGATAAAAATAAGCGGCTTTAGGCTTAAAGACCATTTTGATGCCAAAAATTGGTTCAACATATTATTTTTATATTTTGTTATTTATATTGTTATCTATAATGTCGTCAAGTAAGCCTAAATTCGTAATTTCTTTACTTTTTCTTCTATCTATTTTCGGCTTCTTTACTATTAGATCAGTGGATGACATTACTTGTAGATAGATGTTCTCTTTCCTGTATTTTACACAATATTTATTGCATTGTATACTTTTTTTATTTAAATATATTTTGAATGTGAAAGATTTGTGATGAAGTAGTGAGTTATGAAAAGTATACAAATTTAATATTATTATTGCATTCCTATTAACAGATGGAACTTATGTCCCACTAACAGAATCCACTACCACGTCGGGAGGAAAAAGTGAAACTGCCACTGTTGATATAACTGTACCTACAGAAAAATCTATTACGCCTAACAATTTACCTGACACGACCTCTTATCTAATAGAATCTAAAGATGAAACCACTAATAGTGAAATTACTACTGCTAGCACTATATCAACGACATTCTTAGAACAAACGTCTCAACTGAGTTTGACTGACTTTACCACTTTTAATGAATTGTCCACTGATAAATCAACAGAATCCCAAAGTAATATTGAAATAACTTCCACTACTTATGATGGGAAGGATAGTTCACACTATCCTACTATAAATTACAATCGTTTTACCGATTTTACAACAGAAGTACCTTCTGAAAAAAATAATGAATCTATTGATATAGCAGATATTACACATCAATCATCGAATAGTACAGACTACAATGTGACAAATAAGCCATTACACACTGTAACATCAATATTTGGACTCGGAACTACACCTACTGATCAAAACGATAACTTTTACGATAGCAGCACGGTACATACAAGTATATTAAATGAAAATATATCACCCACAACGACACCTTACGTTGAGATCAATGATTATCACACTTCAATAGACTCTGATGTTCTCTTACAAAGTAGTAGTACCATTCATGTTGAAAGTACTGTTAAACCATATACTAAGAAAACCATTGAAGCAAATAATACGTCATCTGCCCCTATTGAAAATAAAAATACTAAAACTCCTGAAAATCAACGTAAACTTAATAGTAACTATACGGGAATTACGTTAGTACAGAATATATCTGAAAACAGCCTGAAAATATCAACGGTACCATCACATGCACAATCCGGTAGCTCAAATTCTTCAATAGAGAGTAGTACTTTATCAAGTTATTTGACCATTTCTCAAATGCCTTCATCAAACCCAAATCTGAACAAAATCGCGTCAGGCGGTACGGAAGATATTGTAACCAAAAACTCTTTTATTGATTTTACGCAAGAAATATACTCCTATGATAAGCATGGAAATGGAATGAATGTAACGATTGCCGAGGAAATTTCTACAATGGGTATAGATTGGGCTAGTAAGGTTCAAAAATCTACCGAAGACACTGACTATTTAGAATTAACTACGTTGCCTACTTTTACAAATCCAAAATCAGAGTCGACAATAATTATGAGGGATACTACTAAATACTACAGCCCAATAGTTTTTTCTGATCATCACACATTAACTGTAGATAGTACTACTGCACAGAATCTACAACGTGAAAAAGATAACACATACCTTGGAATAGAACTTATAGAAACTACAACGCAATTTAGTGATCAACGTAGCACGTCAATAGACCAAATTACACTAAACTCACTAAAGACAAATAAACCGGAACTTGACATGTCAACTCATACTCAAGAATCTTCAGAACAGTTATCAGACACCTTTTTAGAATTACATCCGATAACAGAAAATACAGTTGAAATAGGAACTAAAGTTACAAAACCAACAGATAATGTAGAACACTCAGCTTCAACAATACTTAATGGAAAAAAAATTGATTCATCAGACATAACCACGTCTGTGTTACATTCAACCGGTTCTATCAAATCTTCATTGGATTTCACAACATCAATTCATACAAACATAGAAACAAAAGATACTTCAGTGCTAATGGTTCAAAATACAGTTTCAACGCTAAACAATTTAGATTATTTTGAATCTACTACTGAAATAAACGTAGAAACATTTTTACCAAAAACACCCAAAACAAACACACAGTCTATGTCTAAAACAAATGTAGATAGCTCTACAAAATCTATCTTTGTTAGTGAGAGCACAATAACAGACAAATCGAACAAAATTCACCAGATACCATCATCTAAACCTACAACTATGAGGAGTTTATCAACAAATAGTGCAAATGGAATCCTCGAATCATTTACAACTGTTTATCCCAATTTGTATACACATTATACAGAAACATTGCCTGAAGAGTACAAGACTGAGACCATCACCCGTATGGAGACATCGACAAATTCAGTAACGGATACCTTTCCTTTATCATCTACTGAGTTAAAGAATGTCAAAGAGTTTACTACAAATCCTATAAGTGATGCATACACGAAAGAATCACAGTCCATCACATTTAATAATTTTGGTTCATCTGTGCCAGCAAAAGAAATTACAGATGTGATAAAAGATTACACTGTTAAACCTGATACCAAAGAAACAACATCATCCGATATGATACAAGAATTTAGTGAAACAATACAAATCACACAAAGCACTGTCGATAAAATCTCAAATACAGTCACAGAAGAATTTAGTCCGTCAGAACATCATCAAACTATTAATGATAATGAAGCCCACGTTATATCTGAAACATCTACTGACGCTAATAATTTAAATGAATTAGAAACACACACAATTCCAATCAACGACTTAGCTACTGATACTATATTATCGTTTACAAATAGTATACTAAGTACAAACGAAAGTTCAATAAACGTTAATGAAGTTAATATTCCGACACAAATCACAAATACGATTTCTGAAATGGAAAGTACTGTTTTAATAACGAAACAAGGTTTTCAAGAAAGCACACTTCTAGACGCCAATTTGCTAAGTAGAAATAAAGATCTAATTACCGGTATGGTAACTGAATCAACAACAGTTAATAACGTTGATGAAAAGAAGAGTACTTCACTAAACGAACTAGAAATGCCTGAAATTCAAAGTACTACACATAATCTGAATGAGTTATTAACTATCTCCTCTCATTTAACTACCCAATTAAGTACTGCAGAGATTGATGCTAATACAGTGACTGTATCAGAAATAATAAAAAGAACAACAGTAGATAACATCGTGAACAATGTTATAGATGTTACATCTACTTCTTTGAACTCTAATGAAGATGTAGATTACATCATTAAAGGAACTACAACTGCAGTAACACAAAACATAAATGAGATATTAAGAACTTCATCAAATGATCACTCCATAAGTGTTGATATTACAGAGATATTTGACCAAACTACTGAATCACTTGAAACAGATAAAACAACAATCCTTCCTAAAGTAGTTGCCACTTCGATAGATGATTTAGAGAATGTTGAAGTTGTAACAGACTTATATGATCAAGCGAAAACAAAATCCTTTATAGAGACTTCTAGTTCTAGCAAAGTAATAGAGAGCTTTTACAATACTGGAACCAATTTACATCCTGAAGTGACAGCAAAATCCACAAGAGAACATGAAAAAAATGTAGAAGGTACTACTGATCAATCCACAATTGGGGAAGTTGAAACAACTTCAACAACACTATCACACTTACATAAGGAAACTGAAACTGACCACTTAACTTCCACCGAGGTTGTGACCGAAGTCGATGACAACATAGAGACTACACTTAATACGGATTTCACAACTAAGTTTATTACGCAGTATGCACACAACCCGGAAATAACTTCTACTATTAATAACTTGCTGTACAGTGTAGGTACAACAGGAAAATATCATGAAACAGACAGTACTCCAGAAATGGGAATAACTTTAGAAAATGAAAATAAAATTGAAAAATCTATCACAACCGATAATTTGATATTTAGTGATACTGCAACAAGAGTACCTTACACAAAGGAAACTAAAACTATTTTAAATAGACTTGAGCAAACTGAGACAGATCCACGTAGTGAAATAACAACGGAATCAATATCCTCAAATACTAACCCATTAGACAAAACTAAACCATATCTTTCCGATATATCATATGGCGAGGGTGGACTTAATTATTTTGTGTCACAAGATGTTACAACGGAAGAAGCAATAACTACTGACTATCCCATCACATCAAGTTTACCAACTACTTATTTTGGTAATCAAATGAAAACTATATCACAATTAAAGGAAACCAACACCGGCAAGAATTTAAACAAATCAGAAACAGGTACAACGGCTCATAATTTAGTGTTAGGTTCAGACATTACTGAGGTATATGACCATTCTACGATAAATTTTGATACAAGTACTAAATCAACTACACCGAATGAAATAGGACACGTTACAGATCCTAGTTACTTAAAATTTTCATCTGATTTTAGTGAGAATAGAAATACTACTACAAAAGTAACTATTATCGCAACCGAAAATTCATTTAATACTACTGGTTTAATCTCTAGCGTAGATTTAGGTGATACTAGTAATTTAACTGAAATGATATCTAATATCAATACAACAATTAAATATATAACAACACATGCAAATGATATTGAAACTGCTACAGTCACTAAACATATGAAAGATATTGCAAATACCAGTAGTACTGAATATGAAAATAAGGTTGAGAGCACAAGTTTTAAGCCAGATATTACAAAGGTGTTTGATTCGACCGTAAGTGAATTAACTACACAAAGTACAGTTGAATCAGAAAATACTGAAACCAACACTCGTTCAACATTTGACGGTAAACTAATTACTATTACTGAAAATTATTCAGAATTAGAAAAAACAAATAACTTGATGACGGAAAACATACAAAAGGTAGGAAATTATACTACAGAAAATATAAATAAAGTTTTAAGTGTTACTACTGCTGAACAGGTATTTTCAGTTGACACTACAACAATTTTTACTCCTTCTAATATTATATCAACAGATAAAATAAGTACATCAACACCAGAAAATTTAAATGAAGTGGATGTCTTATATACTACGACTGATACTACACCTAGTAATTCTTTGACATTTGAAACTGAAGTGAGTAATACATTTGAGCAAAATAAAACTGTATCAAGTGTAGAATCAACTACAATATTGACTACAGAAAATGTTCAAAATTTAGATACAAATAATACTACAGAACGTACTCTGCCAGATTATGGCGAATTTACATCTGGTACAGAATTTACAAACTCTGATGCTGGTAGCACTGAATCAACTACACACTATGAATACTATTCAAATACTATGAAATTTACGGACCAAACATTTATCACTTCTAATTCTATTCAATTATATAACTATAACAAGACTATAGTAGAAACAAACGAATTGACGACTCTTAACGAAAAAGATGTAATCAGCACTCCTCCTCACAACTCCATCAATTATTCATTAACAACAACTATGAAAGAAGACAGTAGTTCACCTACGTTCTCAGATAGTAAAAGTACTTTATCGTTTGATTACACTGAAACACCTACAGTTGCAACAACATATGCTGAAAGTACATCATTCATTCATTGGGATGAAAGTACTATAACACTTAAAAGTGAAATAAAAGTCAGTGATGGTGAAATTCTGACTACTGACGTATATAATTCAGATTCAGATAAAACCAAAATTCCATCAAAATCACGTCACACTTCGACGAGTCTTAGTACCTCTACTGAAAGTATAACCTCTCGTAAGAAAGTCGTTGATATTTCTGCTTGGACTGACATGACACACACTGACATGACTTCTACCGAAGCTACGATACCCACTTACGACTTCCAAAATAACATCCACTGTAAAATAAACCCACACTGCCCGACCAATAAAGCTTGCCTAAATGGAGTATGCCAGAATCCATGCGATATGGTTCGATGTACAAAGAATGAATCATGTATAGTAATCGATCATGGCGCTGTTTGTTTATGCGATGACTCCGCGGACCAGTGCTTACGAAAAGGTAGGCATTTAAGGTGTTTTGAATATGTCCGTGAAAGAATATTTACTAGAAAATATAAATATTTTTATTGTTGTTAAAGTAAAAGGTCGTTTTACCGGACAAATGTGTAATTATTTAGTTAATTATCTATAAAATGCAATTTGTAAATACACTAATGTTCACTTTCCTTTAATAGTAACATACTAATTATGTATCTAACGTGTAACACACTAGAATCACCCGGCACACCAAAGGTACCAGAACCTTGTCATTCTGATCGGGACTGTATAGAGACTGAAGCCTGTTTTATGGGGTTGTGTCAAAACCCTTGTGAGTTCGACAACGTTTGTGGTGTTGGAGCTAATTGTCAACCTGTAAAACAAAGACCTATGTGCTCGTGTCCCGCTGGACACGATGGAGACCCGGCTGTTAAATGTTCACCTAAAATATGTAAGCTTTAACTGATACCTACTAATTATAAAACATTTAAACTACATGATTTAACCACACTACTTTTTATCATGCTATAAGCGTACTTAAATAAGATGTAAAATATTTCTCCGTAGTCAAAGTGAATTATCTTTACACTATTATAGTCTATTCGAATTGTAAATTAAAAATGGTAATGGTACGACCATGAAAATACGCCCCTACACTTAAGATATATAATTTATTATATCTGACTTTGTATAAAGTATAATTAAATATCTCTTACTTAGTTGGTTGCACTCGAAATGAAGACTGTCACTTGACCGAAGCTTGTATAAATAATGCATGTCAACACCCATGTGCCATACACAACCCGTGTGCACCTAATGCAGCCTGTATAAACACAAACCACGGTTCAGATTGTAGTTGCGCTGAAGGTTACCAAGGAAATGGATACGTCGGATGTGTTCCAGGTAAGATTTAGTGGAAGAAGTACCTAATTAGTTTCGTTAACATCAGTCTAGTTTAATTGAAATTCTGCTGAATTTATTCCATGCTGAAATTCTTACTTATAACGTTCTATAACTAAGTATAAGTTATTACCGTAATGCGTGCATATCTATAATCCTAACCCAATACGGACGTATTTGAACGCTTTTTATGAATTAATTTAGTTTGTATCAATTATCGATACTAATATTCTTTTTCTTTTAGTAATACCTCCTGGTTCAGTATGTCAGTATAACGAAGACTGTCCACCCGAGCTTTTATGTGACAGACTTAATAGAGTATGCATTAGTCCCTGCGCCGTCGACCAGTGTGGAGATAATGCTGAATGTATCCCATCAAATCATGGCATTCAATGTAAATGTTATGCTGGTTTCACCGGTAATCCGTTCTTAGAATGCTTCCAAGGTAATTTATCATCATTATATTTATCATACACATCTATAGACTTAATTACACTTTAAATAATTATTGTATTACTAGCTGACCGGGCGAACTTCGTATCGCCTCTTTTATTTTTGTGAATATTTTCTAAATTCTTTTAGTAAGCCCGTGTCAACTTCCCGCAGCGCTGCGGTGTATAGAACTAGGCGGACTAACAGAATGTAACACCTCCTTTTTTATTTTCTTCTATACAAACCTTGTCCTGACAATAACAAATACATAAAAACTAATTATTCAATTTGGCGCAGTCGTTCGAAATTTATGGTAAAAAAAAAGCATATGAATCACAAAAATACATACATTTTTGTTATTCATTTTTATTTATATAGATTTGATGATCAAACAATGTGTTTTAAATGTCCCTTTCTTTGTCAATTGAAAACTTTAAGCGCCTTAAATCTAAAAAGTCTATTTCATGGTAACTTCATAAGACTTTCTTGAGATTTTTAACATATATATATATTATATATATGAGTCTGCCAAAGTGCAGACAGTGCATCAATGCAGTATGATGACCCACGCTATGACGGCCTATTGAGATGCTTCTGCATCATTGGGCGTCCGGTCTAACTAAATAAAATGCAATTAACTTAAATCTTTGAATTCTTCAACAACATACTTAAATAATTTAAAAGACGTAGACTTGATCGGAAACTAAGTAACACAGCACAGTGGCGGGATAATTTTGTATTAAAGTAAATGAAAACGTTTTTTTTAGAATTTGTATACTTTTGAGTAAATCGTAAATTAATCAATATTTAAAAAAATATTATTAATGCAATGAAGTAAATATATAATTATACTTTATATTTTCTTTTAGTTCAAGGGTGTCGATCTGACAATGAATGTGCAAATTCAGAGGCGTGCATTAATGGTAGATGCGGTTCTCCCTGTCGATGCGGAATAAATGCCGTGTGCGATGTTTTGAATCACCGTGCATCCTGTAAATGTTTGCCAGGTTACACAGGAAATGCCAAACTTGGATGTGAGCCTCCTACAAATCTGTGTATACCAAATCCTTGTGGCACAAACGCAATTTGTGAATCAGACGAAGGAAGACCAGTTTGCGTATGTCCAAAAGGTTTAACTGGCAATCCGTTCAAAAATTGCAGTGAGTATAATAGTCATTAAAAAAAGGTCGGATTTCTAGTTTTCATTTTATTCATGCCTCTAAAAGCTATTATTAAAGCCATATCCATATATTATAAATGCGGAAGTAACTGTCTGTCTGTCGGTCTGTCTTGCTTTCACGGCCAAACCACTGCACCGATTTTAATGACATTTGGCATGGAGATTCTTTGATTCCTTAAGGAAAGACATAGGCTAATCTTTGCTGCGATAGCGGACAAACACGCGGACGGAGCATCGCGAAAAAGCTAGTTTGAAATATTTATTATTATTGCAAGGACAATCAATGCAACAAATCACACTAATACCTAAAAAACTACACAATTTCTTTATAAGAGACATTAAAAACAAATTAAACTCATTTGGATTGTTTTTCAGTACCGGAAGGAAACGAATGTGAGCCGAATCCATGTGGACCGTATTCGGGATGCAGAATGATAGATAATAAACCTGCTTGCTTCTGTTTACCAAATTATGAAGGAGATCCACCACGACAATCTTGCCGGCTGCCTAATAATCCTTGTAATCCATCACCTTGTGGTCCTAACACACAATGTACTCTACAGTCGAATGGCTTTGCAAAGTGCACGTGCCTGCCAGGTTATATAGAAAGTCCAAATACCATCCGAGGATGTGTGGAGTCAAGGAATCCTTGCGAACCAAACACTTGTGGCAGTGGAGCTCGATGCGATCCAAATAGAGCGACACCATGTTATTGTCCAGAAAATACCTTAGGAAATCCCTATAAATCGTGTACTCCTCAAGGCTACCTTCCACCAGATGTACTATGTAAGCCTGGGCCGTGTGGTTCCAATGCAGATTGCTACGTTAGCGGAAATGTTGAAATGTGCTTCTGTAAATCTGATTTTACTGGTGATCCACACATTGGTTGTCAACCACAAAGAAGTCCTTGTACTCCTAATCCATGTGGACCCCAAGCTATTTGTCAAGCTACCTATGATGGACAATATACTTGTATTTGCCCTTCAGGCAGCATTGGCGATGCTCATGGACCCGAAGGATGTCATTCACGAGAATGTGAAGTAGATGACGAATGTAAACTTAACAAAGCCTGTATAGGATATACTTGTCGTGACCCTTGTCCCGGAGCATGCGGATTTAACGCATTGTGTCGAGTAGAATCACACCGTCCGGTCTGCATTTGTAAAGATAATTTTATTGGCAATCCCTTAATTCGTTGTTTGCCATCTGAAAATCACAAATTGAACCCTTGTCAGAGGACAAAATGCGGTATTAACGCAATTTGTCAAGATGTTGGAGATGAGGCATTCTGTTTCTGCCCACCTGATTTCTTAGGAGATCCAGTTATAGAATGTAAGCCTCAATGCACTATGAATTCTGACTGCTCGTCAAATGAAGCCTGTATCAATAACAAGTGCACAGATCCATGTTCTTTGAATAACGTATGTGGGATTCATGCAATCTGCTTGTGTTCTGATCACACAGTATCTTGTTTATGTCCAGAGGGCTATATAGGGGATCCATTGAGTCAGTGTATATATCGACGTAAGTATTTAAGGTTTTCATGTTATACATAAAAGTAAAGATTCTATACATTTTTTTAAACTGCAGACAAAATATTAAATTGTTTGTCACCCTGTAATTGAATGTTTTAATGTTAACAATTATTTATTTATTTTAGCGATAATAATTGGAGACAATACAACAACTCAGCCTTGTTCACCGAATCCATGTGACCCTCATTCTCCGTGCGATACCTATGGCAGTCAATTCGCTATTTGCGATCCCTGTGTTGGACCTAATGCCATCAATAATCCACTTTGCAGACCAGAATGTGTCTTCAACTCTGAATGTCCGTTTGACAAGGCATGTTTAAGGAATAAATGTACTGATCCTTGTCCAGGATCATGTGGTGTTAATGCTGAATGTTATGTTTATCAACATGATCCTATATGTCACTGCATAGATGGATACGAAGGAAACCCGTATGAACACTGCAAAGTTGCTGTTACAAAGACGCGTAAGTATATTCTACGTATTTTATTAGTGATTGATATGTCTTTTATGTTTTTTTAAGTGTTTAATTTTGTAAACATTTGTTAAATTATTTTGCAGCTGATACCTGTAATAACGTTATTTGTGGACCGAATGCTGTATGTGAAGATTCAAATGGTGCCTTGATATGTAAATGTTTGCCAGATTTTCATGGTAACCCATATGTTTCATGCCGTCCACAATGTGTTGTCAATAGTGACTGTGGAACAGAATTGGCGTGTTTAAATAATAAATGTGAAAGTCCTTGCAAAGACATTTGTGGAATTGGAGCATTATGTAGAACGGTCAATCATCACGCTGTTTGCTATTGTGAAAACGGACATACCGGAGACCCATACGTAAGATGTCAACCAACAATCGGACCGCCGCCCACGTTATCTACTTGTGATCCATCACCGTGCGGACCATACAGTCGTTGCCTAGTGTCACCAACAGGTTTTGCAGTATGCTCATGCCTACCGGGCCATAGGGGAGTAGCGCCGATGTGTCAACCAGAATGTGTCAGCAATTCTGATTGTTCACAAACAGAGACATGCATTAATCAACGATGTTCAAACCCTTGTCAAGGTAGTTGTGGTGTTAACGCTGAATGTGTTGTAGTGAACCATAATCCAATCTGTAGTTGCAGTGCTGGACAAACTGGGGATCCATTTGTAGCTTGTGCAGAAATAGAAAACGAAACACCCGGCAGAGATAAAAATCCCTGTGTGCCTTCACCGTGTGGTCCAAATTCAGTCTGTGAAATAAAATCCAACCACCCTGTGTGCTCATGTCGTCCGAACTATTCAGGCACACCTCCTTTTTGTAGACCAGAATGTGTTATTAGTCAAGAATGTCCATCTAATAAGGCATGTATAAACGAAAGATGTATAGATCCATGCTCCGGTATGTGTGGAAAGAATGCTAAATGCGATGTAGTGAATCATACTCCACTCTGTAGCTGTTTGGAAGGTTACAAAGGTGACGCGTTCATCGGTTGTGTACCTATTGGTAAATCTGAATCTACCCCGTGTAGTCCATCGCCCTGTGGAGAAAATTCCATGTGTACAGTAACAAATAATGTTGCTCGCTGTTCCTGCATTCCTCCCAATATTGGAAACCCTTATGCCGGTGGTTGTCGACCAGAATGCACACTTAATTCCGACTGTCCAAATCATCTCTCTTGTCTGTCAAACCATTGCAGAGACCCATGTAAAGACTTGTGTGGTGTAAACGCAGAATGTTCCGTGACTAACCACGTTCCAATTTGTACATGCTTTAAAGGATATGAAGGTGATCCATTTTCATCATGCCGTCAAAAATCTCAACCACGTACGTATCAAATATGTAGATTTGAATTCTTTAAAGTTAATTCTTTCCATCGTTATGTTTCGATATCATGTCACTATAATCAGAACTGTTTTTCATATCATAATCAATACACTACCATGTATTTATTGATTATTATTCAACAACATACGCTGATGATGATGTTCTCCTAGCCGATTACGCCCACTGCGTCCTGTCTCAACGGAGACCAGCCAACTACGCATTAGATATTATAGTGTACAAGTGTGTGCGCAAACACAGGTGCACTCTCTGTTTCCTCTCTCTCATAATCCGATGGGACGGTTAACCGACACGATCGGGGAGAGATCAGGTGCAGGACCGATAGCTTTACGTGCTCTCTGAGGCACTACTATAAGCTGATACTAAGTAACCAAAATGCTTTATACTACAACTACGCTTTTACAAATTTATGTAACAGAATATTTGAAATTAGTTAAGTCACAGAATAATTTAAATTCAATCATACAGAATTAACCATTCAAATCGATGCAGTTAAATGAGACAAAAATTATACCAGTCAAAGATGTCACTTCATCAATCAATAAAATGTCATAAAAGTTATAAAAAAATAGTTATCTAGAAAACATACACATAGATAAAAGTGGAAATAGTTTAAA
Source organism: Diaphora mendica (assembly GCA_949125395.1). Taxonomy (NCBI): domain Eukaryota; kingdom Metazoa; phylum Arthropoda; class Insecta; order Lepidoptera; family Erebidae; genus Diaphora; species Diaphora mendica. The sequence continues at coordinate 15,201,460 of OX421318.1, forward strand.
CAGGTCATTTCATTTTCGATATTTTAAGTAAACTATTAAAATTTGGTCTGAAAAATATATACAACGCAGTGTATTATGTGCATAAAGGGAATATTATTATACCTTTTCAGCATCTCAAATTAAACCTTGTGAACCATCGCCGTGTGGGCCTAACAGCGAGTGTCACGTAGTGAGTGATAGAGCTGCGTGTTCTTGTCGACTGGGCTATTTGGGCGCTCCGCCGGCTTGTCGTCCAGAGTGTGCAGTCAACTCCGAATGCCCAGCGGCTAAAGCTTGTATTAACCAGAAATGCAGAGACCCTTGTGTGCACAGTTGCGGTTTAGATGCGCGATGCCATGTCGTCGGGCACAACCCTATTTGTACTTGTCCAGAAAATTTACCAGAGGGAGACCCATTCATTAAATGCAACAGAAAAAGTAAGTAAACTTTAGTGCAATCAAGTTTCTTAAAACTATTGTTTCTTTTTTATGTAACAGGGGGCAAAGGAGCAGACGTATCGCCTGATGCCACTAACACTCGCAACGTCAGAGGCGTCACAATTGCGTTGCCGGCCTTTGGGGGATGGGGAGAGGGATGGGGGGAGGGTTGGGCCTCCGGTATCCATACTCACTCGGTGAAACACGACGCAGGCGCTATTCCACACCGGTTTTCTGTGAGACCGTGGTATTACTCCGGTCGAGCTGGCCCATACATGCCGAAGCGTGGCTCTCCCACGGTACATTTTTGTTTTAATAGGTAGTTCACTAATTAATTAAATTGTTTTATTAACAGGTATTCATCCGCCGGCTCCTAATCCATGCCTGCCTTCACCGTGTGGTCCACATTCAACGTGTCACAACGAAGGTGGACGAGCAGTTTGCTCATGTGAACCGGGTACACTCGGAGCTCCACCATCTTGCCGTCCACAATGTGTTATTAACCAAGATTGTCCCCTGGCTTTAGCTTGTCTTGGTGGAACGTGTGTAAATCCATGTGTGGGCTCCTGTGGTTTCAACGCAAGATGCACCGTGCAAAACCATCAACCAATATGCTCCTGTGATGACGGCTTCTCTGGTGACCCGTTCGCTGGCTGTAACCCTAAAGAAGGTAGGAATAATTTTAATTACACAGATTATAGTAATAAGCTTTTGCATTACCATTGCATGATACATATTTCTGTACCTCTTTATACCAGCATGTTTATGTGTAAAACTTTTCAGTTTCCAAAGACGTACTACATCAGCCTTGCAATCCATCACCTTGTGGCTCTAACGCCATTTGTCGAGAACGAAATGGTGCTGGTTCTTGTACATGTGTAGATGATTATTTTGGTGATCCATATCGTGGCTGTCGGCCCGAATGCGTTATGAATACTGACTGTCCCATGGATAGATCATGTTTCAATAATAAGTGCGTGGACCCATGCTCTGGTGCTTGTGGGCAGAACACCGTATGTAGAGTAGTGAACCATGCACCTTCATGTTACTGCTTGTCTGGATATCGTGGAAACCCTCTTCATGCATGTACACCTATATGTAAGACCTTCTTTCTTTATCTTTCTTTGTGTGTCTATTTTTATATCTTATACTATACTTATCCGCCTACTTTCTGTCCTATTTACTTTAGCTCTAGTGGAATCATCGGATCCGTGTAACCCTACTCCTTGTGGGCCATACAGTAAATGTCGGGTTTTTAATGGACATGCCGTTTGTACATGTCTTGATATATGCGTTGGTTCTCCGCCGAATTGTAGGCCTGAGTGTATTATTAGTACTGACTGTAGACCTGATAAAGCATGCATGAGTCAGAAGTGCCAAGACCCATGTCCCGGTACGTGCGGTATTGATGCGCAATGTCAAGTTGTGAACCATAATCCAATATGCAGTTGCTTCAATGGTTATACAGGTGATCCTTTCGTAAGATGTTTCTTTGATGAAAGTGAGTAAAACTTACAATATACATATTTGCAATACACAATATTTTAGTTCTACTTAAATATTAAAAATACTACATTTATATTTATTCCCAACAGGACCTATGGATCCAATAAACAATTGTATGCCAAACCCTTGTGGTCCACATTCTCAATGCAAAGATCTTAATGGTGTACCAGTGTGCTCATGTTTACAAAACTACGTGGGTCATCCTCCTAATTGTAGACCTGAATGTATGATAAATGCTGAATGTCCTGGGAACTTGGCATGTCTGGGGCAGAGATGTAGTGATCCTTGTCCAGGTTCTTGCGGATTTCACGCAAATTGCGCAGTTGTTAAACACATTCCTATATGTAGTTGTGATCGTGGATATACGGGCGATCCATTTTCGGGATGCTCTTCTATCCCTTGTAAGTCTGATATTGATGTATTTAAAAAGATTTATTATAGTTTCACAGACACTTAGTTAATTTATTTATTCTTATCTATCTAGCTATCGAACCTCAAGTTGAAAGTCCTTGTTCACGTTCGCCATGTGGGTCAAATGCTGTATGCAAAGAACGCCACGGTGTAGGATCATGTTCATGCCTTCCTGAATACTATGGTGATCCATATGTGGAATGTCGTCCAGAATGTGTTTTAAACTCAGATTGTCCCAAAGATAAAGCTTGTGTTCGTAATAAATGTAAAGATCCTTGTCCTGGGGTATGTGGTATGAATGCTGAATGCCGCGTGAATAATCACGCACCATCTTGTGCCTGTTTGCCTGGCTATGAAGGAAATCCATTTACATCTTGTTACACAAGTAAGGACTTAAAGTTTATATATTTTAAATAAAAATTGAATATTTACATAAAAATAATAAAACTAATGTATATTTTAGATCCAATCGAAACTCCCGTCGATCCATGCTCACCTTCTCCTTGTGGGCCGTATAGTATTTGTCGTGTAAGCGGTACTCATGCTGTTTGTTCTTGTGACGATAACTATTTTGGATCACCTCCCTTCTGTCGTCCTGAATGTATGGTCAGCAGCGACTGTATGCCCAATAGATCTTGCATGAATAAAAAATGCGTGGACCCATGTATCGGAGTATGTGGCAGAAATGCTAAATGTACTGTAGTTAATCACAATGCATTATGCAGTTGTTCACAAAATTATGTTGGTGATCCATTTGTACAATGTACCTACGCAAAACGTGAGTTCTGTAGAGAATATTCCTTTTGTTTTTATCGCTACATTGAAAGCTTTATATCATTTAGAAAATAAATTGAAAATATTAACACAAAAGAAAAAATAACACCTTAGTTTTTTAACCTACAGATATTTTAATAATATAACAAATTAAATAGTTTAAACCAATATTAAAAATTAATGCAATACTAATAAAAATAACCGATAATGATTATAGTCTGCACTTCAAAACCTGCGTTCACTTAACTAAGCATAACAAAATTAGCTTTATAATATTTTAAATTAAAGTGTGAAATCTTGGCGAATCGTGGTTGTATTCTTGCCCTAATTTTAGGACCAGAAACACCAATCTCTAAAAACCCCTGCATTCCGTCACCATGTGGCCCTAATTCACAATGTCGAATAATCGGTGAAACACCTGCATGCTCTTGCCAAGCTGGCTACATCGGAAGGGCACCAAACTGTCGACCTGAATGTGTTTATGATGAGGAATGTCCAAGTAATTTAGCTTGTATTCGAGACAATTGCGTTAGTCCTTGTGAAGGATCTTGCGGTGCGAACGCTGAATGTGTGGTTATTGGTCATAAAGCAGTTTGTCACTGTCGTGAAAGTTACACTGGTGATCCGTTTAGTGGTTGCTACTTTATTGGTAAGATTTATGCTTTCAATTCGTATTATTATATTTTTTTGTAAAAAAATTGGTTCTCATTAATTACTTTCATTATTAGTTACGGTGTCAAGTGAAGATGAAACAAACCCTTGTAACCCATCGCCTTGCGGCCCTAACTCTGTCTGCACAGAAAAGCATTCTGTTGGAGCCTGTAAATGTGCACAAGGATATTTTGGCGATCCATATCTTGGTTGTCGACCTGAATGCGTCACAAATAACGATTGCCCTTCAAATAAAGCTTGTTCAAACAACAAATGTTTAGATCCTTGTCAAGGAGCATGTGGCATTAATGCTCAGTGCACTGTTGCACATCATACACCGGTATGCCTATGCATTGATGGATACGACGGAAATCCAGTAACATCCTGTCATCCTGAGAGAAAACGTTAGTAAATTCATTTTTTACCGAATATTTGAAAATCTGATATAAAGATATTATTGCAAGTAATGCGTGAAATGATAAAATTTTATTTTAGCGCCGTTAGCTGATGAAAATCCCTGCGTGCCATCGCCATGTGGGCCTTACAGTATATGTAAAATAGTAGATTTCCATGGAGTTTGTTCCTGTCAGGAAGGATATGTTGGCTCACCGCCTACTTGTAGGCCAGAATGCGTGATAAGCAGTGATTGTCCTCAACACCAAGCGTGTATGAAACAGAAATGTAGGGATCCTTGTCCGGGAACGTGTGGTGTAAATGCTAGGTGTCAAGTTATAAACCATAACCCGATTTGTACTTGTAAAGCAGGCTTTACAGGCGATCCCTTTGTTACTTGTCGGTTGGAGCAAAGTAAGAATATGTTTATAATAATAAATGAAACAATTTTGATTATTTAATTTTGTATTAAATCCCCTTCAACATTAAAGGATATTTGCTTTACTTAATAATTTCTTAAATATTTCACTTTCTTTTCCTTTATCTTGAATTATTTTCTCTTTGAAATCTATTATTATTTGGACTTTTCTTGTGTTCTATAATTCTTAATCTTTCTTATTTTCTCTCTAGAACCTCTCTTAGATGGGCCTAAAGGAAACCCATGTGTTCCGTCACCATGTGGCCCATACTCTCAATGTAAAATAGTTGGAGAAGCACCTGCATGTTCATGCTTACCAAACTATATTGGCGTAGCACCAAATTGTAGACCTGAATGTTCTATCAATGCGGAATGTCCTGGTAATCTTGCATGTCAAAATGAAAGGTGCGTGGATCCGTGTCCTGGTTCTTGTGGTTTTAATGCGGAATGTACAGTTGCGAATCATGTTGCGTTATGTAATTGCCTGTTAGGTTATACAGGGGATCCATTTAGTGGATGTTCACCATTTCAACGTAAGTTTTAATTATGGTTCATCATGCATCAACCAAACATATTTTATTTCAAATATGTCAGGTTTCTTTGTTTTATGTCATTACAGAACAACCAGAACCGACGCGCAACCCTTGCAATCCATCACCATGCGGAGCAAATGCTTTGTGTAAAGAAAGAAACGGAGTAGGTTCTTGTTCATGCTTGCCCGAATATTTCGGCGATCCATACATGGGATGTCGACCGGAATGCGTTTCCAATTCCGATTGCGATAGAAATAAAGCCTGTTCCAATAATAGATGTAAGGATCCTTGTCCAGGAGCTTGCGGCATTAACGCTGAATGTCGAACAGTTAATCATTCTCCAACTTGCACATGTTTGAGTGGTTACACTGGTAATCCATTAGTCAGATGTGAAATAGAAGGTAAGTGACTAAATACATTTTACTTGTTTTAAAGTAGAGTGAATAGAGTGAATTATAATGATCAACAATGATTATTACTTAAAGATTATTTCAAACGTAGGTGCAAACTTATCCCTTATCTTATCCCACCCTTTATAGCTACGTGTGATACTTCATATATGCCACCAAATTTCAAACCTTGGTTAGCTAAGAGTTGTTCCTTATTAAATACTAGTTGATCCGGCAAACTCCGTTCCGCCTAATAGACAATGAATGAGAATATTGTTTTTAAACGTTTTTTTTGTGAATATCCCGTTTTAATACTTATTATCCTTTATTAACGAAGACAAATGCACAAACACAAAAATCCAAAAATTGGTCATGCAGTTCTTGAGTTATAAATGGCGTAACTAACACAACTTTGTTTTTAATTTAATTTTAAAATATTTTTTTTAGTGTTTACGATTAGACCTACATCTGAGCCGTGTGACCCCTCGCCTTGTGGACCAAACAGTTTATGTCGGGCAGTTAATGGTCATAGCGTTTGCACATGTGATATTGATTACATAGGCACACCACCCGCCTGTCGACCTGAATGTATTGTTAGTTCTGAATGTCCACAAGATAAGGCATGTATCAAAAAGAAATGCAAAGACCCATGTCAAAATTCATGTGGTGTTAATGCAAGGTGCCAGGTTATAACACATAACCCGATTTGTACGTGCAGTCCTGGATACACCGGAGATCCGTTTACACAATGTATTCCTATTGAATTTATTGACAGTAAGTAAATGATTTCAAATTTACGGAAGGAAATAAAATTTTAAAGCTAGTAAAAAAAGTCTAAAAACAAATAGTGCAAGTATCAAAATTAACATTCTTAATTAAATTTTAATCATAATAGCGTACAGTAAAGAATCATATACATGTTCAAATATAACAATAAAGTTTTGTGCAATGTTACCTCTTTAGTTTTTGATAAATTTATCCTGTTGTAATGCTCTGTTTTAGTTGAACCAAAGAGAGACCCTTGTGATCCTTCTCCTTGTGGACCTAAATCAGATTGCCGTGTTATTGGAGATCAAGCTGCTTGTTCTTGTTTACCAAATTACATTGGAAGAGTACCTAACTGTCGACCAGAATGCACTATAGATCCAGAATGTCCTAGTAATACGGCTTGCATTAATGAGCGTTGCAAAGATCCTTGTCAAGGAGCATGTGGTGTTAATGCTCTGTGCTTAACAATTAACCACAAACCAATATGTTCTTGTCAGCAAGGTTTTACAGGCGACGCTAGTAGAAATTGTGACCAGATAGTAATAATATGTATGTATTTCGGTTCTATGACATTTATTATTTACTCTAACTGAAGTTATGCTTTCACAGACGTTTACAAATATTATAATGCTACTAATAATAAAGACGTTTTGTGCTTCAAAATCTGATAGCCGTTTATAATAATTTTTGTTTTTAAAATTGTATTTACTGCAATCTTAATTATGACAACATAAACATTTCAGCTGAAACGACACCAACATCAAGTCCATGTACCCCATCCCCTTGTGGTCCTAACGCTGAATGCCGGGAGTATAACGGTGCAGGTGCATGTGTATGTTCTGAAGGATATGAAGGTGACCCATATAGCTCAAATGGATGCCGAAGAGAATGCGAGAGTAATGATGACTGCTTACCAAACTTTGCGTGTACTCGATTTAAATGCATTGACCCTTGCCCTAGAACTTGCGGACAGTTAGCACAGTGTACAGTAGAAAATCATATTCCCGTATGTACCTGTCCGAGAGGTTACACTGGTGACCCATTTTTCCAGTGCAAGGAAATAACGTTGCCACGTAAGTTCAAATAATTTCAAAGTTACTTAATTTCTAATAACGTGTATACTTGACAAATTCAACTTAACTATTCTGGAATATGTTACAGCTCCTCCTTTGAAAAATCCATGTGAACCGACACCATGTGGTCCAAACAGTCAATGCAGACAGGTTAATATGCAAGCAGTTTGCTCTTGTTTACCAAATTACATAGGATCTCCACCGTCATGTCGACCTGAGTGCATAGTGAACAGTGAATGTGATACGTCGAAAGCATGTATAAATCAAAAATGTGATGATCCTTGTCCTCATTCTTGTGGACTAAGAGCCCATTGTGTTGTTAAAAATCATAGTCCAATTTGTACATGCTCAGTTGGTATGACGGGTGATCCATTTACGCAGTGCTACCGTAAGTATAAAAATAACAAATGTTTGTGATAAATGTGTGTATAATTGTTATATATAAATTTACAGCGATATTTTCATATTTTAGACGATGAGCCTTCAACAACCGAAAGACCACCGTCTTGTACGCCTTCACCATGTGGTCCATATTCAAGATGTCAATTATTGGCAAGTGGTCCGGCGTGTTCATGTTTACCAGGTTATGTAGGCTCACCACCTTCTTGCCGACCAGAATGTACTATTAATACCGAATGTCCGGCTTCGTTAGCTTGTGTCCGTCAGAAGTGTGAAGATCCCTGCCCTGGGTCCTGTGGAGTTGATGCCTCTTGCCATGTTTTGAACCATGTTGCCGTGTGTGTTTGTAATGAAGGATTTACGGGTGATCCATTTTCGAGATGTTTCCATATTCTTGAAGGTATATTTGACAAAGTTCTTCTATATAGACTTCACAAGTAATATTTCTGAACAATTAACAAACAAAATGCTATTTTTCTAGATCCTACCACGCTGTCTCCTCAAGATCTTTGCAATCCATCTCCATGTGGAGCAAATGCTTTGTGCGAAAATGGGTTCTGTACTTGTTTGTCAGATTACAGTGGTAATCCGTACGAAAGCTGTCGACCAGAATGCACGGGTAGTCAAGAATGTCCAAGAGATAAAGCTTGTTTCAGGAATAAATGCCGTGACCCTTGTCCTGGTGTTTGTGGACAAAATGCTAAATGTGATGTTATAAATCATATACCAACTTGCTCTTGTATGACAGACTACACTGGCAATCCATTCACACATTGTCGCCCTATAGAAGAGTCAAAATTCCCTGGCAGACCTAGAGATCCGTGTCATCCATCACCCTGTGGCCCTAACAGTATATGCAAAAATATAGATAACGCGCCAATATGCGCATGTCTAGAAGGTTTCCAAGGATCTCCTCCAAGTTGCAGACCAGAATGCTTAGTTAGTTCTGAATGTACATCGACCAAAGCCTGTGTTAACCAAAAATGCATAAATCCCTGTGTAAATGCTTGTGGCGTATCTGCACGATGTGAAGTAATTAATCACAGCCCGATTTGCAGTTGCAGTCCAATGCAAACAGGAGATCCATTCAAAAGTTGTTACGATATTGTAATGACTCCAAGTCATGAGGACGCATGTAATCCTTCGCCTTGTGGACCAAACTCACAATGCATTGAAAGAAATGGGAAGCCAAATTGTAGATGTATAGAAAATTATGTGGGTCAGTCACCATATTGCCGACCTGAATGTGTTATTAACCCAGATTGTCCATCTAATCAAGCATGCATCAAAAATAGATGTATAGACCCATGTCCTGGTTCATGCGGTGTTGATGCCGACTGCATTGTCGTAAGCCATACAGTATCTTGTATGTGTAAAGAAAAGTTCACCGGAAATCCATTCATGCAATGTATAATACAGAAAGGTAAGTTGAAATAATTTGTTCTGAACATACCTAGTAAATTATAATCCGTTACTTTACAACTCACGTACATTAATTAGTTTTATTAATTCTTTCAGAACAAGTACCACAGCCATGTGATCCATCACCATGTGGCGCTAACGCAGTGTGCACTCAGCGCAATGGAGCAGGATCATGTTCATGCTTAGAAGATTACCAAGGAAACCCATATGACGGTTGCCGTCCTGAATGCGTACTCAGTTCGGATTGCTCAGCCGATAAATCATGCATTAAAAATAAATGCGTTGACCCTTGTCCTGGAATATGTGGAACAAACGCAGAATGTAACGTTATTAATCATGTTCCTAGCTGTGCCTGTGTGAAAGGATTCTCGGGAAATCCTTTTGAGCAATGCTCAAGAGACGCTCCCAATCAAACACCTAAACCATGTCAACCGTCACCTTGTGGTCCTAACAGTATTTGCAGAGAAAATGGAGGGTTGGCCTCATGCGAGTGTCTTCCAGATTACAGAGGTGCACCTCCAGACTGTCGCCCAGAGTGTACTGTTAGTAGTGAATGTGCACCGGACAGAGCTTGCCATAGGTTGAAATGCGCTGACCCTTGCAGAGGTGTTTGTGGTATAGGGGCTCACTGCCAAGTTATTAATCACAGTCCTTTGTGTAGTTGCCCTTCGGGTACAACTGGTGATCCGTTTAAAAGATGTATTGAAAAGGTTGCTCCTCCACCAGAAGATAAACATTTGAATCCATGTCAACCTAATCCTTGCGGACTCTTTAGCGAATGTCGGCCGATAAATGACAGTCCTTCCTGTTCATGTATACAAGGGTACATGGGCTCTCCACCTAATTGCCATCCTGAGTGCCTTGTAAGCACAGATTGCCCATCACATCAGGCATGCATTGCAGAAAAGTGCAGAAATCCTTGTGAAGGGTCATGTGGATTTAAAGCTGAATGCCGTGTACATGATCACATACCAATTTGTGTTTGTCCAGTTGGTTATTCTGGTGATCCATTCATTCAATGTTCAGAAATTATAGGTGAGTACAATTCCTGTTTTATGTACATGTATTAAACAAGGTTTTATCAAGTATTTTTCAAATGGTTTTATTATGATATTGATTTTATTATTCATGATAACGAACCCATTTTTCTCACCTTACAGTGACAAAAACTCCTGCTGATCTCTGTAATCCATCACCATGTGGTAGTAATACATTGTGTGACGCTGGTGCGTGTTCTTGTTCTCCTGGATATTTTGGAGATCCTTATACTGGATGTCGACTGGAATGCAGTACTAATGGGGAATGTTCTCCAACTCGCACCTGTCAGAGAGGTAAATGCGTCGATCCGTGCCCAGGTGCCTGTGGGACTAATGCAATATGTACGGTTAACAATCATATACCATCGTGTACTTGTCCACCAAACACCTCTGGAGATCCTTTTAACCTCTGCAATGAAATTCCTAAAGGTAAAACATACCACTCTTCTTATTTTATTGTTAAAGTTTTCATTATTTTATTTAAAAAACTAAATGTTTTTAGTACAAGTATCGCCGTGCTCTCCTTCTGTATGTGGGCCATATAGTGAATGTACTGTCAGTGCTAACGGTGCTGCTGCATGTTCGTGCAAAGCGGGACATATCGGTGCTCCTCCATCTTGTCGACCAGAATGTCTTGTAAGCGCCGAGTGCAAGCTGCAGTTAGCTTGTATTGATCGCCGATGCCGAGACCCTTGTGAAGGGGCCTGTGGACGCGGTGCTCGCTGCCAAGTTATTTCTCACTCACCCATATGTACTTGTAATGAAGACTTTACTGGAGATCCATTTAACTATTGCTACCCAAAACCAGGTACATATATATTTTATAGATAACTGTAGCGTTTTTCTTTAAATTTCTCCATCCGCGTTCAATCCATAAATTGACACGGTTCTGATGAATATATTTAATTAATATTTTACAATACATGACACTTTACGATAAAAAGTATTGTAGTATAAAATATTTTTTGTTTACTAAGCTGCAGTTTATGATTTTAATTTACAGCGCCTCCACCTGATACCACAACGAACCCTTGTCAGCCATCCCCATGTGGACCAAACTCCATCTGTGTCAATTCGGGAGAAACGCCAGCCTGTAGTTGTCAGCCTGGTTTCATTGGAGCTCCTCCAAATTGTCGTCCAGAGTGTACCATAAGTGCAGAATGTCCAGCGACTTTAGCTTGTATGAATCAAAAATGTAGAGATCCGTGTGATCAGGCATGTGGAACGCGAGCAACGTGTTCTGTTGTAGATCATCGTGCTATTTGCGCGTGTGAATCTGGCCTTGAAGGTGATCCTTTCCAAGGATGTTCTATGCCAAAAGGTAAAGTACCATTCAAACATATTATTGTTAACAACTCTAGAACAATATTTAGCTGAATTATTGATATTTGATGATAAGTTTAAAGTATTGGTTTACACATATTACACGTTTTACATTTAAAGTATTGGTGAATATATTGACAAATTGGTAGGTACTTTATTTGTGCTTTAAAATGTATTATGTTCTTAAAATATCTGTTAAGATTAAGGTAAACGGAATTGTAAATTAATATTTAAGAACAGAAGATATATCCACGTTAATTAAACGCAAATAACACTCTGCTTTGCAAAGCGTGATAATTTTTTCATGCTAGGAAGAGCTTATCATAAAGGAGTTATACATAGTGGTCATGCCTTACACGGTTTACTAATGTACATGGGATTGTACGGATGTTTTTACTTTTCAAATTGTATAGTGACCATGCCCACTGTATAGTTAAAAGGTGATTGCGTCAGTACAAAACCTATGTCAATGCTTTAAACATAAGCCTCGGATCAGGTCAGTAGGTTCGGATACGTGAGGAAAACTAGATTTAATCGAAGCTTTCAGAAGGGATAACTTTTTAAAAATAACTGTTAATGTGATATTAATGCCTTTGCTTGAGAACGGAGCACGCGGAGATAACATAGCACTTACAGTAAAGCTTAGGCCGTCCACCATGACGGCCGCTTTTGGACGGCGCTGCTTGAGATAACGATGATGTCAACGGATAAAGAAGGTCACTAAACGTCGCCAGCTCCACCAAGCTTCAACTAACGCTTCGGAACAAGGAAGTGCTTCTACGGTGACTGACATACTCATTGGTAAGTGAATTTATTTCATTTGAATAATATTTCAGCTCCACCAAAGGTCGAATACTTAAATCCTTGTGATCCATCTCCTTGTGGAGCTAATGCTGAATGTAAAGTACAAGGGAATGCGGGATCATGTTCTTGTTTGCCCGATTATACCGGTGACCCATATCAAAATTGTAGGCCTGAATGTTTAGCGGATTCAGATTGTCCGTTATTACTGGCTTGCAATAGAAATAAATGCGTAGATCCGTGTCCAGGAGTGTGTGGATATAATGCGGATTGCTATGTCACAAATCACAAACCAACATGTAACTGCAAACAAGGTTACAGTGGAAATCCGCTTTCCATATGCCATATTATTCCAGGTAAGAGTTAATATTATGCTCAAATTGTTAAATCATACTAACAATAGATAGACTTTTCTTAGCGCAATCTTATGTTTTCAGAAAAAGATATAGCAATTGTTAATGTTTGCAACCCTTCTCCGTGTGGCGTTAACGCAATATGCAGAGACATAAATAGTCAACCTGTATGTTCATGTCTCCCAAATTACATGGGGTCAGCTCCTAACTGTAGGCCAGAATGTATGGTTAACTCAGAGTGCAAACAAAATCGAGCTTGCGTAAACCAACGATGTGTGAACCCTTGCCCTAAACCATGTGGACAAAATACAGAATGTAAGGTGATTAACCACAGTCCTGTATGCTCTTGTCGGACGGGCTACTCTGGAAATCCATTTACTGTATGCTCACTGGTGTTACGTAAGTTGAATTATAATAAATAAATATTGAACTTATCTATAATATGGATTATTAGCAATTATACATCTAATCGATATATAATATACGCATTATTGTGGTATTTCCAGAAACCTCTCCTAGTGTAGCTGCACCGTCAGATCCTTGTATACCTTCTCCATGTGGTCTTTATGCAGAATGTCGAAACAATAACGGTGTGCCATCTTGTTCCTGCTTACCTTCTTACATGGGTTCACCACCATTTTGTAAGCCCGAATGTGTTGTTCATACTGACTGCCCAAACGATCAAGCTTGTGAAGCTGAAAAATGTCGAAATCCATGTGAAGGCTCCTGTGGTTTATACGCTAATTGCTTTGTCAATAATCATATCCCCGTATGTTTATGTCCGGAAGGGTTCACTGGCGATCCTTTTAGTGAATGCAGGCCACTCCCTATACGCGGTAAGTGTCCGAATTAATAGATTTGAAAGTCAATACAGGTATAGAAGTACACAGTGCTATTGGAGTCAATAGTATAATCAGTATCATATAAGGTAATAATCACAAATTTTAAGAAAAAAAAAACCAAACCAATCTGGACCAAATTGAAATGAGATCACGCTTTCAAATAACAAAAAGAATCATCAAAATCGGTTCAACCAGTCGAAAGCTATGAGGTAACAAATATAAAAAAAAAAAACAGACGAATTGATAACCACCTCCTTTTTTGAAGTCGGTTAAAAAGTGGTCATTGCAATCTAAACTTGGCCAAGAAATATACCATAACTTAAGTATTTAATTAAGAAAGTGGAAATTATTCATCAATAAGGTTTTTTTCATCAATAAGTTTTTTTAACTAAAATGACAGTGGTAACTTTGTGATATAAGACAAACGTTTATATGATATATGACACTGTCTAGATGATTTTTCTATTAAAAGTTGTGCTCAATGGCTGGAATTATAACAAAGGTTTGTTTTACTTTTAGATGAAACTCCTACAGTTGTTGATTTATGCAATCCAAATCCATGTGGTCCAAATGCTGTGTGCAATGATGGATTATGTTCGTGTAACATTGGCTACCACGGGGATCCGAATCTTGGCTGTCGACCAGAATGTGTATACAATACCGATTGTCCACCAGATAAGGGATGTTTACGCAATAAATGTGTTAACCCCTGTATTGGCACTTGTGGGGTTAATGCAATTTGTAACGTAATGAATCATATACCAATGTGCTCGTGTCCTAAGAGAACGAGCGGTAATGCTTTTATAGAATGCAGACCTTCATCAGGTAATTAAAGGGAATATGTATAATTGTACATATTTAACTCTATCTTTAATGTATTTACAGTTTATTTTTTTGTCTATCTATGTATAAAAATTGAAATTTATTGCTTTACAATTCTAGTGTCAGTGTCTAATCCCTGCAATCCATCACCCTGCGGACCAAATAGTCGTTGTCAGCAATCAAATGGACAAGCTGTTTGTTCTTGTGTGCCTGGCTATAGAGGAAGTCCACCAACTTGCAGACCAGAATGTGCGGTCAGCCTTGAATGTCCATTAAAAGAAGCGTGCAATAATCAGAAATGTATTAATCCTTGTTTAGGAGCATGTGGTACAGCTGCTATATGCGATGTGATAAATCATAATCCGATTTGTACTTGCCCACCGTCGTTCACGGGCGATCCGTTTGTGAGATGTACAGTAATAGGTAAATTCAATTTTGTAGTTAATATTTTGCTTAATTATTTTTACCGACAGTATTTTATTTCTAAATATATTTCTTCATTGCAGTGGCAATCGAAGCTCAAGTTAATCCTTGCGAACCGTCTCCTTGTGGACCACACTCTATATGTAAAATAAGCGGCGATAATCCAATTTGTGCATGTCTACTTAGTTACAAAGGAACCCCTCCTAACTGCCGACCCGAATGCATTAGCAATAGTGAATGTGATTATAATTTGGCTTGTCTCAATCAGAAGTGTGTAGACCCCTGTATAGGTGCATGTGGCTCTAACACGGAATGCAGGGTGGTTAGCCACGCACCTATGTGTTTATGTCAATCAGGATACACTGGCGATCCATTCTCATACTGTAGTCTCATACCAGTCATCGAACAGACTGAAGTTTTAACACCTTGCAATCCAAACCCATGTGGATCTAATGCGGAATGTAAAGAGCAAAGACGTGTAGGATCTTGTCAATGTCTAGATGGTTATTCGGGCAACCCATACGAAGGATGCCGACCTGAATGTGTAGTGAACTCCGATTGCCCTCTTAATAGAGCTTGTTCAAGAATGAAGTGTATTGACCCCTGCCCGGGTACTTGTAGTGCAAATGCTTTTTGTGAAGTCCATAATCATATGCCAACTTGCACATGCCATCAAGGCTATACTGGAAACCCGTTCAGCTACTGCTCTATCATCCAAGAACGTAAGTATTAATATGGTAATTTATATATGGATATGTGTACTTTCACGCATAAGTATCTAGACATTATTCTAAATTTTTGTGTTTTTAGCTATAACTGTAGAAACAAATGCTTGTAACCCATCACCTTGTGGAGCTAACAGTCAATGTAAGGAAGTTAACCGCCAAGCTGTATGCTCCTGTTTACCAAATTTCGTTGGTGCTCCGCCAAACTGTCGACCCGAATGTGTAGTGAGCTCAGAGTGTCCGGTAAATTTGGCTTGTATCAATCAAAAATGCTCAAACCCCTGTGAAGGCACATGTGGGGAAAATTCTAATTGCAACGTTATAAATCATAGTCCAATATGTGTCTGCAAACAAGGCCTTACTGGCAATCCATTTACGAGATGTTATCCTATTAAAAGTAAGTCGTGTTCTCTTCGTTTACTAGTTTTTTATATTAGAACCTATATATAACATGGTTTTAAAATTTTATTTTTTACAGTTTCACAACCTCCATCAAATACACCACTTCAAGATCCGTGTTTGTCATCACCTTGTGGACTAAACGCAGATTGCCGCAATATTGGAAATGCACCGTCATGCGCTTGTAAACCTAACTATATTGGAAGTCCACCGAACTGTAGACCCGAGTGTACGATAAATTCAGAGTGTCCTAGCAATCAAGCATGTATGAACGAGAAATGTCAAGATCCATGTCCGGGGGCGTGTGGTATAAATGCACAATGTTCAGTTTTTAACCACGTAGCACAATGTAGTTGTACTGAACAATTAACGGGCGATCCATTCACACGTTGCACACCAATGCCTGAAAATGACGGTAAGTAATAAACATATTATGTACACCTGCGTATACTTAATAGGAAGCCAGCCTATGTCGTCCAGTGGACTCATATTCTCTAAATAAATATACATATATTTCTAAATAAAGCAGTAAGTTTGTATTGATATTTGTATAATAATTTTTAGAGTTTGAGTTTTTATTGCTCAGAATATTAGTAATAATACTATCTAATATTTTTTTCTGTTACAGTAATTGAAACCGATTTGTGTAACCCATCCCCATGCGGAGCTAATACTATATGCAACGATGGCATATGCACCTGTTTACCTGAATATCAAGGTGATCCTTACATAGGCTGTCGCCCGGAATGTTTAATGAGCACTGATTGCCCACAAAACAAAGCTTGTGTGAGACTTAAATGTATAGACCCATGTGTAAAAACTTGTGGCAGAGAAGCTATTTGTAACGTTTTTAATCACATTCCAATGTGTACATGTCCTGATGGATATTCAGGGAATGCATTCTTGGAATGTCGGCCAGTTAGGATTACTGAAAATGTTAATCCCTGTAACCCTACACCTTGTGGACCAAATAGCCAATGCCGTGAAGTCAATGGCCAAGCCATATGTTCATGTCTTATTGGCTACTTAGGAGCACCACCAACATGTAGACCTGAATGTATATCCAGTGCAGAGTGTGCTCTAAGCCGTGCTTGCTCCAATCAGCGCTGCATAGATCCATGCCAAGGAAACTGCGGATCGGCAGCTCAATGTCAAGTTATAAACCATAATCCGATATGTTCGTGCTCATCAGGTTATACAGGCGATCCATTTAGTAGATGTGTTATTAAAGGTTATTATTAAAAATATTGATCATACATTTTAAAAAACATTATTAAATAGTACAAAACAAAATAAAAATATTTTTTGTTGCAGATGTACAACCGCCACTTTATGTCAACCCTTGTGAACCTTCACCATGCGGCCCTAACTCTGTTTGTAGAGAGGTAGGTGGATCACCGTCATGTGCATGCCTAGTTGACTACCTTGGACACCCTCCAAACTGTCGACCAGAATGTATATCAAATTCTGAATGTCCGAACGAAATGGCCTGTATAAATCAGAAGTGCAAAGACCCGTGCCCTGGCTCCTGCGGTACAGGAGCAGAATGCATGGTGGTGAGTCACACTCCTCGCTGCCTTTGTCCACCAGGTCATACAGGAGATGCCTTTATCAGTTGCCAAATTATGGATGTCCCTCTCACGCCTTGTTCACCATCACCGTGTGGACCAAACGCTATATGCAAAGAGCAAAAAAATGCTGGAGCATGCGTTTGTTTGCCTGATCACATCGGAAATCCTTACGAAGGATGTCGTCCCGAATGCGTCGTCAATTCAGACTGTGCTACAAACTTGGCATGTATTCAAAATAAGTGTAAAAATCCATGTAATAATATCTGTGGACATAATGCCATTTGTAATGTGCTAAATCATGCTCCTACATGTCAGTGTTTACCTGGTTTAATTGGTAGCCCTTATCAAAACTGTTACGAAGATAAAATTGCAGACGTACCAGTCATACAAACAAATCCTTGTTTGCCCTCACCATGTGGCCCTTATAGCATTTGCAAAGTTACAAATAACCAAGCCGTTTGTACATGTCAACCTGAGTATTTAGGAACACCACCAAATTGTAAACCTGAATGTCTTATCAGTTCTGAATGTGACCAACAACAAGCATGTTTAAAACAAAAATGCAGAAACCCTTGTGAAGGTGTTTGTGGACAGAATACTGAGTGTAAAGTTATAAATCATAGTCCTATATGCTCTTGTCGACCACAACATACTGGAGATCCATTCAGCAGATGTTTTAGAATCCCAGGTATGTTTATATAAAGATCTCTATTACTTAAATTTAAAAATAAAAATCTTACATATCGAAATATGTTCAGTTTCAGATGTTGTCGCAGTGCATACCAATCCCTGTATTCCGTCACCGTGCGGTCCATTCTCTCAATGTCGGGATATTGGAGGATCACCTTCATGTTCTTGTATGTCACAGTATATGGGAAATCCACCTAACTGTCGTCCTGAGTGTACTATCAATACTGACTGCTCTAGTGAGTTAGCCTGTATCAATGAAAAATGTGTAGACCCGTGTCCAGGATTATGTGGAGTTAATGCTAATTGCAGAGTTCAAAGTCATTTGTCTATATGTACTTGCTTCGATGGTTACACCGGCGATCCATTCCAAAGTTGTAACATAAAACCTTTAAATATAGGTAACAATTTAATAGATAATATTATTATTGAAGATCTTCTTGCTTCATGATACAAAGTAATCTTATATTTCTATTTTCAGAACCCGTAGTAACAGATCTTTGCAATCCGTCACCATGTGGTCCGAATGCTAATTGTAATGATGGAATTTGCACATGTATACCTGAATACAATGGTGATCCATACTTTGAATGTCGTCCAGAATGTACAATTAGTTCTGAGTGTCCTAGAAATAAAGCATGTGTTAGAAACCGCTGTGTTGATCCCTGTGTGAACACTTGCGGAATTAATGCTAATTGTGAGGTTGTAAACCATATGGCTATTTGCACATGTCCTATGAGAAC
Organism: Diaphora mendica; assembly: GCA_949125395.1. NCBI lineage: Eukaryota > Metazoa > Arthropoda > Insecta > Lepidoptera > Erebidae > Diaphora > Diaphora mendica. The sequence goes on from OX421318.1 coordinate 15,220,339, forward strand.
TACTGGTAATGCATTTATACAATGTAGTCCTATTAAAGGTAAGCTGCGCGTTTTTGTTTTACCTTTAAGCGCGATGGAAAGAGTTTTTCATAGATCAATCTATATTTAATATTTTTTGTGTCACAGAATTTCTTCCATCCAATCCTTGTCAACCAAGTCCCTGCGGGCCTCACAGTCAATGCAGAGAGTTCAACAATCAAGCAGTATGTTCATGCTTACCTGGATTCCGTGGGGCACCTCCTTCATGTCGTCCAGAATGCGTGGCTAGTTCTGATTGCCCCCTTGATAAAGCATGTAGTAACCAGCAATGTATTAATCCATGTCAAGGAACGTGTGGTGTTGCTGCTCTATGCCAAGTGGTTAACCATAATCCTATATGTACATGTCCAACCGCAATGACTGGAGATCCATTTACAAGATGCACAATTACAAGTAAGTTACATTACTATACATAACGTTTTGGTCTATCCTATTTATCTAAAATTATGTTGTTATCATTCTAGTTGTCGCAACACCTCCACTACCTGTTAACCCCTGTCAACCATCACCGTGTGGGCCTAATTCTATTTGCCAACAAACCGGCGGAGATATTCCTTCGTGTCAATGTATGCCTGAATACAAAGGAGCACCGCCAAACTGCCGACCAGAGTGTGTTACAAACAGTGAATGCACTTCACAAATGGCTTGTATTAACAGAAAGTGTCAAAATCCGTGTGTTCAAGCTTGCGGTATAAACGCAGAATGTCGGGTAGTCAGTCACACACCCATTTGCATTTGTCCTGAAGGCTATTCAGGTGACGCAGCTGTCCAATGTTCAATTACGTCTTTGATAGCTATGGAAGTAATTTCACCCTGCACACCTTCACCTTGTGGATCAAACGCTTTGTGCAAGGAACAGGATGGAGCTGGTGCATGCATTTGCATCACAGGATATTTTGGCAATCCTTATGAAGCTTGCAACCCAGAATGTTTAGTAAATTCAGACTGCCCTAGTAACAAAGCATGCACTAGAAATAAATGTATTGATCCTTGTCCAGGCACATGTGCAGCAAATGCTGAATGTCAAGTCGTTATTCATTCGCCATTGTGTACATGTCGACATGGTTACATTGGTGACCCATACACTCGGTGTAATTTGAAACGTAAGTATTTTTATTGCTTGAATGATGAATACCTTGAGCCTATCTTCAGATTTATAACTATAGTTACTTAACTTACAGCGATTGAGGACATTCCTATAAATCCATGCCAGCCATCTCCTTGTGGCCCTAACAGTCAATGTCGGATATCAAATGGACAAAGTACATGCTCCTGCTTGCCTGAATACCAAGGTTTGCCACCGAATTGCAGACCTGAATGTGTAGTAAGCGCTGAATGCCCAGTAGACAAAATATGTAAAAATCAAAAGTGCGTCTCTCCATGTCCCGGACCTTGTGGACGAAATACTGATTGCAGAGTCATTAATCATAGTCCTATATGCACTTGTATGAACAAATTTACAGGCGATCCTTTCTCTAGTTGTTATACTATAGTAACAGGTATGTTGAAGCCTTTAAATTATAAATTCGTACTGTACTGTTAACTATTAATTTTAATAATTTCATTATTTATTTTTTAGTTCCGGAAGTACAAATTATGAAGGATAGAGACCCTTGTATTCCTTCACCCTGTGGACCTAATTCACAATGTCAAAATTTTAATGGTCTTCCATCGTGTTCATGTGTACAAAACTTCGAGGGCAGTCCACCTAATTGCCGACCTGAATGTACGATAAATGAAGATTGTGGAAGTAATTTGGCTTGTATTAATCAAAAATGCAAAGACCCTTGTCCAGGTTCATGTGGAATAAATGCAAATTGTCAAGTGATAAAACATGTTTCGATATGTTCTTGTGTGGAAGAATTTACGGGAAATGCATTTAGTCAATGTACTCCAATACCACCAAAAGGTATGATTATGTCTGATAAATATTTGCACAGTAAATGTTTACAGGCTATCTTTTTTTTCAAACTTGTTGTATTAACAAAAATATATTTAAAACTTGGAAAATAAATCGAAACTAATTCTATTTCAATTCTGTATTTGATGAGCATTCCATGTATTAATAAAATAACAATCGATTCTATCATTGAGAATGATCGTTGTTGAGTCACCGATGAATTTAAAAAAAAACATTTTTAATTACAGTAAATGATGACTTATGCAATCCTTCACCCTGCGGTTCTAATGCAGAATGCTTTGATGGAAAATGTAGTTGTCTTCCCGAGTTTCAAGGTGACGCATACTCGGGTTGTCGTCCTGAATGTGTGCAAAGTTCAGAGTGTGACCGTGACAAAGCTTGTATGGGTAATAAATGCAAAGACCCTTGTCCTGGTACTTGTGCAGCTACAGCGACGTGTAATGTGGTGAACCATATTCCAATGTGCAGCTGCCCACATCGCACCACTGGAAACGCATTTCTTGAATGTCGTCCTGTCGTAGGTAAGAGTGAATTAGTAATAACCCCTTATTTGAATTTGAATAAGATTGCTTTGATAAGTACCGGGATGACCGAGGTATATTTTTTTGATGAAATGTGTTTTTTAGAAATTATATTTTAATAAAGAGTCATATTGTTCTATTTAAGTGGCAATATTAGGCTACCCAAACATCACCTTATTGTTATTTTTCTTCCAAAAAAAAAAGTTTAGTGGAGCCCTCTCTTGGTACGCCCTGATACTGTTTATTCTGCACCTTATTTCAGTACAGTTTAATGTAGTTTGCTCGAGTTGCGATAGATGGCGCTAGATGTACATTGATTTTATATATCTGATTGTTAAAAACACGAATAAAACGCCATTTTCTAAAAATGAATCCTAGCTAGATCGATTTAGCTTACCTTCTTAATTGTTCGTTGATAACCCACTTTTGTAAGCGTGTTTTATATTTTTTTACCTATATTTAGTACTAGCCTTTACACGCAGCTTCGCTCACGCAGACTTTCATCCCCTGATTTACTCCCTTAGGGGTGGAATTTCAAAAAATCCTTTCTTAGTGCTCACTTACGTTATATTAAGAACCTACATGCAAAATTTCAGGATTCTAGCTTCAGCGGTTTGGGCTGTGCGTTGATCTCTGGGTATGTCAGTCAGTCAGTCAGTCACCTTACTCTTTTATATATATATATATATAGAATTTAACTCGGATTGTTGACATGTTGAAACAAGCAAGAACATTAGGAAAAATATTTTAAATGGTTTTTTCAATTCTATTCGTTTCAGAAACAGTTATTACAAATCCTTGCCACCCATCACCATGTGGCGCAAATAGTCAGTGCAGAGAAGTAAACGGGCAAGCTGTATGTTCATGCGCTCCTAACTACATAGGAGCTCCTCCTTCATGCCGCCCAGAGTGTACTATAAGCGCAGAGTGCCCACTAAATCAAGCTTGTAGCAATCAACACTGCGTCAATCCTTGCGTGGGTTCGTGTGGTGTAAATGCAGAATGTAAGGTGGTAAACCATAATCCAATCTGCACATGCCCACTATTATATACTGGAGATCCATTCTCACGGTGTATTAAACTTCGTAAGTATCGCATAGATAAGCAAGTCCTTAAGCCATGTTATTTGATATAATATTTCTAGGGATAATAACAATTACTTTGTTTTGTCTTTTATAGCTGAGCGTTTACCAGAAACTGTGGATCCGTGTACACCATCGCCATGTGGTCCAAACTCTCTTTGCCGAGTTGTAAATGAAGCACCGTCTTGCACATGCTCAGCAGGCTATCATGGCCAAGCACCACACTGTAGACCAGAGTGTTCAAACAACGAAGAGTGTTCTGTACACTTGTCATGTGTTAATAATAAGTGTACAAATCCGTGTGAGGGATCATGTGCTGTTAATGCGGAATGTAGAGTTGTCAGTCACTCCCCTATCTGCATATGTCCTCAGGGATATACTGGTGATCCTTTTTTCTCCTGTGTCGAAGAAAAACTTTACACTGACATTATTTCGGCACCCTGTTCACCCTCACCGTGCGGATCTAATGCTATATGTAAAGAAAGAAATAATGCAGGGTCCTGTTCTTGCATTGACGGATACACAGGAAATCCGTACGATGGCTGTCGTCCAGAATGTGTTGTAAATACTGATTGTCCGTCTAGTAGAGCATGTATCAATAACAAGTGTAGTGACCCTTGCCCAGGCAGCTGTGGCACTAATGCTGACTGTCAAGTTGTAAACCATGCCTCCTTATGTACTTGTTTTAACGGTTACACCGGAGATCCATTTAGATATTGTGGTTATCAAGGTAAATTTTTCTACTGATTAATATAATGACTGTTTACTGATTCATGTATTCTGTTGCAAATTTTGAACCCTTAATTTATTTTTAGAATCTATTACACCATCAGTTCCAATAGATGTATGTTATCCATCACCGTGTGGTCCGAACAGTCAGTGTAAGTCTTCAAACAATCAGGCTGTATGCTCATGCCTGCCAGAATACAATGGATCACCTCCTAATTGTCGCCCAGAATGTATAGTTAGCTCCGAGTGTTCGCACGACAAAGCTTGCATACAACAGAAGTGTACTAATCCTTGTCCTGGGCCTTGTGGTGTTAATACGAACTGTAAAGTAATAAACCACAGCCCTATATGTTCCTGTAAAGTTTCTTTTACGGGTGATCCTTTCACAATGTGCACCATCATTAGAAGTAAGTTTTAGAACTATTCAAGTATTTTTTTTTTTTTAATAATTTCATTGCCTTGGATATTAATGATTTCAAATGTTTAAGGTGACCCTATTATAGATACAAGAAACCCATGCGTTCCATCACCTTGTGGACCGAATTCAGAATGTCGGGACATTGGTAATACTCCCTCTTGTTCATGTCTACCAACGTTCATCGGCAGCCCACCAAATTGTAGACCAGAATGCACAATACATTCAGAATGTCCCAGTGACAAAGCATGTATCAACTCTAAATGTCAAGATCCTTGTCCAGGTTCATGCGGTACATCTGCCGTCTGTAGCGTTCATAATCATATCCCAATATGTACATGCGTGGAAGGATATATTGGAGATCCGTTTACAAGCTGTAGAATAAAACCATTGCAAGGTATGTTCTCAGTTCTAGTACAGTATTTTTAATTTAGTTTGGTATTAAAAAGTTTTATTACTTGCAGTAGTACAAAAATGTAATTATAATAGTATAAATATATGTAATAATGAAACCATTTAAATTACAGTGGAGCCAGCAGTAATTGACGAATGTACTAATATACGTTGTGGTTCAAACGCTGAATGCATAAATGGTCAATGTCATTGTTTACCGGAGTTTCACGGTGATCCGTACTTCAACTGTAGACCAGAATGTGTATATAGTACGGATTGTGATCATTCTAAGGCTTGCGTTCAAAGAAAGTGCGTCGACCCATGCGTAGGAGCATGCGGGCAAAATGCAGTTTGTCAAGTGGTTAATCACATCCCAATGTGCAGTTGCAATTCAGGATTTACTGGCAATGCTTTCGTTTTATGCAATCTCATAAGAGGTATATTCTTAAAATCTTTAAAATTTGAAAACTTTATTAAAACTCAATTGTGACTAGTTATGAATATCTTAATTTTGTACAGTCGTAGCAGAGCAGAACCCATGCAGTACAACAGTTTGTGGCCCTAACAGTCAATGTCGAGAATTCAACAATCAAGCTGTGTGTTCGTGTTTACCCACATACTTGGGTATACCACCTGCTTGTAGACCTGAATGTGTAGGTAGTTCAGAATGTCCACAGAATCAAGCTTGTATGAATCAGAAATGCGTAAACCCTTGCATTGGCACATGTGGTTTAAGAGCAACGTGTGAAGTAGTCAACCACAATCCAATATGTGCTTGTCCTGCAACATATTCTGGCGATCCATTCGTAGCATGTTCTTTTGTTTCAAGTAAGTTTATTTGAAAATTAAAATATTTTTATTGGTTACTTCGCTAGATGCTAAATATTATATTTTATACTGTTTTAGATTCGCCACCGTTGGAAATTAAAGCATGTCAACCGTCACCATGTGGGCCGAATTCAATTTGCAAAGATATTAATGGTACTCCATCATGTACATGCTTACCTGAATACCAAGGTCAACCTCCCTACTGTAAACCCGAGTGTATAAGTAACAGCGAATGTTCACAACATTTAGCCTGTGTGAATCAAAAATGCAAAGACCCATGTCTGCAAGCTTGTGGGGCAAATGCTGAATGTCGTGTTGTTAGTCACACGGCAATGTGTGTTTGTCCACAAGGATATTACGGTGATCCCTTCACACAGTGTACACTTCAGCCACTGAATGAGTTATTAACTCCATGTTCACCATCACCTTGTGGCCCAAATGCAGTGTGCAGAGAACAAAATAAAGCAGGATCTTGTATTTGTAATGAGGGATATTTTGGTAATCCATATGAAGGTTGTCGTCCTGAATGTGTCTCTAATTCAGACTGTCCAGGAAATAGAGCCTGCATAGGTAACAAATGTCAAGATCCATGTCCTGGAACGTGTGGGGTAAATACGGAATGTACTACTGTAAATCATTCTCCGACTTGTAGTTGTGTTATAGGGTATACCGGTGACGCATTCCGTCGATGTAACCCTATACCTAGTAAGTAAATTGATACACAAAATATAATCGTTTTTTATTTAAACATTGGTGTTTATAGATTATGTCATTTATTTCAGCGCAAGATTCAGTGCCTACAGATGTATGTCGTCCAAATCCATGTGGACCTAATAGCCAGTGTCGCGAAATAAATAAACAAGCAACATGTAGCTGTTTACCAAATTACTTTGGTGAACCACCAAATTGTAGACCAGAATGTGTTCTGAGCTCCGATTGTACATCTGATAAGGCCTGTGTAAATCAAAAATGTGTAAACCCCTGCCCAGGTCCTTGTGGAAAAATGGCTGAATGTCGTGTGTTTAATCATAATTCTATCTGCAGTTGCGGATCTGGTTTCACAGGTGATCCCTTCACAAGATGCTATCTGAAACCAAGTAAGTTTTACAAAAAATGTCCTAAGTTCGTCACAATTTGAAAAAAGATGTCATCATTATGTTTTTGTCTTTCAGTACCGCAACCAGTTTTCGATGAAACAAGGGACCCTTGTTTAGCAGCGCCATGTGGCGCTTTTGCAAATTGTCGCAATTTTGGTGGTCAGCCTTCATGTTCTTGTTCTCCGGGTTATATTGGTAGCCCACCAAACTGCCGTCCTGAATGTGTAACTAACGAAGACTGTATCAGTTCATTAGCATGTATTAACGAGAAGTGTAAAGATCCTTGTCTTGGCTCATGTGGACAACATGCGCGATGTTCGGTCATCAAACACATGGCTATTTGTACCTGTTTAGATGGTTATAAGGGAGATCCGTTTACCGCATGCATAATAAAACCCTTGCAGAGTTAGTATAAATCTATTATTTCAAAAACACTATTAAAAGTATTCAGAATCATCAATGTACATATGTTTATTTCCATTTCAGCACCAGTACCATTAGATTTGTGTAACCCATCACCTTGTGGCTCTAATACCCAATGTGAAAATGGCGAGTGTACATGTTTGCCCGAATATCATGGTGATCCCTACGTTGGATGTCGACCTGAATGCATAGTCAGTTCGGATTGTGAGAGAAACCAGATATGTACGCGTAAAAAATGTGTTAATCCGTGTCCAGATACTTGTGGAACAAATGCAGTCTGCGAGGTATTTAACCATGTACCAATGTGTAGCTGTCCTGCGGGATATACGGGAAATTCTTTCGTTTCATGTAGCGTTCTTCAAGGTATCTACATCCTTTAAATTTACTTAAATCTACATTAAAATATGTAATTATTAAGAATTTAATCATGTATAATATCTATTTTAGCTTCATTACCAACAAACCCTTGCAATCCAAGTCCCTGTGGACCAAATAGTCAATGCCGAGAGATCAACAATGTGGCTGTATGCTCTTGTATTCCTAGTTATTCTGGTAATCCTCCAACTTGTAGAGCAGAATGTACTACTAGTGCTGAATGTTCTCTAAATAAAGCTTGCAACAATTACAAATGTATCGATCCCTGTATTGGATCATGTGGAATACGGGCTAGCTGTCAAGTTATCAACCATAATCCGATATGTTCATGCCCTAATGAATACACTGGTGATCCGTTTACAAAATGTGTACCAAAACGTAAGTACAGTTTTACAAACACATACATTACATACATTTTTTCATTAAAATTTATGAAATAATAATATTTTTAGCACAAGAAATTCCTCAACAAATAAACCCATGCTTGCCTTCTCCTTGTGGACCTAATGCAGTTTGTCAAGCTATAAATGATTCACCGTCATGTACGTGTATGCCAGAATTTATGGGAGCTCCCCCTAACTGCCGACCAGAATGTACAAGTAACAGCGAGTGCGCTAATAACTTAGCTTGTGTAAATAAAAAATGTCGAGATCCTTGCATAGGAGCCTGCGGCTCCAATGCTGAATGTCGCGTAGTAAGTCACACTCCGAACTGTGTATGCCCGCAAGGATTTATTGGTGATCCATTCTTATATTGTAATGCACATCACGACGTCCCGTCCTTAGAACAAGTGACACCTTGTTTACCATCCCCATGCGGCAGCAATGCCATTTGTAAAGAACGTAATAATGCCGGATCTTGTGTTTGTTCTCCCGGATATTTTGGCAATCCTTATGAAGGTTGTCGACCTGAATGCACAGTAAACACTGATTGCCCTTCGAATAAAATTTGTCTACAAAATAAATGTCAAGATCCGTGTCCTGGTACATGTGGCTCCAATGCTCAATGTCAAACAGTAAATCATGCTCCTATTTGCTCATGCATCAATGGATACACTGGTGATCCATTCCGCTTTTGCGGTATTATTCAACGTAAGTATTTTCTACCCACTTTTATAATTGGTTTTTAATTTTCAAGAAAGATTACTTAGCAAAATAAATTTTTTACAGAAATTGGAGCGCCAAGAAATCCGTGCTCACCGTCACCATGTGGCCCTAACAGTATATGCAAAGTAATAAATGATCAGTCAGTATGTACTTGCTTACCAGAGTACAGAGGTAGTCCGCCTAATTGCAAACCTGAGTGCATCGTTAGTACTGAATGTGTTTCAAATAGGGCATGTGTTAATTTAAAATGTGTTGACCCGTGTATCGGACAGTGTGGTCACAATGCTAATTGTCTCGTTATCAATCACAGTCCAATTTGTTCATGCCAAAATGGATTTACCGGTGATCCATTCAGTAGATGCTATCAACTAGTAACTGCTACCATTGTGCAAACAGAACCAAAAAATCCTTGTTTACCTTCACCTTGTGGACCGTTTAGTGAATGTAGAGACATTGGAGGCATACCTTCTTGCACTTGTTCTATCAATTACATAGGAGCCCCACCAGCTTGTCGACCTGAGTGCGTAATCAATTCCGATTGCTCAAGTAACTTGGCATGCATAAACCAGAGGTGTAAAGATCCATGTCCGGGTTCCTGTGGACTTAATGCAAAGTGCACGGTTACGAAAAACATCCCTATATGCACTTGTATCGAAAATTATGTTGGAGACGCCTTTACAGAGTGTAAACTGCAAGGTAGGTTTCTGAGTTTTTGAAAAACTTTTCACCTACTTTTGTTTAACATTTTTTTATGTGCATAATTTATTACATTTCTCTTATTTCATAGTATTTCGACTATACTTACCTACAGGTAAGTAGAGCCGAAATACTATGATAATTTACAAAGTCGTATTGTTTATTATTTTAAATCTACTTTTGTGATGATCGTACAAGAGGGCGTAGTGCTAGTTTATTTCATCAATTGTGATCAGATCACCAGCAAACCATAGTCTAACTTTTAAAATTGAAATTACAGAAACGCCGGTTCAAGATGAAGTGGATTTATGTAATCCATCACCCTGTGGTGCTAATGCACTCTGCAGTAATGGCGAATGCTCATGTTTAGCAGAATATCATGGAGATCCATATTTTGAATGTCGACCTGAATGTGTGCTCAGTTCAGACTGCTCCCAAGATAAAGCGTGTTTCCGAAATAAATGCGTCAATCCTTGCAACGCTGGCATGTGTGCACCTACCGCTTTATGTGAAGTAATTAATCATATTCCAATGTGTAGATGTCCAGAGAGAATGACTGGTAACGCATTTATTCAATGCTCACATTTGGAAGGTAATTATGGCCTAAGAGTTTTTCTAAGAATTATATTTGTTTAATGTTCATTTATGTGTAAGAAATTTGTTGTTTTTTTTTTCCAGTTGTTCACACTAAGCCGTGTCAACCAAGTCCATGTGGACCTAATAGTCAGTGTCGAGAAATTAATAATCAAGCAGTATGCTCTTGTCTGAGTGGATACAAAGGTAGTCCACCATCGTGCAGACCGGAGTGCACAGTTAGTACAGATTGTTTGCCTAATGAAGCATGTAGCAACATGAAGTGTCTCGATCCCTGTCAAGGATCATGCGGTGTCGGAGCAAAATGTCAAGTAATTAATCATAATCCAATTTGTTCATGTCCGCCATCGTATACCGGAAATCCATTCATTAGGTGTATTATCCAAGAATTTACGCCGGAGTATGTTAATCCTTGTCAACCAACGCCATGTGGACCAAATTCGATTTGCAAAGAAACATCAGGTACTCCGTCATGTTCGTGTATTAACGGATATGTGGGTTCTCCACCTTATTGCAGACCGGAATGTATTAGTAATTCTGAGTGCCCTATTCATCTCGCCTGTATAAATAAAAAATGTGTTGATCCCTGTATTGGGTCATGTGGTACAAATGCTATGTGTCATGTTACAAGCCACTCACCATCATGTTCCTGTGAGTCTGGGTATACTGGAAATCCTTTCATAGAGTGCAATCGAATTGAAACAATTCAAGACTTTACAACACCTTGCCAACCGTCTCCTTGTGGTGCTAATGCCATTTGCAAAGAATACAATGGAGCTGGATCATGTACTTGCATACCTGAATACTTAGGTAACCCCTATGAAGGCTGTAAACCCGAATGTCTAATAAATACAGATTGTCCATCAAACAAAGCTTGTCTTCAGAATAAGTGTCGAGACCCATGTCCCGGAGCTTGCGCGCCAAATGCTATTTGTCAGGTTGTAAATCATGCGCCATCGTGCTCTTGTCTACGTGGCTATACTGGAGATCCGTTCCGATACTGCAATGTTGAAAGTAAGTTGCTCTAATATCTTTAGGTTTATCATTTTATGTATTTTTCTGCGAATAGAAACTCTTATTCGGCTTATCATTGCAGAACATAGCAATATTATCACTCAACGACTACTCTACCCCATTTTTCTTATAATTAGTTTCAATTTATGAAGTTTCGGTTTTGTATGGCCCTACCACAATGACTCTACTCTGTCTGATGGAAAAAATAGGCAGAATCCAAGAGTGGTGGTCACCATACTCACTGCGAATGCAGACAATGCAACAATGCAGCATGGTGACCCACACAATGGCGGCCTAGTGATGCTTCTGCATCATTGGGCCTCCGGTCTCGCACTCACGAAGGAAACTTGACTGCACGCTTTCATTTTACGTTGATTTTCAGTGCAAGGCTAGTACGCCCCGGTCGTGCTGAAATCAGCGTGGCTCTACTACCTAGTGAGATAGGATGATGAAAATTACATTAAAGATAATAATATGATAAAATCTTTTAACAGAAATTACGGAAACACCTACTAACGTATGTCATCCATCACCATGCGGGCCGAATAGTCGATGTCAGGAAGTAAATAAACAAGCGGTGTGCTCTTGTTTACCCGATTATATAGGAATACCTCCAGGTTGCCACCCTGAGTGTGTAACCAGTGCAGAGTGCCCAAGAGACAAAGCTTGTATCAACCAAAAATGTGGAAACCCATGCCAGGATACATGCGGGATCAACGCTGATTGCAAAATTATTAATCACAGTCCCATTTGTACTTGCAAACCTTTATACACAGGAGATCCATTCACAAGATGCAACCCAATACCACGTAAGTAAATTAAAAAACATCTTCTAAATTATGCCTATTATATATCTATTTATTTTAGTACACAATTTAGTTATATGTAAATGTGAAATATTTCTGAACAACGTATGTATTAAGTTTTTCTTAATTAGTATAAATATTAAAAGTAGATTCATATTAAACATTGTTTTTAGCGCCAGTGTCAAACTCAGTGTTGGAACCATATAAGAATCCATGCGTTCCGTCACCCTGTGGTCCAAATTCAATTTGTCAAGAAACGGGAAATATACCATCTTGCACGTGTATGCCTAATTACATTGGTAGTCCACCCAACTGTAGACCTGAATGTACGATCAATTCAGAGTGCTCCACTTCACAAGCATGTATTCAACAAAAGTGTCGGGACCCATGTCAAGGATCGTGTGGTATCGGGGCTTTATGCGCGGTATCACGTCATATCCCTATATGTACGTGTCCAGATGGTTACATCGGGGATGCTTTTACTGTTTGCACTCCGAAACCACCAGGTATGAATATATTCCTAAAATTTTAGATTCAATTTAAGACATCATCTAACAAAAATATTTGAAGTATGTTTTATATTTTTTGTAACCCAACCTTATATTTTTCTTTAGAAGCAGATATCATCGACAGATGTAACCCATCGCCGTGTGGGACAAATGCTATTTGCAACAATGGATTATGTACCTGTATCGAAGAACATCAAGGAGATCCGTACGTTGGCTGTAGACCCGAATGTGTACTTAGTTCTGACTGCCCACGGGACAAAGCTTGTTCTAAAAATAGATGCGTTGATCCTTGTTCCGGTACCTGCGGTTTGAATGCAATTTGTGAAGTTATCAATCATGTTCCAATGTGTAGTTGTCCACAAGGCATGACTGGAAACGCATTTTATAATTGTGAACGTATACAAGGTATGTACAATGTCTTAAAAATAATTGAACTAATAATAATTTTATTACATCCATCGATAAACAAAAATAAAATTTTATATGAAATAATTTGCTATAATTAAAGTACACTGGAGGTATGAAATATCCGATAATTTTCGAATATTAAATTTAAAATTAAATGCTATGAAATATATTTAGCTTTAATTCCGCGAGACAAATATCCAGGTCGGAAAGCAGGGCACAAATCCCACCGTCATGCATACTCACATGCACATATGGGTATCATGCATATGCACACATACAAAACAAGTGAGAAATAATTAGCATGCCATGCAACCAAACCTATACTCGACACGTGTTTCGCCCCTCCACGGGGCATCCTCAGGAGATGTTGACTCGTCGAGCTCGAATGAGCTAGCGCACCGCTGTCGGCCCTTTATATACCGTTTCGATGACGCTATAATAACGATCGATACAATGTCACAACGACATCTGTGCCGAACTACCCGCAATCATACTTAGAAGTGGTGATAGAATTAAGTTTGTTTGGTCATTCAATAGTGTATATGCATTATTATTGTTATGTTTTGATATTTCTAACTATTCCAACACACTCAGCCGGAAACCCTTATCGCAAACATGCAGAATGCTATAGGTCAGGGATGGCCAACCGGTCGATCGCGATCGACCGGTCGATCGCGGCAAGGCAAAATAATAGGTATTTACATAAATTTAATTTGGATTAAATGGAAAAAAAATAATCAGGAAGCACTCCACTACCACGGCGTGCCAGAGTACCTGAGGCGGCTAGAGACTGACTATTTAGAGGAGCGTACCGTCATGTACGAGGACCGAAATGGCGACAAGATGGCTCTGGCGGTTGTCCATGGGCAGCGGTAATCGCTTACCATAAGGCGATACGTCTGTTCGTTTGCCCCCTACTCCATAAAAAAACGGGGGATTTCCGGTCGATGGCGCTGTATGGTGCAACGCTGACCGTCTAGAAAAGGGCGCTCGTCTTTCGTCCCCAGAGCATATTGGCGGTCAGAGCCATACGCGGTTACCGCACTGTATCGACCGAGGCGGTGTGCGCCTTGGTCGGAACTCCCCCATGGGATATTGAGGCGGAAGTGCTTGCCGAAGTCTATCGGCGGACGACTGACTTCTGGGCGGAAAACGGCTTTCGCCCTCCATCCGAAGAGATACGCGAGTGGCGTGAAGCCGCTCGTCGAACCACCATGGCTCCAGCAAGTCAGCAAGGTCATCTTTACGAGTAGGTAATTTCTGGGTTCCTTCATTGGTGTCCAACGACAAATATCCAAATCTGAAGAAATATGTTGAACAGCTGCGTTCGTGTTTTGGTTCAACATATTTTTGAATTTATGTCAATAAGCATTTTTTTACTTATAACTAACAGAAGTAAACACCAATCTCGCTTGACAGACGCACATACATTGGATTCTTATTTGTTTGGCAATTTCCACCTACAAACCTGAGTTTAAAAATCTAACACAAGATGTGCAAAGGCAATGCTCACACTAATATTAAATTTGTTACTAAGAAAACATTTCAGTTTTATGTTTTTTATTAAAAACTTCGATATATTCTGTATCGCAGGGTAGGTAATTTACAAACATAACAATTTATGCATAATACAAAGTGTTATCCCATGTAGGGTTTTAAACCCACAATACTTAATGCATTAGAAAATTGCTACTGAAAATTGTATCGATTGTACTATGAAGTAGGTATGTTGTTTCGTGTGAAATTTCAAGAAGTGTCATTGGTAGATCGTACAAGGTTTCATCAGTAAACAGTCGATGTTAGGTCTAATCAAGTTGGCCACCCCTGCTATAGGTATTTTTGCCGCTCAAGGAGTGGCCGGTGTCGATTAAATGTTTTGCGAAATGTGATTTATCTGGATGGCCATTCCTGTGAGCGGCAACATGTTCCCTGTACCTAATTTTGAAACTACGGCCTGTCTGACCCACATAGACCCCGGTGCAATCATTGCATACTAATTTGTAATCTCCGGATTTTTTTGAATTCTCTAATTTATCTTTACCGTTACATAGTTTACGCAAGTTATGATCCGATCGAAAAGAATAGCGTCATCGAAACGGTATATAAAGGGCCGACAGCGGTGCGCTAGCTCATTCGAGCTCAAACGCTCGACGAGTCAACATCTCCTGAGGATGCCGCGTGGAGGGGCGAAACACGTGTCGAGTATAGGTTTGGTTGCATGGCATGCTAATTATTTCTCACTTGTTTTGTATGTGTGCATATGCATGATACCCATATGTGCATGTGAGTATGCATGACGGTGGGATTTGTGCCCTGCTTTCAGACCTGGATATTTGTCTCGCGGAATTAAAGCTAAATATATTTCATAGCATTTAATATCATGGATTTCCGCAAAGTAACGCCTGATTCCATAACTTAAATTTAAAATTGTAATTTCAAGGTGGCTCCTGTATCTCTTATTTTTAACCGACTTCCAAAAAGGAGGAGGTTCTATGTTCCACTGTATGTATTTTTTTTTTTTTATGTATGTTACCCGATTACTCCGTCAGTTGTGGACCGATTTTGAATATTTTTTTTGTATTCGACAGGGTATGCTTTCGTGGTGGTCCCATTGCCAGCATATCAGGATCTGATGATGGGATCCCAGGGAAATCGAGGGAAACCCTCATTTTTTATAGGCACATACTATGTTTTTCGTATATTTTCTGAAGTTACACCGGTATTTGCGTCTGGTAGTCATCATTTTATGATGATGAGCTGATGATGTAAGGTACAACTCCTTAACGGTTAGGAGTTGGAGGATAAATCTTTAAATATCATATGTATATAAGTTACCTTTAGTCGTATTCTTACAAATTATTTAGGTAAGCTGACGATGGAAGGTGGAAGGTACAACTCCTCAACGGTTAGGAGTTGGAGAATAATTCTTTCAATTTCATACGTATCTAAAGACCTTCAGTCGTATACTTTCAAGCTATTTAGGTGAGCTGATGATAGAAGATTAAACTCTTCAACAGTTAGGGATTAGAGGATGATTTTAATATTACACGTACCTTAATTTGTATTCTTGATGATGAAATTTGATGAAATAGTTCAACTTACTACTTACCTACGATTGTTTGCACTAAAAACTGTAAAATAAAAACTTTTTATAAAAAAAAAACCGACTTCCAAAAACATCCAACGAAAACTCTCTGTCAAAAAACACTTAAAAGCGAAAATAAACTGGTTCTTCATAAATTGCCTATACCCTATTCTTTATTCATTTAAATAGTAGTATTATAATGGGTGCTAGGTACCTAAAATCTGTTTGAAGTCGGTGCTAAGCCAAAAAGAATACAAACGAACAATTACAAAAGTCTAAGCGATAGTCACTTGGCACCGACTTCAAACAGATTTTAGGTACCTAGCACCCATTATAATACTACTTTTTAAATGAATAAAGAATTAGGTATAGGCAATTTATGAAGAACCAGTTTATTTTACGCTTTTAAGTGTTTTTTGACAGAGAGTTTTCGTTGGATGTTTTTGGAAGTCGGTTTTTTTTTTTTTTATAAAAAGTTTTTAAAATACATTATACAAAATCTAAATTTGTAAGCTGAAATTATTATTTTCCGAATGCCTATTGTATTAACTATCACTGCATACATACGTTCTTATATATTTTTTTCAGTACCCATTGTGACTAATCCATGTGATCCATCACCTTGTGGACCAAACAGCCAATGTAGAGAAGTAAATGGCCAGGCTGTATGTACATGTGTGCTTGGCTATTTAGGCAGCCCGCCATTATGTAGACCTGAATGTGTGGTTAGTTCTGACTGTCCAGCTAATAGAGCGTGTAGTAATCAGAAATGCATTGATCCTTGTATTGGCTCATGTGGTGTTGATGCGAAATGTAACGTAGTAAAACACAACCCAATATGCACATGTCCACCAAAATATACTGGTGATCCATTTACAAGATGTGTGCCGTACAGTAAGTTTACTATCTTTTAAATCTACCTCTGTAATATGCATATTAATATTTAAAGAACTGATTACAAATTCATTTTGTGCTTTTAGGAGCGCCTGTTGCTGACATAACACCGTGTACTCCATCTCCATGTGGACCAAATTCTATATGTAAAGATTTATCTGGCATCCCATCATGTACTTGTTTACCGAATTTCTCTGGTTCTCCACCATATTGTAGACCAGAATGCTCTAGCAACAATGAATGTCCTTCTAATGAGGCTTGTTTGAATCAGAAATGTCAAGATCCTTGTACCAATGCAATGAACTGCGGTGCTAATGCAAAATGCAAAACAATAAGTCACTCTCCAAGATGTTTCTGTGATAATGGCTTAACAGGGGATCCATACTCGTATTGTGAACAACCACAAGATACTTATTCAGAAAAAACTTCTCCTTGTGAACCATCGCCATGCGGTCCGAACGCAATTTGCAAGGAATATATTTCAGCTGGCTCTTGTTCTTGTCTCCCTGATTATATCGGAAATCCATATGAAGGATGTCGACCTGAATGTACAATTAATACAGACTGTCTGCCAAGCAAGTCTTGTATCCGTAATAAATGTCAAGATCCATGCCCTGGAACATGTGGACCAATTGCGATTTGTACGGTAGTTAACCATCTACCGACTTGTACATGTCCTGTTGGATACTCTGGTGATCCATATCAGAGATGCGATGTCTTGAAAGGTAATAAGTAATCTTTTAAGTATGCTCATTTTTATAACATAATTTTATAACATTGTATTGATTTTATTGTAAATCGTTATCTCTTTCAGAACCAGTTCCTGAAATTACAACGCCCTGTAGTCCAAATCCTTGCGGATCTAATAGTATATGCCGTGCTGTCAACGGTCAAAGTGTTTGTTCTTGTATGTCTAATTTTATCGGGTCTCCTCCAGGCTGTAGGCCAGAATGTACAGTTAGTTCTGAATGTGCTACCAACAAAGCTTGCATTAATCAAAGGTGTTCTGATCCTTGCCCTGGACATTGCGGATTAAATGCAAATTGCAGAGTAGTGAATCATAGTCCTATATGTTCATGTATATCTGGTTTCATCGGCGATCCTTTCACTCGTTGTTACATTCAACGTAAGTATAATATAATTCACCTTAAACATAGTGAATTCTTCTGTAAAATATTTTAAAAATAGTGTTCTCATTTAATATTTTAATTATTTTAGCCGTCCAGCTGGTTCCAGAACCAGTAAGGAATCCATGCCTACCAAGTCCTTGTGGCTCAAATGCAATTTGTAATGACATTAACGGTATTCCATCATGTACATGTTTACCTGAATATCAAGGACTTCCACCTAATTGCCACCCTGAGTGTGCAATTAATCAAGATTGTCCATCAGATAGGGCATGCATAAATCAAAAGTGCCGGGATCCATGTCCAGGCAGCTGTGGACAAAATGCTGTTTGTAGCGTATTTTCACATGTACCGGCCTGTACGTGTAGTCAAGGTTATACTGGAGATCCATTCTCTTCATGTGTTTTAGTTCCATTGATTGAAGGTAAGAAACTATTTAAGAAATGGAAAAAAAGAACTGTAATTACTATCCACGTAACTGAAAATTAACTTAATATTATTTTTATCTTTTCAGATGATACTCCGGTGGACATTTGTAACCCATCACCGTGTGGATTTAATGCTAAATGTAGAGATGGAATTTGTACGTGTATAAATGATTATCACGGGGATCCATACTTAGGCTGTAAACCTGAATGTGTATCTAACACGGACTGTTCCTTAGAAAAAGTATGCTCTCGAAATAAATGCGCAAACCCGTGTCCTGGAACTTGTGCATCTACAGCTTTGTGTAATGTTTACAATCATATACCAATTTGCACCTGTCCTGAAGGGATGACGGGCAATGCCTTTGTTGAGTGTCATACATATGAAGGTTTGTTTTGTTGGTGATTAACCCTATATTACAATGGATAACAATATTGCCTTAACTTTTTATTGTCGTGATATTTTCTTGATTTCAGTTTTGCACGTCGAGCCTTGCTATCCAAATCCTTGCGGTCCTAACAGTCAATGTCGACCAATAAATAATCAAGCTGTTTGTTCATGTTTGCCTACATTTGTTGGTAGTCCTCCATCCTGTAGACCAGAATGTACAATCAGTGCCGAATGTTTACTTAATGAAGCCTGTAACAATCATAGATGTATAAATCCTTGCATTGGCGTCTGCGGTTTTGGAGCAAAATGTGAAGTGGTTAATCACAGCCCAATATGTTCATGCCCTGCACATTTCACAGGCGATTCTTTTACACGTTGCGTTCCAATAGGTAATACTTAAAGCACATCCTATTTATAACTTTATATTTATGTATAATGAAGAGTGGTTTATATATGTTAAATAACTTTTAATTTATTTCAGTTGCTACGCCACTACCACCTGTCGATCCATGCACTCCTTCACCATGTGGTCCATATTCAATTTGCAAAGTTATCGGAGATTCACCATCTTGCATTTGTCAATCTGACTATATAGGCTCTCCTCCTAATTGTCGACCAGAATGTATCAGTAATACCGAGTGTTCAAGCAACTTAGCATGTGTTAATCAAAAATGCAAAGACCCATGTCCAGGAAGATGCGGCTATAATGCAGACTGCAAAGTCATTAGTCACGCATTAGTTTGTACATGTCCATTTGGACAAACTGGAGACCCTCTAATTTCATGTGCTCATGTAAAAGGTATCGTAATTATTTTGTTATTATATAATTTAAATTTTGATGGAGTTAAAATTTTACTAAATATTTTTTTTTAGACACAATAATTGAATATAACTCACCATGTGAACCTTCACCTTGCGGACTTAATGCTGAGTGTATAGAAAGGAAAGGAACTGGAGCATGTAAATGTCTAGACACTTATGTGGGTAACCCTTACGAAGGATGTCGTCCTGAGTGCGTTATTAACAGCGATTGTCCACCTATGTTGGCTTGCGTTCAGAATAAATGTAAAGATCCTTGTCCAGGTGTATGCGCACCAAATGCAATGTGTCAAGTTGTGAACCACCTTCCTTCGTGTAACTGTCCACCAGGACTAACTGGAAATGCTTACGTCAACTGCATAGAAAAACAAGAAGGTATATTTTATACACATATTAAAAACAATAGGTTAATTGATGTACCTGTAAAATTATGTACTACTTATTAATGAATTACTATTATTATTTACAGATACAACTAAACCGGCACCTTGCACGCCTTCCCCATGTGGTCCAAACAGTCAGTGCAGAGAGTTAAATTCTCAGGCAGTTTGCAGTTGTCAACCAGAGTTTATGGGCACACCACCCAATTGTCGACCCGAGTGTACGATTAATAGTGAATGCCCTATCAACAAAGCTTGTCTTAATAGAAAATGTGTAAATCCATGTGAAGGACAATGTGCTAGGAATGCAAACTGTAGAGTAATTGCTCATAATCCCATATGTTCATGTCAAGAAAGATTCACTGGAGATCCGTTTACAAATTGTGTACCAGGTAAGAAAAAAAAAGCAATAACTAGCTTTCGCCCGCGGCTCCACCCGCGTGTATGTCGGTTATCACGGCAAAAATAGCTTATATCCTTACTCAAGAATCAAGTATCTTCATGCCAAATTTTATTGTGATCGGTGCAGCGGTTTAGACGGAAAAGCCGGTTTACCTGTGAGAACAGACATACAGAGTTACTTGCCTTCTACGCCGTAAAGCAGTATCACTACAAGGTTAAATTAAACCTGCAAAGGTTCAATTGCATTACTTCTGTTTAAGTCAAAAAGTCATTAACCCTAACTGTAAAAAAGAAGAACAGAAAACCTCATTTTAAATTTCACAATAATTTATTTATACATATAATATGTCTTTACCTATAAAATTGCCGTTTTGTATGCAATAAGTGAAAGTACTTATTTTTTCAAACTTTTTTATTTCTGTTATTCGAAGTAATCACCTATGCAATCGACGCATCTTTGCCAACGCATTGGCAATTTATTGATGCCCTTCTTGTAAAAATCAGCTGGACAGGAGGCAACAAACTCTTCAAAGGCATTTTGTACTGCCTCTCGGGAATTGAATTTTTTACCCACTAAAAAGTTGTCTAAAGTTTGGAACAAGTAATAGTCGGTAGGTGCAAGGTCTGGTGAGTATGGCGGATGAGGAAGAGCTTCCAACCCCAGCTCTTGCAGCTTGGAGACTGTCTGTTGCAGACAGTTGGAGACAGTATGGGGTTGCGCGTTGTCGTGAAGCAGCTGCAAGAGCTGGGGTTGGAAGCTCTCCGTCATCCGCCATACTCACCAGACCTTGCACCTACCGACTATTACTTTTACCAAAATTAAGACAACTTTTTAGTGGGTAAAAATTTCAATTCCCGAGAGGCAGTACAAAATGCCTTCGAAGAGTTTGTTGCCTCCCGTCCAGCTGATTTTTACAAGAAGGGCATCAATAAACTGCTAATGCGTTGGCAAAGATGCGTCGATTGCATGGGTGATTACTTCGAATAACAGAAATAAAAAAGTTTGCGAAAATAAGTACTTTCACTTATTGCATACAAAACGGCAATTTCATAGGTAAAGACCTATTATTAAAAACAATAGGTTAAATGATGTAAACATACCCTTTTTCTTTTAGCACCAGTAGCAATTCCACCACCAGAAATTACTTATGTCAATCCATGCATACCGTCCCCTTGCGGACCTAATTCACAGTGCCAAGAGTTTAATGGCAAGGCACGCTGCACGTGTCTACCAAATTACATAAGTTCACCGCCTCGTTGCCGACCGGAATGTAGTATCAATTCGGAATGTAATGCTGTAATGGCGTGTATCAACAATAGATGTACCGACCCGTGTCCTGGAGCGTGTGGCATCAATGCGCAATGTATTGTAAACAATCACTTGCCGATTTGCTCCTGTTTACTGGGTTACACTGGTGATCCGTTCAGTAGTTGTCAAATCATTCAACTAGGTAATTATAACAATACTTACTATTTACAGATTCAGATCCAGTTGTGTTTATATATTTTAATATTATATTTCATTTAAATTCTAGATATGGAGCCAGTTAATCCTTGTTCACCAACACCATGTGGTCCTAATGCCGTGTGTGACAGTGGCACCTGCTCGTGCATTCCGGAATATTTTGGAGATCCTTACGTCGGATGTAAGCCTGAATGTGTTCTGAACTCCGATTGCACAAGAGATAAGGCCTGTATAAGAAACAAATGTAATGATCCCTGTATTGGCACGTGTGGCACTGGTGCTGTTTGTGAAACTATTAACCATATACCCATGTGCTCGTGCCCTCAAGGCTTTTCAGGGTCACCATTCCATTATTGTAATGCAATACAAGGTAATAAAAGTTTTTAATATACCTTTTTATTATTATACTTGAATATATCCATATATGTATAATGTGAAAAATATTGCAGAGGCACCAGTCAGTGTATGTGAACCATCTCCTTGCGGCCCCAACAGTCAGTGCAGAGAAGTGAACGGTCATGCAGTATGTGTGTGTATTCAAGGCTACATTGGCAGCCCACCTAATTGTCGGCCGGAATGTACAATTAGCTCTGATTGTAAATTAAATCAAGCCTGTTCCAACCAAAAATGTATCGACCCATGCCCAGGAGCTTGTGGCCGTAATACGCACTGTATGGTTGTTAATCACAATCCAATATGTACCTGTTTTTCTGGATACTCTGGTGACCCATTCACGATGTGTCAGTTAATTCGTAAGTATTGAAATGACACGTAATGACATTGTTCTGATACGTGTATTGTATCTTCTATGTATTGTATTTATGTATTATTACAGCTGCTTCACCGCCAGAAAAGATCAATCCATGCCTGCCATCGCCGTGTGGGCCTAATTCACAATGTGTAGAGAATGGCGATAATGCTGACTGCAAATGTTTACCAGATTTTATTGGATTGCCACCAAATTGTCGACCGGAATGTACTAGCAATACAGAGTGCGCATTGAGTATGGCTTGCATAAACAGAAAATGCCAAGATCCTTGTCGTGGTTCATGCGGATTGAACGCTGAATGTAGAGTCATCAGCCATACGCCCATATGTTTGTGCCAGAATGGTTACACTGGTGATCCGTTCTTATCATGTAATATTGAATCTGCTCCTACAGTATTGGAACGTCCAACTCCGTGCGTACCTTCTCCGTGTGGCGCTAATGCTGAATGCAGAGAGCATAATAATGCAGGGGCTTGTTCATGTATCACTGGATATTTCGGTAATCCATACGAAGCTTGCAAACCGGAATGTTTGATAAATTCCGATTGCCCATCTAATTTGGCCTGTTACCAAAACAAATGTCATGATCCGTGTCCCGGTACTTGTGGTATAAATGCTTTATGCAATGTAATTAATCACAATCCAAATTGCATATGCCCAGACAAATACTATGGCAATCCATACGAGCTGTGCTCATTTAAGGTTGAAGGTATGTTTAAAAATTAATCCATTTTATAAGAGTTTTAAAATCTTGTGTTTGATATGTATTTAGTTAACTAAATACATATCTTACATATTTAAATATGTCTTTTATTACAGCAGATCAGACAGACCCGTGCAATCCTTCACCGTGTGGACCAAACAGTGAATGCAAGTCCCAAAATGGTTTCGCTATATGTACTTGCCTTAGTGGCTATCAAGGATCACCACCAATGTGCCGACCAGAATGCGTTACAAGTTCAGAATGTTCTTTGGATAAAGTATGCGAAAACTTTAAATGTGTGTCTCCCTGCGAAAAAGCATGCGGTGTAGAAACGGATTGCCGTGTGATCAAACACAATCCAATTTGCACGTGTAAACAAGGCTACACCGGCGATCCATTTTCAATTTGTTATATTACGCCGTTAACCCAACCCACTGTACAATCAGAACCAGTAAATCCGTGCGTGCCTTCTCCTTGTGGGTTGCATGCTGAATGTCGTGATGTTGGCGGTATTCCATCATGTTCTTGTTTTGTTGGATATTTTGGTACTCCACCAAACTGTAAGCCAGAATGTGTTGTCAACACAGATTGTAGCAATGACAAGGCTTGTATGAACATGAAGTGTCAAAATCCGTGTCTAGGGTCTTGCGGTTTGAATGCCATATGTAATGTAATTAACCATATTCCGATTTGTTCATGCCCGGAGGGCTATAGGGGTGATCCTTTTGCAATCTGCGAAATCAAACCACCAGGTAAAGTTATAAAAAGCAATCAACAGTAATTGACCTTAAATATTCACAAAATTATTAATTGTCTGATGACATTTTTATTTTCAGAAAAAACCGAAGTCGTCGACCCTTGTCATCCGTCACCCTGTGGCGCAAATGCCATTTGTACTAACGGCGAATGTAGTTGTTCACCTGAATATCAAGGAGACCCATATCTAGGCTGTCGACCTGAATGCGTTTTAAGCACGGACTGCCCCTTAGATAAGACATGCTTACGGTCGAAATGCGTGAACCCATGTCGCGATATATGTGGCTTGAACGCTGTATGTAATGTTTATAATCACGTAGCAATTTGTAGTTGTCCAGTGGGAATGAGTGGCGATGCATTTACTCAATGCCAAAAGATCGAAAGTTCGTATTTAACAACATATAAACGATTACCTTGTATTTTTCTTAAACTCAATGACTACTTTAATACTTTTTAATTTTTAGAACCTGCCAGCAAGCCATGTGATCCATCACCATGTGGTCCTAATAGTATTTGCAGAGAAGCAAATGGTCAAGCAAGCTGCGCCTGTATTCTAGGATTTATTGGAAATCCACCAAATTGTCGCCCCGAGTGTATTCAGAGTACGGATTGTTCTCCGTCTCTAGCTTGTATCAATCGAAAATGTCAAGATCCTTGTCCAGGTTCATGCGGCCATAATGCTGTGTGTAATGTTAATAAACATAACCCAATTTGTACTTGTGCTCCACGTCATACGGGTTCTCCATTTAGTTATTGCTACGGTAATTATAATTAATTATTAATGGAATAAAATAGTCTAGTATTCATATTTATACATAGCCATAGATATTTGTAGCATAACGGTGTGACTTCTTTCTTAACATACATATATGTATATATATAACATACAACAACATACTTAATATCTACTAAAATTAATAAAATTTTAAATATTTACAGTTCAAGTCGAGGATGAACCACTTTTGAACCCCTGCGTACCATCACCCTGTGGGCCAAATAGTGTATGCACTCCAAGAGGCGACTCATACCATTGCTCTTGCCAACCAACATTTGAAGGAAATCCACCACAATGTCAACGAGAATGTACTACAAGCGATGATTGTCCATCAAATAAAGCTTGCATTAACTATAAGTGTAAAGACCCCTGCCCTGGATCTTGTGGAACCAACACGCAATGTGCTGTACGTCTGCATAGCCCTATGTGCTCATGTCAAGATAGTTATACCGGCGACGCGTTCACGATTTGTTATCTTATGCAATCACCACTTGAAAAATTGGATCCATGTAATCCCACCCCCTGTGGAACTAACGCCCTATGCAAAGTTTCTAGAAACGGTATTGGAGCATGTATTTGTGAAGTTGGTTATTTCGGCAATCCATACGAGGCTTGTACGCCTGAGTGTGTGGTTAATACCGATTGCCAATTTAATAAAGCGTGTCTCAAGAATAAATGTGAAGATCCATGTCCAGGAGTTTGTGGTACTACGGCTTTGTGTGAAGTAATCAATCATGTTCCATCCTGCAAGTGTGCTCCAGGTTATACTGGAAATCCGTATAATTACTGCCACATAATTATAAATGAACCTAGTAAGTTAATGCATAACTATAATATAGGAATAGTCAAGTACCAAGCCCATTGAAAGCTCTTACATATAACTCTATTTTTCAGTTGCAACACCTCAAAATCCTTGCTCGCAAAATCCATGTGGAAGTAATTCTATTTGCAAGGATAACAATGGTTTAGCGTCCTGTTCGTGTTTGCCTGATTTCTTCGGATTTCCGCCAAATTGTCGACCTGAATGCACTGTTAACTCAGAATGTGAGCCCACTATGAGTTGTATACGACAAAAATGTAAAAACCCATGTGTTGGTGCTTGCGGACAAAATTCTGAATGCAGAGTTGTAAATCATGCACCAATATGCTCCTGCGGAAGTGGTTTTGAAGGCGATCCTTTCATCAGATGTGCTCCTATTATTCGTAAGTGCATTTCATGTATTACCGATTTGTGTAATCTAGAGATAAGATTTTATATTTATAAAGCTTATTTTCATATTTACAGAAACTCAGGCTCCAGTTCAAAATCCATGCGTACCATCCCCATGTGGACCAAATTCCGTTTGTCAAATCGTCAATCAAGTACCTTCATGCATATGCATCGAAAACTTTATTGGTACACCGCCAAACTGCCGTTCGGAATGTACTGTGAACTCAGATTGCCCTAGCAACAAAGCTTGTATAAATCTTAAGTGTCGCGACCCTTGTCTCGGTTCATGTGGTTCACAAACAGAATGTCAGGTATATCAGCACGCCGCCATATGCAGTTGTAGAGAAGGATATACTGGAAACCCTTTTGAAAGTTGTCATGTAAAACAAGAAATAGGTAGGTGTAATTTAATGTTCCATGTAATTAGTGCTAAGCTGGGTAGCTAATATTTAAAACATACTTTTTAACTATTACAGAACAAGTACCATCTGTTTACGATAAATGTAATCCGAGTCCGTGTGGAGCAAATGCGGAATGCAATAACGGGCTTTGCACATGTATACCTAACTATTTTGGAAATCCCTATCTAAGTTGTCGTCCAGAATGCACACATAATTCTGATTGCGCCCCAACGATGACATGTGTAAACAATAAATGCATAAATCCGTGCAAAAATCTATGCGGCCAGGGGGCATTATGTGAAGTTTATAATCACATACCAATGTGTAGTTGTCCATTGAATACAAGTGGGAATGCCTTCTTTTCATGCAAGCAATTAACAGGTATATATTTTAATAGATATTCATGTATCTTTAATTTGTATAGTTCATAATATGTTAATAAATTTTATCTTTTTAGTGACCCCCGAAAACAGGAATCCTTGTATGCCATCACCATGTGGACCATTTAGTGTATGCCGAACATTGAACGAACAAGCTATGTGCTCATGTTTAATTGGTTACTTTGGAACACCACCTTCATGTCGGCCGGAATGTTTAGTGGATTCTGATTGCACGAGTCTCATGTCATGCTCTAATCAAAAGTGTATAAACCCATGTATTGGTTCATGTGGGTTAAGTGCAGAATGTCAGATTCATAATCATAAGCCCATCTGTTACTGCAGAAATGGTTTTACTGGTGATCCATTTACTCGATGCAGTGCAATTCAAAGTGAGTACAATCTAATATTTATATATTTATGATTTTTGCATTTTAAGTAATCATTTATTTTTACAATTTTCGCCTATTGACATACTTTTATTAAATTGTTTAAAAATATATATTTTATTTCTAAAAGGTGATCCACTGCCACCAAGAACACCATGTGAACCATCACCATGTGGACCCAATTCTGAATGTCGCGCAATAAGCGATTCTCCTTCGTGTTCTTGTATAATTGGTTACATAGGACAACCGCCGTATTGTCGCCCAGAATGCGTCGTTAACAGTGAATGTAGCTTTGATAAGGCCTGTATCAACAACAAGTGCACTGATCCGTGTATTGGTGCTTGTGGGCTTAATACGGAGTGTCGGGTTATTAGCCATTCGCCACAATGTGCATGCCAACCAGGATTTGAAGGAGACTCATTCTATCAATGCACTCCAATCAAAGGTAAAGAATTGTATTCTGATTCTTTACTTTTATTTAAAGTATTATTTATTAAATTTAAAAAAAAAAAATTTTTCATATGCAGTTACTCCAGTTCAGAATCCGGCAATCTCAATCAAACCTTGCATACCAAATCCCTGTGGGCCTAACGCAATATGTCAAGAACGTAACGAGGCCGGTAGTTGTACATGTGTTACCGGGTACTTCGGCAATCCTTATGAAGGTTGCAGACCCGAGTGTGTCCTCAATTCTGACTGTTCAGAAAACCTAGCATGTATCAATAATAAATGTCAAGATCCTTGCCCTGGACTCTGCGGAATAAGGGCCGAATGTAAAATCATTAATCATGTTCCCAACTGTGTTTGCTTTTCGGGATACGTCGGTAACCCATATGATAAATGTATACTTAGAACAGGTAATGAAATTTGGATATTCTTGATATTATCAATGTGACATAATCTGATCTCTGATGTTCATAATTAATTTAAATTGTATTTGTAGAACCAGCAACTGAACCCTGTAATCCATCGCCATGTGGACCATACAGTACATGTAATACTATTAACAACAAAGCAATTTGTTCCTGTGAGCCAGAATATATAGGGCATCCTCCAAATTGTCGGCCAGAATGTATGATGAGCTCAGAATGTACCCTTGAAAAGGCTTGTATCAGACAAAAATGTATCGACCCGTGTGTTGGAGCATGTGGAGAAAATGCAAAATGCCGTGTACATCATCATAGTCCTTACTGTACATGTCTTCCTGGATATGAAGGAGATCCATTCATTAGATGTGCAAAAGAGAAAATATTAGAACCAACACCAAAAACTCCCTGCGAACCAAATCCTTGTGGACCTTTCTCCATTTGCAGCGAGAACGCAGGCACCGCAATTTGTGGTTGCAAAGAAGGCTACTTTGGTGCGCCACCTAATTGTGAGCCAGAATGTAGGATTAACGAAGATTGTCCGAATAATAAAGCTTGTGTCCGAGAGAGATGTATAGATCCTTGTCTCGGTTCTTGCGGGCCAAATGCTGAATGTAGAGCAATAAATCACCTGGCTATATGCACTTGTTTACAAGGCTACCGCGGTAATTCTTTTGAAGGATGTTACATACACGATGGTGAGTTATAGAATTTTATTAAATCAATGTACCCAGTTCTTTTAAAACTCCTCCTGGATTTGAAATCGTGCATTTTAATAAAATTTGTAGTAAATGTGCACTCTGTTCCAATTCAGACCAAACGCGTAACTTAATTAGAATGATATAGGTTAAAACTGCCAGATAGTCCTAAATGAAGAAAGTAAAATTAGGTTTCTTGAAATATTAAAGTTTTATATTATATCTAGATAATTTTATTAATTAACGATAAGCACAACCACTTTATCCTTTCCTATTTTGTCGTGCCCGACGGGGCTCATATTGGCAAATCAAAATATGACATCTCTGTAGCAATATCGTGTGCAGTAAAGTATTGAATATTGAAAATCAACCTCAAGTTTTGTTAAATGAAGACTAATCTTACGTAACTTATCCATCAGATTATTTCGAATGTATTTTTTATTATTTCCAGAACCACAATTACCAGTACCTATTGATAGTTGTTCCCAAAATCCTTGTGGAATTAATGCTATCTGCAGAAACGGCACGTGTTCATGTATTGAAGGTTATCATGGTAATCCTGTCATAGAATGTCGACCTGAATGTACTACAGATAATGAGTGTGACAAGCAAAAAGCCTGCGTTAACTATAAATGTGTGGATCCGTGCCGAAATGCCTGTGGTCTCAATGCTATTTGTAATGTTTACAATCATATAGCAATATGCGAGTGTCCAGCACCTCTTCAGGGAGATGCTTTTATAGCCTGTCGACGAGTTATTGGTTAGTAATTAATCATTTAATTTTTAAAATACGTAAAACAGAGAAAATAATTCGATTGTTATTTAAAATTTCTACAGCTGCCGTAGAGGCAACTCCGTGTTCTCCAAACCCGTGTGGACCAAACAGTGTGTGTCGTGCTCAAGGAACCGTTGCACACTGCTCATGTCGACCACCGATGATGTCAGATCCACCGAGCTGCCGACCTGAGTGCCGCAGCTCATCTGATTGCAGCCCCTCTTTAGCTTGCCGCAATGGCAAATGTCGGGACCCCTGTCCTGGTGTTTGCGGCGCAAACGCTCTTTGCCGTACAACTATGCACTCGCCCATTTGTACTTGTCCGCTTGGCTATACCGGCGATGCATTCACGCGTTGTTTACCAGGTAAAAGATTTTCGTTGTTGTGAGGGATGCATATTGTTTAAATTAATCCTGTGTAATAATTATGATTAAATATTTTTGCAGTCCTAGATTCAGAACCCAAAAAGGAATCGCCCTGCTCGGATTGTGGACTAAATGCTGACTGTATCGATGGCCGTTGTCGCTGCAGAATTGGATTTATTGGAACCCCTCCATTGTGTCGTTATGAGTGTCTTGAATCTAGAGACTGCGAGTGGCATCTAACATGCATTAATAGACATTGTGTAAGCCCGTGCCCTGGTGCCTGCGGCCAGGGAGCTGAATGTTCTCCAGTAGCTCACGAGCCCCGCTGTTCTTGTCCCCCACCTACAACTGGAAATCCTCTTGCGGCGTGTCACCTCATCGAACAAATTCGTAAGATAGATTAAAACAAACGGAATATTGCTTACCAAGAAACATTTAGGAGAATTCTTTAGATATAAACTCTTTTCAGTTAATAAATAGCGTATTTAGGATTTGACGGTTCGGTAATTTAGGTTTTCCCTTTTAAAACTTAGGCATGGGTTTTACTTGGGAAGCTTAATGCACCGTTCGTATCTTTTGTTGTAACCTCCGACTTAGGAAACAGTGCTTAGAGTGTTTGCTAATAAATCATATAATATGATGTGTACGTAAAAATCTAACATTTCATTTACCATATTTCAGACAAACCTCTAAACGATCCCTGTTTTCCGTCACCTTGCGGCCCTGGAGCCTTTTGCAAAACGAAAGGACCAGGTGCTTCTTGTGAGTGTGAACCAGGTTTACGGGGCGATCCATATACAGGATGTCGACCAGAATGTGTTGCCGATTCAGATTGTTCACCGTCAAAGGCTTGTATACGCTCTCATTGCCGTGATCCTTGCCAAGGTACCTGTGGTATTGGAGCAGATTGTGAGACTGTTAACCATATACCTTTATGTTCATGTCCACCTGGTACCAGAGGCAATGCATTTGAAAGATGTCACGTTGAAATTACCAGTAAGTAAAATAATTTATGACTTTTGGAAACTTTTTGAACCTAGAAAAATTCTAATAAATTTATATATATAACAGAACCAGCATGTACACCGTCGCCATGCGGACCAGGTGCTGTGTGTTCTGTAGCCGGTGACAATGCAATGTGTTCGTGTCCAAGCGGTACGTTTGGTGATGCGTCTACAACTGGATGCCGACCGGAATGTGTCGTTAGCTCTGAATGCCAACGCGATCGTACTTGTGTGCGTAACAGATGTATCGATCCCTGTCCTGGAACTTGCGGCAATGGCGCCATGTGCCGTGTATTTAACCACGCGCCCATATGTTGGTGTCCACAAAGTACAACTGGGGACCCATTCGTAAACTGCATAGGTTAGTATGTTATTTATGTATGTGTTATGTAGTTTTTATGTTTTATAATTTTATTATCAATATTGTTACTATAAATACAAGTTCTACTACTTCAAAAAGAAGCAATATGATCTTTACCGATGATTTTTTTTTAGAAACTGCTCCCGTTAACACGCCTGACCCATGTGACCCTAATCCATGTGGACCACATGGTACCTGCCGTGCCGGAATTTGCACATATTACGAATGTACTGTCAATGATGATTGTCCTGGACATCGTTCTTGTATCAACAGAAAATGTACAGATCCATGCGTGAATGCATGTGGTATTAACGCTATTTGCACTGGTGTGAGACATGCCCCGGTATGTTCTTGCCCTGTTGGGTATACAGGCTCACCATTTGTAAGATGTGAACGTATTGTTATCACGAATCGACCTTTACCTGTACCCGAATGTGTAACTGATAGCCAATGCACCGACAACGCAGCCTGTGTAGGTAATCACTGTTCGCCAGTTTGTGAACCCAATATCTGTGGCCTCAATGCACGCTGCATAGCCAAACAGCATCGAGCACTTTGCACGTGTTTGCCCAACTACGAAGGTGATGGTTACGCAGGATGTTACTCAGGTAATAAATATATTTCATGATTAACATATTTTCTTACACTTTAAATACCTTACAACGTTTTTCATCTATACTAATATATAAAGCTGAAGAGTTTGTTTGTTTGTTTGAACGCGCTAATCTCAAGAACTACTGGTCCGATTTGAAAAATTATTTCAGTGTTAGATAGCCCATTTATCGAGGAGGGCTATATTTATATCATCACGCTGAGACCAATAGGAGCGGAGCACCAATAAAAAATGTTTCAAAAACGGGGAAAAAATATCACGCTACGGGCAATAGGAGACGCAAACAAGGTTGCGTGGGTCAGCTATACCTTAAAAAATACCTTTCTCTTTTTCTCTAATCTATTTTTATCATTACAGTACAATGCCACAGCAACAACGACTGCCCTGATGATGAGAGCTGTGGGAGCGGTACGTGTATAAAAGTTTGTTCAAGAACACGCTGCGGCATAGAAGCACATTGTGCCGCCCGAGGACACACTGCGTCATGTGAATGTGATGTTGGTGCTCATGGTAACGCGTTTATTGGATGCCGTAGAGCTGAATGTGTTGTAGATGAGGACTGCGCTTCATGGCTGGCGTGTTCTCGTGAAATATGCAAGGATCCATGTCTTGGAGCATGTGCTCAAGGTGCTATTTGTACTGTTGAGCGTCATGTTCCTACTTGCGAGTGTCCTAGAGGTACTCAGGGCAATCCAAAGATCGACTGTCAGCCAGGTTTGTAAAAATATTAACTTATAATAGTGAAATACACACATCAAAAGTGTCTAGGGATTAACATATTATGTGTCTAGGGATCAACATATATTTTTGCAATAACTTTTCTCCTGATTGATATTAATTAAAATTTTCTTTAAGGATTCATCAAATAAAGTGTTTTCGTTTGTCACAGTAACGATAAACCAAGTCACCTTTGCATTAATAAAGAAATTTGCCATTTTCCTAATAAAGGGATTTTTGACATTTGAACCACTAACATTAAAGTTCGAAAAAAAGACTGAAATAACAGTTTTCTTTAAAATTTTATTAGGTAACTTAAACAATTAATAATCCGTGTTTCTACCGCGAACACTAACAACACAAGAACATCGGTTTGGCATACTCAAAATGAGTTCATCCAAACACGCTGTGGAATGGCCGCCCATGTTCGTTGCAACAACAAAAAAAGGTCTTCTTGCGACTGGATACCCTCCATATTCGGCAGAGCTCTTCTCTGTAGCATATCCCATGCATGCTCAATCGGGTTCAAGTCTGGCGACTGAGCAGGCCAGGGCCAAAGCCACATCTCAATCTCAAGAAATCCGCATAAAAATGCTTGATCCCTAGACACTTTTGATGTGTGTATTTGCGTTGGATTTTGGTTTTTCAATACTAATACTATTTTTTATTTTTAGTTGTTGACCAAACACAGTGTGAATTTGACGCCGAATGTGGACCTGATTTGGCCTGCTTACGAGGTCAATGCAGAAATCCTTGTGAGCCTACATCGTGCGGCTCCCGAGCAGTATGCCGAGTTGCAAATACACTACCGTTCCGTACACTTGTTTGCGAGTGTCCAAGGCCACTCGTTGGCGATGCTTCAGTACAATGTAACCCCAGTGAGTTCTTCATCATAGCATAATGTTATTTTTTCATTACGTGTGCAATGAAATAATTATTAGCCGAAATTGTACTTACTAACACTTATTTACAGGTTACATATTTATATTTTATGATGTTAAATAAAATATTCTTAATTATTATTCAGGAGATTTTTACACATGGCTTAAATTGCCTTTTTAAGATCAAGGTTTATTGTGAAAATATAACGGTAGGTGAAAGCAATCTTCAATTACCTATATATTTATACTATAAACTACTACTGCTATATTTATAGTGAAACTTAATGTACATTGCACTGTAAATAGTCAATAGTTAGATGTATGTTGTTGATTTTCTGTATATAAAGCATTTAGCATGCATAACCCAAAACTAATTAGTAAAGATAAATACCTATTAATTCATTTATTGCAATATTTTATCAGGAGAGGAATGCAACTCTGACCCTGAATGCAACTCAGAAGAGCGGTGTCTGAATCGTCAATGCGTCAGCGCATGTGCTGATATGAAATGTGGTGTCGGCGCCCAATGCCGCGCAGCTGATCATCGTGGCCAATGCATATGTGTACCACCGCTACGTGGCAACCCTCTCGTTGCCTGCAACCTATCGGACGAACCAACTCCTGAGTGTACAACTGACTCTGAATGTGGTACAGCGGAAGCGTGTGTATCGCGGCGCTGCATATCAGCATGCGCCAGTGCCTGCGGTTCTGGAGCTCTGTGCGATGCAACAAACCATCGTGCTCGATGTCACTGCCCACCTGGGACGGCTGGGGATCCCGCAAGATATTGTTATATACGTATGTAGTCACCGGTCATAATTTATACCTTGCAATATTTCTTTAAAGGATTGTTGTGGAAACTTGCTTATAATTTATAAAGAAAATGTTTTAATAGTAATATATTACTAACTTATGTATTAAAGCATTTTATCTGCCATTACAATAAATAATAATGATTCTCAACTGTTCAGCAAACTTATTTGACTGTATTAAACACTATTCTTCTTAATCGTGAGCTCTAAACCTTTGCTCAAAATTAATGTTAAGAGGAATCTGCAGGTAACATATTTTGATAATTTATTTTCAGCTGAGTGTACATCAGACGACAATTGTCCTTTCGATAAGAGCTGCGTCAACGGGTATTGCCAAGACCCTTGTTCACTGGGAACCCCCTGTGGCCGCGACGCTAACTGTGTAGTGGTTGCCCACGTTGCCAGCTGCCGTTGTCCTCCTGGCACACAAGGTGACCCCCGCCGTGCCTGCGTTTCTGGAATCTGTCACTATAACGAGGACTGTGACGACTCTCAAGTGTGTAATCGACTTAACCGGCAATGTCAACCAGCATGTTCTGACCAATCATGTGCTCGTGATGCAATATGTACCGCTAAAAACCATCGAGCTATCTGCACATGCCCTTCGGACCGTAGTGGAGAACCATACAGCCAAGGCTGTAGTACACCAAAGGTCCATAGTGAGTGTACCACGGACTCTGACTGTTCATCACCTTTGGCCTGCGTTAATACACACTGTGTAAATCTCTGCCTCGGAAATCCATGCGATTCTGATCTGATTTGCAAGATTGTTGATATATTACCATTACGTGCCGTGGCTTGTGTCTGTCCGGATGGTGGTCGGGTAGCTCCTGATAATGGATGTCGAACTCCACCTCAGGCCGAATGTACAAGTGATACTGATTGCTCCAATACCGAAACATGTCATCGTGGAAGCTGTGTGGAGTCTTGTAGAGCTGATCCTTGTGGTCAAAACGCAATCTGCGAATCTATTGACCATTCATCTCGCTGCACTTGTGCCCCTGGATATACTGGAAGTGCTCGAATCGAATGCAATAATGGTAAATAAAACAATAGATTACTTTTTGTATTAACTTATTAACTGTATTCTAACAATTCTTATATATATTTCATTTTTTAAACAGTACCCCGGACACCGCTATTTGAATGCTACAACGATGAAGAGTGTGGTTTCGAGCGAGCGTGTACTGATCGCACGTGCGTGAATCCTTGTAACAATGCATGTGGTCTCGGAGCGTTGTGTCGAATTATAGATCATAAACCCTACTGTTCTTGCCCTAAAGATTATACTGGCGATGCAAAAATTCGCTGCGTACCTCGTAAGTTAATTTAGAATACTTCAATTACATTCTCCTAATATGTATGTATGTATTTATAATATTATGCAACTGAAACTGAATACTGGGGATGGATATGGATATTTTGTATTGTTAATTGATATTTTTAGAGCTATATCGATCACCTTCTTAAATTGTTACTTCGACTGCTACTTATTCATTTTAATGTGCATACATTCTTTCTCAGTTTTGGATACCAAAATTGGGCTTGCACATAAATTACATATTTTGTTTAAATGTCATTAAAAGCGTGATGTAGCACTTATGTAAATTACTTGAAAATCTACATCAAGATTTATAAGTGTTACAATTCACATCAGTAACAATAAAGACTTTTAGAAAACACATTATTAATCCTTTGAAAACATTTCTAGAACACCTTATAGCACAAACTGACAACATATGAATGTCTTAATTTTCCAGCATCTGATAAATCAATTATTCCTGTTGGCTGTAAGGCGAATTCCGATTGTCCATTGTCACAAGCCTGCATTAATGGCGCGTGCGCTGATCCTTGCGCTTGCGGCCTAAACGCTGAATGTACTGTAATAAAACATCATCCTGTGTGCTATTGTGAACGTGAATATTCAGGCAACCCCTACGTAGGCTGTACTAAAGGTATACAATTTCATATATTTTTAGTAAATGAATAAATATGAATGAACTAAAATGAATGTAATTAATGGAATTAATTATATTTGCAGTTGGATGTACAGCAGATTCAGAGTGTTCTGACAGCGATACATGTTATAATGGCGCATGCGTCAATCCATGCATAATCGATGCCCCTTGCGCTATCACAGCAGAGTGCTTCGGAAAAGCTCATAGACCTAATTGTCGGTGCCCGGTTGGAACTTCAGGAAATCCTTATATGAGATGTCAATCGGCTGAATGTGAAATCGATAATGACTGTAATGACGACAGCGTATGCATTAAAGGACTGTGTCGCAACACTTGTTCAGACGAAGGCCATTCACCTTGCGCCAGTAATGCCGAATGTTTCGCTCGTAACCATGCTGCGTCCTGTAAGTGTCCTGCAGCACTACCAATCGGTGATCCTCTAGTTCACTGCCAAAGAGTTCCTATTACTGGCGAACCCGAATGTCGAATGGATAGTGAATGTCCTAGTGGATATGCTTGTCTCAGAGATCAATGTCGCGAAGCTTGCAATGAATTGAAGCCGTGTACTGGCAACGCACGTTGTACCGTTTCGGATAGTGTACCATTCCGAACCTTAATATGTCGCTGCCCTGATGGATTTATACCTGAAGAAGGTGGTAATTGTAAACCAGCACAACTACCAGCACTAAGTTGCTCATCTGATAATGACTGCGGTGACCACGAATCTTGTGTAAACAGAATTTGTCGTAACCCGTGTAGTTGTGGTGACAACGCAGAATGTTTCATCCGAAATCACAGGCCTATATGCTCTTGTCGTGATGGATTTGAAGGTGACCCGTATAGAAGATGCCACATTGTCGGTTGCCGCAGCAACTCTGAATGTCAATCGGGTGAAGCATGCGTAAATGGTAATTGTATCAGCCCCTGTCTCTTAAACAACACTTGCGGGTCAAACGCTGAATGTTATGTAGACAGTAATCAACCGTTGTGTAGATGTCACTCTGGATTCGAAGGCGATGGATACTCGGGTTGTCATGCCATTGAATGTAGAACAAATGGTGATTGTCCCTTAGACAAACAATGTCGCGCTCACAGATGTATTAATCCATGTCTAGCTGGTGATTTGTGTGGCAGAGGAGCTTACTGCTTGGTCAGAAATCATTTGGCTGTTTGCAAATGTGATCAGGGATACATTGGAAGTCCATATATAGAATGTCAGCCACCATCAGTGGAAGAATGTTATATAGACGCAGATTGTCCCTCTAAATTAGCATGCTTATCGTCAAGATGTGTTGATCCCTGTATAGAGCTTCGACCTTGTGCTACTCCAGCCCAATGTGAAGTTTCGCCTACTTTACCTGTACGAACAATGTTATGCACTTGCCCACCAGGATACGTAAGCAACGGTGGAGGTATATGTCGTCCAGCTTTAGCTATTGTGGATGTCATTTGTCAAGCCGATGAAAACTGTACTTCAAATAACGCCTGCGTGACTTCGATTTGTAAAAACCCATGCGAATGTGGGCCGAATACTGATTGTCAAATAAAAGATCACAAACCGGTATGTGCATGTAAACCGGGCTTTATCGGAGATGCTTACTATGGATGTGACCGAGTGTTATGTCAATCTAATTCAGAATGTGTTGACGATATGACTTGCTTTAACAACCGTTGTGTACCAGCTTGTTCAGTAGATTCTAATATTTGTGGTGATTCTGCTGAATGCTACGGCGCGGAACACCGTCCTTCGTGCAGATGTAAGATTGGCACCATTGGTAATCCAGCTATTGCTTGCACACCTATTGGTTGTCGTGCTAACTCGGACTGTCCCATGGATAGATCCTGTATCAACTCTAAATGTGTAAATCCCTGTAACGCAACCATTTGTAATGATCAAGCCGAATGCCGAGTACATCAACATGAAGTACATTGTGTCTGCCCACCTGGTTATCTAAGCACTGAAAAAGGATGCGTTACCATTACAAAACAGCAATGCTACTCTGACATAGACTGTCCTTCTGGCACTGCTTGCCTAAATACTAAGTGTGTAAACCCTTGCTTAGTAATCAAACCTTGTGGCATAAATGCTGAATGCACAGTAGTTGACACCCAACCAGTAAGAACAATGATATGTGAATGTGTGCCTGGATACTCTGGCAATGCTCTTATCAAGTGTACTCCTAATAATAGTAAGTATTCTAAACTACTTTAACAACGACACCTATTACTAACTGCATTGTCATATTAAAATATTTGACTAGAAGTTTTTATGAGTTCCTCACGCCGATTGTTGAACTTGCTCTAAATTAATGTGATATGATTATAGGATATTATAGGATCAATATTCTGAATACTTATTTTTTAGAGTGATCCAACTTAAAAATGTACAAAAGTCTAAAGTATAGTTAAAAAGTATAGTTAATTTAGTAATATTTTGAAAAATAACCAGTGATAATGTTTATTAGCTAACTTGGTGTCAATATTTGTTTATTGTTAGTGTTAGAAAGCGGGATTCAGTAATGACCATATTATAATGAACTACGACTAGTTCGATGGGTCGGCACCCACGCAACCTCGTTTGCGTCTCTTATTGCCCGTAGCGTGATAATTTTCCCCCGTTTTTGAAACATTTTTCATTTGTGCTCCGTTCCTATTGGTCGTAGCGTGATGATATATAGCCTATAGAATTCCTCGATTAATGTATTATCCAACACTGAAAGAATTTTTCAAATCGGACCAGCGGATCCTGAGATTAGCGCGTTCAAACAAACAAACTCTTTAGCTTTATATAATAAGTATAGATTTGGAAAATAAGTTCGAATCTAAGCTAAAATAGTAAAATGAAATCGGTCCTATTTTTAGGGTTCCGTGCCAAGCAAAAAACGGAACCCTTATAGATTCGTCATGTCTGTCTGTCTGTCCGTCTGTTCGTCCGTATGTCACAGCCACTTTTTTACGAAACTATAAGACCTATAATGTTGAAACTTGGTAGGTAGATGTATTCTGTGAACCGCGTTAAGATTTTCACACAAAAATAGAAAAAAATCAATAAATTTTGGGGGTCCCCATACTTAGAACTGAAACTCAAAAAAATTTTTTTCATCATACGTGTGGGATATTTATAGATAGGTCTTCAAAAATGATATTGAGGTTTCCAATAATTTTTTTTCTAAACTGAATATTTTGCGCGAGAGACACTTCCAAAGAGGTAACATGTGCGTGTCCCTGTAACTTCTAAAATAAGAGAATGATAAAACTAAAAAAAATATATGATGTACATTACCATGCAAACTTCCACCGAAAATTGGTTTGAACGAAATCTAGTAAGTAGTTTTTTTTTAATACGTCATAAATCGTAAACTGCATTTTACCTTTTATTCAATCAACACACATATAAAAATAAAATCAAAATTATATTATGTTACTTGCTGCTGCGGAACCCTTCATGGGCGAGTCCGACTCGCACTTCGCCGCTTTTTTTTTTAAATTCTATTATGCCTTCGGAGTTATTCATTTCCATGAATAAATAACACTTTTTTTTTGTACAGGACCAATCCCGAAATGTATAGAAGGACAAGGAATCGACTTAAATGGTGAATGTGTGCCATGTAACGCAATCGAAGGATGGACAGTGGACATTCGAGGTCGCTGTGTGTGCGATGTGACACGTGGTTTTGTAATGCGCGGAGACCACTGTGAGAAACGTGGTTGTCACAACGATAACCAATGTGACGACCGTTCCCGCTGTCTCAATGGTGCTTGCATCGATGCCTGCAAATCGGAGTCCTGCGGTATTTCCGCTACCTGTGATGCCATCGCTCACCGTCCACACTGCACTTGCATCTCTGGTTACACTGGCAACCCGCGCGTTGCCTGCACTCCCTATCCGACAAATCCACCTGTGTATCGTACGGACTTCCCTCTGCCCGATATGCAGGTAAGCAGGAGCAACTTTTGTTATTAGTACAAGATGTTTTTAAATAAAAATATCCAATAGCTTAATAACATTTATTTTCATTTATTAGGTTCATTGCCTTGCTGATGGTGTACGAGTGAGTCTCAAGATCAAAGATTTCAACGGAGTTTTATATGTTAAGAGCTACAGTAAAGACGAACGCTGTCGCCTAGCTGTAGATACGCCCAAAGACGAAGAGAATATAGTGGACTTCACTGTACACTTTGGCGAGTGCGGCCTTGTACATGTCGACGTAAGTTAAAATTTTATACATTTGAGCTTATTTCTTTTTTTTTATGAATATTATGATATGTTCGTGTACCCACTTTACGCTCATATCTAAAGGTCTCTTCTATGACAGAGTATACTCGTATATGGAATGACATTTTATAATATCATTGCGTATATGTGGGGTTATAAGGGCATATTTTAACTTACTTCTTTGTCCCATCTGAAAATGATAGTATTCCCGATGAGAACTAACGGCATGTTAGCGGTTGAATAAATAAATAAGGAAATAAGCAAAAAAATATATAAAATGATAGTTGTTAATACAGTCAGTACGAACTCAATACAATACAATAAGTAAATATTTATACTCAGAGTAGATATCTACAATATGTTAACAACATAAGAGATATCACAATTGTACTTGATATAATACAAAATAATAACAAAAAAACTGACTTCAAGCACTGGACCAAATTGACATAGGACCACACGTGAAGCACCAGTTTTCAAAAAAAGGTATCATCAAAATCGGTTCACCCAGTAGTTAGTTCCGAGGTAAGAAACATAAAAAAAAATAGTCGAATTGAGAACTTCCTCCTTTTTTGAAGTCGGTTAAAAACAGAAGTGTTGGCTAAATTACGTTTGATACTTTGTAATATACCTTTGCAATGACAATAAAAAGAACACAATTAATAACAATGATCTTTTTAATATAACAGGGTCTAGCGAGCTTTGTTCTCGTTATGCAGAAACATCCAAAATTGGTGACTTCTAACGCTAAGGCATTCCACATCAAATGTATCTACCAGACGGGAGAACAGAATGTCACACTAGCGTTCAATGTGTCAATGCTGACCACTGCAGGCACAATAGCCAATACTGGCCCACCACCAACATGCTCTATGAGGATTGTATCGCGATCTGGAAGCCAAGTCAGCTCGGCTGAAATTGGAGAAAATCTAGTCCTGCAAGTCGATGTGCAACCGTCAAGTAAGTCTGATAGCGAAACATTATTATTAATGGACTTTATTATATTTCTTCAGAACAAAAACGAACGATATAAAACCCAATTAAACTGCTTATTTTGACCATAACTACAAGAGAAACTCAACAATTAGACAACGACACCTTTTTTAATATTTTTGACATTTGACATAATTTTGTATGAACTGACTTCGAAACTTATCTCTTAACTTAAAAATTGCACTGAAACCTTTTTCAATAGGTATTCATTGTTTACATGTAATTTTCAGACATCTACGGTGGATTCGCTCGTAGTTGCATAGCAAAGACAAGCGAGGCATCTACGAACTTAGAAAATGAATATCGGGTAACTGATGAAGATGGTTGTGCAACGGATCCATCAATCTTTGGCGAGTGGGAGCGCAGTGAAGACGGCAGCGTACTACGCGTCGCCTTCAATGCCTTTAAATTCCCCAGTAGTGATAATATACGATTTGTGTGCAACATACGAGTTTGTTTCGGAAAATGTCAACCGGTGAGTTATTTCAAAGTCGTTTAACCAGCATAGGCCGAGTTTCCGAGGTTCTGGATCTGTTAAACGATAACGTCGGCTTATAAAATATATCAGTGCCTATAGAAAAAAAAAGTTAGATTGGCTTAAATTTAGTAGCTTCTAACATTAAACCACTATGTGTTATAGATAATATACATTTGTATCACCTGTAAAATATTTACTTGAGCTAATACCACTCATAAATCACTATAAATATCTGGTAAATTGACAACATTATACCAAAGTCATGTGGATGAGTAAATCAATGTGTTAAAAACCTACTTGTAACCTTCTGATCTGATTAACAGGTAAATTGTCGCGGTGCAGACGCCTTCGGTAAGCGTCGTAAACGTGAAGCCCTCGCCCCGGCAGGACAATTCCGTGAGGAAGTAATGGTAGAATCAAACCAGATTCTAACGCTGCAACACCGCGACCCGTCGCAGGTTGCGCGGCAACGTGACGCCGGAGATGGTGGGCAAGCGGCGGGCGCGGGCGAAGTGTGCGTGTCGGCGGCAGGTTTAGCCGTGGCTCTAGCCCTAACGGCATTGCTGGCGCTAGTGGCTGTAGCAGCCGCCGTAGCGTGCTGGTTGGTGGCGTGGCGTCGCGCCCGCCCTCCTCCAGCACCCCTGCCGCACCCCGCCGATTTCCCCAACCCGCTGTTCCAGCGCTGAGTACGCTAGTCCCGGCCACGCTCCTCCGCCGGCACCGGGCGGTGTCGGTCTTCCTCTCTCCTTAACTCTGTGCGCGCCGCCGGAGGACCGCCGGCCGAGGGCGCCGCGAGCGCTGTTATCCTCGCCTCGCGCTCGTCGCGCCCCCAACCTTACACTTTATTTTATAATGTTTTTTATGTTTTACTTTTACTAATGTGACATCCGTCGCTCCTTCGAATTTTGTGATATTCATATAAATATTCGAAATCACCATAATTATTGTAAAATAAATATCGACTATACTTACTTTAAGGATAAATAAAATGATTAATAATATATAGGTTTTTTATTGTTACGCATTTTCAAATTTTTTTGGTCTGACTACTACAACTACTAATTTACGTGTATACAACTAGCAAAATACGACACAGCATGATAAGAAAAAGTTTAAGAAACTGTAACCCGACTACGTAAAAACTTTTGACTATTTTTTAACCAACTTCCACAAAGGAGGAGGTTCTATGTTCCACTGTGTTTTTTTAGCCTATATCACCCGGGCCTTTATTACAAATCTATAGACACCTCATTCGTTAAAATCGATTAAGTAATTTAGGCGCAATGGTGAGTTATTTTTTATTTATTTATAACATGGATACATAGATCGCCAAAACTATAACTCTTCCTGCCCTGTGCATTAACTTATTTTTCCCATATTTTTACTAAGGACTTCTATTTCAAGACTTATGTTGCAAGAAATGGTATGATGAAGATATCTCAGAAAACCACATCCGCTATTGATTTCAGTATTTTACGAGTAGCTAACAATAAGTTTTATTATCGTGTTTATTATAATTGAAGCGTTTCCAACTTTATCCTTTATACTGCAGCAAGACCATACATACACAACAATTCCTTAACGGATTTAAGTGCTCAACTTCCTTCTGGCTTTGATTCCCACATGGTACAACACTTATTCCCAATATTGATGGAGTCGGCTACTAGTTCAACCGAATTTACTTGAATATCAGTTTTTCGACGTAGCGACTGGCAGCGGACTTCAACCTCCGGGTCGGTCTGGCAACCCAGAAGGTGGTATTCGATTAAGCTTTGTGTAATTCAAATGTTTTTATTATGATTTAATGTGTTCTTCGCGTCCATTTCATTCGTAGTGCGGAAGTTGGTAAAATATAAATAAGCAAGAAGTCATTTCCATTCTATGTATAAACAACAAGTAAATGATTCCATACCACATTGCATCTGCATAATTTTACTACATCACCATGTTTGGATAAAGAATCTACGTGACAAGTACAAAGTCATATCATTAAATGGTAACACGTTAACACATTACAAGTAATATATTTTTATTATCTTGCAATTGAAAAGTTTGTAATAATCATTTGAAAATTAGCATAGGGCAATTATGATTGTTGTCAGTGATTTAAGCAAATTGCCCTCTAACAGATGGTATTTACATAGAAGGCAACACAATATTGACGATAAAACTTTAGGAGAGGAAGTAGATATATTTTTCAAAGATTTATCTTTTACTAGCTGATCCGGCAAACGTTGTTTTGCCATAAAAAATGGGATATATAAAATAGATGTTGGTCGATTCTCAGACCTACCCGATATGCACACCAAATTTCATAAAAATCGGTCCTGCCGCTTCAGAGCAGTATGGTAACTAACATTGCGACACGAGAATTTTATATATAAGATTAAAAATGAATTTAGAACTCAACTCTGACAAATGCGAAATTTTAATTTGTGATAACACAGACAGACTCTCGACTATACAGAAATTTAATTCATTGGCACCTAACATTAAAGTTTTACAAAAAATGTCTCTTCGCCTTCTTGGGTCTCCGGTCTTGGAAGATGGTTTTCAGACTTTCATAGAGGACAAAATTAAAAACTGGTGAATTTTCGGATCGTTTACTTAAAATTAATATCCATTCGGCTTCTACCAATATGCGTCATTGTTTTTT
Source organism: Diaphora mendica (assembly GCA_949125395.1). Classification (NCBI taxonomy): domain Eukaryota; kingdom Metazoa; phylum Arthropoda; class Insecta; order Lepidoptera; family Erebidae; genus Diaphora; species Diaphora mendica. Next base: position 15,265,055 of record OX421318.1, read on the forward strand.
TGTATCTAATTTTACACATGCGCTTCGGTCATCGCCCTTTTTGGAAATATTCATCACTTTTGGAAAAAGTATACAAAATTATACAAAACACGCTCAGCAAAGTTTTGAATGTGACTTTAAACGATCGAGCCTGGCTCCAAGCATCCCTACCAGTTCGTTTGGGTGGTCTTGGAGTACGCAAAATTATAGATGTCAGCCTTCCAGCATTTCTGTCTTCGGTTCATGGTACAGAAGAGTTAACCAGGAAAATACTTATAAACACATAAACATACAGGTTGATTCTGAAGTGTCATGCAAGGTCATTGCTATAGATTTTTTTTTTTTTTTTTTTTTTTTTATGTTTGGCCCGCCATAATGACTCTACTCTGCCTGATGGAAAGCATAAGGAGAATCCAAAAGTGGTGGTCACCATGCTCACTGCGAATGCAGACAATGCAGCATGGCGACCCACACCATGGCGGCCTAGTGATGCTGCTGCATCTTTTAGTCTAGTCAACAAGTATGGAACTTGTTGACTAGACTATTTGGGCCTCCGGTCTCGCACTCACCAACGAAACACGACAGCACGAACGCTGTCATTTTACGTTGATTTTCTGTGCGAGGGTAGTACCACCCCGGTCGAGCCGGCCCGTTCGTGCTGAAATCAGCGTGGCTCTACTACCTATAAAAAGATGCTTGGCAGATAGCTTGTCCCAGTACAATATTACCTGCTACCTCATTTTCTCAGCGCCAATGGAACGCGCTGTTATGTATTTTAAAGCAGAGAAGACTTCTGGATATATCAACCAGTCTTGCTGAGCGCACTCGTTTATTGGCTGTGGGAGAGTGGGAATCAGGTTTATGGATTCAGGCACTTCCATTGCCCATCATAGGCACCTTGTTGGACAATACTAAATTTCGCCTTGCCACTTGCCTCCGTTTAGGAGCGCCTTGTGTTTCTCCGCATCCTTGTCACTGTGGAGAAGCTGTTGACAGTCTCGGGCATCACGGCCTTTCTTGTAGCAGAAGCGCTGGTCGTATATCTCGACATGCCAATATTAACGATATTATCCGTCATGCTCTTTTTACCGCCGGAGTTCCAGCTGTACGTGAACCAAATTTTCAGGTCCGAGACGATGGCAAGAGACCAGATTGTATGTCGTTACTGCCATGGAAGATGGGTAGGCCTTTGGTGTGGGACGCAACTTGCGTCGTCACCCTCGCGCTATCTGATCTTCCAAGTACAGATGCTTATGCTGGCGCTGCTGCTGCTTTTGCGAAAAGACTCAAACGGTGTAAATACCAATGTTTATACTCAGTATATATATCAAAATACAGATTAAAAGATATCTTAGTCTAGTGTAACAATCACTAACAGATAAGCACCGCATGCACCCTTATCTTATCCTATTTAATAGAGATACATAAACATTTTTTTTGCATCTATAACAATTTTGTTATTTTCGAATTAAATAACAAACAACCGTATTTTTCGGAACCTGCTAAACGAATCGGAATGAATATCAAGTAAATTACTGCAGCTGTTAATCAATTTACTCAGTCGTGGAATAATGGAATGTGCTCCTAGGACAGTCCTGCGAAGAGACGGATGCAAGGGCGTTATAGGGGTTAGAGCATATCTTGCAGGGGCTTGAAATTTTATTTTACCAATAATGAAGGGCAGTCTATTTGAGATCTTACCGACTTAAACAAGAAAAGGGAGTCAATTACATTTCTACGTTTCCCTAGTGAGTTCATTTTAAAGTGAATGAGTCTACATTTGTGTGACCCTATAGTTTTACGCAAACCCACAGAGAATGTTAAGTGCCTCTTCTGAATTCTTTTAAGTCTTAACGTGTGTGTGGTATAAAGCGGTCTCCAGACCGTGCTGCAGTATTCCAAAACACTGTGGACAGGGCTATTGTACAGCGGTATCTTGTTCCCACAGGACCGAAACCCAACAACATTTCTTAGAACAAAACCCATTTTTATCGTGGGAGAGCCACGCTTCGGCGTGAATGGGCCTGCTTGACCGGAGTCATACCACGGCCTCTCAGAAAACCGGTTTGAAATAGCGCTTGTGCTGTGTTTCACCGAGTGAGTGAGGATACCGGAGGCCCATACGCCAACCCCTCCTCCCATCCCCCTTATCATCCCCCAAAGGCCAGCAACGCACTTGTGACGCCTCTGGTGTCCATGGGCGGCGGTAATCGCTTATCATCAGGTGATACGTCTGCTCTTCTGTCCCCTATTCCAGAAAAAAACCCAGCATTCTTGAAGATTTTTTTATAACCATCTCAATGTGGGGGATGAATGTCAACTTACTGTCAAATAAGACGCCTAGGTCCCTGATTTTATCCACCTTTTGGATTATATTGAATACTATCTAATATGTACACTTGCTAGTTGATTACGCCTTCTTGAAATTTTTACGTGGTAACACTTTTTGACATTTAAGCTCATATTGTTATTGGTGCTACTACTACGTGGTGGTATTACTACGGCATCTAAGTCCTTCTGAAGTAGTAAAACATCTTCTTCAGCCCTAACAACTCGTTAAAACTTAAGGTCATCTGCGTACATAAAAACTTGAGAGCAATGAAAGCAATTAGATAAATCATTAATGAAAACATTAAACAAAATTGGGCCCATGTGAGAGTCCTGTGGGACTCCGGAAGTAATCTCGTAGACATCCGACTTGAAACCATTAACCAAGACATTGGTGACGAGCCAATTAAGGATAGCGCCAGTTATTCTATAGACTTTAAGTTTGTCCAACAGAATGCCGTGAGGAACATGATTAAAGGCTTTGCTAAAGTCTGTATTATTTATTGTATTACGTCTACCTTCTCACCGCCATCGATGACCTTAATCAGAGTTTCAGTATAGTGAGAAAGATTTGCACATATTGTCCTAGATCAGACAAAACCATGTTGCGAGGCAGTTAAATAAGGCTTCAGATAGGACTGTAAATACGGGCATATTAAGGATTCGAAAATCTTGTCAGAAGTGGACAAAATGGAGATAGGTCTGTAATTGAAGACAAATTCATTTTCAGCGCTCTTGTAAATAGGAATAATCTTTCCACATATCTGGAAAATACCGCTACTGAGCGATTTGTTGTAAATCAATGATAAAGGCAACACTAGTTAATTAGCACATTTAGAAATGAAAATGGGTCAGGTCCAGCACCATTTCAACAATCCAATGACTTTTATTTACTGAGTACGGTCTTATGTCCTTGGCGCTGTCAAAGGTAGGCTAACATTTATTAATTCTAGTAGAAAGTCCGAGATGGGTTCTAACTGTGCAGTTTTTAGAGCTCTATAAACTAAAGAAAAGTGCGAGGCAAACATTTCGCAGATTTTGGGTCCATCAGATGTTGTCGTTATCAGACATATGTAGTTAGTGGGAACGAGCTATTACCATCCCGCTTATTCTTAATAATAGCCCAAAAGCGTTTTGAATTCCTATGAATTTCTGTTTCTATATTAGAAATATATGTGTTATAGCGTTGTGTAGATAATACAGAACATCGCTTGCTGATCAATTTCAGTTCTATTGCGTCCATATGATTTTCGTATGTCTTGTATCTTTTTCTTAGCTTTTCTTTTTCTCGAAGTGTTCGTATTAAATTTCTGTCAAACCACGGTGTGTGAATTTGCATGATTGGGCTTTTTTGGGCGGTTGGTGAGCTATTACAATATTGTTTAGTACCTCATAAAGCATATTAAACATTTCATTAACATCCGCCATTTCGCAAAACTATTGCTTCCAGTCTGTACTATCGAGTATGTTCTGAATACAATCATAGTCTAGTTCTAGTTTGCAAAAATTAATTTCACATTATCGGAATTATATGGGAGCCTTGAATCAGTGTCAAATTTTAAAATAAATTCAATGATATAATGTAAGGAGTATATTACGCTTAGTACATTACAAACCGGATGAACTTCACTGTCAGTTAAGTGAGTTAATACAAGATCCCACCAAAAACATAAATGTAAAAAGGAGAGCCAAGTTCAATACAAAAATTATGCTTCTGTGGTGGTCTTCTGTGGGCTTCGCCGCAAAAAGAATGGAGATCTAAATGAGTGCCAAGTTCTATGCAAAATCCAAATACGTATTTATAGGAACAAAATAACATTATGAACAAGTATTAAACTCTATTTCTTTGCTTTATTGGATACGTATAACGATTGCTGTTATTTAAAAATATCTGATCTTAAAGAAGGTAAGATTTGACTTGGCCAGTTTTCATTACATCAGTCATTTTATAAAGTTATTCAACATATGTAAAATATCTAGGTGTAATTATAGACGAGAAACTTACCTACAAAGAACATATTAGTACGTTATCTGCCAAAATTAGGAAATTAATTTATGTTTTTGTAGAACTTAGAGATGTAGCCGATATAAAACTGCTAAAATCTATTTATAAATCACTTTGTCAATCCATATTATCATATTGTATTGACGTATGGGGCGGCACATCATCTTCGCATTTGTTACAATTAGAAAGAGCGCAAAGATCGGTTTTAAAAGTCATGTTAAAAAAACCTATCAAATTCTCTACAGCAAATCTGTGCAGAGAAACTAAATTACTTAGTGTTCGTGGTCTTTATATAATGCGTGCCGTTATTTCCATCCATAAGTATGTCCTTAACTCACCAGAATACAAAGATAAGTTAACACAACGAGTATTTAAAGTCAATACTACTAGAACCGGAATTAATTATTATATTATTATTCAAAGCTCATTTGCGAGAAGATCACAAAAATTTATGTTCCCGTACCTTTACAATTCAATCGCAAACAAACTAGACATTAGACATAAAACCGCCCGTGAAACACAGATCAGCGTTTCCGAGTTTATAATAGGCTTTAGTTACCGTGAACTGGAACAATTTCTGAAACCAGTTGTGTAAATGTATTGATCCTTCATTCCTCACACACCACATACACTCAACACTCAACATCACACACTATTTACACAACACAATTACTACAAACATAATAACCTTTCACCCTGATTTCAAATTGTATGCAACTTTGTTTAAACCAGTATTATTAGTTTATGTCCATATACCTAGCCTACGTACAATAGCTAGCCGCGATACAGGCTGAGCCTAGTGCGGCTAACACCGACACAAAATTATGTATAAACTGGATTGCTAATAAATTATTATTATTAATATATATATATATATATATATTAATTCTGATACAAACTGGTAGGTAGTAGTAGGTTAGTTTTAGGTACTGTCAGTCAGTGCTAAAATTTACGACTTTTTGACCTTCATATCTTTATAATCGTTTGAGCTAGCTTCATGAAAATTGGTCTTCTAGATCAGTGTTCCGCAAAGGGTGTGCCGTGGCACACTGGTGTGCCGAGGTCATCTGTCGGTGTGCCTTGGAAAAATAGCATTTTCCCACAAACCTAAATAGACGGACTGAAAAAAAATACTTAGGTACACAGATGTAAATTACGCGAATGCATGAGGGAGGCGTTTTGTTTCGGCCATCTCTACTAAGTGTGGGTTGATCAAGAGGATTAGCTCAAGGTGTAGGCTACTACCCTTCTGCTATTAACCACTCCTCCAGTCTGGAAACAAGTCTAAAATCTTTAGAACCGGAACACTTACATCACATCATCATGGGAGACTTTAACATAGACTTTCTAGCCCCAAATTCCTCCCGAATACGTAACCTGCTCCAAATCATCCAAGCAACCAGTCACCATGACCTGCCCCTTCAAGCAACTCACCATAATACTGAACACCGTGATAACTAGCTTGATCTAATGATTACCTCATCCCCAAACCTTGTCTTCCCACGGTCAACTTCCTGCTCCCGGTTTCTCTAGGGACTACTTGATCTACATACCCTATTCCATGAAGCCTTGGCAAGCACCTCCTAAAATTCGTCCACAGTTTTCAATGCAAGGATATTGACGAGTGTGGTCAGCCACACTCGTCAATTCTAAATGCTACCAATGTTAACCACAAAATATATTTAACGACGCCATCATTAATCTTGAAATCCACGTTCCTATTAGACCTATAAAATTGAAATGTTCTGTAAAATTGACACCTGGATGACTGAAGGGGTCCGAGTTGGGTGAGAAGGAAGGATCAGGCCTTTCATCGTGTTTTAGAAGAGTTAAGTATAAAGATAGGTGGTCACTCTATAGAACTGAAAACGCCGATACATTCTTCAAAATGTAGAATCTTCTTCTTCGTCCAGTATTTAGAAATTTGGTAAATTTAATGGCAAACAATAAAAGCCCGAGTTCAAAAACACTATTAGTTTGAATGATATCAATTGTCATTTCTTATCCCCCTCCACCGGCGGTGACTCGGCTGGCGCGTAGCCTGGAACTGGCGGCCGGTTTAAGGGGAGTCCTCGCTAGACACTGATGTAGTTTTTCGATTTTTTCTGGATAATTCTATTTATCTGGTCTAACCAATCCCGCTATTGACTCATTTGAATTTTCTCCAGTGCCCTCTGAAGACATCAAAAAGATTATCTTATCTATCCACTCTGATGCTGTGGGGCAGGGTGGCATTAGCTGATGTATGATTGTAACCATCCTGGACCATATCCTCTCTCTCTCTCTCTATTCTCTATTTCTGTTCCTCCCTTTCTATCCAAAGTGCTTGAGGTCTGTGCATATATGCAGCTTTCAGAATTCAATTACAAACACATTTACAGACGTGAGTGAATTCTGAAAGCTGCTTATAATAAGAAGAATTTCTGAGGCCGAAATTTCTGAGGAGGAGGATTTTTTTTATTTGGCTGCCACTGCCTAACCATACAACTAGAGCAGAAATATTTAAAGTAACGGAAGAAATTTTCAATAAGCATAATTTGGAATGACAAAACTTTTGCGGTTTGCAAGGACTTATTTATGTGAATTAGGATTTTTAACTCTTACCACAATAAAAATCAAAAAAAAATAACAAAATAAAAACCGACTTCAAGGTTCGACTCGATTTCTCTTGGATGCCATCATCAGATCTTAGTGTCCTTATCATGGTACCACCTTTGGGATATCCGCTTTCCATTAAAAAAAGAATCATCAAAATCGGTTTATAAACGACTAAGTTATTATTTACATAAAAAATATATATATACGGTCGAATTGAGAAACCTCCTCCTTTTTTGGAAGTCGGTTAAAAAAGGGAACGCCTCAACACGATCGACGAAGAGATCAGAGCAGCCCTGTCAACGATTTCTCAAAATTCAGACCGGTCGATGCTCAAAGCATTCTCATGTTTCGCATTAAATATTTTTTCTGCAATTTTAAAGTTTAGGTTTGTTGATAAATTATAAATCTTGTTTTGTTGACTAATTAGAAAGTGTTTTGTGGATTAATATTACTTATAAACTATTTTTTCATTTATGGTGTACCTCCAAAAAATTTAATTTTCCTAGGTGTACCTTGAACACAATAAGTTTGCGGAACACTGTTCTAGATGTCCTTAGGGATATACAGTGCGTGTTAAAAGAACGTGACCGGCATATTTTTAAATTTTGGAATGCAATTTATAAAAATAAATATTAGGCTGAATAGAACAATCCTTTACATAAATGCATTGTAAAAAACACAAGTTCTCCCTCCAGTTTTCCTCGTTAAAATATTATTTTTTACAATGAGTGCCGCGTACGTTTCCCGATTTGAAGCTGTGTTTCTCTGTACACATCCGAATAGCCCCAAAATGTCCCGCGATTAGGCCGCCCATTATATCAAAAAAGTCCAAGGCCTTCATGAGCAAGTGAGTGAAGAGATATTCACAAACAAAAACCGTCTATGTCTTAACGGATCGAGGCAAATCGAAAAAGACGTCTGTTGCAGAGAATAAACGGATTGTGCAGCCGTTTGCCAGGAATCTTTTATTATCACTTCGCTCTGGGCAAGAAAAGTTGAAGAAAAAGGGTTTAATGATATCATTTGACACTATCAAAAGGTGTTTAGTTGTAAATGGCGTGAAATATCGAAGCATTGTGAAGAGAAATCTCCTTTCTGAAACGCATATTGAAAAAAGGTGCGTAAACAAAGACCGTGATTGGGACAAGATAGTTTTTTCTGATGAAGCTTCATTTTGGGCAAGCGGTTACTCGACTCGAGCTTGGAGTACGGCTGACAATAGACTGATGGTACGAACCGTGAAACACCCTTTAAAGGTGCATGTTTGGGGATGCTTCTCAAAAAAGGGTTTCGGAAGTTTGCACTTGTTTACCGGTACTTTGTATTCTGAGAAGATGACGAAAATTAACGAAAAAGCATTATTGCCGTCGGCTAAGAAGATGTTTCCACACCAAAATGATTTCTTGATTCTGCAAGAGGATAATGATCCTAAACATCGAAGTGGGCTCTGCACCACTTGGAACGCGGAACATGCTATTATTGTTTTGGATTGGCCCTCACAGTCCCCTGATGCCAATCCAATTGAAAATGTTTGGGCGTGGATTAAGCTTAAACTAAGGGCAAAAAATGTAGTGACCGTCGCTAACCTCACTCGTGAACTGAAGTCCGCGTGGAGGTCTTCACCTCGCAGCTAGGGATTGCAATCCGGAAAACCGGATCCGGTAATCCGGCGGATCCGGCTTAAATATACGTCTACCGGATCCGGTACTGTCACACCGACCGGATCCGGTAGATTTGTATTTTGGCGAAACAATCACGCTGTCTTGAATGTAGGTACTTTAAGCGTATGCTGTTTACACTACCTGTGCGAGTCGTGCGTCCCGTGCCTGCAGGTTACATTTGCAAGCTCTTTAAGTCGATTGGGATATGAAACAATTAACACAAACTGTTTCTTAAGATCGCTGTTTCAAACCAATAGTAATTATATTTGTTAACAAGCTAAAGATTTAGAACACAAACCTGACAGAAATTTAAGTAGACATCTAAAGAATATATATTTTCGGATTTTCCATGTTAAAACTTGAATTCAAAAGCCATCTAAACGACTGCTCTCCATGTTCCATACTATTTGACACTTGAAGAATCTACTACTAATTAAGTCGGTAAGTTTAAACATTACAATTACCTGCATGACCGAAAAATATGCAAATACATATAGCTGGTTAGAACTTTCGTAATAGCCACTAATGATAACGACATAATAATGAATTTTTGATCTCACTTAAGGTTAATCATTACGTTATGTTTAATTAGTTTCATGATGTTGATTAATAGTATCGATCTCTGATTAATCTGTAAAAGTAGACTGTATCACCAGCTACGTTATGTAGGTAATAAAGATAAAGACGTTATAATTTTTGGAAACTTTAATTATTTTAGTTTTAGTCTATGGTCTTTTTTCATTATGTAATAAGGGGCAAACGAGCAGACGTATCGCCTGTAATTAACGCCACCCATGAACGCCCGCAACACCAGAGGCGTCACAAGTGCGTTGCCGGCCTTTGGGGGGTGGGCCTCCAGTATCCTCACTTACTCGTGGAAACACAGAGCAAGCGCTGTTTCACACCGGTTTTCAGTGAGGCCGTGGATTCACTCCGGTCGAGCCGGCCGTCGGCCCATGTATCCCGAAGCTAGGCTCTCCCACGATAAGTTTAAAAGATGAACTTATTTGTATCAAAGATGAACGATGATAAGTATTTAACAGTTTTCTCTAAAAGTTGTCATAATAAAGTCGATTTCGTTTATAGCTATCGTTTTTTTTTACACTTCAATAACGGTCCATGTCCATAAACGCACAAGGAAATGAATTTATCTTTGTTAAATCAATCCGACCGGATCCGGCCGGATCCGGCTGGATTTATGAAATTCGGTCCGGATCCGGTCGGATTGAAAATGACGCCGGATTGCAATCCCTACTCGCAGCTATGCTGAAAAATTGGCGGAAAGTAAGATGCCAAGCGAGAAAAGTCCGCTACGCGCTGTCGAGAAGGACGCACGTCTCGCCGATTTCTCACCGTAAGTGTTCGTGACGTCACTTCGTCTGGTACAGGCGTTGTTCGCCTCGTGTTCCGAGCGAAGTGACAATAACAGCCCTGCGTATTGAACGCCGAACGACCGCGGTTGGCGCGCTTAGCAAATTGATTACGCCTCGCACTAATCGGCGCCCTCGGATACCGCAGGGTACACTGCCGTCCTCGGCCCCCGGTCTGCCACCAGCGGCAAGCCCCGGTGGGCCGGTTCAGTGGGTCCTGAAGGTCGGCCGGTCCGAAAGGTGCTGGTTGTGCAGCGCACCGCAAAGCCGTCAGATCACCAATGCCAGCTACTACTACCTAAGCAAGAAAGGCGTCATCTGGCATGCCGCCTCCATACGCACGCCGGGCCACTCGCCCGCCGCAACCACATTCCGGAGTCGCAAAGTGAGTCTACGTCCGCTCACGTGGCGCAGCGCTATCCGCGCTGAACCGTGTAGTGGCCGCCGATCAAGCCTCGCTAACACGCCGCTCCACGCAGTCATCACAGCCCCCGCTCACTGAGTTAAGTGCTCTTCCGACTACACCGCCGAATGCTGCCTTGACACCGACGCCGGGAGCGGGGGAGGAATTTTTCACCCTCTCCGCACTCTCGCGACCAAATACACCCCCTACGCCTGGTCCTTCAACCACAGCATCACCTGGGTTGGGTGACCTGATGTCACACCGCCTTCATCTGCTTTTACAGAGGGTACGAAACTGATACCACAAAGGCCGAAAAAGACGTCAGCCCCCCCGCCACGCTTCCCTGGTTCACAGACTACAGTCGCACCCGACCGCTTTCCATCCCCACCACAAGTAGAGGATCGGAGGGTGCTTTTTACGACGCCCCCCTTTCGCCAATCAGTGAAAACAACTGGGTCGCCCATGGATATCGTGGGGCCCACATACGCCACTGTGGCAGGTGCACCCGTTACTACATGTGCCGCCAGTACATCTACCGCCCCAGCTACTGCTGTTACACTCGCTACTGCCACTGCTACTGCACCTGCCACAGCCCCTGCAGCTGCTCCCACCAATGTTGCTACCGCTGCCACCGCCGCTGGAAACAAACAGCCAACCACCCGCTACCCGCCCTTAGTTGTCGAAGCACTCCCGGACTGGCCGTCGCACTTCCGGGAGCTCAAGAAACAACTAGGGCACGCACCAAACGGACGCCCATTCGGGAAGGGAGTACGGTTCATTCACGGAGTCTGGATCTGCGTAGGCTGCGGATACTCTTTTGGAACGCCGACGGGATGTCACCAGAGAAGACTAGGCTATTGAAACTGCTGTTAGCAAAACGGAAAATTGACATAGCCCTTCTCAGCGAGACCCACCTTAGACCAGTAGACACATTTAAAATGGGTGGATATCACGTCTACCGGGAGGATCAACGCTCGCCTAGAGGGATCGCTTACAGAGGATTAGCAGTCCTGGTCAAGAGAAAAGTCATCCACCAAGCGCTGCCAGTACCTAAACTGCAGTCCGCGTACGCTCTGGGTGTAGAGGTCTGCATCGGAAGGCAGCCCACACGTGTGTTCGCGTTCTACAGGCCACCGGGGCAGCGCCTCGCTGTGACTGACATGCACACCCTGTTGGACCCGCCGCTGCCTACTATAATTGCCGGTGACTTCAATGCGAAACACACGGCGTGGAACTCCAACTCCACATGCCCAGAAGGCCGCCGCCTACTAGACGATGCAGACCGAAACGAGTACCAGGTGCTAGGACCAGAGGTTCCAACGCATTACCCGTACTATGCAACCCACACACCGGACGTCATAGATTTGGCCGTCACTCGTGGCATCGACGCGGCTGTATATCTTGACGTCCTGGACGATCACCTCATCTCAGACCACCAACCAGTGTGCCTGACTCTGGATGTCATCCCGCAAACTTTCCATTCACCTCCTCGGTCACGCCAAGACTGGCGGATCTTTGCCCATTATATGGCAGAGCACCCGCCCTCCTTCCCCGTGGAGACACCCGATGACGTCGAGAAGCTTGCGATGGAAGTCAACGCGTCCTTACAGACCGCACTTCAAGAGTCGAAACTCGATGTCACCACCGTAAGGAAGCCCTTCCAGCTCCCCGCTTACATCCTGGCGATGATCGAGAGGAAGAGGAAACTGCGTTGGCAGTGGCAGCACACTCGATGTCCAACCATGAAGTCCCAGCTCAACGCTGTGGCAGCGAAGATCTCTGTCGCGCTGGCAAATAACGCGACTGAAGTAGCGTAGTAGTAGTGAAGACTGGTCGGGCATACACCGCCTGTGCCGCCAACTTTCCGGGAAACCAGCTCCGATTAGGCCCTTAATGGCCGGCGACGGAACCCCACGTTACCGTGCCGAGGACCGAGCGGAGATGTTCGCCGACTCCCTGGAAGCGCAGTTTCAACCGAATCCTGCCTACAACGTGCAGCACGTAGCAGAGATCGAGAGGAAACTCGAACTATACTTCGAGCAGCCGATAGCCCCAACCGAGGACCCCATCATCTTCTCCCCGGGACAAATCCATCGAATGATTCGCCGGATGCCTCTACGTAAAGCGCCCGGTCCTGATCGAATAACCAACGAAGCCTTGCGTCACCTACCTCCGCGATCAATCGTAACGGTGACGCGTCTTTTCAATGGCATCCTCCGCACGGGACACTTTTCCACCACATGGCGACTTGGCAGAGTCATCATGCTGCCCAAACCGGGGAAGAACATCCTTTTACCGGGAAGCTATCGCCCCATCACGCTCCTCTCGACGACGTCGAAGTTGTTCGAGAAACTGCTACTGCTGCACATGACACCACACCTTCAGCCAGGCGACGAACAGTTCGTATTTCGCGCCGAACACTCCACGACTCACCAGCTAGCGAGGGTACTACACGACATCACGGTCGCACGCAATAAGCATGACCGGGTCGTTGCTGTCTTCCTCGACATGGAGAAGGTGTTTGATCGCGTCTGGCATGCCGGCCTGCTGTACAAGCTGTCCACGTCTACTACTCCTCGTCGAGTAGTGAAGATTGTGGCCACCTTTTTGCAAAACAGACGCTTTCAAGTGGCGGTTGAAAGCGCCCTGTCCACAGAGCGACTCATCTGTGCTGGTGTGCCGCAGGGAAGTTGCCTGTCACCTGTTAGAAATTTAACGTCATTGTAATGGCAACATTTTTGATTGTCATTTTTGTTGTTTGACGTTTTGACGTTGACAGAAGAGTATTATTGAGACGCTTGTTGGAAACGGTCGACGATTCTCGTTTTAGGAACCGTTTTAATTGTAATTTAGCTAATTATCAATTCGACCCGGTGCCTTTAGTGGTTTACCGTTATGATTGGTCTGATTTGGACTCGCGAGTTTTGTAGTCACGTCATAGGTGCGATCCGTAATAGCTGAATCGGGTGTCTTTTATTACGAGATTTTGGGAGCCCGCAAGCATTTAGGAATACCTTGGAGGTGTACAGCACTTTGGAGCATGTATGTGTGAACATACCAAGACAAGCCGCAGTGGGGTACCCCATCAACGGCCGACAAGATCAAGGACATCACGCATCTCCAGTAAGTGCTTGATTACATTAGTTAGAATAAGAACACGGTGAAACGCCGTCGTTCATTGCTCTCGCCAGTGAACTAGTTTTAGCGATTGTATGCTTATAACATGGGCCTATAGGTATTGCAAACGTCACAAGGTGATCGCTGCATTGGCGAGAGAAATGAAAACTTTGGTAGCAGAGCGTGGTTAACCTCTGAGCTGAGCACTCCGTAGTGCCTCAGAAGGTGATACCTAGTTGTTAGGTAGGTAACTATCCTGTTCCACTGTCCACATATCTTTGATTCCACTGATATAGTTGTTTAGAATAGTATTTAAAACAATTTATTAGCATAATGATTAAATGTAGGTAGGTCACACATTTAATTATTGGTTAAATTGTAAAACTTATGTTACTAATCGTTTCCTAGTTTGAACTATATTGTATACTTGATATTGATTGTTGGGACAGTCGGTCCAATATATTCACACAATCACACATTTAATTATTGGTTGAATTGTAAAACTTAATATTAAATATTAATTGTTTGGGACAAGTGGTCCAATATTTATTTATTTATTTATTTATTTATAACTTTATGCACTTTTGTACATCGGTGGACTTAATGCCCAGGGCATTCTCTACCAGTCAACCTTAGGGTGGTGTAGAAATCTTGTGAGGTAGGCGCGCATAGGTTTCGTACTTAACTAAAATAAACATTACACAGCATTACATATATAGGTATGGCAAATACGACAAATACATAAACACTATAAATATATACAATATTATTTATACTTAAAAACATATTTACATTACATTAGTACACCATGAATAACAAGAAATGTGTTGGAGTTGGAGTGCTATCGTTATGATGACTCTGCCATGCCAGTGAGAAGGAGGTTATGTACCTTCTTTTTAAATATGAGACGGTTAGTGGACATCCTGATCTCAAGTGGTAGCGCATTCCAGAGCAGAACTGCTTGAACGAAGAACGAAGAGTTTACAAAGTCAGAAGTGTGGGAGGGACATAAAAGAAGCAGATTATTTTCTGAGCGAAGATTTCTGTTGTGATTGGAGGACAGGAAACGGAGGTAGGGATCTAGGTAAGTAGGTGAGGATGGGGAGGTTAGAAATGAAAATAGAGAGGTCAGAGCTCGCTGATTGCGGCGTTGGCGAATGGGTAACCAATTCAGTTGGGAACGTAAAGCAGACACGTGATCATACTTGCGAAGATTGAAAATGAACCGAATGCAGTTATTAAGAAAGCGGTCTAGTTTGTTAAGGAGGTCTGCATTCAGGTCGAAATAACATACATCACCATAGTCGATTAACGGAATGATCAAGGACTGCATAAGCGTAGTTTTGGTTTTAGGAGGCAGGAAGTTTTTAAGGCGATATAGTATCCGCAGGTTTCCAGTTACCTTCTGACTCACGTGGGTAACCTGAGCTCGCCAATCGAGAGTTGAGTCAATGTGTAGACCCAGGTCCTTGACTACAGGGCTGGAAAAAAAAAAAAAGGAATCGCTGACCCGTTGAATACGATTGGTGAGATTGACGCAGTATTCAATCTGCTTATCATGCGTTTGCTGCCTACAATGATCGCCTGGCATTTGGTAGGATTAACAGATAATCCAAATTTCGACGACCAGGAATAAATGGATTCTTGACTTACTTGACTTAAGGTCCTATGTCCCCTAGATGGGGCAGAGGGCGTCCACAGTGCATCGCCATCCCGCTCTGTCTTGAGCGTCTCGCTTGATTTCGCTCCAGGTCTTGCCAATTGCCTTCGCTTCATCGATGACAGTCCGCCGCCAGGTTTGTTTTGGACGGCCACGCTTGCGTTTTCCTTGGGGATTCCAGTCTAGGGCTTGCCTCGGGATGTGGTTGGAATCTCTTCGGAGGGTGTGGCCTATCCAGCCCCATTTGTGTCGTTTGATTTGTTGGTCAATCGGGACTTCATATAGATTCTAGATCTTTATTAACTTCGTCAACGGCTCCCTCAATGACCTCCACTCTTGCCTGTGAGTACAGCTGCAGATCGTCGGCATAAAGGTGATACGCACACTGAAGATGTTGAGTAATGAGATTAATAAATATTGCGAATAGACGAGGAGATAATCAATGGTGATGTCACCAGTCACTTTAAGGAGAGCGGTAACTGTGCTGTGGCCAGGCCTGAAGCCATATTGTAGAGGACTTAAAAGTTTATGTCGGTAAGTGAATTCTGAAAGCTGCTTAAATGCACAGACCTCCAGCACTTTGGATAGGAAGGGAAGAATAGAAATAGGACGAAAATTTTCAGGAAGTGAAGGACTACTTTTTTTGGGAGAGGGATGACGTAAGCCTTACGCCAATGAGATATATTATTTATTAGATATATTATTACGCCAATATATTAGTGTAATACAATTAGATTTTGCTAGCCCAAAGACAATATTACTAGAATAATATTGTTATATTATTCTACTAGCTGTTGCCCGCGGCTCCGCCCGCGTGAATGTCGATTATCGCGGCAAATAGTAACCTGTATCTATACTTATAATAAAAATGTAACAGGTCCAATTCTGTACATTAAAGATATTTTGAAATTTTTTTTTGGAGTGCTCTCTATAATCGATACTAAACCCAAAACTGTAATTTTTTTCATTTTTGTCTGTCTGTCTGTCCGTCTGTCTGTCTGTCTGTCAGTCCGTCTGTCTGTCTGTATCTTGGCCGCGCATCACGTCGAAACTACTGAACGGATTGAAATGAAACTTGGCATGATTTGAGTTCATACTACGAGGTAGGACATAGGATAATTTTTATCCCGATATTCAGCACTGTTTCCTGGGGGGAGGGGTTAAAATCTATACTTATAATAAAAATGTAACAGGTCCAATTCTGTACATTAAAGATATTTTGAAAATTTTTTTTGGAGGGCTCTCTATAATCGATACTGAACACAAAACTGTAATTTTTTTCATTTTTGTCTGTCTGTCTGTCTGTCTGTCCGTCTGTCTGTCTGTCTGTCTGTCTGTATCTTGGCCGCGCATCACGTCGAAACTATTGAACGGATTGAAATGAAACTTGGCATGATTTGAGTTCATACTACGAGGTAGGACATAGGATAATTTTTATCCCGATATTCAGCACTGTTTCCTGGGGGGAGGGGTTGAAAGTCAAAATATGTACATAGTTGTAATTCAATAACACATGGTCCGATTTCATTCATTATTTTTTTGCTAGAAAGAAAAAAATAAAAGATAACGGGAAAAGTATTTTTTTTGTCCGCGACTGTACACTGCCTGTGGGAAGCTGAGACAGATATGTAAATATGGCGGTACGAAGTTCGCCGGGTCAGCTAGTAAGCTATATTACTGTAAAGTTTCATCCAAATCCGTTCACTAGTTCTTGCGTGAAAGAGTAACAAACACAAACACTCACACACATTTTGTGTTTTGTTTCTGGTAAATTATCATAACTATTATGTTACATGTTTGTTTATATTAAAAACTAGCTGTTGCCCGCGGCTCCGCCCGCGTGTATGTCGGTTATCGCGGCGGTAACCTATGTGTTAATCTGATGTATCTTCTATACTTATAAAATAACATGTCCTGACTGACTGACTGACTGATTCATCATCGCCGAGCGGAAACTATTAAACTTGGGAATACAAAATTTGGTGAGTATGATCGTTTCATTAAGTAGATACCCATTAAGGAAGGAATTTCGGAATTTCTACCCCCAAGGGGGTGAAATAGGGGTTGAAAGTTTGTATGGAAGTCCGTCATTTTTCAAGTTAGAAACATGAAACTTTATTTTTGGGCTACTGA
The DNA here is from genome assembly GCA_949125395.1 of Diaphora mendica. Lineage (NCBI taxonomy): Eukaryota > Metazoa > Arthropoda > Insecta > Lepidoptera > Erebidae > Diaphora > Diaphora mendica. The sequence continues at coordinate 15,282,309 of OX421318.1, forward strand.
TTAAAAATGAGTAAACACGTATTTAAGCGTTTCTGATAGATAGAGCGGAAATTCTACTCCTTAAGGGTGAAATAGGGGTTGACGTTTTGTATGTAGGTTAGTCTGGAAGTCCGTCATTTTTGAAGTTAAAAACATGAAAGTTTATTTAGGGCTATTTAAGAAATATGAAACTTTATTTTTGGGTTACTTATAAAAATTTGTAGATATGTATTTCAACGTTTCCTAATATTCTACCCCTAAGGGGGTGAAATAGGGGTTGACATTTCGTAAGCGGGTTTCTCTAGAAGTCCGTCAGTTTTGAAGTTAGAAACATGAAAATTTATTTTAGGGCTATTGATGAAAAAATAGGACATACGTATTTAAGCGTTTCCCAATATTCTACCCGTAAGAGGGTGAAATAGGGGTTGAAAGTTTGTATGGAAGTCCGTCTTTTTTAAGTTAGAAACATGAAAAATTTTCTTTGGAGTTAAAAACGCGTAGATACTAAGTGTCTCTGGATATTATATCTACCCTTTTTTTGTGCGGAAATTCTCTCGGATATCACCAACTGGTGGTTATGTCGGACTCGAACCGACTAAAAACCGCACACCGTCTCGGGTTCTAGAAACCAGGGAACCAGAGCGCCCTCAAAAGGAAATCCCATAAATGATATTTCTACCCCTAAGGGGTGAATTAGGTGTTGAAATGTCGTAAGTAGATTAGTTTGGAACTCAGTCATTTTTAATTTAGTAGCCTGAAACTTTGTCCTTAGGCTTTTAAGTACAAATAAATTAATACCTATATCATCATTTATGGGAATTCTATTTCTAAAGGGGTAAAAATAAGGGTCGAACGTTAGTATGAAATCCTTTTATTGGGCTATTGATTAAAAATAAATAAATAGATACGTTTAAAAACATGAATAAATTATTCATACATACTTACACAGTTTTAATTAAATATATTGTAAATAATCAACTTCCACGCGAGCAAAGCTGCGGGCAACAGCTAGTAAGCTATATTACTGTAAAGTTTCATCCAATTCCGTCCAGTGCTTTTTGCGTGATGAAGTAACAAACATACACCCTCACAAACATTCGCTTTTATAAATTAGTGTGATGTGATAAAATGGAATACGAAAAACAATGTTAAATTTATCACTACAGTTAAATGAAAAATTAGACATAACGAATGAAGCTTATTTTCAAAGCGTAAATAAAACTAAATTAATTAAGTATCTACAACTAATTCAACGAAAAAAATGGAAGGTATCTACAACTTACTAAAAGAAATTAAAACACCAACAAATAAGGCTAAGTAATTAAATATTTGCAACGAAAAACATCAGCTTACCTATGCCTATACCAATTACCTAACAAAATCCTATAAAAAAGTAAATTAAAGGTACCTAGGTACAAAATTCTAAAAATACCGAGAAAACCAATTAGTATCTACAAAAGACTATTTGCTAATTATTTAGGTACAACAAAAATCGCCTGCTTATACCTATGCTATAACCTAACAAAAACTTCGTTTAAAAAAACTGACTTCAAAAACTAAAAAGTATCAGTTAACTTAATTTGCATGTGCTACCTAGGTTTGAAGTCAGTGCCAAGCCAAATGTAATAGTAGGTATCACACTCGCTACATTTCGAGACGAACGTCAACGTCAAACAGATTTTAGGTACCTAGCACACATTATAATACTACTATTTAAATGAATAAAGAATTAGGTATAGGCAATTTATGAAGAACCAGTTTATTTTACACTTTTAAGTGTTTTTTTGGCAGAGAGTTTTCGTTGGATGTTTTTTGGAAGTCGGTTTTTTTTTTTTATAAAAAGTTTTTATTTTTCAGTTTTTAGTGCAAACAATCGTAGGTAAGTAGTAAGTTGAACTATTTCATCAAATTTCATCATCAAGAATACAAATGAAGGTCTAAACGTACGTGTAATATTGAAATCATCCTCTAATTCCTAACTGTTGAAGAGTTTAACCTTCTATCATCAGTTCACCTAAATAACTTGAAAGTATACGACTGAAGGTCTTTAGATACGTATGAAATTGAAAGAATTATCCTCCAACTCCTAACCGTTGAGGAGTTGTACCTTCCACCTTCCATCATCAGCTTACCTAAATAATTTGTAAGAATACGACTAAAGGTAACTTATATACATATGATATTTAAAGATTTATCCTCCAACTCCTAACCGTTAAGGAGTTGTATCTTACATCATCAGCTCCTCATCATAAAATGATGACTACCAGACGCAAATACGGGTGTAACTTCAGAAAATATACGAAAAACATAGTATGTGCCTATAAAAAATGAGAATTTTCCTCGATTACCCGGGGATCCCATCATCAGATCCTGATATGCTGGCAATGGGACCACCTCGGAAGCATACCCTTTCGAATACAAAAAAAAATATTTAAAATCGGTCCACAACTAACGGAGTAATCGGGTAACATACATAAAAAAAAATAAAAAAATACATACAGTGGAACATAGAACCTCCTCCTTTTTGGAAGTCGGTTAAAAAGTAATCATATTACGTACCTATTGTAAAGTTAGTTACTTGATTCCAAAAGATGTCGCTGTTTTAAGCACAGAAACAATTTTCAAGAAAATGTAATTGCTTCAGTATCGATTAGAGAGCCCTCCCAAAAAATCATCTAAATTTCTTTAATGTACAGAACTGAACTGTTACATTTTTATTATACGTTAAAAAGAGTAATCATATTACGTACCTATTGTAAAGTTAGTTACTTGATTCCAAAAGATGTCGCTGTTTTAAGCAAAGAAATTTTTCAAGAAAATTTAAAACAACCCTTTCTATGGAAAGAGAGAAGATAAAACAAATACCTACCTATCAAATACTAACTATATACCACATTAATCACAATGCTTGTGCATAAAACGTTCCCACGATTATTTTGAATATTTAAGTCATGCGGGCACAACCAAACACACAGATTCGACCTCTACAGAGAGATATAGATATTCTTTTTCCTATGGATAGAGAGGTTGCGATAAATCAAATACTTAATACTACACCGAATTATACGTAATACGTTCGACGATTATTCCACGATATATTAATCAAAGTTTTATTAATTACGCATGGCTGGCAATAGATGTCACTACATGTTGTTTTACGTAATGATAAATTCTTAATAATTTTTTTTTCCAATAGATAGAGAGATTGTGATAAATTAAATACTTTATGCTACAATCTTCAGAGTATCTCCTTTCTAACAAAAAAAGAATAATTGCAATCGGACTACTCGTTAATTAATTACAATTAATTACACATTTTGACTTTCATCTCCCCTCCCAAGGAAACTGTCCGGAATTTCGGAATAAAAAGTATCCTATGTCCTACCTCGGAGTATGAACTCAAATCATGCCAAGTTTCATTTGAATCCATTCAGTAGTTTCGGCGTGATGCGCGGCCAAGATACAGACAGACAGACAAAAATGAAAAAAATAATAGTTTTCGTTTCAGTATCGATAACAGAGTGCCCTCCAAAAAAATTTTCAAAATATCTTCAATGTACAGAATTTGACCTATTACATTTTTATTATAAGTATATAGATTATAACTCCTAATTCAAATATTTTAAACTTAAAATTGATCTTTTACATTTTTATTATACGATAAAAAAGTAATCTTAAAACGCACCTAATGTAAAGTATCTTTTAGAAACTGTTTAAGAACTACCAGATGTGGATGTTGTGTTAGTTACATTGAGATGATAATTTTAGGAACTGGTTTTATAATAAATATCCACGTAATTGGATACCTAAATAGTTCTATGCAATGTCATAGTTAAACTGTAATTACAATAATCAAAATTAGAACTGTTTGTTATTGAATCAGTTAGCTGTTGATATATAATACTTTTAAATAATTTATATCAATATTATTAAGCTTATAATAATAATAATATTCCAGTTGTTGTTGCGGCGACATATATATTTATTATTATAAGTTGTTTTTTTTAATGGTCCAATAACGTAGTGTATCGACATTTATTGGTCTTAAGTAACAAACATATGATTATTATGCAGTCAGCATTGTAATGATATGTTTTTTTTTCTGGAACTGCATAAGGATAGAGTAAACTACATAGAATATTTTTGCAGAAAAGTTTTCGAGGTTGCGAGCAGAACCAAACAGATACACAGACACAAACTCTAAAAATGGTAGAAATGGGCTTAGTTTGCTGTCCCATAACACCCACACGCACTTTTTTGGAAATATAATATAGATTATTTATTTATTATTTATTAACTTTATGCACTAAGAATGTACATCGTCGGACTTAATGCCCAGGGCATTCTCTTCCAGTCTACCTTCGGGTGGTGGAGAAATCTTATAAGGCAGGTGGTGTGCAGAGGTTATATACATAAGAAGTCCGTTAAAATTTACAATAATCACATCATATTCAACGTTATACATACAAACATACATAATAATATATAAGTAGATATACTTATACAGATTTACGTATACATAAATACAACATTTATACACTAAATAATGGAAAAGGAAGGTAAGTAAGCTATAGATTAGATAATTCTGCCAGTTCATTGAGAAAGAGCTCATGTACTTTATTTTTGAATGTATATCGGTTAGTGGACACCCTGAGTTCGAGCGGGAGCGCATTCCAGAGTAGTACTGCTTGAACAAAGATCGAACAGTTCACGAAGTCGGAGTTATGAGACGGACATGAGAGGAGCAGATTATTAACTGAGCGAAGATTTCTATCGTGATTAGAGTACAGGTATCGGAAATACGGAGCAAGGTAGGTAGGTAAGGATGGCGAGTTGAGAAATGAAAATAGGAAGGTAAGTGCTCGCTGATTGCGCCGTAGGCGAATAGGTAACCATTTTACGCATTTTATTGAACGCAAAGCAGACACATGGTCATACTTTCGAAGATTGAAAATAAATCGAATGCAGTTATTAAGAAGACGGTCAAGCTTGTTAAGGAAGTCTGCATTCAGGTCGAAGTAACACATATAACCATAGTCCATTCAGTGTTCCGCAAACTTTTTGGGTTCAAGGTACATCTAGGAAGATAAAAAAATTTGGAGGTACACCATAATTAAAAAATATTTTTAAGTAATAAAAAACAATGTTTCTTATTAGTCACAAAACTATATTTTTATTTTACACTTTAATTGAGCATAGGCGGTCTCATCTCTTCGTCGATCGTCTTAAGGCGTTCCCTTTTTTTAGGGTTCCGTGCCAAAGGCAAAAAACGGAACCCTTATAGATTCGTCATGTCTGTCTGTCTGTCTGTCCGTCTGTCTGTCCGTCCGTATGTCACAGCCACTTTTTTCCGAAACTATAAGACCTATAATGTTGAAACTTGGTAAGTAGATGTATTCTGTGAACCGCATTAAGATTTTCATACAAAAATAGAAAAAAACAATAAATTTTGGGGGTCCCCCCATACTTAGAATTGAAACTCAATTTTTTTTTTTCATCTAACCCATATATGTGTGGGGTATCTATGGATAGTTCTTCGAAAATGATATTGAGGTTTCTAATATCATTTTTTACTAAACTGAATACTTATAATAATAAAAAAGTGGTAAAATGTGTCCCCCCCCCCCCCGTAACTTCTAAAATAAGAGAATGATAAATCTAAAAAAAATATATGATGTACATTACCATGCAAACTGCCAACGAAAATTGGTTTGAACGAAATCTAGTAAGTAGTTTTTTTTTTAATACGTCATAAATCGTAAACTGCAATTTACCTTTCATTCAATCAGCACACATATAAAAATAAAATAAAAATTATGTTATGTTACTTGCTGCTGCGGAACCCTTCATGGGTGATGGGACTAATCCCGCCCACACGCCCACCGCTGTAACTCCTGTACACCAGGATCAACAGCGGTGACCCACGAAAACACCGAGTTATGACACTCGGGAAGTCCCAGGAAAAAATTAACTGTCTTGGAACCCGCAACGAAATTAATCAGAAGAAAACTGGAGGAGTTGGAAATATAATAAGTCCACTTCCCTCCTTAGCAAAGCGGGAGACAAAATGGAGTCAAAATAGGCAGCCGCCTTTTTCAAACCGGGAAGCACCACGGATAAAAATATTATGGGTCCTAAGTGAGCTATATTTGATTTCTATAGTATGTATGGCAGAATCGCTTAAACGCACGGAAATTCACCGCAGTTGACACAAGATCCCCATAATATACTACCCCAGACGTCATTTGTAAGCTATTTAGCATCATGTTACGTTCATTGTACCAAAGACTACATTCCCAGAGGATATGATGAGCCGACTGTTCACAGCTAGAATCAGGTGTTGAGCATTGACACAATGGTGAATCGACTAATTTAAATGAGCATAGTTTGCTCTTAAAGTTACCGTGGCCTGTAAGAAATTGAGCGACACAGTGATCTACCTCGAGCCATGTCCTTGACAACCGTTCGCGAACAGATGGAAAGAACTGGTAGAGGTGGCGCCCCTTAGATGATTCGTCCCATCGTTGCTGCCATTCATCCAAGAGGTCGTTATAGACATTGGATTGCTGTGAAACAACCTTATGATTTTACCGCGGTCTCGTATGCCCAAAAAATCGCATTCCATGTTTTGTAGTGTGGAATAGTACATGGCTGCACGTCTTTGCACCTCGAGATCGAACGGAAGAACACCTGCCAACACCGGTAAAGCCTCAGTGCTAACCGTCCTATATGCCTTGCACAAGAAAATAGTCTAGTCTAGGCCCAAATAGTCTAGTCAACAAGTTCCATACTTGTTGACTAGACTAAAAGATGCAGAAGCATCACTAGGCCGCCATGGTGTGGGTCGCCATACTGTATTGTCTGCATTCGCAGTGAGTATGGTGACCGACACTCTTGGATTCTGCTTATGCTTTCCATCAGGCAGAGTAGAGTCATTTTGGCGAGCCATACATAAAAAAAAAAAAAAAAAAAAAAAAAACAATGCAGGTCGTTGGCCTTGTAACAGTTTGCGACGGACAGCACCTACAGTCGCCCTATCTGCCCATACAGGAGCACCATAGCAAATAGAACCCAAATAAGTAGCTCCATATATGATCTTTAGTGTATTATATGACAGACCCCATGTCGCAGTTGATATCCTCGTCAGTGCAAAGAAACTTTTTTTAGACTTTTCATTAACTGTTCTAATATGTTCAATAAATGAAAAATTTCTTTCTAAAATCAATCCTAAATAACAAACCGAGGTTTTATTTTTAATAGTAACATTTTCAAATTTAATACACGGCGGTGATTTGAGGTTACCTTTCAGAAGTAGCTGGAAGGTTTTGTTTGGTGCAAACTTCAACCGATTACGCCCACCCCACCGAGATATTAAGTCCAAACATTCACTGGCCAGCCTCTCAAGCCCCGTTCTAGTATCCGACTCTATCAATAACAAACCGTCGTCCGCGTACGCATTCAGTGTACATCCGGACGGCACAGGCATTGCCAGAAAATCGTCGAAGCCTATGTTCCACAAGTATGGTCCTAGCACTGACCCTTGAGGACACCCCATCGTAAGCGCCTTCGACACAGAATGATGCCCAAGTCTCAATTTAGTAGTACCTTGTAAGAAGTACGAGGAGATAAGGGAATAAATATTTTTAAAGCAACCTCTTAATTTTAATTTTAGCAATAGCATGGGCCACCACGCATTGTCAAAGGCGCCAGATATATCTAAGAAGATGCCTAAAACGTATTGAAAACTTGACTTGGTGACAGTCTTCCTTACAGATATAACCGCATCAGTTGTCGATTTTCCCAACGTAAAGCCGAATTGTCTATCATGAAATTTAAATCCACCCGGTAGAAGTCGTGGTACTACAAGACGCTCTAAAAGCTTTCCCAGCGATGGTAACAGTGTTATGGGTCGATAGGATTTAGAATCGTCCGGCGGCTTCATGGGTGAGTCCGACTCGCACTTGGCCGCTTTTTGTTTTTATTGTGGTAAGAGTTAAAAATCCTAATTCACATAAATAGGTTATTGCTCAATTCCAATTTATGTTCATCGAAATATTCTTCAGTTACTTTAAACTTTTCTTATCTAGTTGTATGGTTAGGCAGTCGCAGACAAAATAAAAAGATCTCAGAAATTACAGAATAAAAAAATAAAAAGTCCTCAGAAATCAGAACAGACTTTTCTGTAAGTAAATTCTTAAAGCTGCAACACTTTGAATAGAAAGGGAAGAATAGAAATAGGCCGAAAATTTTCAGGAAAGGAAGAATAAGAATAGGACGAAAATGTTCAGAAAGGGAAGAATAGAAATAAAGCGAAAATATTCAGGAAAAGGTAGAATAGAATTAGGGCGGAAATGTTCAGGAAGGGAAGAATAGGAATAGGGTGAAAATGTTCAGGAAGAGAAGAATAGAAATGGAGCGAAAATATTCAGGAAGGGTGGAATAGGGCGAAATTTTTCAGGTAGGGAAGAACAGAAATAGGGCGAAAATGTTCAGGAAAGGAAGAATAGAAATGGGCCGAAATATTCAGGAAGGGCAGAATAGAAATAGAGTGAAAATGTTCAGGAAGGGAAGAATAGAAATAGATCGAAAATATTCAGGAAGGGTAAAATAGAAATAGAGCGACAATGTTCAGGAAGTATAGAATAGAAATAGGGCGAAGATGTTCAGGAAGTGAGGGACTACTCTTTTTGGTAAGAGGGGTGATGAAGGCCTTACGCTACTGCCATCATGCTCCATAGCATGAGAGCGTATAGATAGGATAATATTTTTGATGTCCTCAAAAGACAATAAAGAAAATTCAAATGAGTCAATAGCGGGATACTTTTTTTTTTTATATCTTTATTTATTTTGAGGCTTTTATTATAAAATAATATGTTAGCCCCATCGTGGCTTATTCTAAGATACTAACTAACTTTGAGACAGATGAAGTCGTTTTTGTGCAAATATCTCAAATAGGTCTAACGCCGCATTTGTATTAGGATTACTCAAGATAGTTATAAAGAGACCTACATCGTACACATTAAGATTATATTTGCACATCAACGAAATCCTTTGGTTTTGATATTTGACGCAACCAACTAGCAAGTGTTGGACATCATCAAGGGCTCTGCAAGTTTCACAATTCGGCGTATCAACTTTTTTCATGAGGTGTCCAAACCTTCTAGATGGGTAGTGACCTGAACGCAGTCTGTGAGCTATAACAATTACCTTTCTATTTATCTTATTATTAACAAACCAGGGTATCCTAGCAGGCTGATGTTGAATGGTTTTATACCAGATGCCCTTTTCCTTACTTCTTTCATCAGCGGGATACTTAGTTTAAAGATCCGGCGTAGTTGTGGATGAGAAATGACAATTGATATCATTCTAACTAATAGTTTTTTTGAACTCGGTTCTTCGGAGAAGTAGTTAATAGCAGGAGGGCAGTAGACTACATCTAGAATAACGCTTACTCTCTTGACCAACCCAAACTTAGTAGAGATGAACGAAACAAAACGCTTCCCTAGTGCTTTCGCGTAATTAACATCTGTGTACCTAAATGTTTTTACTTAGGCCGTCTATTTAGGTTGGTGGGATAACCGTATTTTTCCGAGGCACACCAACAGATGAACACGGCACACCAGTGTGCCGCGGCACACCCTTTGCGGAACACGGGATGATTAAGGACTGCATGAGAGTGATTTTAGTTTTAGGGGGCAGAAAGTTTTTGAGACGATATAATGTTCGCAGGCTCCCAGTTACGTAAATCATGTCAAGTTTCATTTGAATCCATTCAGTAGTTTCGGCGTGATGCGCGGCCAAGATACAGACAGACAGACAGACAAAAATGAAAAAAAAAATAGTTTTGGTTTCAGTATCGATAACAGAGTGCCCTCCAAAAAAAATTTTCTAAATATCTTCAATGTACAGAATTTGACCTGTTACATTTTTATTATAAGTATAGATTATTGTTATTGTTAAATTCAATTATTTTGAATTATTGGGCATTGATAAATTGAAACTTGTAGGTAGATATATATCTGAGTTTAAGTGAGTTCACAAGCACTTAATAGTGTTTTATATAAAGTACCTAATAGTGTTTAAATAAATAGTTTATTACACACATAAAATATTGTAACTGGTAAGTAACGTTCTGCGCTATGTCATTCCCATTGTACCGGGCTAAGATTAGCACGGAATTGAGATGGTTTACATCGGTTCAAGGCCGACCAGATAGACATGATGCACTGTTGGCTCGAGCTTTGGATGCGCCAGCCCGGCTGAAGGTAATAATGGAAGCGCTTACCAAGGCCCTTGAGGAGGAGAAGGTCAGCGATCAGATAAGGTCCGCGATGGAGGCTGATGTTAACCAGTGCCTCTCAATTGCTGATGACATTCAGCAGCGCATAGCAGAAAAAAAGCGCCAGCGCAGAACTGGCTGTGATGAAGAAGCTGTGGAAGGCCCACACTCTCGCGGGGTTGTATCAAAACTGCCTCAGATACAATTACCCAGTTTTGATGGAGAGCTCGGTGAGTGGGTCAGCTTCATCAATTTATTTGACAGTTTGGTCCACTTAAGGGAGGATTTACCTAAGGCCTATAAGATAGCACAACTGATGTCAGCTTTGAAGGGAGAAACTAGGGAACTGGTAGCCCATTTGACGGTGACAGAGGACAATTATGAGATTGCCCGTCAAATGTTGGTAAGGCGCTAGCAGAACAAAAGAAGGCTAGTTGATGCTCAGCTCAAGAGGCTGTTTAGCATCCCTTCAGTGACTCGGGTCTCTGCCATACAGGCAGAAGTGTTGAACCCGTTGTTGAGTGACACTAGGGCATTAGGAAATTTAGGCTTGCCGGTTGAAGAATGGTCTTACATGTTAGTATACATAGTACTGTCCCGGCTGCCAGTCGATGTGCAGACCAGATTTGAGCAGCATCACGGTCAGAGTGCAGACAACTTGCCCACCTCTTCTCAACTCATGGAGTTTTTGGAGGAAGAGTGTCGGAGGGCAGAGAACATGGGTTCGTTCTCGAAGCCCGCTGCGTAACCACAGCAGGCTACTCGGAGCCCTGTGAGGAGGGGACTTCCGCAGAGAGGGCCAAGGACGTTGTATGGGCACATGGGTGCCTCAACACCTGTACGGGATGCCTGCCTGTATTGTAAACAGGATGGCCATAGTGTGGCCGCCTGCCTTCGATTTAGGGACCAGAGAGTCCAAGGGCGACGCCAGATCACCAAGCAGCGTGGCTGGTGTTTTTTGTGTCTGGGTCCCCATTTAGCAAGGGATTGCGCTCGGTCCGCAATGTGTAAGTTTTGTGGAGGCCGCCATCATGAGTTGCTCTGCCTGAATAGGCCCGGCCAACATCATGCAGATGGACAGGGCTGGACTCAGGGACAGATGGGGTCACGTACACAGGGCCGGACTTGGAACCGGGGTCCACAGGACCAGGGCCCCCATAGGGAAGATGTTGGGGCCGATGTTCAGGCCAACATCGTGCGCGGTTCCCCGACCTATTGGCAGGCCAGTGGCTCAGCTGGAGCTGGCACGGGTGGGTGTGCGGATGCACCCTCGAGTACGGAGCGGTTAGTTAGAACGCCGCCTCGGGTGTCATCGCGCTCGCCACCGACCACTAGAACGCCGCCTCGGGTGTCATCGCGCTCGCCGCCGATGACTACATTTCGTCGATTTTCGCCGCCCATTATGGAACGCCCTCGGTTGTATTACCGCACCCCCCCTATCCATGGACGGCACCAAGTAGAGCGCCACGACTGGAGGGGCACTTACGAGGGACCATGGGATCCCTACCACACTGATATGCCCGGTTGCTCGGGTTATAATGCGTGGGGCCCCGGGGGCCCCCGCTAGGAAATTGCAGCCCAATCAAATTTTGGTCCCCAACCGGAGGCCCACTGCCTCCGTGTGTGTTTGGGGTTTGAATGGCAAGTCAACACACGTTCGCGCCCTGTTGGATTCAGGTACCCAGGGCTGTATTATGTCGAACGAATTGGCGATTTGGTTGGGCTTGAAAATTACTAGGCATAATAGGAGCATTCGAGGCTTGGGGAATGTCGCGGTAACGAATATCGTTGGACAAACGACGATTACGTTCTCCTCACGGTTTGACACGATGCGTGATGTGATGGGACGACACCCTCAGGTGAGGTTGAATTCGGCTGTTCGACTCCTGACATCAGATCTGAAACTGGCGGATCCCGATTTCGACACCCCAGGTACGGTTGACGTGCTACTGGGAGTAGACGTTCTGGGTAAGTTTTTGCTGTCGGAACGGCGAGTCTTGCGGCATGATCGACTCGTTGACTTGGAGACGTGTGCCAGGAGAATTGAACCCGTCGGATTGTGCATCCAGGGGATGCCGGGCTCCTGAATTAGTTAACCATCAGTTATGGTGGGGCCCCCCTTGGCTGGCAAGGAAGGAATCGGATTGGCCCCTTAACAACGCGAAGTTGTCTATAGACTGTGGTATAATAGCAGCCGTGTATGTGACCCAGGAGGTCCAGGAGACTGACGCGAGTTTCCTGATTGAGCGGTATAGCTCTTTAGATAAATTGATCAATGTTAATTGTTGTATAAGGAGATTCGTTCGGAATTGTCGCACTCCCCGCGAACAGCGAACGCTAAGCCCAATTCTGTCACCGGCAGATCGAAATGAGTCGCTTCTGAATTTGATCCGGTTGGTACAGTCTTCGAACTTTGGAGCAGAATTGGAGAGTCTACGAACTGGGCGTTCGAAATTGAAGGGTGCTGTCGCGCGTCCCAACCCGTTTATAGATTCGGCCGGGTTGCTTCGGGTAGGAGGAAGATTGCGCAATGCGAATCTGCCGTATTCGGCTCGTCACTCCCTACTGCTCCCCAAGGGAGGGCAGTTGGTTGAGTTGTTGGTGACTGATCGGCATGTTAAAAACGCTCATGCAGGTTGTAACGCCCTGTTGGCTACACTCCAGAGGGAGTTTTGGATTTTGTCTGGGCGTCGTACCATACGGAACATCGTGTTTCGGTGCATGCCTTGTTATAGGAGCAAGGCTGCCACGATGCAGCCTCACATGGGGGATCTGCCCCCTGATCGGGTGAATGAGCCTAGGCCATGGGCGGGTGTTGGTACTGACTTTGCGGGCCCATTCTTAGTAAAAAGCTCGCGGCTGCGGAACGCAAAACAGTACAAGGCATACCTTTGTGTGTTCGTCTGTTTATCCACAAAGGCGGTGCATCTCGAGCTCGTTGCTGACCTCACGATGGAAGCCTTTATAGCGTGCTTGGACAGATTCGTTTCCCGAAGGGGACTGCCAGCACTGATTCGTTCCGATAACGGAACCAACTTCGTAGGTGCAGAACGATACCTGCGAGATGTAGTTAAGTTTTTAAATGAAAACAAAGTGGATATTAGAACAGCCCTCTCCCGTCGGGGTATACAATGGACCTTCAGTCCACCAGGTTGCCCCCACTGGGGCGGGATTTTTGAAGTGTAGTTAAGTCAGCTAAGACGCATTTAGGGCGTATTGTAGGTCAGACCGCGCTGACATTTGAGGAACTCGCGACGTTGTTTTGTAAGATCGAAGCCGTTCTCAACTCGCGACCGTTGTGTCCGCTCAGCTCGGATCCAAATGACCTGGAGGCGTTGACTCCAGGCCATTTCTTAATTTGTCAGCCACTTAACGCGCTGCCCGAACACCCGTACGAAGGAGTGAAATTGTTTCGGTTGTCTCGGTATCAGATGTTGCAGCAGTTTTCACAGAATTTTTGGAAACGATGGTCTCTAGAGTATCTGCACATTCTGCAACAGCGCTTCAAGTGGACTGACAAAACTAGTCCCCCTAATGTTGGTGACCTCGTGCTGGTTAAGGATGCTAACCTACCGCCACTGCGTTGGCGCCGGGGGCGCATTGTTAACTTGTTCCATGGTAAGGATGGGACCCCACGGTCCGCAGAGGTTCTAGTTGGGGACTCAGTTATCAAACGAGCGGTAGCAACGTTATCTCGCCTGCCTGTAGATTAGGGAACAGGTACGGACCTGTTCGGGCGGGTGACTGTTAGAAATTTAACGTCATTGTAATGGCAACATTTTTGATTGTCATTTTTGTTGTTTGACGTTTTGACGTGGACAGAAGAGTATTATTGAGACGCTTGTTGGAAACGGTCGACGATTCTCGTTTTAGGAACCGTTTTAATTGTAATTTAGCTAATTGTCAATTCGACCCGGTCCCTTTAGTGGTTTACCGTTATGATTTATTTGACGTTCATAGGTGTCACTTGGTGTCTTAGATGAATAAATGATTTTGATTTGATTTGATTTGATTTGATTGGTCTGATTTGGACTCGCGAGTTTTGTAGTCACGTCATAGGCGCGATCCGTGATAGCTGAATCGGGTGTCTCGTAATTACGAGATTTCGGGAGCCCGCAAGCATTTAGGAATACCTTGGAGGTGTACAGCACTTTGGAGCATGTATGTGTGAACGTACCAAGACAAGCCGCAGTGGGGTACCCCATCAACGGCCGACAAGATCAAGGACATCACGCATCTCCAGTAAGTGCTTGATTACATTAGTTAGAATAAGAACACGGTGAAACGGCGTCGTTCATTGCTCTCGCCAGTGAACTAGTTTTAGCGATTGTATGCTTATAACATGGGCCTATAGGTATTGCAAACGTCACAGGGTGATCGCTGCATTGGCGAGAGGAATGAACATCACCAGTGTGCTACACTTGGTATACGAATGACATCCCTGTCACCGACGGCGTGAAACTTGCGCTGTACGCCGATGACGCGGCATACATGGTGACGTCGATAAATGGTGCCAACGCTGCTGCCAAGATGCAGCGCACACTAGACGCACTTCCCAGCTGGCTGAAGGACTGGAGACTGACGGTCAACATAGGAAGCGTGACACTGCCGCAGCTGAAGCTCATGGGGCAGAATATCGAGTGGTCCACGACGGTGAAATACCTCGGCGTGACCATCGATCGCACTCTCTCCATGAAGCCCCACGTCAACAACGGTGTTGCACAGGTTCGTGCCGCGAGTTCCCTTCTGCGGCCCGTACTATCGTCTCAATTACCGCTCCGCGCGAAGCTCGGCGTGTACAAGGCGTACATTCGCACCCGTCTAACTTATGGTGCCCCGGCCTGGTTCGCTCTCGTTTCCGAAACGAACCGCCGTCAGCTGCGTGCGCAGCAGTCGCTCGCACTACGCACCCTTGCAAACGCCCCTCGCTTTGTGCGGAACAGGACGATCTCCAGGGATCTGCGCGTGGAGAGCCTGGACGACTTCGTAAGACGCCTGAGTTCAAACTAGTTCACGCGAACCGATGGCTCGCAAGCCATCGGTTCGCGTGAGCTCGCGCCTTACCATCGGCGACCGCCGGACAGGCATGCCCTACAACGAGACCTCGTCTCCGTGGTAACCCTTGCCGAATCATCCTCAACTCCTGACCTGGTGTTGGCTGACGGGCGCTCCTAGGGGTCCCCACCTCTTGGAACTCGACCTCGCTAAGCACAGGAAGTGACACATTACGGGACCCGAGCGTAACTAGCAAGTTGGTCATCCCCGCGGGATCATCCGCAATCGACCTCGTTAGCTACGCTCTCCCCACCGGACTGACAACCCGGAACTACCAATAGGCCCGACTGGGCCTAACCCAGTGACCCGCCTGCTGTGGCAGGCGGCGCGGAAAATCACTCTGACAGGCCGTAGACCTGGAAAAGTCACCCCGAGACCCCTACAAAGAGTCTGCGACAAGAACCTGACTGGAGATGCCAAGCGATTATGGATAATAATGGAGATAGGACACCGTATTAATATAAAGCATCAAACAGCAATAAAAGACTTATTTGATTACAATTTATCGTTTAATATTTCTAAGATTTTCATTAAATTTTCGCACATAGTGTAATTAAACACACGTAGTTTCATGTGTTTATGTTAAAAAGGTTTTGAGTTATAGAAGGGTCAAAAGTGACACCAAGTGGTTCGTGTAATATAACACTCGTCGCTGACTAGCCAGTTCCTTTGCTTGAACTTGGCTTGACACGCTGCGCGCTGGCTAGCCAGTTGCATTGCTTGAACTTGGCGAGCTGCGCCACGTTAGATCGTGAACGAGTGTTCTGAGAATTGAGTTTAGCCACCCTGGTGCAGTGCATGATACCTCGACCCCCCACTGCGTCCCACCACCTTAGCTAGCTGGTGACACTCTTAAGCTAGTTTAGCTATTTCTTAGCTAAACTAGCTTTAGAGTGCTCTTAGCTGGTTTAGTTCTTATTGATCTAATGTGATCGGTTTTCAGTTGTAACCACCAGGTGGTTGAGTATATATTTGTTTAAGTTTATTTAAGCCGCGTAGCACGGCAAATATGTCGACTAAGACCTGACTAGGGCCCATCAAAATGCTTCACTGCAAAAACATCAACCACGTGGGTCACATCTTGAAGGCGTTGAACAAAGCTTGCTTTCCTGTTTCCTTTAGAAGACGAGTTATTTTTGGGGCAACTTCAGACGCTCAGCATTGATGTCCTTTAATTTAACGTTGGTGTTCAAACTAATCGTTGACTTTTCCGTACATTCAGAAGCATTGCTTAGAATAAATTTTATCACTAGGTGGATTAAACATTTCCTTCGCATCTCTTGTTGTTCATAAACAGAGCTACCAATCATGAAATTTATTTTTAGCTATTTAGTTATTCTTCACTCCACAATTTTTTTGTTAATGGGGAGGAATATCCTCCTCAACTACTACAACACTAAATAATATTTTTAACAATATTTACCAGGAACGTCGTCGTTGGTAGGCAACTTGTAATTGTATATCTAATATTCACCATTTTATTAATCAGTTGCTGACGTCTCTCTGTATATTACATTTTAAGTACCTACTTTAAACCCACTGACAAATATTTGGTAAAAAATTAATAAAATGCTATTTATAATAACTTGTCATTTGTCAGTTTTGTATTGAAATTCGTGATGTCGCAGAGAACCCTTTCAGTAACTGAATAGCAATGAACACCTTGGTGATAATTGGTAGGTCGCGAATAATAAATTAGCGACTCAGAAGGGGCTCGGCGACAACTGACATAATATTATCATTTGGTGTTAACCGTGGCAACCGATCAGTGGCAATCAACACTTAAATATCTTCCAGGAAATACATAGAGACGTGATGCCGGTAAACCTAGTTGAAACTTTAAAAAGAAAATATGAAACAATTCGGTAAGTCAACGGCATTTTTATTTATTTAATCTACTTTTGAATAACTTGGTGCTTTAATAAAAAAAAGTTAACAAAAACCGACTTCAAGGTTCGACTCGATTTCTCTTGGATGCCATCATCAGATCTTAGTGTCCTTACCATGGTACCACCGTCGGGATATCTCTTTCCATTAAAAAATAATTACCAAAATCGGTTTATAAACGACAAAGTTATCCGTGACAAACATAAAAAAGGATCGAATTGAGAACCTCCTCCTTTTTTGAAGTCGGTCAATAAAAGAAGAGCACAAAATTGATATTGTGACATAGTATGTAGTTATATGAAGGAAAACCTGAAATAAAGGCTATACCAACCCTTGAACCTTGGCCAGCGTGATAGAGTAGGCCAAAACCTCCTTTCGAAGAAGAGACTTATGTCCAGCAGTGGACTATTAAAACCTGTTGATGTACTGTAGTTACCTATAAAGTTAAAAATGATGGAAGCACTGCTCCAAACTATAGAGGACCATTTTAATGTTGACTTATTCCAGAGGGGCAAAAGAGTTCATGTCAATAAAACAAAAGAAATTCGACTACCAGGCAAAATCTAGTTAAAAAATTAATAAATATAAATTCAGTACTTATTGAGATTCCCTGATACACTATTTTGAACTTTCTAGTGGTCTCCCAATAATTAAAATTCGCCCATTTTTTTATTTTTTTTGGCTTTCAGCACTTCTCTTTCATATAAACTTTAACTGTGTCAAATTTCCTATTCCTGCGTTTGTATTATTGTCGTAAAAAGGGTTACAGTGTTTCCTTCATGTTTTATTATATAGATCTGCCAGTTAACTACAGATTTCATTAGTCCGGGATAAAGAAAAATACCTATGTATATATCAGCAGTCTTTATCTGTTAAATAGTCTTAAAAGGCAGATAACTATCTGAAAGTTACCAAATCAGTTAGATAAATGAGACTAAGGCTATCCATTAAAATGATAGTAAAAATAATGGCAACATTATGTTTCACAAATGGATTCGTATAATCTGAGTAGCCTATGTCCTTCCTCAAGAATCAAAGTATCTCTATGCCAAATTTCATTGAAATCGGTGCAGCGGTTTAAGCCGTAAAAGCGAAACTCACAGACCGACAGACAGAAGGAGTTACTTTTGATTTTTTTATATTAGTATATTGATGTCACCCGGGCCATTATTACGAATCTATTGAAATCTCATTCATTAAAATCGTTTTAGTAGTTTAAGCGCTATGGTGGAACATATAAACGGACAGGCTGTCCAAATTATTACCCGTCATTCAGCTAACCTTTAAATAACAATAATTGCAATTAATAGTGGTCCAACACTCCAACCGTTCTTAATTATAAAGTATTTTACAGAAATGGAAACTTTGTATATTATTGCTATTACAATTGTTACTCCCTAAAGTAACTGTGCTGTATTTACAATGTATTTCTTGCATAGTTTAAACGTAATGGGAATTCCTACATTTACGGAACATACCTATATTTACCTATAACAATTCTAGCATTTTTTTTATTATATCGCGTAGTGAAGTCTGAATAGCGAGGAGTGAATAACGGAAGAGTATAGTATTT
The DNA here is from genome assembly GCA_949125395.1 of Diaphora mendica. Taxonomy (NCBI): domain Eukaryota; kingdom Metazoa; phylum Arthropoda; class Insecta; order Lepidoptera; family Erebidae; genus Diaphora; species Diaphora mendica. The sequence goes on from OX421318.1 coordinate 15,301,082, forward strand.
ACATAGTTAACACGCTTTATATTGCACATTATAAATGTATATCATAATATTGTACTTGTTATTGTAGCCTAGCCCTGAGATAAACGCAAGCGCAGCTCGACGTCTCATGGCCGCCACGACGTATGAGCGACCCTCCCCCCTCCGTGTGATATGTCCCCACCACCCAGTGCTAGAATCGCACTTTGTTTACCAATTGCCTTACCGCGATTGACGAACCAGTCAGGGCAGTCGGTCCGTCAGTTAAAGCGACCTCGCTCGCTCTCGCGAACGTTCATTATTCACAGTCGCGCGTCGCCAGCGACGCATGCGACAATAGTCTCCGCGACATGACCCTGTGACGTGATAGTATGAGTAAAATTGAAGTTTCGACGGAAATCGCCGCGCCTAGCGTGGCGATCCACGTGGAGCAATATGACGACCAAGACAGGGAGAACACGACGCTCCTTGATCTGCACGCTCCGGCGCCGCTCATAACGCCCTCTGGGCAAATGCGCAAAGTGAAGAGCTTCAGCGACACACACAAACTTCGTGATGTGACCTCAGCCTCGGGTGCAGCATCCGCGCGATGTCTAAGACCTTACGACCAAGTGACTCCTTATCCTGAAGGTTCCGAAAATGGAACTAACAATTATGCTCCATCCGTCCGTTCGCTGGCCTCTATTGGAATGGGATGCACGGATGGCCGCAAAATGGTTATAAGACGAGTACCAACTTCGCCCACGGAATTGTTCCATCTAGTTCGTCCTCCTACGTGAGTACCAACGCGGATGATACATCCTCTGAGTTGCTATTATTCAATTGACTTCTATCAACCGTACATTTCTCCCCATCCTCGTTCCATGTCATGCTGTAACAATGCGTGGCTTATAATTGTCAATGTTTTCAAGTCACCAGCAACTACCGTTATCCATATGTACATATTGTATTGTTATAGTATTGTTTTTCAACTTTTGACATAACCTCACTAAATAACAATATAGGTTGATATTCAATATTCTTATCCTCACTATACTTTATTAAAAATAAACCTATTAAAAGTTATAAATGCATAAAGTTATAGCTTAGTAAAAGGGAAATAATATACCAAATAAGCAACAAACTAATTAACAGTGATTTAAATTCACATATATTTGCACGGTAACTTGGTGAAACTAAAGGATTAACAAAATTAAAGTCAGTTTGTTTTATGATATAAAGTCAGCTGATCGTCAGAATTAGAGATTAAAATGAAATGGGAACTACACAAACAGGGGAAAGATGAAAGTGGTTGCAATTTTTACAATGTTTGCTTGTGACTAATTCATCACAGATGGTATCGTAGTGTTGTAGTAGTGTTTAATTTACCTATAGATAGCACCACGAGTATGATAACGCTGATATGAATATGTTTCTAATTATATTAAATACAAATCGTTAATTTGTAACTTACATTATTAAATGTAGCCGTTTAGTAATTATAAGATAATTGTAAATAAACCTATGCAAATTTAAGCCTTATATCATCAAATTTGTTACGAATAATTTATAAAAACGATGTTTTCAAAACGAGTACCCAAACTGCGTGTACTAGATACAAAACTATGTTAAAATAAATATATGAGTGTGATATGAAAGTTATAATATCTACATCACTTCTAATTATATAATTACAAAATTTCCTCCAGTGCCGCTGTCAGAACACCTTTATTATGTAAAGCATATACCAAATTTATCTACTTACTCCATGTAATTTATATTTGATAAAATACCAATCTCTCTTTCGACAGTGAGTGACGCTCAATAGAAATATATAATCAGATTGAGTTGAAATAATCAAGATTTTAATATCTTACATGCATTTTAAACACATTTTATTAACCAACTTTTAGAAAAAGACGAGGTTCTCAAATCATTTCGATCGTTTTGTGTATTGCCCGAATATTAAAAATAGCTGGACGATTAGAAACAATATAATTATATCCGATTGTTTGAAACTGTTTTTGTTTGATTTGTTATGCATGCGAAAAATGGGTTTTATATTTAAAAAATGGAAGCATGTCCTACCTACCAGCACGATGAAATAATATATATTAATTTAAAAATATCAATAACAACAAAATTCAAAAAACAAGCGATTGGTACACAGTTCTTCAAATATTTTTTTCGTTATGATCGTTTAAACTTCAAAAAAGAGCTAAAACTGCACTTAGTTAATTAGACTGGCAACCTTTTTAGATATATTTGTAGGAAATCAACGTTGGATCTAGTAAATCATACAAATACTAATATGAACATTTTTATTACTTACTAGCTGCTCCTCGCGGTGTTACCCGCGGTAAAGCAATAGTCTACTGCTGGACAGCTCCTGAGAACGAAGTTTATCTCGCTGGCCAGACGGGCTGGTAATGCTGGTATAGAGTTTGTTGCAAGTTTTCCGTCTTTTTGTGTGTATATGTATACACACTCTAAAAAACGATACACTAAAAAGCTAAGAACACACATGCATGTCATATTACACAATACATCTCTTTCAAGTTTTAGTTTTTTGGGTTTCAGATTGTTTTGAGAGTAAACAACGTTTAACCGTCTTTACTAAAATAAACGTGGGTCTTTTGAATCATTTTCCTTAAACATAGACAAGCATAGGACTTATCACTAAGTGTAGCTAATAATGCATTCTGACTCACCTGACTTAGCTAAGTGATAGATTGTAATAAGTAGGCTGTAACTCTAACTTTCTCCATTCTCCCACAAAAGTCAGCGTAAAAACCATAAAAAGACCGATATTTTTATAAGATCTTCAAAAATCTTTGAGTAAATCAATTGAAAACAATTAAATTCACTAAAATTATAGTTACTGGGAGAGAAATTATTTTCACGAGGTCACGCTCTTTTTATTAACCCCCGACGCAAAAAGAGGGGTGTTATAAGTTTGACGTGTGTCTGTCTTTGGCACCGTAGATCACGAACGGATGAAGCGATTTCAATTTAGTTCCTTTTGTATGAAAGGTGAGTTACGTGCGAGTGTACTTAGACATGTTTCATGAAAATCGGTTGAGTCATTTAAAAGTTATGGGGGTGAAAGTGGGGAAGAATAACAGAATGTCTGCAAAAATATCATTGGCGTATGATTACTCGATTAAGTGCTTGAGTAGGGGGTTTTTTTAATTTTGAAAATTAACTTGTTGGTCTAGTGTAGCGTAAAGTTACAATTAAATTGGGAACGATAGAAATGAAAATGGATCTTGATTGATCAGTTTATAAATAATGATTTGTTATTATTAATTTACGTCCCGTACGTAAAACAGTCAAATACTACTAAAATAATATCGTGTTCAACTTTTTAGTGCAATTATATTCCTAATACCTTCTATAATGATTTAAACTAAGTTTGAACATTTTTCTATAAAAAGGTTTAGAGAAATAAGTCTAATTTGTAAATTTTCCGATTACGTAGTAGATTGAATAAATTTTTCCTTACATTGTTCCATTCAGAATCCCGCCATATGCGTTCATATTTAAAACAATTTTATTGTTATTTTTCACAGAGTTTATAATCTGATATGCATGTAAACGAATCAATAACCTTTTATCGTTAAAGTTAAAGTCGGCTGCAAATTCATACGTTGTTTGAGATAAAGCTGGTTGACTACATTTTCATCCATCGTACAACGCAGGTCGACCGTATATAATATATATCATTGTTGGGATCAAAATCTTCTGAACGGAAGCGACTCAAATAAAGTCGCACTAGTCCATTGAAATGTTACATTTTTTAGCCTTGCCTAGCCTTTTATGCCTTACCTTGCGTTTTTTAGAGGACGCAATTTTATTTTTTTGATGTGTAGGGGGGGTCAGTGTAAAGCTAAAACCAAGTTTTTGGGGTCGCCACCCTTGTCCCACGGCCGCCATCTTGAAAATAGCGGTTGTAATGGTTTTTACGATATATCTCTTTAACTATTTATTTAATAAAAAAAAAATTGTTAACATTTTTTGTTGCAAATTTAATTCTCTACAACTTTGGTTCAGAAACTTTTTGTAGTAGAACTATAAATAAAAAATTTATAAGTGAAAATGTTCAGATTTTTATATTTTTCGATATAACTTTTGTTTTAATCATTTTACGAAAAAATGATATCAGACCAGTTTTGTAGATCGTTTTTTGAGGAATAACTTTTATTCGCAACATTTTTTCATTAAGTCAATAGCTAAGGTCTTACAGCGCTCCGAAGTGAGTACTATTTTTCAGTACTCTTAACTATACATATATTATACGTGTGTACTAATAATGTGTTATCAGTTAATTTTTTATATTTTTATTTTGTTGTTATATTTTTGTTAATTACAAATTTTGCAATATTATTAATAATTAATTATTGACTCTTTTCCACTCCATTACAGGATTTTACAATTATTGATTTTTAAAATAATTTTAAATCTGATGGCCGTTACCGAGAATATTGTTCAGGTAGTAAAAAATATATAAATATATATAAAATATATATCGTAAATATATTTTTAATAACAAACTTTTGGCCGATTTTCATATATTTAGGAAGTATAAGATTAATGTGTTTAAAAATATTGTAATGAAAAACGTAATCAGAATAAAGTATCTACATTTAATAGTACGATTTATATTTATATATAATGAGATTTTCTATGACATAAATGTAATTAGCATTAAATAATTCAACTTTTTAAGTGAAACAAATTGCAGCAATCAAATTTTTTAGATGAAATTATTTATAATGATTAAAAAAAATATTACGAATTCAAGTTTTTATCGATTTTTTGCGTTTTCTGAGAAGATTTACTATAGTAACATATATATTTTTTTTACCATCGGAAAGTAGAGATTTCAACGAACAGAAAACACCAACTTTTTGAAAAAAGCTGATATTTTGACGGGTGAATTTTCGATTGAAAATTAGGTTGCTTTTTCGATATTAATTCAAAATAAGGTGAAAAAATAAATATTTCTAATCAAATAAATTACAGCGTATTTGGGACATAAAAAGTCAATGTTTCCCCAAATTTCGTTAAAAAAAACAATTTTGTAAAAGATAAAAATAAAAAACCAAAAACTAGATTTTTTTAATTTTTCACATACATTTTGAGGTTATGTGAAAAAAGTGGAAATCCAAAGTTTTAGATCTTTTTATTACCTACAACTTTGCCATTTCACTTTTTTCCATAGGACTTTAAATTTTGCCGGAAATCGAGAAAAAACGTTTTTTACCCTTAAAAACTCACCCCCATCCCCTTCACCTCAAATCGCCCGTAAATTATTTTTCTTTTTTTATAATATTCTCCTCCTTTTGGTTTAAAAATAATAATAGTAGGATGAAACCCATTAGGTTTCATCCTACTATTATTTAAAGTCTATATTAAAAGTCTAAGCGATAGTCACTTGGCACCGACTTCAAACAGATTTTAGGTACCTAGCACACATTATAATACTACTATTTAAATGAATAAAGAATTAGGTATAGGCAATTTATGAAGAACCAGTTTATTTTACGCTTTTAAGTGTTTTTTTGGCAGAGAGTTTTCGTTGGATGTTCTGTGGAAGTCGGTTTTTTTTTTATAAAAAGTTTTTATTTTTCAGTTTTTAGTGCAAACAATCGTAGGTAAGTAGTAAGTTGAACTATTTCATCAAATTTCATCATCAAGAATACAAATGAAGGTCTAAACGTACGTGTAATATTGAAATCATCCTCTAAAACCTAATTGTTGAAGAGTTTAACCTTCTATCATCAGTTCACCTAAATAACTTGAAAGTATATGACTGAAGGTCTTTAGATACGTATGAAATTGAAAGAATTATCCTCCAACTCCTAACCGTTGAGGAGTTGTACCTTCCACCTTCCATCATTAGCTTACCTAAATAATTTGAAAGAATACGACTAAAGGTAACATATATACATCTGATATTTAAAGATTTATCCTCCACTCCTAACCGTTAAGGAGTTGTACCTTACATCATCAGCTCATCATCATAAAATGATGACAACATACATAAAAAAAAAAAAACATACAGTGGAACATAGAACCACCTCCTTTTTGGAAGTCGGTTAAAAATAGTACTCACTTCGGAGCGCTGTAAGACCTTAGCTATTGACTTAATGAAAATTGTTGCGAATAAAAGTTATTCCTCAAAAAACAATCTATAAAAATGGTCTGATATCATTTTTTCGTAAAATGATTAAAAAAAAGTTATATCGAAAAATATAAAAAAAAAATCGAATTTCTGAACATTTTCACTTATAACTTTTTTATTTATAGTTCTAAGACAAAAAGTTTCTGAACCAAAGTTGTAGAGAATTTAATTTGCAACAAAAAATGTTAACAAATTTTTGTTATCAAATAAATAGTTAAAGAGATATATCGTAAAAACCATTTCAACCCCTATTTTCAAGACGGCGGCCGCGGGACAAGGGTGGCGACCCCACAAACTTGGTTTTAGCTTTACACTGACCCCCTCTACACATCAAAAAAATAAAATTGCGTCCTCTAAAAAACGCAACCCCAAATGTAACTTTTCAATGGACTACACGTTGAGTTCAATGTTGGTCCCTGTTACGCACACGTTGCTGATATGCCATTCGTGATCAGTGGCTCGTAACACACAACGACGATATTACCACTCCCGCGGAAAGGGCTCACTAACAAATTAGTAATAGAATTTTTAAGCATCTGGTACAAATATGGCCAAACAGTCAATTTTAAAAGTTACCTAGATGATAATAAGAATAATCTTAAATAATGTTTACTGTAAGTAATTCCTGTACGGAACAGATAAATCCTTACTTATATTATGCGAAGGTACACATTCACGCTTAAACCTATGAACTGGATTCACAGATATCTGGCATCAAGACAGGTTACTTCGATTATATTGTTGAGGAATGACATGCCTAATACCTAGACTTTTTACCATAGTAACCGATAAACACACGGGAGAAGTGCAGGTAAAATCTAGTTTACTATAATTTCACCTGCACCTATTAAATTATTATTTATTTATTCACCTATATTTTCCTCACAAAAATATAAACAAATGTTATGAACATTCAAATTTACAACCCGACTTTCAATAAAAATATCTACCTATGAACCTCGACGTTGAGACAGAACTGTAATTTCTATTTATGTAATCATCCTTGTTTTTTATATATGTTATAAATAAAACAATCGTTTGATCGTAGAAACAAACTAATTAAAACCCATATCCTTAAGAATCTTAAGCAATATTGTAGGTTCTGAAATCAATTCAAGAACGATCTCTAGTTATCGGGATTAGGATAATGGAATGATAGAAAACTGTACTGACTGCACGTAGGTATGGCCTAGATGTTTATGCGGTCGCACGTCACTTCCTAGTTTGCCAAGTGTTGTGGGTTCAATTTCTACATGGGATGTTGTTGTTCTGAGTCTGGGTGTTCATTGTGTCCGTTTCATGTATGTTTGTAAAGTCCCCCGCGACACGGGATTTATCCCTAGTGCGGGAGTAGTCTTTTTTTAAACAGAATAGAAATAGAAAACAAAGACTATAATATTATACAAAATTTAATATTTCAGTCAAGGTTTTCTTAATTTTAAAAGATATATGCCAGTATTTTTGTTATCAGTTAAGATTAACAAGACTTTTTTTTTATTTCTGGATGCTAGAAACTAATCCCAGTCAATTACATTATTGTCTCCATTTTACGTTTTAATTGTTCATATCAAATCTATACTAATATTATAAACGCGAAAGTTTGTAAGTATGGATGGATTTATGGATGTTTGTTACTCTTTCACGCAAAAACTACTGAACGGATTTAGATGAAACTTCACAGTGATAAAGCTTATACATCAAAATAACACATAGGCTACTATTTGAGGCGATAACCGATATAAACGCGATCGGAGCCGCGGGCAACAACTAGTATGTTATATATTAAACACTAGCTGTACCCCGCCACGATTCGCTATCATCATCATGTTTGAAGCGTGTTGTATATCTCAAGTAGTGCATAAGTTTTTGAGTTTTTAAAGCGTTCTCAAACCAACTCAATATTGTTTTTGTAGTTGTATTTAAATACTGGTAAACGATAAGAATCTTTTATTCACAAGGGCGAATCTCCATACGTTTAGACGATCCTGACATGCATACTACAGAAATCAAATTAATCAGACATAACTAACTTAGAACCTAGTACCTGGATGATCGAGCTTTGCTTGGTATTTTTTTTAGGAAAGTTTCTAAAAATGAACCCTAACTTTTTTTTTTTGTAATAGGCGGGCAAACGAGCATACATATCGCCTGATGGTAAGCGATTACCGCCGCCCATGGACACCTGACACCAGAGGCGTTACAAGTTGCCTTTAGGGGAAGGAGGGTAGACAGGGGGAGGGGTTGGGGTATGGGCCTCCGGTATCCTCACTCACTCGGTGAAACACAGCGCAAGCACTATTTCACACCGGTTTTCTGTGAGGCCGTGGTATCAGCACGGTCGAGCCGGCCCATTCATGCCGAAGCGTGGCTCTCCCACGGTACTAAAAAGAACGATTTATCGCCTCCAAAACCCCCTGCATACAATTTTTTTATGAAAATAGTTGAAGCCGTTTCCGAGATTCAGATTATATATAACCGTGGGAGAGCCACCGTCACAGAAAACCGGTGTGAAATAGTACTTGCGGTGTGTTTCACCGAGTAAGTAAGGATACCGGAGGCCCATACCCCAATCCCTTACCCCTACCTCCCTCCCCCATCCCCAAAAGGCCGGCAACGCACTTGTGACGCTTCTGGTGTTGTAGGTGTCCATGGGCGGCGGTAATCGCTTACCATCAGGCGAAATGTCTGCTCGTTTACCCGCCTATTCCATAAAAAAAAGTCTATAAAAGACTTGCTCATTTAAAAGTATTAGATAATATTTTGTGTCGTGGTGCTTCCCTGTTTTCAAAGACATGTTTTTACTTCATTTGTCTCTCGCTTTGCTAGAGAATGGAATGGACTTATTATATTTCCACCTTCCCGAGTTTTCTTCTGATTAGTTTTAATGCGGGTTCCGAAACAGTTTAATTTTTCCTGAGATTCCCCGAGTGTCATAACTAGGTGTGTTCGTAGGTCACTGCTGTTTAACCTGTTGTACAGGAGTTACAGTGGTAAGCGTGTGAGAGGGATTGGTTCCATAAGTTAATTTTTGTGCATAATATAATGTTGCTGTCACTATGTATAATTCTTAAAAGTAGTGGCATGTAGTAAATAAATAGAGTTTATATAATGTAATGGCGAGCGAAGCGAAATGAATACAAATATATATTTAGGTACATTTACATGTATACGGTTTAAAATAAATCTTACTTATGATATTATGTAAAATATGTATTTATTTTAGAGTACATTTGAGCCCCAACCATATATTAAAAAGGCATATCTCTAACAATTTAAGCATGGCTGGATTCAACAAGAAGAGAAAGAAACCTGTTTTATCTTGTTTTTAATGTTTACCTTATATTGATTATTCTATTATTTTACTTTACATCTTTTACAGTTATACGGTAGTTTTGTTTCAAATACGATAGGACACCAAAACACAACTTTTAATTTCCCATAGACCCTCTTTTGCCTTAGCTACTATCGGTATAACATTTGTTCTATCATTATCATTACCTACTATATGACGACACTCGACCAAATGTTGATATATATAAGTTTTTTTTTTTAAACTGAACTGACGATATAATAATTTATTGAAGAGCGAATGCCCTCCACATACTTATACATTTTTTTGTAGTAGATGTTACCCATATAAAATTGCTATTTTATTTTGATTTATTTATAAACATTATTTACCTTTTACCAACGATGAAATATGAATTTAGAAACTAACTAGTGCTCACTAATCATTCACCTTATACTCGTAGATATTGCAACAAAGCGCCATTGTTATTATCCTTGCTGCATTCCTTGCGACTGCTCATCATCAGGTCTCGGATCGATTCCCGGGTCGGACCAAATGTTTGTATGATCTACAAATATTTGTTTCGGAGTTTGGGTGTTTTCTATGTATAATATTAATAACTTAAAAAAAAAATCTTGAATATAAATTATACATACCTACACATTTGCAACTATCTCAGAAAGTACTTCTCAAGATGTTAATGGCCGATAGAATGGTCATGTCTCATAATTGATTGTAACACATTTACTAGAGTACTTATATTTTATTTTCCTTATACAGTTCTACATACATAATAATAGTAAAAAAGTAGACATAATAATAATTAAATTATTACTACCATGAAGTAAACATAGTTACAAAGTAAAAAAAATAATTAAATAATTTTATTGTAGAACTATTATACAAAATAGTAATATATACTACTATTATACAAATAGTTATACAAAATTCAATATAATTATCTATAAGAATTCCTCTATAGTAGGTATTCCTAGGAAATGAAATAGCCGCAATTTTAATAAAAAAAATCGAATTGTGATCATATTTAGGTATGTACTACCCCGAAATCCTAGAGCGGTATTATTCAATATGGTAGACATATATATAATAGGGCCACATTTCTGTATGCATACATTTTTCATTTCAGCCACTACACACATCAAAAGTGTCTAGGGATCAACATATGTGTCTAGGGATCAACATATATTTTTGCAATAACTTTTCTCCTGATTGATATTAATTAAAATTTTCTTCAAGGATTCATCAAATAAAGTGTTTTCGTTTGTCACAGTAACGATAAACCAAGTCACCTTTGCATTAATAAAGAAATTTGCCATTTTCCTAATAAAAGGATTTTTGACATTTGAACCACTAACATTAAAGTTCGAAAAAAAGACTGAAATAACAGTTTTCTTTAAAATTTTATTAGGTAACTTAAACAATTAATAATCCGTGTTTCTACCGCGAACACTAACACAAGAACATCGGTTTGGCATACTCAAAATGAGTTCATCCAAATCACGCTGTGGAATGGCCGCCCATGTTCGTTGCAACAACAAAAAAAGGTCTTCTTGCGACTGGATACCCTCCATATTCGGCAGAGCTCTTCTCTGTAGCATATCCCATGCATGCTCAATCGGGTTCAAGTCTGGCGACTGAGCAGGCCAGGGCCAAAGCCACATCTCAATCTCAAGAAATCCGCATAAAAATGCTTGATCCCTAGACACTTTTGATGTGTGTATTTAGTAAGGGCATTATATCATTGAAATACGGCGAAATATTAACGTGTAACATTTACTTGTTTCTTCTTTTGATACATATCGTTATGGACACTAAACTGTCAGATAAGTAAAAAATAACAATAATTATTTAGATTAAAAATGGATAACATTAACTGATTAGGTATATTTATTATCAAGAAAAAAATAGTATGAGAGATACGAGATGAGATCGATTTTAATATTTTATTAGGTACCAATATGACGACTTATCTATCAGGAAATACACAATACGATTAAGATTTTGCATGATCCAAATAAATTTATCATCGCATCATTCTAGTCTCTAGTTTCTTGGTGTTTATTTAATTCAAGAGATGTGTAGTACTTCATCACTGTCACATAACATTCTCGATAAATTTCGAAGCCCTTCAAGAATATCTTTATCTATTTAGCCTTATGAATTGCAAAAAAATACGTTAGATGAAGGAAGGCTTTTCTATTTGGTAAATATTTGAATAACAAAATCAAAAAGATAAATTTAAGCTATTTTTAGAGTAGACGATTTCATGATGTAGTCGACTATTTCATAGAAAGTTATGTCATATATTTATTTTGAGAATGTCGTAACATCTTAAAAAGGGCAATATATTCGTTCCTTATTTATGAACTAAACTCGTGATATAACTGATTCTCCACATTAATGATAATGAAATAAGATCTTTTTTTTTACAATAGTAAAAAACAAAATGTTTTGCTCAAGTGTTCAAAGTTTTTTACTACAATATTTGTTAAAAATGAAATCAGATGACCACTTTAGCTGGAATTTTAAAGTATTTTCCTTTAATTTAAAAAAAACCATACCCAAGTGACTTAATTAAAAATTACCGAATACTTGCCACCTGCTAGCTATACCCCTAAAAATATGTGTGTAGTGTTAGAGGAAGTGTCGTTGGCCCACATCCCTGAGTGCGTCATTTCCCCTGACTAGACTGACAAGAAAACTAGGCTTATCCTTACTACAAAACAATAGAAGATCAATGGAGTTTATAACATATGTTAAGTTTCTATTCAAGGTATTTAACGTTAAGATATGGGGAAGATGTCATCTTATGATGTATAGACTCGACGACATAAAATTACATCACAAACATCTAATACTTGACATAAAATTCTCGTGTCGCGGTGTTTGTTATAGGCGGTACACACTACAACGATTTATCGTAGCGATTTAACTGTGCAGTTCGTTTGTGCAGTTTTATCGATAGTGTAGACGGAAATTAGCTCAGATTTTTTGGTTGGTGCAAACGATCGGAGCCATGAGCAAAAGTTATTCGATAAATCGTTGTCGATTTAACTGCACAGTTCGTTTGTGCAGATACATATTACACATAGAAAACACCCAAACTCCGAAACAAATATTTGCAGATCATACAAACATTTGGTCCGTACCGGGAATCGAACCCGAGACCTCAAGCACAGCAGTCGCATACGCTACCACTGCGCCACCGAGGCAGTCAAATTAAGCCATGTTATCGCAAGCGCGTCATCGTCTTCTATCGCGGACGACATGTTTATAGTCTGAGCTTCTGCAGAGAACTGACGATGACGATCGATGCAGATATCGTTGACGTGTGGACACTCAATGGACGTACGATAACTGCACAGTCTAACTGTGCAGTCACATCGCTACGATAAATCTTTGTAGTGTATACCGACCATTACCAAACTCCTCCGAAACGGTTAGACCGATTTTTATGAAATTTTGTGTGCATATCGGGTAGGTCTGAGAATCGACCAACATCTATTTTTCATACCCCTAAATGATAAGGGTGACCCACCCCTTAATATTTATTTTTATGGCAAAACAACGTTTGCCGGGTCAACTAGTCAGTTAATAAAACTAGACTGCCGTAGACACGAGTTTACACACTATGAGTTCCATTTTGTAGAAACAGATATAAACAAGAAAATCGCGTTGGTGACTTGCGTCTGAGGCTTCTTAATTAGATATATGTTAGAAATGGTAAAATTACCACGTTCATTTTATGGAATTAGTTTCCGATACTTCAGTCGTTCATTCGTGAATGTAGCACCCGCAAAAGTATCAAAATAACGAACATTAATTCCAGACAATAAAACAAATGAAAAAAAATGTTATGTTACATCTCCCGTTTCTACTACCTTAACAAATTAAAATCACCACCCAAATATTTATTTATAGTGGTTGCCCGCGGCTTCGCCCGCGTACTTGTCGGCTATCGCGGTAAATAGTAGCCTATGTGTTATTCTGATGTAGAAGATATATAGATATAGGTATACATATAGATTTATGCTTCCTGCACATACACTGCATAAGGCGGACTATAGATGTGGTTTTTATTTACAGATTTTTGAAATATACATTTTCGAACTGTCTGCCTATTACGGTGTTTGAAAAAAAGATTGCTAAGAACGACACATAGACTTTTTAATAGAATTCCTGTGGCTCCGTTTGGGTATGAACGTTAAAAATAAAAACGTTTCAAACATCGATTAAATTTAAATATATCAGGTCCAATTAGTTAACAAATGTATCATCTGCTTATTTGTTTTAAAGAAGATGTATTTAACTTAACTTCATTAAGTCCTAAAATATATCTGACAATTGACATTCTTGATTTTTTATTATTGCACCAATATATGCTGAACTACTTACTACATATAGATTTGACATAATCAGTGATTTAATAAATGATTTATAAAAAAGATCACCTACCAAAGAGCACCTACACAGCTCGTAGACACTCGTAGTCATTGCTTTGCTGATTGTTGTTGATTTTTTTTTGTTTATCATGCAAATCCAGATGGTACAATATTTTTAACCGACTTCCAAAAAGGGAGGAGTTTATGGATGTTCACCGATTACTCCGTCAATTGTGGACCGATTTTGAAAATATTGTTTTATTCGAAAGGGTATGCTCCCGAGGTGGTCCCATTGCCACCATATTAGGATCTGATGATGGGATCCCAGGGAAATCGAGGGAAACCCTCATTTTTGTAGGTACATACTGTGTTTTTCGTATGTATATTTTCTGAAGTTACACCGGTATTTGCGTCTGGTAGTCATAATTTTATGATGATAAGCAGATGATGTAAGGTACAACTCCTTAACGGTTAGGAGTTGGAGGATAAAACTTTAAATATCATATGTATGTATGTTACCTTTAGTCGTATTCTTTCAAATTATTTAGGTAAGCTGATGATGGAAGGTGGAAGGAACAACTCCTCAACGGTTAGGAGTTGGAGGATAATTCTTTCAATTTCATACGTATCTAAAGACCTTTAGTCGTATACTTGAAAGTTATTTAGGTGAGCTGATGATAGAAGGTTAAACTCTACAACAGTTAGGGATTAGATTAGAGGATGATTTTAATATTGCACGTACTTATAGACCTTAATTTGTATTCTTTTGAGTTATTCATATGGATCGTTTTATTGAGTAGACACCCACTAAGGATTAAGGATTTTGGAATTTCTACCCCTAAGGGGGTGAAAAAGGGGTTGAAAGATTGTACGAAAGTCCGTAATTTTTTTAGTTAGAAACATGAAAGTTTATCTTTAGGCTACTGATTAAAAATGAGTAGACATGTCTTAAGCATTTCTGGATATTCTACACCTAAGAGGGTGAAATAGGGGTTAAAAGATTGTACAAAAGTTCGTATTTTTTTAAGTTAGAAACGTCAAACTTTATTTTTGGGCTACTGATAAAAATGAGTATTAACGTATTACGTAGCGTTTCTAGATATTCTATACCTAAGTAGTTAAATAGGGGTTGACATTTAAACCACTAAATTTATTTGCATGAACAGAAATTTTATGAAATAGTTAACTTACTACTTACCTACGATTGTTTGCACTAAAAACTGTAAAAAAAAACCGACTTCCAAAAAACATCCAACGAAAACTCTGCCAAAAAAGACTAAAAAGCGTAAAATAAACTGGCTCTTCATAAATTGCTATGTGCTAATTCTTGTCTATACCTAATCCGTTATTCATTTAAATGGAGTATTCTAATGTGTGCTAGGTACCTGAAATCTGTTAGAAGTCTGTTTGAATTACAAAAATCTAAGTGATAGTCGTAGTAGTAAGATAGATAAAGAATTATCTACGTATAGACAAGAATTGGCACATAGCAATTTATGAAGAGTCAGTTTATTTTACGCTTTTTAGTGTTTTTTGGCAGAGTTTTCGTTGGATATTTTTTGGAAGTCGTTTTTTTTTATAAAAAGTTTTTATTCAACCCATTTTTGGTGATATCGTTAGTTTCAATAACTATTATGTTTATTAAACATTCGCCGTAGGTTTAAAAATGTATATACTTTATTTATTTTAAAGACTGGACATAAACACGTTAAAAATTATTATGTTATAAGCTTTATTTGAAAAATTACACTTCTTTAGATTTGCCCACCTAAAAGAAACTAACAAGCTAAAATTAAACATTTAAAAAACCCCCTACGCAAGCACTTAATCGAGTAATCATACGCTAAAAATGCCTTACATCACTTTGGAAAAAAACTGATACTCTTACACTGCTGGAACGATATTAACCAAAACATAGCTAAGAAGCAAGTAAACTGGCTTTGAAATGAAAAAAAAAGACAGACAGCGACGTCAAACTTAAAACACCTCTCAATTTGCGTCGGGGTTTAAAAACAATATCCAGCAGTGGATTGTAACGGGTGGTTTATTGAATACAGCAGTAATTAGAATTTATTTTGTTTTGATTTTGTAAATGCGGAAACCCATTGTGAAAAAAACTATCCTGCAATAATACTGTCGTATCTACAAAGTTAGTGTGATTGATCATTGCGTTCACTCAATGATAAAGTGACAATCAGTTCTTTGTTTCTCTGACCTATCTGGTGACGTCACACCGGTAATGTTTGGTATTATTCATAAGTACCAACATATTATGGTGTAACGTGCGGCTTCCCATCCTCATCTGTTATGAAAATCAAGGTCAAAATCATAACACAACCGCAGTTTTGACAATATGTTTAATATCATTTATTGAGAGCTCATGACTACTTAAGTGCTAAACGAATAAGGTTAGCATATTGCAAAATTAAGTTATCCCAGCCTGGTTAGCCTATGATGGATGGGTGACCATTCTTAGTATATTGCGACCCCTCCATGTCCCGGAGAGCACGTTAAGCATTTCCACCAAGGTAGTAGAGCCACGCTGATTTCAGCACGAACGGGCCGGCTCGACCGGGGCGGTACTACCCTCGCACAGAAGATCAACGTAAAATGACAGCGTACGTGCTGTCGTGTTTCGTTGGTAATTGCGAGGTCGGAGGCCCAATGATGCAGAAGCCATACATAAAAAAAAAAAAAAAATAAAAAAAAAAAAGCATCACTAGGCCGCCATAGTGTGGGTCGCCATGCTGCATTGTTGTATTGTCTGCATTCAGAATAACTATGGTGTGGTGACCACCACTCTTGGATTTTGCTTATGCTTTCCATCAGGCTGAGTAGAGTCATTTTGTCAGGCCCATGCATAGAAAAAAAAGCCGTTGGTCCCTGTCATACGAACATCTGTGGCTAACGTTACATTTAGTTGCAGCCCCAAAAAGTCCCATAACAGTCTATCTTCAGAACTGCGATATCACCTAGTACTAGTACCTACTAGTTGGGTTGTGGAGGTCCGATGGCAGTCTTGCCTCTTAAAAAATAGTAGTTTAACCATGCTATAACAGAGAGAAAGTCGACTCCAACTCAGTTTAGGAAAAATATTAGATTATGATGTGTATCCAGCTTATAAGTATATGTATGTAACACAGTATATTGTAAGGTAGTAAAGTAACAATAAAATATTCGCTCAACAAATAATTTGCTTCTACTGCATTGACTTAAATTACGATTTACGCACAAATGTACGACTATGTCTTACTGCCTCCCACATACAAATTTTTCCCATACACAAAACAGTTTAAAATACTTACTTCATTAAATCTAAATAACTAAATTAGTTTTTAATTTCGATATCCTTAGCAACATTCTTAAGGGAAAACTCAATTTCCGAATTTCCACTAAACAGATAGACTAATCACTATCTACTCATATACCTACCTACTATCAATGTATGTATGTATTTATCTTTGTTTCAATTTCTTTGACATTCACTTGACGGAAGCATGCGCATGGTTGTTGGCTTGACAATATCAAATTGAATTTGACTGCCTCGTTGGTCTCGCGGTTGGCGTGTGCGACTGCTGATCATGAGGTCTCGGGTTCGATTTCCGGGTCAGCCAAAATGTTTAAATGATTTACAAATATTTGTTTCGGAGTTTGGGTGTTTTCCATATATAAGTATGTATTTACAAAAAAAAAGTATATATGTATTTCTATCAGTTGTCTAGTACCCATAACACAAGTCCTGCTTAGCTTGGGACTAGATGGCGTTGTGTGTTAGATGTCCGCAATATTTATTTATTTATTTATTATTTGTCTCGTGCGGTGACGGATTAAGAATACAGTGTATAATCACTCCTATTCCTCCAATAGATTTCGTAAAGCTAACTATGGGAGGAAATAATGAGGAGGCCTAATGAAGCAGAAGCATCACTAGGCAGCTATAGTGTAGGACACCATGCTACATTGTCTGCGATCGCAACGAGTGTGGTGACCACCTCTCTTTGATCTGCTTATGCTTTCCATCAGGCAGAGTAAAGTAATTTTGGCAGGGCCATACATAAAAAAACTTCGACTGCAATGGAAAGAAAAACCTGAAATAAGCATTATACCAACCTGTCTGACCAGCCTGAATCCTAATCCTTCTATTGGCGAGCGAGTGGACTGTAACGAGCGACGTGTGTATTTATGTATATGAAATGAATAGATGGTTGTTTTAGTCTATAATACTGAGTTATTTTCACAATTATAACAATTAAGAGGTATAAAACAAACTTAGAACATGCTTCCAGCCAGTCGCCAACACCTTCTTTCCAAAGAAAGGCCTATGTTCAGGAGTAGACTAATAAAGACTGTTGACGATAATGATATTATTATAATTATATGATGTTTTTTTATGTATGGGCCTGCCAAAGTTGCTTTACCTGGTGGCATAAGCAGAATTCAAGTGTGGTGGTCACCACACTCATTGCGAATGCAGACAAAGCAACAATGCAGAATGGTGAGGTGACCCACACCATGGCGGCCTTGTGATGCTGTATTTTGTTAATTTATCTTAAGTCGAAAAATACCCCTCAAGGTTTGCAATTATGCTTGTTTTCGAAGAGAACAGTTTATGTTACTGTACGACTAAACGTATACATAGTTTCCTCTAGCCCAATTAGAGTTTTCAAATAGATAGACTTTCCATTAAGGACGACTGCTCCACTTATTTTGGCCTCACACACAATAGATTGTACATAATAGACTGCACGTTTGGCCTAGTGGCTTAACGGTCACCAGCGCCGTTTCCTACTTCGCCAAGTGTTGTGGGTTCAAATCCCACGTAGGACAACACTTTGTGTAATCCACAAATTGTTGTTCTGAGTCTGGGTATTCTTTGTGTCCGTTTCATGTATGTTTGTAAAGTCCCCCGCGACACAGGATTTTTTCCTAGTGCGGGAGAAGTCTTTTAAAAAAAAAATTAAAAAAAAATCACTAAGTTCATTCATTCGATGTGCGCCGTTTCGCTGCCATACCATCACGAAGGGGAAACGAACGCCTTTTGTGTTTGCAAATATCTAGTTTCGGAAGTAATGTGTTATACGAATATTTAGTTTCTGAAGTAACGAAACAGCCAAGCCATACATTTTTACTGAGATGTAGAGTTTATGAAGTTAGGGTTGGTAGAGTTAGGGCGTGTAGATTCGGAACCTTGGCTCCACATGAGATCTGATATCTTTTTCACAGGGTAAGCCATATGCAGTCGTCTTGGCAACATTTTACATGAAAATGTTTTTGGTGGGATTTCATTTCTTTTTGTAAGTTGCTTGAGGCAGTTTTTTTTTTCTTTTTTTGGGGCTGTATTGATTGTACATCTCCTTTCTTCTTTCGAAAAAGCCCGTTTACCAAAAATAAAACCTCTAGCATAAACATTTGTGAAAGTCTCATACAAACTTCCACCCCCCAAATTTGGGTGTTGGGGGGTAAAAGTAATAGGTTTATGAATTTTTCTGTTGTTTATATACTAAACATAGTTTACATACCAAATTTCAGCTTTCTAGCACTTCAGGAAGTACCCTAACAGTTTTGATGATCATCAGTGTGTCAGTGACGAAATCGGTGTTTTTTAGGTATCAATAAAATCTAAAGTATCAGAGCTATGCAATTGAAACTTTGTATGTTTCATTAGTCTATTGGTAACATCATATTCTGAGAATTTGAACGATCTGGTATATCGGGAACCAAAGTTATGAGGGTTCAAAAAAACGACGAAACACTTCAAGAAAAGGTAGGTAGTGCCCTTGCGCTCCGCTTGGCTCGTCTTGGTGGGGGCACGACCGTGCCCCCAGATAAATAAAACATCGACATCATTATTCATTAAATCATTAACAAACATTAGAAAAATAATTATCTCCTAAAACTTTCTCTGTTCAAAACATACGTATGTACATGTTGGATAAGTGTGATTAAAGATGACAACTAACCACTTGAGTTAATCCTAAAATCCTACAAGGCTTAATATTTATAGGGAGTTTCGGCCGAATGACCTTCAAGTCATGAGCCGATAACACTGCAACACTACTATCTTTTTACACACATATATCTATTATACGACATGGCTACGACGATTGATCGTGCGCCCGCGCCACACCGCCTTATCATTGCCTACTTGATAATGATTTTAAAATACATTTGCCTACTCACAGGCTGACAGACAGGGATTAGTTTTTTAACGTTCATTTATGATGAACTATCTAATATGAATGGAAAAACCACAATAAAAATTACTTTAAGAGTCACCCAAACTTAGTCTTTACTATAAACCAAATGTAAATCAAACTAGCTGCTGCCCGCGACTCCGCCCGCGAGGATGTCGGTTATCGCGGTAAATAGTAGCCTATGTGTTATTCTGATGTATACGGATTTGGATGAAACGTTACAGTAATATAGCTTATATTACTGTAACGTTTCATCCAAATCCGTACAGTAGTTTTTGCGTGAAGAAGCAACAAACATACACACTCACAAACTTTACCCTAATAATATTGGTGTGATGTAGAGTGCGATATGAGAAAAGATTGCAACTGCACGATTACAACGAGAATGGGTGGTCTTAAGTAAGTTAGTTTATGTTGTTGTTGCAGTAAATGTTGTATATTATTTTATCAAAAATCAACCTAAACAATACGTTAAAGTAACAATTTCAAATGTTCAAAACTATAAAACTTTATCAGTACTTAATAGTATCTAAATAAATTTTGATCAAAGATATTGTTGAAATTTGGCTTAGATTTAATTCCAAAAATCAAGAATTAGAAGTGGTAATATCTCACGATTGGCACCAAAAACATGACTACATTTGAGATTAAAGTGGTGATGTGCCATCACCATCACACTTATTTAATCAATTGAAAAGTTTTCAATTCCTTTTGTTTCGTACAAATTAACATATCGGGGGGCACGGCAGTGCCCCCGCCAAGTCGAGCGTGAAGCAAACACTGCCGTACCATACTTTACTGGAACCATTTCGCCGCATTTTCAGGCCCCTATTTGAGAACCTCTGGATAAGACCAGAACGCAGAAATGTTCGTCATCCAGTATAAAATCACACTTAAAATAAAAAAAACAAGTCTGTAGATTATTTAGTTCCGAAGTTAAGCGAAAGCAAAGTTTCGCATTTAAGACACTCACTCACTCACTCATGATCATCAGAATATAACTAGTACTTCGCATAAACTCAGAGAGCTGAAATTTTGGTACAGAGACTATAAAAACTAGAATAATCGAAGATCTGGAGTGCCTGGTGATAAATAAAAAAAAAGGAAAGAAATATTTGTAATAATAAAGAAACTACTCCTAAAAAGAAAAAAAATGTGTCAAATAAGAAAATCTAATAAAATAAATCAATATGCACTTCCACAAAAAGAAGTGAAATCCCACCAAAAACATTCTGTAAAAAACTAGCCAAGTCTCGATGGAGCTGCTTGTTTATCTCTAAAAATTAATGAAATCTAGACAAAGTCGTGCCAAGTCTAAGGTTCCTTACTGCGATTTCTTTATTATTATAGTTAATCTTGTGTGACTTGGCCGTTGGCCGAAAATTGCCACTTGGAAAACGTTGATTCAATATCCAGTCAATTGTAGGCTTGATAAAGCTGCGTATTTCAATAATACTTATGTGTAGGCGAGCCTGAAATAAACAGTATAAAAAAAAAACCAGTACGGACTTGTAATCATTGAAAGAAGTCCGTCTGTACGTCTATTTTATGTTAGATCGGTGGTCGATTTGACGCTCCAAAAAGAAGAGAGCAGAAGTCAGCCTTGTCAATGCTTAATGCATGTGTTGCGCAATCAACAACAGCCTAAAATGAGACACTAGCGTCCAATTATCAATACCAGTATGGGTTATTATCTCGCTTAACAAACATAGGTAATTACAACAGATATAACATTACGTGTAAACAAAATTGACTTGTACCCACTAACGTATAAAGAATGTTCAACGGCCAAGTCACACAACATTAACTATAATAATAAAGAAATCGCAGTAAGGAACCTTAGACTTGGCACAACTTTGTTTAGATTTCATTACTTTTTAGAGATAAATAAGCAGCTCCGTTGAGACTTGCCTAGTTTTTAGGGTTCCGTGCCAAGCAAAAAACGGAACCCTTATAGATTCGTCATGTCTGTCTGTCTGTCCGTCTGTCCGTGCGTATGTCACAGCCACTTTTTTCCGAAACTATAAGACCTATAATGTTGAAACTTGGTAGGTAGATGTATTCTGTGAACCGCATTAAGATTTTCACACAAAAATAGAAAAAAAACAATAAATTTTAGGGGTCCCCATACTTAGAAGTGAAACTCAAAAAAAAATTTTTCATCCAACCCATACGTGTGGAGGACCTATCTATAGATAGGTACCCCACACGTATGGGTTAGATGAAAAAATTTTTTGAGGTTTCTAACATTTTTTTTGTTAAACTGAATATTTTTCGCGAGAGACACTTCCAAAGTGGTAAAATGAGTGTCCCCCCCCCCCTGTAACTTCTAAAATAAGAGAATGATAAAACTAAAAAAAATATATGATGTACATTACCATGCAAACTTCCAACGAAAATTGGTTTGAACGAAATCTAGTAAGTAGTTTTTTTTTTAATAGGTTATAAATCGTAAACTGCATTTTACCTTTTATTCAATCAACACACATATAAAAATAAAATAAAAATTATATTATGTTACCTGCTGCTGCGGAACCCTTCATGGGCGAGTCCGACTCGCACTTGGCCGCTTTTTTACAGAATGTTTTTGGTGGGATTACTGTGACAGTAAACATTCACAAATATAAAAAAAAACAAATAGCAACAACTTAACCAAAGAGAATTTATTGCCAATTTACTTACCTCCTTGTAAGTAGGTATAACAGTCCCCACGACACAGGAAATCCTAGTGTGGGGACCAGAGATATATTTGGTTCAATAGTTATATTTACCTACAGATGAATTATGTAGATTATTTTGTAAACAAACTTTTGTATGAATGAAGATTATTATTATTATTTTTAAAAAAAGAATAAAACAACCGCAACGGCCTTTAACGCATCAAATCTTTATAAATACCTCCGTCGAATTAACTAGAAATCCCTTAATACTAAAAAAATAGCATAATTTATTTTATTTGTTATTATTTATTTATCTTTATTGTATACACAAAGTAAAATAGTACAACAAAATGAGCTACAAGATTTTTAAGTATGTAAAACAATTGGCGGTCTTATCGCTCACGGCAATTTCTTCCAGTATTTACTTTTTAATCGATTTCAAAAAAGGAGGATGTTCTATGTCCCACTGTATGTTTTTTTTTTTGATCAGTTAATTTCTAAGAGAAGTTTAATTTTCGTAATATGTAATACTTTTCATACCAGTACATCAGCATATTATATACCTACTAGAAACATCTTTTTTTTATGGCCCTGCCAAAATGACTCCAAGCAGAGTATGCTTGATGGAAAACATGAGCAGAATCCAAGAGTGGTGGTCATCATACTCATTGCAGACTTATTTAGCTGTTTCATATAATCAAGTTTATTGTACACTTTCTTTAACGGTTTAGGCATGAGATTCGAATTTTTTTCTTATGTGTTCATACGAAAAAATCTTTTTCCGTATTAAAAGTACAAGCAAAAAAGTCGAACCTGAATCATCTACTAAAGTGAAACTAGATTGTAAGTCAAATATTCTTGGATATCAAAAGTAGGTAAAGCCTTTGAGCCATGTGACGTCACATTAATCTGCCGTCATTGTAGATCATTCATCATTAATCCAAACAACTCTGTTTATCAAAGTACTGTATACCTCACCATGTTTGCCCAAGATCCCAATCTTTAAATAACTGCTGGTCGGGCAAACAATAAATTAAAAAAAATTAAAACCATGCTCTTTGTGTCAGTTTTACACGTTAATAAATTTAATCAGCTACTTTTTAAAATATGTGTTTAAAAATAAAATATAGACAATAAACTACAACTCTCATCGTTTACCTAATTCACAAAATTTGAAATAGTTTTGCCAGAGTATTGTATCCACCCAGGCAATGTTTTACCTCTGTTATCTACTTTTATTTAGTTTTTGTCTTCGCAAACATGTCATTTAAAAGTCATACACTGCTTTATATAAATTATTATCAACGACATATTAAATCGCTGTAATACGCTTATAATTCTCTATATAAATATTTGTAATTTTTATGTCTTTAGCAGTATACATAAATTCTTTGTCTTATTTTTAATCTCACAAAGCAATACTAAATGTATATAAACGGCCACAAGGTTTATACCTGCAATTTAAATTAAATATTGCAATAAAAGACTTTTTAGAATTCTAGCTAATCCCTCTTTTAAGTGTTTAATGACATAATGTTTTTGTTGTTTAGGCCCCCCGATGAGGACACAGGGTCCCATGATAGTGAATTCGAAGAGGAAGAGGAGGATACAACAGCTCACCTAAAGCCTCGACGACCATTCTGGGCCAATAAAATGCAGTTCGTGTTGGCCTGTGTTGGTTATTCCGTTGGTCTGGGAAACGTCTGGCGTTTCCCATACCTGTGTTACAAAAGCGGTGGCGGTAAGTAATTCATCATTATACCAATATACATAAGAGATAACATACAGATCACACAACAATACAATCACAATGCGTAAACATTGAGTGATATGGTGGTTTTTTTTTTATATTTCGAACATTTTTTTTTAACACACAACGCCATCTAGTCCCAAGCCAAGCAGAGCTTGTGTTATGGGTACTAGACAACTGATACAAATACATATATACTTTTTTTTTGTAAATGCATACCTAATATACATATAAAACACCCAAACTCCGAAACAAATATTTGTAGATCATACAAACATTTGGTCCGACCCAGGAATCGAACCCGAGACCTCATGATCAGCAGTCGTATACGCCAACCGCGAGACCAATGAGGCAGTCATTACGACCACGAGATTTAAATTGTAATGCGATTTCTGCTGCTATGTTTAGGATTCTTCTTATTGGGTTGATCACCAAGGGCATTATAGACCTGAGTCCCGCCTGCCACCACTGCGACTGCAGTGAGGACTCGGCCCAGCACACGCTGGCGGTTTGCCCCACTTGGGCACCGCAGTATCGGGCCCTCACTGCAGTCATCGGAGGAGATCTCTCGCTACCGGCCGTCATACGCTCCATGGCCGGTAGCGACAGCAGTTTTACCGCGGTTGCAGTCTTCTGCGAAGACGTAATTTCGCAGAAGGAGGCGGCGGAGAAGGCCCGGGAGGACGATGTCAACTAGGACCCAATTCGCCGCCGGCGAACCGGGCGGCGGAGGCGCGCCTATCAGCGCCTCATGCCGCCCTGGGTGTGGCCGCGGATGGTCGGGACGGGTTTTCCCCTCCATCCGCTTCAGTGGCTCCCGCGAGGGGGCGACACACGCGTGTGCCGTACGTCGCCTAAATTGAGAGTCCTTCAGGTGACGGTGTCCACTTCTGTGCGGGCAGGCGCTGGGAGGGATCTGGATGTGTTAATAACAGCAGCTCCCGGGTCCCTCCCGTCTTAGGCGCAGAGTGGCACACCGTGTGGTTTTAGTCGGTTCGAGTCCGTCACACCGCCCCGCTGCAAACCCCGGTGTGGTGACGGTCCGAGGGGTTTTCCACACGTAAAAAAAAAGGGTTTGTTTATTGTCCGTACGTGTTAATAACAGCAGTTCCCGGATCCCTCCCGTCTCAGGCGCAGAGTGGCACACCGTGTGGTTTTAGTTTTCGATTCCGACACGCCGGGTTCCACGCGTTACAAAAAGGGTTTGTAAAACCGAGATGTAAATAGCCTATACAATAGTAGGTTCTATCTCTGTAAGGTATTACTGTTTAATTTAGTGCCCTTTGCAAGCAAGGTAATAAATTAAAGAGTTAGTCCGTTTACTCTGATTTATTCACACACGGTAACAATTACATAATAGTTAACATTACACGATACCGCGAACGACTATCGTCTACAGTTGACTCGGAGCGGAGCGACTAACTCCGACTAACTCGCGCCGATCGCCTATGCTCGGCTGTCATAAATTCTGCTGACACCAATAATACATACATGTGTCCCTACAGGTTTATTTCAAGTTTTCTTTCCCTTTGCAGTGATGTTGTCCTATGTAATTTGCTCCCGTAATCATTTCTTACGATACCCATGGGATAAATAGGTGTGGTGACATTCCGTATTCTTAATCTGTCACCACACTGTAATTGAGATGTATCATTAACTAAATCAACGGCTGTCTATTCTAGTCTGCAATAAAATACTTCATGATGTCATAAAAAGTGTTGCTAAGAGTGGTTAAGACACTTTGTTAAGCAATTACACAAGTACTTAGCTAAATACACATAACTTTTCTTGTAATTTTTTTTTATTAATTGAACTACAAGATTACATTCAATATTGCACATCGGACGATTTTTTAGCAATAAACATTTTTATTTACTCTAAATATATCAATATCCCGAGCACATTCCGCACCGGTAGTTAAAGCAATATAGCGTCGTCTGGACTGTTGTAAATTAACTCATTAAGGCGTCAAAAACAGATCGTGTCCCTCGTGACATTGCATTAAGTCTGTATAAATTGTCGAGGATTATGTGTAATAGAAAAAAAATTACCTACACACGAAATACGGACACAATTGAGATGACCATGAGGACATCAGCTATGTAATTATCACATATATTTTTTATATAAATACGAACGCGTATAAAGATAGTGTACGAAAATTCTAAAACTAAATATGGAGAAACCCCTTTGTTAATAATTATACACTGTAAATGTTGGTATATTTTTTTAATTTTTTTTTAAATATACAACGGCATTAGGAATAAACATCCTGAGCCGCGGGGGACTTTACAAACATACATGAAACGGACACAAGGAACACCCAGACTCAAAACAACAATATGTGGATCATACAAAGTGTTGTCCCACTTCGGATTTGAACCCTCAACACTTGGCGCAGCAGAAAGTGGCGTGGCGACTGCCTAATCCACTAAGTACTTGAGAAGTATCAGACGATTACAAAGGACAACTTTAAGAAAGTTAAAATGTTCTTGCAGTTCAAGCCTTGCCAAACTTACCAGAGTCTTAAATATTCACCACAGGCGCGGTCAATGGTTCTGGTGAAATCGGTCGTTCCAACGCTCAATCGAAAACCTGATACAGAGTACAGAAAGGCATTTTGGGTTTGTGCAGATCAAATTTTTATCAGGAATTATTATTATTTAAGGCAGCGACATATTTCGATCAATATTTTTATAATTGGCTGACCCGAAAAACGTTGTTCAGCTTTAATAAATTATCAAAAAACTCAAACCGCGATTAAAGAATGTAAGATGGGGGAATAGGAGGATGATTAATACCTTACGAGCTCATACCTACCATTTATACAAAAATAATCATTAAAATTGATTCTTCATCACATCAATAAACTGCCACTGACAGAGACAGAGTCTTATCTATTACATAGGTTGATGCTCTTTGATGTGTATCAAAGAGCATCATCATCATTATATGTAAAAAGCAAAAACAATACGTTAAGTTATTTCATGAAAAACGGTAATTCCATATGTAAAGACCTAATGTTAACTCAACATTCATCTTTTAACAAATTGCTCTCGCCTCATGACGACACTTATGCGGTTCATTATCATTAGCTTATATTATACGATCATTAGTAAAGTGCAAAAGCAATGAATACAGCAGGAAATCAATCACACAAACAAAAATGTTAGACATCTTTAATATACATAAACATATAATACGTATTTTAGGCACTCTGACGTCGTAGTAACTTCGTCAAACTAATATTATAAATGTGAAATTTTGTAAGGATGTGTGTGTGTCTATGTTTTTTATTCTTCCACGCAAAAACTACTGAATGGATTTGGATGAAACGTTACAGTAATATTCTTACGTAAGAAGGGGGAAGGGGTTGGGGTATGGGCCTCCGGTATCCTCACTCACTCGGTGAAACACAGCGCTAGCGCTGTTTCACACCGGTTTTCTGTGAGGCCGTAATAAGTACAGTACATAATACAGTACGTAATAAGTAATAAGCTTAATACATCAGAATAATACATAGGCTACTATTTGCCGCGATAATCAACACACACGCGGGCGTAGCCTAGGGCAACAGCTAGTTTAGTATAATACATAAATTGCAGAACATATATTGTACATATATAGATAAACAAGCAGCTCCATCGAGACTTAGCTAGTTTTTTTACAGAATGTTTTTGGTGGGATCGTTTACAGTGGATCGATTGAACAGGAAAACTAAAAGAGAGACTCACCATTTAAGTCCTTGCATTTTAGTTAAAGATGTAAAAATTTTAATGCAATTTAGTGCATTTAAAAATAAAAAACGCCATATCTACATCTACACTATTATATAAAGAGGTAAAGTTTGTGTGTTTGTATATTTGTTAAATTGTAAGGGGTAATCTCGGGATCTACTGAACCGATTTTGAAAATTCTTTCACCAATAGAAGGCTACGTTATTTGGGAGTGACATAGGCTATCTACACTATTATATAAAGAGGTAAAGTTTGTGTGTTTGTATATTTGTTAAATTGTAAGGGGTAATCTCGGGATCTACAGAACCGATTTTGAAAATTCTTTTACCAATAGAAGGCTACGTTATTTGGGAGTGACATAGGCTATATAATAACCCGAAAAGTGTAAAGACTTTTTCGTGGTAGCTGAATTTGCAAAGTAAGTCGGAGAAAAAATGTTTACCGCCCAACGAAGTGGGCACGGGTCAGCTAGTCTATATATAAATACGTGAAGCAAAAACGTACCCCTATATACGAAAATTTTGCAAACAGAGTATGAAATTTGTCGCATTTTAAATTTATAGGGAGGAGAAGTGCTAAAGCTTAAAAAAAACGCAGTCTTAAGGACTGTATACTATAGGAGTGTGTAAGCGTGAAGCAAAAAATTTTTGTACCCCTTTTGACGAAAATAATGCGAACGGTAGTTTATGCAATTTGGGACAGCACAGATAAAGTTTTTATGGAGAAGTAGTGCAGAAGCTAAAAAAAATATGGCGTAAATTCGAAAACTGGCCGAGCACTAGTTTATGTAATCAGTTTATCTTGTAAATGCGGTAAAACTAAAATTCAAATAAATTTTGCTATGGAGTCTTATCTTTCAGAATCCTGTAGTGGAACTGACACGATTTTAGTATATTAATGAGGTATCTACAAAACAGCATGAATATCGTCACTACAGAGAAAGCATCTTACCCAATTCGCATTCGTATTCTTACATAATCGGAATAAGATATTAGTAGTCAGTAGAGATATCGGTCGAAATATTCAATTCGATATTTGTATTTTTTTTTGTGTGGATTATTGGAGTGATCGTGTTGATATGTACATTTATATTGGGAACACAGGACTAAACACGTTCGGTGTTGATTAGTTTTTCTCCTCCAAGTACATTTTAGTTGATCGGCTATTACTAAACACTACAGTACACATAAAGTATAGTGCACTATAACATAAAATAAAATAAATAAGTATAGTCCTTTGATCTACTGAAAATCCTACGGAACCTTAAAAGATATCAAGAATCATTATATTATCAGTTGGATTTGAAACAGTCTTTGTCACTTGAGAAAGGACACAAGTTTGTGGCGACTTCCACATACAGCGCAACAGAAATATACTACAGCGCCATCTACCGAAGTTACACTGAACTACGGAGTAACGAAGGAAACTAAGAAACTACCAATCCTGAATCGCGCAGTGAAAGTTCGCGCGCCAATTAAGATACATACAACATCCCAACATCAACCGTTGGGCAGTTGGCCCGCCAGGCATGATCACCTCGCCTGGTCGGAGGATCCTCCCTTTGTGTTGGTCGGACATGACACACCTGTCCCCCACAAGTTAATTAACATCACGGTCAAACCTTTAGGATCACTGACCTTTAGGATACGAGTAAAATTGCAAGGTATAGCTTTTTTAAAATAAAACATAATTATATACAGCTGGTATTAGTAGTAAAGGTAAAATATCTTATGTACACATGAGCGCGGGATCGTGTCCATGTGTTTGTTTGTGTCGTTGAGTGTTAACGATGTTGGTTGACACCGAAGCAACAACACGAACCAATAAAACTACAATGCGGTGTGAATTGTAGATGATGATATGAACAAACATATGCTTGATACATAGAGAATATAAATATGTAGAGAAATCATTATGTAATGTAGTCGCGCTTGGTAAATTGAATTCACGTAAACACAGTTTGAAACGTTTTTTTATCTCTCTATAATAATTAATTATCTTTCTCTTTAAATGTAAGAAATCCAAATTTTCATTAATATTGGTACAGTATCTACGTACTAAAGGTGTATAAGCGTAGCAAACAAACCAATCTACATTTCGTAAAATAAAATATACTCATTAATTCTCCAAGCCAAAATATTATTTAGCAAACTATAAAATAATATCATCTTATCTTTACATACGTGTAGTAAAAGTGTATTATGTGCAATATAAACCTAACAATTATGATTATGATAAAATTAATATAATTTAATAATAAAAAATATATAACACATAATACCGATTACAGAACATTAACTAAAATAACAACAAAACTTATTACTTTACATTATTACTTACTATTCTAAATTATACACTTTTATATTTTACAACTTAAAACTTGTTTATGGCCGTAACAAATTACTTACTTTCTGCTTAAAACACCATTGTTTCAGATTAATAATAACTTACATAGCTACCAACCTAATATAAGTATGAGTTTATATACTAAACTAAAATGGTAGGTACCAACTCGTATCACATTATGCCTATTAATATTCCGCAAGTAGCCTTGTAAAGGTATTGCAACGAGTATTCATTGTGGACACGACAATTGAAAACTCAACTGTTAGCATCTAATCAATGAATACTACGAATGTGGGTGTCAAACCGTTAGTGCATACAGGTACAAATTCATGGTAA
Source organism: Diaphora mendica (assembly GCA_949125395.1). Classification (NCBI taxonomy): domain Eukaryota; kingdom Metazoa; phylum Arthropoda; class Insecta; order Lepidoptera; family Erebidae; genus Diaphora; species Diaphora mendica. The sequence goes on from OX421318.1 coordinate 15,331,939, forward strand.
AGGATTGTTTAAATACTTACCTATAACGGTTTCCAAGTAAATCTAATAAATAAATATAGATATTGTAAGCGTACACCACAGGAAACTGCTTAGTGTTCCATGATATAGAGATACTATGATCTTGTGATCTCATGTGAATTAAGTTTATGAAACTTGAGTCGCTACTTGGGAACAGTGTTGGATTTATATCATGAGATAACTAGAAACGATCTGATCTTGTGTTTAAAAACACACAACGGGACCAAACGTACCTATCTATCTATACTTATAATAAAAATGTAACAGGTCAAATTCTGTACATTGAAGATATTTTGAAAATTTTTTTGGAGGGCACTCTGTTATCGATACTGAAACGAAAACTATTTTTTTTTTTCATTTTTGTCTGTCTGTCTGTCTGTCTGTATCTTGGCCGCGCATCACGCCGAAACTACTGAACGGATTCAAATGAAACTTGGCATGATTTGAGTTCATACTACGAGGTAGGACATAGGATACTTTTTATCCCGAAATTCAGCACGGTTTCCTGGAGAGAGGGGATGAAAGTCAAAATATGTACTTAGTTGTAATTCAATAACACATAGTCCGATTTCATTCATTCTTTTTTTGCTAGAAAGAAAATGAATAAAAGATAACGGGATAAGTGTTTTTTTTTTGTCCGCAACTGTACACTGCCTGTGGGAAGCTGAGGCAGATATGTAAATATGGTGGTACGAAGTTCGCCGGGTCAGCTAGTACTTAAATAAAACACTTCTTTGTTTGAAATCCCGCACGTTTGAAAATTGTAAAGTAAAATTATGGGTGTTCCAAATGGAAACAAATATTTCTCCTACAAAATATATGGTTTGATCCTTCCAACATATATCGATAACGAGGTCATCAAAAAATGATACTAACTAGCTGAATTTTTAACAGTTGCTTAGTTAATATTGATATAATATAACAGACACATTGTCCTACAAAAAAAACCTTTGAGCGTAGGACCGGAATAACGTACTTATTCCGGTCCTACGCTCAAAGGTTTTTTTTCCCTGCCAACTACCTGCCTACCACAATCGAAATTTTTTGTAAGGTGTAAGGCCACATTAAAATAAAGCTACTCACGAAAAATTAGCTTGATAGTAATAACTTGTAAAATTTGTACCAGGGGTCCCGCACTAAATGTTTATCCTGTGAAAAAATCGAGCCTTTGAACGACCTTTGACTTTTCAGTCATAATCGCTAACTACTAGACAAATAAGACTTGTATGTTTCATTACATAAACCTCACCATGAATCATCATTGTAGGAAAATCGGCGTACGATATTATTTTTATTATTTTCAAATACAATTCACGACAATTCAATAAAATATATTACGTAATTTTTATGAAAATATGCCTTACTGTTATATATGACAGAGATACGCGAGATAAAAGTATTACTCATTAAAATGTAATAGGTATTTTAGTTCGAGTTTATCGTAAGTTTTTTTGTATTATTTACTGACAATCCCTTCTAGTTCAGTGTACTATTTGACAGGTAGGTAAGGTATTAGTCATTGAATATATATTTACAAAGACAAGAAATCGTCCAAATAGTGTGTCTTAAAAGGGATACCTACGTATAATCCTCTTCATGTTTAAATATAGGATACAGATAACTTTGTACTAGCTTACTGCCAAACCTATAAATGACGCTATTTACTTCGTACATACATACAAATAGATTATATACAGAACTAGGCACATATAGATGAATGAGTAGACGGCTACTAATTATACCAGTTCCTGTGGGTCAATTCATCGGTATCAAGGATATAATTGGCACTGTAATTGTGACCACAAGCAATGCTTAAGACGTTACTATACATGGGTATTAGACTATACATAGGTACCTACCAAGATGTTTTTGTAGTGTTTAAAAATCTGGTACAAAAAATCTACTGCAACATCTCACTCTTGTAGCCAATCGGTTGATTCGCCCCTATATATCACAATTATAATATGCGACAGTCGATACATCAATGAAAAAGGAAAACCCCTTTAAAACTTACTATCTAGATTATATTTTGCATTTTTTTGTAATCTGTTGATACACTATACTATTAGTTATTGTTATTTAACTTTTTTTGTTGTTACTGTTGATATACGATACTACATTTTAAACAAAAAAAGCGGCCAAGTGCGAGTCGGACTCGCCCATGAAGGGTTCCGCAGCAGCAAGTAACATAATATAATTTTTATTTTATATTTTTACATTTGTGTTGATTGAATGAAAGATAAATTGCAGTTCACGATTTATGACGTATTAAAAAAAAACTACTTACTAGATTTCGTTCAAACCAATTTTCGTTGGAAGTTTGCATGGTAATGTACGTCATATATTTTTTTAGATTTATCATTCTCTTATTTTGAAGTTAGAGGGGGGGGGACACACATTTTACCACTTTGGAAGTGTCTCTCGCGCAAAATATTCAGTTTAGAAAAAAATAATGTTAGAAACCTCAATATCATTTTTGACCTATCTATAGATACCCCACCCCACACGTATGGGTTGGATGAAAAATTTTTTTTTGAGTTTCAGTTCTGAGTATGGGGACCCCCAAAATTAATTGTTTTTTTTCTATTTTTGTGTGAAAATCTTAATGCGGTTCACAGAATACATCTACCTACCAAGTTTCAACATTAAAGGTCTTATAGTTTCGGAATAAAGTGGCTGTGACATACGGACGGACAGACAGACAGACATGACAAATCTATAAGGGTTCCGTTTTTTGCTTGGCACGGAACCCTAAAAACGACGCTGAAAAAGTATAAAACAAGTTTGAAAAGCCGTAGTCACCCGTTGTTAAAGTGTTATGGTGTGTTTCTATGTACCGTGTGACTACGGCTTTTCAAACTTGTTTTATACTTTTTCAGCGTCGTTTTTTGTCGTAGTTGGGTTTTAGTTTTAACTTTTTTTTATTTAAAATGTTTTGGTGCCGTTATTAATATATAATATGTTTATATTTGAAATGTACAAGTAACGCCCTTTCCAATGATACCAAATACGGCATAATTATCTCAAATTTATTTTTTAATACAGTACTTTATGTCGGCTAGAGGGCGCCACATTAGATTAAGTGACACGTCATATAGCCTATAACCAGCGGATAAATCAAGACGCTTCTAACGATACCTCATTTGTCCAGTTATAATAAGTAGATAAGGAGCTATGAGGGAACAAATGAACATACATACATACATAGCCCGTCAAAATCATAACCCTCCTTTGGCTTTGCCTTAGTCGGGTAAAAATAAGAGACAGAACATGCATAATCTGTCTGTCTGTTCGCGATAAACTCGAAAGCTACTGCACGGATTTTGTTGCGGTTTTTACTAATAGATAAAGTGATTCTTGAGGAAGGTTTTCCTATATAATTTGTTAAATTTTTTAGAATATTGGCTAAAATATAACGTTATTTGTTGAGACGTCGGAAAAAATTAAGCCGCGCATTTTCTCGGGGCAACATAGGGTATATTGTATTTTCCGTAAAGAGCGAGGACGAAGCCGGGGCAGGTTGCTAGTAATATATAGTTTAATACTTATTTCAGTTATCTGTATATTAATATATGAAGCGAAAACTTTGTACCCTTTTTATTTTTTTTTACATTATGCATACTATGAAATTTGACACAGTAAAATTTTATATGGAAAATACATAACACATACATACAATAAAACAGAAAGTTAAAAAAAAAAACAGAATGTTAAAATAAACTCCGGTACAGCATTCTTACCAACAGGAACTAATAAGATGTTTTTTATTGTTTCAGGAGCATTTTTAATACCTTACTTCATAGTACTCTTAGTGTGCGGTGTGCCAATGCTTTTCATGGAATTAGCCGTGGGCCAATATACTGCTCACGGGCCCATTGGTGCACTCTCACAAATATGCCCCCTATTCAAAGGTGAGTTTATTGAATTTACTTCTTAAACAATTATATCATCACTCGTGACTAACAGCAGATCTTTGACAACATATAAAAGTAACATGTAGCACAGTATAAGCTATGGAAATTATATAATGAATGAGCGAGGTTGCCATTATTGAATCTTTACACAAGTTCTTATTTGCTCTTTTTGTCTTCCCTGCACACCTACTTTTACAATTATTAAGTACGACAAGAACAAACGTATAATCTTACTGATATGCTCCCATTTTAATTTTATCTTGGATTGACTGAAGTTTCAAACGAGTAAGATAGGTGTATATTTTCAGAAAGTTTGTTTCATTTAATCATTATTTTAAATATTTTTTCGTCAAATTGTAACATAAATTGTAGCTATTTTCAATTCCAGAATTAATACCGCATTCCGTGTGCGTACTTATTCAGTAAGTAGGGAATAAAATGTATAAATAAAAAAATTACGTATTCTTTTCCATGCTTAACCGTAAATCGTCACAGTAGATGTACAAGGTATGCTCATCAGCTGATTATAATAAAATTATCGATATTAGTAGACGATTATCTACCGCTTTTAATTTTTTTTTCTATCGTTAATCCTTACATAATCCAAATAATGCAATTATCTGTGTTTGTATAGGTGCCAAGATAATATTAGGCACATTATAGTGTTTTTAAATAATTTATATTTGATTGTGTTTATTATTATTATTTATTTATTATTAATTAAAAATAATCCAAACTGAGTTACATATATGTCCCCCAAAACCTGGTAGATGGTTTGAAAATGTAATAATAATAATTAGTAATAATTTTGTAATGGTTTTGTTATGTATGTTTTTCTCAACAAATACTGAATATCATAACAAACACCGATACGAATATGTTGAGTGATTCTTAAGATTAAACCGTAGGTATAAATATTCAGAAATATACAAGCTCACCAATATTTATTTCTGATTTCAGGTGCTGGCTTAGCAAGTGTAGTGATCTCATTTTTAATGTCCACTTATTATGCGGTGATAATCGCATGGGCGATATACTACTTCTTTACGTCGTTTAAAACTGAAGTTCCATGGGCCAGCTGCTCCAACCGCTGGAACACGGCGCAGTGTTGGGTCCCATCTCACAACCACACCAAGCCGAACGGTTCGCAAACACCCACCGAACAGTTCTTTGAGTAAGCTTTTATTCTCTATATAAATAGGTAGCAGCCATAGTGTTTGTCATTCGTCACGAATACGAGTGTCATCACCCCTATCCAATACGTAGGTGTCGTACAAGCCGCATATGCGAACTAACTACGCAAGATATCAGTAATAGATATCCCCGTCCCTATGATAAAGTGGGTTAAAGCCTTCTTCTCGTCTTCATACTATTAGGGCGAACTAGTAGTAATAATTTGCGCTTACTGCAATAAATTACTCTAAAATTTAAAAAAAATAAAAATCACCGACGCAAACACTTAATCGAGTAATCATACGCCAAAGATGCGTAACATCATTTTGGAAAAGAGCTGATACTCTTACACTGCTGGACCGATATTAACCAAACATAACTAAGAACCACCTCAAATAAACTGGCTTTGAAATGAAACAAAACCGCATCGATGTCGGTCCATCCGTTTGAGAGCTACGATGCCACAGACAGACACACACACACACAGACAGACAGACATCGACGTCAAACTTATAACACCCCTCTTTTTGCGTCGGGGGTTAAAAAGAGCACTACCTCAGTCCTATCATAATCTTAACAACTAGATATTACAATCCTAAGTACATTAAAGTGTCTAGTTAAACCCTTTAAAATTAACTTGTAGATGGATACTATCAATGCTATTTAATATACTCGTGGAATTTTACTGCACATGAATATCACTAAGTGTTATTGTGACCCCGTATAAAAACTTATATTTACATTTAAAGTATTTTTCTTATAGCAAAAATGAGTTTATATCATTCTTTCTAAGCATGTATGCTTTGTAATGAGTATATTGAGTATACAGACACATAAATAAACTTATAATTGAAGCGAAATCTGTGACAATCTCAAGAGATCGAATGTACTTCATCGGGTTTGCGGTATTAGAGAAACTGGAAATTAACCGCAAGATAGTTTATAATACGGGGGAGTTACTTCATCTATCTACAAGAAAGTTCCGTATTATACGTTTTAGAGTCAATAATAATATTTTTGTGGAAACAGGGTATTCTATCTGGGATCTACGTTACAAAATAAAATTCATAAAGTTTGACATAAATTACTTGTATGGACGTTACAAAAGATCAAATCAAATAATGGTCATCAAATAATAATCTGTTACTAAAATCAATAGCATAACTATAGCACAGCAGCGGCGTGTAAGTTTCTACTGTATCTAAATTTTAAGTTACAATATATGTTTTGATGAAATTTTCTAACGGTGATGGCGCTTAGACACGTCGAATTAGCAAGAATTTTGTTTCAGGCATTCCTACGTACCCACCCACCTTTGATAACAAGGCGCCTTCATTGAAAAAGAGCCATTTGAAAACATTCCTAGAAATCTCGTCTCCTCTAGATATTGTTATCGAAAGGAGGCAATAATAAAATCAATGATTCGCCATTTTTAATAGCTTTTAATAGTTTACAGCTGGACATAGGCCTCTCCTTAAAAGGAAGTTTTGACGTAGTATAACACTGGCCACACGAGCTAGTATAGGATTAAAATTTGTTTAAAATTATCCCTTCTTTTTGCAGTGATACTGTATGGTCCTGCGTAATTAGTGGTCTCTTACGACATGCTTACGACACCCATGGAAAAAATAGATGTGGTGTCACTGCGTATTCTTAATCTGTCACACATATACAAATTAAATTTAAGTTGCTATTTATTTTTGCGGTACATTGCGATAATCTAATTTGTCACTAAATTTCACGTATAAGTTAATACTGCCTCCTTAAACCACAAAATATTGCGTAAACACTAGTATTTAAACATTGATGATTTCATAATAAGTAAGTAAATAATCCAGGTACTATAAATCTATCAAGATAAAATAAGAATCCAAACAGACGGAAAACAGCTATTCGACGAATTCGTTTTATGATGTTTATGACTAATTGAAACCTGCGATCTTTTTTATTTTTTATTAGAACGTACATCGATATAATCATGTTATCATATAACTAGCTTTTACACGCGGCTTCGCTCACGCTTACTTTCATCTCCTGATTTACCCCCTTAGGGGTGGAATTTCAAAAATTCTTTCGTAGTGCTCACTTACGTTATATAAAGAACCTACATATCTCTGGGTATGTCAGTCAGTCAGTGAGTCACCTTACTCTTATAAATAATATAGATATAGTACCATACATGTTGTTTTAACCCTACAACTTCTTTAAAACTTAAGAGAGATAATCTGCCTAGTTTATGAACTTCCACTAAATATTGCAGCCTTGATACTCATAATTTGTTTCTATATTTTCAGAAAAAAAGTACTGAGCATTAGTGATGGAATTGAATATCCAAATGGAATGCGGTGGGAATTAGCAGCCTGTTTGGTGTGTGCTTGGGTGCTAGTCTACTTCGCCATATGGAAAAGTATCAAATCTTCTGCCAAAGTCCGCTATATCACAACAACACTACCTTTCCTACTCATTATTGTATTCTTGGGACGATCATTGACTCTTGATGGAGCAGATATGGGCCTACGATACTTCTTCAAACCTGATTGGGAACTCTTAAAGCAATCAAGACCATGGGTTAACGCTGCATCACAAATATTTAATTCAATCGGAATCGCTTTTGGCTCGATGATAATGTTCGCCTCTTATAATCGATTCGATAATAATTTTTTACACGACACTTTGGCGGTTTCGTTAATTAATGCAGTGACAAGTCTGATAGTGGGGATCTTCACGTTTGCTACTATTGGAAATATAGCTTTTGAGCAAAACACTTCTGTCAAGGATGTCATTGCCGATAGTAAGTATCACTTTACAAGGGACGTTATCGCAGTTTTCTTTTAAATCAAATCGACACTATAAATTACTGTAACATTTCTTTATAATTAATTTGTATTGTACAAAAATAGTTACAGCATTATTGGCAAAATTCTACGTAGGCTTGTATAGCTATGAAAATTAGTAATATCACTTTTTGGGTCTAAATAATACAGGTAGGTCTACGTCTACATACCCTTCCCCTTAGCTTGTCATAATATTTTTTTTTTCAATTTCTTTGATTTCAGGTCCTGGTTTAATATTTGTCGTATATCCGCAAGCTATAGCAAAAATGCCGGCATCCCAACTATGGGCTGTATTATTTTTCTTCATGTTTCTCTGTCTTGGACTGAATAGCCAGGTAAATGTTCAAAAAAATTTATAGACAACATCTCAAACATCTGGAATATAACCACCATTAAACTAACCTGTTGTTTTTCAGTTCGCAATCGTTGAAGTGGTGGTGACATCAATTCAAGATGGATTCCCGGACATGATACGCAAAAGACTTGTGTACCATGAACTTTTAGTGCTGTGTGTGTGTGGTGTTTCATTAGTTTTCGGTCTACCACACATAATTCATAGCGGGATATACTACTTTCAACTAATGGACTACTACGCCGCCTCACTGAGTATCACATACCTGGCCTTCTTTGAAGTCATCGGTATCGCTTGGTTCTATGGTGTAGGAAGATTATCTAAAAATATTAAACAAATGACAGGTTTGTATACTTTGCATTCATATAAATAATATAAGTGGCTTCTTAATGTACCTACAGAGAGTATAAAATTATGCAAAACATAAAAACACTTGGCTGATCTGTTTTAACTGACTTGTGATTTTTATGTTTAAAAATTTGTATATTTATCAGCAGTCTAGTGGCCATAGCACAGGCATTGCCTTGTTTAGGATCAAACAGCAGCCTATGAATAGGATGCACCTTATGTTCAACTCGAACATTTCGCAGAATATTGAAAAAAATACAGATGTTAAAAACGCGATTCAACATCACTGTAAATTTATCAGATGATATCCGCATGCCTGAAGACTTATCAGATATACTAAATCTTTAAATCCCGTTCGATGTGTAGCATTCAACTTGAGAATTTTCATATCGTGATTAGTTTTCCGTGAAAGATAAACGATAATCTCGGGAATTATTAGTCGGATTCGAAAAAAAATTTTTTATTTATGATAGAGTATGAATTGAGAAAGGTTGTATTGCATCACGCTAATATCAGCTGCTGTAAACGGCAACTATTATTACGGAAATTATTATCAACAAATTTTATATCGTGTAACAGCAATTATGAGACATTGATTGAATGTCAGGATAATACAGATTCTTAGACAAAGAATTACCAGATTAAATTCTGACAATTCATAAAATATCAACTGACTTAAGTTGTTGAAAGATGTTCGACTACAACAAGAAAAATCCGATAATATGACTTTTTCAAGGTACATTATTTCTAGCAAGATTATCTAATTGAGAATAGTTTTCTTTATCTTTGTAATGTTGTTTTGTCACTTTTTAAGTCGTACTTAACTACTTAGATAAAAATATTTTTATAACCCTGGTTATTCTTACGAACGATAACGAATAAGTTTAATAACAATTACTAAGAAACCTTTATAACTTAAACTATACCTAATAATATATTATTACTTCCGCAATTCACACAATCAAAATTTACTTATTATAGACCGCCTGATGGACGAATTCCAACCCTTTTTTAATGAGTTGTTTTAATTTGTTGACTAAACTAGAGTAACTTGCAACTGTTATTGTACAGACCACAACGGGTGAAAATACAAACTGGCCCTCTACAAAGAATTTTTTTAGGTACATAATAAAATATAATGTGTGTAGATAGATAGCATAAACATAGACTGGGTCAGTGAAATGTCAGTGAGTGAACTAATAATAAAAAAAAACAAAATTTCGTTGTAAAATTCATTCATCGAGTCATGAACGTAGACAATAGTTATTTGTTATACCTACAAGAGAGCAAAGTTGCTTTTTAACCGCGTGCTCAATTTTGATAACCGAGCAAGCGAAGGTTTCTAAAAACACACAAAAATTAGAATCCTGAGCGTTGGCGAGGGAATCAAAAGAGCACTAGGTAAAAATAAATTGCACTCGAGTGCAACACGTAACTTTTCATCCCACCTCAGCGAGGAAATGACTAAATGACGTGAAAAGAAAATGGCGCTGGCAAAGCAAATCAAAAAACCAAGAAGGTGTCGAGTCTGAGTACTTAACAAATAAAAAAAAAATTATGATAAATTCGACACCATGGAGGTAGAAGTAAATAGGTTTAATTGATGTTTTGACTTCACAACTTCTTTTACTTTATCCTCTAGCGAATAAAAACGGCTTTTGCACTTAGATATCGAAGGGCAAAAATACTCTTTACGAGCTGGTGGGATGAAAAGTTATTTTTTTTTCTAATTCACATTCTAGGTCGGAGACCCTCACTATACTTCAGAATATGTTGGCTGGTAGCATCACCAGCGCTACTTCTAGCATTATGGGTAGCAAGTCTGGTAGATTACACTCCACCAACTTACCGGCAATACCAATATCCAGCGTGGGCGCAGGCGCTAGGCTGGATTATAGCTTCTTTTTCGCTACTATGTATACCAGTATATGCTATTGCTGTTATTATTAAGTCACCCGGGGACACTTTGGGACAGGTATGTTTTTATAAAATATTTTTAATAATGTTCGTAGTTACTATTGCTGATGTCCCTACTTACAAGAAAATTGTAGTGGATAACAGACAAAATCCAGCAACTTTATCGAAAATGAGAATTTGTCGTAGGTACCTAATTAAGTAGCTTTTTCCGCTTGTAAAGTAATATTTTTAAAAATGTATGAATACTTGGGAATATTATTTTACACACATAAGTATCGACATAAAATATTACTTGCAAACTAAATAAAAACTACAATTTCTTGCAAAGTTATGTGAACGAATAGATATAATATAATTTCTTTTTTTTTACAGAAATTCCGGAATTCAATACGACCAGCTTCTTTATGTGATTGTGGCGTAAACGATTGCGACATTTGCTGTTCTGAATCGGATCCAGCAGAATTCAAACCCGCAATCAACTAGTCTGAAAACACCTCAGGAATTTCATAGAATAAGAACATACCTACTTTCTACAGTGAGATTTACTTTGATACCAAGTATAAACAAGACAGTAAGATAATAATACAAGACGTTTCATCATATTTATCATTAATTTACAATGACGCAGACACAACACTCGACCTAAAACTATAATGAAGTAACGCATGACATACATATTCGAAAATTTTAACATTTACAATACACAACGTCAGTCAAGTGGATCACCACTTCATTTGTGTAGTAGTAGTTATTCTGTATTAGGTAGTAGTAGTTATTCTGAAATATCTGTGCAGATACTATCGCATGTACCTACTTATAGGACAACTGACATACAGTTCACAAATACTCGACCATGTTCTTACACCATGGCTCGTCATTGCCTATGTAAGGGTGCAATTCAGAGAATTTTGAAGAAACTACCTTTTAGGGTTCCATAACAGACAAAAAGACTGCAAATATATATAAAGTGGTCCCACCCTTAACCGTCGATCTGTTTATCTGTCCGTCAGCAAGATTTTTTAATACTTGAACGTGTGGCGGTTCATCAAATACTATATATCGTCATATTTGTGACAATTTATGCAGAATGCATTAGTCCTTTTTTACCTACCATGTCAGATTGGAATTTGGCAATTATTGCTCTATGAGCAGAAAAAAAAACCGGAGTAGGTCTTCGTACAATCGCACAGATCCATTCTACTAACAGTTGAACTAGATTACAATATCAAGATGCAATTACGGTTTTCAGCAGTTTTATTGGAAGTAGGTCAATATTTTAGTCATTAATTGTTTGCGCATTTTGCAGCCAAATTTTTTTTCAAATTAAGCTGACCATTGCTGAATACAATTAAAACGAATCCCTTACTGACAACTTTTTATTTGCATTAGGATAGATTCTGAAAAATAATTATTTATTTCTGTTTCCATATTGAAGATTAGAAGAAAAAAAGAATGTGCACCACATATCTCCTTTCTTTCTTTTAAATACCACAGCAATTTTGAACTGAAAATTTCTTAAGGCGCGTTAAGCACTTTTTGGGTAAACAAAATTCATGGAACTAGCGTCATCGTTCCATTAGCCATCCATTTTAATTCTTTTTATCGCGCATTTTATTTAAAGAGCAAAAAGCTTCATTTTAGGAGAGCTTAAACAACTGTTTGTTTGTACTTCTCAGTTTACAATTCTGTTGGCAGTCCGCAGGACTGCTTTGTGATTTTTATTTTCTTTTTAAAAAATTAAATTCTTCGAATCGTATCTTAAAATATTTGTTTTAATTAATAGACACAATCAAAATAATGACTTAATACAAGTCGTGAACCACGATATAAATATTGATGGGGTGTATATTTGTAGGTTTTAGAAATCAACAAAACCAGTATTAAATTTTTTAGTTAGTATTATTAAAAAAAATGAAAATGATAATCAATTTTTTTGGCCTAAAGATGTTTATAGATTTTTTTAGGATTTTTAGGATTTTTTTATTGTTTGTTTCAAAAAATACTAGTTACATAATTTATCTAATATTGATATTTATTAACCACGTATGATAGTAAAATAAATTGATTATCAGTTTCAAGAAATTTGGTTAAAAATACTTAGAATAAATTATAGGATTTAGATGGATGTTTCCTAAAACATTTGTGATCAAAGTCATTCCATTAGATATTGTATTTTAGGTGATTAAGTATAGTGGTCTATTTATTCTTAATAAGCATGAAATATAAGAGGTGGTAATACCTTTATTGATATTTAGACAAAGATAATATTCAAGCTATGCCCATAAGTACACAATCAATCTCAAACAGCAAAATCAAAAAAATATTAAGTACAAATTTCAGAGACATTAAATTTGCATTTATAATATTAATAGTAGGTACCTGGATGACCGAGCGTCGCTCGATATTTTTTTTTAAATAAGTTGTTTAGTGGTACGCCCTGGTACTGTTTATTCTGCACCTAATTCCAGTATAGTTTAAGGTAGTTAGCTCGAGTTGCGATAGATGGCGTTAGATGTACATTGATTATATTTGATTGTTGAAAACACGAATAAAACGACATTTTCTAAAAATGAATCCTAGCTAGATCGATTTATCGCCCCCGAAAACCCCTTCATGAAATAAGTTGGAGCCGTTTCCGAGATTCAGATTATAAATATACATATATTAAATACAAGAATTTAAGGGCCGGTTTTTCAATCCGCAGTTAAACGGTCTAATAACTAACAAGGGAATAAATGTATCCAGCTCTTTAACAAGCGAATAAACTTTTTGTGTTTTTCAATCTGGAGTAAACAGTCAGATAGTTACTTGATGGTCCTTCACAGCTATGTTCACTGTAATCATGCGCAAGTGAGATGCAGCTATACAGGTAGTCACACGTTAGATAAGGACCAGAAACTTTTAGACAACATTCAAGTTGACTGTTCTTTTTCTATTTCTTTTTGTCTTTTTTATGATTGCCGGTTTGGGATATTTAATTAAATGAAATGAAAGCATTCGATTATAATTATTATTTGTCTATAATAGATGTAGTAAATAATAATTTAGTAAAAAGTCGTTTATGATATTCCTGTAGTAGAGTCCATAACAATGATTAAAATCAAAATTTATAAAAATGAAATGCCGGGTTTGCGGGTGGTGCATAGTAATTTCTTAAACGGGTGTTTCTACGTTTAATAAAAATGTGTTTAAAAGTAAAAAGTATATTTGTATTTATGTCAGTTCTCTGTACCTATTGGTGACGAGCAGATTCCCTAGCGGCAAGTCGCAGAACTAACGTATGACAGATAAAAATACGTATACACGTTAACATTCCACTTTTAGAATACTGTTTACCCTCACGAAGTGGTCCTAAAGTATTTTTTTACTACTCCGTAGACGTCTATCAATGAAATCATTGTAGAAAGAATTTAAATGGTGACGAGCAGAGTCCCTAGCGGCAAGTCGCAGAACTAACGTATGACAGATAAAAATACGTATACACGTTAACATTACACTTTTAAAATACGTATTTTTTACATTTCCGTAGACGTCTATCAATGAAACAATAACAATGCACTCGCTCTGTACATTAAACTGCCAGGTAGAAGTGTCCGTCATACGTTAGTTCCGCAAACGGCCACTAGGGAAATCTTCTCGTTACCAATAGTACAAGCTCTGTTTTGTTTCGAACTAGATAGCATGTGTGAAATAAAAATTCTTCATCTTCTCTATAGTATCTATAACCTATATTTCTCTAATTACCCTTTTTACCTCAGAACAAAAAGTCAATCGCGTCAAAAACATCCATAATCTATCAAATATTCAATAACGACAACGTACTTAAACTTTACCACAAATAGGTACAAGAGAAATACACAACGTCAAATCACTATTCTACAGAATAAAACACTAACTGAGGTTTGAAAGCACAGATAAAGTTATCAGTCAGATTACAGCTTTATTCGTCTGATAACTGATGTCTGACTATTGAAAGACCCAAACTTACGCTGAGGAATAAATGCTATTTGACTGTTTATCTGACTATTGAAAAACTGGCCCTAAGGTATTAGATTAGATAGATTCTGACTTATTAACTTACCTAATTATTTGCTTTAGAGAAAAAAAATCTACTCCGATGTACATAACTATTTATTTATAAATATTTGTTGATGTCTAGGTAAAATTCATTTTTCTGACTCGTATTGATAACTTGTTAATACACGGCATATATATACCTATGGAAAAAAAAACCTCATGTACGTAAATACCGAATATTTTTATAAATTTAATAACGAAACAAATTTCCTAAAATATCAATGTTTTATGCAAATTAGTACAATGTAGTTTAAATATGATGTGATGTACATAAATATTAATTTGTAAATAAACAAGTATCCAGCTTGTCACCCTAGAGAAATAAGTTATATTAATAAAAATAATATAAATGTAACCTAACTGTTTTATTTGTAACTAGCTGTTGCCCGCGGATCCGCCCGCGTGTATGTGGGTTATCGTGGCGAATAGTAGCCTATGTGTTATTCTGATGTATAAGCTATATTACTGTAAAGTTTGTTCAAATCCGTCCAGTACGTTATGCGTGAAGAGGTAACAAACATACACACAAACTTTCGCCTTTATATATTAGTGTGATAGAGTGAATAGTGTGATGTGATAATAACTATTAAACGTGAGCTGACGGATTAAGAATAGGTGTCACCGGTGTCACGTGTCACCACCCCTATTCATGCCATGGGTGTCGTAAGAGGCGACTAAGGGAGCTAACTACACAGGCAAAGAGGAGGAAATTTCGAAAAAAACACTTTACCATTGTTTGGTCAACGTAGTACCTACTGGACCGTACAGTGGTACCGGACTACTAAGTCCAAAGTACTCCAAAGCCTTTTTTCTACGGAGGGGCACGTGTCCAGTACTTGTCTGTTAAAGGCTGTCAACTGTCTACGACCAGATAGTAAATTCTGATGATTTCGAAGGCGAATGTAGAAAATACCGATTTAAAGAACAGCAAAATATCAGCGTAGGTATAGTGGCATCTGTCGTCATCTACCAGAATCCTCAGAAACTTTCTAATTATAAATAAAATACCTACGTGTAGGACAGTATGTAGCATGATGGCGAGTGCGAGTGGCAACATTCTAGGTCGGTCAGGATTCTCAGACTTCATAATTAGATTCACCTATGTAAAAAAGACAAAAGCTTATCAGTGTAAGTATGACATATACGGAAACTGCTTTGAGACTAGTTGGAACGAAGTTCCTTATGGGGCGTTGCGGAGGGGTACCCTAGCCGGCAAAAAGCGTCCGTAACGTAAGATTGACTGCCTCGGTGTCGCAATGGTAGCATATGCGAATGCTGTGCTTGAGGTCTCGGGTTCGAATCCAGGGTCGGATATATTTGTTTTTTCGAAGTTTGGATGTTTTCTATGTATAATATGTAGACATTTACAAACAAAAAGTATATAATAATATGTATTTATATCAGTTGTCTAGTACTCATAACACAAGCTATGCTTAGCTTGGGACTGGGTGGCGTTGTGTGTTAGATGTCCGACATTTATTTATTTAGTGAACAAAAAATTTAGTATAGCGCCATATGTAAGTTGTATGTAACAAGTACGAGTAACTCTAGACAGAACTTGTTTCAGTAGAGATTACTAGGTGGCAGCACAAGTGACCAGTTTAGTTATTTTTATTTTTATCAATAAAAAATCATATGTATACCTGAATAGTTATTTTCTTTATACCTTGAACTAGCGACCCGCCCCGGCTTCGCACGGGTGGATTTCAGATGCCCCCGCCGACGACACGATTCATGCATTTTAAATCTGTAATATCTTCGAATATATTCATTTAAATTAGATACTGTAAAGGGCCATTTTGATCTAAATTAAACGCACAATGTATTTAATTTACTTAATTATATAAGGATTAATTCTGTATTGCTTAAAATCACTTCGTAAATAAGCCATTATTTCTCGTAAAAAGAAAGGAATAAAAAATGGTTGTTGTGGGTTATCCCTAAGAGATAGACCTATACCGTCGCGGACTTTTTTGTAGTACTTTTTAAGGTGTACAATACTGTAGTACATTATTTTGATCTATCTCGTCGGGTGCAACCAGCGCTTGCAATGTAAGCGCAAAAAAATGTGTTTATTTGCTACATCACATTAGAAACCTCGAAAATTAATAGTGTTTCCATACTATATTATGCATTTATTATACCTAAAAACCTTCCTCTTGAATCACTCTATCTATTAAAGAAATCCGCATCAAAATCCGTTGCGTAGTTTTAAAGATTTAAGCAAACAAAGGGACATAGGGACAGAGAAAGCGACTTTGTTTTATACTATGTAGTGATGATAGAACTTGAAATTAATATTTTTTTTGATAAGGAACTTCGTTCCTGTCTGATGTCCCACGGCACCAAAAGATTTTTTATTTTTCGTAGTTTAACTGGTAATATATGCCTAATACCTACTTTATGTTGCATACAGTCATTACTGTCGCGGAATGGGTAGATCCCGTATTTTTAACCGACATCAAAAAAAAGGAGGTTCTCAATTCGACCGTATACAGGGTGTCCCAGAAAGCATGGATAATCCTGGAGCGCTTAGTAGTACAGAAACAAAAAAATCCAATTGGTGCCCAAATTACGAAGTTTTTAAAAAACAAATACTTTTTTGTTGTCCTTACCACGAAGCAATTGCTCTGTGGTCCTTACTGTACTTACATGTATACCACAGCCGCAAATTAATGTAATTTGTTGCGTTTTTGGCGTTATCTTATTCCTCACAATCTTAGAAATGCAGTAAATAGTATGAGTACCTATTGTACTTTTTTAGAAAAAAAAATCAACTTAAATTTTAAGATGAAATTTGATCAAAAAAAATTATGACAAAGTTTGAGAGCCATTTGTGAAAAAAATATGTATGAAACCTAAGGAACCAACTATTTAAAAAAATGCGCAGTTAATGCAGTTTACAAAATAGTATAATAGATAATTTTATTTAACGTAAATATGCAGTAATTAATTGTTATTTAGATGCAAAAAGAGTAAATTCGACTGAATAAATCTTGTCTTCAATTGTAATAATAAAAAGCTTTAAGTTGTAGATAAATTCATCTTTATTTTATACTAGCGACCCGCCCCGGCTTCGCACGGGTGGATTTCAGATGCCCCCGCCGACGACACGATTCGTGCATTTTAAATCTGTAATATCTTCGAATATATTCATTCAAATTAGATACTGTAAAGGGCCATTTTGATCTATATTAAATGCACAATGTATTTAATTTACTTTATTGTATAAGGATGCATTCTGTATTGCTTAAAATCACTTCGTAAATAAGCCATTATTTTTCGTAAAAATAAAGGATTAAAAAATGGTTGTTGTGGGTTATCCCTAAGAGATAGACATATACCGTCGCGGACTTTTTTGTAGTACTTTTTAAGGTGTACAATACTGTAGTACATTATTTTGATCTATCTCGTAGGGTGCAACCAGCGTTTGCAATGTAAGCGCAAAAAAATGTGTTTATTTGCTACATCACATTAGAAACCTCGAAAATTAACAGTGTTTCCATACTATATTATGCATTTATTATACATAAAAACCTTCCTCTTGAATCACTCTATCCATTAAAGAAACCCGCATCAAAATCCGTTGCGTAGTTTTAAAGATTTAAGCAAACAAAGGGACATAGGGACAGAGAAAGCGACTTTGTTTTATACTATGTAGTGAAGAGGTGTTCGAATTGTCTGCCACCAACTCAGATTCAAGCTCTTTTAAGAAGTCGTGCATAGTGCCGTTCAGTTATTTTTGAAGCAGCCTCCTGAACACCACTGCGTAATTCCTCCAAACTTGAAATGGGCTTAAAGTAGGTACACCTGTTCTTTTAGGCAGCTCCAGTAAAAAAAATCTAGTGGATTTAAGTCCGGGGATCGTGGAGGCCACAAAGTAGGACCCAAACGACCAATCCGTTTATTTGGATATGTGGCACTTAAATAGGCACGGACATTTGCAGCATAATGTGCAGGACAACCATCATTTTGTAGCCAGTGGGATTGCCTCACCTCCTCAGGTACCCCTTCTATTAAATTTGGCAGATCATTTTGTAGGAAATGTAAAATAACTTTGGCCAGATAAGTTTCCGGACAGTTCGAATGGACCAATGATTTTTCCGTTTAAAATACCAGCCCAAAAATTTATTTTGAACTGGTATTGCGATTTTTCTTCTCGCATTAGATGCGGATTCGAGAGTTGCCAGCTGTGCAGATTATGCATGTTGAAATTGAATTGTCGACAAAAAAACAATCTTGCGTTGTAATCTCTCGGCTGCAGAGCTTGAACCCGTCTAATGTGGTAGGGATGTTTTTTTTTTCAATACACGGTGCATTGTCTTCGAGATTCCAGTACGTCCTGCTATTGCTCTAGTAGAGGTGGACGGGTCATGCTGAATTTCCTCAAGCACAATGTTTTGTGTATTGATATTTGCTATTCTTCCAGTGCTCGTACCACCTATGCCGCTGCCAGGTATGCTACCTTCCGATTAACATCTGTGCACTCTTATGAAAACGCTGTAGGGTATCTTTCCCTATAAAGGGCTGCAGCAGCACTTGCGTTACCTCTACATTCACCATAAATGAAGTGCATGTTTGCGTATTCTTTTGCCGTATATTGAATACGCGGCATCTTGATACACAAAACCAGTTCAGATACAAGCCAAGTCGTCGTAAAATCACCAAACAAAGTCCAAACTAGTAAGCAAAACTAAGAGTCCAATGAAATAGCCAGAAGTCGTCGTTTTAACACTGATTGAAAATCACAGAGAACTGCAAAAGGAATGGAAATATGCAATACCGAACAAGTCCAGCGACGCACAAAATACTTGCCATTGTTATGTGCCCTGGCGCGAGAGGGATAAGGTACAATGTAATAATATTATACTCTTCTCTCGCTCGCTCACACTGTTCTAAATTCAACTATCTCTGTCTCGTAATAAACAAAAAATTACTTCGGCCACACTCCTGTAGTAAATAACGACATACAAATATCACACGACCTTTACTACACTAAGAAGTCGGTTAAAAAGGAACCTTTAATTTTCTCTTTTTAGATAAAATTATGTGTTATACCATTTTGTAAACTGCATTAACTGCGCAATTTTTTTAAATAGTTGGTACCTTAGGTATTCATACATTTTTTTTCACCAAAGGCTCTCAAACTTTGTCATAATATTTTTTTTGATCAAATTTCATGTTAAAAATTTAAGTTGATATTTTTTTTCTAATAAAGTACAATAGGTACTCATATTATTTACTGCATTTCTAATAAGATTGTCTGTGAGGAATAAGATAACGCCAAAAACGCAACAAATTTCATTAATTTGCTGCCGTGATATGTATAACACGGCCGCAAATTAATGAAATAAATAATACTTTTTTTTGTTGTCTTTACATGTATGTAACTTACTTACGTATGTACTTACATGTATGTAAGTACAGTAAGGACAACAAAAAAGTTTTTTTTTTTTAATCTTCATAATTTGGGCACCAATTGGATTTTTTGTTTTGGGATTTTTTTTTTTGTACGCCAGATAGCTGTACTATTAAGCGCTCCAGGATTATTAATTCTTTCTGGGACATCCTGTATATGTTTTTTTTATGCTTGTTCGCGGATAACTTCGTCGTTTATGAACCGATTTTGATGATTCTTTTTTTAATGGAAAGAGGTATCCCAACGGCGGTACTATGATAAGGACACCAAGATCTGATGATGACATCCAAGAGAAATCGAGTCGAACCTTAGAATCGGTTTTGGTTAAAATTTTTGATTACTATTATTTTGGTCTTGCCTACCTAACAACTAGCAAATCTATTTCTGTAGACAAGGTAGGTACATTTTTAAAAATAAGTTAAAACAGTATTGGTAACTGCTAGTCCAACATAATAATTTTAAATGCATTTTTAACATAATAAACAGAAATACACCAACCAATCAGAAGCTTGCGTGAGAGAGACAGACACTACCCAAACTTTCTCTCTCTACTCCGATCACGCTTTCCGCCCGTTCGGCTGCCCTTCTAGACATATATGCTCTTAGCGATGTTATCAAAGTCAAATCGTCGATGTTTTTCTTTTAATCACTCTCGATGAATATCGACGTGAATCGTGATTAATCAAAATCAAACAGCAAACAGCTGATCATCAAATAGTTGCCGAGTTTTTTGTTATTAAGGTTATAACTCTAATTCATTATGTAAATACAATCTAATAATGAGAGAATTCGGCAGATTTGGCCCTTTAATAGGAGCAGTAGATGAAGGAACCTCTATCGTAAAGTTTTTGGTGAGTAAATTCAGTCACAAGACAAGAAAATATATTCCTATTTTACTATGTATTGAATTTGTATTAAATGATTGCAGTTTTTTCAGCAGAAT
The DNA here is from genome assembly GCA_949125395.1 of Diaphora mendica. Lineage (NCBI taxonomy): Eukaryota > Metazoa > Arthropoda > Insecta > Lepidoptera > Erebidae > Diaphora > Diaphora mendica. The sequence goes on from OX421318.1 coordinate 15,352,934, forward strand.
TTCTTTGGTTCATCTTGACTATTTATTACAGATTTTTGCAGCAAAAACATCGGAAGTATTAACGTACCATCAAATATCATTAAGACGTTTTAGTCCTCAAGAAGGTTGGATTGAACAGGATGCATTAGAAATTCTAAATGCAGTCTTGGAATGTATAGAGGTAATAATCACAAATTTTAACAAAAAAAAATAGATACGCGCTTGCGCCGTATCTATTTTCTCTCGCTTGCACTTTAAGCCTTAAATGGAATGCCTCAGAGCGAGGTAACGCCGCATGACGTCAAGTACCGCCTAGTAACGTTTTTTCGTGCGTGCTCCAAGATATTGTCACGTCAAAAAACCGACTTCAAGAACTGGACCAAATTGAAATGGGACCACACAAGAAGCACCAGCTTTAAAATAAATAAAGAATCATCAAAATCGGTTCACCCAGTCGAAAGTTATGAGGTAACAAACATAAAAAAAAGTACAGTTGAATTGATAACCACCTTTTTTGGAGTAGGAAGGAGTACGGTAAAAAAAAATTATACAGAATTGAAAAATTTATTTAGGCATACCAGTAATTATAATCATCTTTCTAGACTTTATTAATTCCAAGATTATTTGGGGTGGGCTAGTTATTCAACCGGTTTTACCAAAATGTCAGTTTTTCCATGGAGCAACTGGCCTCAACAACTCTGAAGGCTAACTGATTAATTTCGAAGTTTAGAGTCTAGTGTCTGAACATATAAGCCACTAAGTATTTCTAAAAAATCTTTTTCTAAAATTTTATCACTGGCTGTACTGTAATCTCTGAAACGGCTACACCAATTTTCACGGGAGTTTCACTAGCAAATGGCCAATGATATAAGAAGTAACTTAGGCTACTTTTTTGGACTAGCTTTGACCCACGGCTTTACCTGCGGTTGATGTTATAGTGCGGGGTTCAGCTAGTATATTATACTTTTACAAGGTGGTGACCTTGGGACTGATCTTCAGGAGACTACTTGTGAATCTTTCTAGCCTATACCCAAATGATTTGAAATAAATAAATGTTTATTTAAAAAATATTTTGGACATTTAACACACAACATCATCTAGGTTCGAACTAAGCAGAGCTTGTATTATGATATTAAGATTGACTGATAAAATACTTATAGACAACTTTTTTTTGTACATACATATTATACATAGGAAACAACTACTTTTAAATGTATTTATCAATACAGTAATAACCTAGGTATAACATGTCTGTTTTTTGTTTTACAGGTAACAGTAGATAATTTAAGGAAACTTGATATTAATCCTGAAGATGTGGTTGGCATTGGTATTACAAATCAAAGGGAAACTACAATAGTATGGAACTCTGTCACTGGACAGCCTTTATATAGTGCCATTGGTAAGTCAACTAATCGATGCAGTGATGCCAAAATCAATCATTTTATCTCATAAACTGACATGTTGCATCAGATCATAAGATTTCATTATCACCTCTTTAATATGTGTATATTCCTAGCGTTTTTTTATTGGTTAATCAAACAAAAAAACTCCCTTAGCCTAATGTTCTGACCTCAGAAACTACTGGCTCCTCTGAAAATTTATTTTAGTATCTAATAGCTTGGTTCTTATGAACCAATTGGAGTCAAGCACCAATGAAAAATGTTACAGATAAAGGAAAAATGAGCTCCTTTTAAAGAAATACACATTTAGTTGGGTGGGTTAGCTAGTATTGCATAGAAATACAAATATACTACGCAACCGAGCTAAGTTTGCATGCAATGCGGCGCCCCGCCCACTTCCCCGCTCAGCTTCCCGTGATCGCCCTGTCCTGCCCCATCAGTTATTACAGAAAATTGACAAGTCGAATTTTAATAGGTAGCAAAGTCCTTTTTTGCATACAGTAACCTAAGCATAAGTGTGACGTAATCGACGCTAGGTGCAATCTTAGCTTGGCTGCATTGTACTTTCAAGCATAGCAATAATTTCTGATGGTATTTTTAATTTTGATACGATTTATTTGAGTATTTTTAGGCTTATAATCACTCGGTATAAACCTTAGTGTATGTATTATAAGATAATCATTTGCTTTTCATTTAAATGTTTTAGTTTGGTTAGATGTTAGAACTTCAAAAATTGTGGATGATCTGATTAAAGTAAAAGGAGCACAGTGTGTTAATGCTGTCACACAGACTAGTGGGCTTCCACTCTCGACATATTTTTCATCTGTTAAACTAAAATGGCTTCTACAAAATGTATCTGAAGTGAACAATGCAGTTACAAATGGAGAATGCATGGCTGGCACTGTGGATTCTTGGTTAATATGGGTAAGTTACAGTGCAAATTTTTAGTCCAATAAATGTAGTGTAATGTTAATCTATATATTGCACACGTAGATCTAAAGGAAGCTAACTCAAAAATTGCAATTTTTGAATTATGCTCACCATCGAATTCCTTAACTCAGTACCCATCGACCAACAAAACAGATTTAAAAATATCTTTACTACTGGCCGCTAGATGCCGTCATTAGCCCTTTTTGTTGAATGAGCGAACCCTGCGCCTTCCCAATCAAAATAGGAACATCGCTAGTTACAACCAATATTACAAGCGGGGCGCACGCATCTGTGGTCAACAAAATGAAGTTATTTTATATTGTGGCCGTATTGTTGAAAATTGATGCAGTATTATTTTGAGTTGTCTCCATTTTGATGTTTAGTGCTGAGTAAATTAATACAATATTTTGAGTTGAACCAGTATTGCTGGTAAAGTGAGCACAGTTTTTATTTTTATTTAGAATTGTTACCATATTGTTGAAACATTTTTTAATTTATAGTTGAGCCTGTTTTGTTGAGTAACTTTTTAAACTCCTATATTTCTTTGAAAAATGTATGAAATTGAACTTATTTGCTAGTGACGATAGAAGTCTTTCCATCTTAATATAACTTTATTTTGTTTTTAGCATCTACACAGTTTGTTTCGTTTTAAGTAATCAGTTTTGAGTTAGACCTCTTTAGACGGGCTAGGTGAAACAATTTTTTGGTTACATAATTTTCAGACAAAAAAAGTTAATCGATGGCTTATTCATTTGATTTGGTGTACAACACTTTTAATTAAGGGAAATTTACGTTACTTATGCCAGAAAAAACAATGAAACAATTAAGATTTTTAGTAGATATGATAAAAAAAAATAAGGGATACATTACTCCTCCTATCACACCTATTCAACTTGAAACTCTAGATGACTTCAAGCTTTCCTCAAGTGATGCAGTCTCTCATCAAAGGAAACTCATAACGTCTTACCTGTTGTAGATGAATAATCCTAAGTACATCTAAAAACAGGAGCCTGTTCTAACTTATTACATTTCACCAGAACGAAGCAATGAAAGTGATATAGACGACTCCGAAAGAAAATCCAATTTCCGCATTGATAGTTTGTAGGATAACGAAGATATTAGTAAGCAAGTAGACCTCGAGGGTCTATCTTAATGCTGCGTTTGCTGAAATTGATTACCAAGATCCCGTTGTAACATGGTGCTTTGGTAGAGGTATAATAAATCGTTATCTGCGAGATTTGGGCACCCGTTACAAAATAAATAATTGATCTGTGGGTACAGAGGAGAATATTAAATGATACTACTCACTACCATGTAAATATGTAATTAATAAACAACCACTTCAATACACAATTTACACAATTTCTAGTCTTATTCTAACCCACGGGTATCCTTCCCAAAAACAGCTATCCCCGTCCGGCACAGCTCTTTGGTTATCACATTCAGGGCGAGGTTCTGGCCTAATTTCTCGCACTGTAGAGGGATGATGCTTAGGGGCATGAATACCCAATAACTCCACAAGCGGTTAATAAATACTCACTTATTTAGTATTTCAGTTGTTTATTCGAATAAAACTTACGACCACACAAGTTATTTGTAAGACACCCATCTGAATAGAATACATATTTTATTTGGCGCGAACTTCAGTGTTGCCACATACACCACATTCGTCCCCTTTATAAAGCTTAATTTAATAACTAAATTACAGATTCAATCGTTCGAGAGGTTTCCTTATTCTAGTAGATCTCCTTAAAGCAGGAGAATAGACTTCTGAAGATGAACCATGAGTAATCTGACCTTCTATTCTATCCCTTAATTCACTCCCACTCTTGTTTATTTCATTATTATTTTGAAACCTTGAAATGTCTGTCGTCTCAACACTGTTGCTAGTGACAGGCAAAACTGTTGGTACATCATCAATATTAGTATTTTGCTGCCCTGGTAACATAACATTTGGATTAATATGAACTTCCTCCTCATTAATTTTACAAGGTCTCAGAGATGAAACATGCAAATATTTTTTAACTTCCCCTATCTTTACTATATATCTGACCTTACTTAATCTATTAACAATAATTCCTTTAACCCATCCTTTTCCTTTAATTAATTCTTTACACCATACTTTATCGCCCTCATCAAAAACAATTACAAGTTTTTTATTTTCATTACAACTTCTTTTCGCTATAACATTATGAGGCTTTTATAAGTCAAATTTAGTTCTAGGTTTCCGTTTAAATAACATTTCATTTGGTGAAATTCCAGTAAAGTTGGGAGAGTTTCTATAAGTAAACAGAAAGTTTTGTAAGATAATTTCCTTAGATATGTTTTTATTACTAAATTGTAACCTAGCCAAACCATTGTTTACGGTTTGCACAGATCTTTCAGCTATACCATTTGATTGTGGATGATAAGGTGGAGTCTTAAGAGCTGCACAACCATTAGCCTTCAAGAAATTTACAAACTCCACTGCATTAAACGGTGGACCATTATCACTGACTATTTGAGCCGGTACCCCAATAATTGCAAAAGTTTTACATAATTTTACAATGACATGAGAGACTGTGGTACTCTGCATAATATGAACATCTACCTCATATCTCATAATATGAAAACCGAAATAATTTACTGTGTCAATAACATCTGCCATTTCTGGCAGTGGTAAACGTGACAAGGCATCAGCATTACCTAACAATATTCCCTTTCTATAAATAATATTATATGAATAACCTGATAACAGAAGTGTCCATCGCTGAACTCTAGCATTTGCTGTTACTGGTATGCTTTTTAAAGGATCAAAAATGTATTTAAGTGGTTGATGATCAGTGACCAATTTAAATTTTCGACCATACAGAAACTTGTGAAACTTTTTAACAGCAAAGACAATTGCCAGAGCTTCCTTTTCAACTTGTGAATATTTTTTTTGAGCGCTATATAATGTTCCTGAGGCAAAACTAATGGGCTCTCTATCCAATTTATGACTAAGCACTGCTCCTACTCCATATTCACTAGCATCAGTAGTTAAATACAATTCTTTATTGCAATTAAAATGTGCTAATAATTGATTATCAATTAATGGTTGCTTACTATTTTGAAATGCTCTTTCACAACTGTCACTCCAATCAAAATCGACCTTACTCTTAAGTAATTCATTCAAAGGTTTCAAACATTCTGACAATCTAGGCAAAAATTTACAATAGTAGTTTAGAAGACCTAAGTAGGCCTGTAGTTGTATCACTGTTTTAGGAGCTGGAGCTCTAACTATAGCTTCTACTTTTTCTGGCAGGGGTTTTATTCCTTCTTTACAAATTATATATCCTAAAAACTTTATCTCTTCACAAAAAACAATTATGACGTGGTTATTAAGGGAGACAGTGTGTCAAATTATAACAATTTGACACACTGTCTCCCTTAATAACCACGTCATCGATAAAACATTTAACATTTTTTAACCCTTGCAGAATTTGATCCATAGCACATTGAAATACAGAGGGCCCACTAGATACTCCAAATTGCAACCTAGTCGGTTTAACCAATCCCAAGTGTGTATTTATTGTCATATATTCACGTGAAGATTCCTCTAAAAGTAGCTGTTGATAAGCTCCTGTTAAATCTAGGACACAAAATACACTGGCCCCACTAAGTTCTGTAAAAATATCTTCTGGTATAGGAAGTGGATAATGCTCCGTATCAAGAACTCTATTTAGTGTGACCTTAGAGTCAACACAAATCCGTAACTTCCTATCACTTTTCTGAGCTAGCACTTTCGGGCTAGCCCATTTACTATGCCTAACTCTTTCTGTAATCCCTGCTTTTTCCAAACTCAACAATTCTTTTTCCACTTCATCTTTCTTAGGATATGGTATTGTGTAAGCTTTGTGAAAGATAGGTTGTACTCCTTGTTTGAGTTTAAGACTCGTTTTTAAATTCTGAATATGAGAGGACCTATCTTTCTCAAAAACTTGTTTGAAGTTAGTCTTAATATTTTGTATAAACTTCTCTTTTGTAGGGATACTGTCAAAACTAATTTGTTTAAGTTCAAATTGTTTCTGCCACCTAGGAAATATTACTTTTACCAATTTTCTCCCTACTAATGGTTCAAAATATTTATTGCAATCAATTTCCAAAAAAGTTTCCAAAATTGCAAATGGACGCCTTTTTCTTTATTTCTACTACATAATCGTTTACATTTTGTCCCTCTTTCTGCTTGCAACAATAGAACTCATATCGACCCGCCACTGCCGACTTTTTAATAGTATAATATCTTGTCAAAACTTCAATAACTTTTTGTTAGGTTATATCACATGGTTTATCTGGAGATACTAGATTCTTTAGTACATTGTATGTATTTGGACCAACTAATGTAATAAACATAGCAACCTTTTTCTTTTCTTCTATCACATTCACAATGAATAATTGTTCCATCCGCTCAGCATAGTCTCCGAAATCTTGATTTTCTTAATCAAACTGCTCAATACTCCCAATTAACGCCATTTTTCTCGTCGCCAATAATAAATACTCACTTATTTAGTATTTCGGTTGTTTATTTGAATAAAACTTACGACCACACAAGTTATTTGTAAGACACCCATCTGAACAGAATACATATTTTATTTGGCGCGAACTTAAGTGTTGCCACATACACCACAGCGGTGACAACACAAATACTGTACTTACTACTATGAACATTAATACATATAATTTCACCTCAATGGTAAACCATCAAAAACAAATGATAGCTTTGCTATCCCACTACTGAATAAACCAATAATAATGTTTTTTATGAGGCAACGATTTATAAGAGAAATAAACACAATTCAGTACGACCTGATTAATAAATTTGATAGGAAAAAAGAGTAAAAAGAGACCATGTAATGTAAACCAGCAAAATGGAAATCGATAGTCGCAAAAAGTCCAAAAAAACAAGTGCCAGTGGGAATAATGTTACTTCCTTGTGGAGAAAAATGTCGGCTTAAATGCATTGATAAGTTTGAAGAAATGTCCAGGCAACAACTCTTTGACGTATATTGGGGACTGGGCAATCTTGAAAGGCAGAGAGAATTTGTAGAATTCACAATAAATAAAGCCAAAATATTAAGTACTCAAAATTTTTGATCTCTACACCACATCTTACTTTGAGGTTAATTGATCCAAAATTAGAGACTGCAAATATTTTTTACCCTTGGCTTGAGCAATTAAGCGATAAAAACAACACTTTCCAAGATATCTGAATCAGGATTTATTCAAGCTGATATGAGAGGAAACCATGACTATTATCCAACTATTGACAAATAAGTTAAACAATGTTAAAGATTTTATAACTTCTATTCCAAGAATTGAATCTCATCTTTTAAAAGCTCAAACGACATGAGAATAAGTTTCTTATTTATTTGTACTGAAAAAAAGATCAAGGTGATCTGGGTGGAAGATACAAGAACATGAACAGTATCTAAAAGAGAAAACATGGCAAGAATTCAAAAAGACAGTGACGAAAAAACGTACCCTCAAAACTGTTTAATTTTTAAGTTATATTAAGATTTTTATAAATTTTTATTTGTTTTGATACTGTCGTGATTAAGGGATATAAGAGACTTTCGGTAGTTACTTTTTATAGTATTATTAATGATAAAATACTGCTGGATTTGAGTACTTATGTGTTTTCTAGCTAATTCACAAACTAATATATCCCTGCTGTTGGTCACCGGCTGTGCTATGAATTAGACTAATTACAAATAGTACCAAATTACCAAATTCTATTAGATTTTAAATTCATACTGCCTCTTCAAAAGAGAGTTAACTCATAACTTGATTCATCAATACAGGCTCAACTCTAAATAAAAAGAAAAATATGCATACACTTCGTAAGCAATAGGGAAATAACTTAAAAATGCAATTTTCAGGCTCAATACGTGGCTTAAACACAAAATTCTTATAACACCTTTCTTTTAGCTGCACTTGTGCTACATAGATCTATTCAAGAAACTTCTATGGTACTCAGGGATACAGAAATCCGTTTTTCGACTTTTCTGAAAAAAGTGATTTTTTGAGTTAACTCTGTTTAGATTTAGGGGTGCGATATTTAAAAGCGAAATACCACTCACTTATTAATCACGAAATCTCAGAAACTATAACACCTACAAACTTGAAATTTAGCAGGTAGGTTTCTCATAGGGTGCAGACATCCGCTAAGAACGGATTTTACGAAACTCCACCCCTAAGGGGGTAAAACGGGGGATGGTAGTTTGGATGCAAACAAGGTTGCGTAGGTCAGCTAGTCTTGATATAAAAACCTTTGTAAAAATAAATTATACTTGTGTTAGTAATTTTTGGCTTTGCTTCCGCACTTATGGAACAAGCTCAACCAGAATAATACTATGGCCTCACAAAAAACCAGTGTTAAACATTCTTTCATCGGTTTTCACCGAATAAGTGAGGTTACCAGAGCCTAATATCTCCCTCTACCCCTAATAAAATTCTAAATCCGATATTATAGTGATACTCTGGTTCTGGGTGAATTTTTGAGACGGGGCAGTAAAGGCAGGTACTTTAAGCGTTATAGTTACAGAAAAACGCTTTTAGGAGACGATCCATACACTTTTAAGATATTCTGAACTGCATTTACAGTTTTTTTTTTTTTTTTTGCGATTTCTGACATTTCTAGTACTGAAACCTCAGTCGGTCCAGTAAAGACTTTTGATCCTTATAAGAAACGGGATCGATTGGCATCAAAAAACAGTTTTTGTCTAAAATTACCATTTTCTTGCTGACAATTTTTTTTCCGAAATCTGTAAATGCAGTACAGAATATCTTAACAATTTATGGATAGTCTCCTAAAAGCGTTTTCCTGTACGTAACTGCGTAACTATAACGGTTACCTGCCCTTACTGTCCCGTCTCAAAAATTCACCTGTATATACACCTCCCCAAACTCACTCTGCCACCTAGTTCTAGTGCCGGTATTCTAGTTAGTACCAATAGACCCAAACTCTCACTCTCCCTCTGATTTTTGTACTTACTATTGTATTCTAGGTATTGTTGTTGTAGCCTGTAGGAGAGGGAGAGTTTGGGAACTACGGTCCTGAAAAGACGCGCTTGTGACTTGTCAGTTGCAGGTGTCTATGAAGTAGCAGTATCATATCCTATAGCATAAAAGAATTAATTAATATGTATGTAGAAATAACGAGCAACTGTAATAATAGTCTACAGCACTAAATTAATTGCCAATTATGAAGATTTAACTAGGTACTAATCAACTTCATAAAAATGCTAATATTTCTTCCTGTTACATGCGATCTAACTACATATAATTCTTCATTATTAACAGCAGTATTTTCTTTTCTTTCTTTCTTTTTTTAGAACTTAACAGGTGGCACCAACGGCGGGACGCATGTTACAGATGTAACAAATGCCTCTCGAACACAACTGATGTCGTTGAGAAGCTTGCAGTGGGATAAGGGATTGTTACGTTTTTTCGACATACCAGTAGAAATATTACCAAAGATTAAAAGTTCTGCAGAAATATACGGTTATATTTGTTCAGGATCACTTCTTGGCGTACCGATTGCTGGGGTCAGTTTTTATTGTTTTTACCTGACTACCTACGGCGAAGCTTGCAGGAGGTTAATGTTTTTCCTGTGTTTGTATTTCTTACCTATGTTATTAAACTGGCGCTATTTATAGAATGATTGCCTATATAATTTTTATTTATTTTTAAGCTATTGCATAGCTTTTATCGCAGGCTTTGGGACCTTTGTGCAGAAATTCCGTAACTTAACAAAAAACCTGACACCCGAAGCTCGCACGGATCGAGACGAGCTGCTCCGAACGACGAATCAACGAATCTGTGTACTGTCACGCATGAACATACTGCTTAAAAAAAATATATAATTGCATAAGTTGATAAAAAGTGCTATGCAATAGCTTTACCGCGGCAGTCCCCGAGTGCCACACGTATTTTTTTTTTTTAAACTTAGTGCACACATGTACATCGGCGGGTTTAATGCCCAAGGCATTCTCTACCAGACAACCTTTGGGTGATGTAGAAATAATATGTGTATAAATTGTGAATTTGGGTATTTATAATACGTAACTATTTAAATTCGTTGACCTAAGTGTGCCAATCGGGCAATCTTTTACATATTTAGCGCCAGACATATTTTAATCTATTATTATTAACTGCACCTTATTAATCCTGTTGAGTTTTAAAGTTTTTATATTTTGCTAATTCTGACTTTGTGTTTATTTAGTTACTCTAGCGATAAGTACGCTAGCTAAAGTAGGAATACTGTTTGTTGCCCAAAGCTAACTCTTATGCAAGAAATGTGATTTGGAAATTTGATCTTTATTGACATATAAGTTATATTCTGTAGATAACTTGTACTAATAACTAATAATAATTAATGAAGTAGGTACCTATTGTCGATTCTGAATAAGTAAAAGTAATGGTTACATTAAATTACAAGTTTTATGTAACGAATACTAATTTCGCGAAATTCTATTGTCGAACAAGCTAATAAAATTGGTGCAATGCAATCTAAACCTTAAATCAGAATCATTTAGATTACAAATTATTACCATGAATAGTTTATATAAAATGTAAATAAATATTTCGGACATCTGTCACGCAGCGCCATCTAGTTTCAAAATTGTACTATTTAGTTGATCTAAAATTAAGAAATAATTATTGATTTATGTACCTATATCCATAGCTACGAATAACAGATAGGTACCTGCTACAAAATATGTGGCAATGCTTTGCCCCATAAAAGGTGATGAGAAAACAGATTGACATATTTGTTTAGTTAGAATTAGACCCTTATTATAATGTCATTATACATTGCACTATATATTTGATATTACAACACTTCAGTGCTTGGGAGATCAGCAAGCAGCCCTCGTGGGACAAGGATGCATGCGATTTGGTCAAGTGAAATGTACTTTCGGCACTGGATGTTTCCTTTTATACAATACAGGTTATCATTTTACCATTTTCATTTTTTGAAATAATATCTAACATTAGGGGCCTCCATATATTACGTCACACAAGTTTCATGATTTGTTGACCCCCACCCCTGTTCTCATTTAAATTACTTTTTGATTTTCTTTATTTTCATTATCATTTAAATTACTATCTATTCTATCTTTTTAATTCTAATTTAATTTTATATTTTAATTGAATTTTATTCTAATTTTGAAAAATGTAACAGAACAAAACAAGAGAAATGAATGCTAACAATTAAAATAATATCGCTCTACTAGATTTTAAAATGTGACGTCACAAGATTTAGGTTCCCTCTCACCCTTTGATGTGTGACGTAATTTATAGATAAGCCGGAGAATTTATATTAAATTTATTTACAGGAGATTCAATTATACATTCGCAACAAGGGCTCTTAACAACAGTTGCTTATAAACTAGGACAGGATGCACCGCCAGTGTACGCTTTAGAAGGATCAGTTGCCATAGCAGGTGGGACAATATTTTTCAATTACTTAAAAATATCTTCACACATCTCACTCACGGCCGCCTAATACTAAACTAGGCACAGCAGATTACTGATAAACTTATTTATTTCTAAATACATATTATATCACTACATAGTATTAAACAAAGTCGCTTTCTCTGTCCCTATGTATGCTTAAATCTTTAAAACTACGCAACGGATTATGATGCGGGTTTCTTTAATCGATAGAGTGATTCAAGAGGAAGGTTTTTATGTATATTATAGTATGGAAACACTGTTAATTTTTGAGGTGTCTAATGTGATGTAGCAAATAAACACATTTTTTTGCGCTTACATTGCAAACGCTGGTTGCACCCTACGAGATAGATCAAAATAATGTACTACAGTATTGTACACCTTAAAAAGTACTACAAAAAAGTCCGCGACGCTATATGTCTATCTCTTAGGGATAACCCATAACAACCATTTTTATTCCTTTCTTTTTACGAGAAATAATGGCTTATTTTCGGAGCGATTTTAAGCAATACAGAATGAATCCTTAATACAATTAAGTAAATTAAATACATTGTGCATCAAAATGGCCCTTTACAGTATCTAATTTAAATGAATATATTCGAAGATATGACAGATTTAAAATGCACGAATCGTGTCGTCGGCGGGGGCATCTAAAATCCACCCGTGCGAAGCCGGGGCGGGTCGCTAGTTATAGATAAACTAGCTGTAGCCCGCCGCTTTGCTCGCGTAGAAGTTGATTATATGTATTTAATTAAAACTGTGTTTTATTCATGGTTTTAAACGTATTTATTTATTGTAATCAATAGTCCATTAAAGTCGACTTTCATACACACACATACACTTACGCCCATCTTTTAACCCCTTTAGGAATAGAATTCCCATGTGTGCTGATATAAGTATTCATTTATTTGTAATCAAAAGCCTGAAGACAAAGTTTTAGGCTACTAAATTAAAAAATGACGGACTTCCAGTCCAACCTAGCGATAGAATGTCCAGAAACGCTTAAATACGTATCTCATCATCATCATCGCAGTCCACTGCTGGACATAGGCATCTCGAATTGCACGCCACTTGGTTCGATCCTCAGCTTCTCTCATCCAGCTCCTGCCAGCCGTCTTGGGCAGATCATTATTCCACCTGGCCTGTGGACGTTCTACACTACGTTTGCCGAGACGCGGTCTCCACTCAAGAACCCGTTTACCCCAACGGTTATCAGTTCTACGGCTCATATGGCCAGCCCACTGTCACTTCAGCTTGCTTATCCTGTGGGCTATGTCAATGACCTTGGTTCTCTGCCGGATCACCTCATTCCTGATGCGATCCCTTAGATAGAAAAACGTTGAGCATAGCACTCTCCATAGCACGCTGAGCGACTTTAAACATGTGAACCAGCCGTGTCATAAGTGTCCACGTTTCGTCACCGTATGACATGACAGGTAGGACGTACTGATTGAAGACTTTCGTATTTAGGCACTGTGGGATTGATGATGAAAAGACCCGACGAAGTTTCCCAAACGCTGCACAACCCGGCTGAATTCTCCTGTTCACCTCGTCCTCGAAGTAGTTTCTACTTAACTGCAAAGTCTGTCCGAGGTACTACATATATTTTTGAACAACTTCGAGAACGGCACCGTGTACCACAACCGGTTCCGGTAGAACATGTTCGTACATACGTATCTACTCATTTTTAATCAGTAGCCTAAAAATAAAATTGCATGTTTCTAACTTTAAGAATGGCGGACTTCCAGACTAACCTATATACGAAATTTCGACCCCTATTTTGCCCATCAGGGGTGGAATATCCAGAAATGCTTAAATACGTATCTACTCATTTTTAATCAGCCAAAACAGAAATTTTCGTTTTCTAACTTAAAATATGACGGATTTCCTTACGAACTTTCAACCCCTATATCTATATTATACCCCCTTAGGGGTAGAATATCCAGAAACGCTTAAATACGTATCTATTCATTTTTAATCAGAAGCCCAAAACTAAATTTTCATGTTTCTCACTTAAAAAATGACGTACTATCTTACAAACTTTCAACCCCTATTTCACCCCTTTAGGGGCATAATATCCAGAAACTCCTAAATACGTATCTAAACATTTTTATTTAGTAGCCCAAAAATAAAGTTCCATGTTTCTTATGTAAAAAATTACGGACTTCCGTACAAACTTTCAACCCCTATTTCACCTCCTTAAGGTTGGAATATCCAGAAACGCTTAAACACGGATCTACATATTTTTTATCAGTAGCCCAAAGCTAAATTTTCATGTTTGTCACTTAAAAAATTACGGACTTCCATACAAACTTTTAACCCCTATTTCAACCCCTTATGGGTAGAATATCCAGGAATGCTTAAATACGTATCTACTTTTTTTTAATCAGTAACCCAAAAATAAAGTTTTATGATTCTAACTTTAAAAATGACAAACTTCCATACAAACTTTCAACCAATATTTCACCCCGTTAGGGGAGAATATTCAGAAATGCTTAAATACGTATCTACTTTTTAAGCGACTTCCAAAAAGGAGGAGGTTCTATGTTCCACTGTATGTATTTTTTTTTTAAATATGTTCACCGATTACTCCGTCAATTGTGGACCGATTTTGAATAAAAAAAAAAAATTGTATTCGAAAGGGTATGCTTCCGAGGTGGTCCCATTGCCACCATATCAGGATCTGATGATGGGATCCCAGGGAAATCGAGAGTAACCCTCATTTTTTGTAGGCATATACTATGTTTTTCGTATATTTTCTGAAGTTACACCGGTATTTGCGTCTGGTAGTCATGATTTTATGATGATGAGCTGATGATGTAAGGTACAGCTCCTCAACGGTTAGGAGTTGGAGGATAAATCTTTAAATAAGTAAATAATGGTTCAACTAATCAAAGTTTGTGCAGCATATAAAAATAGCAAAAATGTCATGCGCAAAATGGGCGCATTACTTACAAAAATATTATAATGAGGATTATTAATGTGTTTACTTTCTGTCTATGAAATAATAGAAAATATGTGATATAATATTTATTTTATTTTGTATTGTTATAGATAAAAAATACAATTAGGTAAGCAAGTAAGTACCTAAAACAAAAAAAAAACAAAAATTAATCACATTATGTATTATAATCACATTATTTTATTGTGATTAACGAGATCACGATTATCACGAGATCGTAATCAAAAAGCGAGACAATTAGGTACATAGATACACATACATACATACATAAAAAACATCCAACGAAAACTCTCTGCCAAAAAAACGCTTAAAAGCGTAAAATAAACTGGTTCTTCATAAATTGCCTATACCTAATTCTTTATTCATTTAAATAGTAGTATTATAATGTGTGCTAGGTACCTAGAATCTGTTTGAAGTCGGTGCCAAGTGACTATCGCTTAGACTTTTGTAATTGTTCGTTTGTATTCTTTTTGGCTTAGCACCGACTTCAAACAGATTTTAGGTACCTAGCACACATTATAATACTACTATTTAAAATGAACAAAGAATTAGGTATAGGCAATTTATGAAGAACCAGTTTATTTTACGCTTTTAAGTGTTTTTTTGGCAGAGAGTTTTCGTTGGATGTTTTTTGGAAGTCGGTTTTTTTTTATAAAAAGTTTTTATTTTTCAGTTTTTAGTGCAAACAATCGTAGGTAAGTAGTTAGTTGAACTATTTCATCAAATTTCATCATCAAGAATACAAATGAAGGTCTAAACGTACGTGTAATATTGAAATCATCCTCTAATTCCTAACTGTTGAAGAGTTTAACCTTCTATCATTAGTTCACCTAAATAACTTGAAAGTATACCACTGAAGGTCTTTAGATACGTATGAAATTGAAAGAATTATCCTCCAACTCCTAACCGTTGAGGAGTTGTACCTTCCACCTTCCATCATCAGCTTATCTAAATAATTTGAAAGAATAAGACTAAAGGTAACATATATACATCTGATATTTAAAGATTTATCTCCAACTCCTAACCGTTAAGGAGTTGTACCTTACATCATCAGCTCATCATCATAAAATGATGACTACCAGACGCAAATACGGGTGTAACTTCAGAAAATATACGAAAAACATAGTATGTGCCTATAAAAAATGAGAGTTTCCCTCGATTTCCCTGGGACCCCATCATCAGATCCTGATATGCTGGCAATGGGACCACCTCGGAAGCATACCCTTTCGAATAGATTTTTTTTTTTTTAAATCGGTCCACAACTGACGGAGTAATCGGGTAACATACATAAAAAAAATAAAAAAAAACATACAGTGGAACATAGAACCTTCTCCTTTTTGGAAGTCGGTTAATTAATTAGGAACTATCTATTTACACTATTCGTCTGTAGAAAATGATTCACTTATACCAAATTATACACTAAATAGACGACTAATATATCGGGTCAGCGCGCAAATCGAGCGACATAGGTCCGTCTAGCAGCGCGCCTCAACGCCCACTGCCGATGTCCATAGGAATGACAGAGAAAGAGCGCTTGGAATAGAAGGGCGTAAGTGCTAAACCACAAAATTCGTTATTATGGTAAAAGTTGCAATTTTATTAAAAATCTAACTCAACCATTTTCTTTAGTTACATATGATAGACAATTTTACTTAATTTCATTTACATTACTTAAAGCACAACTGTGTAAAGTCAGAATTCAAGTATTTTCGGAGGCTACTTTGATTTTTTTTTCTATCGAGTGAAGTTTTTCAAATCGTGTTTTGGAAATAACCACTATGTCAGGAACATGTTCAATTATAAAGACATTGATTTTGGTAATGATATGAGCGATAGGTTTTATACAAAGCGATCTTTATTTAGCTCTATTTTGGTTTTCAGCCCCTTAAAAAATGACGAACTTTCATACAAACTTTCAACCCCTATTTCACCCCCTTAGGGGTGTAATATTCAGAAACGCTTAAATACGTATCTATTCCTTTTTAATCTGTAGCCCAAAAATAAAGTTTTATGTTTCTAACTTCAAAAATGTCGGACTTCCAGACTAACCTATGTACAAAATCACAACCCCTATAAATATTTAATACTACTATATATATTCTACCCCTAAGGGGTTCACCCCTTAGGGGTAGAATATATATAGTAGAATATTATAATATTTAGAATATTAAATTTTTATATATTATAATATTTAGAAACGCTCAAATACGTGTTTACTCATTTTTAATCAGTAGCTCAAAAGTAAAGTTTTATGTTTCTAACTTAAAAAATGACGGACTTCCATACAAACTTTCAACCCCTATTTCAAAAATTCCTTTCTTAGTGCTCGCTTACGTTATATAAAGAACCTATATGCAAAATTTCAGGATTCTAGCTTCAGCAGTTTGGGCTGTGCGTTGATCTCTGGGTATGTCAGTCAGTCAGTCAGTCACCTTACTCTTTTATATATATAGATAGATTACACCCAACCTCGAAAGGAATGACCGTGCTCATCACACATTTATTTGTCCTGGGTGGGAATCGAATCCACAACCTATGGTTTTCCAGTCAGAGTCACTAACCACTAGACCAAAAAGCCAATCCGATAATAATGAATTTGAGTGCACGGATGGCGAAGTTGTTTAAGCGGTCGCCACGCAGCTTTCTACTGCGCTAATGTGTTCAGAGTTCAAATCCCATATAGGACAACACTGTGTGATCCACAAATTGTTGTTCCGAGTCTGGGTGTTCCTTGTGTCGGTTTCATGTATGTTTGTAAAGTCCTTTTAAGAAAAAAAATGAAAAAAAGATCCTATTATAATTTGCACATTAAATGCTAATTTAACATTATAACAGGCGATGCACTCCAATGGTTACGAGATGGTTTAGAACTCATAAGTGATATACGTGATACTGAGTCTCTGGCTGGACAGGTCAGTGATGACGATGAAGGAAATATATGTTTCGTACCGGCATTTAACGGATTATATTCACCGCATTGGAGGAAAGATGCGCGTGGGTAAGTGAACCATAGTATTATCATTTACGACTACTGAGTTTTATCGTGTTTCTGAATGTCGATTTCGATGCGCCTAAACGACTGTTTTTATTGCTTTTGACCGATTGACTGAAGTTTCTGGAGTCCAAAGGTTTATCTGGTATTTAAAAAACGGCAACTTGGATACGAGCGGTTGTTGATCAGCACGGGCATAATGGATTGGATATGTTTTGCTTAATTTTCGACAAAACAGATTGCTGCTATTGTTCAGACGTTCAGAAAAGACATTTCATTTTTTTTATGACAAAGATATTTGCCTTTAACAATGAGCCCAATCGTCCCCCGAGAGCACATTAAGCCGTTATGACAATCATTACGGGTAGTTGGAGTCTTGGCTTACTACAAAACTTTGATATTACCGAGTACAACACAGCCAAGCTAAGTTTGCACCTCGCGAACAAACAAACAAACTCAAAACTTCTGTCCGTCTTCTGGCGCTAACTTGTGCGACGTGTATCGGTGACAAAGATGCTAACCATACTGATGCGACAGGGCGATCACGGGAAGGTGAGCAGGGAAGTGGGCGGGGCGGAGCATTCCAGCGAGGTGCAAGCTTAGCTCAGCTGCATTTTACTAGGGTTATAGAGGTCTGATGGCAGTCGCTCTACGTAAAAAATAAAATTCAGTAGACTTAAAACAGACCCCAACTAAGTTGGAGAAAAACTTCGGAGAAAGACCTTGCGTCTACTTCTGAAGGTTGCGGGCTCTCACCTCTCTTGAAATAATACAAAATTTTAACGAAAAAAAACCGACTTCAAGAACGACCAAATTGAATTGAGTTATTCGTCAATTTGTCGCGCACATACATAATGCAAATTGAAGATTTATATGATTTTCTTATGGATGACATGTCAGAACTGGACCAAATTAAAATGGGACCACATGGGAAGCACCAGCTTTCAAATAAAAAAAGAATCATCAAAATCGGTTCACCCAGTCGAAAGTTATGAGGTAACAAACATAAAAAAACAGTCAAATTAAGAACCTCCTCCTTTTTTTGAAGTCGGTTAAAAATGAAAAGTTCCCAGAGAAAAGGGGTTAAAAAGTTCTGTATTATACAGGATAATGTGCGGCCTAAGTAGTAGCACGCGTCGGGAGCATATAGTTAAAGCAGCATTAGAAGCAGTGTGCCATCAAACTCGCACTGTAGCAACGGCCATGGAAGCTGACTGTGCGCCACTACAGCGACTACTAGCAGATGGCGGTATGGCGCAGAATTCTCTCCTTATGCAAATGCAAGCTGATATTCTCGGTATTCCTGTGGTAAGTTAATGCTTGGTACACTTAATTAAATAAGTCATGGTGGTATGGATACCTGCTGTCTGACATTTAAAGTATTCCGCATAACGCTTGTGCAAATCTTAAACATACGAATTATTAGAGATCAACCCTCCGCTATGTATGACATATGAAATAGGCCTAACATACTTACACGTCGCGTCTGTTGAAATGCTTCTCTGTTCAGTAAATCGTGTTATATTTCATTAGGAAACAAAAAATATTAGTTTTTATCCATTTTTGTTTATTTGTTTATTGCCTAACTAACACATGCACGTTATTAACTTAAACTTACACGGCCTATGAAGAAATAAGCTACTCCGTAAACGCGCTTATGAAAACTACATTGTATATTTCGAACATCTGACACAACGCCATCTAGTTTGAAAATAAGCAGTGACTGTATTATGAAAGCTAGATTGACTGATTAGAATACTTTTTTTTATGACAAATGCCTTAGGTTCTGTTGTAATTTTTGTATTTGAAAATAAAAGATGTGTTTCATCTAGTTGTTATTTTATTGAAGTATAAAGTAACCTAGTTACATAGAATAGGAAGAATTTTGAATACGTTATAAAAACACTATAAAGCCAGTATTATTACAACACACCCCCTTAATCAAAATTCTCTAGAGTAAATAAAACATAAAAATGAACTCAAAATATATCAATTAAAAGAAAACAGTATGAAAATGTATACTAAGTACCAAAGTAAACGTGTAAAATATATTTACACTAAACCTAAGCCTAGTACACATCTATCATGTGCCACACACTGCAATCGTTTAGTTAAGATGTCAGCGGGCATATCACTTGATTTGATATATTTTAAGTTTACCGAATTATCACTAATCTTTTCTCTAATAAAGTGATATTTGGTATCTATATGTTTCGTCCTATGGTGGTGTACCGGATATAAAGCCAAACTCTGTGCACTCTGACTATCGGTATAAACAGTTATGGTATTAGGTAATAACTTTTGCCTTACCATAGGATCTGAAATTAATTCAGTGATAAATCTCCTTAAATAAATCGCTTCCTTCGTAGCTTCAGTTATTGCCATATACTCGGCTTCCGCTGAGGACAAGGCTACGGTTTGCTGCTTCCTTGAAGCCCATGAAACCGGGCTGCCTGCTAATTTAAAACAGTAACCCGTATAAGAACGGCGATCTATATCACAGTTTGCCCAATCGGCATCGCAAAATCCTACAAGTGGCATATCTGATTTTCTATAACAAATCGAGTAATCTAAAGTGCCTTTTAGATATTGTAAGACTCTCTTCGCGGCTAACCAGTGAGTCTTGTTGTACCGAGTATTGAACTGACTCAGGTAACTAGTCGCGTATGCGATGTCTGGACGAGTATTAACACTCAGGAACATGAGGCAACCAATTAATTCTTGATAGGGATATACTTCTAGATTATGATCACTATCATTGCTGGTACTGACCTCTAGTTTTCCAGATATTGGAGTTGTACAAGTTTTACAGTTCTCTATTCCAAACTTTTGTAAAAGATTATTTATATAATTTTTCTGATGTACTTTTATTTCATCATTTTTCCTGGTTATATTTAAACCAAGATAATAGCTTAAATAGCCCAAATCTTTTATCGAAAAACATTTTTTCAAGTCATTTTTGACAATGTCACACGTCTTGTCATTTCTATAAAAAAGAATTATATCATCGACAAAGACTGCAACTATAACCAACTCTTTTCCAAAAAGTTTGGTATACACACATGGTTCAGATGGAGTTTTCACAAAACCAAAAGACGATAAAGTTTCATCTAACTTTATATTCCAGGCACGTGGAGCTTGTTTAAGTCCATACAAGGATTTTTGTAAGAGACACACTTTGTTCTCCATACCTTTTACTTTTAAACCTTGAAGTTGCTCCATGTAGACTTTCTCTAGCAGATCCCCATTTAAAAATGCAGTGTCAACGTCCAAGTGACGCATCTTCAAACCCAATTCAGCTGCGAGAGCCAGTAGAGTACGTAAAGAGGAGTGCCGCACGACAGGAGAAAATGTCTCAAAATAGTCTACACCTGGCGTCTGGGTGAATCCCTTAGCAACTAATCTTGCTTTGTACTTCACAATATTTCCTGCTGGATCTTTCTTTAACTTATAGACCCATTTACAATGTATAACTTTCTTGTTTTCTCTGTTAACCAATTTTCATGTCTTCAGCTTCATCAATGAATTACACACATCAAAAGTGTCTAGGGATCAACATATGTGTCTAGGGATCAACATATATTTTTGCAATAACTTTTCTCCTGATTGATATTAATTAAAATTTTCTTTAAGGATTCATCAAATAAAGTGTTTTCGTTTGTCACAGTAACGATAAACCAAGTCACCTTTGCATTAATAAAGAAATTTGCCATTTTCCTAATAAAGGGATTTTTGACATTTGAACGACTAACATTAAAGTTCGAAAAAAAGACTGAAATAACAGTTTTCTTTAAAATTTTATTAGGTAACTTAAACAATTAATAATCCGTGTTTCTACCGCGAACACTAACAACACAAGAACATCGGTTTGGCATACTCAAAATGAGTTCATCCAAACACGCTGTGGAATGGCCGCCCATGTTCGTTGCAACAACAAAAAAAGGTCTTCTTACGACTGGATACCCTCCATATTCGGCAGAGCTCTTCTCTGTAGCATATCCCATGCATGCTCAATCGGGTTCAAGTCTGGCGACTGAGCAGGCCAGGGCCAAAGCCACATCTCAATCTCAAGAAATCCGCATAAAAATGCTTGATCCCTAGACACTTTTGATGTGTGTATATTCATCTGTCATTGCCATCTGCCACTTATCAACATCATCAGCCAATATAGCCTCATTATAAGTTCTAGGCTCATCAGACACTTGACTAGACACTTGGTATGAGAAGTAATTAGGAGGTTTTCGATCTCGTGATGGATATCTATGTCTATGTCATCATTTTGACTAGTAGAAACTACTTCTTCCTCAATTGCTTCAAAGAATTGATCAGTTTCAGCAGTCTGATCTTCAGTGACAACTGTATGGCCTGGAGCTGGTTCAACAGTGACCACTGGAATTTGATCAAAAAACTCTTGAACTGTACTGTTTTCTTCCGGTATAGGGAGACTATTAGACAGTACTAAAGGTTCAGTAGAAGTCTTTGTATTGTTGACATTTCTATTATTTAAACTAGAAAAACAATCTTCAAAAAATGTAACGTCTCTAGACTTTTGTAAGATGCTAGGACAAGATGGTTTTCTAAAAAGATACGTATTAGGATCTTCTGTATAGCCTACAAATACAGCTTCATCAGCCTTGAGATCCAATTTCTTACGGTGACAAGAAGGTATATATATAAGAGCTCTACACCCAAAAACTCTGAGATTACCTAGGTCTGGTTTGCAACCATTCCACAACTCGTAGGGAGTTTTATTATTTAAGGCACGGTGTGGGCATCTATTCTTTAGGTATACAGCCGTTCGAACAGCATCTTCCCAAAAAACTTTAGAAAGATCGCTTTCAGCCATAAGTGAGCGTGCCTTTTCTACAATTGAGCGATTAGTACGCTCGGCAACACCATTCTGCTGAGGGCTATATGGTACCGTAGTTTGATGCTTTATACCACAAGATCTAAGATAACTTGAGAATTCACTATTGACGAATTCCTTTCCATTATCCGTCCTTATTGTTTTAATTTGAGCCCCAGTTTGTCTTTCAACCATAGACTGGAAATGACAAAATCTATCTTTTACCTCTGTCTTAGAAGAAACAAAATACACAAATATAGTTCTCGAAAAATCGTCTATAAAAACTAAAAAGTATTTATTACCCTGAAAAGAGCTAACTGACATTGGTCCACAAAGGTCAGAGTGGATCAGTTCTAATATTGAAGTTGCTCTTTTATAAGTAATCGGTTTAAACGGTTTACGAGCTTGTTTCGCTTGAACACAAGCAACACATGGATTTTTATCCACATCCTTATAATCAATAACCTTATGACTATTTTTCAGCAGATTCATACCGACGCGACATAAATGACCTAAACGCTTATGCCATACCTGATACTTAGACAATGAATCAGAGTGCACGTCATAGGCTCTAAATTGGGGAATATTTACGTCACAATCAAGTGTGTACAATCCACCACTGGGCGAGCCATGTAGAACCGCATCACCTGTAAAGGAGAAGGTTTTTGAATTAAATAAATTACAACCCGACTTATCAAACATTACAGTAAAACCTTTTTCAACTGCTGTCTTCACAGATAAAAGATTTGTTTGCAAGTTAGGTACATACATAACATCATTAATTGTATTGACGTTGCTTTCGGTATTTATCGATATTTTACCGATGCCTTCAGCGTCAATCTTCGTCCCGTTTGCAACTGTTACCTTATTATCAATAGGCTTTATGTCTACAAACCAATCTCGTCTTGAAGTCATGTGTTTGGTCGCGCCCGAATCAATGTACCATTTGTCTCTGTCATAATTATTTGTTGCTCTTAGCCTCTAAGATGTCCAACGCCACCCAGTGGCCGATGTCAATAATTGCCTGGGTGTCCACGCCACCCAGTGGCCGATCACGTGATGCGCGATCACGTTTTTTGTTTACCTTTTGTTTTGTTTAGTTTTAGTTTAATAATATTGCTTATTGCATCGTTTCGCTTCACTATCGTGGAACGAATGAAACGGAGATGCAATGGGACGTTACTATTTGTCCCCGCGTCATCTAGTTCACTCATAGCAGGCTAACACGGCAAGTGGGTTTTACGACCTTGACGTGAAGTACGTGCATGTTGTGTGTTGTGTACTTGTGATGTTTTTAACAATGTTTTTGTATGAGAATCTATTATTTTCGTTGTTTGTTTTGTGTTTTTACGTAAAGAAATATATTCAATTTCATAAATATAAAGTGATGTGAACAATAAATGGTATAGAAGTTGATATTTTAGGTAATGTTCAAGGTTACCTTATAACCTCAGGTAAGTTCAGTTATTGTTTATTAATCTTGTCCTAACGTTAAATATTCTTCTTGTAACGTAAACTTAATGTTTTGTTTAGATTTGCAACTAAAAATAACATATACTTATGTATGGGCGAAGCCACTCGAACAAAAGTTGAGCCGACATTTGAAGTGTAAACAAACACATTTTTTGCCGGGATTTCGAAGCGGGAATATTGGGAACAATGGGCTATTGTTGATAAATTATTGTGTAAAAAATTTGTATGGAGAAGTGTCCTTTTTTTCAGAGTAAATTGTTACTTAAACTTTGTAGTTTTAAATAAAAATAACGATTACTTGAAATAAATAAATGAAATGCTTTATTTACAATCATATAACCTTTTATGTACTGTACATAGAGAAAAAAAAGCACTTTTCCTACTTTCATCATCGATTTACTAATTTAATTCTATGTACAATTCTAATCAATTATACATTATCTGATAGGCTTTTTAGTAACCCTTTTAATGATACCAAAATAGTTAATAGCCTAAAGAAAGTTTTTTTGCTAATCGGCATTTTAATGAGACCCGGAAGTGCATCTGAAGTGCACTTCAAGTGCATACCTAAAGCCACTCGACACCATAGCAATTATGACGCCATCTTGTTCAACAACTTAGAGGCTAAAGCAGACACAGAGGTCGAGTCCTTATTAGTGGGATTCTTCCTTTTCATGACATTATTTTTCTTCAGAGGACAGTTTGGTCTCTTGTGACCTTGTTCTCCATAACCATAGCACACAACTTTCTTTGCCTTTGATTTAACAGAAGAGGCATCAACCTTTGACTTCATAGCTGTTTCCAGTTTTATCGAGCTTTCCTTGGACATTTCGTTCAGTAATTTGGACTTGGAATTTGGATTTGCCAGTTCAGTGGTAACGATAACAATACTATTTTCGAGAGACATAATCAATGGGTCATATCTCGACGTAAGACCTCCCAATAGAATAGCAGCAATGGACGTATCATCTATTACTTTGTCTATATCCGCCAAATCTTGAGCAGTGGAAATAACAGCATTGATATACGACTCAATATTATTATCAAAATCTTCAAGTCTCAATCTGTATAAATTCCGTTCTAAATATAAACGCCGACCCATACCTTTGTCCTCATAAGCATTTTGTAGAGCTTTCCATGCTTCCGCTGCAGTAGTTGCACTTCGGACATGCGTAATTGCAGATGATTCCAGGGTAAGACAAATTTTTGTTAATGCCTTCTGATCGCTCCTCATCTTTGTGACATTGGAAACGTTCATCCCTGTTGGGTAGCCACTGATCGCTTCCCACAACTCCTCATGTATAAGGAAATTACGCATTTTAAACTTCCACGTACTATATATACCCTTCTCTATTATGTAGGGTGAACATTGGAATAGAGGAACTACGCATACCTCGCTCATTTGTGTCTCCATTTGGGTTCGCCATCTCAGAAGAGTATGCGAAGAACTATTATGTTTCGTAACCAAAAAAAAAAAAATCACACAAATATTACTTCAATGAATTAATATGAAAACACGCATTATTTTTCTTTATAAACAAATACTAGAGACTTCGTGCTGATAACGATTTGTTGTAATTTTTGTATTTGAAAATAAAAGATGTGTTTCATCTAGTTGTTATTTTATTGAAGTATAAAGTAACCTAGTTACATAGAATAGGAAGAATTTTGAATACGTTATAAAAACACTATAAAGCCAGTATTATTACAACAGGTTCGACCATTGATGATGGAAAGCACAGCTCTCGGGGTAGCTGTAGTAGCTGGCAGAGCATTACGAGTGTGGCCTGTTAGCACGCCGAGCCCACCAGCCGACACATTCCTGCCTTCAACATCTTCCGAAGGTAATGACTGCATTCATTATAATTAATAATTATTAATTCTTCAATTAATATTGATTAGTTCTCAATTCCTCTACATAAATTCAAGACAATATTACCTATACAAATAATTACAGAACGCGAAATAAGAAGGGTTCGATGGGAGAATGCTTTAAATAGGTGTTTGGGTTGGACAACAGTGAGTAGTGAAGAAAAGGCTTTAATTAAACCTGGTAAGTGTTCGTCATGTTGTGTTATACTTTACAAAATTGTCTTAGGTTAACTCATCTATAATCTATATATATAAAAGAGGAAGGTGACTGACTGACATACCCAGAGATCAACGCACAGCCCAAACCGCTGAAGCTAGAATCCTGAAATTTTGCATGTAGGTTCTTTATATAACGTAAGTGAGCACTAAGAAAGGAATTTTGGAAATTCCACCCCTAAGGGGGTAAATCAGGGGATGAAAGTCTGCGTGAGCGAAGTCGCGTGTAAAAGCTAGTCTATACTAATATTATAAAGCTGCAGAGTTTGTTTGTTTGTTGGTTTGAATGCGCTAATCTCAGGAACTACTGGTCCGATTTGAACAATTCTTTCAGTGTTGGATAGTCCATATATCGAGGAAGGCTATAGGCTATATTTTATTTAAAAAAAAAAATAGCGATCCTTAAGAAAATTGCTATTTCGTAACCCAAGGTGTGAAATCGAAAACCTATTTTTGCGTGCGCTGCAATAACTATTGACAATAGAACAAAATAATGTATTACGGGTTTGTAGGTCCCATTAAGATCTACAAAAAAGTCCGTGAGAGCATATATCTAACTATCATGGTTTAGCCACAATAACCACTTTTGTGTTCAAAAAAAATATTAAATCGCCTGAAGAAAGAAACTACGTTAAATGTGTATCTTAATATTAAGCCTTATCCAAATAAAGCATTATGTTATCAAGGGTATTTATGCAGAAGTAAAAAACTTTTTGTTTCATCCCAATCACTTTTTATCTAATAAACAGATGGGGTGAAGGTCGTTCCTAATCGTATCCTCTACTATACCGTATTTCGAATGAAAGCCTTTCTCACACACAGTCATAGTATATGCGCGTAGTATCTTTAATATTAAATCGAGTAGCTAAGACTCACTTAGGTGTTGACAAGTATTTTTAATTCAGCTTTAAACTGAGTGAGTACTGGACAATTTATCATCAGTAATATTTTAATATATCGCAATGGACATGGAGTTAAGGTTGCCCGGGGAGCGTATTTCCATTTCCGTGTTCATTAGAAGGCAGTACTGCCTCGAAACACGCACGGGTTTGTCGCGCTAACTGCCTTTAAAAAATCGTGTTCAATTCAAGGCACGTACCCTCCAATTGCGCACGGATTTGCAAGAACATCTCTTCTTCCAAACACGTGTTCAAGGCGATGCATGGAACTTAGCCACGAAGTTCGCGCGTAAACAATTTCACTCGCGTCTCGCAACTCGGCAACTTACTCGTAGCATTCGTTTGTTTTTTCCCACTGTGCAGCTAATCTAATATATAAAATATTTGATTACAGAACTATTAAAAGATAAGTTGGTAATATTGTGAACATTAAATAAACAAACTTTATCTTGTGATGGTGATAAATGAATATAAAATACACAACCTAACCTAACATACAACCAACATCGATCAGTCGCCGCAAAGCAAGTAAAACACAAATTCATTCCTTGAACACAAAAATACCTTCAAACACACGGATTTGTGGCGCATACTCCTTGCAAATCCGTGCGCGATTGGAGGACACGTGCCTTGAATTGAACACGATTTATAAAGGTAGTCAGCGCGACAAACCCGTGCGTGTTTCGAGGCAGTACTGCCTTCTAATGAACACGGAAATGGAAATACGCGCCCGGGGATCACTTTTAAATGGAAATTTTAAGGATATTGAATATTTTAGTTTATAGTATTCCGAGTCTGATGGTATTTTTTGTATATTTTTGCAGATGAAACAGACCGCACAGTAGCAGCGATACCCCCCGGACTGTTCTTCTTAGGCACTGCCCTGCTTGTGATTATCGCAGATAAGTTAAAACCATTATAATCAAATGGTAAAATCCTTAAGTCATTGTAGAACAATAAACTCTGTGTACCTTCAAAGTCAAATGTAAAAGTATTAATTTATTATCTATTATAATTGTATTGTTATTTGTTGTCATAGTAGTAATAATAATAAAAATGTTACAGAGATTTCAGTTATTTTATTAACAATACATAAGTATGAAAATTCACATACATTTTTAAATTACTTAAATCTTTTTTTAGATAAACTGCTTAATGGAGCTCCTAGCACACTAACCTCCTGGCCCCTGTACCCTGCAGGCGTGGACTCAATTAAGCAGTCTATCTATAGGCATAATAAGTATTTTATGTTAATGCCTTAGGACATTTTAGCCTTTAATAACTGCAATAGGTCGTAATTTAAATGTCTTCTTGCTGATACCAGCAGCATGGCAGGTGTTAACGACATCTGTGACATTTTTATAAGACTCCGGCGCTTCTTCCATGACCAATTTTGGTGATGCTACGCGGATTGAAATACCAAGGTCTTCTAACTTGGTGAGAACATCTTTATAGTCCAAATTGCGTCTTGATTTCGCTCGAGATAGAGCTCGACCCTGCAAAAAAACAATACATAAAAATTATTTTATCTATACTAATATTATAAAATAAAATAATTTATTATGGTCGAACTTCGACTGTTGGACAACCCAGTAGTAACTTTAAAAAGAGAAGTACTTACAGCTCCATGACAGGTAGATCCAAAAGTTTCAGTCATGCCTTGATGAGTTCCAGTTAACACATAACTGCAGGTGCCCATGGTGCCTCCTATTAATACAGGCTGTCCAGTCAACTGATAATCCACTGGTATCAAGGGATGGTTTGGTGGAAAAGCTCTTGTGGAACCCTTAAATTTCAAGGTTAATGTTAAAACATGCAACACTTTGTTTCTTTCAACCAATTGAGTCAACTAAAATTAAATTATTCTTTTTAAAGTAAATAAGGATGCATTGATGAAGGCCCGACCTTTGACCAATCAGGTTTCAAGATATTAATGTTTCGTGTGAAGGCTTATTTTAGTGTTGTGCAATTGGAGAGGCCTAGGTACAACAATGGACTGCTGAACTTGGAACCTGATTTAACATAGGGTTAGCTTTTCAAAAGTTAGGTTAGAATATGTAACAAAACAAACTTGCATTCGCAGTTATGTAATAGGTCTTTACCTATGAAATTGCCGTTTTGTATGCAATAAGTGAAAGTACTTATTTTTTCTTCTGTACAAAATGCCTTTGAAGAGTTTGTTGCCTCCCGTCCAGCTGATTTTTACAAGAAACTTTTATCAATAAACTGCCAATGCGTTGGCAAAGATGCGTCTATTGCATGGGTGATTACTTCGAATAACAGAAATAAAAAAGTTTGAAAAAATAAGTACTTTCACTTATTGCATACAAAACGGCAATTTCATAGGTAAAGACCTAATATAATATTAAGATTAGTGTATAATATGTGATAACGTAATTTACCTTTCGGTGTACCAGGAGGGTTTTTACTTTGCCATCTACAACATGTTCTTCAACTTTAGCAATGTTATGAGACACATCATATATAAGGTGCATATCTAAATCATCAGGTGCCATTTTAAACTGTTTGGCAAATGCTTGACGGGTCAAGAATGTCATGGAACTTCTATTAACCCAAGCAAAATTAGCTGCAGCTGCCATAGCTTTAAGGTAATCTTGCCCTTCAACTGAATTTATTCTTGCACAAGCCAACTGTCTATCATTTGTCTCAATTTGATCCCGTTTCATAGCTTTTTCCATTTGAACAAGTGCATCAGTAGCCACTTGATGGCCAAACCCTCTGCTACCAGAATGAATCATGACACAAACTTGGCCAATTCTATCTATACCCATTTTTCCAGCAGCATATTTATCATAGACTTCATCCACGACTTGTATTTCAGCATAATGATTACCAGCACCCAAAGTACCTAATTGTGGCAATCCCCTTTTCTTGGCACGAAGACTCACTTTGGATGGATCTGCGTTAAGCATACGTCCATACTCTTCACAATGCTCTTTGTCCTCAGCCCACACGTAACCTTCACGAAGGGACCAATCTATACCCATTTCCAATGCTTCCTCCAGATCCCTAGCATTCATGGGTATAATACCTTTTGATCCTACACCTACTGGTATGTGATCAAATAAACTTTGGGTAAGTTGTTCCTGAAAATTAAAGAATATGATGATAATACATTCCAATTTGTATGTTCGAATTATAGTGATTATTTATGATTTCTACTAAAAGCAAAGTTAGATCCAATATACTTTTAGAGATTTCTTCACAGATGTGTAAATAATAAAATAATATAGTAGGTTTAGCATATATGTACTATAATATTAGCTTATTATTGGCTTTTCAGAATGCATTAATAACTTAATCTAAAATCATCAATCTTATCTTTAGTTGACAATTTAAATCTGATACATATAACTTTTTAGGCAGTTAGTTTTAGTAAGTTTTTGATAAAGTGAGATATTTCGTATCAATTCAAATCAATTAAAATGAGGTATTTTCTTGTTTTTCATTGCTCACTCGGACGGTATCGTGCACGTGTGCGCGCCGTAGTCTATGTCAAGGGGAAGTACCTAGACAATTTTTGGGCGATTTGGTTGCAGTAAAATTTTTATGATTTAAATCATATCAACCCTGCATTTTACCTTAATTGGCTTAATATCTTTTTCATGAAGATTTGTCCTGAGTAAGCGAACTCCACAGTTGATGTCAAATCCTACACCACCAGGGGAAACAATAGATGTAGGGTCAGACATATCAAAAGCAGCCATATTTCCTGTAATGAAAACAATTTGTTTGTAATTCTATGATTATGTTGTTTATTTTACCTCATTATTCAACTCAACTGGCTTTAGTTAGAAATAATAGTTGTTTTACACTAAACTACCTTACCCCAGTTTTAATTCAAGTTTATGGAGCATAGTAGATAAAAATGAGATTTGGTATATAAACTTGAATTATCTTACATGTGGCACTCTAAACTAGGTGATATCCCTATAATAATCCATTATATATATTTCTTGTATCATGTTGTTGCTCACAATGAACTCCAAAACTATGTACCTATTTTTTTTTAAACATAGGTTGGTTAGCATCACACTATCAATGGGGGCTGAACAAGATTGACAAGAAGTGCTGAAGTTGTGTGGGATAGCTAAGATCCTTATAAAAATACTAGCTGACCCAAGCAAGCTTGTTTGCGTCCAAACTACCATCCATTTTACTTGGAGTGGAGTGGAGTTTCGTAAAATCTGTTCTTAGCGGATGTCTACACCCTGTAAGTAAACCTACCTGCCAAATTTCAAGTTTGTAAGTGTTATAGTTTCTGAGATTTCGTCATTAATAAGTTAGTGGTATTTCACTTTTATATATATAGATAATAATTCTTCACATTGGTGGTGGTCTTTGGTTTCCACATTTAGATTCAGGGACACTCCTTTATGTATTGTGGTACTGTTGGCTAAGAGTCCTAACCCAGCTCTTTCCAAAAATGCAGAAGCCTTCTGGTGTATTTACAAGCTTCTAAGAACTTTTGTATCTTTATAAAAATAACCACACTGCTAACACAGGAGTTGTCTTTTTAAAAGAATAAAAAATATTAATACTATTAATTAACTAAACAAGACACAGCCCCAATGAATATACATAGCATAGCATACATAGCAAATAAACTATGCTCACTATTTTATAATAATAGTGAGCATAGAAATTAACTAATAATATATTGTTGTTGCATCATTACCACCCTACGAGATAGATCAAAATAATGTACTACAGTATTGTACACCTTAAAAAGTACAACAAAAAAGTCTGCGACGGTATATGTCTAACTCTTAGGGATAACCCACAACAACCATTTTTTATTCCTTTCTTTTTACGAGAAATAATGGCTTATTTACGAAGTGATTTTAAGCAATACAGAATGAATCCTTATACAATTAAGTAAATTAAATACATTGTGCATTTAATATAGATCAAAATGGCCCTTTACAGTATCTAATTTGAATGAATATATATATTCGAAGATATTACAGATTTAAAATGCACGAATCGTGTCGTCGGCGCGGGCATCCGATATCCACCAGTGCGTAGCCGGGGCGGGTCGCTAGTATTGTATAAGATTGAGTAAACTACACTTTAACACAGAACACTTTTTAATGTTACAATGTTTATTAGTGTTGTGCAATAAGGAAAATTTAATAAACATTACAGTTTAAATAAATGCAAATTAAAATGCGAAAATAGAATTAATAAATAAGAAAACAAGATAAAATATTTATTATAAAGAATGTAATACTTACCTATTTACTGTTTTAGAATACTTAGATGTAATTTTAACATTGAAGAAAGTTACAATGTAAGTAACTAATATTTCCTTTTTAAAGCTTACCTATGGCAAATCCATATCCAGAATGGACATCCGGCAAACCAACAGACCGGCCGACTATACCAGGTAAAGCCGCCACATTTGCGATTTGTTTAACACCGGGAAGGAACCCGCCGGTCATACCAGGCCTGCACGAGTTTTTCAATTCATCCAGCATTAATTTTTCGAGTGTACTATTCACGTAAAACACACCTTCAACGTTCATGTTAGGTTGAAAACCTTTCTTGATTTTCCAGCAATATGGATTGATTTTTTCTAAGTATTTTAATTCTTCATTATACTGACGGACAACCATTTTTGAAGAAAGATAGAACTATCCCAAGTTTATTATTTTTTAAGTTTTAAATTATCAATGTTCTTATATGAATCTCTCAGCTGAACCGAGCCGAACGAAAAGCGAACACTTAGCCTATCTTTCAATTCAACCACAGATTATTTTAGGTAGCAAGCTAAATTCAACATTCAACATACTATTAACTCTAAGCATTCAACTCCATGGTGGTTTATCTTGTATGGAATTGCTTTTTTTATGAATAACGCACTCTATCCACTATTACCCGAACTATTTTAGTATTAAAATGAGTTCACGTAATAATAAAGAAATATAAAAATAGTTAAATTTGAAGATATAAACAACATTTAAAAAAAAAAAAATTAATAAATGATATTAAAAATATAACTCTAAATAATGAAAGTTATAACACTTGAAATAATTTTAAACGAACGCACTCAGTGTAAAAGTCTTTCAGTGTTACATAATGCTTAAAAGTTTCATGTTTCGTGCAAAATTTGACAAAATTACGAAACGCATAACTCACATAAACTTGGTGATAAATAATATAGTTTTTTTTTTTATATTATCTATTTATTATACATAATATTCATTTCATATTTTTGGGAAACAAAGTTCGACATCATATACTGAT
The DNA here is from genome assembly GCA_949125395.1 of Diaphora mendica. NCBI lineage: Eukaryota > Metazoa > Arthropoda > Insecta > Lepidoptera > Erebidae > Diaphora > Diaphora mendica. The sequence goes on from OX421318.1 coordinate 15,386,247, forward strand.
ATGTTATGTTCATAAATTTAAGCTGTGCAGTATGGCAACATCAAGAAATCGTGGAAAAAAATGGGTGTGTCAGGGACTGTTATGTCAGGCAACAACAACTGTTCTAGAATGTTCGACTGTTACTTTGTGCACGATCATTTAATTCGCATTTTTGCTTTTTATCCGCCTTCTTATATGTGCATTTATTTTCGTGGGATTTTCCGCTAAGTATGTCGAGTTGAGTGTATCTACTTCTCCGGCTTCGCGACGCAATGTTCACGAAATACTGCCTGACTGTGATAAAAAGTGTTGAGATAGGACTCCCTGTGATCTAGTTTTAGTGGATTTATAATAATACCTATGAGAAAATAGACTCTTTATCATGCTTCAAAGTATCTGTTGTGTTGTGCAATGTTAATTTTGTTGTGTGGCAAAAGTAGTTATTATCGACAACAGTGATTGTTTATAGAAATTAGCCAGTGAATATAATTTCAAAAATAAAAAGAATAAGTAAATTTATTTGTTTAATTTTTCTTCTCACATAGCGATTATTGGCATGTTTTTTTTTGTTTTTGATTATAAAAACAAAAATGTCAAGTAAAGTTAATACAATGAATCCGTTAAGTTGCAGGAACGTATTTTAAAGTAATTAAGTCAATGTTTTTTATGGTTTCACTATTTTTATCAATAGTGAAAACATTAGACATCTTTACTTTAAAATGCGTTTCTACACCTTAGCGGGTTTTCAAAGTATATAGGGCGTATATACACACATCAAAAGTGTCTAGGGATCAACATATATTTTTGCAATAACTTTTCTCCTGATTGATATTAATTAAAATTTTCTTTAAGGATTCATCAAATAAAGTGTTTTCGTTTGTCACAGTAACGATAAACCAAGTCACCTTTGCATTAATAAAGAAATTTGCCATTTTCCTAATAAAGGGATTTTTGACATTTGAACCACTAACATTAAAGTTCGAAAAAAAGACTGAAATAACAGTTTTCTTTAAAATTTTATTAGGTAACTTAAACAATTAATAATCCGTGTTTCTACCGCGAACACTAACAACACAAGAACATCGGTTTGGCATACTCAAAATGAGTTCATCCAAATCACGCTGTGGAATGGCCGCCCATGTTCGTTGCAACAACAAAAAAAGGTCTTCTTGCGACTGGATACCCTCCATATTCGGCAGAGCTCTTCTCTGTAGCATATCCCATGCATGCTCAATCGGGTTCAAGTCTGGCGAATGAGCAGGCCAGGGCAGGACATTGATGTTAGCTGCGGCGAGAGTCTGTCTTACAACTCTTGCGGTGTGCGGTCGTGCATTATCATGCATTAACTGAAATAAGGGACCGATTTGGACTTGTAGAGGAACGATGACGTCTGATACAATCGTCTCAGCATAAATTTGAGCGTTGAGGTTGCCTCTGATCCAAATCAACTCAGTTCTTCCGCCGATCCAAATACCCGCCCATACCATGATGGTTCCACCACTATAAGGATGGACTTCCTGGCAGGATTTTAATCGCTGTTGGCGTCCAGGGGTTCTCCAGTGTCGTATACGTCTTGTATCCGGTCTCATACCAAAACGAGACTCATCAGAAAAGCACACGAAACCCCATTGTTCTTCTGCCCAATTTCTGTGTTCAAGAGCCCATTGATATCGAATCCTACGATTGTGCATTGCTATAGGTGGTACCCGTAGCGGTCTTCGGGAATGAAGGTTCACTTCATGCAAGCGGTTTCTGACTGTTTGGTCGCTAATTAAGTTCCCTGAAGAGTGATGAAGCCTCACGGCTAACATCATGGCGGTTATTGTTGGAGCTCTTCGAGTTAAGATTTGAATGTATCGGTCTTGTCTCCGTGTGGTGCAGCGATACCGTCCTCCATGGCGCTCAGCCACGGTACCAGTGCTTCGGTAACGTGTCCAAAGTCGACTGATAACACTCTGACTTGTATTCAGCCACAGTACGTTGCCGGGAACCAGCTTCTATCATTCCCACGGCTCTGAGCATTTCTTCCCTGCTTAAATGACGTCGCCGCTCCATAATAACGTTGGTTTTAATCAGTAGTAGGGAAACAGTAGCACTAATAATGTCTTCAATGCGTTGTATGATTTATAGGGAAAATATTGACAGCTGATTTTCATCTTTTACTCGAATTTGATTGACAGTTCCTGATTCAAATTATGAAATGCACCAAAAAGCACATCTCAATCTCAAGAAATCCGCATAAAAATGCTTGATCCCTAGACACTTTTGATGTGTGTATATATATATATATATATATATCTCTCTCGGGAATTGAATTTTTTACCCACTAAAAAGTTGTTTAAAATTTGTAAAAAGTGATAGTCGGTAGGTGCAAGGTCTGGTGAGTATGGCGGATGAGGGAGAGCTTCCATCTCCAGCTCCTGCAGCTTGGAGACTGTCTGTTGCGCAGTATGGGGTCGCGCGTTGTCGTGAAGGAGCAGTGGGGACGACCGATTGACCAAAGCTGGTTGCAGATGTGCAAGCTTCTCCATCATTCTCTCCAGTTCTTCACAGTACACATCTGCATTAATGCTCATGCCGTTTTGTAAAAAGCTGTGGTGAATCACACCCGCACTAGACCACCAGACAGTGACCATCACCTTTTTAGGGGTCATTTTTGGTTTAGGGCATTGCTTTGGTGCTGAACCAGGGTCTAACCAACTTGCTGACCGCTTTCGATTGTCGAACCGAATCCATTTTTCGTCGCACGTAACAATTCGTTTCAAAATTCCTTCATTTCTTTGCCTGTTGAGCAGCGCAAGGCAGGTCTCGACGCGTACGTTGCGCAGGCGATCGTTAAGGTCGTGGGGCACCCATCTATCAAGCTTTTTTAACTTGCCAATTTGTCGCAAATGGATCAATATTGTTTTGATGCTTACATTAAAAGTTGCTGCTAGCTCAGCTGTAGATTGAGTTTCGTCAGCTTCCACAATCGCCTTTAATTCATTATTGTTAACCAAAGTCTCCGGACGACTACGAGCTTCATTTTTCAAGTCAAAATTTCCAGAACGGAACCGGGAAAATCAATAACGGGTTATGCGTTCGTTTGTACAGTTCTCTCCGTAAACGTTTTTGATGTGACGTGCCGTTTGTGTCGCGTTGGTGCCACGACGGAACTCATATTCCATAATTACACGAATTTTTAAAGTCTCCATTTTGACGAAAAATGTTCAAATATAATTAAAATACAACGCTAATCAAAAAACAAAAGACTGAGTTTGTGAAAAGAATGTCATGGTTTTAAAACAAAATTAATTTGAATTTAGAATACAGAGCCATTACAAACTTTTTTTTATTTGAAATGACCAGTACTGAAGAATGGCAATTTCATAGGTAAAGACCTAATCAAAGAGTATATAAATCACTACGTTACAAGAGTCCGAACTTCCATACTATGAATGAAATGTCAAATTCAAATAAATGCTATTAATAGCTGCCAACATTGCTTGACGTTTGACAAACGCATAACTACCAACATGAGCAACTCAATAGGGACGTGAATAATACCGAATATTGTCGATATCGATTACTAATGCACTAATTACGCCACCCGATTATTTATTTATTTTGTGTTTGTTGAAATCACGGGTTTAAATGAAACATGAACAAATATTATTAATTATATTTTCATAATTTTTAAACAAGTATTTTACATACATGAGTAATTTGGGTTCTGAAAATAAAAAAAATAAAAAAATCATGTGGTTCATTTTGGTCACAATTATTATGTTACGATTGATACGTAGGCAATACAAGTGCAATTTACTAATGCTTCACAGTATATTATCAGCTTGCAAATTATTCATTTCAAAGGAGCAGACAATGTGGCCTTTCTGTAACGAAAATAATGTAAGATTAGTCATATTAATTATAACAAATGATATCAAATTCCTTATAAGAAATTTGTTCCTTTTTAAATTTATTATTGTTTAAAAATGATATAATAATATTATCTGACATCTCAATAAAGATGATTACAAATATTGTGTTAAATGTGTTTAACAATATCGATAGCAGCGGTACAACACTATTTTTAACACGTAATGAAAAGTTAAACAATTTCATGTAATTACCGGCTAATGGCTAATAGGCAACTGGAACATATTATGTAACAATAAAAGAGTATTTAAATTTACCTTACTTCATCCAAGGGAAATTTTGCCTTAGATGGACGTTTTTGATCCATTATACGACCAGCTCTTATACCGCATATTTGGCACATTTTGTAATGCATATTTAAATATTTACACAAAAAACTACGAATAAACACAAAACATACTATTAAATAAAAAAATAAAAAATAACAATATTCTTAATAACTTATTCGAAAATTAACCTGCACGAATTCGTGCAGAAAATCAACTTTTTTTTTTTTTTTTTTTTTTTTTTTTTTTTTCCTCCCATTTGGCAGGGAACTTGGCTCGCACTTCTGTGCATTTGCCAGCGTCAAGTTTTATTTTTGGCATTTGAACTTTGAATGTCACAAAGTAAAGTTAGGGAAACAATTTATCGCGAAAAGGCAATTTCACGGAATTTGGAACAAAGTTAACAGGATCAGGAATGTGTATATATTATAATACTTACATACATAACATTAAATATTTTGATTAAATAGCAGGCACGTAAATATTAATATTTATATCAATATTTATACAATTTAAAGGCGAATGTTATTATTATGAATAAAATTCGAAAGAACACTATATATGGAGGGGTTAGAAGAAAAAAGAAGAGACTTTATGGATGTGGGGAAAGGAACACGGAGTGATATCAAGTCATTATAAAAGGAAGTACGGTCATGAATCGGACAGGAAAGGAATATGTGGTTCAGATCCCCAAAGTCATATCCACATTCACATTGAGGACTATCTATAATATGAAAGCGTGCCAGATGTGCTGGACACGTGGTGTGACCTAACCTCATTCTTATTAGAATGGTTGTCGCAATCTTGCCAAGTTTGAGGACAGAGAACTAAGGTTTACGAGGAATTTTCGGTTGTATACTAAAGTAGTATTTCCCTTTTGAACGGGCACTTTCTTCCCAAACTCTATCCCAGGAATCCCCAAGATAAAGTCTAGGGAGAGTAGCCAAGTCCTGAGTATAATTTTTAAACGGAACAGTATCACCACACACCACAGCCTCATTGGCAAGTCTGTCAGCTCTTTCATTACCACTTATTCCACAATGGCTCGGAATCCAGATAAAAAGTACAGAAAAGCCCTTCACAGCACAGTCAAAAAGTTTACTCCTAATATGCGCTATAAGAGGGAATGATGGTTTAGACTTAAAAGGATATCTCAAGAGCGCCTGAAGGGCACTCATGGAGTCGGTTAAAATTAAACTATTTTTAAGTTTTAAAAGTAAGACATATTCCAGAGCCTTCAGGATGCCAAGACATTCCCCAGTGAAAACTGTTGCTTCAGGTGGACACTTTACTTTCTGAACGATATTATACTGAGCATGATATATTCCTACGCCCACAAATTTATCAGATTCATGCTTGGATGCATCAGTGAAAATACGGTGCCACTTAGGCCAATTTTGTTCAACAATGAAATTAAAATGGGGGTTAGCATTATTTATATCAATATCTAAAATGTATTTAATAGATGGCTCATGGATTAAGGATTCGAATTTATTATTAAACAAATCAAGTTTTGAAGATCGATGTGTCGGGGCATTAAATGATTTAAATCGAATATAACTTTTAACTAAACAAGGAAGAGATTTGTGATTCCAGTAATTTGACGATTCAATGAGATCAGCAAGTATCTGAAGTTTTTGAATTAAATGGCTATTAGAAAACTGTAAAACACGGAAAAACAATCGATCAGCTAAAAATTGACGTCTCAGTCTAAGAGGAGGTTCATTGCATTCGGTTTGTAATGCATTAATAGGACTAGATTTCATAGCACCTGTGATTATTCTCAAGGACTTTGATTGGATGGAATCCAATCTCCTAAGGGCACTCACGTTACAAGGCTCCAATAAGAAGATTCCATAGTCAAGAACACTTCGAACTAGAGCATTGTAAAGAAGTTTTAAGGAAAACGGATGCGCACCCCACCAAACACCTGATAGGCATCTCATCAAATTGAGAAGTTTTTGACATTTATTTACCACATAATCACAGTGCGGAACACCTGTAAGTTTAGAGTCCAAAATAATACCCAAAAACTTGACCTGTTTTTTAACTGGTATTTCGTTATGATCGAAATCTATAGCTATTGGGATGGGAATACGTTGTCGAGTAAAAAAGACTAATGAACTCTTACTCGCAGATACACTCAGTCCATTTTTGTCCATCCAGATTTTTAAATAATCAAGAGAGTTAGATAGCTGAGAACACAGAGAACTTGCTGAATTTCCAATAGCGTATAAAACTAAGTCATCTGCATATTGTAGGATATTTGATGTATTTTGAAGTGAAGAATCTAAATCAGACGTATACAAATTAAATAATATAGGGCTTAGAACTGAACCCTGCGGGAGACCTTTCCATACTAGTCTACTTTCATCCTGTGTTTGATCTAATTTTATTGTTCTACCTGAAAGGAGGTTAATTGTAAAGCAAACCAAAATTTCAGGGATGCGAAGTATATTTAGTTTTTGTTTAAGAACATTCAGAAGAACATTATCATATGCTGATTCTATATCTAAAAAAACTGCAATTACAGATTCGTTTTGTGAAAATGCAACTCTAATATCTGTTACCAAGGTAGCCACACTATCCAACGTACTCCTGCCTTTCCTAAATCCAAACTGAGATTCTGGTAAAATTCCACGGTGTTCAGCTATCCATTCAAGGCGATTTTTAACTAGGTTTTCAGCTACTTTTGCAATTACGGGTGACAAAGCTATTGGTCGATAAGATGAAGGTTCTGATGGTGTTTTCCCCGGTTTCAGAATGGGAATAACAGTTTGGGACTTCCATGTTGGAGGAATATTACCCGACATCATAATCTTGTTAATTAAGTTCAAATAATATTCAAGTGAGGTTTGATTTAAATTAGCCAGGAATGAATACGGAATGCCGTCATCACCTGGAGCAGAGTCTTTAACCGATGATAAAACGCCCTGTAATTCTTGCATTGTAAAGGGAGAATTTAGTAGACTTTGGTTCCGAGAGATAGAAGAAGGAATGTTGTTATAAATAAGGTCATGTTCTGGAACAAATGGTGGAGCTAAACGATTAAGAAAAGAGTTCTTCAGAATAGGGGGAATGCCAGAAATATTAGAATTAGTAACACCATTTCTAAACCTTCTTATGTTTTGCCAGACAATAGAAGGATTTACATTGGGGGTAATGGAAAGGCAAAATTTTTTCCATCCTTCAAATTTCTTTTCTTTGAATAATTTACGAGCTTTCGCTATAGCATCAGTTACAATTTCAAAATTATATACGGACATATTATTTATATATTTTTTTTCAGCTTCCTTTCTAGCTTTTACCATTCGCGAGCATTCATTGTCCCACCATGGAGGGGAAGGAACTCTACCATTGGTTGAAGTTTTTACAGGGAAGGTTTCATCTGCAGCTTGTATAAGTACGTTTGTGAAAATATTATTACAATCGATAAGTTCGTGTGATAAATTATTTTGTAAATTAGAAAGTTTAAACTCTACAAGAGTTTTAAACTTATCCCATAACCCATCTTTATTAAGTTTGTACTTCATACGAGGTTGCCTTGAAGGATTAGGAGAACTGCTAGGATGAGTGGGCGTTATAAAAATTGGGAAGTGGTCACTTCCATAAGAAGATGGTAAAGTGCACCACGCAAGAGATGAAGCGAAATTAGGGGTACATATGGAAAGGTCTATTGCACTAACATTTTCATTTGGCCCTGTACGACGAGTTGGGGACCCGGAGTTTAACACACAAAGGTTATGTTGGTCAAATATATCTAATAATATGTCACCACTATATGATGAAAGAGTACAACCCCAAGAAATATGGTGAGAGTTGAAATCACCTAAAATTATGAAAGGACGAGGAAGTAGAGAAACGAGATTGTTGAACTGTTGAAGAGTTGAAGAAGAGGGGGAAGGAATGTATATTGAAACAATACAAGTATTATTTATTTGTGCAGCTACTACGGAAAAATTATTAAATGTTGGAAGAGATAGGGGACAGTAAGAGACAGTGTTTCTAATGAGTAGAGCAGTCCCACCATACCCATCAGACCTGTCATCTCTTAGACAAGAAAAACCACTGATTTTGAAGATGGAACCTGGTTTTAACCAGGTTTCTGAGATTGCAAACAAAGAAGCTTTATATTTATTTATCAAGTAAATAATTTCGTTTTTTTTAGAAACTGCACTTCTACAGTTCCATTGTATTATGTTCTGAGTTTGTAGTAACATTATTAACAGGTTGAGGGTTTTTATACATATCGACTATAAAGGCAACGTTGGTCGGTATTTTTATATTAGATTGAGTTAGTGTTTGGATGAGAATTTGGATTATATCTGATGTTGACATCAATGTAGGATTTGCGGAATTGGTGTTAAAGGCACAGCCATTTTGTGACGTTGGTAACCTGTATTCGTTAACTAATTGTTGATGTTGTTCTCGATCGTAGCCTTTACCTAATTTGGAGGGAGGGCGACGATTGATATACACTGTTTTTTTATGTGAAGTGTGTGAAGGAGAATTTTGTGTATAAGAAGACTGCGAATTTCGGTAAGCGTTAGTAGTAACCGGAGTACTAGCTACATTGGCATAAGAATTATAAATAGGTGCAATCATTTTAGAAACTTCGCCATATGAAATACATTTTTCTGCCATAACACTCTTAATTTCTTTTTGGCGCAAAAATTCAGGACACAATTTAGAGGTCGCAAAGTGTTTAGCAGAGCAGTAGCAGCAAGATATATTGTCCTCCTCAACATCACAAGTATCACCAGTATGTTCCTGACCACACTTGTAACATTTAGGTTTGGATCGACACTGAATTTTTGTATGTCCAAAGCGACAACAATTATAACATTGGATAGTGGGGTACACATACATCTCTACAGGTAATGAGTTGTAGCACATGAATATACGTGGAGGAAGAACTTGACCATCCAGCGTAATCACTATACTCTGCGTTGGTTTCCAAACAGGAGACCCTTCTACGATAGTCTTATAGTTTATTCTCCTAACTTTAATAATTTTGCCACAGTTATCGGGTACTGAAGCATTTTCGATGATTTCTTCGGGTGACCATTCCGATGGAACACCACGAACAAGTCCCATTCGTGTTAATTGGAATGTTGGTATAAATGCTTTTAAATTATTTTTTGATAACTCACTATTTAAAATAAATGAATTCGCATCATGAAAATTTGAGAACACTAAAGTAATTCTATTTCTACCAATTTTCTTAACGGATCCTTCCACAATGTTGAGAATGGCATTGGTCTTCAGAAACCTGCCAAATGTGACCGGGTGTAACGTGATACTATCATTGGGCGACTTAACTTCTTTTTGGACGTGTATAACAAACGGGCCTATGTCATTGTCCTCATACTTGGTCCTAGCAACTCCAGATACTGAACTCTGGGGGGCCGAACCACTACTCGGTGTGACTTTATTATTAATATGTTCAACCGGGCTAACAGTAGGAGTAGAATCACTATTCTCACTATTATCTGCACTAGCACAGCAGCAACCTTTGCTCCCATCAACAGCCTGACTGTGCTTCCTTTTCTTTTTATTGCATACTTTGCATAATTTATGTAGTCTGGTTCTTTTATGACCACGTTGTGCACTGGGACCATCCGTTTCCATCCCAGATTCATTCGATACTACTGTTACAAAATTAGCAGCCGGGGGTACAAAGACCCCCGGGTCCGCCAAGTCAGGCGGCTCGTTCATGAAAATTTTTAAAACAACTTACCAAATCAGGTAAACCATACACTAACACTAATATATATACACTAAATGTGAATAATATTTACAATATAATACAAAACTGATCCTTTTATAATGAAAAATCAAAATTAAAAATTTTATCCAGAAAAAATGCACCGGTACGCTTGAAGTTTCCCGCGCTTCAAATCAACTTTCGCGGGGGATTAGCGAATGACATAGAGCTATCATAGACAAGATGGCGTCACGTTAGAGCGACAGAGAAGTAGATAATATTAGAGCGAGCAGGATATATTCGGCCTGGCATAGTATATATTATCTGTGGTTCGCCATAAAATTTAGCACTCGTTTCATACATTTTAAGTTTTGTATAGAACTTACGTTAGGCTGGACCTAATATATATTTGTACCTAGGTATACGTATATATACCAGTGACACTACGTTTTAGTTCAGGGAATGGTAACTAGATGGCGTAATGATGCAAAACGAAGAGTTGGCTATCTGTACGTAAGTACATATTCTTATCTATGTTCAACTCAATGAAAAATAATCAAAATCCAACTATCCAACCAACCAAACTACCAATACCAAATCTACCAAACCTGTTTTTTTTTCTCTACTAAATTTTACGGCTCTGGGTTCTAGCCCTTTTAAGCCAGTCGCAAGAGTCGTACCATACTATTAACTCTAAGGTCGTACCCTCTCAAACCTGAATCTTAAAGTGTGGCCAGCTTATTCTTATGAATTCTACCGCTCCTCAAAGTAAAATACATTGGTACAACTGGTAAAACACAATTCAAAAATTAAATCACAAGGAGAAAATCATGCACGCAGTATATGCAATAACTAATTAATATGTTCAACTTAGGAATCTTATACTTTGTCTCTTCACTCAAATATTTTTTTCGAATAGTAGGTACAATCTATTATTGTTTTTTGACAACATGAATCAATAGAGGGTAAAAGCTTTTTCAATTTTGAAATGTTTGGTTTGTATTCGGCCTAAAAATATTTTCCAAAGCTAAAACGATGTCTCAAAATTGTACTGTAAAATTTTAGATTTCCTTTTTATAAATTGTAATATTCGTTCTTAGAAGTTATGTCCAACAATATTTGGTTCATAATTGGAATTATTCAGGATTAAAAAATAAATAATAGATAATTTTTATCAATAATTTTACCTTTAGAAGCATTTATCCACAGCATCGAATTATTTCAAATGTAAATAATGTAATGAAAAGTCAATACAAAACCGAAATAAAGCTTTTTTAACTTTTCCAAATTAATCAACTAATTAAACACTTTAGTCGAGTGTGTGGTGACATTTGTAAGTTAGTAAGTTGTAGTTGTACTCTAGTTTTGATTTCATAATCAATTTTTAACCTTTTTGTAGAAAAATAACTATCGTATTGTATTTAATTTAACAAAAAGGAACCTGAAAGTCAAAAACAATGGCCTCAATTATAAGGCTTAATAATTTACCTGTAATGCAAAGGTGTGTGTGGAATCATTTCAACAAAATTAGTCGTACCATTTCAACTTCTAAAAAAAACAGTGATAGTGCAGCTACGGCTACTGCAGGGACTGCTACTACTCCCAGTAAAAAGAATGAAGAAAATTGGGTCAGCTATGGCTTTGACTATAATAGCCAAAAGGACGACACTAATTATAACCATGCATCCTTTTTCTTCTCTGTAACATTATGCTTAGTATTCGGCGGATTTGCTTGGGCTTATGCTCCTGACACACTCGGTAGAGATTGGGCTCAGCGCGAAGCATTCTTGGAACTACGGCGTCGGGAAAAAGCGGGCCTTGCACCAATCGATCCGAATTATGTAAACCCAAAAACTGTAAAGCTTCCTGCTGATAGTACTATATGTGATGTTGAAATTATTATTTAATTTGGAATTTCCATAGATGCAAATGTTTCATGGTTAGTAAAGGCTAAAAACTTTTATTTTCTTTTATTGTTTGTATTTACTTCCTTTCAACACTATAGATATAAGAGCAATTAGAAATTGATAATATGTGCAAGCCTTTATTTCCCAGCCATATTATTTTTGTGGATAGAACTAATTTCATGTATATTCTTAATATTTGTAAATAATATTCCTTATTGACATAATGTTATTTTATTTGTATGTGGGAGAAGATCTTCACATATTTTAGAAATGAATACCTTATTGTTAACTATTATACCTATTAAATTTATATTAGAGTTTAGAAGAATAATGTCAGCAAATGAAAAACATTGTAGTCCATCTGGGAAGGTGTGATTCAAATAAAATAGTAAACAATTTATACTTTAATTTTTATAAGTGTTACATGTCTATTTCTCAGGCAAAATAAGTATTAATATAAATAAAATTAATATCTTAATTCTTAGACCATAGGAAGTAGATTATATTATTGATACTGATTGGTGCTATTGAAGTTAGTATCCAGTACAACTAATTATAAAGGAATACAGTAGAAGTCTACTGTCGAGATAGACAGTATGGAGATACTCAGATGTTGGGCAAAAATGGCACTATGAAATTTTAATATTACATTCATTTATTTTAATATCTACTTAACTGCAATAATGTTTATTTTAGTTTAATTTCAATAAATTAGTATACAGTATATTAAATATGTGTACAACACAATAGGGAATAGCCTTACGCAGGCAGTACTATGCTTATGCATACAATTTACAAAAATATACTTCACAATACACACTATAGTTTGGGACATGGAAAAAATATTTTGTAACTTTGTTTTTTACTTTGAATTGGACTTTAATAAGTGAATATAAACATTTTCCAACATCTGAAACACAAGGCCATCTAGCCTCAAACTAACCAGGGCTTGTACTTTGTAAGCTACATTGACTGATAGAATACTGATACACTTTTTTTTGTAAATACATAGGTACATCTAAAATACCCAAACTCTGAAACAAATATTTGTAGGTTATACAATATTTAGGGCGATCGCTAACGGCGACTTTTTGCAGCGATGCTGTTGCGCGTTCGCATCGATACAGTCGCGATGCGCTCGCTAGCTGTGTGCCTCGCCCACGCCCTCGTAACCATGATTGAGTCGCGATGCAAACGCGATTCATTAACAGCACAAAAATGCCTGCGATTGATACAGTTTCAAGATGGATTCCGTTGAGGTAACATTAGTCATGCTGTGTTTAGTGCTGCTTTTTACGTAAGCAGTGGGAGCGTCGGCAACGAAAGCAGCCTCCATTCTTCCCCCGATGTTGTAGCGCGTAGGCATCGCTTCTGAAGCGCGTTGCAAATGCGACAAAAGAAAAAAGTTGCCATGGGCGATCGCCCTTAGCCCGACTCGGGAATCGAACTTGAGACTGAGTAGTATTGATTGACATAAACAAACCCTTAAACATCCCCAGAAACTTATTTTAGAGTAACATTCCTGAAGAGTACCCGTATTTTGTCTATGTGCAGGTTGTAGCTAATAGCATGAGCATCAGAATCAACCATCTTCCATAAAAGCTTTATTAAAATCTTAGTTGACTGGACTAGGAGACTTAAAAATACTTAATTTCTAGGCTACACAAACTATTTTTCCACCTGCTACAGCTGCATATACCTTATCATCAGCAGATGCTAGTGAATTGATACAACCACCAAGGTTTATTTCTCCAATCGCTTCTAATTTATTGCCAGCTATTTTAAACTTGCGAATAATGCCGTCCCAACCGCCTGTCCAGACATTGTTCCCGCTCACGGCTAAAGATGTCACGATCATGTCGCTTACCTGGAATATAAATTATGGTATTTATAAGTAATAAGGTATCTTGGATGTAAAGTCTAGTTCAGAATCTATCATGTAGGCACTAGATCAGTTTATTGCCTAAAATATTTTAATTTTATTCTGTTCATAAAGGTGGAGTAGGACCATAGATTTGTCATCATCACATACCTATGTAGGTACTTGTAACGTAACGCGTACCGTAACCCTACGGCGTATCCTTCCCAGACACAGACACTGCAAATAGTTCAGTTTAAAAAATATGTGCTATCTAGAGTTAAGTAAAGTCATAGTACCCAAGCAGATTCTGTGGAGAGGTAGAAAAAATTGCATTGTATGTTCTATGGCTTTGTGACCTACTAATGCCAGCTACAGATCAGGGAAGCATAGGCATGAGACGCAGAGAAGGAGAAATTTGGCCAATCTGGGGCTGAGAAAAGAAAGAGTGCGCCACAAAAGACTACAAGAGAAATGTTCGAAGTACTAGGTTTAGGCGTAACAAAGTTTTTACTTAAGCACATTCCAAAATCTTTTTTTTTTATTTAGTCAATATGTTGCAGAATACAATGGAGACTTTAATTAGGTATTACCTTAACTTCGTGTAACTTTTCAAAAACTGTATTAATAGAAGAGTCATGCAGACATAAATTAAATCCACTTCTAGACACAAGGACCAGTCTATTTTCCGTCCCTCTCAATGGTGCACGCCCCTCCATGGTGTGGCGAGTCATGAAACGTGTTTTTGAATCCTCTGAAATGTGTCGTCATGCATGTTTTAATTCATGAATAATAAATATCTACTATTCTTGTTTATCTAAATACATCTTACCTCGAAATAAAATGTTGATGATTTGAAATAGGTACAAGGTTTCTTGATTTTAAAATACATATATAAAATATATATATATAAATACAATAGTAAATGTCTTACTTAGGTAGGTACTATAGGTATCTACATTTATGAGTCGAACTCATTTTTACGATGAAAGCTGTGTATAGTAAGTAATAATGTTGATTTTTTAATTTCTTATTCTAATTTTGTATCAACTCTAAACTTTTTGGTGGTCTAACTGAACATTACTGTATTTTACTAGACAATATCACCACTTTGCCGCATCTTGGCGTTTTCACCCCAAGATGCAGCAAATTAGTATATAACGTTTGGCGCCTGATAAAAATTTTATGACACAGTAACGGTAATACAGAATATTTTCGGTATGTGTCGGTATTGGAAGAGCTAGATGGACTCATGTACTATGGCTGGACGCTGCAGTGAATAATGGGTAAATGTTTGCTACTACTTTCCTACCTGGTTTAATTTCAGTGACAGTGACGTATGCATCACGACTTGTAAACAAATACGGCGGATCATACCAAAGATCTTTTACTTCTTCCAGTACATTGTATGATGCCTTAATCTCATTGTTTTCGTAAATAGTTATCTGAAAACGAAATATATGCAAGTGATGTATTATTTCAAATAATAAATATAAAAAGAGCACACGTTCTTTTATGTAAAATCATTCCTATTAGGTAAAATTATTCTGGGTTTAACCACTTCCTTACTGTATGTTTATTATTAATTTCTGCTTAGGTATATGTCGGCAATTCATTTAAGCTTTCATAGTGCCGGACGAATATTTACTTTTGACCCGTGAAGAGTTCTAAAGTCTCAAGAAAAAAAAAACAATCAGCAAGCAGTGGCATAGGCTAATTTTTGTTTTATTAGGATGACAATTTTTTTCACTATTTAACCGACGACGTAGGCCCTGTTTCACCGATTACCATAAAGGTGCAATTATTTTAAGGACGGAGTTAATAATTTAACAGAACAATGTCACTTAACAAAATCAAACAAACTTACATTGCCACTTTCATCTCCACTATATACATGAGAGCCAAAAACTCGTACAGTACCAATATCAGCCCCCGAAAAAGGTAATTCAGTGACCTTCTGACCGGCAAGAGTCCAGACCCTGATGCCTCCATCGTTGGAAGATGAGTATAGGTGACTGTTTCCCGTAGCTAAGGCAAATACCTGTACCCCATGCGCTTGCCATGATTCTTTAGGAGACAATTTACCGTCAAAGGACTGAAACAATAAGAAAATGTAAGAAAGAACATGGTTCTTATCATATAAACTTTTTAAGCTATTGCATAGCTTTTATCGCGGGCTTTGAGGCCTTTGAGCGCGGTGACCGAATCAAGAAATTCCGTAACGTAAGCTCGCACGGATCGAGACGAGCTGCTCCGAACACTTCGTGCGTGACAGAGACAGAAAGATTCGTTGACGAGCTCCTCCGAAATCTGTCTGAGAAAGTACCTATATAGGTGTATAGGTATTTATACTATTTATCATATCTTTATAATGTCACACTTACCGCATGTGCGCCTCGGTAAGTACCTATACATGTTCAAAAAAAAAAAAAACTGTGAATGAAACAACCCGTTCAATGACGAAGACATTTATTAGGAACTAGTGGTTGCCCGCGTATATGTCGGTTATCGCGGCAAATAGTAGCCTGTGTTATTCTGATGTATAAGCTATATTACTGTAAAGGTTCATCCAAATCCGTTCAGTAGTTTTTGCGTGAATGAGTAACAAACATCCATCGATCCATCCATCTATACTTACAAACTTTCGCGTTTATAATATTAGTATAGATAATTTAAACCTTTTATAGTATGCTGTGTAACGAAACCATGTCGCTACTTTAAAAAAGTGATCAACGCCATCTAGTGATGCTGTTGGCACTAATTTAATAGTTTAGTATTTTTCATTCATTATATTATACATACTGCATAAATAATAAATAAATAAATAATTCATCACGATGCGACAAATAGGAGCATCAATGAAAAATATTGCAAAACGGAGAAAATTTATTCTGTTTAAGAGACACAGATTGTCAGCTAGTTATGTTTTCGGTGAAAAAGTAAGTAGTTAGGTACACAAAAAAATCGGTATGAGACTTTTGTTGATAAATAAATACTATTTTGACTTACCTTAATGAATCCATCTTCAGTACCAACGAACAATTGGCTGTCCCAAGCGAGAACGCAAGGATCAGAATCAACTTTAACTTCGGCTTCAATTTTCAGTGACATTTTTAACAAAATATTATAAAGAGTTACTGAAATTAATAACTACGTGTTCTATTTGTAAGTTATCAAAGTATACTGTGCGTATAGTCGTCGCGTTTACGGACTAAAATAAACCTAAAGTAGCGTTCACTGATCTCCGCGAACTTTCCATACAGAAATAGCGATTCTAGATTGTTTTGTTTGTCAGTTTAATTTCGGGACTATTCCAGTGACTGACAGTCAGTGCGTTATGTAATAATAGGAACCTGATAAAATCTAATTAGTTCTCACTCTCACGGTATTTAAGAGAACTTACTCATCTTAGGTTAGGGGTACGACTATGAGTAGGTGTACCTAGGTACTCACTACGACGCTACAAACTTTATCTGTTTTAGTTAGAAACATTTTTGTTGTAGACGTGCTTATACTATATTTAATATTTAACCTGAAAACCAAGTTAGTAAACTTTTGACCTAAGAATTTTCTTTATGTGCTTGCTGATGCAATAAATGATTTTCCTTACGAAATATTTTAAAACTTTACTTAGATACTTGTGTTCGTGACATTTACAATTTCTGTCAAATATAATACCTACTCTTATTGTTACGAAGTATTACATTAACAAATACATTGTAATTTCCTATTCGTAATACGCCAATTTAACGCAATTTCCGTTTTCAAATAGTCAAAAGATGACATTATCAGAGAAAACAAATCTCAAAGCCTTCTCTGTTCATGATGGACCAAGAGCTACTGAACCGTTCGACTAACGGTGTGTTTGTAAGGCTAGAAACTCTTGTAGTAATGAACTAATGAGTTATAACGTGCTAAGTACGTAACCATCGCCTGGCAGGCCTCAGCCCTGCACATTAGCATCTTTCATGTTGTTTAAGTGTAAAAAAATGAAAAAAAACTTGTTCCTGTAAGCCTGAAATTTTTATAGGATTTAGTTAATTCATTAAGAAGCTCAAAAAAAATGACAGGCGATTCCGATGAGCACAAGTACCTGCCAGGCGACAGAAATATACACATTGCGGTTGGCGTGTGCGACTGCTGATCATGAGCTTTCGGGTTCGATTCCCGAGTCGGACCAAATATTTGTATGATCTACAAAAAATTGTTTCGGAGTTTGGGTGTTTTCTATATATAATATGTATGTATTTACAAAAAAAAGTATATATGTATTTGTGTCAGTTGTCTAGTACCAATAACACAAGCTCTGCTTAGCTGGGGACTAGATGGCGTTGTGTGTTAGATGTCCAAAATATTTATTTATTTATTTAGATGCCTCTTACGCCACCATGAGATGAATAAGGGTGGTGACACTCGCTAGGTATTCCTTATTCGTTAGCACATTCGGTGTAATGTTCAGTAATTACCTGAACCGAATAGTGCCATTCCTACAAAGTTAAACTCAATATCCTACTATGAGTAATATCCTACTAATATTATAAACGCGAAAGTTTGTAAGTATGGATGGATGTTCTTTACTCTTTCACGCAAAAACTAATGAATGGATTTGGATGAAACTTTACAGTAATATAGCTTATACATCAGAATAACACATAGGCTACTATTTGCCGCGATAACCGACATGTACTTACGCGGGCGGAGCCGCGTGCAACCACTTGTCCATCCATACTACAAACTTTCGCGTTTATAATATTAGTAGGATATTGAGTTTAACTTTGTAGGAATGACACTATTCGGTTCAGGTTTATAATATTGAGTATATTAGTATGGATGTTTGTTACTCTTTCCGCAAAAAGTACTGAACGGATTTGGATGAAACTTTACAGTAATATAGCTTATAGGTACATCAGAATAACACATAGGCTACTATTTACCGCGATAACCGACATACACGCGAGCAAAAACTAGTCATACTAATATTGGTACCAGGATGACCGAGCGTCGCTCGGTATTTATATACATAATAATACAAGAATTGCTCGTTTATAGGTATTAGATAAACGCGAAAGTTTGTAAGTATGGATTGATGGATGGATGTTTGTTACTCTTTCACGCAAACACTACTGAACGGATTTGGATGAAACTTTACAGTAATATAGCATATACATCAGAATAACACATAGGCTACTATTTACCGTGATAACTGACATACACGCGGGCGGAGCCGCGAGCAAAAACTTGTATATCATAAATATAATCGATATCAATGGATTAACAGAGTTCAAACGAATTCAACCATAGTTGATTTTTAACCCCCGATGCAAAAAGAGGGGTGTTATAAGTTTGACGTGTCTGTCTGTCTGTCTGTGGCACCGTAGCTCGCGAACGAATGAAGCGATTTCAATTTAGTTTTTTTTTGTATGAAAGGTGAGTTACGTGCGAGTGTTCTTAGACATGTTTCATGAAAATCGGTTGAGTTGTTTAAAAGTTATGGGGGTGAAAGTGGGGAAGAGAGTGAGTGTTTTTTACTTTTTAGAGGGATCTCAGGTTATGTCGGGGGTTTTTTTAATTTTGAGAATTTATTGGTTTTGTATTTGTAATAATGTAGTGATTTGAAAAGCTGTTCAATTGTTTTACTTGATTTCATTGACTGTTATTAGGAATATAGTACAACATGGTCAACATGACAATACACCGTTTTTGTAAATGTAGCTTTTTACAGTCGTTGTCACATAAGTATTTTTTATCTTTAACACAGGTGTTTAAACACGTATGAGACATTCCTTGCCCGAAAAAAAAATAGGTAGGTTATAGGCAGCAGAACTTATATTAGCAATCCCGTAGATTTCTATTTTAATGTTACTGACCATGATAGAACAAGAAATTATATAAGTACTGTACCAATTCGAGAAGCGATAAAACCACACGTCAGTCTATTAATTTAACATTCCTCTATTGCAACCAGCTACGCAACATTACGGGTTTGAAATAATCCAAGTACTTATTTCATAATCCTTATGGCTATAAGTCAAAACAATGAAAAGGATGACTAACGTGTGATGTTTGCAGCTAATAAAATAATACCTACAGTCGTTAACTTTTGAACCTGGATCAAATGATATCATTCTTGCGTGTAAAATAGCATATAGTCAGAGGTTACTAGAGCACCCACCGCTTTTGAGTAAATAAAATAATTCTATTTTGTTTATTGGAACGAAGTTCCTTATGGGGCGTAACGGAAAGGTAACCTAGCCGACAAAAAGCGTCCGTAACGTTAAATAAAAAGCCTAAGATTTTAAAAAGTTAGTATAGAGCCATCTGTATACCCTAACCGGCAAAAACGTCCGTAACGTTAAATAAAAAAAGCGTGTGATTTTAAAAATTTTGTATAGCGCGATCTGTAAGTTGCATGTATTATTATATTTAATGATAAGGAATATCTGGTGTCCCACGACACCACGCGACTTTTTTTAAATATTAGGTCTTTACCTATGAAATTGCCGTTCTTCAGTACTGGTCATTTCAAATAAAAAAAAGTTTGTAATGGCTCTGTATTCTAAATTCAAATTAATTTTGTTTTAAAACCATGACATTCTATTTACAAACTCAGTCTTTTGTTTTTTGATTAGCGTTGTATTTTCATTACATTTGAACATTTTTCGTCATAATGGATACTTTAAAAATTCGTGTAATTATGGAATATGAGTTCCGTCGTGGCACCAACGCGACACAAACGGCACGTAACATCAAAAACGTTTACGGAGAGAACTGTACAAACGAACGCACAACCCGTTATTGGTTTTCCCGGTTCCGTTCTGGAAATTTCGACTTGAAAAATGAAGCTCGTGGTCGTCCGGAGACTTTGGTTAACAATAATGAATTAAAGGCGATTGTGGAAGCTGCCGAAACTCAATCTACAGCTGAGCAGCAGCTTTTAATGTAAGCATCAAAACAATATTGATCCATTTGCGACAAATTGGCAAGGTAAAAAAGCTTGACAGATGGGTGCCCCACGACCTTTACGATCGCCAGCGCAACGTACGCGTCGAGACCTGCCTTGCGCTGCTCAACAGGCAAAGAAATGAAGGAATTTTGAAACGAATTGTTACGTGTGACGAAAAATGGATTCTGTTCGACAGTCGAAAGCGCTCAGCAAGTTGGTTAGACCCTGGTTCAGCACCAAAGCAATGCCCTAAACCAAAAATGACACCTAAAAAGGTGATGGTCACTGTTTGGTGGTCTAGTGCGGGTGTGATTCACCACAGCTTTTTACAAAACGGCATGAGCATTAATGCAGATGTGTACTGTGAAGAACTGGAGAGAATGATCGAGAAGCTTGCACCAGCAACCAGCTTTGGTCAATCGGTCGTCCCCACTGCTCCTTCACGACAACGCGCGATCCCATACTGCGCAACAGACAGTCTCCAAGCTGCAAGAGCTGGAGTTGGAAGCTCTCCCTCATCCGCTATACTCACCAGACCTTGCACCTACCCACTATTACTTTTTCCAAAATTTAGACAACTTTTTAGTGTGTAAAAAATTCAATTCCCGAGAGGCAGTACAAAATGCCTTTGAAGAGTTTGTTGCCTCCCGTCCAGCTGATTTTTACAAGAAGGGCATCAATAAACTGCCAATGCGTTGGCAAAGATGCGTCGATTGCATGGGTGATTACTTCGAATAACAGAAATAAAAAAGTTTGAAAAAATAAGTACTTTCACTTATTGCATACAAAACGGCAATTTCATAGGTAAAGACCTATTATTTTATTATTTACTGCATCGATGGCGTACTGGTTTAAGGGATCTCCGTGCCAGTTTCTACTGCACTGAGTGTTGTGGATTGGAACCTCGCATGGATCAACCTTTTTGTCTCAGATGATCCACAATTAGTTATTCTGAGTCTGAATGTTCTTTGTGTCCGTTTTGCGTATACCTATTTGTAAAGTCCCCTAGCTGCGATACAAGATGTCTTCGTAATGTTGAAGGAATCAAAATTTTATTTTGAAATTTTGGCTTACTAATTAAATCGCTTGACAAACAGCGATTGGTTAACACTTAACACCAATAACAGGGATGTATACCCACCAGAAATTTGATTCTAAGGTCTAATACCTACTACATGTCCTATCTATAGCTCCTGCAACCAGCAGTATCTGTTACGCATATAAAAATAATCCTACGTTAGTGTTCGTTCGCCCAAATATATCACACTGACAATTAGCAATTTCAAAAACTTAGACATTTAAAAACGTTCTATATAATGCAAGGACAGCGCATTGTTCGAAAACAATCCCAGTTTACGGAAGCGTCTATTGACCACATTTGTACCCGTGAAAGTGAAAATGTTAAATTGCTGACATATAATAGAGCCGTGAGACGTTTCTTACAATTGTATGTAGGAAAGACTTGGTGATTGTTCGTATTACATCACAATCCGCCCACATAAGTTAATGTGTTTCAATGTATACTTGCATGTGTCTATTGTAAGATTTGTTATGAACACAAGTAACAAAAATAAATAAGCGTTAAGTTGTGCAAATTGGGGTAAAACGTTTCGTTCTCAACTAGTTTAAGTACTATTTTACTTAATATATCTATATAATATTTACTAGTTATCTACTGGTTCTCCAAGGTCCAATCTGTCTCTATATAAAAATTCATTCAAATCGATTCAGCGGTATAGCCGTGAAAACGTAACAGACAGACAGAGCAACTTTATTTTTTTTTATTATAAGCAAGGATATGGTGTAAGTATTAATGTATGTTTATGATGAATCAACTATTTCTTATTCGAAGAAAGAAAGAAATGACTCATTGGGGTTAATCTATTTATCTTAGCTTTTTTTATGAAAGTGGCGGCAAGCGAGCAGACAGTTCACGTGATGGTGACTACCGCCGTTCATCTCCAGCAAGTCAGAAGTCACAAGCGAAAGAGTAAGCTCTTTTAAGAAAAGAGCGTTCTTAGAAACCTTTTAAGAAAAGAGCATTCTTAGGAATCTTTTAAGGAAAGAGCGAACCAAATAAATTATAGTAAAAAAAAAAAACGCTTTATGCAATAAGCAATCGAACTAAAAAGTAAGTAAGTAAGTAAAAGTAAGCGTGGGGCGACGGGCGACTCTAATGACATTATCGAAAGCTTTTAGGAAAGCTTTTTACATTAAAATTATTTTCTACTTTTTAGTTCGATTACCATTAAAGCGTGTTTTTAGTTTTTTTAAACTATAATTAATTTTCTACTTTTTAGTTTGGTATATTTATCAAAGCGTGTTTCTTTATGTTTTATAAGTTTTTTTTAGAAAAAAAACTATGTTTTTTTAGTTTTTATTCAAATTTTTGTATTGTCATCGGCCCTTGACCTCTGTGCAAATTTTCAAGTTAATAAGACTCCTAGAAGTAGGTGAAAATGAAGTTAAAAGATTCCGTTATAAACATACATACAGGTCAAGCTAATAAAAGCTTGTTAAAAGGGGGTTTGAAGTACGGAGAAGCTAAAATTTAAAGTAACATCCTAAAAGATGATTTAAAAGGTGAAGCAAATAATGACATCCGTCATTACGAATTCTTCTTATCTCTCAAGAAATATCTTGAGATGAAAAGCTAGATAACATAAAACTATTTCGTAAAACATAAATTCTCACCTAGAATAAGACGAACAATAAAATTAAGGGTAAACCTTAATAATTTGGAATTTGCATAACTAAATTTCCTTAAATGTGAATTATTGCATTAAGTACTTACACAATGCAATTTTTTATTAGGTCGAGGACGGGCAGTCATTGATATATGATGACTATTACGTAAATATTTTATGTTCATGTAAGATCAATTCTCAAATAGAGATGTAACTATTGATGCGTAAAAGCTACCGATTTAATATTTACCCACTCTTTCAGTAGGTTAGTAACTATTTTTATCTGACTTCAAGGAGATTATTCTGAATTCGTCAGAATATTTTTGTGTGAAGATCAAAAATATGATCAAACGCATAGCGTATTAGCTATTTGCCAGTGTTTTATTACTATAGAAATAATACATTATTTATTTAATTAAAATGAGAATAGAACCCATAAACTTCGATTTAGCTCTCAAAATTGCTAAACACTTATAGGTCATTCGATGATGATGATGGCATTGAAACTGGAGAATAAAATGTTTCTGAAATTCATAAAAGATGTTCTGTTTTCTCATGATAACTTAAAACTAAGCCAAGGTTTTAATAAAGCAGAATACACTTAGTGTAGAAATAGGAACAGTATACTAAAAGTAACTTTTAGCATTCTAAAACATCTTCAGAAAAGCACCTAAGCTAGTTTTACTACCAACATGGCTGCAAAACTACCTTCCTTGACGTCTACTAGACATTATTATTGTAGTAGAAACTGTATATAAGGCTCTGATAAAAATGTCAGTCTAGAGTTCTGTTCAAATGTTAAAATGCCTGAATTGGCAACCGGTCTCCAACAAAAGATTGTAGTACAAAGATGTGCGTCTAATGTATAAAATAAGTCATATCGAAAATACTATTTCAATATCAACAGTTTTTATTTATTAACCGACTTCCAAAAGGAGGAGGTTCTCAATTTCATCGGTTTTTATTTTTTTATTTTTTTTATGTATGTACATTGATTACTCCGTCAATTGTGGACCGATTTTGAAAATTATTGTTGTATTCGAAAGGGTATGCTCCCCATGTGGTCCCATGGTCCCCACCATATCAGGATCTGATGATGGGATCCCAAGGAAATTGAAGGAAACCCTCAAATTTACGTGAGCGCCTGCAATAAAGTTAAGGCAATTGTCTGCATGCTTTCATATTCTGTAAACATCATGTCCGAAATATTTATTTATTATTCCATACAGTATGTTGTATGTTAACCTTTAGTCGTATTCTTTCAAGTTATTTAGGTGAAATGATGATGAGAGACTTGAGAAAGACTAAAAAGCGAAAAATAAAAAAAAAACTTCATTCATTTGCCTTGGCGCCGAATTCAAACCTATGAATAGGTAGCACATACAAATTAAGTTATTTTATACTTTTCAGTTTTTGAAGTCGGTTTTTTTAAACGAAGTTTTTTTTTTATATCATCATCATTCATCAACAGTTTTTAACAGTCCACTACTGGATAAATCTCTCCTGAAAAAGGAGGTTTTAACCATATGGCCATATACTACTATGTTGTCCAAACGAGTTAGTACCTATAGGGTTTGATTCAAGTTTTCATTCTCATTGCAGTGATGTTATCTGCGTAGATCATTCCTTTAGTTGTCTTTTGCGACACCCATGGGATGAATAGAGTGACAGTTTATTATTTACCTATTTCAAAGGTTGAAAAGACAATTTGACAGTAAATAACTGTTGACTTTGGTTTCAGAATTATACCTATAATTTATATTCCTACATACGGTAATTATATCGTTGGACCTTCTGCTAACTTTCATCCGGACGGTTACCACGTATCCGTAGACGCTCCAATTAACTCCTCAAACCATTGCCTTGTCCGGAGTACAGTGCCTCTCACATGCTCGCAGCGATCGCAAATTGCACGCAGCCGCCGTGTGTAGCCTATAAGTCAGCAGATTATGTTGCACTACAATCCTACCCTTGGAGACAGGTATGCTTCTGGCCGGATGATCCCAACACCGCTGCTGATTTTGTTGCTGATGTGGTGGTGCAGGGTATGGAGCAATTCATTCCAACCTCTGTGATCCCCATTGGTGGCAAATGTCGGCCCTGGTTTGGTCCATCTTCCAAAAAGGCTTCTAGCAAGAAGCAGAGCTTGAAAAAGGAGTACAACTTTGGCTCCAGGTCCTTCAAGCGAGACATTGCAAGGGCGAAGTCGGAGGATATTGCTAGGATTTGCGAGAAGCTTGAGCGTCTTCCTCTTCCCAGACGAAGACGCTCAAGATTCTCGCGAATCCGGCGCGAACTCGGGCGTTCTGGTCCCTTGCCAAGGCTATCGAAGAGAATTTCTGTAAGCCATCCTTTCCACCTCTACACATAAGAAATAGTTCGTTGGCATACGGCAAAGGAGAAAGCCGATCTTTTGGCCAAACTCTTTGCGTCTAACTCAACCTTGGATGACGGGGAACAGAATCCACCTACCATACCGCGGTGCGAGAGCTGTAAGCTGGATCTGTTCTACCAACGCTCAGTACATTTAGCACTTCTATCCCTAGATATATATAAGTCGAGGGGCAGTGATGGAATCCCTCCTATTGTGTTGAAAATGTGCGTTCCAGAGTTGGCATCGGTCTAAACGCGTCTTTTTCAGCTCTCCTACTCTTCTGCCGTAGTCTCATTAGTCATTGCGAAGGCCTTCAATCCTATGGTCTTCATGTGAAATTATGCGAATGGGTCACTAACTTTTTAGTAGATAGAAGCATAAAGGTCGTAGTCGACGGTGAGTGCTCTGACTTCATATCTGTGAATGTGAATGCTGGTGTCTCCCAAGGCTGTGTGCTATCGCCTACTTTGGTTCTCCTCCATATCAATGACATATTGCAAATTAGTAGCATTCATTGTTATGCGGATGACAGTACGGGCGATGCTCTCTATACTCGCCGTACTAATATTTCTCGGAAAAACGTCATTGAGAGTCGAAACAAACTTGTGTCTGAAATTGAGACTCTTTGGAAAAGGTCTCAGATTGGGGTAGCCTTAATTTTTATTTAGTACAATTTCACCGCTTAAAACTGCCATTGGTTGTATTTCCTCGTTTTGAAGATACCTTATCTGCCTCAGTCAATATTAGAATACTTGGTGTCAAGTCCAGTTTCGTGGCCATTTGGAGGGTAAGGCCAAATTGGCCTCGAAGAAGCTTGGCGTGCTTAATAGATCAAGACTGAATTTCACTCCGGCCCGCCGCCTTCTGCTTTATAAGGCGCAGTTTCGGCCTCATATGGAATACTGTTCTCATCTTTAGGCAAAGGCACCCTAGTACAAACTCCTCCCTCTGGACCGCATCCAACGGAGAGCGACTCGAATCGTCGACTACCAAGATATTTCAAATCGGCTGGACTCTCTGGCACTGCGTAGAGATGTGACCTCGCTATGCATCTTCTATCGCATTTACTATGGGGAGTGCTCCGAGGAATTGTTCGAACTGATCCCTATCGCCTCTTTCCGCCATCGTCCTACGCGACAGCAGTTTCATCCCCATCGTTTAGACGGTTGGCAATCCACAACTGTGCGCTTTTCTAGAAACTTTCTGCCTCGCATAACAAAACTGTTATATAAACTGTTGCGTGCGGTATTCGCGCACCAATACGACCTTAAATCTTTCAAGAAAAGAACGTAGGTATTCTTTTTTAAAAGGCCGGCGATCACTTGTGGCGCCTCTGGTGAAGCAGGTGTCCGTGGGTGTCGTAATTGCTTACTATCAGGCGATACGTCTGCTCGTTTATCACATTAAAAAAATGCCTCTTGTTTGGGCCATTGTACGTACATGGGTGTGGAAATACTATACTTAAAAATATCCATATTTAAATAAGAAAATCAATTTTTCTTTCACGTCTTCTCCGAAAACGTGTTATCACTTCTATTGCTACTTCAATGGGTACGTTTTTAGTGTGTGAACAGAGAAATGTCAGTCCGGTTAGACGTTTTTCAACCATTGAAGCTCCATTAAAAAAAAAGCCACGATTAAATTTTGTATTGTATGTGTACGATTAAAATCTATATTGTGACAAAAAATATAAAGAGCATTAAGTTTGACAATTTAATTTAGGTCATGGACACAGCCCAGGGGGGGGGGGGGTCATGACCCCCATGACCCACCCCCTGGATCCGCCCTTGATTGCACAATTAAATAAAATGATTCAGTCAGACACATCTCCAGTAGTATTCTTAACTTTCAAATTATTGTAATATGAATGGTATTGTTCAGGAATCACGTTGGATTTGCAAAGATCTTGTAGATCTTTGAACTTTTTTTTATCTATAGGTAATAAGCTACTGTAAGCTATACTTAAGCCATTAAATTTTTTCGTCAAGTTTTGTATACTGGTCCGTGTGTTACTTCTCAGACAATCGATGTATAGTTTTGTAGGCGCTTTCTTCAAAAGCATTTTTATAATTAATCAAGAATAAATCTTTGGCCTGAACATTAACTTCGCAAATTTTACTTTACATGACAAGTTTCCCGGTGGATTTTTTTTCCAATTATCAAAAAAGGCAAGGCAAGATTTAAAATCGAAGACGTAAGATTGAGTAATTTCTTTTACAATGTATGGTTTTGCATTAGCCGTTGCCATTTTAAAAGCCAAAGCCCATTGATCTGGAGTATAAATCAAAACATTTCTAGTTTTTCTTTCAATCACAGAGTGAATGCTGTCACCCTCGTTTTGGGTGTGACCAACAACAAGAAATCTATGAGTAATATCCAGGTTAAATTTCCAAGAGCAGTACATATATATAAGAAAAATAATTCTGTTCCTATTCTGTCTTCCACAATTGTCCGACCAGAATATAAAGGATTTAACTCCTTCCTTTACCTTCATACAGATAAAATCATAGACACCGCTGGCTATTTCATTTGCTCCTTTTTTGCAGTCTGTTCATCCCAACAATATCCTTGCAGATTAGCCATATCAAATGGAGTAAAGTTGTGAAAATGCAATTTTCTTTTGTAGTAAAAAGTACTAACGTTTCCATGTGGTAAGTTTTGTGTTTTTTGCAAGTCGAAAGTAACAGCAACTACAGTTTTATCGTCTTTTGATAATTGTTTATCCATTTCTTTCAACTGCCGAGCTTTATCTTTTTCAGCCAGATGCCAATCGTGTTTTGATTTTTGTTCGTCTGTAGGATTTTGTATGTTTTCAAATGCGTGACAAAACTCGCATTTATCCTTTTTCGGTATATGAAACGAGAGGTTGAAGTTTTTATTAACAATGTCTCTATATTGTCGCAACTTTTCAACCCTGCAATTTTGGGGAATCTCTTCTTTATAACACCATTCTTTGTAAAAATTAAACATTCGGAAAAAACTCAATGACCCGTCTAGGTAAATTTTACTCGTTTCCTTTCTTGTATAGTGAGAGTCTCACTATACAAGAAAGGAAACGAGTTGGAACATATTTACATGAGAACACACACTTTTTTTGGCAGTTTGAGGTATCTTTACTGGGTGGTTTGTATGTTTTCCCCTACGATCTTCTTGATCCTTGATCGAATTTGTTCAATGCCGTTTTTACAAAATTATAACTTATAGACAATGTGTTCAAGAACATAGTCTTACAGACATAAACTATTTCGATGTTACTACTGCCTTCTGATATCGGAATTGAATATCGCAGAGTGCATTTTCTTTGGGAATTTTCAGTAACTACCCTCTTCTTTTCTAGCTTCGAAATATATTTCGTAATAAAATCCCACTGTCGAGTATGATCGCCTAGCTCCCAGAAGTTTTTAAATGTCTGATATCTTGCAGTTTCTTCTATTTTTTCAGAACATTTTCTTGGACATTTGCAAGTAGCTTTCATCTCTTTTTTTTTCATGTGTTTTTCCAGACCGACTCATATATTCTAAGCCTCTGTTCTAATTGTACTTTCGTTCAATATCTAACCATTTGTTTTGGAACCTCTCTCGCAATCTGCCTGTGTCTTTATTTTTTTGGCTTTTCCTCTTTATGTTTGCTGGACTACTTAACGGTGTATCAGTGTAATCGGAATCGATGTGTGAAAAAGTATAAATCTCACGTTCAGTTTGTGGACAGGTTGATAAAAAAGAATCTGATGGTGAAGGCATTGGTGTTATGCTCTCAATTTCATCTTGAGAGAAGTTACTCGGCTTAGACACAATCAACTCAGAAATAGGCGCAGGTGAAGGCTGCGGCTCTCTTTCTTGTACATTATGGAACTGAAACGTCCTCAGGTTTTAGGCGTGGCAACAGTTGTTGCCATGGACGTTTGATCAAACGGTACAAATAAGGTTCGCTATTAACGTTAAATTAGCTCTTTTTGTATACTTGTAATAGGTCTAACTAATGTACATAAATATAAATAGGTACGAGTGTGAATTTGTTTGTTACGATGTTACACCTTAACTAGTCAGCTGATCAGCATATAATTTCCTTAAAAATAACGTGATCAAAACGAAGTTGCAAATAAAAACTATTTTTGATATAAATAAGGGACTTGTCTACACGAAAAGCCGCCCATATAATTTATATCGGTGCGTGTTGTCAGTCAATATAGCTTTCACCCATCGCAATAGGTCATCTTGTAAGTATTGCCCATTTAACGTTTATGAACATCACTGAAGCAATTTACCTAATTTATATGCAGGTGTAATAGCCAATACATAGTAGTAGTAGTACTTATTTTGCTATTTCAACACATAATCTATCAACATTTATTACACATGTCATTGACTGAATAAAGTATTTGATTGAGGCGGTAAAACTACTAGGTAACAAAATTAGGTTCATTAGTAGGTACTTTTCATTCCTCTCCTCACTTGTTTAGATCATGACTGACCTACTAAAGTGTGTAACGTGAGTAATTAGAGTGTAGATAACAATTTTAAAGGGTAACAGAATAGTTGTTTAGGGTTACATTTCAAGACATGATGTGTACATAACATGAGATGAAATGGACGGTAAAATCCTACTAATATTATAAACGCCAAAGTTTGTAAGTGTGGGTGGATGGATGTTTGTTACTCTTTTACGCAAAAACTACTAAACGGATTTGGATGAAAATTTACAGTAATATAGCTTATACATCAGAATAACACATAGGTTACTATTTGCCGCGATAACCGACATATACGCGGGCATAGCCACGGGCAACCACTAGTCTGTAATATTTCAGAGACTCTTATGGTTGTTGAATTAAACCGTAAATTATATTAACGATATGTAATTTGCAATTTATTACAAATGCCAAAATTAGTCATTCAGCAAGGTACTGTAGTTAATAATCTTTCTGTTAATATTTTCTTTCAAATTATATTATCTACGAAATAATAAAGAATTAAAATTGCACGCAACAGTCAACTTAAGTGTTGCTATATTGTTGCAAATTTAAAAAAAGAGGAATATTATAAATAATAGTTTAAAACATGAAATATTTAAAAACTATAACCCGACTTCAAACTTTTGAGGAAATGGGAATCTATAATCTAATTTTAATGAATGAGGTGTCAACCTCATTCATTTAAATTTGTTCAGGCGCTACAGTGGAACATACAAACTAAATAGACTGCCAAAATATTAAATAAAAACATACAGGTGAAGTTAATACAAGCATGTTACAATAGATGTACTGAAGCAGTCGAGAGCAAAGTTACTTGAACTGTCTAAAAATAATAAATTTAATGCCTTTGTTGAAACGCTAAACGCTTTAAGTTTTTTTATTTGTTAATCTACAACGAAATCTCCGTATTTACGTTATTGTTATATGAAAATCCGCATTACATAACATTAGGGAATTAAGTAATCACAAAGACTGTTTTGTATGTAATTCACATGTTTTCGTTTTTAGCAGACTACTAAATGGAGTCTCCTCGTCGCACGCTAGTTAACACCTTTCGCAATGGGGTTTCGCGTACACATTTTCATGAAGAATATAAATCATAATTATCTCTGAAAACATTGCAGTTCTTTACAAAAATATTGGTAAAACGGCGACGTTGGCACTGCACTGGATTATATTTTATTTCTTATTATTTATCTAAATTTATAGATTATAACATCCCTTGAATAAGATCTTTTCACGAAAACTTTGTGATTTATTCAAATTTAATGTAGATAGGAGCATGTTGGGACATAACTTTAATACTCATTAATGCCTATTTAATCATGGTCTCTTTCTGACTCGGCTGTTTACAAAAATGAGTTATATATTTTTTTCAGCTTGAAACTGATGTTTGCCTCAAGATCAGTAGGTATTTGTCTGAGCTGATTAGGTACAAACCAATAGGTACTTTTTGGTTTTTAGTAAGTATACCGGTGACGTAAAATTTTCGGAAATTCTGCTGATTTATTTTATTGAATACAAAAAATGAATTTGTTTCATTAAAAGTCCGTTGAGCAACTCGTTCACCTGAGGATAGTTCTTTGTACAGAAGTCAAGATGTCATCAACTTTGCAACCGTCATAATTCAACGCGCGTACTACGAACATAGAGCTATTATAGATTACGAAACATTTTAGTTTCGTTGATGAAAGGGGACGGACTAATCTACATAGTTTAATTTATATTTCCTCCACTGCCAGTAACTCTTTTTGAACCAATAGGTTTAATTATATTATTACACTCGAGATGATAAACAAATAAAAGAAAGTAATAATTATTATAAAACATTTTAATCGTATAAAAATAATATATTTACAAACATTCACATCAATTTGATGTATAATAAACGAACAGATGCAGTACAGTTTGGCGTGAA
This sequence comes from Diaphora mendica, assembly GCA_949125395.1. Lineage (NCBI taxonomy): Eukaryota > Metazoa > Arthropoda > Insecta > Lepidoptera > Erebidae > Diaphora > Diaphora mendica. The sequence continues at coordinate 15,418,275 of OX421318.1, forward strand.
GCCAGCAATCCACCTTCACAGCGTTCGGCCGCCTTCTATAGGTTCATAATAAAAAATAATACTGAAATCTAAGTAAGCCGACGAAGATAAGTATTTTAGTTGCTTTTCTTTATCATTATAAAGAAGAGCAACCAAAATATTTAGCTGAAGCTATAATTTTAATTATTCATTTGTACGAGTATTTATTCAAAATGTCTTTGATTTAAAAAATTCGATCCTCAAATTTACTTTACCTTGAAATAATGTCAAAATAACCATAGTCAATAAGTCTAACATTTAGGAAGTGTCAGATCTGTTGTCTATGAGTGTAGCAGCATTAACAGGCAATACGACAAGTTACCTCAATCATGTACCTCAATATACTTCGGGATTCAAATTTAGAAATGATGGACCCTCACTTCAAAATTTGAATCCAAAACAAAATTGGAAAACGTTTTCACTTTCTTTAGTTATTTCTCGTTTTGTTTACGCAGAGACTAAAATATCGTAAGCATTGCTTCTACTGGAACTTTGGTTTTACTAGAATTCATTTCTCAAACCTAAAATTGAACTAGATTACTAAATAACATAATATTTAGGAAGTTGTCTTCTATAATGGGTCTAAAGAAGAGGGTCAAGGAGTAAGGTTCGGCTGGGTATATCATCGTCAAGAGTTGCAACCTTAAGGAGCACCATATTCTGAGGATGGTGCGGATACGGGTGGTCCGTATTCAGGTTTCGGTGCTGCGGCCGGGTATCCCTCTTGTTTCTGGAAAGAATAACATTTTTTTTAACTAATAGTAGCGACTACCTTTTTTACATTATTTATAACACATGTGCATAAGAAAAACCTTTACGAAATACTAAAATCATTAACTGCCTCGGTGGCGTAGTGGTAGCGTATGCGACTGCTGTGCTTGAGGTCTCGGGTTCGATTCCCGGGTCGGACCAAATTATTATATGATCTGCAAATATTTATATCGGAGTTTGGGTGTTTTCTATGTATAATATGTATTTATTTACAAAAAATATATGTAGATATGCATTTATATCAGTTGTCTAGTACCCATAACACAAGCTCTGCTTATGTTGAAATTAGATGGCGTTGCGTGTTAGATGTTCGAAATATTTATTTTCTTTTCAGCATTATAAACTAATCAAGACTAAGTATAGTTTTTTTATGTGCAATTGATTTTAATGGACAATCTAGAGTTCTAGAGCAAAACGTTTATATTTGCAAAGCTACATTAATTTGTTGGCCATTTTAACTTAATTTAATCATTTAAACCTAAAAGTAGTGTAAATTGGATAAAGCTCTAAAACCTTATTTAATGTTTTGCCAAAATTTTAAGATACTTTAAGAACGTACCTAAATATTATTACAATTCTAAAGTTAGGAAAGTAACATCGTAAAGTAATAATACATATTTTAATATTTGAAGTATTCAACGAAGTATTGATATCAACAAATTGATTGAAATATCCAGAAATTCGCTTACAAATATTATAAGAAGGTAGAAAAATTCGTCTTATCACAACACACATCAAAATAATAGATGGTGTTTCAGTGTTTCGCATCGGTGAAAATAAATCATAATCTTTCTAATAGGTAGAAGAGATTTCTTGGGCACGCCGTTATTGCGGCGGTAAGACCCGTTATGGAGGATTGGCTCGAGAGGCATCACAGGAGCCTCTCATACCGGCTGACGCAGGTGGTCACTGGAAAAGGATGCTTCGGAGAGCACCTGTGTCTTATACGCAAGGAGCCAACGCCTGAGTGCCACCATTGCGATGGCCAGACCGTGGACACGGCATTCCACACGCTGGCAGAATGTCTGGCGTGGGGCGAGCCGAGGCGTGATCTCGTGGCGGCCATCGGAGTGGGGGTTCTCTCGCTCGGTAACATGATTGCGGCCATGTTGCGGAGCGAGAGCGCCTAGAACTCTGCCGTCTCTTTCTGTGAGCAAGTTATGCTTGGGAAGGAGATGGCGGAGCGGGACCGGGAGAGGTTTAGAACTCTCCCTGTCCGCCAGGCCGGAACAGGCAGGAACGGGCCAGGTACCGCAGACGACTCGGTCGTCGGAGATCGCAAAACGATCTCCGTCCTCCATAAGCGCAAGCCTGAGGGTGACATGTGAGGCCACCAGCCACCCTAGCAGAAGCAGGCCGGGGCGGCGGCGCGAGCTCTAAAAAGTGCTCGAGGTGTTACTTTGTTTGTCACACTGTAATCTAAACTAGGAATAGGAAAGCACATTAATCAAAGAAAAAGAAGATCTTTCACAATTTCTCCATTTCACATAATATAATTATAACAATCTATTGATTTTATTGTCGCCAAATCAGTGTCGTTATTCTAATGATGGCTAACATTGCAAAGTTCATATTTTTAATTTCCGGATTTATTTTTTAGAAAACTTTATACTAACTAACTAACTTTATACCATCAAATATTCTGTTCAGGTAGAAATGATTAGAGAGGATTAGGATTTACTCTGCGATAATCGTATAGGCTCGTAAAAATTATGACAGGGGTGGACTTCCTGGTTTCTATCGCTTAATCAATACGTTACGACTATCGTTTCAAGATGTCTCTTGTAAAAGAAGTCGATTGGAATAATATATTTATAACTACATGTCCTCGTTGAAAAACTTTAAATATTTTGAAATATCTACAACTCGATTGCTTAGCTACAGACTCATATGTATGCTAATACGTGTAATTATATAGTAGTTACGTGCTTGTTATATTGATGAAAACAATATTAGCCAAAAGATTATTTTAATACCGTGATTACCGTCAAACACGGTCTGACCCAGATAGGCATACATCAACATGTTGCGTGAGTAAACCTTTACATGGTGCCAAATAATAGGCTGCTCCATATACTTTCGTTTGTAGTTTGTTTTGATCTTCGCGTGGCCAACAAATTATAATGCTATTTGTATGTTACATGTGATGGATGTTATTACGTAAATAAAAGTGTAGGAATTATATGTACAGCTACTATTCTTTATATATATAATAATGAGTGAGCCTTTTAAAGTTTTACTACAACGCCTGACGAGGGGACTGCACAAGTTGCACAACACAACATGCATTACCAGGGGAAACCCGGTAACACATGTTGTGTTATTTTTTTTATAATATGAACCCATAACGGGTCCAATAAAACCAACTAAAATCGATTACTGTTTCATTAGAAACGAGTCTATAGCTAAACTCGAATTCTCAATTATAAAAATCGCCTAAGTTGGTAGGTATAACTCCCAGATTTTCTTAATGGTAACATAAGGGCACGGGCATTTCAAAAGAATTTTTTAAAATAATTTCCAAAAAATCTTTGCTACGCTCTACCATAAGATCAGGGGTTAGCAACGGGAACACGGTAGTTTTTAATTCAGACGTTCGATAATATAATTGGTACAAGAATTTCTCCCGTACTTGCAACATCTACCTAGGAAATTTATATTCCGTGCATTTTGAATTAAATGTACATACTTAATAAATCACTATTGCGTAAGCCAATTACATCGTTGTACAAATTCTACAGACAACGACAGTATCAGCAGCTAATGATAGAAAAAAAAGCGGCCAAGTGCGAGTTGGACTCGCCCATGAAGGGTTCCGCAGCAGCAAGTAACATAATATATTTTTATATATATTAGATATATAAATATATATTATTTTTATTTTATTTTTATATTTATGTTCATTGAATGAAAGGTAAATTGCAATTTACGATATATGACCTATTAAAAAAAACTACTAACTAGATTTCGTTCAAACCAATTTTCGGTGGAAGTTTGCATGATAATGTACATCATATATTTTTTTTAGATTTATCATGCTCTTATTTAAGAAGTTACAGGGGGGGGGGACACACATTTTACCACTTTGGAAGTGTCTCTCGCGCAAACTATTTAGTTTAGAAAAAAATGATATTAGAAAGCTCAATATCATTTTTGAAGACCTATCCATAGATACCCCACACGTACGGGTTTGATGAAATTTTTTTTTTTGTGTTTCAGTTCTAAGTATGGGGACCCCCAAAATTAATAAAAAAAAATCGATTTTTGTGTAAAAATCTTAATGCGGTTCGCAAAATACATCTACTTACCAAGTTTCAACATTATAGGTCTCATAGTATCGGAAAAAAGTGGCTGTGACATACGGACGGACAGACAGACGGACAGACAGACATGACGAATCTATAAGGGTTCCGTTTTTTGCCTTTGGCACGGGACCCTAAAAGCGATATATCGTCTTATTGCGATAGATCCGCACGTGTATTGCGTTTTAGAAGATACTGGTTTTGGCGGAGTACGGAGGCATCTTCGATTACGTTGATCTAATGATGATAGTGGGTGTACTCAATGCGCTAGGCCTTGTAAATAATGGCACAGTGCTTCCTATATTGTTGTAGGAAACAATCATACACACTTTCACATAGTGCATCGTATCCTCTATCCATCATTATGTGACGAGACGGTTTAATAACGGAATAAGACGGAATAACGGAAGATTAATAAATCATTAAAAACCAAGCACCATGAAAAATTAGCGTACTATCCGTCTATTTTACACATTTATTGGTCTAATGTTTATGGTTATTTACGGAAAAAGTACTATCAAAGCGAAGTAATGTTTTATATATGTCGCGGTACGTTAAATTGCATAGAAAATATGTAATTTATGTGAAATTTAAAATGCCTCAATGTTCTGGCACGTTAATTGTTGTTTTAGTAAAACCGGTTGTGTAATTAAAGTAAGCTGTTTCCCACAATCTAGGTTTTTAAAAAAATATTACAACAATATTTTTGATTTCGTTCAACATTCTATAAAACATGGAGTGTGAGAAACATCATACTTGTTATAAATTAAATAACTTTAAGCAGTTTATATGTATTTAAGTTTTATGAAAAATGCAAGGAAAAGATTTAATTGAATTGATTGATTGATTGATTGAATTTGAAAATGAATCTCTGAAAATTATGATCTTACCTGTGTCTTGTATCTGATGAAGTAGACTTCAGGTTTGGCTGGCTGTGTAGGCGCAGGTGTTGGGATAACAATGTCGGGCTGTTCCTCGGGTTTCTTCACCAACACGTAGACGAGAGTCTTCTCCTCATTCTGAGGCTGTACTGGGATGATAGGGGCAGTAGGAGTTGGTGGCGTCGGGGCCTTGATGAACACTATCTTGTAGTGTTTTTGGGGAGGAGGCACATATATTTGTTTGCGTGGTGGCGGCAGCTCATTGTCTGGAGGTGGGACGTGTACGTATACGTGTTTGTGAACTGTAGGTTGTTGAGGAGGTCCATACACCGGCGCTGGCGCTCCATATGATGATGATGGAGCACTATATGATGGGCTTGGAGCACCGTACGATGTCGGGGGTTCTGGCCTCGCAACCGCACATGCAACCACCACAGCCCACACCAGAGATCGAAGTACCTGCACACACATATTCAAATCAGCTGTCACATTATATTAAGCTTAAATTATACCATCGTATTTATTTTTCGATTAAATTAAGGCACTAAACACAAGTTATTTTATTTTTTATTATATTAAAGACTTCACTGTGATTTTTCACCAGATCACTAGATATATCAGGGTATAGGAGGTGAGCGCGGTCCGGGCACCTACCGTTTTGTCACACATCCTGGGTACGCGAATAGACGCAGGTAGATAGTGTAATGTCCAGTGCCCAGGCGCCACCTGTGCTTATAAGAGTTGTACGTTCCATATCCGGGGAGGGGGCACTTTCGATGGTTCACATACCTTTCGCAACATAATGGTGATCACGCGCCGCCCTCCTACTGACGAAGCACCAACTAACATATTCGAGGGCACACATTCCTCTGTGTATCCTCGATATTTTCGCAGTATTCGACCTTCAAACTTAACATTTTTACTGATATTTGAGCAACGTCAATTAATTCTATTTTTTTAAATTTAATCATAGAGTACAACACACTCAGATTACAAAAGAAAGCCAGATGGAACGTTCTTGTCAAATAACATGACGCCGATGGATTTATTTTAGTGTGCGTGACAGCCGGTGCGACACTGTAGGAACACGTACATCTTTGTGTGTGTAATGATACCATACGCAGTAAAAAAATCCCTATTTTTTTGATAAATATTACGATTGAAAAAAGGGTATTTTAATATTAAAGATCTTTAAATATTATTGTTTTTATTTCAGTTACTATAACATACTATGCAAACTCTCAGCAACCTTTATTTTGCACTAACTTTTTATGATATTGTCGTTTTGCGTGTAAATTTCGTGTAAAAATTATAAAAAGGTAAAATAAATTACCTTACCAAAAGTACTTGTAATGTATGATTCATATTTTTTTTTAATATTCTGCGGTTATTCTTGGGAATCAAGTTTCGTACTATCGATCATTCTCAACCATTCAATTATGATGTGAAGCACAAGTTAAAGACATAAAACACATCAAGACACAGAACAGCAATTTGTAGAATAATCCACAAATTGTTCGTATCAGAAATAATTTTATGTATCACCAAAGAATACTTTCAGATGAGGTTTGGAACCAAGTCCCTTAATATAGAAATGAGGTTCATTAATGTCTGGAATAACAAGTAATTTCCCTAATTGAAGGGGAAAAAAATAGACAAAAGCTGGTATCACAGTCGAACTACGGTTGAGGTTTTGTGTTCCGACACAACAAAATAATTATCGGGTGAATAAATAATTATAGCAACTAAATAATCTGTATTTACCTGTGAAAAGATATTCCATCTTCTTTTTTTTTGTTTTTGGGAACTACTCTTACAGTGTTTAATGATGCAAGACGGCATTTTGAAAATAAAATCAAAAATCACTCGTGACGTGAACACAATATGGCGGTTTGTCAGACACTGCCGCGAGAATGTATTCGCTTTCAATTCATATTTACTTTGTAGATTCACTGTCGTGTTCTTTACGGCCTATCTGGCTTTCTTTATTAATCTGAGACAACACAGTTAAAAAAAGATTGTTTGGTTATTTTTCATAAAATTTACTCAAAAAAGTAATTCTGAACCTATTCATTATTTATGAGAGTAGTATAAAACAAATTCGCTTTCTCTGTCCCTATGTGTGCTTAAATCTTTAAAACTACGCAACGGATTTTGATGCGGGTTTCTGTAATAGATAGAGTGATTCAAGAGGAAGGTTTTTATGTATAATAAATGTATAATATAGTATGGAAACACTGTTAATTTTCGAGGTCTCTAATGTGATGTAGCAAATAAACACACTTTTTTGCGCTTACGTTGCAAGCGCTGGTTGCACCCTACGAGATAGATCAAAATAATGTACTACAGTATTGTACACCTTAAAAAATACTACAAAAAAGTCCGCGACAGTATTTCTATCTCTTAGGGAGAACCCACAACAACCATTTTTTATTCCTTTCTTTTTACGAGAAATAATGGCTTATTTACGATTTTAAGAAATACAAAGTAAATCCTTATACAATTAAGTAAAGTAAATACATTTTGCATTTAATATATATCAAAATGGCCCTTTACAGTATCCAATTTAAATGAATATATTCGAAGATATTACAGATTTATTATAAAAAAAAAACCGACTTCCAAAAACATCCAACGAAAACTCTCTGTCAAAAAATTAATATTAGTATTCTTTTTGGCTTAGCACCGACTTCAAACAGATTTTAGGTACCTAGCACCCATTATAATACTACTATTTAAATGAATAAAGAATTAGGTATAGGCAATTTAATTCAAAATCGGTCCACAACTGACGGAGTAATCGGGTAACATACATAAAAAAAATAAAAAAAAAATAAATAAAATACATACAGTGGAACGTAGAACCTCCTCCTTTTTGGAAGTCGGTTAAAAATGCACGAATCGTGTCGTCGGCGGAGGCATCTGAAATCCACCCGTTCTTATTTCCAACAACAACATTGACTTACAAGAAATTTATCTGAAAATGTGTTATGTAATAACATAAACTGCCATAAACAAACTTAACTGAAATTTATGACTAGTCATTATTAGAGCTCTTGAGCTATTGAGAGCTCAACTGATACGAATATAATTAAATGTAATTGAAACATAGGTATTTCGCACATCGTGACCAGTTGAATTAAATTCTGTTTAATTTCAGTAAGTAGTTAGTGAGATAGTTAATAGATATTCTAAATAATTAAAAACATGATTTTGATTACTGATTATAAATTATTAACTCTTGCAAGCGTTTTGATTGCATTGATGACCTTTCATCAATCACTTAACTGCACGGATGGCGTGGTGGTTCATGCGGTCACGGTCGGTCGCTATGTGTTGTAGGATCGATCCCCACATGGGACAACACTTTGTGTGAGCCACAAATTGATGTTCTAAGTCTGGTGTTCTTTGTGTCCGTGTCATGTATGTTATTAAACTGGAACTCACTACCAGCTTGCGCTGGTGTGAGTGGTAGTAGTGGTACTCACTACCAGTGAGTTCCAGTTCCAGTTTCACTTGCGTGTTTCCCTCCCACTATGATCCCGTGTCCTTTAAGCGGGACGTGAAAAAGCATCTCACTAAGCCGCCATAGTGTGGGACGCCATACTGCATTGTCTGCTTTCGCAGTGAGTATGGTGGCCCCTACTGTTGGATTTTGCTTGAGCTTTATATCAGGCCGAACAAAGTCACTTTGGTAGGCTATTCTTAAAAAAAAGTCCCCCGTGATAGGATATACATTGTAGTATTCTTAAAAAAACCAAGATCCATACGTGTTAATACTTTCATCTAACACCTGGTCCGACTGGGTCCTCCGAAGTCGTCTGCTCCCCGGGCTGGGTGTAATTTGTTACGCCGATGACACACTTGTCAGAGCCCGAGGGGCGAATTTCCAAGAGGCGGCGCGCCTGGCCACCACGGGTGTTTCTCTGGTGGTCGGGCACATCGAGGCATTGCTTACGGGTGGCCCTGGACAAGACGGAGGCCCTATTCTTCCATGAGCCCCGTCGTGGTCCATCCGCCGGCGCCTCCATACAGGTCAACTCGGTCCTCGTACCGGTTCGGGCCCAGATGAGGTATCTGGGCCCGATACTCGACGGTGTGTGTGACTCAGAGTGTATTGGCAGTCAGAGCCATACGCGGATACCGCACGGTGTCGACCGAGGCGGCGTGCGCCCTGGCCGGAACACCCCCGTGGGATTAGGAGGCGGAAGTGCTCGCCGAAGTTTATCGACGAGTGTTCAATCCTCTCGCCAATGCAGCGATCACCTTGTGACGTTTGCAATACCTATAGGCCCATGTTATAAGCATACAATAGCTAAAACTAGTTCACTGGCGAGAGCAATGAACGTGACGGCGATTTCACCGTGTTCTTATTCTAAGCTAATGTAATCAAGCACTTACTGGAGATGCGTGATGTCCTTGATCTCGTCGGCCGTTAATGGGGTACCCCACTGCCGTTTGTCTTGCCGCATTCACACATACATGCTCCAAAATGCTGTACAATCATCCAAGGTATTCAAATTACAATACACTCGTTTCAACTATCGCGGACCGCGCCTAAATTGACGTGACTACTAAAACTCGCGAGTCCAAATCAGACCACTCATAACGGTAAACCACTAAAGGAACCAAATCTGAAGACAGTTAGCTAAATTACAATCAATCGGCTCTTTTTTAACGAAGCTCCAGCTCGACCGATCCAAGCGTCTCAATCTACAGTCTGTCAACGTCAAAACATCAAACAAGAAAAAATGACAATCAAAAATGTTGCCATTACAATGACCTTAAATTTCTAACAGTCACCCGCCCGAACAGGTCCGTACCTGTTCCCTTATCTACAGGCAGGCGAGATAACGTTGCTACCACTCGTTTGATAACTGAGTCCCCAACTAGAACCTCTGCGGACCGGGGGGTCCCATCCTTACCGGGGAACAAGTTAACAATACGCCCCCGGCGCCAACGCAGTGGCGGTAGGTTAGCATCCTTAACCAGCACGAGGTCACCAACATTAGGGTGACTAGTTTTGTCAGTCCACTTAAGGCGCTGTTGCAGAATGTGCAGATACTCTAGAGACCATCGTTTCCAAAAATTCTGTGAAAACTGCTGCAACATCTGATACCGAGACAACCGAAACAATTTCACACCTTCGTACGGGTGTTCGGGCAGCGCGTTAAGTGGCTGACCAATTAAGAAATGGCCTGGAGTCAACGCCTCCAGGTCATTTGGATCCGAGCTGAGCGGACACAACGGTCGCGACTTGAGAACGGCTTCGATCTTACAAAACAACGTCGCGAGTTCCTCAAATGTCAGCGCGGTCTGACCTACAATACGCCCTAAATGCGTCTTAGCTGACTTAACTACGGCTTCAAAAATCCCGCCCCAGTGGGCGCAACCTGGTGGACTGAATGTCCATTGTATACCCCGACGGGAGAGGGCTGTTCCAATATCCACTTTGTTTTCATTTAAAAACCTAACTACATCTCGCAAGTATCGTTCTGCACCTACAAAGTTGGTTCCGTTATCGGAACGAATTAGTGCTGGCAGTCCCCTCCGGGAAACGAATCTGTCCAAGCACGCTATAAAAGCTTCCGTCGTGAGGTCAGCAACGAACTCGAGATGCACCGCCTTGGTGGATAAACAGACGAAAACACAAAGGTATGCCTTGTACTGTTTCGCGCGTTCCGCAGCCGCGAGCTTTTCACTAAGAATGGGCCCGCAAAGTCTGTACCAACACCAGCCCATGGCCTAGCCTCATTCACCCGATCAGGGGGTAGATCCCCCATGTGAGGCTGCATCGTGGCAGCCTTGCTCCGATAACAAGGCATGCACCGAAACACGATGTTCCGTATGGTACGACGCCCAGACAAAATCCAAAACTCCCTCTGGAGTGTAGCCAACAAGGCGTTACAACCTGCATGAGCGTTTTTAACATGCCGATCAGTCACCAACAACTCAACCAACTGCCCTCCCTTGGGGAGCAGTAGGGGGTGACGAGCCGAATACGGCAGATTCGCATTGCGCAATCTTCCTCCTACCCGAAGCAGCCCGGCCGAATCTATAAACGGGTTGAGATGCGCGACAGCACCCTTCAATTTCGAACGCCCAGTTCGTAGACTCGCCAATTCTGCTCCAAAGTTCGAAGACTGTACCAACCGGATCAAATTCAGAAGCGACTCATTTCGCTCTGCCGGTGACAGAATTGGGCTTAGCGTTCGCTGTTCGCGGGGAGTGCGACAATTCCGAACGAATCTCCTTATCCAACAATTGACATTGATCAATTTATCAAAAGAGCTATACCGCTCAATCAGGAAACTCGCGTCAGTCTCCTGGACCTCCTGGGTCACATACACGGCTGCTAATATACCACAGTCCACAGACAACTTCGCGTTGTTAAGGGGCTAATCCGATTCCTTCCTTGCCAGCCGAGGAGGGCCCCACCATAACTGATGGTTAACTAATTCAGGAGCCCGGCATCCCCTGGATGCACAATCCGAAGGGTTCAATTCTCCTGGCTCATGTCTCCAAGTCAACGAGTCGATCATGCTGCAAGACTCTCCGATCCGACAGCAAAAACTTACCCAGAACGTCTACTCCCAGTAGCACGTCAACCGTACCTGGGGTGTCGAAATCGGGATCCGCCAGTTTCAGATCTGATGTCAGGAGTCGAACAGCCGAATTCAACCTCACCTGAGGGTGTCGTCCCATCACATCACGGAGGCAGTGGGCAAGACTATAGCCTCCGGTTGGGGACCAGAATTTGATTGGGCTGCAATTTCCTAGCGGGGGCCCCCGGGGCCCCACGCATTATAACCCGAGCAACCGGGCATATCAGTGCCGACGTAGGGATCCCATGGTCCCTCGTAATTGCCCCTCCAGTCGCGGCGTTCTACTTAACGCCGTCCACGGATAGGGGGGGTGTTGTGTTCCAACCGAGGGCGTTCCATGATGGGCGGCGAAAATCGACGAAATGTCGTCGTCTTCGGCGAGCGCGATGACACCCGAGGCGGCGTTCTAGTGGTCGGCGTAGAGCGCGATGACACCCGAGGCGGCGTTCTAACTAACCGCTCCGTACTCGAGGGTGCATCCGCACACCCGCCCGTGCCAGCTCCAGCTGAGCCACTGGCCTGCCAATAGGTCGGGGAACCGCCCGCGATGTTGGCCTGAACATCGGCCCCAACATCTTCCCTATGGGGGCCCTGGTCCCGTGGACCCAGGTTCCAAGTCCGGCCCTGTGTACATAACCCCATCTGTCCCTGAGTCCGGCCCTGTCCATCTGCATGATGTTGGCCGGGCCTATTCAGGCAGAGCAACTCATGATGGCGGCCTCCACAAAATTTACACATTGCGGACTGAGCGCAATCCCTTGCTAAATGGGGACCCAGACACCAAAAACACCAGCCACGCTGCTTGGTGATCTGGCGTCGCCCTTGGACTCTCTGGTCCCTAAATCTTAGGCAGGCGGCCACACCATGGCCATCCTGTTTACAATATGAGCAGGCATCCCGTTCAGGTGTTAAGGCACCCACGTGCCCATACAACATCCTTGGCCCTCTCTGCAGAAGTCCCCTCCTCACAGGGCTCCGAGTAGCCTTCTGTGGCTCCGCAGCGGGCTTCACGAACGAACCCATGTTCTCTGCCCTCCGACACTCTTCCTCCAAAAACTCCATGAGCTGAGAAGAGGTGGGCAAGTTGTCTGCACCCTGACCGTGATGCTGCTCAAATCTGTTCTGCACATCGACTGGCAGCCGGGACAGTGCTATGTATACTAACATGTAAGACCATTCTTCAACCGGCAAGCCTAAATTTCCTAATGCCCTAGTGACACTCAACAACGGGTTCAAAACTTCTGCCTGTATGGCAGAGACCCGAGTCACTGAAGGGATGCTAAACAGCCTCTTGAGCTGAGCATCAACCAGCCTTCTTTTGTTGTGGTAGCGCCTTACCAACATTTGACGGGCAATCTCATAATTGTCCTCGGTCACCGTCAAATGGGCTACCAGTTCCTTAGGCTCTCCCTTCAAAGCTGACATCAGTTGTGCCATCTTATAGGCTTTAGGTAAATCCTCCCTTAAGTGGACCAAACTGTCAAATAAATTGATGAAGCTGACCCACTCACCGAGCTCTCCATCAAAACTAGGTAATTGTATCTGAACTAACCCCCGCGAGAGTGTGGGCCTTCCACAACTTCTTCATCACAGCCAGTTCTGCACTGGCGCTTTATTTCTGCTATGCGCTGCTGAATGTCATCAGCAACCCAATCCGCCGCCGGCGAACCGGGTGGCGGAGGCGCGCCTATCAGCGCCTCATACCGCCCTGAGTGTGGCCGCGTATGGTCGGGACGGGTTTTCCCTTCCATCCGCTTTAGTGGCCACCCGCGAGGGGGCGACGTACGCGTGTTTCGTACGTTGCCTAAATTGTGAGTCCATCAAGTGACGGTGCCCGCTTCTGTGCGGGCAGGCGCTGGGAGGGGTCCGGATGTGTTAATAACTGCAGTTCCCGGATTACTCCCTTCACAGGCGCAGAGTGGCACACCGTGTGGTTTTAGTCGGTTCGAGTCCGACACACCGCCCCGCCGCAAACCCCGGTGGGGTGACGGTCCGAGGGGATTTCCACTCGTAAAAAAATAAAATAAAAAATGTGACTGACAATCAAGGGGTCTCGGGTTCGATTCCCGGGTCAAACCAAAGGTGTTGTTGGGTTTTTCTTGCAAGAAGTTGCAGGTTCTCGACGTTCTTGCAAGAATATCAATTTATCACCATAAAATAATTACAAAGAAAAACTTTAGCAACCATTGCCGCGTAACTAAGTATATTTTAAGTCGACATGGCCGTTAGTGTTGCCATCTGCTGGTGTATGCTGTATGTTTCCTTGCTGGGTATTATCTTATATATAAAATTCTCGTGTCACAATGCTAGTTACCATACTCCTCTGAAACGGCTGGTCCGCGTTTTTATGAAATTTGGTGTGCATATCGGGTAGGTCTGAGAATCGACCAACATCTATTTTTTATAACATTTTTTTATGGCAAAACAACGTTTGTGGGGTCAGCTAGTTTTCATATAAATTTGTAGAAAACAGTAGTGGTGCCTTTAGTTTTCGGTATCTCATTTTTATATTTTTAACCCCCGATGCCAAAAGAGGGGTGTTATAAGTTTGACGTCGATGTCTGTCTGTCTGTCCGTGTGTGTGACTGTCTGTGGCATCGTAGCTCTCACACGGATGCGATGCGCCGATGCGGCTTTTTTCATTTAAAAGCCTGTTTCCTTGCGTTGGTTCTCAGATATGTTTGGTTAATATCGGTAAGAGTATCAGCTTTTTTCCAAAATGATATACCGAAGATATTTTTGGCGTTAGATTACTCAATTAAGTGCTTCACGCCTGCTAGTATAATCGTTAATTAAATGTCAATTGATTGAAAACTTCGACCTGATGCTGCGTAGGGGTTTTTCTATTATTAATTTATGATTATTTATAAGTCATATAATACGCAAATAATGACTTGACAGTTAACACATCCCACACACGGCCGTCTGATCGAAGCTAGACTGTATAGTCCGGTCAAATGGTATAGAGCGGATGCCCAGCGCATCGCGTGGCTTGGTCAAGAACTCGTCGCATACCCTACGGGTTGCCGAAAGTTCTGGCGATTGGCCAAAGCCGTGCAGTCCAACTTCTGCCAGTCCTCGCTACCACCGCTGAAATATCCAGATGGATCACTGGCCCATCAGCCGCAGGAGAAAGCGAAACTGCTTGTTGATCTTTTTGCGGCTAACTCCCGAATCGATGACCCGGCAAGCACCCGCCTACCATTCCGACCTGCGACACTACAATGCGAGATATTCGTATCCGGCTGAGTGATGTCCGTGCGGAGCTTCGGTCACTCGACGTCCGGAAAGCCAGTGGACCCGACGGTGTTCCAGCGGTGGTTCTCAAGAACTGTGCACCAGAGTTGTCTCCGGTATTGACGCGCCTGTATCGACTGTCATATTCCTCGGGAGCTGTTCCGGAGGCTTGGAGAGAGGCAAATGTTCAACCGATCCCCAAAAAAGGCGACCGCTCCGACCCGGCCAACTACCGTCCGATAGCCGTCACCTCCATTATCTGCAAAGTGTTCGAGCGGATAATAAACAAACAACTGGTCCACTACCTGGAAGATCACTCCCTACTAAATGATCGTCAGTATGGTTTTAGACCGAACCGATCCACGGGTGATCTTCTAGCGTACGTCACTCACCTTTGGGGTGAGGCTATTGACAGGCATGGGGAATCCTTGGCCATCAGCCTCGACATGTCCAAGGCCTTCGATAGGGTTTGGCACCGCTCGCTTCTCTCCAAGCTACCGGCTTTCGGCTTGCCCCCCAAACTCTGCAACTGGGTTGCCGCATTCCTGCACCAGCGCCGCATCAGAATCCTTTGCGACCTTCGATTTTCAATCGATTAACGCCGGAGTACCGCAGGGCTCCGTCCTGTCGCCCACACTGTTTCTTCTGCATATCAATGACATGTTAGCCCTTGGCAACATTCATTGCTATGCAGACGACAGCACAGTTCATGGGCGATATTTTGGACACACTACAGCCAAGCTAGCAGATACTGAGGAAAAACGACACGAGCTTGTCGTTCAACTCGACCATGTTCTGGGCCGCATTTCTCAATGGGGCTGTGAGAATCTGGTCGAGTTCAACGCCAAAAAAACACAGGTGTGCGCGTCCTCTGCCAAAAAGTCTCCTTTCCTTCCCCTTCCCACTTTTCAGAACACTCAAATGGCATTACAATTTAGGCTCGATATCCTGGGCATGGATATCTGCCGAGATCTCAACCCACGTGAATACGTTAAGAGTGTCACTAAAGCGGCCTCGTGTAAGCTAGGTGTTTTAAACAAGGTGAGACGGTTCTTCTCGCCCGGGCATCTGTGTCTTCTTTACAAGACCCAGGTTCGCTCGTGCGTGGAGTACTGTTCTCATCTTTGCGATGGTGCCGCACAGTACCTGTTTGACGCTCTCGACCGGTTGCAGCGGCGAGCAATCCGCATTGTCAACAGTCCCGAAGCCACCGAGTCCCTTGAGCCTCTGCAGTTGCGTAGAGATATCGCCTCCATGGCAGTCCTCTATCGCTTTTATCATGGAGAGTGTTCTAAAGAGCTCTTCCAACTGATCCCTCCCTCTCCCTTCCTCTACAGGACAACACGTGCCGGCCTTGGAAGTCACCGCTTCAGAGTAGTAGACATACGTTCTCGTACTCATCGCTTCGGTTCTTCCTTCCTGTGCCGAGCGGTAAAAACCTGGAACTCACTACCAGCATACGTGTTTCCTTCCCACTATGATCCAGGGTCTTTTAAGCGGGGCGTGAAAAAGCATCTCACCAGGCCGCCATAGTGTCGGTCACCATGCTGCATTGTCCTTATTCGCAATGAGGATGGTGACCGCCACTCCTGGATTCTGTTCATGCTTACCATCAGGCAGGGCAGAGTCATTTTGGCACCTAAGTATAAAAAAAAAAAAAAAAAAACCAAAAAATAAGAGTAAAGTTACCCAAATTCCCACCAAGCTGAAAATCGGTAAGATTGTTTAAAATATCATTAAAAACAAAATTTGAAAGTGCCCCATCTTTCCCTGTAAGGAAAAAAAAATATTCAAGGTCAAAGGTCAAAAAATTGAGTTTTGCGCGATTTTCAGCAAAACGATAAGTTTTATCATAAAAGTAGTTTGTACAAAATTGTAGATCATAAAATTATCTAAAAAATGTATAAATATTTTTTTTCTTACGGGCCACCGTTTCTGAGATATAACCATTCAAAAAGTTATAAAAGTTGTTTCGACTGCACGTTTGGCCTAGTGGTTTAACGGTCACCACGCCGTTTCCTACTTCGCCAAGTGTCGTGGGTTCAAATCTCACGTAGGACAACGCTTTGTGTGATGCACAAATTGTTGTGCTGAGTCTGGGTGTTCTTTGTGTCCGTTTCATGTATGTTTGTAAAGACCCCTGCGACACAGGATTTATTCCTAGTGCGGGAGTTGTCTTTGTAAAACAAAAAAAAAACTTTTTGAATCGTTATATCTCAGAAACGGAGGCTCGTAGAAAAAGTTTTGATAAATTTTTAGATAATTTGATGAACTACAATTTTGTTTAAGGTATTTTTATGATAAAACTTACCGTTTTGCTGAAAATCGCGAAAAACTATTTTTCTTTACCTTTGACCTTCAATTTTTTTTTCTTACAGGGGAGAGTGGGGAACTTTCAAATTTTGTTTTTACCTAATGATATTTTAAACAATCTTACCGATTTTCAGCTTGGTGGGAATTTAGGTAACTTCGAATGTCTAAATTGACCGGACTAACCTGTATTATATTTATCATACTAAGATGTTGTAAATAAATACAGACTCTTAATATACAGAAGAACCAGTCATTTTTAATAGTTTTGCATTTGTAAATTATGATTCATTAGAATTAACCCGACGGGAAGTATTAGCTGTAACTACAAGCGCAAATAAGGTAAAACTTGTAAAGTACACACATCAAAAGTGTCTAGGGATCAACATATGTGTCTAGGGATCAACATATATTTTTGCAATAAATTTTCTCCTGATTGATATTAATTAAAATTTTCTTTAAGGATTCATCAAATAAAGTGTTTTCGTTTGTCACAGTAACGATAAACCAAGTCACCTTTGCATTAATAAAGAAATTTGCCATTTTCCCAATAAAGGGATTTTTGACATTTGAACCACTAACATTAAAGTTCGAAAAAAAGACTGAAATAACAGTTTTCTTTAAAATTTTATTAGGTAACTTAAACAATTAATAATCCGTGTTTCTACCGCGAACACTAACAACACAAGAATCGGTTTGGCATACTCAAAATGAGTTCATCCAAATCACGCTGTGGAATGGCCGCCCATGTTCGTTGCAACAACAAAAAAAGGTCTTCTTGCGACTGGATACCCTCCATATTCGGCAGAGCTCTTCTCTGTAGCATATCCCATGCATGCTCAATCGGGTTCAAGTCTGGCGACTGAGCAGGCCAGGGCCAAAGCCACATCTCAATCTCAAGAAATCCGCATAAAAATGCTTGATCCCTAGACACTTTTGATGTGTGTAGTTACTGTAACTTTTTTTTAGATAACTCCAGCATTAGGAATATAAATAATAAATAATAATAATAAATATTTCGGACATTTAACACACAACGCCATCTAGTCCCAAGCTAAGCAGAGCTTGTGTTATGAGTACTAGACAACTGATACAAATACATATATACTTTTTTTTTTGTAAATACATACATATTATACATAGAAAACACCCAAACTCCGAAACAAATATTTGTAGATCATACAAACATTTGGTCCGACTCAGGAATCGAACCCGAGACCTCATGATCAGCAGTCGTACATGCCAACCGCGAGACCAACGAGGCAGTCAAAATATACATCCTGTGTCGCAGGGGACTTTACAAACATACATGAAACGGACACAAAGAACAACCAGACTTAGAACAACAATTTGTGGATCACACAAAGTGTTGTTCCGTATAGGGTTTCACCCACTACACTCGACGCAGTGGAAAACGGTGTGGCGATCACTTAAACCTCTATGACAACCATGCAGTTATATCAACCTGTTGGGAACTCTGATAGATAAACTTATTTCGATTTCTGTGAGTTAGACAGGTGCATTTTATTACTTTTTTTTTTCACTTAATAAAATGTCGCCCAACGTTTTATTGTCTCTGAGTGCCGTGTGAATAATTCTATAGCCGGTATTTATTCAAAATTATTTTATATAAAACCAAGAAGATTGAGAATAAGTGTCATCATTGTTGTTTTCCTTATTAGGACTATAAAATTTACATTTATCTGTGATTAACGTATTAAATAAGTATGATTATAATAGCCATTCATGCTAAACAGTAATAAAAATCTCACACTCGGTCGTCTAATTCCTATAGCAGGCCTTCCTGGTCACAAATTCTGATCTGTACTAAGTTAACCAGCCCACTGATAAATTTATTAAAATATTTGCAAATACACACATCAAAAGTGTCTAGGGATCAACATATGTGTCTAGGGATCAACATATATTTTTGCAATAACTTTTCTCCTGATTGATATTAATTAAAATTTTCTTTAAGGATTCATCAAATAAAGTGTTTTCGTTTGTCACAGTAACGATAAACCAAGTCACCTTTGCATTAATAAAGAAATTTGCCATTTTCCTAATAAAGGGATTTTTGACATTTGAACCACTAACATTAAAGTTCGAAAAAAAGACTGAAATAACAGTTTTCTTTAAAATTTTATTAGGTAACTTAAACAATTAATAATCCGTGTTTCTACCGCGAACACTAACAACACAAGAATCGGTTTGGCATACTCAAAATGAGTTCATCCAAATCACGCTGTGGAATGGCCGCCCATGTTCGTTGCAACAACAAAAAAAGGTCTTCTTGCGACTGGATACCCTCCATATTCGGCAGAGCTCTTCTCTGTAGCATATCCCATGCATGCTCAATCGGGTTCAAGTCTGGCGACTGAGCAGGCCAGGGCCAAAGCCACATCTCAATCTCAAGAAATCCGCATAAAAATGCTTGATCCCTAGACACTTTTGATGTGTGTACATGCACGTTATTGATAAGTTAAATACAGACACAACAAAGTGATGCCCAATGCATTGTTTGAATTCGCAATGATGGTGACCAATACTCTTGGATTCTGCTTATGCTTTCCATCAGGCAGAGTATAGTCATTTTGGCAGGACCATACATAAAAAAAAGTGATGAGGCTCTTCTCACAAGTATTTGTCCTGGATGAGAATCCAACCCATAATCTCTGGGTTAACAGTCAAGATCAGTAA
Organism: Diaphora mendica; assembly: GCA_949125395.1. Taxonomy (NCBI): domain Eukaryota; kingdom Metazoa; phylum Arthropoda; class Insecta; order Lepidoptera; family Erebidae; genus Diaphora; species Diaphora mendica. Next base: position 15,438,099 of record OX421318.1, read on the forward strand.
CCAAGCCAAGCTACCAAGCCAGTAGGCATATAGAACCGACCCTCACAAATCATTTTTGTATTCTTTCTTTTGCCATTCTCCCAATTTTATTTCTAACATAATCATAAAATTTTGAATAGTTTCCATAACGGTCAGCCGCTTCCTCGAGGCCAAACTATCTTGATAAGACTATAGTTTTCAGACAGGCCAAAATACCTGTTGTACTTGGACCGTCCTGAGCGTAATATTCTGTGGATTTGCAAATGTAACCCATAACACTGTCAAGTATGACTATGCCCTACATGTTTTCCGAAATCAATTGATCTTTGGCCAAAAATAGCACAAATTGGATCCTCAAGGAGCTAAACGACAGCGTAGTAGGCCAATGTGACGATGCTAAGAAGACCCGGAAGGCTTTCGAAGACTGGTTTTTAACCGACTTCAAAAAAAGGAGGAGGTTTCTCAATTCGAGCGTTTTTTTTTTAATGTGTTTTCGGGGATAACTTCGTCGTTTATGAACCGATTTTGATGATTCTTTTTTAATGGAAAGAAGATGTCCCGACGGTGGTACCATGATAAGGAAACTAGGATCTGGTTATGGCATCCCAGAGAAATCGAGGGTAACCCTCATTTTTTTCAGGAATGAACTATGTTTTTCGTATATTTTCTGAAGCTACGCCGGTATTTGCGTCTGGTAGTCATCATTTAATGATGATGAGCTATTGATGAAAGGTAAAACTCCTTAACGGTTAGGAGTTGGAGGATAAATCTTTAAATGTCATATGTATGTATGTTACCTTTAGTCGTATTCTTTCAAGTTATTTAGGTAAGCTGATGATGGAAGGTACAACTCCTCAACGGTTAGGAGTTGGAGGATAATTCTTTCAATTTCATACGCATCTACAGACCTTTAGTTGTATACTTTTAAGTTATGTAGGTGAGCTAATGTCGCAGGCGCTATGATGACTAACCCCTTAATGTATTTTGCTTTAAGTAACTCGCCTGCTTCTATTTCATCACGACATTTAAGCTTGGACACGATTCCTATTGCCCCGTAGACCACGTTCTCGGTAACAGAAATCTTGCATCTCAGCATAATTTTGGAAACTGATCATACTCAGTTTTAATACGTGTTCAAACCACTAAAGTTATTCGCATCAGCAGAAATAATATGAAATAGTTCAACTTACTGATAACGTATGATTGTTTGCACTAAAAATGGAGAAATAAAAACTTTTTATAAAAAAAAATGTAATAATAGTTACCACACTCGCTTTATTTCGAGACGACCATCAACGACGTCGCGTCAGCCCGCGCGTGTCTGCTCGCTTGGGTTGTTTTATGCTAGCTATGCGGCAGCGGCGAGTGCGGTACCTCCTATTACATTTTGGCTTGGCGCCGACTTCAAACAGATTTTAGGTACCTAGCATACACAATAATACTACTATTTAAATGAATAAAGAATTAGGTATAGACAAGAATTGGCACATAGCAATTTATGAAGAGCCAGTTTTTTTACGCTTTTTAGTGTTTTTCGGCAGGGAGTTTTCGTCGGATGGTTTTTTGGAAGTCGGTTTTTTTTTAAACTAGTACATCACATGGGAGATAAAGAAAGGAGAGAGAGAGGTCTTTGTCCTGCAGTAAGATAACTCAGACTTAAAAAACCTTAAAATTGTAAACAATGAATGTCAATTAGAATCGAATTAAGCAAGACTATACCTACCTATGAACTCACAACGATTACGATAGTTATATAATAAATCGGGCATACGAATACGGCTATAGTTTATGTGCTTTACGTGATTATGACTGAGGAGGTCGTCTTTGTGATTGTGTGGGTCGACACACACATATGCAGGCATACCGACCTGTCTGTTCGTGCTTGAGTGTCACAGTTAAAACTATACTAATATTATAAAGCTGCAGAGTTTGTTTCCTTGTTTGTTTGAACGCGCTAATCTCAAGGACTACTGGTCCGATTTGAAAAATTCTTTCAGTGTTGGATAGTCCATTTATCGAGGAAGGCTATAGGCTATATTTTATTTTCAAAAAAATTTGAGATCCGTAAGAAAATTGCTATTTCGTAATCCAAGGTGTGAAATCGAAAACCTATTTTTGCTTGCGCTGCAAAAAGTATTGACAATAGAACAAAATAATGTATTAAGGGTTTGTAGGTCCCATTAAGATCTACAAAAAAGTCCGCGAGAGCATATATATAAAATAGTGGAATAAGTACAAGTGAGTTTCATTCTAAAATGTATTACAACAAGTTCCATCAAGTACCGACAATCGAGAGTATAAATTCTCCTTCGTAATTTACTCCCGTAGTCGTACTCGTTTCTTACGACACTAATAGCATGAATAGTGGTGGTAATACCCCATGTTCATAATCCATTATCACATGGACTTGTGATGTATTTTAATAAAAACATAAAACACATAATTTTAAAGAAAACATATGGTGTGTTATAATGTCAATTGAGAAAAGCTTGGATATAATCACAAAGGACAATGGCAGGTTTGTATGTGACTTTTGTACCGCCTGGCGTATGTCATGATAGGGATTTTTTTGTATTTTTTGGCTGCTAATATCACCGATATTAACATTTTAAATTCCTAGATTTATACAACATAGCGTTAAAAAGTTATTATTACAAGCTTTCTATTAACTTGCAATATATGTACCTATGTATGCTTGTATGTTCGGGTGGAATCTTGCAACTCAATTTTGAAGCAGATATCTTCAACCGATTTTGCTGAAATTTTGCAAGCATATTATACAGCGTGACAATACAATATTATAATGACATAGAGCTGATCTTATGCTGGAGCTGGAAGGTGGCCATAGGAACTCTTTAAAGAAACGTCGCAACATCATCGAGTCTGGACTCGTTTGATTCGTCTCGAGGCATTCCAATAAAAGCTTGTTTTTAAAAAGCTTTTTAATTTAATTTATTTAGTTTTTAGATTACAACGAAATACATGGATCACAAATGAGTTGTCATTATTGTCAACAAGATGGCGTAATATAATATTTTTGAAATCAAAATCATTCGTCTACAATTTTCTTGATGCGTCAATAAAATGTTGCTCTTTATTAAATTCATCAGTAAGCTCATTAATTAATATCGATTCAAATATATAATCGTCTTTTTATGTAATATATATTTTAAAATAATGTAAAATAGTTTCGGCAATCAGATACACAATCTATCTAGTTTTCAGACTAATGGACCAAGAGCTACTGAACCTTTCGACTAACGGTGTGTCTGTAAGGCTAGAAACTCTTGTAGTGATGATTCATAACGTGCTAAGTACGTAACCATCGCCTGGCAGGCCTCAGATCTGCACAACATCATCTTTCATGGTTTTGAAAGTGTAAAAAAATGAGAAAAAGAAACTTGTTCCTGTAAGGCTGAAATTTTTATAGGATACAAAATGACAGGCGATTCCGATGAGCACTAGTAACTGCCAGGCGAACAGAAAGACACAACTTGCTCCAATTATATCATCAATGTAAATAAATTTTATTCTGTAAAGTTTTAATTTATATATATGTTTGTCTCAGCGATTTAAAGAAAGTAGGAACAATGACCGGCGGTGCTGGCTAGCATATTTCCTTGACAGGTGAGGAGAAAGATAGCACTGGAGTGCAAGTAAAAATGTGTCTGAGAACACTTGGTCGGTCATTTCATTATATCTGATAAATATATAGAAAGAAAGAAATACATTTATTAATATATCTGATATATTGTATCGTTTCAATTTTTATCTTCCCATTAGGAAGTTATTGTAACTAGGTCGATTGGTGAAATGAGAAATTTCATCATATCTTTACGTTTTAAAATATTTGAAAGTATATTAACCGATTTAAGAAAAAAATATGTGTGTGTGTACGTACGTACCTACATCCGAATGAAATTTGAACAAATTTAGTTGAGCCGCTTTTTATAACGAAATAAGTAACAAGTAAATAAAAAGATAAACTATTTAATTTAGGTACTATTAAGCACAAGAATCACAATTTCATTTAAAATTAAGTCGATATTGACAAAACATTATTGGATATCAACCAAATATGACTTTAAAAAATTACTCATTGTTTTTATCAATGTATATATTTTATAAACAATTGAGAATCATATTTATCGATTAACTAATATATAAGCATATATGATACGAATTTGTAATAATTTGTACATTTGTATATATTATGTGTCATACGCACAATTGTGTGGGCAATGCTTTATTTTTGTTCATAAAAAATCGTATATATCGATTAGTGGAAATGTATATTACATTGATTGAGATGCTTCCGACGATTTAATGTTATTTATGACTAATAATGAGAAGTTTGTCGTGTTAGGACCGACCAAGTGTTCTCAGACACATTTTTACTTGCACTTCAGTGCTATCTTTCTCCTCATCTGTCAAGGAAATATGCTAGCCAGCACTGCCGGTCATTGTTCCTGCTTTCTTTAAATCGCTCAGACAAACATATATATAAATTACAACTTTACAGAATAAAATTTCTTTACATTGATGATGTAATTGGAGCAAGGTGTTTCTTTCTGTTCGCCTGGCAGGTACTAGTGCTAATCGGAATCGCCTGTCATTTTGTTTTTGAACTTCTTAATGAATGATCTAAATCCTATAAAAAATTCAGCCTTACAGGAACAAGTTTTTTTGTGTCATTTTTTTTACACTTTCAAAACCATGAAAGATGATGATGTGCCTGCCAGGCGATGGTTACGTACTTAGCACGTTATGATTCATCACTACAAGAGTTTCTAGCCTCACAGACACACCGTTAGTCGAAAGGTTCAGTAGCTCTCAGTGTATAAGTAGACTTTAAACTTTAATCATGGCGTGTTTAGAATACGTAGGAATGCGTTTTGTTACTGCAGTTGTAACAACTTTATGAGCAGAATTAAAATTATTTTAGCACAGTTCTAAAAATATAATAAATACCTACATGAAAATAATTAGGATGACTTACTTAACAAACGGTATAAATCTCATAACCATTCATAACATATTGCCAGCGGTTCAGGACCTGCCATTCTCCTTTTATCAGAAAAAAACCGTCTTCAATCTGGACCAAATTGAAATGGAACCACACGGGAAGCACCAGCTTTCAAATAAAAAAAGAATCATCAAGATCGGTTCATCCAGTCGAAAGTTATACGGTATATATATATATTTACTTTTTTTACTTTCCACGTCTTTCTTTCCATCCCATGGTTGCCTGTAAGAGATTGCCTTCGGGCGATAAGGCCGCCTATTGTACCTCTTAGCTTTAAGTTACCTTTGTAAGTAATCTGGTGTACAATAAAGTGATTTATTATTATTATTTATACGATTTATAGAAAGGCAAACCTTGTCATTGTAGTTGGAAAGAAAATACTTTAAATAGGGGAGAGGGGGGCATAACAGGGTCGCGAGGCACGACGGGGCCACCCACACTTACAAAAAACTATACGTTCTAGATGTGTTTTGTTTTCGCTCATAGGTGGCCATTTTGTATATCTCTTTAGTCTGACAGTGACCGGCGACTAGACTGCGTGCGTTTGATTTTTAAAACAAAAAAATATATTCAACGTAATTTTATGTAATTTTGAGTGACTACGACTACGCTTATAAAAAGGTAAGTGTTTATGCCGCTATTATCATGTATTTATTTTGTTTTACAGATAAACTACTTATTGATATGTTTTGAACAAAATTACTCTAACCGTCACTCATTTTATTTGGTTTGTTATTTTAAATAATGTGAGAATTGGGGCATAACGGGGACATGGCTACGGGGTACGATGGGGTAGGATATGCCCCGCAACCGTTGTCCCCATTATGCCTGTTTTGTAATTAACTGAATTATCGTACTTGTTCATTTGTTAATAGATAATATTTAATTTTAGCTATAAAAATGGTACGGACGTATAAGAAGAAAAGTTCGAGACTGTGCCGTTACTGCCTTGACGTGAACCACACTTATTTAAAGTCTTCGGAAGGTTGGGTGGCTTGCCAACTATGAGGTCGGTAGGCTCGTACAGCTTGTGCTGGTGTAGACGACGAGAATACAGAATAAATCCACATCTGCTTGTACTGCGACGCAAAATAAATACGTACCCCATACTGCCCCTACCCTGGGGCACGATGGGGTTTTCATTATAGTTTCAAAAAAAAGTAACCAAAGTGTTGTGTTTAGTTTTAATTAATAAATACATTGTGTTGATTATTTTACTGTGTATTTTCCTTAACGTCGCCTCTCCCCTAACTAGGCACAATATTTTTTCTACATGAGTTATGAGTAAGAATTTTGGAACTTATAATATTTTAAAATACTTTAGACTACAATGTTTACATAATTTCTAATTGTAAATCTGATCTTTTATAGCCTTAGTTTTCCTTTCAAGGAACAAAATTATAATCCAACTAGCTGACCCGGCGAACTTCGTACCGCCATATTTATATACAATAATTAGCAATAAATTAAAATTGCGACTATAATTTGAGATTTAAACTATCCTATCTCTCAATTTGGATCGAACTGCACATGGTGTGCAAATTTTATTATAATCGGTTAAGTGGTTTAGGAGTCCATTGAAGACAAACATTGTGACACGAGATTTATATATATTAAGAATAGCAATAAAGAGACAAGGAGCAAACAGATTTTTACAAAGCGATTCAATTATGAAACAAATAGGTTACACCTATCTGCTAAATGGTTGCCGTGAAATTTAGGTGTTTAGCGTTTAGGTTGAATATTTCACAAACGTATATTATTATGGTAGATTTTCCGGAAGGTTTGGGCAGGGAGGCAGCACGGCCCCCCCAATGTATCCCTACGTTGTCGTCGTGGTGGGGCTTGCGTGAGTCGATGATTTCTGGGGCTATGCCGGTAGAGCCACTCATGCCGGATAGGCCCAGAAGGAGACTCCAGACTAAATGGGATACCAGACGGAGTCTGGCTACAGACTCCCGCGTGGGGCACTCTAAACGTCCCTCTGCTCTAGCAGAGGACGTATTAGAGTGCCAGTAGTTCCGAGAGGGACAGGGGGCGGACGGATCCGGTCTGGTGCAGACCCCGTCCGGCCCAGCCGTAATCCTGAACGGACAGGACCGGTGGCTCTTCGAAGCCACGAGGACGTAAACCTCTATAAAAAATACCCCAAGCTCACGCTCTGACGCCTGGCAATGAGCTGAATCGCTGGAGGGAGTCCAGTGCCAAGGGCGTCCTCTGTCGTAGGACATAAAACTTAAAAAAACTTATGACAATGGACAATACTAAGAATTTACCTACCCAGGAGGGTCCTAGACGCGACGCGTCTGGGGAATCCCTTCCGGAGCCAGTCGGCTCCGGCAGCCCCCAATCGTATTATGGGGGGGGCACCCAATGTCACACACGCCAGTCGCCGAGCGTCAAATCCGGCACCAAACTCGCGAAGGACGCGCCAACAGAGACGAAGAGGCAGACGCGGAACAGCAGAGGGCAGTTCCGAAAGGCGGACGCCCTTCTGCCCTCAGTCTCTACTGAGGAGATTACTGCGGCTCGAACGCCTGCAGCGGTGGGGCTCCCAGAAGTCGATCCGACTACTGGGAGCCGAAGAACAATGGAACGCACGCGTTCCAAGTCCGCCGTGGTTGTCACGGGTGGCGGTTCCGGTGCGAGGACGGACGCACCTGAAGCGATGGACACGGAGGAAGAAGGCCGGAAGCGCGGACGCCCCACTGGCTGCGAGAGTGACATCGCTCAGGCGATGTTGCCTCCAAAGGTGGCGAGCAGTCGGAGGGAGCGATCGCTGACCCCGGTGCCGGCCCCGTCAGGTTCCGTCTTCTGTAAGGCGGAGTCTTATAGGCGAGCCAGGGCGGACGGCGAAGTGCAGGCGGAAGAGGAGATCGCTGATCTCCTGCTCAAGATAGGGGAGCCGGTGGTGGGGGATTCAGTTCCCCAAACACCGACTTCCTTGCAGGAGAAGGCGCAAGCGGCGGTGGCCATCATAAACAAGGTGGCCACCAAGTCTGTGAACCTGAAGGGCCCTTTTGTGAGGGCCCTCAAGGACTCCTCCTCTGCCGTTGCTGAGGTCGTGGAGACCCTAGCTGGGGACGTGGCTCGCCTTCAGGCGGCCAACGACCGCTTAACGGAGCAGGTGGCCGGGCTCAGCGCTCAATTTGCCGTCTTTCGGGCGGAGCGCTCTGAGCGTGAGGCCCCTGTCCCGTCTGCGTCCCAGCCGGCCCCCGCACCGGCCCCGTCTACGTCGCGGCCGGCCCTGTCTGCGTCCCAGCTGGCGCCATCTGCATCGCTGCCGGCCCCGTCTACGTCGCGGCCGCCCCCGTCTACGTCGCGGCCGCCTCCGTCTGCGTCGCGGCCGGCCCCGTCTACGTCCCAGCCGGCCCCGTCCGCGTCGCGGCCGCCCCCGTCTGCGTCGCGGCCGGCCCCGTCTACGTCCCAGCCGGCCCCGTCTACGTTGCAGCCGGCCCCTACCGTCCCTGGGGTGTCCGAAGATGTCCTGCAGCAGATGCTGCAGTACATGCTGCACGCGATGGGAAACCTCGTGGACGGGCGGATCGCGGGTCTGGAGGCGAGGCTGCCACCGGCCCCTATTGTTCGGCCGCCGCTCGCAACACCGAGGACGAAGAACGCCTCAGCGCCGACCCCGCTCCCAGTGGTGGGTGGCCGAGTGACGTACGCAGCGGCGACGTCGGTGCCGGGCCCTACCGCCGCGCGCAAGAAGCAGCAGCGGGTGAAGGCTCCGGCCAGGACGGTTGCACCGCCGCCGCAGCAACCAAGGCCCCAGACGGTGGCAGCGACTGGAGCGGAGATTGCTCCGCTCCCCACTCCAACACCCCTGCCTGGCCCCTCCACATCTGCCCCCTCCAATGAGGGTTGGCAGGTAGTCGGGGGGGACAAGAAGTCGAAGACGGCCAAGAAGCGGGCCAAGAAGGCTGCCCAAAAGGCGGCCTCTGGCCTGCAGTCGTCGACGGTGGCCCGGACCACTCCGAGGAAGCCGCGGAAGCTGCAGCCGCCTAAAACCGCGGCTGTAGTGGTCACCGTGTCACCGGAGGCGGCAAGTGGGGGACTGTCCTACGCGGCCGTATTCAAGACGGCCCGGGACTGTCTCGCCGGCGATTTCGCGACGGCAGGGGTCCGACTGCGCCTTGCCCAAACGGGAGCTCGAATCCTAGAGTTCCCTGGGGCTGAAGGCGCCAAGACTGCGGACACGTTTGCTGAGAAGCTGCGGGGTGTGTTTTCGGGCACGGATGGTGTTAGGGTCGCCAGGCCTACGAAGTGCGCTGAGTTGCGCATCTCGGGCCTGGACGACTCAGTGACGGCCGATGACGTCCGCGTTGCGGTTCAGGCGAAAACCTGTTGCGGCGCGGACAACATCAAGGTCGGCACCATTCGACCCGGTCCGGGAGGCCTTGGTGCGGCGTGGCTCAGTTGTCCCGTGGCGTCGGCCAAAATTTTGGGAGACGCCGGCAGGCTCCTTGTTGGTTTCGTGAGCGCCAGAGTCACAGTGCTGGCCGCGAGACCGATGAGGTGCTACAAGTGCCTGGATGCGGGACACACTCGCACCAAGTGCCTCAGTTGTTTCGACTGCAGTGGATTGTGTTTCCGCTGCGGTCAACCGGGGCACAGGGCGGCGGAGTGTTCTGCCGCCCCTCACTGCCCTGTGTGTGCGGCGGGCAATAAGCCCGCCAATCACCAGATGGGGCAGGGGGGCTGTAGGCCATCCCGTGCTTCTCAGCAAACATCGGGGGCTAGCCAATCGACCCAGGCTGCCTCCGATGTCATTCGTGCGTCTGCATCGTCGCCCATGGAGGAGGTTGTAGAGACGATCCATTAATGGACCACGTCTCCAACCTCCTTGTCCAGACGAACCTAAACCACTGTGCCGCGGCGCAGGATCTCTTCCTGCAAACCATGGCGCAGTGGTCGATCGGTGTTGCCGTAGTCGCGGAGCCCTACTTCGTTCCTCCCCGTCCAAACTGGATGGGTGACTGGGACGGCTCCGTGGCAGTCGTCGGTTCCGCGGCGGCTCATTCCCCGCCCTTGTCGCTTAGAGACAAGGGCTCTGGATATGTTGCCGCCGAGTGGGGGGGGATCACCGTTTACGGTGTTTACTTCTCCCCCAACCGGAGTTTGAGCGACTTCGAGGTCTTCCTTAACAACTTGGAGACCTCGATGCGGCGACTAGCGTCTGGGCACGTCCTCGTGCTGGGGGACTTCAACGCAAAATCCACTGCGTGGGGGTCCCCCAGGGCGGACGCCAAGGGCGAAGCCGTAGAGGAGTGGGCGGCTTCGGTGGGCCTCTGTTTGCTGAACAGAGGCTCCACCAACACGTGCGTGCGACAGCAAGGGGGTCGATAGTGGACCTTTCGTTCGCTACCCCTGCTGTTGCCGCACGAGTAAGGAACTGGTGTGTCCTGGAAGAGGTCGAGACGCTCTCGGATCATCTTTATATCCGATTGGAGCTCTCCCGGTCCCAGGGCCCCAGTAGGGGTCACACGGCGCGGCATCCTTCCCGCCCCCGCGGTGGGCTGTTGCCAAGCTGGATAGGGACCTACTAGAGGAGGCGGCCATTGTTCAATCTTGGCTGTCTCCGCAGGCCCCGACCGGGGAGGTCGGCGTGGACGTGGGGGCTGGCCGTTTTCGCGATGCGATTACGCAGATTTGCGATACGGCCATGCCCCGCGTCCAAGGTCGTCGGCCTCCTCGGAAGGAGGTCTACTGGTGGTCCCAGGAGTTGGCGGACCTCCGTGCGGCTTGTACTCGTGCCCGGAGGTCCTACACCCGCAGCAGGCGACGTCACCGTGGAGACGCGCCAAAGACGAAAAGAGAAAGGAGATGCTGGAGAGTCTCGATCGTGACCCCTGGGGTCGCCCATACCGTGCGGTGCGTCAGAAGCTCCGCACGTCGGGCCCCCCCCTTACCGAGACTCTCCAGCCCAGCTTCCTGCAGGAAGTGGTCGAGGGCCTTTTCCCGCAGCGGGCGGAACACACACCCCCGTCCATGGCCTACGCGGTCGGAGACGACGGGGGTAGAGAGGACGCTGTGCCGCCCGTTAGGGAATCGGAGGTTGGGGCGGCTGTTCTTCGAATCCGTTCCAAGAACACCGCCCCCGGGCCGGACGGGGTTCCAGCCCGAGTGATGGCCCGAGCCCTCGACCATATGTCGGACCGCCTCAGGGAAGTGTTGGACGCTAGCCTGGCGTCCGGGCGCTTTCCTGAGTGCTGGAAATGCGGGAAGCTGGTCCTATTGAGGAAGCCGGGACGGCATGCCGATTCGGTCGCGGCCTATAGGCCCATCGTGTTGCTGGACGAGGCTGGTAAACTTTTTGAGAGGATACTCTCTGCCCGCATCGTCCGGCACCTCTGCGAGGTGGGGCCCGACCTGTCGGACGCCCAATTCGGATTCCGAGAGGGGCGTTCGACGGTCGATGCCGTGATGCGCCTTAGGGCCGTGACCGAAGAGGCAGTGAGCTGTGGCGGCGTGGTGTTGGCGGTGTCCTTGGACATCGCCAACGCCTTCAATAGTCTGCCATTTAGCTGCATCGGGGAAGCACTCCACTACCACGGGGTGCCAGAGTACCTGAGGCGGCTAGTGGCAGACTATTTAGAGGAGCGTACCGTCGTGTACGAGGACCGAGAGGGCGTCTTGAGACGGCGACCCATGTCGTGCGGCGTTCCGCAGGGGTCTGTCCTTGGACCACTCCTGTGGAACGTGGGGTACGACTGGGTCCTGAGAGGTCGTCTCCCCCCCGGGCTGGGCGTAATTTGTTACGCCGATGACACGTTGGTCACAGCCCGGGGGGCGAACTTCCAAGAGGCGGCGTGCCTGGCCACCAGGGGTGTTTCTCTGGTGGTCGGGCGCATCGAGGCGCTGGGCTTACGGGTGGCCCTGGACAAGACGGAGGCCCTATTGTTCCATGGGCCCCGTCGTGGTCCACCCGCCGGCGCCTCCATAGAGGTCAACTCGGTCCTCGTACCGGTTCGGGCCCAGATGAGGTATCTGGGCCTGATCCTCGACGGTAGGTGGCTCTTCGACGAGCACTTCCGACAGCTTGGTCCCAGGCTGGTCGACGCTGCCTCCGCCCTTGGGCGACTTTTGCCCAATTTGGGTGGAGCCAGCGTCGCAACGAGACTCCTTTACACGGGGGTTGTCCGGTCGATGGCGCTGTATGGCGCACCGGTGTGGGTGGCGGCTCTGACTGCCCTAAATAAGGCTCGCCTCTGGCGGCCTCAGAGGGTATTGGCAGTCAGAGCCATACGCGGATACCGCACGGTGTCGACCGAGGCGGCGTGCGCCTTGGCCGGAACACCCCCCTGGGATTTGGAGGCGGAAGTGCTCGCCGAAGTTTATCGACGGGTGGCTGGATATCGGGCGGAAAGTGGCTTTCGCCCTCCGCCCGAAGAGGTACGCGAATGGCGTGAAGCCGCTCGTCGAGCCACTATGGACAGATGGTCTTTCCGTCTGGAGACTCCACGCGCTGGCTTTGCCGCCGTGGAGGCCCTCCAGCCGGTCATCCTCGAGTGGGCAGGGCGGCAGCACGGGACCCTTTCCTTCCGACTGACGCAGGTCCTTTCCGGGCACGGTTGCTTCGGGAAGTACCTGCACTCGGTCGCTAGGAGGGAATTGAGTCCCGCCTGCCACCACTGCGACTGCAGTGAGGACTCTGCCCAGCACACGCTGGCGGTTTGCCCCGCTTGGGCGCCGCAGCGTCGGGCCCTCACTGCAGTCATCGGAGGAGATCTCTCGCTACCGGCCGTCATACGCTCCATGGCCGGTAGCGATAGCAGTTTTACCGCGGTCGCAACCTTCTGCGAAGATGTAATCTCGCAGAAGGAGGTGGCGGAGAAGGCCCGGGAGGACGATGTCCACTCGGACCCTATCCGCCGCCGGCGAACCGGGCGGCGGAGGCGCGCCTATCAGCGCCTCATGCCGCCCTGAGTGTGGCCGCGGATGGTCGGGACGGGCTTTCCCCTCCATCCGCTCTAGTGGCCACCCGCGAGGGGGCAACGTACGCGTGTGCCGTACGTCGCCAAATTGAGAGTCTACCAGCAGACGGTGCCCGCTTCTGTGCGGGCAGGCGCTGGGAGGGGTCCGGATGTGTTAATAACTGCAGTTCCCGGACTCCTCCCTTCACAGGCGCAGAGTGGCACACCGTGTGGTTTTAGTCGGTTCGAGTCCGACACACCGCCCCGCCGCAAGCCCCGGCGCGGGTGACGGTCCGAAGGGATTTCCACACGTAAAAAAAAAAAAAAAAAAAAAAAAAAAAAAAAGGGAGGCAGCACGGCCCCCCAATGTATCCCTACGTTGTCGTCGTGGTGGGGCTTGCGTGGGTCGATGATTTCTGGGGCTATGCCGGTAGAGCCGCTCATGCCGGATAGGCCCAGAAGGTGACTACAGACCAAATGGGATACGAGACGGAGTCTTTACAGACTGCCGTGTGGGGCACTCTAAACGTCCCTCTGCTCTAGCAGAGGGCGTATTAGAGTGCCAGTAGTTTCGAGAGGGACAGGGGGCGGACGGATCCGGTCTGGTGCAGACCCCGTCCGGCCCAGCCGTAATCCCGAACGGACAGGACCGGTGGCTCTTCGAAGCCATGAGGACGTAAACCTCTATAAAAAATACCCCAAGCTCACACTCTGACGCCTGGCAATGTGCTGATTCGCTGGAGGGAGTCTAGTGCCAAGGGCATCCTATTGTCAGAGGACACAAAACTCAAAAACTATGACATGGACAATATTAGGATAAAACCTACCCAGGAGGGTCCTAGACGCGACGCGTCTGTGGAATCCCTCCCGGAGCCAGTCGGCTCCGGCAGCCCCCAATCGTATTCGGCACCGAAACAAACGCGAAGGACGTGGATAAAAGAAGTAGGGCAGTATCGCGCCCGTCGAGGAGCAGCCGAGGGCAGTTCCGGAAGGCGGACGCACACTCCTCCAATGAGGAGATTGCTGCAGCAGGAACGCCTGCAGCGGTGGGGCTCCCAGAAGTCGATCCGACTGCTGGGAGCCGAAGAACAATGGAACGCACGCGTTTCAAGTCCGCCGTGGTTGTGGCGAGCGGCAGCGGTCACGGTGCGAGAACGGACGCGCCGGAGCCGATGGACGTGGAGGCAGACCGGAAGCGCGGACGCCCCACTGGCTGCGAGAGTGACATCGCTCAGGCGATGTTGCCTCCGAAGGTGCCAAGCAGTCAGGGAGCGATCGCTGACCCCGGTGCCGGCCCCGTCGGGTTCCGCCTTTTGTAGGGCGGAGTCCTACAGGCGGGCTCGAGCGGACGGCGAATTCCAAGGGGAGGAGGAGATCGCAGATCTCCTGCTGAAGATCAAAGAGCCGATGGTGGGGGATTCTGTTCCCCAAACACCATCCTCCATGCAGGAGAGAGCGGACGCGGCGGTGGCTATCATCCACAAGGTGGCCACCAATGCTGTCAACCTTCGTGAAGGCCCTTAAGGACTCCTCTTCCGCAGTGGCGGGGGTCGTAGAGACTCTAGCTGGAGACGTGGCTCGCCTCCAGGCGGCCAACGACCGCTTGACGGAGCAGGTGACCGGGCTCAGCGCTCAATTCGCCGTCTTTCGGTTGGAGCGTTCTGAGCGTGAGGCCCCTGTCCCGTCTGCGTCCCAGCCAGCCCCTGTTATCCCCGGGATACCCGACACCGTCCTGCAACAGATCATGCAGCAGATGCTCGACGCGATGGGGCGTCTGGTGGATGGACGAATCGCAGGTCTGGAGGCGAGGTTGCCTCCGGCCCCTGTTGTTCGGCCACCGCTTGCGGCGCCAAAGAAGAAGGTTGCGTCGGCACCGACCCCTCTGCCGGTGGTGGGGGGTCGCGTAACCTACGCGGCGACGACGTCAGCACCGGCTCCTGCGGCTTCTCAAAGGCCCGGTCAGGCGTCCAAGGCTACAGCCAAAACAGCTGCGCCGAAGCCGGGACCCAAATCGGCGGCAAGAGCTGGAGCAGAGTTCCCTCCGCTCCCCACTCCAACACCTCTGCCTGGCCCTTCCACATCTGCCCCCTCCGATGAGGGTTGGCAATTAGTTGGGGGGCCAAACAGTCCAAGAAGGCCAAGAAGCGGGCCAAGAAGGCTGCCCAAAAGGTGGCCTCTGGCCTGCAGTCGTCATCGGTGGCAAGGGCCACTCCAAAGAAGCCGCGGAAGTTGCATCCGCCTAAGACCGCGGCTGTAGTGGTCACGGTGTCACCGGAGGCGGCAAGTGGGGGACTGTCCTACGCGGCCGTCTTTAAGACGACCCGGGACCGTCTCGCCCCAGATTTTGGAGCGGCAGGGGTCCGCTTGCGCCTCGCCCAGACGGGAGCTTAAGTCCTCGAGTTCCCGGGGGGCGATGGTGCAAAAACGGTGGACACCTTCGCCGAGAAGCTGAGGGGAGTCTTCGCAGCCACGGATGGTGTGAGGATCTCCAGGCCCACGATGCTGATGATGTCCGCGTTGCAGTCCAGGAAAGGAACTGCAGCGCGGAGAACATCAAAGTCGGCACCATCCGTCCCGGTCCAGGGGGCCTTGGTGCAGTGTGGATGAGCTGTCCCGTGGTGTCGGCCGAAGTTTTGGGCGACGCCGGTAGGCTACTCGTCGGCTTCGTAAGCGCTAGGATCACGGTCCTGGCGGCGAGGCCGATGAGGTGCTTCAAATGCCTGTCAGCGGGACACACACGCGCCAAGTGCGATAACTGTTTTGACTGCAGAGGATTATGTTTCCGCTGCGGTCGACCTGGGCACAAGGCTGCAGAATGCTCTGCTGCCCCTCACTGCCCGATATGTGCGGCGGCTAATAAGCCCGCCAATCATCTGATGGGGCAGGGCGGCTGTAGGCCTCCCCGCGCTTCTCGACAGACGTCGGGGGCTAGCCTAGCGACCCAGGCTGCCTCCGACGTTGCCCATTCGTCAACATTGACGCCCATGGAGGGGGTTGTAGAAACGATCCAGTAATGGATCAAATCTGCAACCTCCTTGTCCAGACGAACCTGAACCACTGTGCCGCGGCGCAGGATCTCTTCCTGCAAACCATGGCGCAGTGGTCAATAGGTGTTGCCGTAGTCGCGGAGCCCTTTTTCGTTCCTCCTCGTCCAAACTGGATGAGTGACTGGGACGGCTCCGTGGCAGTCGTCGTCGAAGGGCGTTTTTGAAGGAACACAATTGAATACGACGGCAACTTGGCGCTAGTGGTGTAAACGATTGCTGAAGACCGAAGAAAAACCTGGTGTTGCGGAATTGTATTGGTGCTGTTGAAGTTTCAAATTGGAGGTGTAGCGGTGGAACATTGAACTTATTGCGTGAGTAGTGAAGTGCGAAGGTGGATTTAAAACTGTGAGTACATTTAATGTGTTTATTAACATAACGGTTGGCACTTAGAATAATCACAGCGGCCCGGACTTAGAAAATTTTAATGTACCCGACACTTGTAAAAAGTTGGCGATTCCATACTAAAAATATTTAACTTTAGAATTTGATAAACAATCAGACTACACTTTGAATACATAATGGAAAAAGAACTAAAACAGTTGAAAGCCATCAAAGGACAGATTGAGAAAGGGCTAGTAAACTTCAAAAAGTCTCCAAAGGAACGTATAGTTTACAATTACGTGGACACGCGCCTGGAGTTATTGGAAACTCAATGGAGGAATTTTGTTACTAAATATGAAGCAATAGTAGGCGAATGTGAGGAAACAGAATTGGTCAGCTATTTTGAAGAGGACGTTTATGAAACTGTTAACGAAACTTACCTAACGTATAAAGTAGAACTTAAGAATGCTCTGTCTCAATTAAAAGCTCCTTCCAAAAAAGAAACTTGTGATGTCTCGCCTGACAATGTGGTAAGACTACCAAAAATAGTTTTACCTACTTTTAGTGGGAAATATACCGAGTGGTCTTCATTTCGCGATTTGTTCATTTTACTAGTACACAACAATAAAAAGTTAGATGATGTACAACACCTTCATTATTTAAAGACACAATTGTCAGGCGAAGCAGAGCAGTTAATAAGACATGTCCCTATAACGGATATCAATTATAACAAGTGTTGGGAAATGTTGGAACACAGGTTTAACAATAAGAAATTTATGTATACTTGTATTTTAAAGCGATTGTTTAGCCAACGTAACGTACTTGTGGAGTCTTCAACTGCACTAAAGGAACTTCTTGATGTAACTAGTGACTGCCTGCACGAGCTTACCAATCTTGGTATTGATGTTAGTTCGTGGGACGTAATTGTCATATATATGTGGTAAGCTTAAAGTTGGACGTAGAATCTAGGAAGCAGTGGGAACTGCATGTTAGTCAGTCATCCGATGATTTACCCTCCTTTAAACAATTTTGCCAATTTATAGAGACGCGTTTTCGAGCACTAGAATTCATAGAACCTAAAGTTAAAGCGAAAGGCGTTCCTACCTCTCACGCCAAAGTAATGCATAGAGTTACTAGTCTGACCTGTCCGCATTGTTCTGATAGTCATAAATTAGGCAACTGTAAGAAGTTTTGTAAAGAAGATAGTGACAAGCGCCGAGATATTGCTCAATCTTTGGGTGTGTGTTTTAATTGTTTGGGTAGTCAGCACACTTCCAAGGTTTGCCGTGTTCTTTCCAAATGCCGTATATGCCAGCGAAAGCACCACACGCTGCTACACCCTGCCAAGAACCCCAGTGTAACGAGTGCGGTTTCCATGCCAATGGAATCTACGACAACCTCACATGAGAGTACCTCAGCAGTCAGTTCAAATATAGCAACCCATCTAGTGAATGGACGAACGCAGGGTCAAGTTCTGTTAGCCACGGCTCTAATAAAAGCCGAATCACTAAATGGGTCTTCTCAGATTTTAAGAGCATTGTTGGATCAGGGACCACAAGCGTCTTTCATAACGGAGGCCGCAGCTCAATTGCTTCGTCTAAAGAAAGTGGCATCGAAAATCACTATTGCAGGTATAGAAACCGGTCATGGCAAAGTCGTTTCTAGACATGTTGTTAACATTAACATACAATCATTGCATGACCCATCCTTTATCTTAGAAGTAACTGCGCATGTGTTAAGCACACTGACATCAGTTATGCCAGACACAAAGTTTAAAATTCAGGATTGGCCCGAAATTCACAGTATGAATTTAGCCAATCCGAAGTTTAATGTACCTAACAAGATTGACATATTGTTAGGGGCGGAAACCTATTGCCGTATTTTGAAGGTAGGACTAATCAAGAGTCCCATGGGCTCTCCGGTTGCACAAGACATTTGGGTTGGATTGTGTCAGGCCGTGTTAGTAGAGCAGAAGGTTCTCTCAATTCTTGTTACACGATAATTGCGATGCATACTCAAATTGAAGAGAATGACATGTTGGAAATGTTATGGGAACTGGATGCAGAGCCATCGTTGACAGAAAAGTTATTCACCCCTGAAGAACAGTACTGTGAGGACTTTTATAATGCTACAACGAAAAGAAATGAAGATGGACGATACATTGTTCGATTACCCTTTCGTTTAGACGATCGGCCACTTAATTAAAAAAATATAGCTGTAAAAAGATTGCTAGGATTGGAAAGGAAGTTGGCTAGGGATCATGAATTGAAAGACTAGTATTCTGAGGTGATAAAGGAATATTTATTGCTTGGTCATTTAAACAAAATCACTGACGAATCGGACAAGAGGTGAGACATCACGCAGTGGTGAGACAAGACAAGCTGACCACTAAAGTGAGAGTGGTGTATGATGCATCATGCAAAGGGAGCAACGGGCTCTCTTTAAATGATACCTTAATGGTAGGACCCACTCTCCAAGCAGACTTGCGTCATATTATAATGAGATGGCGACTACATCCAATCTGTCTGGCGGCAGATATAATAAAAATGTATCGCCAAGTTAAAGTGGCAAGGCCAGACACAGATTTCCAAAGGATTGTCTGGAGAGAGGATCCTAGCGATCCGATCGAGGAGTTCCGACTTCAAACGGGCACCTTCGGAACTTCATGCGCACCCTATTTGGCAGTTAAGTCATTGCATCAAGTTGCTAGCGATGAAGGTGAAAGGTATCCAATGGCTGTGGACCGGGTAAAAACCGATTTCTATATGGATGACCTTATGACTGGCTGCCAATCTGAAACAGAAGTAATTAAAATTTATAGCGAAATGAATGCTTTATTAGAGAAAGGAGGGTTCCAGCTACAGAAATGGACAAGTAATAGGATGCACGTACTGGAGATGTTAAAAGAAGTTTCGGGTAAGGATTTAGAAATAAAAATGGATAAGGTCACAAAGATTTTAGGACTTACCTGGAGTAGACACACAGATGAATTCGATTACTCCGTGAGAATGTCATCGCTTGATCCACCTGAAACAAAAAGAACAGTGATAGCTGAAATATCCCGGCTGTATGATCCACTGGGATGGATAGCACCGTGTATCATAACCGCTAAGGTGTTTATCCAGAAGTTATGGATTGCTGGCATTGACTGGGACGATGAGTTGCCACCGGAACTCCTAGAAGAATGGAGATATTATCGAGCAGAACTGGAACAATTGGTTGATTTTCATATTCCAAGGTGGATTGGTAAAGCGAAAGGAAATGTTGTGATCGAGCTGCACGGATTTGGCGATGCGTCCAATATAGCTTATGCCGCTGTCGTAAATAGTCGAATTATAGATCTCAATGGGACGATACATACCCATCTCCTAACAGCCAAAACTAAAGTAGCTCCGCTAAAGCAAATATCCATTCCTCGCTTGGAACTGTGTGGGTCTGTTTTAGTGGCGAAATTGTTAACCGAAGTAGCTAAGGTAATGAACATACCAAATACGAATATCCATGCTTGGACGGATTCGTCTGTTGTATTGGCATGGTTAAACGATCATCCAAGTCGTTGGAAAACCTACGTAGCTAATCGGACTTCGGAGATACTCAGTTTATTAGACAACACACAATGGGCTCATGTTCAATCCAAGGACAACCCAGCAGACATCGCTTCCCGCGGTCTGGCTTCATCGCTATTACTCAAGAGTGATCTTTGGAAACACGGACCACTATGGTTAAGAAGCAATGCAGTAGAATACACGAGGCCTAGCGCAATACGTACCAATGAAGAAAAGAAAGCTGTGAAGGTTCATACCGTCACCTTGGTAACGGATTTTGATGAAAATTGGGGCTCTAGATTTTCATCGCTAAGAAGGCTAGTAAGGGTTGTGGCTTTGTGTAAAAGGTTTTTACAGTCAACCAGACGTCGTAGAAATAATATTACGTTAACACCTTACCTATCAGTAATGGAACTACTGGAAGCATTGCATTTTTGCATTGAGCAAAGTCAGCAGCAATGGTTTCAGGCAGAAATTGTAGCCCTGAAAAACAATAGGACAATAGACAAGAAAAGTCCCTTATATACGTTGAACATTATTGTGGATAACAAGTCTAGGGTTGCCAACTCTCGAAAGGACTAACCCGGGAGAATTCGGGGGGGTGGGGGCTAAATTGAAAATTAATAATTTCTAGAGTCTGGTTATGTGTGTGATTAGCTCTTTTAGAGATCTCTTAAAGATAAAATTTTCATTGCTTGGTATTGAAAATCTTCAATTTAGTAAATATGTCAAAATTCGCGTAAAAAAGTTATTGAACTCATTTGAAATTTGTTTTTGCGGTTCATAAAACTACTTTAATAAGTCCATGGCAGATTTGCCATAAAATTGGTCAGCTTGTCTTCTTTGTAGCTTCGTTTTCAGATCAGTCATTAAATTAATTTTTAACCCCCGACCAAAAAGACGGGTGTTACAAGTTTCACGTGTCTGTCTGTCTGTGGCACCGTAGCTCCCGAACGGATGAAGCAATTTCAATTTACTTTTTTTTGTATGAAAGGTGAGTTACGTGCGAGTGTTCTTAGACATGTTTCATGAAAATCGGTTGAGCCGATTAAAAGTTATGGGGGTGAAAGTGAGGAAGAGTAACCGAATGTCTGCAAAAATATCATCGAGTGGAGTCTCAAATGAAAGCGCATAACGTGTTTTTTACTTTTTAAAGGGAACTCAGGTTATTTAATTTGTAGTCATTAGAATATAATGCATTTAATTTCTAGAAAAACCGGAGAAATTATAGCACTCCGGGAGGTCGGGAGGTTAACCATTATTACCGGAGTCTCCCGGGCAATCCGGGAGGGTTGGGAACCCTAATAACAACAGCAAGCTATTACGCGTTGGGGGTAGGCTGCGTTGCTCAGAACTACCTGATGATACAAAGCATCCAATCGTTATACCTCATGACTCAAGCTTGGCTAAGTTAATTGTAGCCAACGCGCATGAAAGAACATTTCATGGAGGTCAACAGCTGGTACTTAACTTTATACGCACCAAATACTGGATCTGCCGTGTAAAAAATCTGGTACGAGCACACATACACGGTTGTGTTTCTTGTATTCGCTATGCTGCTACTACTAAACATCAGTTGATGGGAGAGCTTCCATCGTGCAGGGTGACCCCCAGTAAGCCGTTTTATAACACTGGCGTCGACTATGCGGGTCCCATCAACATAAGGTGCTCGAAAGGACGTGGACAGCGATCGTATGAGGGATATATCTGCCTATTTGTGTATGGTCACCCGCGCTGTACACATTGAAGCTGTTTCTGATCTGACAACTGAAGGATTTTTGGCAGCTTTTCGGCGTTTTGTTGCTAGACGCGGTCATTGTCGCCATATTTGGAGCGACAATGGTACGAATTTCGTCGGAGCTGCCAAAGAGTTGCGAGTTCTGTTTTCTCAAGAAACCTCGACCTTCCAAACCATAGCATCAGTTCTCGCAGATTCTCAAACGGAGTGGCATTTTATTCCTCCTCATGCTTCAAATCATGGTGGACTGTGGGAAGCAGGGATTAAAAGTGTGAAACATCACTTGAAACGAACAATCGGAGACTCGGCACTTACCTTTGAGGAAATGTCCACGGTTCTGTCTCAAATTGAAGCATGCCTCAATTCGCGACCGCTGTCCCAAAGCAGCAGTGACCTGGAGAATCCTACACCCTTAACTCCTGGACATTTCTTGGTAGGTCAACCATTGATAGTGACACAAGATTATAATTACGAGAACGCCACGGTAAGTACATTACGCAGGTGGCAGTTCACGCAGCGTATGGTGCAAGGTTTCTGGCACAGATGGAAGAATGAATACCTTACACATTTCTTCCAAAGGCATAAGCGGGCGGCACGATATACAGATTTTAAAATCGATGACGTAGTTCTAGTGAAGGAAGATAACTTACCTCCGGCAAAATGGTTGTATGGAAGAGTCGTTGAGGTCCACCCAGGAAAGGACAAAATGGCGTCCGGACACTTCCCTGAGTGCTGGAAATGCGGGAAGCTGGTCCTGTTGAGGAAGCCAGGATGGCCTGCCGATTCGGTTGCGGCCTATAGGCTCATCGTGTTGCTGGACGAGGCGGGTAAACTTTTTGAGAGAATACTCTCTGCCCGCATCGTCCGGCACCTCAGCGAGGTGGGCCCCGACCTGTCGGACGCCCAATTCGGGTTCCGAGAGGGGCGTTCGACGGTCGATGCCGTGATGCGCCTTAGGGCCGTGACCGAAGAGGCGGTAAGCTGTGGCGGCGTGGTGTTGGCGGTGTCTCTGGACATCGCCAACGCCTTCAATAGTCTGCCATTTAGCTGCATCAGGGAAGCACTCCACTACCACGGGGTGCCAGAGTACCTGAGGCGGCTAGTGGCAGACTATCTAGAGGAGCGTACCGTCGTGTACGAGGACCGAGAGGGCGTCTTGAGACGGCGACCCATGTCGTGCGGCGTTCCGCAGGGGTCTGTCCTTGGACCACTCCTGTGGAACGTGGGGTACGACTGGGTCCTTCGGAGTCGTCTGCCCCCCGGGCTGGGCGTAATTTGTTACGCCGATGACACATTGGTCACGGCCCGGGGAGCGAACTTCCAAGAGGCGGCGTGCCTGGCCACCAGGGGAGTTTCTCTGGTGGTCGGGCGCATCGAGGCGCTGGGCTTACGGTTTGCCCTGGACAAGACGGAGGCCCTATTGTTCCATGGGCCCCGTCGTGGTCCACCCGCCGGCGCCTCCATAGAGGTCAACTCGGTCCTCGTACCGGTTCGGGCCCAGATGAGGTATCTGGGCCTGATCCTCGACGGTAGGTGGCTCTTCGACGAGCACTTCCGACAGCTTGGTCCCAGGCTGGTCGACGCTGCCTCCGCCCTTGGGCGACTTTTGCCCAATTTGGGTGGAGCCAGCGTCGCAACGAGACTCCTATACACGGGGGTTGTCCGGTCGATGGCGCTGTATGGCGCACCGGTGTGGGTGGCGGCTCTGACTGCCCTAAATAAGGCTAGCCTCTGGCGGCCTCAGAGGGTATTGGCAGTCAGAGCCATACGCGGATACCGCACGGTGTCGACCGAGGCGGCGTGCGCCTTGGCCGGAACACCCCCGTGGGATTTGGAGGCGGAAGTGCTCGCCGAAGTTTATGGACGGGTGGCTGAATATCGGGCGGAGTATGGCTATCGCCCTCCGCCCGAAGAGGTACGCGAGTGGCGTGAAGTCGCCCGTCGAGCCACTATGGCTAGATGGTCGTTCCGGCTGGAGACTCCACGCGCTGGCTTTGCCGCCGTGGAGGCTCTCCAGCCGGTCATCCTCGAGTGGGCAGGGCGGCAGCACGGGACCCTTTCCTTCCGACTGACGCAGGTCCTTTCCGGGCACGGTTGCTTCGGGAAGTACCTGCACTCGGTCGCTAGGAGGGAATTGAGTCCCGCCTGCCACCACTGCGACTGCAGTGAGGACTCGGCCCAGCATACGCTGGCGATCTGCCCTGCATGGGCGTCGCAGCGCCGGGCCCTCACTGCAGTCATCGGAGGAGATCTCTCGCTACCGGCCGTAATACGCTCCATGGCCGGTAGCGATAGCAGTTTTACCGCGGTCGCAACCTTCTGCGAAGAAGTCATCTCGCAGAAGGAGGTGGCGGAGAAGGCCCGGGAGGATGATATCCACTCGGACCCAATCCACCGCCGGCGAACCGGGCGGCGGATGCGCGCCTATCAGCGCCTCATGCCGCCCTGAGTGTGGCCGCGGATGGTCGGGACGGGCTTTCCCCTCCATCCGCTCTAGTGGCCAACCGCGAGGGGGCGACGTACGTGTGTGCCGTACGTCGCCTAAATAGAGAGTTCTAACAGCAGACGGTGCCCGCTTCAGTGCGGGCAAGCGCTGGGAGGGGTCCGGACGTGTTAATAACTGCAGTTCCCGGATTCCTCCCTTCACAGGCGCAGAGTGGCACACCGTGTGGTTTTAGTCGGTTCGAGTCCGACACACCGCCCCGCCGCAAGCCCCGGCGCGGGTGAAGGTCCGAGGGGATTTCAACACGTTAAAAAAAAAAAAAAAGGAAAGGACAATATCATTCGCGTTGTCACTATACGTTGCAAGGGTACTACCATCAAACGTCCAACTTCGAAGTTATGTTTACTTCCCACGACACAGTAGCCACAAAACAAAAATGTTAAATTTGAGTAAATATACATGTCGATATTTAGAATAGTTTTATTGTTATGTTTGTTATTATGTCAAGTTTGTTCTTTGTGAAAGGTTTATTGAATTGAATTTTATTGAATCAATTGTTATATGTACACGTCCAATGATACCGTCCCTATATTTAAGCTTAAATTTAGATACAGTCCATTGTTCTTGTTACCTGAATTTGTTCATGGTGGGCAGATATAAAAGGAAATAATCCTTTTGGTGGGCGGAATGTACAGTTTTCAGTAAACAAAAACCTAATATTATAGTATACAAGGTTACCATTGTAAAACAAAGTAGGTTAGTAGTGTTAAGTAAATTAATTATTCTGTTCGGCCGTAGATGGCGTTAGTGTCGAATTGAATCGCACTATCGTTTGCTTTCAACCATTGTATATAAGCCTTCACATTATGTTCAATAAATATCTCGCTCTGAGGTACTGCAGTTTTCTTTAAACGAGTATCACTGGAATCTAGGCACTTTGTACCGATATTGTACACCTATAAAAAAATATTTTAATGTTACATTAAATTATGAATATGTGATCTCATAAAGTAATAATTTAGAAGTATAGTAGTATATTTCCACAAAACGGCACGGAAAAGGACCACATAGAAAACAGAGGTCGTTGACTCATCTTGAAGCACTTCAAATCTTGCTTGCCAGAGAAGTTGAGCCAGCGGCCAAAGAAGTTTTTGATGTTAGCAGATCTTGGTGCAACAGGTGTAGATGGTTATGCAGTGGCAACAGCAGCCACCGCAGCAACCTCCACAGCTTCCACCGCAGCACTATAAGAGATCTAATTATTTACTTAGATGTTAATTTATTATAATTCTAGATACCGCAAAAGTCGCCAACAATGTTACGATAAATAGGAAGATTGCTAAATTCTTTGTTCTTCAACTGTGCAATCCTCATATGGGAGAGATTTCGTTAACAGGTGCCATTCATTTATTACGTAAGGCCTCTGTTACACAAGGAGAGTTTCTAGCATGCGAGCGGCGAATAAATCGTATGCGATTATCCCATGGCAAAACTCGCTAGTCGATTCTCGCCTGCGGTTGTTTACATTTTGACAAAAACTCGTATTATTCTAGCGATTCTCGAATGCGAGTATCACAGGCGAGACTTGCTTCTCTTAATATGTTTACACTACAGGCGAGTAATCGTGGATCTATAGACGCATACGTGTCTCGACTTGTATAAACAATTCTCGAGCGAGAATCGCAAGCTCCGATGCGAAACTCGCACAAATCACTCCGTTCTGATTTTGACACGAGACTCGCCATTCGTGACCTAATTTTTTCAAATGCAGGACGTCTTTAAAAATGTCAAAAACTATTGTTAAGTTTAGTACGCAAGACAATGTAAAATTTGTTGAAATTTATAGAAATTATGAGTGTCTCTGGAACACTCAAAATCCACAATATAAAGATAGGGATGCTAGGGATGAAGCTCTAAAATTATTTGCAGAAGAACTAGCTATCGATAACTTTGGGCTGAAGGAAATACTCGTAGTAGTAAAAAATTAAAATATGTGAAGTCAGTATTTGCAGGCAACGAAAAATAAAAATATCAATCAGTACTGGAGTTGGTACAGAAGAAGTGAATACCCCAAAACTGCAATGGTTCTAGTTGATGGACTCCTTTATGATGAAAATTATATAAACTAGAACTACTGTTTATCATATCTATCTTTAATATTCTTTGGATGAAGTGTAAAAAAGAGGGAGTACCTCAAGAGCTGATTAACACTCTCAGGTATTGGTATGGAGACCAGATCAATCAGGTACGATGGGCGGGGGTAGTGTCTGAACCGTATGGATTGGAGTGTGGAGTGAGACAGGGGGGGTTGAGTTCACCTATCCTCTTCAATCTTTACATCAACGAACTGATCGAGACACTCAGCAGGGAGCGCGTTGGCTGTTACATTGACGGAATATGTATTAACAACATCAGCTATGCTGATGATATGGCTCTGCTGAGTGCCTCGATCTGTGGTCTCAGACGACTGATTGCCATCTGTCAAGAATTTGCACAGCGTCACGGATTGGCTTATAATGTAAAGAAGAGCGAAATCATGGTCTTTGGGGCCGGCGATCGATGCTCGACAGTTATTCCTCCAGTCAAACTCTATGAGACATCATTAACGAGAGTACACAAGTTAAAATACCTCGGGCATTTATTGACCGCCGACCTTAGGGATGATGAAGACATTGAACGGGAGCGGAGGGCGCTGTCGGTCAGAGCTAACATGTTGGCTCGCAGGTTTCCACGTTGTGCCTTACCAGTTAAAATAACTTTGTTCCGTGCATACTGCACCTCTTTTTACACGTGCAGCCTCTGGGCTAACTATACTCAAGGAGCGTACAGCGCTCTTCGTGTTCAATACAATAACGCGTTCCGGGTCCTAGTGGGGCTGCCCCGGTATTGCAGCGCATCAGGGATGTTTGCGGATGCCAACGTGGACTGTTTTTACGCCACAATGCGCAAGAGATGCGCTTCCCTGGTGCGCCGTGTGCGGTCCAGCCCCAATAACATTTTAAAGTGTGTAGCGAGTAGACTTGACTGCGTGTATGTGAGTCGTTGCTGCAGGCTTTCCACTTCGGTGGTGAGTCTGTAGCGGTGACTCGTGTCTACGAGTCAAATAGTTATTGTTTTGTTTTATTTCAATTATTTATTTTGTGTGTAAACCCGAGTAGGTAAACTAACATAGTCTTAAGAATAATTGTTACTAACACTATGAGTCATGTTGCTTGATTAAATAAATATATTATTATATTATATTATTATTATTTAATAAATATATTGGACATCTACACAACGCCATCTAGTCGCAAACTAAGCAGAGCTTGTGTTGCGCCTACCTACTAGATAGCTGATATAAATACATACAATATACTCTCTATTTTGTAAATAAATCATACATAGAATATACCCAAACTCCGAAACAAATATTCGCAGATCATACAAACATTTGGTCCGACCCAGGAATCGAACCCGAGACCTCAAGCACAGCAGTCGCACACGCTACCACTGCTCCACCGAGGCAGTAGTAAATTATGTACCTATATACTACTTGGGGCAATGTAATACCCACAATACAACCATTTTTTTGTCTGTTTGTACACGCTAATCTCCAAAACTACTGGACGGATTGGAATTAAACTTTTTGTGGTAACCAAATAAATTGGCTCTAAATAAAACTAGGGGCGGTTAGATGATGATTTTTTATTTGAATGTAATTGAAGTGCAAAATTTTATTAAAGTACGAGTTAGTATATCGAAGTTTATATAACATTAAAGTCCTAAAAAGTCTAAAAGCTACAAATAAAATGAATACTACAATACATAATAAGGTATTGTTAACAATAATTATAGCACCACCACTGGTGTGCGTGTGAACTGAGGGACCATAGTGATATTTTTGTTTGATATTTTTATAAGATTTAGTAGTAGGCTCAAAACAATTGTAGAACAAATATGAGAATTTGTAAAAAGATATGTTAAAAACTACAGCCCTTTAAGTGTGGTCCCTCAATCCTCACATACCATCAGCCGGATCTCGGTAAGTATGTAAAAAAATAAGGTATTGTGACTGCAGACATTTAGTAGAGAATTTGTAAAGATATATACTAAAATAACTGAGCACAAATCATCAACGATTAAAAAAATACAACGACTATACTGTGGTCCCTCAGTCCACATACGAAAGATTTTGTTATACTGAATATTACCACATCAACGGAATAAAATCTTTATTTTCTTACATAATGTTTTAGAAAAAGTCTTATAGCAATTTGTAAAAAATAAATTTAAAAAAAATATCAACGCACTTTGAAGATATTTATAATTAAAGCTGGTCCCTCAATCCTCACGTTCTCAAACATACTTGCATGTCTAGCTGCTAGACGACTAAAGTATCACAAAGTGTAGTGTATTAAACTTTTTGTAAAAAGTTTCTACAAAATAATAGGTATCTAAAATTGTGTGTATCTTACCTCTAAAATGAGATTATAGCATTTCAGTGATCTTATGAACAGATATACGAGTAGTGTGACCACACAATGAAACAAAATGTAGACTACCAATATAATTTTTATTGTAATAGTCGAAACCCAAGGTTGTACGGTTGATTTAGTGTTATGTTACATTACGTATCTTTACAAAGCATGAAATAAAGTAGCTTTTAGACGCTTATCACCATTTAGGCTATGTTTCAAGGAAGCTTTATGTACCCATAATACCCCAGTATTTTACAAACCATTATGGTAACAGTGGTATTATATATACAGCTCAGTTTTATACGTTTTATTAACACATAAAATTGAACATTTAAAAACACAGGATTTTGTAAAATATTTACAAAAAGTCCGCGATAGTACCTATCGCGATCTATACTAATATTATAAATTTGAAAGTGGCTTAGTCTGTTTCTCTATTACGCTTTCACGGCTAAACCAATAACAGTGCCTGCACTTGGTAAGGCATATAACTTATGGTAATACTTTTTTTAAGTATGTGAAATCGGACTTTTTGTAAATATTTTACAAAATCCTGTGTTTTTAAATGTTCAATTTTATGTGTTAATAGAACGTATAAAACTGAGCTGTATATATAATACCACTATGTTACCATAATGGTTTGTAAAATACTGGGGTATTATAAGTACATAAAGCTTCCTTGAAACATGGCCTAAATGGTGATAAGCGTCTAAAAGCTACTTTATTTCATGTTTTGCTAAGATACGTAATGTAACATAACACTAAATCAACCGTACAACCTAAGGTTTCGACTATTACAATAAAAATTATATTGGTAGTCTACATTTTGTTTCATTGTGTGGTCACACTACTCGTATATCTGTTCATAAGATCACTGAAATGCTATAATCTCATTTTAGAGGTAAGATACACACAATTTTAGATACCTATTATTTTGTAGAAACTTTTTACAAAAAGTTTAATACACTACACTTTGTGATACTTTAGTCGTCTAGCAGCTAGACATGCAAGTATGTTTGCGAACGTGAGGATTGAGGGACCAGCTTTAATTATAAATATCTTCAAAGTGCGTCGATATTTTTTTTAAATTTATTTTTTACAAATTGCTATAAGACTTTTTCTAAAACATTATGTAAGGAAATAAATATTTTATTCCGTTGATGTGGTAATATTCGGTATAACAAAATCTTTCGTGTGTGGACTGAGGGACCACAGTATAGTCGTTCTATTTTTTTAATCGTTGATGATTTGTGCTCAGTTATTTTAGTATATATCTTTACAAATTCTCTACTAAATGTCTGCAGTCACAATACCTTATTTTTTTACATACTTACCGAGATCCGGCTGATGGTATGTGAGGATTGAGGGACCACACTTAAAGGGCTGTAGTTTTTAACATATCTTTTTACAAATTCTCATATTTGTTCTACAATTGTTTTGAGCCTACTACTAAATCTTATAAAAATTTCAAACAAAAATATCACTATGGTCCCTCAGTTCACACGCACACCCACCACTGACACTACTAGACTGAACAAAAAAATCGTGTTTTCGAATGGCGAGATTCGCTGGAGAAACTCTTGTTGTTTGTTTACACAGACTAGCGGCCCAGGAGAGCTTACATAGCGAGAATCGTATTCGAGAGGCAAAGCTCGGAGCATTTGTTTACACTAGGCGACCACTATTATTGCCTCGAAGAAATCGCCGCTCGCATGCGAGAAACTCTCCTTGTGTAACAGAGGCTTAAGATAAATTTCACTCGTTTTTAAC
This sequence comes from Diaphora mendica, assembly GCA_949125395.1. Classification (NCBI taxonomy): domain Eukaryota; kingdom Metazoa; phylum Arthropoda; class Insecta; order Lepidoptera; family Erebidae; genus Diaphora; species Diaphora mendica. The sequence goes on from OX421318.1 coordinate 15,468,344, forward strand.
CACCTCACCCTTAATAAGAAAATATAAGAATAGGCGGACCCCTCCCCCCTGTTTAATATTTATTAAAATACAATCCAATTAAGAACCTCCTCCTTTTTTAAAGTCGGTTGAAAATGAATATACGTTTGGTCAAAATTTTTGGAACGTTTATAATCATGTTAGGTGGAATCATTTTAATCATTTGGATTTAGTCACTGCATAACATTTTCAGTCCTGGGGCTTAAAATCCACACAGAAAGTGGATCTGCCACTGGAACATCTCTAATATCAGCTGTCTTTTCTTCTTGGTCATTCTGGCTGGGATGTGACGTCATCGACGTCCACCCAGTCTACATCAGCCCCGATGCGGCACAAAATTTCTTTGCCTCGACTTCTAAATATATCTGAAGCTTTTTCTTTTAATCTAACGTAAGAACTATCAAGACTTCCTTCCTCCCACATGAAAAAATGATGATGTCTTCTAGCCGATTTCGACAAAGCGCGGCCCGTCTCAACGGAGACCAGTCAACTACAAAGGAGATAGTGCACAAGTGTGTGCGCAAACACAGGTGACTCTCTGTTCCCTCACGCTCGTAATTCGATGGGACGGTTATCCGACACGACCGGGGAGAGAACAGGCGCCGGACCGATGGCTTTATGTGATCTCCGAGGCACAAGGGCTAAGACCCCAACTTCCAAACTCCGAACTGTTAATAAGCATTTCTATATACAGAAAAATTCAATTACACTTTTAGGCCCAGGCCGGGATTTGAACCCGAGACCTCTTGATCAGCAGTCGCATACGCCAACCGCTAGACCAACAAGGCAGTTAATGACGTGGTCGATCCTCCTTACCCGTAAATAGTCATAAGTAATAAATGAATGACCCGAAACATACTACACCGCGGGTATTTGTGCGGAAAATACCTGTTCTCCGACGATCTTGTAAACTCACAGCTTAATCTACTTTCTTTAAAAATAGGCAAAGCTACTACCTCAAATCACTAAACAACAAATGTTTTACCAGTTAGAACTGAACATTAGCAGCAGTATTGCCGGTATATCTACAACCCCAGTGTCTAGAATAACTGAAATCCCATTTGTGTTTCTCTAAAGTCAACTGTAGCACCAAAATGCTCGAAGTTCTATCAATATAACAGAATCACTGAAAGCCACTATTTAAAATTCACAAATTTTAAAGAAACAGCCTTTACCTTTTTCAAATCTGAAATCTAGCATTGCTTCCTTTCTGCTTCTTGAGTAACTTCTCTTATTGACGTGACAACGTCTAATAAATTAATGAATGCCGGCTGCATGCACGAAAAAGGATGACTCATTGCCCAGTTACGCTCATTGTATGTCATATATCATTATCTTATATCATTTCATCAATGTTTTGTTATGACGTTCTCACGTTAAACTATCGTCCGTACACCGACTTTACGGACAACAATTTTTTTTATTACACACTAGCCGAGTCACGCGGTGTTAGGTACCCGCTTATATTGTCATACCGCGGGTAATCTAAAAAAAAGTAGCCTAAGTTACTCATTATATCATCAGCTACCTATCAGTAAAAATCGGTATAGCCACTCCAGGGATTAGCCGGAACAAACAGACAGACAGACACAAGAATTGTAAAAAATGATATTTTGATATACGTATCCTGTGTACAGTATACATACAGAACAGATGCATTTAGTAAAAAGGGCTTTTTTATATTACAAACAGACATTCCAATTTTATTTATTTTAATATATAGATAATAATAAATATAGATAATAAATATGTAGCAGGTAGGTAGAGTAAAAGTATATTAAACTGGTTGATTAGTTCGCCTGATTGCAATTCTCAGTTTAGTTGACAAGTATTTCCAAACACCCAATCGCTCACGATGCGATGCGCTGACCTATTATACTTGTTCGTTAAATGCAGTGGTGTATTATATTTAGAAGTAATTCTTTAATAGTGTTTCAATCATCAATAGTTGTAACAATTTAGTAATATCTCTCAGTGCATTGATTGTTAAGTGGTGTGTTATTGTGAAGTGGGAATAATTGACCCTGTGACCCGGCTCAAGCTTCAATGTGGAAACACTAGGAAGGTAGGCGTACATCGGTGCCTATTTCTCGGAACCGGTTCATTTATACATTCATAATAATATATGCACTTGCTATGTGTGTTATCTGCGAAATGGTGCTGCAAAATATTACTTAAAAAAGTTATTAAAATACGAAAATATTTACTAGAATAAATTACGCGCAACAAATTGTCTCGATGATTTGATTACCTATAACACAATTTTTATAATAAAACCACTGATTAGTTTTTACATTAACATAATATTTTTTTCATCCCAACAGCTCGTAAAGACTGTTTTTGCCCTTCGATATCTCAGTGCAAAAGCCGTTTTTATTGGAAATTTTATTTAGAGGAATAAAGTAAATTGAATTTAGAACATCGCTCGAGTGCACTAAGTTTGTGAATTCAAAACGTCATTAAACCTATTTACTTCTACCTCCATGGTGCCGAATTAATCATACAATATTTTTTTATTTGTTAAAAACTCAAGACCGTCATGGTGTAGTTTTTTTTTTTAATTTGCTCTGCCCGGCCCGCTCCATTTTCTTCTTATGTAACTATAGCAACTTATACCAACTTTCAATTTTTCTTAATTTTTCTATACATACATACAAATAAATAACATTGAAATGTCTGTTTGTAATATTAAAATAACCGCTTTTTACTAAATGCATATGTATATATAGACATATACTAAAATATTTTATTATAATTTCTGTTACATTGTCTGTCTGTCTGCCTGTTTGTTCCGGGTAATCTCTGGAATGGCTGGACTTATTTTGACTCCCTCATCCGCCATACTCACCAGACCTTGCACCTACCGACTATTACTTTTTCCAAAATTTAGACAACTAAAAGTAGGTAAAAAATTCAGCCTTTGAAGAGTTTATTGCCTCCCGTCCAGCAGATTTTTACAAGAAGGGCATCAATGAACTGCCAATGCGTTGGCAAAGATGCGTCGATTGCATGGGTGATTACTTCGAATAACAGAAATAAAAAAGTTTGAAAAAATAAGTACTTTCACTTATTGCATACAAAACGGTTTTTTCATAGGTTTTCATAGGTAAAGACCTATTATTAGCGGTAGATTTGTGTTTATGTTGAATAATTTTTAACTAAGTAATTTCTCCAATATGTTATGTGTTGTAAATGTTTGGAAGCACAATTAACTGTTATTGTATATAATAAACACCTCATACTTAGCGTGTACTAATTAGTATTAACGTATATACACACTTGACAATATATTGGTACATACCTAATTAATTTCGTTTTCGTAATATCAGAACGAAAAACTCAAATGCATTTATTGTGTAGTCCACAGTTAAATATAAGACCCCTACAGTGATAGCAGGGGCGGTTCCAGCCTGAAGTTTTGGGGGGGGTCACTAATCCACTAAGTCGAGTAAATTAGACTTTATTGCACAATACACAATATTATTTCACACAAAAAAAACAAATGGATATCTTTTGTTTTTATTGGTAAATCTATTGGGATCATAATATTTGTGACATCTGTGACAATCTCTGGATGAATATTTAGAGGATCTAGCTCCGTTGGGGGACGAAGGGCGTGTATGGAACTCCCGACAAATCGGTCTAACCCTAAACCCCGGCGGCGGCCTACATCTGCAGTCAAGAGGAGCTGCAGGAACGCATCAGCGGCTTCTGGAGTTCCCCCTGCCTTACCCCATCACTAAGGTACATCCCGGGGTAACCAGATTCAAACCCGGGACATGTCGCTGTCGTACCTCTCACCGCTCTACACAGTAAGAGAGTCGGAACACCGACCCACCTGAGACGACACCCCCGGTCGCACCGAGGTGTCGCGTCGTTTCCAGCGGCCACATCTCCCCTGCATGTGGCCACAACGACCCTTAACCGACGATTGGGGAGCAAGCGGCCTTTATCGCGCATCCTTCGTCGCCTCTTTCGAGCGGGATCGGCCATTTCCCGATCCCGGTTCCCCTATCGAGTGAATCGGTAGGTGATAAGTTGGTTCTCTCTATGCAAGCTTCGAAGCTCGGCAGAAAGGCTCCGACAGTGCCCGCCAAGCTCGTAGGGCTTGCTTATGTGTGTTCTGACGATGCATTCTGGGCTCATGATACGGCGCTATCTCTTCGTCATTCCGACCGACAGATCGAATTTCGTCGCAGACCATTGTGTTCATGTCAGCTAGAATGTCGAAGGGTGGATTTCGTGCCAGGATCGTCGCCGCCTCGTACGAGATCGTACGGTGGCCTCGTACGATCCGTATGGCTGCAGACTCCCGAGTTGAGCATAACAGCGGGAAGATCCCACCGGTGCCCCATAGAGGACCATGGATCGCACGACGCCCTTACGCACTCCCAAGCACAGAGAGGCAGCGAACTTCTTCCCGCGGTCCCCCGAGATTGGGCAGCAGACAATGTGGCACCCCTGCTACTCCTCGTACTGGGGACTAGTCGCCCGAAATGCTTTTCAAAGTTCTACCGATTGTCCATGATGAGGTACTTCATGTACTGACCCACTTGGACTTCGGTGTCATCCACCCGGAGGTATGAGCAGGGTGGTTCGTGCCCGAAGTCAGACTAGTGCGAAGGCCCGCATCGTATACGAGGTTCAAGAGTAACAATGGGCCCAATACAGAGCCCTAGGGAACCCCACAACACACCTCCCTTCAATTTTCCACTCCGTTCCGATCGACAAACTTCACTGTCCTGTCGCGCTGATAGACCTCTATGACTGCACGCAGGTAAGTCGGCACCTCGTGATATTCAAGGGCCTCCCTAATCGCGCCCCATTGAAGGGTGCCGAAAGCATTAACGCTATCAAGGCTAACTACCAACACCACCACCCCGATCGGACTGCCGACCCCGATAGGGAGCGAACACATCTATATATTAGCGTCCATTGTCGAGCGTTCCCGTTGTAATCCAAATTGGCAGTCCGATAGATCAGGGCCCACTCGCGACAGGTGCTCGCTGATACGGCCAGAGATAACTCTCTCAAAGAGTTCCTATCCTTCCTATGCTTTGATTTCTTATCTCGATTGAACAATTATGGAAACTGATAAGAACAAGAAAATCAGGTTCTAGTAGCAGATTTTGGAACCCCCCTGGAACCGCGCCTGAGTGATAGTCATAGTCCTATCGTATTCATTCCATTTCAGCTGTCTTTATTAGGTCGGTATTCCATTTTCCTGGATGCCTGCATCTCACATTCTGTTTTTCGATACACGCCAAACACAGCCTCCATTCTTTATCTAATTTGCTTCAACGACCACTGGATTGAGAATCTGCCTAGCATCAAATGAATCTACACGGACATCCACAGTTGCGATACCGGCACTAAAATCTAATTGTCTTCTTTACAAAGTTTAAAATGAAGTAGCTTCCGCTGTCTGTTCACTTAGATCTTTTAAACTACTCAAGTGATTCAAGAGGAAGGTTTATATATTTAAATGCATATCGTAGAAGAGGAAATCCCAAATTTCAAAGATTTCCGAGCGAAAACGAGCCGGGTCGCTAGTTTTGTATACAGCACGATACTGTTGGTTCGGAGACAGGAAAGCTTTTTGTTAAAAGGCTGTTTGTCCGGTTATTATGGAGTTTTTCCAGTACTTTACAAATGAAAAATTATACTGATACTGGCTTACAATTATTTACAGTGTCCCTATCTTATTTCAAGTGTTGGGGAAGTTGCCGGAGGTAAGTGTTGGGTTGCAGATGTGAGTTACGTTAGAGACTAGCACTCTTGCGTCAGATTTTCAAAATATTAGCTGAGATGCAGTCAACACCTACAGTTGAATAAGACCTCTGATTTTTTACTTATAAAACAGATAAAATACATTCTCATACATCTTCATTCATTCAATAGAATATAACGTTCTAATTTAACTAAATGATTCTTAATAATATTTCTTTACATGAACTCAAGTTTTTTTGACTTGCATTTCTGTATTTTAATAGATCTCTTTAAGATGAACAGTACAGAGAAAGAGCTTATTGCTTTTGAAAGATACAGACGAAGCGGTCGAATCTTAATTATTATGTACTCAAGGTAGAAAAAGTGGAACTGAATTGTAAAGCAATAAATCTATCATTTCCAGAAAGCTTCAAATATAGGCAGTGGAAGATAGTTAAGGCAATTACAGATGTAGATCCTTGAAGAATTACTTGTTGTGACGCCTTCTGTAGGACGATTTTATACGCTGAGTCACAATTGATTGGTGTAACATTAATGGTGCACATAAGTGGAGCATATCACAACATCTCAAGCCCACAGTGTTGACGATACGGGTATACGGATGCGGAACGTCTATCGTGTATTTATTAGCTATAAAAAAGGTCATGACAAAGTTTAAACTGGATTTATGTATGAATAAGATATAATTTTACTATCAAGAAAAATGGCTTCGCAATACGCAAGATTAAGATTTCTTAAAAGAAATGAGGTAAGTTATTTTCAATACACAATTATTTTTCTAATTTAATTTTACTTACAATTTTAATCAGACATAAACAAGTTTCGTATACAATGTTTTATTTAACTATGTACGCTTCTTTCGAAATTTTTGCAAAATTTTGACAAGAAATATAATTGAGACAAGTATTTTTTTTAAATGTATTGATTTTATTGTTGTTGTATTGTAGTATGTTTTTAGCATCAAAGGTGTTTTATATGTATTTTTGGGCCAGTTTCGTACCTCTCTTCTGATCAATGCAAGCACAATGTGTGAATATTAATACAATAATTCATCAATCATCTGGCATAGTTTGCTAAACCACGCAAAACATAATCAATTACTGGATTGGGTTATATTAGATTGTTACATTCAATTTCATATTCTAATACTTTCGTAAGTTTCGCCAAGGATGAGTTCTGCAACTATCACATTCGTAATAAAAAAAGACTTATAAAATCAACCTTCTACAATTAGCCGGCACACGAAATAACCTTTGACATCAAAAATCTAAATACATAGTAGTTCTCTCGCTTTCCTGGCTATTACGATGCTTTGTCTATATCTATACTTATAATAAAAATGTAACTGGTCTAATTCTGTACATTAAACATATTTAGAAAATTATTTTTGGAGGGTTCTCTATAATCGATACTGAAGCCGAAACTGTTTTTGTTCATTTTTGTCTGTCTGTCTGTATCTTGGCCGCGCATCACGCCGTAACTACTGAACGGATTCAAATGAAACTTGGCATGATTTGAGTTCATACTACGAGGTAGGACATAGGATACTTTTTATCCTGAAATTCGGCACGGTTTCCTGGAGAGAGGGGATAAAAGTCAAAATATATACTTAGTTGTAATTCAATAATAATAGTCCAATTTCATTAATTCTTTTTTTGCTAGGAAGAAAAAAAAGATAACGTTGTCCGCGACTGTACACTGCCTGTGGGAAGCTGAGACAGACATGTAAATATGGCGATACGAAGTTCGCCGGGTCAGCTAGTAATAAATAAAAGCACGTTGAATCGCAAATTTTTACAGCTAAAAGTCAAATAAAAACAAGTAAGAATTGCTATTTCTGCTTATCCTTAGAAATCGATTTGATAAGGGATTTCCGAATTACTGACAAAACATAATAATAATTATTATGTTTTATATAATGGAGTCTATTATATTTATCAAACTAGCTGAACCGGCAAACTTCGTACCGCCAGATTTACATATCTGTCTCAGCTTCCCGTTGACTTCTAAATTGACTTTTCCAGTTATTTTTATTTTTTCTTGTACACAAACCTTGTCCTAACAATAACGAACACATAAAAAAGAATTATTTAATTTGATGCAGCCGATCGAAAGATATGCGCGTACATACATTTCGGCGATTCATTTTTATATACGAAGTGACTATTTGTACGGGTACTGGACGAATAAATTATATTTATTCGTAAATTTATTCATTTTTTTTTAAATTAAGAATGAATTGGGAGGGAGGGGTGGTAGATAAAATGGTAAAAGCTGAACATTATTCTTTATTTCAAGAAAATGTTAATAATAATAAATATCTCAGACATGACATCTAACATACAACGCCAGCTAGTCCTAAACTAAGTAGAGCTTGTATTATGGGTACTAGACAACTGATATAAATACATTTATACTTTTTTGTAAATACATACATATTGTACCTAAATAGAAAACACCCATACTCCGAAACAAATATTTGCTGATCATACAAACATTTGGGATCATACAAACCTAAACATACACAGTGACAAAAATGCGTAGTAACACAAAGCGCTCCTAAGCGGAGGCAAGTGGCAAGACGAAATGTAGTATCGTCCAACAAGATGCCTATGTTGGGCGATGGAAGTGCCTGAATCCATAAACCTGATCCCCACTCTCCCACAGCCAACAAATGAGCGCGCTTAGCAAGGCTGTAAAAAAAAACTACTGGATACCTAGTGTATCCAGGAGTCTTTTTGTTTTAAAATACATAACGGCGCGTCCAATTGTCGCTGAGAAAATGGATTAGCAGGTAATATAGTACTAGGACAAGCTATCTGCCAAGCATCTATAGCAATGGCCTTGCATGACACTTCAAAATCAACCAGTTTGTTTAGAAGTATTTTCCTGGTTAACTCTTCTGTGCCATTAACCGAAGACAGAAATGCTGGAAGGTTAAAATCCAAGATTTTTCGTACTCCAAGACTGCCTAAACGAACTGGTAGGGATGCTTGGAGCCAGGCTCGATCGTTTAAAGCCACATTCAAAACTTTGCTGAGCGTGTTTTGTATAATTTTCTCAACTTTTTCTAAAAGTGATGAATATTTTCAAAGTGGCGATGACCAAAGCGCATTTGTAAAATTAGGTACAAAAACTTTAACAAAAAACGACTTCAAGGTTCGACAAGATTCGACTCGATTTCTCTTGGATGCCATTATCAGATTTTTATGTGCTTATTAAATGGTACCACTGTTGGGATATTTCCTTTCCATTAAAAAAAGAATCATCAAAATCGGTTCATAAACGACGAAGTTATCCGCAAACACACATAAAAAAAAATATATACGGTTGAATTGAGAACCTCCTCCTTTTTTGAAGTCGATTAAAAATACAATAACGAATACTTAATAGTAAAAGCCGAATGAATATTAATTTTAAGTAAACGATCCGAAAATTCACAATTTTTTTTAGTTTTGTCCTTTAAGAAAGTCTAAAAATCATCTTGCAAGACCGGAGACCCAAGAAGGTGAAGATAATTTTTTTCTAAAACTTTAATGTTAATGCCAATGAATTAATTTTTTGTATAGTCAAGAGCCTGTCTGTATTGTCACAAATAAAAACTTCGCATTTGTCGGAGTTGAGTTCTAAGTCAATAGATTTAAATTTATTTTTAATAAAACATAAATAAATCTTCTAAAACTGCATCTAAATACTTCCCCTCCTAAAGTTCCATCGTCAAGGTACCAAATATTAAATTTAGACTTTATCTGCTCTATAATGGGATGTATATTGCTAAACTGAAGATAACTGGTCCCAGTGGATCACCTTGTTGACATCCAACGGCAGGGTCTAAAAGATGGTCCTTATACATTAATCTTGTTGGATATCTATAACATTGCCAAAGAAAATTATAAATTTTAGGGGTTTCAATTTTGGCTTGTGTCAACAAAGTGTCCCTATTTACAGAATTGAAAGCATTCCTCAGATCAACCTTCAATATCACATCCTCTTTGCCAAGCTGCCAAGATAAGTGGACAGGGCGTGTATGGCAGCTTCACAACCACCTTTCGAGCCAAAAGCAAGTTGCACTGGTTGGAATTTTACTGCAAGTTCGGTACAATCGGTACTGTTATATTTACAGCAAATTGTGGCTACGATACGCCGTAACGTACAACCCACGGCAATCTGACGTATACCACCATCATTATTACGTAGAGCACATAAGTTGGCTTCATATAAAATGTAGATGATGCCTTCGTCCACATTTCCGGAGAGCATGAGGTTTGTAAAAGCTGTCAACACCTTCAAGAGAGCATCGCCAGCCTCTCCAGCGCTTAAACAAACTAGGTCTTTCAAATGTTGCTGTATCCAGCCGTCAAGACCGCAGGCAGATCCACTCCGAAAGGAGCAAATGGCTGAAAAAACATCCTTAGGAGTAACATTAAGATGTTCATTGTCAATAGTAGGTGGGTCAGGAAAGGAGAGATCATCCTTAGGTGTGGGATGCTTATTCTTCAGGGCCTGAAGTTCAGGCCTGCAACCGTATCAGGCGAGTAAGGCGCTACCACATCGCTGCTAAAAAGTAACACATACAATTTTAGTTACCTAAGCATCTATAAAATCCAAAGCAGGCTAAACTATTTTTCATCAAACATTTAAAAGGTTTATATACACACATCAAAAGTGTCTAGGGATCAAGCATTTTTATGCGGATTTCTTGAGATTGAGATGTGGCTTTGGCCCTGGCCTGCTCAGTCGCCAGACTTGAACCCGATTGAGCATGCATGGGATATGCTACAGAGAAGAGCTCTGCCGAATATGGAGGGTATGCAGTCGCAAGAAGACCTTTTTTTGTTGTTGCAACGAACATGGGCGGCCATTCCACAGCGTGTTTGGATGAACTCATTTTGAGTATGCCAAACCGATGTTCTTGTGTTGTTAGTGTTCGCGGTAGAAACACGGATTATTAATTGTTTAAGTTACCTAATAAAATTTTAAAGAAAACTGTTATTTCAGTCTTTTTTTCGAACTTTAATGTTAGTGGTTCAAATGTCAAAAATCCCTTTATTAGGAAAATGGCAAATTTCTTTATTAATGCAAAGGTGACTTGGTTTATCGTTTTTATTCACTAATTAATTATTATTAATTCTTAATTTATTTTGATTAATTATTTATAACCACGTTTACTTAAGTAGATGTGTAGTACTTGTTTATTACGTAGTACTATCGTCAGTTTGTACGTGACCGAATCGAATTTGAACCGTCAGAGTCAGCACTGATTGCCGCGATGTCAGAAGCCAGCGAGCGGTTAGACAACTCGAATACCACATTTTAAAGTCATCTTATATTGTTACTGCAAGAGTTTCCTTTGCAACCTTTCCTTGCAACATATGTATATTAAGAACGATGCAACTGAAAAACTTAGATATCTAAAATATAATTTAAACTTTTTATTGCCTTGACATAGTCTAGACTTTTGAAAAAGAACACTTGAAATCACGCAAATTACGTACTACGTCCGAAATATGTTTATTCACTCAGTGATTATTTGTCTATGTCATCTGACTAATTCACAGACTATTTGATTAGCCTATTTCATTACGACTTAAGGGTAAAACAATATAATCTATTGTGCATGGGTATATTGGTTATTCCCAATATGATTGTAAACAATGAAATATGTATTCATAAATTTTAATTTCTTTGTGTTTTGCACTTTAACACTTTTCCGTGTACGTTATTTAGACAGGGTTGTTGGAAATGCGAGACTTCTGCAATCCGGTTTGTTACAGCTCACTCTCTACGCATCTGTCTGTACTACCTATGTACAAGTATGTGGATTTACAGGTTCCTAAAATTTCTCTCAGGAACGTCAACGGCACATTTCACAGCTATATATTATGAAAAACGCAGTGTTTCTAGAACTGCTAAAGTTTTTTATGCTATCTGAACAGCAACGTTCAGATGTTTTCATTTCATTACAATCGATTTGGGTAGTATTTTTGATACTCGTATTAGAATCTGGTTTACATTTACTACAAATTAATTTATACCATTCACAACTTTGTTCAAAGTTAATCCGCAATTCAAAGTTACCCAAAATGACTCTGATAACATCAAATATCCGCTAGAGGATAAAGTAAAATTGAATTTAGAACATCGTGTGCACTAAGTTTGTGAATTCAAAACATCATTAAACCTTCAAAGTGCCGAATTTAACATTCAACCTTTTTCAATTAGTTAAAAACTCAGTCTGGAAACCTTCATGGTGTACATTTTTTTTTATTTGCTTTGCCCGCGCCTTTTTTTTTCACGTCATCTATCTATCTTATATAAAAATGAATCGCCGAAATGTATGTTGTACGCGCATAACTTCCGATCGGCTGCACCAATTTTTTTTTTTTCTTTTATGTGTACGTTATAGTTAAGACAAGGTTTGTGTACAAGAAAAATTAAAAGATAATGGGAAAAAATATTTTTTCCGTGACTGTACACTGCCTGTGGGAAGCTGAGACAGATATGTAAATATGGCGGTACGATGTTCACCGGGTCAGCTAGTATTGTTATATAATCTTTTGCATTTAGTCATTCCTTCGCTGAGTTGGGATGAAAAGTTACGTGTTGCTAGTGTAACTAGCTACAACTAGTGCTAGTGCACTCTAGTGAGAGCAAAGATTTTTCACCATGTGCTCGCGTGATTCCCTCGCTTGCTCGGTCATCAAAATTGAGCACGCGGTTAAAAAGCAACTTTGCACTCTTTTAAAACAAATAACTATTAGTATGATTAGGTGTAAAGATTTCTTGTTTGCCTTTTGACCACGGAACCATTAAAAGGAATCGCTGTTTTGTCGTCTGTATGCAGCTCTCGGGTTTTTTTTTGCGTTTTTAAGCTGTGATTACCTACTGTTAGATTAAATACTCTTGATTAGAGGACTACAAAGACACTTAAACAATTGACCAACACAATTGTAATCGTTCTTAATTAAGAAAATACTCTTTGAATGGAAATAATTTGTTGCCGCAGCTAAAGTTTGAGTTCATCCCACACGTCTATTAAGCAATTATGTTAAATAACCGTGTAAGTCTTTGTAAATGTAAACGTGATTGATATGCGTTTTGAACTATGCAATTAAAACTTGGATGAAATGGAGAAGCCGCTATAGATGACCGCAACTATGAAATAGGTAATATCATTTAACCTGCTGTATTTCACCACCATGAAATATATTAAATCATTGTAATTGAATCTCAACTTCAATGTATTTCGTAAAGAAGACATTAAGTGTTCTTTTCGTTAGGTTACCATACCACTGTAACTGGTAGAATTGCCTAATATCATATAATAGAAGGTACATTTTTGACTTCGCTGTCGCCATCGTTTTGAGAAGACGCCCGATGGTACATCCCAAACAATACATCTTGGATTCGTAGTTATGTAAAATTTTAGGGTTCTTGAAATAAAAACTGAATTAGTTGACCTCACAAAATGTAATTTAACCATTTTGTTGAATCTTTGACATAGCGGACTGTCACACAAACCACAACATCGTATGGTTGTATTTAACTGATATATCTCTATATTTAAGTACTACAAAGTGACACTTTACTGTGTAGGTGAATCTAGAATTCTTGAAGGTTATATATAATATGTCGTAAATATAAACGGCAGACCCTCGTCCAAACACAAAGAATGGAGAAACTACATTGATTATCTGCAAAGTACTTGCCGAAAATTATCGTGTTACTTTGCCAATAGGGTAGATGACACCTTAGTTAGAGTACTATTAGTTATTCTGTGACCTTAGTCAAATAATAACTTTTTATCATCTGACACAATGAAAACTTTGTATGAAAAATGTACTAAATACAACCTTGTAACGTCACTGCTTTAGACTTCCTACTCAATTGAGTACTTAAATGAAAAGCTGTAACAATTATCTTTATCGAGATGTTTTGTAATATTCTGACATCATAATAGAATTATTATAATTCATTTTTTTGGATCGAAACGTGGAAAAATAATTTTCTTTTCATCGTCTCACTTCCTGCCATCCTCTGAGTCATTAAAAACAAGTGACCTAATTCATTTTAAAACAGATATTAAATTAATTAGTGTAAATATTTTAGGTCATATTACTTACAGTGTGTTACACTGTTAGTTTAATACCGTTCGTGACGACAACACCGAACATTAACAGCGATACTTCATCAGAAAATGAAACCGAGATCGAGGTCCTGTTTCATTGGGAAGACTACAGTGTCCTCGCTGCTATGCTGATCATATCGTGTATGATAGGCGCTTTCTATGGATATTTTGGAGAAAAACAGACAACCGGTGATGATTTTTTACTTGGCGGTTCTTCCATGGGGACATTTCCTATGGCTATGAGTCTCGGGGCAAGGTTAGTAGAAATATTTAAATTTTACGAATAAATACAGTTAAATTACTACAACTTTAATTATTCATGGGATATCAATCGTTAGCTATAAATCCTGCTCTAATCACTCACTCAATTTTGGTGATTTGTATGTTCAATTTTATGTTGGCAAAACATTTGTAAAATCTATACTTAACTAGCTTTTGCACGCAGCTTCGCTCACGCAGACTTTCATCCCCTGATTTACCCCCTTATGGGTGGAGTTTAGTAAAATCCGTTCTTAGCGGATGTCTACACCCTTTAGGGAACCTACCTGCCAAATTTCAAGTTTGTGGGTGTTATAGTTTCTGAGATTTCGTGATTAATAAGTGAGTGGTGTTTCGCTTTTATATATATAGATATATAAAGCTGAAGATTTTTTTTGTTTCTTTGAACACGCTAATCTCAGGAACCGCTGCTCCAATTTGAAAAAAAAACAGTATTAGATAGCCCATTTATCGAGGAAGGCTATAGGCTATATATCATCACGCTAAGACTAATAGGAGCGGAGCACCAATGAAGAATGTTTTAAAAACGGGGGAAAATTATCACGCTACGGCCGGGCAATAGGAGACGCAAACGAGGTTGCGTGGGTCAGCTATTAAATGATAAAATTGTACGATGTTTATCAAAGGTACTACTGATGTCTGTAAATCAAATTAGGAACTGCTGTAGGCGTTCTGCATAGTTATGAAAATATTATTCCTCATACATACATACCTATTACATTACTTATAAATGTGATGAATCAAAGAATGTCTTACGATTTTTGATCTATTTTTAAAGGTTCTGTCCAATCCAGGTTTTAGAACTAGAACACTCCTATAATATATGTATACTTAGCAACTATCAGTTGAATTGGAAAACATAATCTTTTCTTGAGAAATCTTACGGGAATTTATTTAGTGCCGTTGAAACTGCCATGAAAAGTTAATTATGATATAAAACATCATGCGAAGAGATTTTGTGAAGGCACTTAATTATCTATAGATACAGAGGTTGTACCTTATGCAATTGAATTTTACTATTTTCAGTTTTGTAACAGCCATTGAGCTATTGGGAAACCCAGCGGAGATGTATATGGCGGGGGCACAGTTCTGGATGATTTGTATATCCTTTGTTCTCGTCGTACCGATTACGAGTCAACTATATCTGCCTGTGTTTATGAGATTGCGACTCACTTCATGCTACGAATATCTGGTAAAGATTCCTTTGTACCTATGACTTATTGAAATTATGTAAATAATTTTAATAACTGCCTCATTGGCGTAGTGGCAGCGTATGCGACTGCTGTGCTTGAAGTCTCGGGTTCGATTCCCCGGTCGGACCAAATATTTGCATGATCTGCAAATATTTGTTTCGGAGTTTTCTATATTTAGTACGTATGTATTTACAAAAGAATATAATATGTATTTATATCAGTTGTCTAGTACCCATAACACAAGCTCTTCTTAGCTTGGGACCAGATGGCGTTGTTTGTTAGACGTCTGAAATATTTATTATTATTTAAAATATTTTCCTAAATTTCTTACAAAGACTTTTCCTTTCTCCCTGAGTTTTTTTAATACAACTCCCGCATTAGGAATATACATCCTGTGATTTGTGAATTTACAAACATACATAAAACGCACACAAAGAACACCCAGACTCGGATGATCGAACGGCCCTCCAGGCATGATCACCTCGCCTGGCCGGAGGATCCGCCCCTTGTGTTGGAGGGACATAACACCCGTTCCTCCATAAGTTTATATAACAATTAAACTAGATAATTAATTTTCCAGGAAGTGCGTTTTTGCAAATCTATTCGGGTGTATGCTAGTGGATTGTACTTTCTGCAAATGATACTGTATACCGCCGTTGCCGTGTACGCGCCAGCGCTTGCCCTCTCTGATGGTAAATATTAAATAAATATTGGGACACATTAATTACACACACTTCAATTGACATTTTACACAAATCACAGCGAGATCATTTTGTAATTTGCTTTTGCAAAGTTATGTCAATTTGATGAACGCACCTAGACCGTTAAAAAATTAACATTTGCTTAAAAATATTTTCTTATCGTTTGTTGGCTATAAAAAGTTTTGGAATTGTTATAGAATCATTGAAGACAGAAATATTAATCTACGCATTTTTTTCATTTTTATTCCTTTGGTCATATATGAAACCCATTTTTTTGTCCATTAAAAGTGAACCCGATCTCGACTAGTTTTATGGCAATCCTTTTTCACCCCCGACGCAAAAAGAGGGGTGTTATAAGTTTGACGTGTCTGTCTGTTTGTCTGTCTGTGGCACCGTAGATCGCGAACGGATGAAGCGATTTCAATCTAGTTTTTTTTGTATGAAAGGTGAGTTACGTGCGAGTGTTCTTAAACATGTTTCATGAAAATCGGTTGCGTCGTTTAAAAGTTATGGGGGTTAAAGTGGGGAAGAATAATAGAATGTCTGCAAAAATATATTTGGCGTATGATTACTAGATTAAGTGCTTGAGTTGGGGGTTTTTTAAATTTTGAATTTTTGTAAATGCGAAGTAGCTACCTAGATTACTGAATAATCAGTAGAATTGTCTTGTCTTTACAATACTCACTTTGATCACAAAACATTACCTATAGTATTTAATGGATAGTGATCTGTGTGTCTGTCTGTGTCAAAAATGTATGGTCATAACGTAGGTGAGCACACTTACCTACCAAATTAACACAGCAAATTAGTGCTTACATGTACTACCTGCGATAAGAGCATAATGCCAATTTTACTATGCACGTATAGTCAGAAATTGGTTCAATTAAATGTTTTGTACTTCTTAAAGGTAGGTTTTTTTTTCAAAGCCCCTTTCTAAAGAAGACCTCTCCTTGAGAGTAAGAGAGAGCAGTGAACTATTGCAGGCTGTTGATGTGATGTGATATAGTTTACGACATAATACACTCACCTAAAAAATACATAGGTACTTAGGCTCCGGTCAAGACTACTCAAGAGTGCAAAGGCATTACTTATTCACACTTGACCATATTTCTTACTTTTTAATATTTGAATGTAAACATTTTAAATTCGTGAAGCAGTTAGGTAACACGGAGTCATGAGCTGCTATTGGAGTAGGATAAAGTAAATACGTATTTACTTTATTCTTACGAACACGAAAAAAAACAATATTGGTCTAGTTACCATATTCTGTACCTTCATGATTGCGACATTGAATGAAACATCATGTAACGAATAATTAGTTTTAATTGCAATTTTGTTGCGTAAGTCTAACAGACGCCTTAAATTTGAATAGATATCGTAAGGTGCGTACCAATTAATTTCCTAAAAGTGAATGTTGAATCTCGCTGTAATCTATGAGAAATTTTAACCTCACGTGTGTTTTAACTGTTGACCTCGTTAGTCTAAGAAGTGAAACAGTATATTATTAATTGTATCTAACGTCTAAACTCATGTGGTTTCTTATACTGGACCTTTTGAACGCACATCAGGACCATCAGGTGTACATATATTAAGTCAAAGTTTATTAGCAAAAACATATACCTACAGTTTCTTTGAAAAAACACCTTCATGGACTTGCTAAAGCATATTTATAAAATATAAAATTTTTATCATGTGATGAAAGTTATCTGAAAATTAAAATTTAGTTGCAAATGATTAAAATAATTGCTATTGAATTTTGATAATTAAAACCCATTCATTCCGAGTAAGTATTAATGCTGGACTTCGATATTTACATTTAAATTAAAATATTATTTTGTTATAGCAAGTTTAGCAATCAACGCACCAGTAAAATGTTACGATTATTGATTCGGCAACGATGCCTACTTATTATGTCTAAAGTGGTACTAGAGTGTATGCAACACTGTCCAAAATCAACATTAGAATTATATTCAAAACACGCACAAAACGGCGCGCCGCGCGATATTTCTTATTACATCACGTCACTAAACAATGCGGAGTAACCTATGTATGTACAAGCAAGGCTAACATTTCTCTATCCTTGAACCTGCAAATCTTTGGATAACATTGTATACATTAAGAATTTTAATTGAGTCTTTAGTCTCGATAATAATTAAAAAAAAAAAAAAAAAAAAACTGTATTCTGTCAGTATACGTACGTGTATACCTCTTACAAGTTGGTACCTACTATGATAAATAGGGATGGGCCGAAATTCGTTTCACATTCGGTTCAACCGAACTTCGGCAGCTCGAGCCGAATTTCAGCATTCGGCCGACATTCGGTTTAAATGCCGAACATTCGGTAGAAGAAAATAATGAAGAAATCTCAATTATTTTAGATTAAATAATAAAACAATCACTTCATAATATAATTATAGTCATATAATTATTACCTACAATTTCTGCTAAAATAAAAATTACTTATATGACGACCTACTAGTACTTAAAAATTTACTAGAGACAGGTAATGATGCAAAAACACTAAGGATTCTACTTTTTCTGGCAGGAGTCTGATTCGTTTTTGTTCGTATAAATTGCCTGCCTCTAAGAAAAGTCGCCCAGAATATACTGAGCTTCTGGGAGGCGATAGAAATATTCATGCTAAAAAATTCATGCAGGGGAACTTGTTGATTGAACTTGTTACTATTCTTAGCCCACCAACCATACGGTCATTGGTCATAGCAAATAATCATTTACTATATTTTTATAGAAATCTATCTGCAATCTGATTTTTGGTTTCTTCTATGTTAGGCAGTTTTGCTGCTGCAGGTCCTCGTAGCAAGTCCAGAACGTTTGTGAATATCTTTATAATTGGATTGTGAGGAAGATTGTGCAGTCTGGACAACTTTATCGTCACTGCTCGAACTTTCAATATCTTCGCTCGGCTCTTTCTTACAAATTCTGCAGCATCTTAGCAGATTCTGTGGTATTCTGTCAGATACAGTGGTAAAACTCAAAAACCATTAAAATTTGTTGAGGCACATCCACATGTGCTCCGCTCTTAACTGAAATCGTTTGAGCTGTCGTTAACTGGCCGAAAATATGTTTTTTCAATAGTTTGAATAGTTTAGGTGAGTATGTATGTACTCACCAATAATGCAAGTGAGCGCGTAAACGAGTTAGGAATTATCGCACCCGATAAGGCGGTGTAAATAGAACCGAACTTCGGCCGAAGTTCGGCCGAATTTTGATTTTTTACCGAATGTTCGGCTGAAGTTCATATTCGGTTGAAACCACATTCGGCCCATCGCTAATGATGAATGGTCTTGACGGTTCTACTATGTTTTTAATAGAATCGTCTACTAAAGTCAAAGAGTCTGCCGTCTGCGATGTATTTCCGACGGACTTTAACCCATAAATGTGCTGTTGCTGTTAGAATTACGACACTCCAAAAAATAATAAGCTTTTTCAATTTACTGACTTCTGACTGCCTGTGTAGACCAAATGTTTGTATGATCTACAAATATTTGTTTCGGAGTTTGGGTGTTTTCTATGTATAGTATGTATTTACAAAAAGAAAAAGTATATAAGTATTTATATAAGTTGTCTAGGACCCATAACGCAAGCTCTGCTTAACTTGGGACTAGATGGCGTTGTGTGTAAGATAAATAAATAAATATTTCGGACATCTAACACACATCGCCATGTAGTCCCAAGCTAAGCAGAGCTTGTTTTTAAGATGTCTCAAATATTAAATATTAATTTATTTCATAGTTTTTATTTAAACCAAATAATTTATTTTAGTAAAAACTGGCGGGTCTGGCCCGGTCTGGTCTGGTTAATAAATATTTTAGACTAATTTTTAGAATTCCAAAATCCTTGGTTTAGAATCTATGCCCGCCTCAATTTCCGTCGGTAAGTGTAAAGTGACTAAAGAAATACATGACTTCCGGTTTTCTTCATTATTTTTTCTTTTAAACAAACATCCAGAATGATTACAACACAACAAAAAATCCTATTCAGTAGCGTCCATTTTTCTTTTGTAATCAGAGGGAAAGCGATAGTGTCAAAAATGTGTTTTGGAATGTATTATAATGATTGTCTAGAAGAGTACTGCTGCCGAATCCATAATGATATAGTATAATTATATTGGATTGCAACATTATTGCAAAAAATAATATCGCCATGATGAAGATTTGGTTGAATATGAAATTAAATAAAAAACTAATTATTCGTTACATGATGTTTCATTAAATAAAATTTTAATTAATTATGGCTGGTGGCTGGAAACTAGTCAAGTGACTTATGAAGAATAAGGATTTATTCATCTGGCAAATTAATAAAGACAAATGATGAAAAACGAGAAAAGTCGAAGTAATTGTTTTTAGAATTGTTAGATATTTATTCTATGACAGAGTCTGATTCAGACGAATTTTTTTTTAGTTTTAATGATATGCATGACTGATTATTTTGCAATATTCTTTAACATTTAAACATTGGCAAACAAAAATAAAAAACATATTTCCAAAAATAAATGAAATATACAAAACAAAACTATGGCAAAATTATTGAAAGACATAACGATGTATTCGCATCCATTTAATTTAATGCGGGAGTTATCTATAATAATATATTTTTATATTTATTATATAAAGAGGTAAAGTTTGTGTGTTTGTATATTTGTTAAATTGTAAGGGGTAATCTCGGGATCTACTGAACCGATTTTGAAAATTCTTTTACCAATAGAAGGCTACGTTATTTGGGAGTGACATAGGCTATATAATAACCCGAAAAGTGTAAAGACTTTTTCGGGGTAGCTGAATTTGCAAAGTAAGTCGGAGAAAAAATGTTTACCGCCCAACGAAGTGGGCACGGGTCAGCTAGTCTATAATAAAGAAAGAGAAAAAATATTTATTTTTTTAATTTTTTTTTAACTTTAAAGCAATAATAACTCTTAAATTCCAATTGACGTCGACAATATTACATCAATGGTGTATTTATTACGTGGGTAATCATTTTGTTATACTTTACTACGAGTATTCTATACAAAGGGGTTTCTCAGTAGAAAAAAGTTTAGTTGTATCCAAAATGACTCCTTGACATTAGATTTTGAAACGTATGCGACAACCGTGAGGTTTGTAGTGTGCACATTAATAATACATTAGAGAAAATCTTGGAAAATAAAATATCTAGTTGTCAAAAACGGAAGGAACCAACGTGTGACTGCATTTTAGTAACAAAAGCGATATATTGCATTGAAACAAATTAAATATGAATTAAATGAGGACTTAGAAATAAACAGCAAGGGAATAATTTAACATTCTTAGCAGAAATGTTTACTATTTAAATGTTTGCCGCCGTTCAATGTAAATTGTAACGGTCGATAAATATTCGATTTAAATCTTTACGCACACTTTTATGATACTGCTTATGAAATACATCTAATCACATATTCTACACAACACAGACTTGGTTCAAGAATATTTTATTACTGCCTACGACTTGAAATGAATGGTGCGGTGAATACATTTGATGTTAGAGTGCACGGCCCTTTGCCAACTATACTCTGTCCATTACTTTATTTTCTTTTTGACAGTTCAAGAAATTTTGAAATTAGTGACGCCCTCACTCATTACCGATTCGATTTGAAACGAATAGCGATTTTATTTATGAAGAACTTTCAATCGTTTTAATTAAATATTTTTTGTTGAAATATTAATTAGGCATAATTATCATTAGTTT
Source organism: Diaphora mendica (assembly GCA_949125395.1). Lineage (NCBI taxonomy): Eukaryota > Metazoa > Arthropoda > Insecta > Lepidoptera > Erebidae > Diaphora > Diaphora mendica. The sequence continues at coordinate 15,490,114 of OX421318.1, forward strand.
TTTATATTATGTAAGAAATAAACAAAAATATAAATAATAAATCAGTAAATTAGATGAATGAACAGAGTTATTGTTCTTTACTCTTGGTTTGATCCTAAATTCCAAGATTTCGACTTAATTCCTTCCAAAAATTTAATCTTGGAGTCATAGATACAATTTTTATTTCCTTTTTTTATTAAATTTACAGAAAAAATACTTACATGAAGTCAAATTATTTTTATAATATGATCGATTAATCGTATTTCAAGTACTGTTTTATAGTCTGTGGTTGTTTGTTATGCACAGACCACTTCACTAAAGTACCGTCACCGTCAATAAAGTACGACATTACTGTAGTACATAATTCCGAAAAAAAATAAGGTAATTTATAGGCGTGAGCTGTCAAAAAGAAAATAAAGTAATGGACAGAGTATAAGGTGCAATGACAATAAATTTTGCACTTGAATTGCACGTACACAGCCACTAAAATATGTTAGGTAATGCCACCAAAAAAGTCTGCCGAGCATTTATGATGGTTGGTTATGAATCATTTGATATCATTACTTTTATTTTCGATATAGATGCCGAAGTATTATTGTGACATAATAAAATGTACTTACATCGTTTAGCTCCGTAGTCGGAGCTGTTAGGTCATTAGATCGAGTTAACTGTGGAATATTTTAACTCGGATGAGTAACAATGACAATGGGTTATAACTCTGTTGACCTGCATGATTATCTATATCATCAACATGATGACACGGTCTTTATTAAAAAGCATTTCAAACTAGTATGCGCAAGTGCATTTAGAAATGAAAGTTAAGTGCATTTGTCAATGATCTTACAAAATATTACTATGAGTCTGCAATATCAGACGTCCTTAATATGTGAAGGACGTTTGTTATTATAGTCACTCCGCCTTTTATAAAGTTAAGTTACCTTTAACTTAACTTTTTATTAAGTAACCTTTAACAGTACTTACGTAAAAGTTTTACATGTAGTACCTAATTGAGTTTATTTAAATATATCTAACTTATTTTAAAAAGTAATAAGGAATCCAGTTTAAAATAGATGTAATTATTAAAGAATAGCTCCGAAAGTCACGATTTTGTGTCTGTGAAACTGTTTAGAAAAATATAAATACGTAAATACTTAATTTAAATTTATATTTGCCTAAATAATATTTACTACTGGAGAAAGTACTCTCCTTAGAAAGTTTCAGGCCATTCTGACCCGGCAATGCTAGGGAATCTACTACTAGTGGGTATATTTTAGTAGAGAAATATGGAACAGGCGCCAATATTCACATTCGGTATGATTAGATCACCTTAAATGCGAGAAAATTAAAAATAAAATTGTGTAATTTTTTTGATAACCATTAATTCAGTTCATGATATACTCGTATTTATTTTTATGCGTCATTGTTATTTTGCAGAAATATCATTCATTGCTTGTAATTGTATTTTTAACCGACTTCAAAATAGGAGGTTTTTTTTTAAATTTTGTTACTTCAGAACTTTCGACTAGGTGAACCGATATTGCTGATTCTTTTTTTATTTGAAACCTGGTGTTTCCTGTGTGGTCCCATTTTAATTTGGTCCAGTTCTTGAAGTCGGTTTTCTTTTTTGTTATAACTTTGTTTATGTAATAAATGAAGCATGTGATTATAATGATAAAGAAATTAACATTTGAAAGCAACGAGTACTCGCACAGATTAATTAATTTTTAACAGATCTTTGTGTTGCTAAAAATGACCTGGAAATAAAAAAGAATAATCACTCATTAAATTTTATTAAGGAATTGTAACCGAAACAAATTAACATACCTAGGTTACAGTTTTTTTTTAAAGATTTTAATGTTGCTTACAATGACCTGGAAGTTAAAAAATAGAATTGTTTAAAGAAATTGTTACTTAATACGTTGGTAATATATAATATTGAGTGGTACGGCGCCAGGACCTGGCTCCAATGATATTTACAATTAGTGGCACGGCGCCAGGACTTGGCGGATCGCTCATGTCGACCTATAATGCAATAAAGAACGAAAGTGTAGACTGATATTGCACTTGCATCTACACTATTACGTCAAGGAGGGTCAACGTCAGCTAAGGATATATAATTTGACTTTATTTCTAAGTTAATGCCACTACAATAGCAGGAAATACGAATACCATCTTGTAAGTGATTATTGTAATTCTAGATGTTTAAGTGTGGTTTATTTTAAATTACTTATGAAACCAAGTAATGATAATATATAACAAAATAAAAACCGACTTCAAGGTTCGGCTCGATTTCTCGTGGATGCTATCATCAGATCTTAGTGTCCTTATCATGGTACCACCGTTGGGATATCTCCTTTCCATTAAAAAAAGAATCATTAAATCGGTTCATAAACGACGAAGACGCGGATAGCGAACACACATAAAAAAAACATATATACGGTTTAATTGAGAACCTCCTCCTTAAAAATCACTTTAAACTTTCGGTTAGCATTTTAGCCACATATATTATGACATATGAATAATTAAACCCTTTGGTAAAGATTTAATATATTGCGAATACACGCTTAAGTATTAATAACTGTAGTAAATTAAATTAAACCATAAACCACCACGTACCATGCTACAGCGCAAAGAGTATGGGTACGTCCAAGCGTTTATGATAATGAAGTCGGTTAAAAAAGAATCTTCAAAGATAAGAGAAACAAATCGACAAGTTTAGCAACCAATTTTTGAAGTGAAACTTCTTTACGCGCATGAGGGTAAATTTTTTACTGATGAAACGCAATAAAAGTGACACGAAAATGTGGGACGTTTTTGTCCAAGAAGAGGGTGAGAGCGATTGTGAGAGAGTGAGAAAGGGTTTAGTGTGCCAAAGAAGTTTCACTTCTGACATGTGTAGGTACTTTGTGAGCACGCAATTTTTTTTTATATATGACCCTGCCAAAGTGAACATACTCTGCCCGATGAAAAGCATGAGTAGACTCCAATAGTAGTGATCACCATACTCATTGCGAATGCATACAGGATGGTGACTTAAACTATGGCAGCCTTTTGAGATGCTTCTGCATCATTGGGCCTCCGGTCTCGCACTCACCAACTAAACACGACATCACAAATGCTATCATTTTAGTTTGGTCTTCTGTGACTGGTTAGCACCGCCCCAGTCGTGCTGAAATCAGCGTGCCTATACTACCTTTTATTAACCGACTTCCAAAAAGGAGGAGGTTCTATGTTCCACTGTATGTATTTTTATTTTTTATTTTTTTTATGTATGTTACCTGATTACTCCGTCAGTTGTAGACCGATTTAAAATTTTTTTTTGTATTCGAAAGGGTATGCTTCCGAGGTGGTCCCATTGCCAGCATATCAGGATCTGATGATGGGATCCCAGGGAAATCGAGGGAAACTCTCATTTTTTATAGCCACATACTATGTTTTTCGTATATTTTCTGAAGTTACACCCGTATTTGCGTCTGGTAGTCATCATTTTATGATGATGAGCTGATGATGTAAGGTACAACTCCTTAACGGTTAGGAGTTGGAGGATAAATCTTTAAATATCAGATGTATATATGTTACCTTTAGTCGTATTCTTTCAAATTATTTAGGTAAGCTGATGATGGAAGGTGGAAGGTACAACTCCTCAACGGTTAGGAGTTGGAGGATAATTCTTTCAATTTCATACGTATCTAAAGATCTTCAGTCGTATACTTTCAAGTTATTTAGGTGAACTGATGATAGAAGGTTAAATCCTTCAACAGTTAGGAATTAGAGGATGATTTCAATATTACACGTACGTTTAGACCTTCATTTGTATTCTTGATGATGAAATTTGATGAAATAGTTCAACTTACTACTTACCTACGATTGTTTGCACTAAAAACTGAAAAATAAAAACTTTTTATAAAAAAAAAAACCGACTTCCAAAAAACATCCAACGAAAACTCTCTGCCAAAAAAACACTTAAAAGCGTAAAATAAACTGGTTCTTCATAAATTGCCTCTACCTAATTCTTTATTCATTTAAATAGTAGTATTATAATGTGTGCTAGGTACCTAAAATCTGTTTGAAGTCGGTGCTAAGCCAAAAAGAATACAAACGAACAATTACAAAAGTCTAAGCGATAGTCACTTGGCACCGACTTCCAACAGATTCTAGGTACCTAGCACACATTATAATACTACTATTTAAATGAATAAAGAATTAGGTATAGGCAATTTATGAAGAACCAGTTTATTTTACGCTTTTAAGTGTTTTTTTGGCAGAGAGTTTTCGTTGGATGTTTTTTGGAAGTCGGTTTTTTTTTTTTTTTCTTTTATCGATAGAAAACCCTGCATAGGCTACATAAATACATGTACTTGTATTACTTGAAAGGTGAACTGCAGAGTTGGAATCAAGATAATGTATCAAAAGCAATATTATGGTTAGAAGTGCCAAAAGCATATCAAAATGTGACTAAGCAATGTGGTTAACTTCTTTCCATTTTCCTGCTTACTTGTAACCCGTACTGAACATTATCATACATTCCTAATAAAAATGCAAATAAAATGAAATTGTTTGCACATGTATTAGGTATGCATTACTAATATATGTCCACATTCTGAATTTCCAGTTACTGGTTTGAATACTTATCTGGCAGTTACTCTAATTTACGCCGTATGCATTTTCTACGCTACACAGGTAAGAATGCATTTTAATTTTTATTCTTAAAACTTTTACTAATTTAGATCTTAATGATCTACGACTATACTATATATATACTATACCTACTATACTATCTATGACACTGTGTTTATGTGGTAGGTAGGTTACTATATGATAAGGCAAGGAAAGGAAAGTTTTGTCAAATTAAACTAGATAAAAAATCTACATCGAATAACTACGTGGAGCGATTGCTATCAGACCTCCACAACCCGAGCACTAAGTGATAAAAGTTCTGTATAAAGACTGTTGTTGGACATTTTAAGACTCCAATTAGGAATACGTAACGATTGCCACAGGGTGTTCATATGGCAACCAAGACAGGTAACTTAACGTGCTCTCCGAAGCACGTTACGGTCTCAATATGTTTAGGATAGTCACCCATTTATACTGACTGTCTGACTGACCTAGCTAGGTAAGTCAGTATAAATGCGTGACCATCCTAATCCTAGTTAGGATTGCTTGATTTTGCAATGTTTTAACCTACTCGATTACAACTTATAGAGTACGGGCCCGTGGCGAAAATTTATAGGTCATGTGAACCACCAGTAGACCTTTTTAGAAAGATACAGGGGCCAATCGGTTCCATACAATTTCATATTTTCAATACCTCTTCTAATCCATTATTCCGCAACGCCGTACAAAAATCATGTGACACGGGAGAAAAATTGAGGGTTGCTACCCCCTCCCCTTCACCAGTACTCAGTTGAACAGCTTACAAGTGATGGCATATTGCTGAATGTTATTGTTTTATGCCCCTGTATCTTTCTAAAAAGGTCTCCTGGTGGTTCACATGACCCATCAATTTTCGACACGGGCCCGTAGTCTATTAGCTCTACGCTCTATCAACTATCAAGTTGCTTTATACTGTTAATTCTTTAATAGCCATTAACTTATTGTGATGAGTTTTACAGGGTGGTATGAAAGCAGTTATAATGACAGATTCATTCCAAACAGCAGTGCTCATCGGGTCATTAGCAGTAGTATTGGCGATGTCATCAGCGCAGGTCGGAGGATTTGATGTCGTGTGGGATCACGCATGGCGCACTAATCGTCTGCGTTTCTTTGAGTAATAAGTAACACATAACCCAAATAATATACGTAGGTGGCTCTTTAGCCCAGGAAGTTAATATTAGGTCTTTACCTATGAAATTGCCGTTCTTCAGTACTGGTCATTTCAAATAAAAAGAAGATGGCTCTGTATTCTAAATTCAAATCAATTTTGTTTTAAAACCATGACATTCTATTTACAAACTCAGTCTTTTGCTTTCTGATTAGCGTTGTATTTTCATTACATTTGAACATTTTTCGTCATAATGGATACTTTAAAAATTCGTGTAATTATGGAATATGAGTTCCGTCGTGGCACCAACGCGACACAAACGGCACGTAACATCAAAAACGTTTACAGAGAGAACTGTATAAACGTACGCACAACCCGTTATTGGTTTTCCCGGTTCCGTTCTGGAAATTTTGACTTGAAAAATGAAGCTCGTGGTCGTCCGGAGACTTTGGTTAACAATAATGAATTTAAGGCGATTGTGGAAGCTGACGAAACTCAATCCACAGCTGAGCTAGCAGGAGCTCTTAATGGAAGCATCAAAACAATATTGATCCATTTGCGACAAATTGGCAAGGTAAAAAAGCTTGATAGATGGGTGCCCCACGACCTTAACGATCGCCAGCGCAACGTACGCGTCGAGACTTGCCTTGCGCTGCTCAACAGGCAAAGAAATGAAGGCATTTTGAAACGCATTTTTACGTGCGACGAAATATGGATTCTGTTCGACAATCGAAAGCGCTCAGCAAGTTGGTTAGACCCCGGTTCAGCACCAAAGCAATGCCCTAAACCAAAAATGACCCCTAAAAAGGTGATGGTCACTGTTTGGTGGTCTAGTGCGGGTGTGATTCACCACAGCTTTTTACAAAACGGCATGAGCATTAATGCAGATGTGTACTGTGAAGAACTGGAGAGAATGATGGAGAAGCTTGCACATCTGCAACCAGCTTTGGTCAATCGGTCGTTCCCACTGCTCCTTCACGACATCGCGCGAACTCCATACTGCGCAACAGACAGTCTCCAAGCTGCAAGAGCTGGGGTTTGAAGCTCTCCCTCATCCGCCATACTCACCAGACCTTGCACCTACCGACTATTACTTTTTCCAAAATTTAGACAACTTATTAGTGGGTAAAAAATTCAATTCCCGAGAGGCAGTACAAAATGCCTTTGAAGATTTGTTGCCTCCCGTCCAGCTGATTTTTACAAGAAGGGCATCAAAAAAATGCCAATGCGTTGGCAAAGATGCGTCGATTGCATGGGTGATTACTTCAAATAACAGAAATAAAACAGTTTTAAAAAATAAGTACTTTCACTTATCGCATACAAAACGGCAATTTCATAGGTAAAGACCTATTATATAACTTGTAAGAAACCTGTAGGTCAATTCTCGTAATAAAAAATAGTTGTAAATTCGTTCCGATCGCACATATATTGACTGGCAGAGAATGCCTTAGGCAATAAGTCCGCCAATGAATCAAAAGTGTATAATGTACTGAATAAATAAATAAATCCATACCTGTTTTATAAGTGCGCAATTAACTCTGTCTGTCTGTCCTGCTTTCACGGCCAAACCGCTGCACCAATTTCAATTAAATTTGGCATGGAGACACTTTGATTCCTGAGGAACCTACTACCTACCTAAGCTACTCTTTGCTACGATAATAATACGCGGGCGGAGCTGCGCGCAAAAGCTAGTATGTCATAAAAAGAAGTTTCATTGTAAATTATTACTATTATTAGTAGGTAACTACTACCAAAGTTTTGGTCACAATACGATATAATCAAATTACACGTATTAAACTAAATATTACACTATTACAATTAAACTAAACGTTGTCCTATTATTAGAATTTGTAACGAGAATTTGATCTTGTGCAGTTGTAAGTTAATCACTTTAGTGTAAAGATAAAAAAAAAACTTTTCTATGTTTAATTTCCTAACACTTTGTTATAGGAATTTTTATTTCATTATTTTGATATGGGAAATATAAAACGGAGAGTTAATTCTAACATACATTGATATTGCGATGTAGTGTGGTAATAAAAAGCCGTTAGTATAATGGATTATTTGAATCAATCATCTAAAATTCTAGATTTTCCTAAAACTTTTTAGAGAAAGTATAGTTCCCTTTTAATTGATAACTACTTAACTTATGTGTGTGTGTGTGTTTTTCAGCATGAATCCGGACCCAACAGTACGACACTCTTTCTGGTCCGTAGTCATCGGTGGCACGGTGTATTGGGTCAGCATGTTCTGCGCTAACCAAGCCTCAGTCCAAAAATACTTGTCCGTGGAGCGAATAGCTCAAGTGCGAATAGCGCTTTGGATTTCAGCTGCAAGTTTGATCGGCGTGTACTCGATTACTTTTATCACTGGTGCCGTTCTTGCTGTGCATTACGCAGATTGTGATCCTATTCAGGTAGTATGACTATGTTAATTATTTAATGTCTAATACTGCAATAAGAGACTGCACGCATGCCGTACTGGCGCGTGACTGTTGTGGTTGCAATCTCTACAAGGGACAACATTTTGAGTGACAATGAGTGATCTACAAATTGTTAACCTGAGTCTGGGTGTGGCTGTTCTCTATGTCCGTTTCTTGTATGTTTATAAAGTCCCCCATAATTCAGATAGAATATATTCCTAGTTCGAGAGTTACCTTTTTATTAAAAACTAGCTGAGCCGGCGAACTTTGTACCGCCATATTTACATATCTGTCTCAGCTTCCCACAGGCAGTGTACAGTCGCGGACAAAAAAAAGACTTTTCCCGTTATCTTTTTTTTTTCTTTCTAGCAAAAAAAGAATGAAAGAAATCGGACTATGTGTTATTGAATTACAACGAAGTACATATTTTGACTTTCATCCCCTCTCTCCGGGAAACCGTGCTGAATTTCAGGATAAAAAAGTAACCTATGTCCTACCACGTAGTATGCACTCAAATCATGCCAAGTTTCATTTGAATCCATTCAGTAGTTTCGGCGTGATGCGCGGCCAAGATACAGACAGACAGACGGACGGACGGACTGACAGACAGACAGACAAAAATGAAAAAAAAATACAGTTTTGGTTTCAGTATCGACTATAGAGAGCCCTCCAAAAGAAAATTTCTAAATATCTTTAATGTACAGAATTGGACCTGTTACATTTTTATTATAAGTACCTATAGATAACTTGTGTAATGTGTAGTGTGCAATCGAAGTAAATATTTGAAATAGGGCGATATATTAGGTCTTTACCTATGAAATTGCCGTTTTGTATGCAATAAGTGAAAGTACTTATTTTTTTAAACTTTTTTATTTCTATTATTCGAAGTAATCACCCATGCAATCGACGCATCTTTGCCAACGCATTGGCAGTTTATTGATGCCCTTCTTGTAAAAATCAGCTGGACGGGAGGCAACAAACTCTTCAAAAGCATTTTGTACTGCCTCTCGGGAATTGATTTTTTTACCCACTAAAACGTTGTCTAAATTTTGGAAAAATTAATAGTCGGTAGGTGCAAGGTCTGGTGAGTATGGCGGATGAGGGAGAGCTTCCAACCCCAGCTCTTGCAGCTTGGAGACTGTCTGTTGCGCAGTATGGGATCGCGCGTTGTCGTGAAGCAGCTGCAAGAACTGGGGTTGGAAGCTCTCCCTCATCCGACATACTCACCAGACCTTGCACCTTCCGACTATTACTTTTTCCAAAATTTAGACAACTTTTTAGTGGGTAAAAATTTCAATTCCCGATTCCCCCAGTCCAGCTGATTTTTACAAGAAGGGCATCAATAAACTGCCAATGCGTTTGCAAAGATGCGTCGATTGCATGGGTGATTACTTCGAATAACAGAAATAAAAAAAGTTTGAAAAAATAAGTACTTTCACTTATTGCATACAAAACGGCAATTTCATAGGTAAAGACATATTAGAGTTAATTTTATAGTCAATAGTAACTTTACTGACGTTGTTACTGGCGGACTGCTAATCATCAAATTCATCGAAATACTTATTCCACGTGACATTTCCTTCTTAGTTATATTACTTAGTAAAAGTCAGTTTATTACTCAGTTTTTTGTAATTGATTTAGTACGAATAATTATTTAAGTTTTTTTTTTTATCTTAGGCTGGAGTTATAAGTGCTTCGGACCGACTTCTACCACTATACGTGATCAAGGAATTTGGCGCAGCACGTGGAGTGGCTGGCTTTTTCGTGGCTGGAATCTTTGCAGCGAGTCTTGGGTGGGTTTGAAATACATTAGGTATAGTTTAATATACAAATAAGAAATGAAATTAATGAAACTGCTGAAAACGCCGTCAAGAAGTTATTTTAATACACAGCCAAAATAAAAAACAGACTTATTGACATTCATTAAAACTAGTTAAGTTAATCTACATTCTACATTAACTTTCTCACTTAACATTATATTTCATCGAAATGATGAGAGAGTGAGATATGATACTTTAGAGATAAGGGCTTAATCTCAAACCTTGCTGAGTCTGAGTGGTCCAACTACTTGGTCCGACAAATCTGCCCACCGGCAGATAAAAATACAAAATACCGGCCCTACAAAAATACCAGTCTTTTTTTTTATTATAAACTTTTTTATTGAGTAATAACATTAAAATTTATCTCTGTACGTAGGTACCTTATCAAATAGTTACAAAGAAACTGAAGATATAGGATATCCGTAATTTTTAAACGCCACCGAATCGTAGACCGATTTATCAATCAATGAGGAATACAAAATACATATTGTCCGATCAGTCGTACCAACAAGAAAATAAATACAAGTCGTCCGATGAAATGGACCAACAGTTACAAAAGTCCGTCAGTCGAACGAAGTGGTCGGACCACACGGTCACAGCCTCAAACCCCTTGTTTTTGTTTTATAATTTTTGATTTCAAGATTATTAAACTCATAGCAGTATACATATCATATCGTGTTCAAACCAATAAGTACCATTAGTCTTTACGGAATAAAGATAAAAAGGTTGCAAGATGATGATTTCTTGTGATCTACCTACCAAAAAATGTCAACCTCGGCAAAAAGGATTATCATACACCAACTAATAAACTACTTTCTATTTGATACAAGGAGAACATTTATGTCTCTTGTCTTGTTTATACATCTTCAGTTAAGTAAGTACTAGGGTTGAAGGTCTATAAATTCATAAATTGTGAAACATCTGATAAATCTGTTAATTGCAGCACCGTAGCCGCAGCTCTAAACTCTTTAGCTGCCATTGCTTGTCAAGATCTAGCCACAGGACTTCTTGGCATTACTTTACCAGAAGATAAAGGTGCAATGGTAAGTATATCCTAGTTTATCTCTTAATTTCAAATCTATATACAGATTTGATACTGAGAATATTCTTCTTATACATATTAAGGACACCCGTGGACTCGTAGCTCGTAGCTACTTAGAGAATTTGTTGTTGTTATTTCCTAATTACCTACCTATTATCACCGAGTTAAACTAGTAGCCGTCCCCACATTATCTTAGGAGTAATAAAGGCTGAAAAAGAAGATTCAAAAAGTTGAATCTTCTTTTTATATCTCAATCTTATAAACAATAATCAAAAGATCATTGTTTATAATTTTCAACTCAAATGTTCAACTGTTTTGATCCACATCGACGAGTAGGTATCTCAACGACATGAGGTCTCACTGTCTAGACTTTGTAGGTGCTACGTACTAATATGAATATTCTGTTTATAGTTTAAAAATCGCTTCACATAGGTGTTTCAGAAAATAATTAACTGAAATGTATTTAGTTATACATCAATATCCTAAGTCTAAATTAACAAAGACCAATTTTAATCACAAAATAGCAGGTTTAGGTTTACCTAAGCATTACCTACTCTTGTTATAGAATTCCTACCATTTGATTGGAAAAATCATAAAAAAGTAAATAGCAAGTACTAACAAAAACTAAATAGCTTTATTTTATGTTATAACAACAGATCGCTCGCTGGGTATGCCTGGGTTGTGGTGCGCTTTCTTTTGGCTTGGTGTTCGCTGTGGAGAGACTGGGTCCTGTACTTCAACTCGCCCTATCTTTCAACGGCATGGCGGGAGGCGTTTCGCTTGGACTCTTCTCCCTTGGCATGTTCTGTCCCTGGGCTAACGCTAAGGTTCTGAATATTGTTTCTATCTGCCCATTTTTGTATTTATGAAAGCCATAAAGCCGTGGAAATGCCATAGGCAAATATAGAACGGCTAAACCGAAGTGATATTATGGTCTAAGCCAGTGTTGAGCAATGTCTTCGTTGCTTTTCAATATGTGAGTAAAGTAACTCGAGACCGTGGTAAAACACTTGTAGCTCCTGAGGTGCAGATGTCCATATGTGGCTACAATCACTTTTATACACTTGATAAAAATTTGAGTCTCGACTTTAATTTAACCTCAAATTATCTTATTTTGTCTCCTTATTGTGAATACCTATTTGATTTACCTACTTAAAAAAATATGAAAAACCATAAATGCAGTTTTACCATAAAATCGCATACCTACATCTTTTTAGGGAAGTTGCCACTCTTTTGATCATTTGGGATCTATGTGCAGGGTGCAGTGGCAGGAGGAGTAATTGGTCTGCTCGTGGTTGCAGCTGCGGGAGGGGGTGCTCAATTGGCACAACTACCAATGCCACGACTCCCCACATCTACAGAAGGCTGTGTCTCGCCTTTTAATAACACTCGTTTGACTATGGATCCAAAGTAAGTTTTATTTAAAACTAGCTGAGCCCCGCGGTGTTACCCGCAGTACAACAACAACTGCAGCTACCATCGCGGGAAAAATTAAACAAAAACCTATGTAAAAAGTATCCTATGTCCGTCTCCTGGTTCTAAGCTACCTCCCCACCAATTTTCAGCTAAATCGGTTCAGTCGTTCTTGAGTTATAAATAGTGTAACTAACACGACTTTCTTTTATATTATTACTAGCGACCCGCCCCGGCTTCGCACGGGGGGATTTCAGATGCCTCCACCGACGACACGATTCGTGCATTTTAAATCTGTAATATCTTCGAATATGTTCATTTAACTTAGATACTGTAAAGGGCCATTTTGATCTATATTAAATGCACAATGTATTTAATTTACTTAATTGTATAAGGATTCATTCTGTATTGCTTAAAATCGCTTCGTAAATAAGCCATTATTTCTCGTAAAAAGAAAGGAATGAAAATGGTTGTAGTGGGTTATCCCTAAGAGATAGACATATACCGTCGCGGACTTTTTTGTAGATCTTTTTAAGGTGTATAATACTGTAGTACATTATTTTGATCTATCTCGTAGGGTGCAACCAGCGTTTGCAATGTAAGTGCAAAAAATGTGTTTATTTGCTATATCACATTAGAAACCTCGAAAATTAACAGTGTTTCCATACTATATTATGCATTTATTGTACATAAAAACCTTCCTCTTGAATCACTTTATCTATTAAAGAAACCCACATCAAAATCCGTTGCGTAGTTTTAAAGATTTAAGCACACAAAGGAACATAGGGACAGAGAAAGCGACTTTGTTTTATACTATGTAGTGATATAGATTTAGAAAATAGAAAAGTGCGAAAAGAAACCTATTGACATTATCTACATTATTTATTATCTAGGTGTCTGAGTGTACTCTGTTTGTTTTTTCGTGTTTTTCTACAAGCCGTAGGTGGCCCGAGGTACATCGGGTTCCAGGGTTTTCCTTTCTAGGGTGCACCTGGTTCCCCGACTTCTAGTACCCGAAACAGCTTCCGGTTCTTAGTCGGTTCGACACAGCCTCCTAGTAAGTAGTATCCGGTGGGATTTCCGCACAGAAAAAAACAAAAAAAAGGGGTTTGAGTTTAAAAACAACCAAATTGCTAACTGAGCTGTTGTGTCGCAGCTACGTCCCGTATACCTAACTCAAATATCCCTGTCCCTGTCCTGTCTATTGCTTTAAGCTTAAGTTTACTACTATTTATATTAATAGATACGTGAAGCAGAAACTATGTACGCCTTTTTATGAAAATTTGTCGAACTAAGGAGTATGTGGTACGTGGTACAGTTAAAGTTTATGTGGAGAAGTGCAGAATGTTAAAAAAAATGGTAGAACGCGACCACTGGGCGACAAGCGACAATACAACTGAATTGGCAAAAGACATTGATCAGTTTTAATTAAGCAGTAGGTTCCTGAGACACTCTTCAAAGCAAAGCCAACTAGGGAACAAATGATGAGAAACATAAACGTTCTGTTAATAAAACAATTGTTTTTATTTTACAGTGAAAATTATGACGATGAAGTATTCTGGCTGTTCCGAGTGTCATATCTGTGGTACTCTGGATTGGGTTGCCTTGCAACGTTATTAGCTGGACTCATCGTGTCCATTATAACAGGCACAATGGATCCAACTAAAGTTCCAATCGATCTGATATCACCACCAGTCGTTAGACTTCTCAACTCTTTACCTAGAAAAATGAAGGTAGGGTGTATTCCTCTTGATTAACATAGTTCTATTCTAAACTGCACGGAAGGCACATGGCATAGTGGTTTAAACGGTTACCTCGCGACTTCCTACTGCGCCGGATGTTGCGGGTTTGATCCGTTCATGGATCAACACTTGTGTGATCCACAAAAATTTTATCCGTTTTTTTTATCCGTTTTATTAATGTCAGTAGGTAAATGTCTCCTGCGAGACAGGATATAGGTATTCTTAAGTGACAAAAGAACTTCGATTTAACACCTGTCACCAAAATCAAATCATTTGATAAAATATTTTTACTTATATAGGTACAATTGGCAAAATAATTGCACCTTTCTTACAGTTGCAATTATTTTGCCAATTATTTCAAAAATAATAACGTTGACTGCCTCGTTGGAACAGTGGTAGCGTAGGTACGCGACTACTGCGCATGAGGTCTTGGGTTCGATTCCCGGGTCGGACCAAATGTTTGGATGCAAATATTTGTTTCGGAGTTTGGGTGATTGTGATTTCTATGTAGGTATAATCTGTATGTGTTTACAAAAACAAAATATATAGGTCTTCTATGAGTCAATCTAGCTTTCTTAATAACACAAGCACTGCTTCGTATAAAGCTATATGATGTTGTGTGTTTGATGTTTGAAAATATTTACTTCTGTATTTTATTAGAAAGCTTTAAAAGTTCCTACTCGGCTTGGCGTGGAGCGTCGACGGAGTTCAAGTATTCGCCCACCAAGTGTTGATGATGACAAGGATACGCGTCGCCGACGCAAACTCTCCGAAATGGCAGGCGGAGTGTTTTACAGCGATGCTCCTACACTCACAAGGGGCTACGACAACTTTGCTCTCGGTCTCGACATGGAAAAACCTCTACCGGATAATCCACCAAACGCAAACTGTAATAAATTTGAATCTCATAAAGACAGTAGTTTACAAGCAACATCTACTTGTTAAGCTAGATTTACCTTCGTGTAAGTTACCTTAAAATTACGAGAGCATACGTACCTTACGGTGTCGTTGTTGGAAAGTTGTCTTCTGACAGCGGCAAACACGGTCTATTCTAATTACCAGTGCATGTCAAATCATATCCAAATATACCAAAGAAACTATACGTAATGTGACTAAATTCAAAATTTAGATTTAAATTTTAAATTTATTTATAATAAATTTTAGATTTAGATTTAAAAAATTAAATTTAAAAAATTATTATAAATTTTGTTATCTATTAATATATACCTAACCATTGAAGCAATTTTATGAGTTTTCTACAACCTGTTGGATTTGCATAAATTACATATTTACTTAAAGAGCTTCTGGCTGGACCGCTAGATGTGTAATGCAAAAACACAAGTAGCTTTTAATAGCTCCTTTTAACCAAATTATTCTATAGAACCCTTCTTAAGATACCATTCAAGTAATGATTGGAGTACTGATATACTTTAAATCTAAATAACTTTTGAAGGAAATCATACTCAAGATTTAAAAATGCATATTATAATAGAATTGTAATAAGGATATTGTGAATGACTATATATTTTTGTAGTGATTGATTGATTTATATGTATTTATTTGTTGTAATTTAAGTTATGTAAACTTTAATTTGAAGTTGAAGAAAATAATAACATAAATAAAAAATATCGTTTTTTTTAATATTTATTTATCATTTTAAATGTACACTTATTTTAACTTTGAAGGCAGACCTAAACAAATTTCTATAATGAATGTATACTATATACTCGTCAAATACCCAGTTTTGGTATATATCCATTGCACTTTGTAAAATCAATATATTAAATGGAAATTATATATTATACAATGCTAAAACCACACGACCTGCCTTTCAAGTACATGACTTTAGCATATAACATTTTAAATAAACTAACATAATTTTGGGCCAATAAGAGAACTCTCAGCTTAGCTATATCAATAGGCATATAATTAAATAATTTTCAATCATTTCAGGATAATAAGTCTTGTTGTTGTTGTGACTGCTGTTGATGAATTTCTTGCATTGTAGAAACAGGCAGTGTAGCACTAACTGTTATTGATGGCATTCCTGGTAATGAGACTGGTGTGACTACAGGAAGTCCAGCAGATATTGGAGGTGGTTGGATAGGTGTCTGAGCAAAACTGCTCATATCAAATGTTGGTACTAAATTTGGTGCACTTTGTGGAAAACTAGTGGATGTTGGAACTTGTGATGTAGTATAATTGGGCATCATAGGTATATATGGCTGGGGTTGATTCATTGGAATGCCTGGTAAATTAGGTAATGGTGCCGGTGGCTGCATGTTTGACACAGACGGTATACTGCCCAAATTAGTCAATGTTGCATCAGCTAAATCTGAAAAATTATCAATAACTATATAAAAATACTTCTAGTAAGAGTATTTTATCAATGAAATATATTTAATACTAACTGCTAGAGTAAGCTGCCATGTTGGATACAACAGATTGTGCTTGAGAGACATGTTGCGAAGGATTTATCTGTGGCACAGCTTGTTGCTGAATATTAACTTGACCTGCAAGTATATTAGGAGGTCCACCAGTAGGGGTAAAGTTTCCAGGGTTTACCATCGGTACTCCAGATAAGAAAGGTGGGGGAGCACTTTGGTTATAATCTGGTTGAACATTAGTAACAGGAGGTGATGAGATTAAGGGAGTTTTATCATCATTTATATTCAGATTTTGAACACCTGGTACCAGATTTTGAGGAACATTATATGTTGGTTGAGCTGCCTGAAACATATAAAACATAATTTTAATGTACAGCAAAATGAGAATTAATTTCCTCTACATATAACTGAAATTATACCTTAAGTTGAGCCGATCCATAAACAGGAGCTTCCATATTCCTTAATGGAATCCTATGCAAATAGCCATAGCCAATTCCACATCCGAGACTGCCTTCGCCTCCCCAGTTGTGATTAGGTGTGATATGCACTTCACGGCATGTGTCATCGTTTACATTGTACACATACAACTTTAGAGCCCTGCCTTCGTGTGCTTCAATTAATGTAAACAAGTCTTCACTCTCATGCATAATGGAATCTGCACCTATTATATAATCTAAAAATGGCCGCAAACCTGCCAGCTCCGCAGGAGATGAAGGATGCACTTCCTGTAATAATTTGAGATAACTACAAAATTCTGCGGATTAATGATTACATATGTTATATTATAATGATGTCACAGTTAAACTAGGTATTTTTGATATTTTGGAATACTTTAAAAACAAGTGTGTTAATTAGTTTATAAAAAAAAACATTTAAAAATAAATTATTTAAATGCAATTGAGTATCAGATTTCTGATTGTAGTACCAGAAAATATGAATTTATTTCAGCCTTTCCTGAGATTAGCGCGTTCAAACAAACAAACTCTTCAGCTTTATATATTAGTATATATGTATTTATTATGCTCTTCTAAGATCTAATACTCATACTCAACAACACATTTATTTGGATAAAGATTAATATTAGGTATTATGTTGATAAAAACTCTTTGGCAAATAACTCATTATTAGGTACTAACTCTCAGCGTCTTATACTCGTGATAACTTCTAAACGAAATGTACGATTGGGATGAAACAAAAAGTATTTTACTTCTACATAAATACCCTTGATAACATAATGCTTAATTTGGATAAGGATTAATATTACGATACACATTTAACGTAGTTTCTTTCTTCAGACGATTTAATAATTTTTCTGTACACAAAAGCGGTTATTGTAACTAAACCATGATAGTTAGATATATGCTCTCGCGGACTTTTTTGTAGATCTTAATGAGACCTACAAACACATAATACATTATTTTGTTCTATTGTCAATAAATTTTTTTGAAAATAAAATATAGCCTATAGCCTTCCTCGATAAATGGACTATCCCACACTGAAAGAATTTTTCAAATCGGACCAGTAGTTCCTGAGATTAGCGCGTTCAAACAAACAAACAAACTCTGCAGCTTTATAATATTAGTATAGATACTATAATCGTGTCAAGTACTTGTAATACATGTATGTAAACTTACCAATACATGCCAGACATTCTCATTGGCTCCCTCAAAGGAACAAAATCTTATGCTCACTCCTAGAAGGCCTTGCCCACCCCAATTGGCACTAGGTGTTATCATAACCTCCCTCACAGTTTGAGTTTTACTACTAAAAATTAACATTTTAATTGTTTTATCGACATTTTTCTTCAGCAAGTCTTTCAAAGTGTCATTGTCTTGGTCTAATCTAGTATCTTCTATTGCCACTATAAAATCAAAGAATGCTTCAAGTTTTGCTTGCTGGCCGGGCGATCCATCCTGAACCTAAAACGGTAATTTTCAGTATCACATGATATGTACTAGGATAAAGCAGTAAAATTTAATATCTAATATCAATAATATCACAAACACAAACCCGCAAAACATGATATCCTTCTGAACCACCTCCTGGTACTTCAGAACTCTGGGAGGAACCCATCGGATATTTTTATTGATCTAAAGGTTCAGCAAACCCGTAGTCAAAGGGTCTACTTGCATAAATAGTAAGTTTTTTGTAAAATTAAATTTGGTTACAACCGCAACAATTTTGGCATTGACATTTAACATTACGTGGCATGAACGGCAAACATAATGACAGCTGGTGATAGCAAAGCACTCACAGACACCGATGTCCACAGAACAGAGATCCATGCTGAGAGCATACAGTAAATGAAGGAGAGCGAACGAGCGGAAAGCGTGATTGGAGTAGAGAGAGAGAGAGACAGACTCTACCTAAACTCAGTCTCACTGTCTATACTCTAATCACGCTTTCCGCTTGTTCAGCGCTCCCTATATTGTATGCTCTAAGAATCCATGAAAGTTATGGAAAATATAGACTGAAGTTGATTTTTTGACATTTTATTAGAATTTTATGTATGTACTAAAACAGAACTTTCTCCATACACTAGATCGCTTTCTCCATTCCATTCATTTTCAATCTTCGTAAGTATGATCAAGTATCTTAATGTTCCACTGTTCCCAGTTGCAATGGCATCCAATTCGTCAGTGGTGCAGCTTGCTTTTTTTCTTAACTGTAGGTCTTATCCTGAATACCACATATCCGTCTTTTATGTTCCAATCAAGAGGTCTTCGCTCAACAATCAACTTGTTTTTTCTATAACCTCACACCTCTGCAATGTTATCAATTATTCGTCCCGGTCTATTTGCAGTCAGTTTTACACTGGAATGCATTCCCAGTTGAAATCAGGATGTCCACAAACAATGTGAGCAAACTTTTTCAAAGTGAATCAGCAGTACAGTTACAATGAGACTGAGTTTAGTTAGAGATATATTTAGATAGGTATACAGAGAATAGCATATATAGATATATATATATTTATATATATATATATGTATATATATGTATATACCTATTCTCTGTCTACGACTCTAAGCATATAGATATATTACAAATCCCAACATCAACCGTTGAGCAGTTGGCCCGCCATGTATGATCACCTCGCCTGGTCGGAGGATCTCCCCTTTGTGTCGGAGGGACATGACACTCGTCCCCCTACAAGGCAAAGGAATTTTCTGATAGTGATTTTTATTCCTCGAAAATTCCCGCACATAGTATATTATATCTGAATAGTTTAATTAGTATATTAGTATTTGTTATCCAATCTTGCAGCCTTTAGAAGTAAATTATGTTTTTCTGTGAATTAGGAAAGTCATTTAACAATAAAACTGCCTAAAGCCAACTAAACGTATTTGTTTTTTGCTTTAAAATATTTCATTATTTCCTTCTATTACTTTTTGTGTCATACAAAACGACGGTTATATGAGTTACTAACCTTACAAGATTATATGAAATAGCATACCAAAATTTTCGACTATCGATACCTCCCCAAAAACGATATGCTTTTTGATATCCCTCCCTCCCTATCATCATAAAAATGAAGGGTTTTGCTTGGGTTTTGCCGTTTTGGCAAAGAGTATGTAAGAGATGGGCGTTTTCGTTAAATTTTGTCATCGATGCGCATCGTAAATTAGTAAACCGCATCCGATGACGGCATCATTTTTTCTGGCATCGATTCGATTAAGCGATTTCCGATTTGGCAAAATTAGTTGCCGGCTATAAAGGGTACTCGGTAACGGTGCCATAATGTAATTATTTGATACTTAATATTGTTTAGTTTTTTAAGTTATTTAGATACGATATTCAACGTTACGACTTCTGCTGGTATATAAACGTAAACAAATATAACTTTATTTTTCAAAATAAACCTAATACAATACTGGAGAGAATTTTCATAACTAACTTACATTATTCAAATATAGATATATTTTTAAAAAGTATGGAAGTTATAAAATAAATATATGGTAATTAATATTAGTCCTTACTCTTAACAAAATTAGAGTTGATATTAAGAAAAACCAATTTTTCCTTCTTTTTTCTCTGATCTTTTCTTTCTAATTTGGTACTTGAAAGACGAGTACTTCGTTCATTCAAAATACCGGTTATAACCCGGCTTTGGAGAATAATTCTTTTTTTTTCCGTCAGCTTTCTGCCATTTTTAGGGTCATGTTACAGAATAAATACGCGTTGCTATTTTACTAGGTACTTAGATATACATGTTATACACACTGAAAAATACTTAATATAACATCAAAATTAAATTTAAGTAAATGCAATTGTAATTAGATACTTAGGTTTAATTCGTAAATTGTATAATTTCGTCGATTGTTTGCCTCGCACTACTACAACTGCCGATCGTACCGAGAATGAGCGAGAGAGCGATATATCGATGCTTCGACTTGTCATCGCCGCGTTTTTCGTTTCGTTGTCCACTGGCGCCTCTCGCTCGCTCGCATTCGGTGAAGCATCAGATGTTGCGAGCATCCGTTTTTCAATATATCGGCATCGGATGCCGGCATCGTGTACTGGCATCGTTGCTTAAAAACGTTTTTACAAAAACGACCATCTCTATATGTATTAGAACTACGATTTAAGAGACAGGAGTGCCATACAAAAAGTGTGAAATCGTATAGTATGAATGAAACGCAGGCGAAAACATGCTTGCCAACATGAAGCCGCAAACAATGTCATTCATGCATGTCATGCCAACATGAAGAGCGCAATAGGGATGTCACTGTCGCACTAATTATCGGTATTTTATAAAAAAAAATTGTCGCTATTAGCGTGATGAACCACGGGACCATTTTTTGTAATAATTAAATCTCGGAGGGGAATAACGGAATCTCGGCAATCTATGTTCATTACAAATAACAAATAAGTTTTTTGTGTAATTTATGTATATCAGAATATTAGGGAATTCTTTACGCTAACTAATTAACTCACTCGCTATCTAATTCCCATTTTTTTAACAAATTTCAAACAGATTCTAGGTACCTATATAGCACACATTATAATACTACTATTTAAATGAATAAAGAATTAGGTATAGGCAATTTATGAAGAGCCAGTTTATTTTACGCTTTTAAGTGTTTTTTTGGCAGAGAGTTTTCGTTGGATGTTTTTTGGAAGTCGTTTTTTTTTTTTTATAAAAAGTTTTTATTTGACCTTCCATTCGACACGTTTTAATGCCACATATTTCGCACTTTTTCCTTTTGAGTCCACTCATTTTTGCTTTTGTGATTGTCTTGTGTACCTACCTGTGGCGACTTCCACATACAGCGCAACAGAAATATACTACAGCGCCATCTACTGAAGATACGTCGAACTACGAAGTAACGAAGGAAACAAAGAAACTACCAATCCTGAATCGCGCAGTGAAAGTTCTCGCGCACATTACATATATACAACATCCCAACATCAACCGTTGGGCAGTTGGCCCGCCAGGCATGATCACCTCGCCTGGTCGGAGGATCCTCCCTTTGTGTTGGAGGGACATGACTCTCGTTCCCTCCACATACCTACTAGACGACCACCACACATAAAAATATAGCATATACCCTAAAATATAGCAAATAATTAGATTATTTGTGAAAAGAGCACAACCATTACCAAAAACCAAACTTCACAACAAAAGAGAAACGTCAACCTGCTTAATACCTGACATGGCTTGGCGACTATAGATGACGGCGAAGTACAACCCGCCTAAATTCGAATGCCGTCAATTATCTACTGCTTTGTAGGTTTTAACGTTCTTTCAAACTTAGACAGGTAAAAAATTCGCCTCTGTTTCGTTCGTGTTTTTTTACCTTGAGAGTTGCGCGAGAACCAGCCTCGGAAAAAAAGCGCGGGAAACTTCAAGCGTACCGGTGCATTTTTTCTGGATAAAATTTTTAATTTTAATTTTCTATAATAACGGATCAGTTTTGTATTATATTGTAAATAATATTCATATTTAGTGTATATATATAAGTTTTAGTGTATAGTTTGCCAGATTCGGTAAGTTTTTTAATATTATTTTATGAACGAGCCGCCTGACTTGGCGGACCCGGGGTCTTTGTACCCCCGGCTGCTAATTTTGTAACAGTTGTATCTAATGAATCTGGGATGGAAACGGATGGTCCCAGTGCACAACGTGGTCACAAAAGAACCAGACTACACAAATTATGCAAAGTATGCAATAAAAAGAAAAGGAAGCACAGTCAGGCTGTTGATGGAAGCAAGGGTTGCTGTTGTGCTAGTGCAGATAATAGTGAAAATAGTGATTCTACTCCTACTGTTAGCCCGGTTGTACATATTAATAATAAAGTCACACCGAGTAGTGGTTCGGCCCCCCAAAGTTCAGTATCTGGAGTTGCTAGAACCAAGTATGAGGACAATGACATAGGCCCGTTTGTTATACACGTCCAAAAAGAAGTTAAGTCGCCCAATGATAATATCACGTTACACCCGGTCACATTTGGCAGGTTTCTCAAGACCAATGCCATTCACAACATTGTGGAAGGCTCCGTTAAGAAAATTGGCAGAAATAGAATTACTTTAGTGTTCTCAAATTTTCATGATGCGAATTCATTTATTTTAAATAGTGAGTTATCAAAAAATAATTTAAAAGCATTTATACCAACATTTCAATTAACACGAATGGGACTTGTTCGTGGTGTTCTATCGGAATGGTCACCCGAAGAAATCGTCGAAAATGCTTCAGTACCCGATAACTGTGGCAAAATTATTAAAGTTAGGAGAATAAACTATAAGACTATCGTAGAAGGGTCTCCTGTTTGGAAACCAACGCAGAGTATAGTGATTACGCTGGATGGTCAAGTTCTTCCTCCACGTATATTCATGTGCTACAACTCATTACCTGTAGAGCTGTATGTGTACCCCACTATCCAATGTTATAATTGTTGTCGCTTTGGACATACAAAAATTCAGTGTCGATCCAAACCTAAATGTTACAAGTGTGGTCAGGAACATACTGGTGATACTTGTGATGTTGAGGAGGACAATATATCTTGCTGCTACTGCTCTGCTAAACACTTTGCGACCTCTAAATTGTGTCCTGAATTTTTGCGCCAAAAAGAAATGTTGTTGTTGAGTGTTATGGCAGAAAAATGTATTTCATATGGCGAAGTTTCTAAAATGATTGCACCTATTTATAATTCTTATGCCAATGTAGCTAGTACTCCGGTTACTACTTACGCTTACCGAAATTCGCAGTCTTCTTATACACAAAATTCTCCTTCACACACTTCACATAAAAAAACAGTGTATATCAATCGTCGCCCTCCCTCCAAATTAGGTAAAGGCTACGACCGAGAACAACATCAACAATTAGTTAACGAATACAGGTTACCAACGTCACAAAATGGCTGTGCCTTTAACACCAATTCCGCAAATCCTACATTGATGTCAACATCAGATATAATCCAAATTCTCATCCAAACACTAACTCAATCTAATATAAAAATACCGACCAACGTTGCCCTTATAGTCGATATGTATAAAAACCCTCAACCTGTTAATAATGTTACTACAAACTCAGAACATAATACAATGGAACTGTAGAAGTGCAGTTTCTAAAAAAAACGAAATTATTTACTTGATAAATGATAAATAAATATAAAACTTCTTTGTTTGCAATC
Source organism: Diaphora mendica (assembly GCA_949125395.1). Taxonomy (NCBI): domain Eukaryota; kingdom Metazoa; phylum Arthropoda; class Insecta; order Lepidoptera; family Erebidae; genus Diaphora; species Diaphora mendica. Next base: position 15,514,314 of record OX421318.1, read on the forward strand.
TCAGAAACCTGGTTAAAACCAGGTTCCATCTTCAAAATCAGTGATTTTTCTTGTCTAAGAGATGACAGGTCTGATGGGTATGGTGGGACTGCTCTACTCATTAGAAACACTGTCTCTTACTGTCCCCTATCTCTTCCAACATTTAATAATTTTTCCGTAGTAGCTGCACAAATAAATAATACTTGTATTGTTTCAATATACATTCCTTCCCCCTCTTCTTCAACTCTTCAACAGTTCAACAATCTCGTTTCTGTACTTCCTCGTCCTTTCATAATTTTAGGTGATTTCAACTCTCACCATATTTCTTGGGGTTGTACTCTTTCATCATATAGTGGTGACATATTATTAGATATATTTGACCAACATAACCTTTGTGTGTTAAACTCCGGGTCCCCAACTCGTCGTACAGGGCCAAATGAAAATGTTAGTGCAATAGACCTTTCCATATGTACCCCTAATTTCGCTTCATCTCTTGCGTGGTGCACTTTACCATCTTCTTATGGAAGTGACCACTTCCCAATTTTTATAACGCCCACTCATCCTAGCAGTTCTCCTAATCCTTCAAGGCAACCTCGTATGAAGTACAAACTTAATAAAGATGGGTTATGGGATAAGTTTAAAACTCTTGTAGAGTTTAAACTTTCTAATGTACAAAATAATTTATCACACGAACTTATCGATTGTAATAATATTTTCACAAACGTACTTATACAAGCTGCAGATGAAACCTTCCCTGTAAAAACTTCAACCAATGGTAGAGTTCCTTCCCCTCCATGGTGGGACAGTGAATGCTCGCGAATGGTAAAAGCTAGAAAGGAAGCTGAAAAAAAATATAAAAATAATATGTCCGTATATAATTTTGAAATTGTAACTGATGCTATAGCGAAAGCCCGTAAATTATTCAAAGAAAAGAAATTTGAAGGATGGAAAAAAATTTGCCTTTCCATTACCCCCAATGTAAATCCTTCTATTGTCTGGCAAAACATAAGAAGGTTTAGAAATGGTGTTACTAATTCTAATATTTCTGGTATTCCCCCTATTCTGAAGAACTCTTTTCTTAATCGTTTAGCTCCACCATTTGTTCCAGAACATGACCTTATTTATAACAACATTCCTTCTTCTATCTCTCAGAACCAAAGTCTACTAAATTCTCCCTTTACAATGCAAGAATTACAGGGCGTATTATCATCGGTTAAAGACTCTGCTCCAGGTGATGACGGCATTCCGTATTCATTCCTGGCTAATTTAAATCAAACGATAGGTAGTAGAGCCACGCTGATTTCAGCACGAACGGGCCGGCTCGACCGGGGCGGTACTACCCTCGCACAGAAAATCAACGTAAAATGACAGCGTTCGTGCTGTCGTGTTTCGTTGGTGAGTGCGAGACCGGAGGCCCAATTAGTCTAGTCAACAAGTCCCATACTTGTTGACTAGACTAAAAGATGCACAAGCATCACTAGGCCGCCATAGTGTGGGTCGCCATACTGCATTGTTGTATTCGCAATGAGTATGGTGGCCACCACTCGTGGATTCTGCTTATGCTTTCCATCAGGCAGAGTAGAGTCATTTTGGCAGGCCAAATATAAAAAAAAAAAAAAAAAAAAAAAAAAAAAAAAAAAAACCACTTGAATATTATTTGAACTTAATTAACAAGATTATGATGTCGGGTAATATTCCTCCAACATGGAAGTCCCAAACTGTTATTCCCATTCTGAAACCGGGGAAAACACCATCAGAACCTTCATCTTATCGACCAATAGCTTTGTCACCCGTAATTGCAAAAGTAGCTGAAAACCTAGTTAAAAATCGCCTTGAATGGATAGCTGAACACCGTGGAATTTTACCAGAATCTCAGTTTGGATTTAGGAAAGGCAGGAGTACGTTGGATAGTGTGGCTACCTTGGTAACAGATATTAGAGTTGCATTTTCACAAAACGAATCTGTAATTGCAGTTTTTTTAGATATAGAATCAGCATATGATAATGTTCTTCTAAATGTCCTTAAACAAAAACTAGATACACTTCGCATCCCTGAAATTTTGGTTTGCTTTACAATTAACCTCCTTTCAGGTAGAACAATAAAATTAGATCAAACACAGGATGAAAGTAGACTAGTATGGAAAGGTCTCCCGCAGGGTTCAGTTCTAAGCCCTATATTATTTAATTTGTATACGTCTGATTTAGATTCTTCACTTCAAAATACATCAAATATCCTACAATATGCAGATGACTTAGTTTTATACGCTATTGGAAATTCAGCAAGTTCTCTGTGTTCTCAGCTATCTAACTCTCTTGATTATTTAAAAATCTGGATGGACAAAAATGGCCTGAGTGTATCTGCGAGTAAGAGTTCATTAGTCTTATTTACTCGACAACGTATTCCCATCCCAATAGCTATAGATTTCGATCATAACGAAATACCAGTTAAAAAACAGGTCAAGTTTCTGGGTATTATTTTGGACTCTAAACTTACAGGTGTTCCGCACTGTGATTATGTGGTAAATAAATGTCAAAAACTTCTCAATTTGATGAGATGCCTATCAGGTGTTTGGTGGGGTGCGCATCCATTTTCCTTAAAACTTCTTTACAATGCTCTAGTTCGAAGTGTTCTTGACTATGGAATCTTCTTATTGGAGCCTTGTAACGTGAGTGCCCTTAGGAGATTGGATTCCATCCAATCAAAGTCCTTGAGAATAATCACAGGTGCTATGAAATCTAGTCCTATTAATGCATTACAAACCGAATGCAGTGAACCTCCTCTTAGACTGAGACGTCAATTTTTAGCTGATCGATTGTTTTTCCGTGTTTTACAGTTTTCTAATAGCCATTTAATTCAAAAACTTCAGATACTTGCTGATCTCATTGAGTCGTCAAATTACTGGAATCACAAATCTCTTCCTTGTTTAGTTAAAAGTTATATTCGGTTTAAATCATTTAATGCCCCGACACATCGATCTTCAAAACTTGATTTGTTTAATAATAAATTCGAATCCTTAATCCATGAGCCATCTATTCAATACATTTTAGATATTGATAAAAATAATGCTAACCCCCATTTTAATTTCATTCAGTACTTCAATAAATATATGGTAATTAATATTAGTCCTTACTCTTAACAAAATTAGAGTTGATATTAAGAAAAACCAATTTTTCCTTCTTTTTTCTCTGATCTTTTCTTTCTAATTTGGTACTTGAAAGACGAGTACTTCGTTCATTCAAAATACCGGTTATAACCCGGCTTTGGAGAATAATTCTTTTTTTTTCCGTCAGCTTTCTGCCATTTTTAGGGTCATGTTACAGAATAAATACGCGTTGCTATTTTACTAGGTACTTAGATATACATGTTATACACACTGAAAAATACTTAACATAACATCAAAATTAAATTTAAGTAAATGCAATTGTAATTAGATACTTAGGTTTAATTCGTAAATTGTATAATTTCGTCGATTGTTTGCCTCGCACTACTACAACTGCCGATCGTACCGAGAATGAGCGAGAGAGCGATATATCGATGCTTCGACTTGTCATCGCCGCGTTTTTCGTTTCGTTGTCCACTGGCGCCTCTCGCTCGCTCGCATTCGGTGAAGCATCAGATGTTGCGAGCATCCGTTTTTCAATATATCGGCATCGGATGCCGGCATCGTGTACTGGCATCGTTGCTTAAAAACGTTTTTACAAAAACGACCATCTCTATATGTATTAGAACTACGATTTAAGAGACAGGAGTGCCATACAAAAAGTGTGAAATCGTATAGTATGAATGAAACGCAGGCGAAAACATGCTTGCCAACATGAAGCCGCAAACAATGTCATTCATGCATGTCATGCCAACATGAAGAGCGCAATAGGGATGTCACTGTCGCACTAATTATCGGTATTTTATAAAAAAAAATTGTCGCTATTAGCGTGATGAACCACGGGACCATTTTTTGTAATAATTAAATCTCGGAGGGGAATAACGGAATCTCGGCAATCTATGTTCATTACAAATAACAAATAAGTTTTTTGTGTAATTTATGTATATCAGAATATTAGGGAATTCTTTACGCTAACTAATTAACTCACTCGCTATCTAATTCCCATTTTTTTAACAAATTTCAAACAGATTCTAGGTACCTATATAGCACACATTATAATACTACTATTTAAATGAATAAAGAATTAGGTATAGGCAATTTATGAAGAGCCAGTTTATTTTACGCTTTTAAGTGTTTTTTTGGCAGAGAGTTTTCGTTGGATGTTTTTTGGAAGTCGGTTTTTTTTTTTTATAAAAAGTTTTTATTTGACCTTCCATTCGACACGTTTTAATGCCACATATTTCGCACTTTTTCCTTTTGAGTCCACTCATTTTTGCTTTTGTGATTGTCTTGTGTACCTACCTGTGGCGACTTCCACATACAGCGCAACAGAAATATACTACAGCGCCATCTACTGAAGATACGTCGAACTACGAAGTAACGAAGGAAACAAAGAAACTACCAATCCTGAATCGCGCAGTGAAAGTTCTCGCGCACATTACATATATACAACATCCCAACATCAACCGTTGGGCAGTTGGCCCGCCAGGCATGATCACCTCGCCTGGTCGGAGGATCCTCCCTTTGTGTTGGAGGGACATGACTCTCGTTCCCTCCACATACCTACTAGACGACCACCACACATAAAAATATAGCATATACCCTAAAATATAGCAAATAATTAGATTATTTGTGAAAAGAGCACAACCATTACCAAAAACCAAACTTCACAACAAAAGAGAAACGTCAACCTGCTTAATACCTGACATGGCTTGGCGACTATAGATGACGGCGAAGTACAACCCGCCTAAATTCGAATGCCGTCAATTATCTACTGCTTTGTAGGTTTTAACGTTCTTTCAAACTTAGACAGGTAAAAAATTCGCCTCTGTTTCGTTCGTGTTTTTTTACCTTGAGAGTTGCGCGAGAACCAGCCTCGGAAAAAAAGCGCGGGAAACTTCAAGCGTACCGGTGCATTTTTTCTGGATAAAATTTTTAATTTTAATTTTCTATAATAACGGATCAGTTTTGTATTATATTGTAAATAATATTCATATTTAGTGTATATATATAAGTTTTAGTGTATAGTTTGCCAGATTCGGTAAGTTTTTTAATATTATTTTATGAACGAGCCGCCTGACTTGGCGGACCCGGGGTCTTTGTACCCCCGGCTGCTAATTTTGTAACAGTTGTATCTAATGAATCTGGGATGGAAACGGATGGTCCCAGTGCACAACGTGGTCACAAAAGAACCAGACTACACAAATTATGCAAAGTATGCAATAAAAAGAAAAGGAAGCACAGTCAGGCTGTTGATGGAAGCAAGGGTTGCTGTTGTGCTAGTGCAGATAATAGTGAAAATAGTGATTCTACTCCTACTGTTAGCCCGGTTGTACATATTAATAATAAAGTCACACCGAGTAGTGGTTCGGCCCCCCAAAGTTCAGTATCTGGAGTTGCTAGAACCAAGTATGAGGACAATGACATAGGCCCGTTTGTTATACACGTCCAAAAAGAAGTTAAGTCGCCCAATGATAATATCACGTTACACCCGGTCACATTTGGCAGGTTTCTCAAGACCAATGCCATTCACAACATTGTGGAAGGCTCCGTTAAGAAAATTGGCAGAAATAGAATTACTTTAGTGTTCTCAAATTTTCATGATGCGAATTCATTTATTTTAAATAGTGAGTTATCAAAAAATAATTTAAAAGCATTTATACCAACATTTCAATTAACACGAATGGGACTTGTTCGTGGTGTTCTATCGGAATGGTCACCCGAAGAAATCGTCGAAAATGCTTCAGTACCCGATAACTGTGGCAAAATTATTAAAGTTAGGAGAATAAACTATAAGACTATCGTAGAAGGGTCTCCTGTTTGGAAACCAACGCAGAGTATAGTGATTACGCTGGATGGTCAAGTTCTTCCTCCACGTATATTCATGTGCTACAACTCATTACCTGTAGAGCTGTATGTGTACCCCACTATCCAATGTTATAATTGTTGTCGCTTTGGACATACAAAAATTCAGTGTCGATCCAAACCTAAATGTTACAAGTGTGGTCAGGAACATACTGGTGATACTTGTGATGTTGAGGAGGACAATATATCTTGCTGCTACTGCTCTGCTAAACACTTTGCGACCTCTAAATTGTGTCCTGAATTTTTGCGCCAAAAAGAAATTAAGAGTGTTATGGCAGAAAAATGTATTTCATATGGCGAAGTTTCTAAAATGATTGCACCTATTTATAATTCTTATGCCAATGTAGCTAGTACTCCGGTTACTACTTACGCTTACCGAAATTCGCAGTCTTCTTATACACAAAATTCTCCTTCACACACTTCACATAAAAAAACAGTGTATATCAATCGTCGCCCTCCCTCCAAATTAGGTAAAGGCTACGACCGAGAACAACATCAACAATTAGTTAACGAATACAGGTTACCAACGTCACAAAATGGCTGTGCCTTTAACACCAATTCCGCAAATCCTACATTGATGTCAACATCAGATATAATCCAAATTCTCATCCAAACACTAACTCAATCTAATATAAAAATACCGACCAACGTTGCCCTTATAGTCGATATGTATAAAAACCCTCAACCTGTTAATAATGTTACTACAAACTCAGAACATAATACAATGGAACTGTAGAAGTGCAGTTTCTAAAAAAAACGAAATTATTTACTTGATAAATGATAAATAAATATAAAACTTCTTTGTTTGCAATCTCAGAAACCTGGTTAAAACCAGGTTCCATCTTCAAAATCAGTGATTTTTCTTGTCTAAGAGATGACAGGTCTGATGGGTATGGTGGGACTGCTCTACTCATTAGAAACACTGTCTCTTACTGTCCCCTATCTCTTCCAACATTTAATAATTTTTCCGTAGTAGCTGCACAAATAAATAATACTTGTATTGTTTCAATATACATTCCTTCCCCCTCTTCTTCAACTCTTCAACAGTTCAACAATCTCGTTTCTGTACTTCCTCGTCCTTTCATAATTTTAGGTGATTTCAACTCTCACCATATTTCTTGGGGTTGTACTCTTTCATCATATAGTGGTGACATATTATTAGATATATTTGACCAACATAACCTTTGTGTGTTAAACTCCGGGTCCCCAACTCGTCGTACAGGGCCAAATGAAAATGTTAGTGCAATAGACCTTTCCATATGTACCCCTAATTTCGCTTCATCTCTTGCGTGGTGCACTTTACCATCTTCTTATGGAAGTGACCACTTCCCAATTTTTATAACGCCCACTCATCCTAGCAGTTCTCCTAATCCTTCAAGGCAACCTCGTATGAAGTACAAACTTAATAAAGATGGGTTATGGGATAAGTTTAAAACTCTTGTAGAGTTTAAACTTTCTAATGTACAAAATAATTTATCACACGAACTTATCGATTGTAATAATATTTTCACAAACGTACTTATACAAGCTGCAGATGAAACCTTCCCTGTAAAAACTTCAACCAATGGTAGAGTTCCTTCCCCTCCATGGTGGGACAGTGAATGCTCGCGAATGGTAAAAGCTAGAAAGGAAGCTGAAAAAAATTATATAAAAATAATATGTCCGTATATAATTTTGAAATTGTAACTGATGCTATAGCGAAAGCCCGTAAATTATTCAAAGAAAAGAAATTTGAAGGATGGAAAAAAATTTGCCTTTCCATTACCCCCAATGTAAATCCTTCTATTGTCTGGCAAAACATAAGAAGGTTTAGAAATGGTGTTACTAATTCTAATATTTCTGGCATTCCCCCTATTCTGAAGAACTCTTTTCTTAATCGTTTAGCTCCACCATTTGTTCCAGAACATGACCTTATTTATAACAACATTCCTTCTTCTATCTCTCAGAACCAAAGTCTACTAAATTCTCCCTTTACAATGCAAGAATTACAGGGCGTATTATCATCGGTTAAAGACTCTGCTCCAGGTGATGACGGCATTCCGTATTCATTCCTGGCTAATTTAAATCAAACGATAGGTAGTAGAGCCACGCTGATTTCAGCACGAACGGGCCGGCTCGACCGGGGCGGTACTACCCTCGCACAGAAAATCAACGTAAAATGAAAGCGTTCGTGCTGTCGTGTTTCGTTGGTGAGTGCGAGACCGGAGGCCCAATTAGTCTAGTCAACAAGTCCCATACTTGTTGACTAGACTAAAAGATGCACAAGCATCACTAGGCCGCCATAGTGTGGGTCGCCATACTGCATTGTTGTATTCGCAATGAGTATGGTGGCCACCACTCGTGGATTCTGCTTATGCTTTCCATCAGGCAGAGTAGAGTCATTTTGGCAGGCCAAATATAAAAAAAAAAAAAAAAAAAAAAAAAAAAAAAAAAAAAAAACCACTTGAATATTATTTGAACTTAATTAACAAGATTATGATGTCGGGTAATATTCCTCCAACATGGAAGTCCCAAACTGTTATTCCCATTCTGAAACCGGGGAAAACACCATCAGAACCTTCATCTTATCGACCAATAGCTTTGTCACCCGTAATTGCAAAAGTAGCTGAAAACCTAGTTAAAAATCGCCTTGAATGGATAGCTGAACACCGTGGAATTTTACCAGAATCTCAGTTTGGATTTAGGAAAGGCAGGAGTACGTTGGATAGTGTGGCTACCTTGGTAACAGATATTAGAGTTGCATTTTCACAAAACGAATCTGTAATTGCAGTTTTTTTAGATATAGAATCAGCATATGATAATGTTCTTCTAAATGTCCTTAAACAAAAACTAGATACACTTCGCATCCCTGAAATTTTGGTTTGCTTTACAATTAACCTCCTTTCAGGTAGAACAATAAAATTAGATCAAACACAGGATGAAAGTAGACTAGTATGGAAAGGTCTCCCGCAGGGTTCAGTTCTAAGCCCTATATTATTTAATTTGTATACGTCTGATTTAGATTCTTCACTTCAAAATACATCAAATATCCTACAATATGCAGATGACTTAGTTTTATACGCTATTGGAAATTCAGCAAGTTCTCTGTGTTCTCAGCTATCTAACTCTCTTGATTATTTAAAAATCTGGATGGACAAAAATGGCCTGAGTGTATCTGCGAGTAAGAGTTCATTAGTCTTATTTACTCGACAACGTATTCCCATCCCAATAGCTATAGATTTCGATCATAACGAAATACCAGTTAAAAAACAGGTCAAGTTTCTGGGTATTATTTTGGACTCTAAACTTACAGGTGTTCCGCACTGTGATTATGTGGTAAATAAATGTCAAAAACTTCTCAATTTGATGAGATGCCTATCAGGTGTTTGGTGGGGTGCGCATCCATTTTCCTTAAAACTTCTTTACAATGCTCTAGTTCGAAGTGTTCTTGACTATGGAATCTTCTTATTGGAGCCTTGTAACGTGAGTGCCCTTAGGAGATTGGATTCCATCCAATCAAAGTCCTTGAGAATAATCACAGGTGCTATGAAATCTAGTCCTATTAATGCATTACAAACCGAATGCAGTGAACCTCCTCTTAGACTGAGACGTCAATTTTTAGCTGATCGATTGTTTTTCCGTGTTTTACAGTTTTCTAATAGCCATTTAATTCAAAAACTTCAGATACTTGCTGATCTCATTGAGTCGTCAAATTACTGGAATCACAAATCTCTTCCTTGTTTAGTTAAAAGTTATATTCGGTTTAAATCATTTAATGCCCCGACACATCGATCTTCAAAACTTGATTTGTTTAATAATAAATTCGAATCCTTAATCCATGAGCCATCTATTCAATACATTTTAGATATTGATAAAAATAATGCTAACTCCCATTTTAATTTCATTGTTGAACAAAATTGGCCTGAGTGGCACCGTATTTTCACTGATGCATCCAAGCATGAATCTGATAATTTTGTGGGCGTAGGAATATATCATGCTAAGTATAATATCGTTCAGAAAGTAAAGTGTCCACCTGAAGCAACAGTTTTCACTGGGGAATGTCTTGGCATCCTGAAGGCTCTGGAATATGTCTTACTTTTAAAACTTAAAAATAGTTTAATTTTAACCGACTCCATGAGTGCCCTTCAGGCGCTCTTGAGATATCCTTTTAAGTCTAAACCACCATTCCCTCTTATAGCGCATATTAGGAGTAAACTTTTTGACTGTGTTGTGAAGGGCTTTTCTGTACTTTTTATCTGGATTCCGAGCCATTGTGGAATAAGTGGTAATGAAAGAGCTGACAGACTTGCCAATGAGGCTGTGGTGTGTGGTGATACTGTTCCGTTTAAAAATTATACTCAGGACTTGGCTACTCTCCCTAGACTTTATATTGGGGATTCCTGGGATAGAGTTTGGGAAGAAAGTGTCCGTTCAAAAGGGAAATACTACTTTAGTATACAACCGAAAATTCCTCGTAAACCTTGGTTCTCTGTCCTCAAACTTGGCAAGATTGCGACAACCATTCTAATAAGAATGAGGTTAGGTCACACCACGTGTCCAGCACATCTGGCACGATTTCATATTATAGATAGTCCTCAATGTCGATGATCTTACCAGCCAGCACGGTTATGAAGTTTCCATATTTGAATATTATAGAAGTCAACGTCAAGATAAACATGACGATCGTTTTTCATTATAGTTGTTCTAAATGTGGTGCAGTGTATAACAAATGTATTTTGATTTAATAAAATTAGTGATCATCATTCAGATTCATTGTTTTATGTACAAATATACCTATAACAAGTGGTAGCAGAAGCGTTACAAAGTGTAAAAACTGTGAAAAGTTAAAAACACAATGTGATGGTAATTTTTTCCACGAAGTTGTAAATATTTGTATAAAATAAAAAGTTAAAACTAAAATAATGGCATCCGGCGGCGGCGTAAATAGCCGCACTTCGATAGAAACACTAACAAAATCAAATTACGACACCTGGCATCTTCAAGCCCAGGCAGTCCTCATAAAAAATGACCTGTGGGACATCGTAAGTGGAACCAAAACCCTACCACCAGACGCAAATGCCACTACGACGGCACAATATAACAAGGAAGACTTGAAAGCCAAAGCTGAAATTATCCTGTTACTATCACCGTCAGAACTCAAGCAAATAAGAGGCTGCACAACGTCAAAGTCAGTATGGGATAGGTTACAAGCCACATACCAGAGTACAGGAACAGCCAGAAAGGCAACTCTATTAAAACAGTTAGTACTCAAAAGATTAACCCAAGGCGAGGACATACGCGATCACCTAAATAATTTCTTGGATATCGCAGGAAAACTTAAAGATATGGACATAAAAATACCGGATGAGTTGCTAAGTATAATGATTCTATATAGCTTGCCCCCATCATACGAAAACTTTCGAATAGCTATAGAATCAAGGGACACGTTGCCAAACCCTGAAGACCTGAAAGTGAAAATATTTGAAGAGTCCCAGGCGAGAGACAACACCCAGCAACTAGAATCCAGTCCAATCGAAGCCCTATATATAAAGAAAAAGAAATTCTGTAAAATATGTAACAAAAATTCACATAGTACAGAATCTTGTTGGTCCAAGAAGAAACACAACAGAACTCCTTCGAAAAGTGCAGACCAAAACGACAAAGACAATAAGAAAAATCAACAAAGTTGCAATGTCAGTCTAAATATAAATAAGAAAAGCGCGGGAAACTTCAAGCGTACCGGTGCATTTTTTCTGGATAAAATTTTTAATTTTGATTTTTCATTATAAAAGGATCAGTTTTGTATTATATTGTAAATATTATTCACATTTAGTGTATATATATTAGTGTTAGTGTATAGTTTACCTGATTTGGTAAGTTGTTTTAAAAATTTTCATGAACGAGCCGCCTGACTTGGCGGACCCGGGGGTCTTTGTACCCCCGGCTGCTAATTTTGTAACAGTAGTATCGAATGAATCTGGGATGGAAACGGATGGTCCCAGTGCACAACGTGGTCATAAAAGAACCAGACTACATAAATTATGCAAAGTTTGCAATAAAAAGAAAAGGAAGCACAGTCAGGCTGTTGATGGGAGCAAAGGTTGCTGCTGTGCTAGTGCAGATAATAGTGAGAATAGTGATTCTACTCCTACTGTTAGCCCGGTTGAACATATTAATAATAAAGTCACACCGAGTAGTGGTTCGGCCCCCCAGAGTTCAGTATCTGGAGTTGCTAGGACCAAGTATGAGGACAATGACATAGGCCCGTTTGTTATACACGTCCAAAAAGAAGTTAAGTCGCCCAATGATAGTATCACGTTACACCCGGTCACATTTGGCAGGTTTCTGAAGACCAATGCCATTCTCAACATTGTGGAAGGATCCGTTAAGAAAATTGGTAGAAATAGAATTACTTTAGTGTTCTCAAATTTTCATGATGCGAATTCATTTATTTTAAATAGTGAGTTATCAAAAAATAATTTAAAAGCATTTATACCAACATTCCAATTAACACGAATGGGACTTGTTCGTGGTGTTCCATCGGAATGGTCACCCGAAGAAATCATCGAAAATGCTTCAGTACCCGATAACTGTGGCAAAATTATTAAAGTTAGGAGAATAAACTATAAGACTATCGTAGAAGGGTCTCCTGTTTGGAAACCAACGCAGAGTATAGTGATTACGCTGGATGGTCAAGTTCTTCCTCCACGTATATTCATGTGCTACAACTCATTACCTGTAGAGATGTATGTGTACCCCACTATCCAATGTTATAATTGTTGTCGCTTTGGACATACAAAAATTCAGTGTCGATCCAAACCTAAATGTTACAAGTGTGGTCAGGAACATACTGGTGATACTTGTGATGTTGAGGAGGACAATATATCTTGCTGCTACTGCTCTGCTAAACACTTTGCGACCTCTAAATTGTGTCCTGAATTTTTGCGCCAAAAAGAAATTAAGAGTGTTATGGCAGAAAAATGTATTTCATATGGCGAAGTTTCTAAAATGATTGCACCTATTTATAATTCTTATGCCAATGTAGCTAGTACTCCGGTTACTACTAACGCTTACCGAAATTCGCAGTCTTCTTATACACAAAATTCTCCTTCACACACTTCACATAAAAAAACAGTGTATATCAATCGTCGCCCTCCCTCCAAATTAGGTAAAGGCTACGATCGAGAACAACATCAACAATTAGTTAACGAATACAGGTTACCAACGTCACAAAATGGCTGTGCCTTTAACACCAATTCCGCAAATCCTACATTGATGTCAACATCAGATATAATCCAAATTCTCATCCAAACACTAACTCAATCTAATATAAAAATACCGACCAACGTTGCCTTTATAGTCGATATGTATAAAAACCCTCAACCTGTTAATAATGTTACTACAAACTCAGAACATAATACAATGGAACTGTAGAAGTGCAGTTTCTAAAAAAAACGAAATTATTTACTTGATAAATAAATATAAAGCTTCTTTGTTTGCAATCTCAGAAACCTGGTTAAAACCAGGTTCCATCTTCAAAATCAGTGGTTTTTCTTGTCTAAGAGATGACAGGTCTGATGGGTATGGTGGGACTGCTCTACTCATTAGAAACACTGTCTCTTACTGTCCCCTATCTCTTCCAACATTTAATAATTTTTCCGTAGTAGCTGCACAAATAAATAATACTTGTATTGTTTCAATATACATTCCTTCCCCCTCTTCTTCAACTCTTCAACAGTTCAACAATCTCGTTTCTCTACTTCCTCGTCCTTTCATAATTTTAGGTGATTTCAACTCTCACCATATTTCTTGGGGTTGTACTCTTTCATCATATAGTGGTGACATATTATTAGATATATTTGACCAACATAACCTTTGTGTGTTAAACTCCGGGTCCCCAACTCGTCGTACAGGGCCAAATGAAAATGTTAGTGCAATAGACCTTTCCATATGTACCCCTAATTTCGCTTCATCTCTTGCGTGGTGCACTTTACCATCTTCTTATGGAAGTGACCACTTCCCAATTTTTATAACGCCCACTCATCCTAGCAGTTCTCCTAATCCTTCAAGGCAACCTCGTATGAAGTACAAACTTAATAAAGATGGGTTATGGGATAAGTTTAAAACTCTTGTAGAGTTTAAACTTTCTAATTTACAAAATAATTTATCACACGAACTTATCGATTGTAATAATATTTTCACAAACGTACTTATACAAGCTGCAGATGAAACCTTCCCTGTAAAAACTTCAACCAATGGTAGAGTTCCTTCCCCTCCATGGTGGGACAATGAATGCTCGCGAATGGTAAAAGCTAGAAAGGAAGCTGAAAAAAAATATAAAAATAATATGTCCGTATATAACTTTGAAATTGTAACTGATGCTATAGCGAAAGCTCGTAAATTATTCAAAGAAAAGAAATTTGAAGGATGGAAAAAATTTTGCCTTTCCATTACCCCCAATGTAAATCCTTCTATTGTCTGGCAAAACATAAGAAGGTTTAGAAATGGTGTTACTAATTCTAATATTTCTGGCATTCCCCCTATTCTGAAGAACTCTTTTCTTAATCGTTTAGCTCCACCATTTGTTCCAGAACATGACCTTATTTATAACAACATTCCTTCTTCTATCTCTCAGAACCAAAGTCTACTAAATTCTCCCTTTACAATGCAAGAATTACAGGGCGTTTTATCATCGGTTAAAGACTCTGCTCCAGGTGATGACGGCATTCCGTATTCATTCCTGGCTAATTTAAATCAAACCTCACTTGAATATTATTTGAACTTAATTAACAAGATTATGATGTCGGGTAATATTCCTCCAACATGGAAGTCCCAAACTGTTATTCCCATTCTGAAACCGGGGAAAACACCATCAGAACCTTCATCTTATCGACCAATAGCTTTGTCACCCGTAATTGCAAAAGTAGCTGAAAACCTAGTTAAAAATCGCCTTGAATGGATAGCTGAACACCGTGGAATTTTACCAGAATCTCAGTTTGGATTTAGGAAAGGCAGGAGTACGTTGGATAGTGTGGCTACCTTGGTAACAGATATTAGAGTTGCATTTTCACAAAACGAATCTGTAATTGCAGTTTTTTTAGATATAGAATCAGCATATGATAATGTTCTTCTGAATGTTCTTAAACAAAAACTAAATATACTTCGCATCCCTGAAATTTTGGTTTGCTTTACAATTAACCTCCTTTCAGGTAGAACAATAAAATTAGATCAAACACAGGATGAAAGTAGACTAGTATGGAAAGGTCTCCCGCAGGGTTCAGTTCTAAGCCCTATATTATTTAATTTGTATACGTCTGATTTAGATTCTTCACTTCAAAATACATCAAATATCCTACAATATGCAGATGACTTAGTTTTATACGCTATTGGAAATTCAGCAAGTTCTCTGTGTTCTCAGCTATCTAACTCTCTTGATTATTTAAAAATCTGGATGGACAAAAATGGACTGAGTGTATCTGCGAGTAAGAGTTCATTAGTCTTTTTTACTCGACAACGTATTCCCATCCCAATAGCTATAGATTTCGATCATAACGAAATACCAGTTAAAAAACAGGTCAAGTTTTTGGGTATTATTTTGGACTCTAAACTTACAGGTGTTCCGCACTGTGATTATGTGGTAAATAAATGTCAAAAACTTCTCAATTTGATGAGATGCCTATCAGGTGTTTGGTGGGGTGCGCATCCGTTTTCCTTAAAACTTCTTTACAATGCTCTAGTTCGAAGTGTTCTTGACTATGGAATCTTCTTATTGGAGCCTTGTAACGTGAGTGCCCTTAGGAGATTGGATTCCATCCAATCAAAGTCCTTGAGAATAATCACAGGTGCTATGAAATCTAGTCCTATTAATGCATTACAAACCGAATGCAATGAACCTCCTCTTAGACTGAGACGTCAATTTTTAGCTGATCGATTGTTTTTCCGTGTTTTACAGTTTTCTAATAGCCATTTAATTCAAAAACTTCAGATACTTGCTGATCTCATTGAGTCGTCAAATTACTGGAATCACAAATCTCTTCCTTGTTTAGTTAAAAGTTATATTCGATTTAAATCATTTAATGCCCCGACACATCGATCTTCAAAACTTGATTTGTTTAATAATAAATTCGAATCCTTAATCCATGAGCCATCTATTAAATACATTTTAGATATTGATAAAAATAATGCTAACCCCCATTTTAATTTCATTGTTGAACAAAATTGGCCTAAGTGGCACCGTATTTTCACTGATGCATCCAAGCATGAATCTGATAAATTTGTGGGCGTAGGAATATATCATGCTCAGTATAATATCGTTCAGAAAGTAAAGTGTCCACCTGAAGCAACAGTTTTCACTGGGGAATGTCTTGGCATCCTGAAGGCTCTGGAATATGTCTTACTTTTAAAACTTAAAAATAGTTTAATTTTAACCGACTCCATGAGTGCCCTTCAGGCGCTCTTGAGATATCCTTTTAAGTCTAAACCATCATTCCCTCTTATAGCGCATATTAGGAGTAAACTTTTTGACTGTGCTGTGAAGGGCTTTTCTGTACTTTTTATCTGGATTCCGAGCCATTGTGGAATAAGTGATAATGAAAGAGCTGACAGACTTGCCAATGAGGCTGTGGTGTGTGGTGATACTGTTCCGTTTAAAAATTATACTCAGGACTTGGCTACTCTCCCTAGACTTTATCTTGGGGATTCCTGGGATAGAGTTTGGGAAGAAAGTGCCCGTTCAAAAGGGAAATACTACTTTAGTATACAACCGAAAATTCCTCGTAAACCTTGGTTCTCTGTCCTCAAACTTGGCAAGATTGCGACAACCATTCTAATAAGAATGAGGTTAGGTCACACCACGTGTCCAGCACATCTGGCACGCTTTCATATTATAGATAGTCCTCAATGTGAATGTGGATATGACTTTGGGGATCTGAACCACATATTCCTTTCCTGTCCGATTCATGACCGTACTTCCTTTTATAATGACTTGATATCACTCCGTGTTCCTTTCCCCACATCCATAAAGTCTCTTCTTTTTTCTTCTAACCCCTCCATATATAGTATTCTTTCGAATTTTATTCATAATAATAACATTCGCCTTTAAATTGTATAAATATTGATATAAATATTAATATTTACGTGCCTGCTATTTAATCAAAATATTTAATGTTATGTATGTAAGTATTATAATATATACACATTCCTGATCCTGTTAACTTTGTTCCAAATTCCGTGAAATTGCCTCTTCGCGATAAATTGTTTCCCTAACTTTACTTTGTGTCATTCAAAGTTCAAATGCCAAAATAAAACTTGACGCTGGCAAATGCACAGAAGTGCGAGCCAAGTTCCCTGCCAAATGGGAGGAAAAAAAAAAATAATATAAATAATGTAAATATGTCAAAAACGACGTGGTGTCTAGACAGTCACATATGACAAATAACAAACAATTATTTGAAAATATTTCCGAAGATGATGGTTATGTGAATTTGGTTTCAGAAGGCCAGAAAACCTCAATCAAAGGAAAAGGGACGGCACAAGTAACCTTAAATAAATATTCATGCAAGCTACATGAAACACTATATGTGCCAGATCTGTCTACAAACCTACTTTCAATTGGGAAAATCACTGACAAAGGCAATAAAGTTGTATTCGAAAAACACAAAGCCTACATCGTAAATTCTAATGGCGATATAACAGTGAAAGCACGTAGAACTGATGGCCTATATCTCATTCAAAATTATAATTCAAAAGAAGTTACAAACTCAGTAAACTCAGTCAGTCGACTCCGAAATTATGACATGGCATAAAAAACTAGGTCACATCAATGAAAAAGATTTGAAAAAGATGGCCAAAGACCAAAAGTTACGAGGATTGAAGGACTTCAAGGATGAAAAATTGGGCACATGCGAGACGTGTATTAAGGGCAAAATGACCCGATTACCATTTCCAAAGAAAGATTGCATAACTAGCACTCAACCCCTGCAAATCATATACAGTGACGTCTGTGGCCCATTCGAAAATGAAACAGTGGCCGGATCAAAGTATTACGTTACATTTATTGACGATTATACGAGATACAGCTACGTCTACTTTATGAAGCAGAAGAACGAAGTGTTCAAACTATTCAAAGAATTCAAAGAAGAGGTTGAGAACTACCATAAATTAAAGATAAAAAATTTACAATCTGATAATGGGACGGAATATGTCAATAAAGATTTTAATCAGTACCTGAAGGATAACGGAATAAATCGACGACTAAGCGCACCGTACACGCCTCAACAAAATGGTGTTGCTGAACGAAAGAACCGATCCCTAATAGACAAAGCTAGATGTTTGCTCATAGATGCAAACGCGCCCTTGAAAATGTGGGCTGAAGCTGTAAGTACTGTAAATTACCTTGTAAATAGAAGTCCAACCAAACTACTTAAAGGTAGTACACCATACGAGATGTGGGTGGGGAGGTCAGCCTCGGGAAACCATCTCCACGTGTTTGGAAGCAAAGCATTTGTTCTGCAGAAGACACGAAGAGGAAAGTTGTCACCTAAAACCACGACTGGTGTGTTCATGGGCTACGCGTCAAATGCTAAAAGTTATAGAATTTTCATTCCAGAGAAAAATGACGTGACTATAAGCAGAGACGTGAAGGTATTAAACGAAATGTACTACAATAATACAAACACAAACTACGACAGTCTTATCGAAAATGAAAATAAAGAAAAATTAACGAATGAGACAATAAGCAAGAAGTGTAATAATAATAACAAAAATTATAAGGGTAATGAAAGCAAGACAGAGATTGAATTTAAAACTGATCAGTGCCCTCATCTGAATGAAAGCGGAGATGGACATAATAATGTAATTAACCCTTATGTAAATACAAGTCATGAAGAAATAAACCGTGATAACGAAAATGACCCAAATCTAAATAACACTATTTCTGAATTAAATGAAAGTGAAGATGAAGAGGTTGAAATTGAATCAAGTCCTAATGTTCGTCCTCGAAGAATACGTAAACCGCCAGAATGGCTTAAAGACTATTATACTCCACTTGACAATAGCCTGAGCCTTAACGAGCCTGATGAATTTCAAGATGCTTCTATGATCGTACACAAACCTGAAAATGATGATGAAGATTACCATGATGCAATCAAATCTGAAATAAGAGCTCATATCAAAAATGGTACATGGCGGATAGTTGCAAAAGAAAATAACATGCGACTAATTGGACACAAAATGATTCTAAAAAAGAAAATTGGCCCAGATAATAACGAAATCAAAAAGGCCAGACTTGTCGCTCAAGGTTTCACACAGATACCTGGAGTGGATTTCAACGAAACTTTCGCACCTGTTGCAAAACTAAGTTCGATCCGAACAGTTGTTGGTATGTCACTAGAAGAAGACCTAAATCTTTCTCAAATGGATGTAACCACAGCATATCTAAATGGTGAACTAGATGAGAAAATAACGATGAAAGTTCCAAAATATTTAGAAGAATATGTAACAGAAGTGATGAAAGATGAGAGCGATAATGAAGATTTAACTGTATATAACAAAGCAAGAAAGATGCTAGAGAATATAAGGAAGATAAAAGGTGAAAAAGCCTGTCTTCTTCAGAAATCAATCTATCAATTCCTTAAGCAGTCAGGAAGGCAGTGGTTTAAAAAACTAGACACTGAACTTCGTAAGATTGGTTTTGAAACCACATCAGCCGATCCATGTGTGTACATATTGACGAAAGGAGGAGATAAAACTGTAATCACAATTTACGTTGATGATATTTTAATGGCGTACTCAAACCCAGAGACAACCAAGCTAATAAAAAATCAATTATCTAAACAATTTGAATTTAAAGATATGGGTAAACCAAAGAAACTCCTCGGTATCGAATTCAAGTACACAAATGAAGGTATCAAACTTTGTCAAGAGACATATATTGAAAAAGCGCTCAAAACATTCGGTATGAGTGATTGCAAAGTCTCAAAGACTCCAATAGAACCTGGTATCTGCCTCGTGAAGAACCCCAAGAAAGGGGGGGAGAACCTACCGTATAAAAATCTTATTGGTACACTGATGTATCTTGCAGTTGCTACTCGGCCAGATATAATGTTTTCAGTAAGCTACCTATCACAATTCAATGATTATTACGGAGAGGAGCACTTCAAATGTGCAAAAAGAGTATTAAGATACTTAAAAGGAACTAAGAGCATGGGACTAAATTACAAAAAGACAAACAAAGATTTGATCGGAATGGCTGATGCAGATTGGGCCGCATCCAAAGATGATAGAAAATCCTTCTCAGGATACAGCTTCACTTATGCTGGAGCAGCGATAAGTTGGGCTTCAAGGAAGCAACGATCAGTAGCACTTTCAACGGCCGAAGCCGAATATGTATCACTGACAGAAGCTGGCAAAGAGGCAATTCACTTACATTCGCTACATAAAAGTCTAAAACTACGGCGAGAAAAGCCAGTAACTATTTATTGCGATAATCAAGCAGCAATAAAATTAGGGTCCATCCCCATAGTATCTTCAAAGTCCAAACACATTGATATGAGGATACATTTCATTAGAGACTGTGTTGGCGAAAAGAAAATAGAGCTGAAATTCATAGGATCAGAAGAAAACGAAGCTGACCCAATGACGAAAGGAATGCCCGGGCCACGCCTATCAAAATTAAGAGAGCTCATTGGGCTTCGACTCTGATAAGTGATAGGAGGAGCATGTGCCCCCGATCCTACCGTGAGGAGGAGTGTCGATGATCGTACCAGCCAGCACGGTTATGAAGTTTCCATATTTGAATATTATAGAAGTCAACGTCAAGATAAACATGACGATCGTTTTTCATTATAGTTGTTCTGAATATGGTGCAGTGTATAACAAATGTATTTTGATTTAATAAAATTAGTGATCATCATTCAGATTCATTGTTTTATGTACAAATATACCTATAACACTCAATGTGAATGTGGATATGACTTTGGGGATCTGAACCACATATTCCTTTCCTGTCCGATTCATGACCGTACTTCCTTTTATAATGACTTGATATCACTCCGTGTTCCTTTCCCCACTTCCATAAAGTCTCTTCTTTTTTCTTCTAACCCCTCCATATATAGTGTTCTTTCGAATTTTATTCATAATAATAACATTCGCCTTTAAATTGTATAAATATTTATATAAATATTAATATTTACGTGCCTGCTATTTAATCAAAATATTTAATGTTATGTATGTAAGTATTATAATATATACACATTCCTGATCCTGTTAACTTTGTTCCAAATTCCGTGAAATTGCCTTTTCGCGATAAATTGTTTCCTTAACTTTACTTTGTGGCATTCAAAGTTCAAATGCCAAAAATAAAACTTGACGCTGGCAAATGCACAGAAGTGCGAGCCAAGTTCCCTGCCAAATGGGAGGAAAAAAAAAATAAAAAAAAAACCAAAATGTTTTGGTTTGGTTGTGGTCATCTGTCATTACATACAAACTGAAGTATAGTGTGATAAAATGAAATAAAATTTAAAAATGTGTATATTCGTCAGCAATCGAAAATAAATGTCTTAATCTTCTGCGTAATTTCACCACCAAGGTAAATTTTCATGAAACAAAAACATACAATTGTAATTTTAAACGAATGTTTGTACACAGTTTTTTTAATCTTGTTTTCATTAACTAATATTAGTAGTTTACACGTATCTAGAGGGGAAAAAAATTGTAAATCTCATATTTCGCAAGATTATTAGTGAGATAAATATTCTTGGTGTGTGTGACTAATAGTATGGCCTCTTAAATTCACTGCTGTCTACTAGACCTTGAGCTTAGTTACTGTTCAACATTTATAGGGCCTTGATATCTTTCTTCATAATCATATTTTAATTTAGATGTTTCGCACATTATAAATGTATGGTACTTAATACATTGAGAATATGGAGTATCACCACCCCTATTCATCCTATAGGTGGATAAGGGAACAACATCTGCAGGATGACTGCACAGCAATTTAATTAAAAAAAAAAGCAAATCCTATAGTAACCTATCTGACCAAAGTGTGGTATAGTAGGCTTAAACCTCTTTTCTAATGAGATGCCTATGTCTAGCATTGGACTGAGGCTGTTGATAGAACATGTTACAGTAATTGTAGTTGTGTATTATTTAAGGAGGGAATGGCTAGTCATTCAAAATGAAAGTAGCATTGTAGTAATAGTATATTCTTGTAATTTTTTTAACTGATTCACTGCCACTCCCATTTTGGTTTATTATTATCACAGGTCAAACCATTTGTTAGATGCTGGATCACAGTGTTAAATGATGATGCTCCACCAGCGTCATTGGCCACTCATAATGTCTTGTTCATATTTCTCTGTTAATTAATGTAAATTTTACTCCTGGCATTTCCCACAAATCAGTTCAGATATACTATATGCTGTTTATGTTATTCTAAATCACCTTTATTTAGGAACCAACTTGTGGACTACCAAAAGTCCATAATGCCTGATTGACTACAATCAGGCATTAAGGACTGATCAAAGAAAAAGTTTTTCATTTCTTCTCAAATAGATGTCATAGTAGGAAATACATGCAATCTTTATAGAACAAGTCGACATGCCAAAGTAACCAAAAAGATTTGTTTGGCTACAACTGTGATTAGTTTCCACTAATTTCAAGGTAAAAACATTTCACATAAAATTCCATTAAATTCTTGATTGTCAGCCTAATTACTTATTGTTTTTATTTTCTATGTCATAAGGTTTGAAAACTGCATCCTGTCCATTATTTTAAAAAGTAATTTTGTAGCTAGCCAGTATTATAGATAAACTGTTGCTGATAGATTTATCCCAAGTTATTAGCAAATTCACTTTAAAAAAACCTATTAATATCCAAACCATCCATCCAAACAATAAGATGTACATTATCCAAACCAACTAAATGGAATTTTAAAAAGGTCTTTAGCGTCTACTTTTTAAGGCAACAATGTGATATTCCTTTAAATATCCAGGAAGGGCACAAATGTACACATACTTAAAGAGAGCTGGATATCTGAAAAACCAAACTTGAAACTTCTTAATTGTATTTTTCAGGTGCTTAAAATCGATTGCGGTTAAAA
Source organism: Diaphora mendica (assembly GCA_949125395.1). Lineage (NCBI taxonomy): Eukaryota > Metazoa > Arthropoda > Insecta > Lepidoptera > Erebidae > Diaphora > Diaphora mendica. The sequence continues at coordinate 15,537,338 of OX421318.1, forward strand.
TGGCAGAATGGAAGCAATTGATATCCGAATGGCTCAATGAGTATGCATCATTGCAAGAGAATGAAATAAAAAGTTTTGCAGCTGAACATGAACACAATCATGAAATTGCAACAGCAGTATTTAGTCTTTTCTACAATGAAAACGAAGAGAGTGGAAAAAAAGTTGAAGATGATTCAGACTATGAACAGGTTATTAAATATATGTACTAACTTTTATAATTTTTCTCTGTAGGTACTGATTCTCAATGCGATGTTAATTAAGTTCTCTGTAGAATAATTTTGTTACAAATTTTATTTGTATTTTAACTATGCACGCTAAACTTCTCAATCAGTCCATTGGAGTGTGTCTCGACTCTGCATGTCATTGTGTGTTTACACACACTACACATTGATTCTTTATTTGAATGTATTAAATCCAAGTGAAATCCATTAAAGTTGGACGAAATGTTTATATGATCTGCAAATGTTTATTGCGAGTTTAGGGTGGTTACTATGCATAATAATATGTATGTCTTTACAATCAAAAAGTATGTTATCAGTCAATCTTGCTGTTATAGTACAAGCTCTGATTAGTTTGAAGTTAGATAATGTAGTGTCAAATTCCCAAAATATTTATTTTAATAATAGAGCTGTAAAGGGCCTAAGCGTAAGTATCACCACAGTTTTGCCTACGCAGGCTGGCTTGTACACCGTGCGTTTGGTAAAACTATATCACGCGCCATGCAACTATCACGACAGTTTTACCTGCGCAGTTATAACTGTGGTGATACTTGTGCGTGTGGTAGGCACTTTAGAATTCTTTTTAGGGATACAGTTCAAAAATAAGTTATTCCTAATTATGAATTTGTAGTTTCTTTATAACTGACTGTTTATATTTATTCCAGATATTAGAAGATGTTTGTGTCCAATTGTTCAGCTTCTACAGATCAAAAGAAACTTACCTACAGAGGTTTACCCTTCAGTTTGTACCTACTCTTATTTACAACTACTTGAGCTCAGTTGCTCAAGGGAATAAAAAGATATTTCGTTGCATAGAAACATTATTAATAGGTAATTGTGAACCATACTTAAAATGTTTTAATGTCACTTGGTCTGAAACACTCTTATTTGTCACCCATATTGCCATAGAATCTATACAGTAATAGTATGTCATCCTAAATCAGTATTACTTACATAAAAACGATGTGCATATAATGAAAATATCATAAGACATTTTTGCTTGCTGGAAAAAAAAATTCGTGGTAACTCCAAAATAATGTACATGAGTATCTTAGTTTAGGATTTTATGTATTACTTTACAAAAAAAAACTTTTTACAGGTTTGTATAATTTTGAGGTAGTGGATGAAGCTGGCAAACCAAAAGTTGTCTCATTTAGACTACCCTCATTGGCTCAATCTTCCATATATCATGAGGTAATATAACTATATCTATACCTATGTATACTTGATAGTATTTAAATACCAACTGTTTATCAGGATAATATTTTTAATAGAAATGACTTTCGTTTTTACTCCTTTGCCATTGGAACATACTAAGGAGGTATACTGGACGCCTGTAGCGTGATGTATAACCCTTTGCACATAATTTTTAAATTGTTTTTATTTAGCTATTGCATAGCTTTTATCGCGGGCTTTGAGGCCTTTGAGCGCGGCGACCGAATCAAGAAATTCCGTAACGTAACGAAAATAAAACCTGACACCCGAAGCTCGCACGGATCGAGACGAGCTGCTCCGTTCGCATGTGACAGAGACAGACAGATTCGTTGACGAGCTGCTCCGAAATCTGTGTGTCTCTGTAAATCGTATTACTGGCTTCAGTAGTTGTTTGTGAGAAAGTATATAGGTATCTATCATATCTTTATAATGTCACAACTCACCGCATGTGCGCCCGTAAGTATACAATACATGTTCAAAGAAAAAAAAAAACTGAATAAAACAACCCGTTCAATGACGAACACATTTATTAGGAATAGTTTAAACTTTTTATAGTATGCTGTGTAACAAAACCATATTGCTACTTAAAAAAAGTGATCAACGCCATCTAGTGACGATGTTGGTACTAATTTAATATTTTAGTATTTTTCATTCACAATATTATACATTACCGCATAAATAAAAAATAAATAAGTAATTATAATTGCATAAGTTGATAAAAATGCTATGCAATAGCTTTACCGCGGCAGTCCCCGAGTGCCACACGTCTTTTTTATTTTCTTTACCTCTTCTCGACGTATTACATTTCTAGTTGTCTGAGCTGCACGTTTCTTCATCTCAAAATTTTCTCATAAATAAATAAATTTGACGATTGTCTTTATATTAATAGTAACTTTTTAAATTCTGTACCTAAGGAACTTATAGTATCCGATCTTAAAGATCTGCCCTAAGAGCTCGTTCCCACTTGTCGGGGGTCGGGTCCGTATATTAATCGGATGTCGGCGCCTTTGTTCACACTACGGTTAATAATCGGTTGTCGGCCACAAACCGTACCTACAATAAAAACACAACAACTCTGCTTGTGCGCCGCGATGTGTGTTTGTCTGTGTGCGATCGCAGCGACGTACGCACGGACGGAACAGGGGGTAGGAGGGGACGCCAGTCGCCCCGACACCCGACACAAGTGTGAACAGCGCCATTCTTACTTATAGGCCAGCGAGATCCGGCACGATTTTTTTAGGCCGCGGAGGGCTGGCAAAACACCCGACATTTATTGTCGTGGCCGACACAAAATCGGTTTCCGACAAGTGTGAATAGCGTCATACAAAATGCTCTGCCACTGGAACCTCCGATTAATAAACGGACACGACACCCGACAAGTATGAACGGGGTTTAAAAGTCAATAAGGATAGTTAATGATTATAGTACTACATAACCTACCTGATGAACTTTCAAACATATTTTATTTATGCATTTCTTATTTGTTGTTTTTATTGCAGCCTCTTTCTCTAGGATCACAGTTTTTAACAGAGAGTGCTTTACGTAGATGGGAGGAGTGTAATACGAAGCTTGTAAGCTGGGGTCCACTACCACAAGTTGAAGTTATAAATGCACAGAATCGTTTGAAGATCATGTCAGCGCTTCTTTTCATTTACAACCGCCAGTTAAGTTTGTTGCCAAAGCTTGCGTTGAGACACTTCTGTATTGCTGCCTCCAGGTACTTAGTTTATTCATAATTTTGTTAAACGATAAATTTGACAATTTATTTAATTGTATTGTAGTGACAATATCTACACATGTAAAAACTAAATGTACTAAGCCTTAATTTATATTATAGAATAGTTACACAAGGATTTAAGAAAAAAATGGGTGGCACATCTGACAAAATCATACCACGGATACCGGTATCATCAAACTTCCTTTTAGAAATGATCGAAGGAGCATATTTCGCTATGTTTAATGAGTTCTACACTTTGGCCTACCTAGCCGTGAAAGATATAGACCAAAGAGCACAGTATGAACTATATCCTGATGTTATGTTGGTAACCAGTGCTGTGATTAATTCCTTGAAAAACAATCCAACAGGTTTGTGACATGAATTTCTTATTATCTTAAGTGAATTTAGTTCATTGCATGTTTTTACTGTACAGATAGTAATTTTCCCAGTTTCTTGTCATATTTATTTATACTTAGCCGACTTGTAGGCAGTATAACTTAAATTCAATAACTGTCCATAACAGTTTGTGATCATACAACATTGTAATATTGAGTACTGTATGGATATTGTAGTACAAGCAATTGAATTGCAACCAGTCTCAGAAGCATGTAAACAAAAAAATATCAGACGGTCAACATGTTGCAAACAAAGGAGTTTCTCGAAGGTATTGTCTTTAAAATAATCGATTCTTACTTTTTCTGTTACTATTTTAAAGTTATGGTAGTGTCAAAGACTGGCGCAAGTTATTAAGCATAATTCTGTCTGGCATCGACTCCTTCACCTAATAATGTGTATGCATAATAATTGATTAGCACTTACTGTGGGAGAGCCACACTTCGGCATGCATTGGTCGGCTCGATCGGAGTGATACCACGGCCTCACAGAAAACCGGTGTGAAACAGCGAATGCGCTGTCTTTCACCGAGTGAATGAGGATAACGGAGGCCCATAAGTACATGCATATCGACTTCTGTGCGAAGCCGGGCCGGGTCGTTAGTTAAAATATAAAATGAGATGTTTATTTTTAAAAGCACAAACCCTTTCTATTGTGTTGCAGGTCAACCATGTGACGGGCCAATGGGTATCAGTGTAGCATTGTCCCCTGCAACAACTACGGTTACCATGTCAAAGTCTATGATCACCAATGCATCATTCCGCACCAAGAAGTTACCAGGTGAGATATTTTAAAGACAACTCCCGTACTAGGGATATACCCTGTGTATCGGGGGACTTTACAGACATACACGAAACAGACAGCCATGACTCAGACTTAGAACAATAATTTGTAGATCGCACAAATTATAGTCTATCTAGGAGTACCGTATGACCGGAAAATGTTCTTGAGATTTTGTAAGTCACGCCTGTACAAAGTTATTTTGTGTTCAAAAGTATGAAACGTCATACGGTACATTTTAGATTACATGGACTTTTGTACCGAGCAATGTAGATCACAGTAGGAACCGGCGACGCTACGCCATCCTTGTAGGTCGATTTTATCAACAAGTATAATATATAGTCAAACTCATGTTATTACAAACTAAAAACCTGCTACAGGGCATCAAGTATCAACTCACAAATCAATGAGATTCTTATTTCAAAATAAATATATTATTAAGCCCGTAAATTTGAGTATATCCTATTAATATTATAAACGCGAAAGTTTGTAAGTATGGATGGATGGATGTTTGTTACTCTTTCACGCAACAAGTACTGAACGGATTTGGATGAAACTTTACAGTAATATAGCTTATATATCAGAATAACACATAGGCTACTATTTACCGCGATAACCGACATACACGCGGGCGGAGCCGCGAACAAAAACTAGTTATTCATATAAACACCATATACACTAGCCAAAACACATATTTTTGTGGTATATATAAGCAGTATATTATTTTTTATTTGAATACAGATGAAGTAAACTTAACGCAGCCAAACATATGCTCTCCGAAACATTCTTTGGATCGTAGCTTGTGGACAAAAAATATATTTTCTTTCAAAAACATTGAATATGCGTCATGCCTTAATAACAAAATAAACCCTACCGGTTTTAAGGACTAGCCAAACTAAGGTTATTCAAATTGTCTTTAATTGTCATTTACACATTGTAATCGTCATTAGAGAATGTGTTTACCAAGCATTTCTATACACATTATAAATAATTCATTTAAATTCAATTAAAGTGTTAAATGTAATGAAAAAAAACTTAGAATTACAATCTGAGACGAATTAAAGAAACTAATTCTAATATGTATATTTTTTAGACTGCAATGACCGCGCGTGGTACTTATGATGATGATCTTTCTAAACTTTAGCTTAATTTTTTTTAAAATAATTTAACTTCAAACACAGCCTCATTCCAAATTCCAAAAGACTGTGTTGTCACAGTCCTCGTAGTGGTGTTAAGTGATATTCTAAAACTATTTTCAAAAAACCTCACAATACCAGCCTTCGGCATAATTTGTCGTTGGTAGTGTTACCAAGCCGATATAACACCTCAAACTTACAAGAAACGGCTTCAACGCTTCACTTACAATGCACAGTTAAACACAGTTGTACGTGATCGTGGAGTGCGGGTAAGCAGTTACTCCTCTGCTGTTATCTCTCTTATCATAAGGCGCGAAGTTAAAATAACGTGTGCGTGTGAACTGAGGGACCATAGTGATATTTTTGTTTGAAATTTTTATAAGATTTAGTAGTAGGCTCAAAACAATTGTAGAACAAATATGAGAATTTGTAAAAAGATATGTTAAAAACTACAGCCCTTTAAGTGTGGTCCCTCAATCCTCACATACCCTCAGCCAGATCTCGGCAAGTATGTAAAAAAATAAGGTATTGTGACTGCAGACATTTAGTAGAGAATTTGTAAAGATATATACTAAATAACTGAGCACAAATCATCAACGATTAAAAAAATACAACAACTATACTGTGGTCCCTCAGTCCACACACGAAAGATTTTGTTATACTGAATATTATCACATCAACGTAATAAAATCTTTATTTTCTTACATAATGTTTTAGAACAAGTCTTATAGCAATTTGTAAAAAATAAATTTAAAAAAAATATCGACGCACTTTGAAGATATTTATAATTAAAGCTGGTCCCTCAATCCTCACGTTCTCAAACATACTTGCATGTCTAGCTGCTAGACGACTAAAGTATCACAAAGTGTAGTGTATTAAACTTTTTGTAAAAAGTTTCTACAAAATAATAGGTATCTATTTGTGTGTATCTTACCTCTAAAATGAGATTATAGCATTTCAGTGATCTTATGAACAGATATACGAGTAGTGTGACCACACAATGAAAAAAAATATAGACTACCAATATAATTTTTTTGTAATAGTCGAAACCCAAGGTTGTACGGTTGATTTAGTGTTATGTTACATTACGTATCTTTACAAAGCATGAAATAAAGTAGCTTTTAGACGCTTATCACCATTCTTACATTCATTAAGTTATAACCAAATTCTACGTACTTAAACAAAAGTATTACAATAAGTTATATGTCTTACCAAGTGCAGGCACTGTTATTGGTTTAGCCGTGAAAGCGTAATAGAGGAACAGACTAAGCCACTTTCAAATTTATAATATTAATATAGATCGCGATAGGTACTATCGCGGACTTTTTGTAAATATTTTACAAAATCCTGTGTTTTTAAATGTTCAATTTTATGTGTTAATAAAACGTATAAATAATACCACTATGTTACCATAATGGTTTGTAAAATACTGGGGTATTATAAGTACATAAAGCTTCCTTGAAACATAGCCTAAATGGTGATAAGCGTCTAAAAGCTACTTTAATTCATGCTTTGTTAAGATACGTAATGTAACATAACACTTTTTTTTTTTTTTTTTTTTTTTTTTTTTAACGTGTGGAAATCCCCTCGGACCGTCACCCCACCGGGGCTTGCGGCGGGGCGGTGTGTCGGACTCGAACCGACTAAAACCACACGGTGTGCCACTCTGCGCCTGTGAAGGGAGGAATCCGGGAACTGCAGATATTAACACGTCCGGACCCCTCCCAGCGCTTGCCCGCACTGAAGCGGGCACCGTCTGCTGGTATGACTCTCAATTTAGGCGACGTACGGCACACGCATACGTCGCCCCCTCGCGGGTGGCCACTAGAGCGGATGGAGGGGAAAGCCCGTCCCGACCATCCGCGGCCACACTCAGGGCGGCATGAGGCGCTGATAGGCGCGCCTCCGCCGCCCGGTTCGCCGGCGGCGGATTGGGTCCGAGTGGATATCATCCTCCCGGGCCTTCTCCGCCACCTCCTTCTGCGAGATTACATCTTCGCAGAAGGTTGCGACCGCGGTAAAACTGCTATCGCTACCGGCCATGGAGCGTATGACGGCCGGTAGCGAGAGATCTCCTCCGATGACTGCAGTGAGGGCTCGGCGCTGCGACGCCCATGCAGGGCAGATCGCCAGCGTATGCTGGGCCGAGTCCTCACTGCAGTCGCAGTGGTGGCAGGCGGGACTCAATTCCCTCCTAGCGACCGAGTGCAGGTACTTCCCGAAGCAACCATGCCCGGAAAGGACCTGCGTCAGTCGGAAGGAAAGGGTCCCGTGCTGCCGCCCTGCCCACTCGAGGATGACCGGCTGGAGAGCCTCCACGGCGACAAAGCCAGCGCGTGGAGTCTCCAGCCGGAACGACCAGCGAGCCATCGTGGCTCGACGGGCGGCTTCACGCCACTCGCGTACCTCTTCGGGCGGAGGGCGATAGCCATACTCCGCCCGATATTCAGCCACCCGTCGATAAACTTCGGCAAGCACCTCCGCCTCCAAATCCCACGGGGGTGTTCCGGCCAGGGCGCACGCCGCCTCGGTTGACACCGTGCGGTATCCGCGTATGGCTCTGACTGCCAATACCCTCTGAGGCCGCCAGAGGCGGGCCTTATTTAGGGCAGTCAGAGCCGCCACCCACACCGGTGCACCATACAGCGCCATCGACCGGACAACCCCCGTGTACAGGAGTCGCGTTGCGACGCTGGCTCCACCCAAATTGGGCAAAAGTCGCCCAAGGGCGGAGGCAGCGTCGACCAGCTTCGGACCAAGCTGTCGGAAGTGCTCGTCGAAGAGCCACCTACCGTCGAGTATCAGGCCCAGATACCTCATCTGGGCCCGAACCGGTACGAGGACCGAGTTGACCTCTATGGAGGCGCAGGCGAGTGGACCACGACGGGGCCCATGGAACAATAGGGCCTCCGTCTTGTCCAGGGCCACCCGTAAGCCCAGCGCCTCGATGCGCCCGACCACCAGAGAAACTCCCCTGGTGGCCAGGCACGCCGCCTCTTGGAAGTTCGCTCCCCGGGCCGTGACCAATGTGTCATCGGCGTAACAAATTACGCCCAGCCCGGGGGGCAGACGACTTCGAAGGACCCAGTCGTACCCCACGTTCCACAGGAGTGGTCCAAGGACAGACCCCTGCGGAACGCCGCACGACATGGGTCGCCGTCTCAAGACGGCCTCTCGGTCCTCGTACACGACGGTACGCTCCGCTAGATAGTCTGCCACTAGCCGCCTCAGGTACTCTGGCACCCCGTGATAGTGGAGTGCTTCCCTGATGCAGCTAAATGGCAGACTATTGAAGGCGTTGGCGATGTCCAAGGACACCGCCAACACCACGCCGCCACAGCTCACTGCCTCTTCGGTCACGGCCCTAAGGCGCATCACGGCATCGACCGTCGAACGCCCCTCTCGGAATCCGAATTGGGCGTCCGACAGGTCGGGCCCCACCTCGCAGAGGTGCCGGACGATGCGGGCAGAGAGTATCCTCTCAAAAAGTTTACCCGCCTCGTCCAGCAACACGATGGGCCTATAGGCCGCGACCGAATCGGCAGGCCGTCCCGGCTTCCTCAACAGGACCAGCTTCCCGCATTTCCAGCACTCAGGGAAGCGTCCGGACGCCAGGCTAGCGTCCAACACCTCCCTGAGGCGGTCCGACATATGGTCGAGGGCTCGGGCCATCACTCGGGCTGGAACCCCGTCCGGCCCGGGGGCGGTGTTCTTGGAACGGATCCGAAGAACAGCCGCCCCAACCTCCGATTCCCTAACGGGCGGCACATCGTCCTCTCTACCCCCGTCGTCTATGACTGCATAGGCCATCGACGGGGGTGTGTGCTCCGCCCGCTCAGGGAAAAGGCCCTCGACCACTTCCTGCAGGAAGCTGGGCTGGAGAGTCTCGGTAAGGGGGGGGGGGGCCGACGTGCGGAGCTTCTGACGCACCGCACGGTATGGGCGACCCCAGGAGTCACGGTCGAGACTCTCCAGCATCTCCTTTCTTTTTACCTCTTTGGCGCGGCAAATGGCCAGCTTCAGAGTTTTCCGCGATTCGCGGTACTCCTCATGAAGCTGGTCCCCGCCACCGTTTCCACGGTGACGTCGCCTGCTGCGGGTGTAGGACCTCCGGGCACGAGTACAAGCCGCACGGAGGTCCGCCAACTCCTGGGACCACCAGTAGACCTCCTTCCGTGGAGGCCGACGACCTTGGACGCGAGGCATGGCCGTATCGCAAACCTGCGTAAGCGCATCGCGAAAACGGCCAGCCCCCACGTCCACGCCGACCTCCTCGGTCGGGGCCTGCGGAGACAGCCAAGATTGAACAATGGCCGCCTCCTCTAGTAGGTCCCTATCGAGCTTGGCGACAGCCCACCGCGGAAAGCGGGATGAATGCCGCGCCGTGTGACCCCTACTGGGGCCCTGGGACCGGGAGAGCTCGAACCGGATATATAAATGATCCGAGAGCGTCTCGACCTCTTCCAGGACACACCAGTTCCTTACTCGTGCGGCAACAGCAGGGGTAGCGAACGAAAGGTCCACTATCGACCCCCCTTGCTGTCGCACGCACGTGTTGGTGGAGCCTCTGTTCAACAAACAGAGGCCCACCGAAGCCGCCCACTCCTCAACGGCTTCGCCCTTGGCGTCCGTCCCGGGGGACCCCCACGCAATGGATTTTGCGTTGAAGTCCCCCAGCACGAGGACGTGCCCAGACGCTAATCGCCGCATCGAGGTCTCCAAGCTGTTAAGGAAGACCTCGAAGTCGCTCAAACTCCGGTTGGGGGAGAAGTATACACCGTATACGGTGATCCCCCCCCACTCGGCGGCAACATATCCAGAGCCCTTGTCTCTAAGCGACAGGGGCGGGGAATGAGCCGCCGCGGAACCGACGACTGCCACGGAGCCGTCCCAGTCACCCATCCAGTTTGGACGGGGAGGAACGAAGTAGGGCTCCGCGACTACGGCAACACCAATCGACCACTGCGCCATGGTTTGCAGGAAGAGATCCTGCGCCGCGGCACAGTGGTTCAGGTTCGTCTGGACAAGGAGGTTGTAGATTTGATCCATTACTGGATCGTTTCTACAACCCCCTCCATAGGCGTCGTCTGAGACGAACGGACAACGTCGGAGGCAGCCTGGGTCGCTAGGCTAGCCCCCGACGTCTGCCGAGAAGCGCGGGAAGGCTTGCACCCCCCCTGCCCCATCTGGTGATTGGCGGGCTTATTGCCCGCCGCACACACAGGGCAGTGAGGGGCCGCAGAGCATTCCGCAGCCTTGTGCCCCGGTCGACCGCAGCGGAAACAGAGTCCGCTGCAGTCGAAGCAGCTGTCACACTTGACGCGTGTGTGCCCCGATGCTAGGCATTTGTAGCATCTCATCGGTCTTGCCGCCAGGACTGTTATCCTGGCGCTCACAAAACCGATGAGTAGCCTGCCGGCGTCGCCCAGAACTTTGGCCGACGCCACGGGACAGCTCACCCACACAGCGCCAAGCCCTCCTGGACCGGGGCGGATGGTGCCAATTCTGATACCGTCCGCATTGCTTCCAGTCTTTGCCTGAATCGCAACACGGACGTCCTCAGCCGTCACTGAATCGTCCAGGCCCGAAATGCGCAGCTCCGCGCATTTTGTAGGCCTGGCGATCTTGACACCCTCCGTGGCTGCGAAGACTTTCCTCAGCTTCTCGGCGAAGGAGTCCGCCGTCTTTGCGCCATCGGCCCCAGGGAACTCGAGGACACGAGCTCCCGTCTGGGCGAGGCGCAAGCGGACCCCTGCCGCTCCAAAATCTGGGGCGAGACAGTCCCGGGCCGTCTTAAAGACGGCCGCGTAGGACAGCCCGCCGTTAGCCGCCTCCGGTGACACCGTGACCACCACAGCCGCGGTCTTCGGCGGCTGCAGTTTCCGCGGCTTCTTCGGGGTGGCCCTTGCCACCAATTGCGACTGCGGGCCAGAGGCCGCCTTTTGGGCAGCCTTCTTGGCCCGCTTCTTGGCCTTCTTCGACTGCTTGGCCCCCCCAACTACTTGCCAACCCTCATTGGAGGGGGCAGATGTGGAAGGGCCAGGCAGACGTGTTGGAGTGGGGAGCGGAGGGATCTCCGCTCCAGCTCTTGTCGCCGATTCGGGTCCCGGCTTCGTCGCAGCCGGCCCAGCTGGAGCCTTTGCCACCTGCCGCGTCTTACGAGCGGCAGCAGCGCCCGGCACCGACGTCACCGCCGCGTACGACACGCGACCTCCCACCACGGGAAGAGGGGTCGGTGCTGACGCGGCTTTCTGCCTCGACGCCGCAAGCGGTGGCCGAATAACAGGGGCTGGAGGCAGCCTCGACTCCAGACCGGCCAGACGTCCGTCTACCAGGTTTCCCATAGTGATGACTATTTGCCGCATCATCTCCTGGAGGACGGCGTCAGGTACCCCGGGTATAGTAGGGGGGTCTGGCTGCGATGTAGACGGGGCCGGCCGGGACGTAGACGGGGCTGGCCGGGACGTAGACGGGTCTGGCCGGGACGTAGACGGGGCCGGGGCCGACTGGGACGCAGACGGGACAGGGCCCTCACGCTCGCGGCCCGATTCGCGGTACTCCTCATGAAGCTGGTCCCCGCCACCGTTTCCACGGTGACGTCGCCTGCTGCGGGTGTAGGACCTCCGGGCACGAGTACAAGCCGCACGGAGGTCCGCCAACTCCTGGGACCACCAGTAGACCTCCTTCCGTGGAGGCCGACGACCTTGGATGCGGGGCATGGCCGTATCGCAAATTTGCGTAACCGCATCGCGAAAACGGCCAGCCCCTACGTCCACGCCGACTTCCTCGGTTGGGGCCTGCGGAGACAGCCAAGATTGAATAATGGCCGCCTCCTCTAGTAGGTCCCTATCCAGCTTGGCAACAGCCCACCGCGGAAAGCGAGAAGGATGCCGCGCCATGTGACCCCTACTGGGGCCCTGGGACCGGGAGAGCTCGAATCGGATGTACAAGTGATCCGAGAGCGTCTCGACCTCTTCCAGGACACACCAGTTCCTTACTCGTGCGGCAACAGCAGGGGTAGCAAACGAAAGGTCCACTATCGACCCCCCTTGCTGTCGCACGCACGTATTGGTGGAGCCTCTGTTTAGTAAACAGAGGCCCACCGAAGCCGCCCACTCCTCGACGGCCTCGCCCTTGGCGTCCGTCCTGGGGGACCCCCACGCAATGGATTTTGCGTTGAAGTCCCCCAGCACGAGGACGTGCCCAGACGCTAATCGCCGCATCGAGGTCTCCAGGCTGTTAAGGAAGACCTCGAAGTCGCTCAAACTCCGGTTGGGGGAGAAGTAAACACCGTAAACGGTGATCCCCCCCCACTCGGCGGCAACATATCCTGAGCCCTTGTCTCTAAGCGACAAGGGCGGGGAATGAGCCGCCGCGGAACCGACGACTGCCACGGAGCCGTCCCAGTCACCCATCCAATTTGGACGGGGAGGAACGAAATAGGGCTCCGCGACTACGGCAACACCGATCGACCACTGCGCCATGGTTTGCAGGAAGAGATCCTGCGCCGCGGCACAGTGGTTCAGGTTCGTCTGGACAAGGAGGTTGCAGATTCGATCCATTACTGGATCGTTTCTACAACCCCCTCCATGGGCGTCAATGTTGACGAATGGGCAACGTCGGAGGCAGCCTGGGTCGCTAGGCTAGCCCCCGACGTCTGCCGAGAAGCGCGGGGAGGCTTACAGCCCCCCTGCCCCATCTGATGATTGGCGGGTTTATTACCCGCCGCACATATCGGGCAGTGAGGGGCAGCAGAGCATTCTGCCGCCTTGTGCCCCGGTCGACCGCAGCGGAAACATAATCCGCTGCAGTCAAAGCAACCATCGCATTTGGAGCGAGTGTGTCCCGCGGCAAGGCATTTGTAACACCTCATCGGTCTTGCCGCCAGAACTGTAACTCTGGCGTTTACAAAACCGATGAGGATCTTGCCGGCGTCGCCCAAAATTTTGGCCGACGCCACGGGACAACTCACCCACACGGCGCTAAGGCCTCCTGGACCGGGGCGGATGGCGCCAATCCTGATGTTGTCCATGCCGCAACCCGCCTTTTCACGGATCGCAACACGAACATCATCAGCCGTCACTGAGTCGTCCAGGCCCGAGATGCGCAACTCAGCGCACTTCGTAGGCCTGGCGACCTTGACACCATCCGTGTCTGCAAATACTGCCCGCAGCTTCTCGGCGAAGGTGTCCGCCGTCTTTGCGCCATCGGCCCCAGGGAACTCGAGGACCCGAGCTCCCGTCTGGGCGAGGCGCAAGCGGACACCTGCCGCTCCAAAGTCACCGGCGAGACAGTCTCGGGCCGTCTTGAAGACGGCCGCGTAGGACAGCCCGCCGGTAGCCGCCTCCGGTGACACGGTGACCACCACAGCCGCGGTTTTCGGCGGTTGCAGCTTCCGCGGCTTTTTTTGGGTGGCCCTTGGCACCGATGACGACTGCGGGCCAGAGGCCGCCTTTTGGGCAGCCTTCTTGGCCCGCTTCTTGGCCTTCTTTGACTGCTTGGCTCCCCCAACCACCTGCCAACCCTCATTAGAGGGGGCAGATGTGGAGGGGCCAGGCAGACGTGTTGGAGTTGGGAGCGGTGGGAATTCCGCTCCAGCTCTTGCCGCCGTTTTGGGCCCAGTCTTCGACGCAACCGGCTGGGCTGGAGCCTTCACCCCCCGCCGCGTCTTGCGAGCGGCAGCAGTGCCCGGCACAGAGGTCGCCGCCGCGTACGACACGCGACCCCCCACCACGGGGAGCGGGGTCGGCGCCGAGGCGTCCTTCGTCCGCGGTGTCGCGAGCGGCGGCCGAAGAATAGGGGCGGGAAGCAGTCTCTCCTCCAGGCCGGCCAGACGACCGTCCACCAGATTCCCCACCGAGACAAGGATCTGGTGCAGCATCTGCTGCAGGACGTCGTCGGATATCCCGGGTACAGCAGGGGCTGACTGCGACGTAGAGGGAGCCGGCTGGGACGCAGACGGGGCCTGCCGCGACGCAGGCGGAGGCGGCTGCGACGTAGACGGGGCCGGCCGCGGCTCAGACAGGGCCGGCCGGGACGCAGATGGGGCTGGCCGCGGCCCAGACAGGGCCGGCCGGGACGCAGACTGGGCCGGGGCCGGTGCCGGCCGGGACGCTGACGGGACAGGGGCCTCACGCTCAGAGCGCTCCGCCCGAAAGATGGCAAATTGAGCGCTGAGCCCCGCCACCTGCTCCGTCAAGCGGCCGTTGGCCGCCTCGAGGCGAGCCACGTCCCCTGCGAGGGATTCGACGACTCCCGCTAAGGCAGAGGAGGAGTCCTTAAGGGCCCTCACAAAAGGGCCCTTAAGGTTGACGGACTTAGTGGCCACCTTGTGGATAATAGCCACCGCCGCGTCCGCTCTCTCCTGCATGGAGGATGGTGTTTGGGGCACAGAATCCCCCTCCATCGGCTCCTTGATCTTAAGCAGGAGATCTGCTATCTCCTCCTCCGCTTGGAGTTCGCCGTCCGCTCGAGCCCGCCTATAGGATCCCGCCCTACTAAAGGCGGAACCTGACGGGGCCGGCACCGGGGTCAGCGATCGCTCCCTCTGACTGCTTGCCACCTTCGGAGGCAACATCGCCTGAGCGATGTCACTCTCGCAGCCAGTGGGGCGTCCGCGCTTCCGGTCTGCCTCCACGTCCATCGGCTCCGGCGCGTCCGTTCTCGCACCGTGACCGCTGCCGCTCGCCACAACTACGGCGGACTTGGAACGCGTGCGTTCCGATTGTCTTCGGCTCCCAGCAGTCGGATCGACTTCTGGGAGCCCCACCGCTGCAGGCGTTGCAGCCGCAGCAATCTCCTCGTTGGAGGAGTAGGCGTCCGCCTTGCGGAACTGCCCTCGGCTGTTTCTCGACGGGCGCGACACTGCCCCACTTCTTTTCTCCGCGTCCTTCGCGTTAATTTCGGTGCCGGATTTGACGCTCGGCGACGGGCGTGTGTGACATTGAATGCCCCCCCCATAATACGATTGGGGGCTGCCGGAGCCGACTGGCTCCGGGAGGGATTCCCCAGACGCGTCGCGTCTAGGACCCTCCTGGGTAGGTTTTTTCCTATGTTGTTCCATGTCATATTTTTTTTTTTTGAAGTTTAATGTCCTCCGACAGAGGACGCCCTTGGCACTGGACTCCCTCCAGCGATTCAGCTCATTGCCAGGCGTCAGAGCGTGAGCTTGGGGTATTTTTTATAGAGGTTTACGTCCTCGTGGCTTCGAAGAGCCACCGGTCCTGTCCGTTCAGGATTACGGCTGGGCCGGACGGGGTCTGCACCAGACCTGATCCGTCCGCCCCCAGTCCCTCTCGGAACTACTGGCACTCTAATACGCCCTCTGCTAAAGCAGAGGGACGTTTAGAGTGCCCCACGCGGCAGTCTCTAAAGACTCCGTCTCGTATCCCATTTAGTCTGGAGTCTCCTTCTGGGCCTATCCGGCATGAGTGGCTCTATCGGCATAGCCCCAGAAATCATCGACTCACGCAAGCCCCACCACGACGACAACGTAGGGATACATTGGGGGGAATGTAACATAACACTAAATCAACCGTACAACCTTGGGTTTCAACTATTACAAAAAAATTATATTGGTAGTCTATATTTTTTTTTATTGTGTGGTCACACTACTCGTATATCTGTTCATAAGATCACTGAAATGCTATAATCTCATTTTAGAGGTAAGATACCCACAATTAAAGATACCTATTATTTTGTAGAAACTTTTTACAAAAAGTTTAATACACTACACTTTGTGATACTTTAGTCGTCTAGCAGCTAGACATGCAAGTATGTTTGAGAACGTGAGGATTGAGGGACCAGCTTTAATTATAAAGTCATATCGGAAAGCCCGCGGGCTTTAAGTAACTCGTCAACGGCCGAGAATGGGGTTCAAGTGTACCTATTCATTTTTAATTCATTTCATGGAGAAATAATATATTTTTACACAGTATAAAATTAAGTCGCTCGCGCTATCTGTCAGCTTAGATCTTTTATAGTAAGTAGTCAACGGATTTTAATGCTATGTTATGAAATAAAATTTGTATGATATATGTTATATTAATGGAACATAATGTTTCTTAAAAATATAATTTTTGATCGCTTTTATTGTTCATATTGACTAAATAGAATATTTACTACATATATCTTACTTACTTACGTACTTTTTCACTTTTTGACAAAATACGACCCTGAAAAAGTATGTTAGTGTGAGTTATGGTACGTTTCTATTTTAATTTAAGTTTTTACTTTTTTTTATTTAAAATGTTTTGGTGTAGTGATAATAATAATTTATATGCAAAGTATATTTTAAATACCTAACATAGAAATATAAAAAAAATTGAATAAATACGAACAAAGTCACCAGCAAATGCTAATAATACCTATATATATATATTTGAAATGTACAAGTAACACCCTTTCCGATGATACCAAACGGCATATTTATGTCAAGTTCATTTTTTAATACAGTACTTTATGTCGGCTAGAGGGCGCCACATTAAATTGAGTGACGCGTCATATAGCCTATAAGCAGCGGACGATCAAGACACTTCTAACGATACCTCATTTTGTAACACCCATACCTGTCAGTAGGTTCGCAAGTCGCAACCAATGGCCCACCTAGGAGGCGGGTTCAACCATGCAGATCTCATGTTGCAACCCTTTTTTTTTTTTTTTTTTTAACGTGTGGAAATCCCCTCGGACCTTCACCCCACCGGGGCTTGCGGCGGGGCGGTGTGTCGGACTTGAACCGACTAAAACCACACGGTGTGCCACTCTGCGCCTGTGAAGGGAGGAGTCCGGGAACTGCAGTTATTAACACATCCGGACCCCTCCCAGCGCTTGCCCGCACTGTAGCGGGCACCGTCTGCTGGTAAAAATTCTCTATTTAGGCGACGCGCGGCACACGCGTACGCCGCCCCCTCGCGGGTGACCGCTAGAGCGGATGGAGGGGAAAGCCCGTCCCGACCATCCGCGGCCACACTCAGGGCGGCATGAGGCGCTGATAGGCGCGCCTCCGCCGCCCGGTTCGCCGGCGGCGGATTGGGTCCGAGTGGATATCATCCTCCCGGGCCTTCTCTGCCGCCTCCTTCTGCGAGATTACATCTTCGCAGAAGGTTGCGACCGCGGTAAAACTGCTATCGCTACCGGCCATGGAGCGTATGACGGCCGGTAGCGAGAGATCTCCTCCGATGACTGCAGTGAGGGCCCGGCGCTGCGACGCCCAAGCGGAGCAAATCGCCAGCGTATGCTGGGCCGAGTCCTCACTGCAGTCGCAATGGTGGCAGGCAGGACTCAATTCCCTCCTAGCGACCGAGTGCAGGTACTTCCCGAAGCAACCATGCCGGGAAAGGACCTGCGTCAGTCGGAAGGAAAGGGTCCCGTGCTGCCGCCCTGCCCACTCGAGGATGACCGGCTGGAGAGCCTCCACGGCGGCAAAGCCAGCGCGTGGAGTCTCCAGCCGGAACGACCATCTGTCCATAGTGGCTCGACGAGCGGCTTCACGCCATTCGCGTACCTCTTCGGGCGGAGGGCGAAAGCCACTTTCCGCCCGATATCCAGCCACCCGTCGATAAACTTCGGCGAGCACTTCCGCCTCCAAATCCCACGGGGGTGTTCCGGCCAAGGCGCACGCCGCCTCGGTCGACACCGTGCGGTATCCGCGTATGGCTCTGACTGCCAATACCCTCTGAGGCCGCCAGAGGCGGGCCTTATTTCGGGCAGTCAGAGCCGCCACCCACACCGGTGCACCATACAGCGCCATCGACCGGACAACCCCCGTGTATAGGAGTCGCGTTGCGACGCTGGCTCCACCCAAGTTGGGCAAAAGTCGCCTAAGGGCGGAGGCAGCGTCGACCAGCTTCGGACCAAGCTGTCGGAAGTGCTCGTCGAAGAGCCACCTACCGTCGAGGATCAGGCCCAGATACCTCATCTGGGCCCGAACCGGTACGAGGACCGAGTTGACCTCTATGGAGGCGCAGGCGGGTGGACCACGACGGGGCCCATGGAACAATAGGGCCTCCGTCTTGTCCAGGGCCACCCGTAAGCCCAGCGCCTCGATGCGCCCGACCACCAGAGAAACACCCCAGGTGGCCAGGCGCGCCGCCTCTTGGAAGTTCACCCCCCGGGCTGTGACAAGAGTGTCATCGGCGTAACATATTACGCCCAGCCCGGGGGGGAGACGACCTCGTAGGACCCAGTCGTATCCCACGTTCCACAGGAGTGGTCCAAGGACAGACCCCTACGGAACGCCGCACGACATGGGTCGCCGTCTCAAGACGCCCTCTCGGTCCTCGTACACGACGGTACGCTCCTCTAGATAGTCTGCCACTAGCCGCCTCAGGTACTCTGGGACACCGTGGTAGTGGAGTGCTTCCCTGATGCAGCTAAATGGCAGACTATTGAAGGCGTTGGCGATGTCCAAGGACACCGCCAACACCACGCCGCCACAGCTCACTGCCTCTTCGGTCACGGCCCTAAGGCGCATCACGGCATCGACCGACAGGTCGGGCCCCACCTCGCAGAGGTGCCGGACGATGCGGGCAGAGAGTATCCTCTCAAAAAGTTTACCCGCCTCGTCCAGCAACACAATGGGCCTATAGGCCGCGACCGAATCGGTAGGCCGTCCCGGCTTCCTCAACAGGACCAGCTTCCCGCATTTCCAGCACTCAGGGAAGCGTCCGGACGCCAGGCTAGCGTCCAACACTTCCCTGAGGCGGTCCGACATATGGTCGAGGGCTCGGGCCATCACTCGGGCTGGAACCCCGTCCGGCCCGGGGGCGGTGTTCTTGGAACGGATCCGAAGAACAGCCGCCCCAACCTCCGATTTCCTAACGGGCGGCACATTGTCCTCTCTACCCCCGTCGTCTATGACCGCATAGGCCATCGACGGGGGTGTGTGCTCCGCCTGCTCAGGGAAAAGGCCCTCGACCACTTCCTGCAGGAAGCTGGGCTGGAGAGTCTCGGTAAGGGGGGGGGCCCGACGTGCGGAGCTTCTGACGCACCGCACGGTATGGGCGACCCCAGGGGTCAAGGTCGAGACTCTCCAGCATCTCCTTTCTCTTTACCTCTTTGGCGCGGCAAATGACCAGCTTCAGAGTTTTCCGCGCTTCGCGGTACTCCTCATGAAGCTGGTCCCCGCCACCGTCTCCACGGTGACGTCGCCTGCTGCGGGTGTAGGACCTCCGGGCACGAGTACAAGCCGCACGGAGGTCCGCCAACTCCTGGGACCACCAGTAGACCTCCTTCCGCGGAGGCCGACGACCTTGGACGCGAGGCATGGCCGTATCGCAAATCTGCGTAATCGCATCGCGAAAACGGCCAGCCCCCACGTCCACGCCGACCTCCTCGGTCGGGGCCTGCGGAGACAGCCAAGATTGAACAATGGCCGCCTCCTCTAGTAGGTCCCTATCGAGCTTGGCGACAGCCCACCGCGGAAAGCGGGATGTATGCCGCGCCGTGTGACCCCTACTGGGGTCAGTCTGCCCTGGGACCTGGAGAGCTCCAATCGGATATAGAGATGATCCGAGAGCGTCTCGACCTCTTCCAGGACACACCAGTTCCTTACTCGTGCGGCAACAGCAGGGGTAGCGAACGAAAGGTCCACTATCGACCCCCCTTGCTGTCGCACGCACGTGTTGGTGGAGCCTCTGTTCAGCAAACAGAGGCCCACCGAAGCCGCCCACTCCTCAACGGCTTCGCCCTTGGCGTCCGTCCCGGGGGACCCCCACGCAATGGATTTTGCGTTGAAGTCCCCCAGCACGAGGACGTGCCCAGACGCTAATCGCCGCATCGAGGTCTCCAAGCTGTTAAGGAATACCTCGAAGTCGCTCAAACTCCGGTTGGGGGAGAAGTATACACCGTATACGGTGATCCCCCCCCCACTCGGCGGCAACATATCCAGAGCCCTTGTCTTTTAACGACAAGGGCGGGGAATGAGCCGCCGCGGAACCGACGACTGCCACGGAGCCGTCCCAGTCACCCATCCAGTTTGGACGGGGAGGAACGAAGTAGGGCTCCGCGACTACGGCAACACCAATCGACCACTGCGCCATGGTTTGCAGAAAAAGATCCTGCGCCGCGGCACAGTGGTTTAGGTTCGTCTGGACAAGGAGGTTGCAGATTTGATCCATTACTGGATCGTTTCTACAACCCCCTCCATGGGCGTCAACGTTGACGAACGGGCAACGTCAAGGGCAGCCTGGGTCGCTAGGCTAGCCCCCGACGTCTGCCGAGAAGCACGGGGAGGCCTGCAGCCCCCCTGCCCCATCTGGTGATTGGCGGGCTTATTGCCCGCCGCACACACAGGGCAGTGAGGGGCGGCAGAACACTCTGCAGCAATGTGCCCCGGTTGACCGCAGCGGAAACAAAGTCCGCTGCAGTCAAAACAACTGTCACACTTGACGCGTGTGTGTCCCGATGCTAGGCATTTATAGCATCTCATCGGCCTCGCCGCCAGGACTGTGATCCTGGCGCTAACGAAGCCGACGAGCAGCCTGCCGGCGTCGCCCAAAACTTTGGCCGACGCCGCGGGACAACTGACCCACACAAACCGCTTAAACCACTAGACCAACCATGCAGTCAAAAATAAAACTGTAATTTTAAGGTCTTTCATTATTTCAGTAGTAGTTATTCAATTCTAACAGAAATCATTAAAAAAAATTTTTTTCTTTTTTAAAAACAATTTCTCAAAGTGTCTCGGTCTGTCAACGTGTATTCAAAGTACTCGTCAAGACAAATCAAACGACTCCAAACTCGATAGGTTCCGTCGTTACAAAGTTCCTATGACCACCTTCCAGCTTCAACATCAGATCAGCTCCATGTCATCATAATATAGCATTGTCACGCTATATACATATGCCTACAAAAATTCAACACAATCGGTTGAAGATATCTGCAAAATTGAGTTGCAAGATTCCGTCTTAACAAATATAGTTAGATATATACATACATATAATTATTCTTTAAAAAAATTTAATTAAATTCAAGAATACAAATTAACAGTTACAATTTGACACTCACTGGCAACCCACCCTAAAACTTGTCATTTACGTATAAAGTCATCAGTGCGAACTACAAACGGACGTGGTGACACCTTGAATATTCGGCGGGCACTGAATTTTTTGAGCGCGATAAAACTTATTTATTGCAATTTACGGGAGACGATATCTACATACTAAAATGTATGGAACTTTTGTCGCTAAAAATGAATGATGTTTAGCCTTAGATTATGGCTTTTTGGTGAGAATTAATAAAAAACTAAAACGGTAAATCTTTTCTCCATACTTTTTTCTCGCGAAATAAGAAAAAAACATTTAAAATAGAGCACGAAATAGGACAGAGTGTGCTATTAAAAAGGTCGATTTCGATGATTTTGATCTTTGTTAAGGCTTTTTTTCACAAAAATAAAGAATTATTTTATAAATGTCACTCGGTAGATTGGTAGACTGATTTATTAAACTACTGAGATTTTTTTTTTAGTGTCAAATATGAATTGAGTTGTTTGTGTTTTGCAAAACTGCAAGTGCATTTTCGCGCGTTTTTAGGGACGCGACCCTTAAGTAACTTCACACACCGCCACAAGTTAAAATGTCTTATCACTTTGGATACAAGTTCAATATCGTTTTGCAAAAGTTCTGTTGAACTTATTCACAATAAAACATTATTTACATTTACCTAACATCAAAAAATTCCATCTTAACACACCAGGTACACTAATAAAAAATTGACTCTGTGCACGTACACTCAAATCATATGTATTTCAACATTTACTATATATTTAGCACTAGATGTGCCACGCAACCTCCTTTACGTCTCCTATTGCCCGTAGCGTAATAATTTTCTCCCGTTTTTGTAACATTCTTCATTGTTACTTGGCTCCTATTGGTCTTAGCGTGATGATATATAGCCTATAGCCTTACTCGATAAATGGGCTATCTAACACTGAAAGAATTTTTCAAAACGGAAAAGCGGTTCTTGAGATTAGCGCGTTCAAACAAACTCTTCTGCTTTATAATATTAGTATAGATTAGATAAAGCAAGAACATTTAACTGTTACTATTCTTGTTAAGTCGCATTCAACTTATTTTGACAATATTTTAAGTCTGGAATAGCGAATAACTAAATACGTATTACTGTCTCTATTATCTGTGTAAATGACAAGGTTCTATCTCCATACTTATTTTTTTCCAGATGACATTCCTATACAAGCCGGTCAAGTAGTTCCGACAGAATCGACCGACGTCTTATCGTCTATCACCGAAGAAGGTGAGGTAGAAGCAACACCAATACAACGCGGTGGGGTTATTCGAAATTCCAAACCTAAGTTAAGCTCTTTCCCGGTTCTTGGAAAAAAGATAAAAGACGGCAAAGAAAAGACCACAGCTCCCGGAGAAAAGAAACTTACACATAAAGATTCTTCAAAGGGCTTCTTCAATTCTCTTAGCGGTGGAGGTGGTGATATGGTAGACGCTCCACAAAAGTCCTCGAATGCTGACAACTCTGCCGAAGCAAATGGTAGCATGAAAGATGAAAAAATATCTATGACGTCAACCTCAGTTCTCAACAGTACTGAAAATTCTGACACACGCTCACAGGTTACAACCGATTCACTGGATATGGAAACAACACCTCGTTTTGCCGCAATGCAAGTCAGTTCTGTCTAATGATATAGTTGTTATATTATCTCAAGAATATTTTGTTGCATAATAAGTATCTGTTTTGGTGCTTGTAGAATTGTTTGGTATTATGTAAAGGGATCGAAATAGTTCTTTACCCTTAGGAACTAACACAATGTGGGAATTTTCAATAATCAATATATTAACTAATTATAATTGTTTATTAGCTATTGACATAGCGTTAATGGTTGTTTTGTTTATTCTCTGGAAGAGTTTATCCGGAATAAAGTCTAGAGTATTATTTGTTGTTTATATTTCTGTAGGTACTATATTTACGTTAATGATAATTATACTTTTGTGTGTGTGTGTGTGGTGTAGAAAATATTAAAGAAAACCACTTTCTTGGCAGCAAGATGTATATTAATATTTTGTCAATAACAACCAACAATGGAACTAGCAATTCTAAATTCAAAACACAATATTTCTTTTAAACTAACATAACGAAACTCCTTTACATTGCATTCATTTTAACACCCCTCCTCAATGTAACTACATTTATTTAACCCCACACAAAAAAACTTAAAATAGCTAACTAAACAATAAATCAAACTTTAACAATACATAAATCAACTAGAATCTATAGTTGTGTTCATAATGCCACACTTTCTTAAATGTCTTAAAATTAACTCTTTACCTAAAGCCTTAGTTAGCATATCTGCTGGTTGTTCACTAGTTTTAATATAGTTTATGCAGATCTTATTCTCTTTAACTAAATCCTTGACAAAATGATATCGGAGGTCAACATGTTTTAAGCGTTTCATATTATCTGATTTTGCATTTATTATGGCAGACTGATTATCACAGAATATGTTGACTGGACAAACATTTTCATAATTAAAATCTAATAACAAATTTATAAGCCATGACGCATCACTAGCAGCTATGCTCATTGATACATATTCTGATTCTGTAGAAGACAGACTGACAGATGCTTGTTTCTTAGAGCACCATACAACCAGACAGTTTGACAACATAAACATGTAACCCGAGGTAGACTTCCTGTCCTTCTGGTCTCCGCCCCAATCAGCATCACAATATCCTTCCAAAACAATATCATTACATATATACTAATTTGAAATTTAAACTATACTTCACATATCTTAACACCCTCTTTAATGCACTTAATAACTCATTATTTGCACAGGTTTGATACCTACTTAACAGTGACACTGGATAACACAAGTCTGGTCTAGTACCAGATGCAGCATACATTAAATAACCTATAATTTGTCTACATAGGTTCTCAGTAGTGTTATCCGTATAAGTAGTATTATTTGCAAATATTTTGGCATTAAAGTTTTGATCCATGGGAGTTAACATATCCTTACAATCTTCCATATTACATTTTTTGAGAATACTTTCTAAGTAACTTCGTTGATCTAATTCAGTAATACCTGTCTTTAAATCTTGCTTTACATGTATGCCTAGAAAATTTGAAATTAGTCATATCCTTCATTTTAAATTCCTTATTTAACTTTGACTTTATTAGTGAAATATGTTCCTCGCTAGACCCATAAATCAAAATATCATCGACATACAGTAAAATATACATTCTATCCTTACCACTACTCCTTTTATATAAACAAGAATCACACTTAGATCTTATAAATCCTTCTCTATCTATTACAGAATTAAATTTTAAGTTCCAACATTTTGGTGAACTTTTTAAGCCATACAAAGACTTGTTTAACTTGACAATATTATTTTCACCCGAATAAGCTCCTTCTGGCAACTTTATATACACACTTTTATCTATGTCTCCATACAAAAATGCCCCCGTTACATCCAATTGATATATGGGCAAGTTTAATTTAGTTGCTACAGCCACAAAAACTCTAAAGGTCGATAACCTTGCAACAGGTGCATAAATATCACTTAATTCATAGTCACTATTTTGTTCAAACCCTCTAGCTACTAGTCTCGCTTTATACTGCTTAACACTATCATTTCCTTTTAGTTTAAAAACCCACTTGCTACTAATAACTTTTTCACTCACCGGTGCACTACAGAAGTCCCAAGTGTTGTTGTCTCTCAGGGTTTGCAGTTCCCTATTAATTGCCTCCTTCCATTTATTGGCATCTCTCCTGCTCATAGCTTCCTTGTAGGTCTCTGGCTCATTCTCTACACTCACAACATTGTTACACTGATAGAATGATGTTTGTTTCCGTACTCGTTTCACTCCTGAATTCTGGTATTTCTCTAACTGATGATGGAACATCATCAAGCGATTCATAATCACTTTGAGACTCACTTTTATCTACAGATGTGTTTATATTCATACTAGTTAGAGTATCATTCTGTGATTCATCACATTTTACTTCTTCCTCCATCACAAATTCTGGTAGATCATCTTGTGAAGCGGGAGTTGGACTGTTCACATCTAGCATGACTGGTTCAATAAATTTATGACCTTCATTTGCCTCTTTGTTTAAGAAAATGACATCCCTTTTTGTATCTACAGAATTCTTGTCTGAAAAATACACTCTGTAGCCCTTAATATTTTCACCATATCCAACCATCAAACCTTTTTCTCCTTTCACATCCCATTTTCTACGTTTTTCCTTTGGAATATGTACATACACCTGTGAACCGAACACCTTCAGCTGATGAATGTCGAAGCTTTCATTTGTCCACATTTCATATGGCGATTTTCCATCTTTGCCTTTTCCTGTCCTATTCAAGACATAAGCAGCCGTGTTTACTGCTTCTGCCCACAGTTTCTTTGGCAGGCTTTTAGCATAAAGCATAGTTCTTGCAGCTTCAACAAGCGTTCTGTTTTCCCTTTCAGCTTTTCCATTTTGTTCAGGTGTATACGTAACTGTTGTTTGATGTATTATCCCTCGTTTAGAACACGTGTCTCTCACTTCTTTATTTACAAATTCTAGTCCATTGTCAGTTCTAAAAATTTTGACTTTGTTTCCAGTAATATTTTCTGCTTTATTAATAAAATTTTCAAAACAATTCTTAATTTCATGCTTTGTTTTGACAAACTACACCGTTCTAAAATTTGAGTAATGATCCTTCAGCACCACAAAATATCTCGACCCTCCGATCGATTCTACTTCCATGGGCCCGCAGGTATCCCCATGTATTAACTCACATGTTCTGGTGCTCACGTTTCCACTTTTCTTAAATGGTAATCGGTGTATTTTCCCTTTCAAGCAGCTTTCACACTGTGGAACAACAGTTTTATCTATCTTAATTTTAAAATTATTTTTCTACAGTACTTTCTTATTGTGATCAAAGTTTTGGTGGGCAAACTTTTCATGCCAATCATTTATGTCGTTCTTCACTACTTTTGCAGCACTCGCAATCTCGCGTTTGAAGCGAAAATTCAAATAGTAAGAGTTTTCAGTTCTTTTTGCAACAGCACAAACAACATTGTTTTTATTAAAACTTACACAAGTTGTCATCTGTCACTATGACATATCCGCGGTCAGCGGCGCGATTCACCGAGAACAGATTTGTCTTTAGATCGGGCACGAACAATACATTGTCTATGGTCGTATCTAACCATTCACTCCCGTTATGAACTTGCACTGACATCTGTCCATAACCTAACACCTTGATGACAGCGCCGTTACCGACTATGACTGATATTTGTGAAACACTGGTAAATGTTGAAAATAATGAGCGATCACGACACATATGGTCGCTAGCCCCAGAGTCCACTAACCACATTGATCCTTGGTACTGTTCAAACACTAAGTCCGTCACCACAAACGCATTACTTGTCTTCTTATTGTTTTTTGTTTTTCTAAAACGACACTGTGCCTTATAGTGTCCGAATTTACCACAATAATAGCACTTATTATCCACATTTTTATCATTGTCTTTATTATTTTTACACTCGGTTTGAAAATGACCGATTTTACCACACTTAAAGCACTTTACGTTCCTTTTTGCTAAAAACGCCTCAGCCGACGAGGATGCAGTTTCTTCCGTTTTTGTATTTTCCTTCAACCTCTCCTCTTCGACTAATAACCGGGCCACTAAATTGTCGAATGTTTGTTTATCATCCGGTGCAGATTCCCACGCCGATATAAAATGTTTGTATTCGTCCGGCAAACTCATTAGAACTTTAGTTATGACAAACTTATCTGATATGTCCTCACCCATTTGTTTTATTTGACTTTGAATCTCTTGGATTTTTGCTAAAAACATAGACATTTCAACTCCTTTGTCAAATTTGTATTGGAAAAAACGCTGCTGTAATATATGTATACTGGTTTCCGATTTCTGTTCATATATACTTAGTAGCTTCCGCCACATTTCAGCCGACGATGTGCAAGTTATGAGATGTAACATGACATCTTCTGTCATTCTTGTAACCAGTAGCGCCTGAGCCTTAGCATCGCTAGTCTCCCATAGGGTTCGTGCAGCAGCCTCTTCAGGTTTAGCCTTCCGCCCTTCGACAATATCCAGCCATCCATGGCCCCTCAATAGTACTTTAACTTGGAATCTCCATATGTTCCAATTCCTTGTGCCTTCCAGTTTAATCACATTATTACTGTTGCTTCCTTCCATCTTGCCTTCCTGCCTTGCCTTCACTTAGACAAGTATACTCCTTCTCGATGAAAATGTTCTTTTCTTAACCTTCCTTTCCGTTGATATACCAAAATACCAAAAAATGCTTTCACACTATTTTCTTTTGCTTACTTTAGCTTTGCTATTCTACCAGGCTAGTTTGCTGATGTCTGGGACCCATAACCTGTAGAAAATATTAAAGAAAACCACTTTCTTGGCAGCAAGATGTATATTAATATTTTGTCAATAACAACCAACAATGGAACTAGCAATTCTAAATTCAAAACACAATATTTCTTTTAAACTAACATAACGAAACTCCTTTACATTGCATTCATTTTAACATGTGGAAACCCCCACGGGTCACCACCTCCCCGGTCACTCACATCGCAGCTCACTTTCAGGGCTGCTACTTTATATAACATGGCATTAAAAATAATCAAAGAATCGTTCAAAGTTCTTTGTAAACTGTGGTTGCAATGCTCACAGATCTTTCAGAACTAACTGAAGAAATTTTACCGTAGGAGAGACATACCTACCTAGATATGGGCCGACTTGACCGACACGATAGAACTATCTCACAGAAACTGGGGATAAGCGAGTTCTCCAAGTGGGTTACAGGGAACCCAAACCTTTTTTTTTTTTTTTTTTAACGTGTGGAAATCCCCTCGGACCGTCACCCCACCGGGGCTTGCGGCGGGGCGGTGTGTCGGACTCGAACCGACTAAAACCACGCGGTGTGCCACTCTGCGCCTGTGAAGGGAGGAATCCGGGGACTGCTGATATTAACATGTCCGGATCCCTCCCAGCGCCTGCCCGCACAGAAGCGGGCACCCTCTTTCAGGAAAGTCTCAATATAGGCGATGTACGGCAGGACCATCCGCGGCCACACTCAGGGCGGCATGAGGCGCTGATAGGCGCGCCTCCGCCGCCCGGTTCGCCGGCGGCGGATTGGGTCCGAGTGGATATCATCCTCCCGGGCCTTCTCCGCCACCTCCTTCTGCGAGATGACTTCTTCGCAGAAGGTTGCGACCGCGGTAAAACTGCTATCGCTACCGGCCATGGAGCGTATGACGGCCGGTAGCGAGAGATCTCCTCCGATGACTGCAGTGAGGGCCCGGCGCTGCGACGCCCATGCAGAGCAGATTGCCAGCGTATGCTGGGCCGAGTCCTCACTGCAGTCGCAGTGGTGGCAGGCGGGACTCAATTCCCTCCTAGAGACCGAGTGCAGGTACTTCCCGAAGCAACCATGCCCGGAAAGGACCTGCGTCAGTCGGAAGGAAAGGGTCCCGTGCTGCCGCCCTGCCCACTCGAGGATGACCGGCTGGAGAGCATCCACGGCGGCAAAGCCAGCACGTGGAGTCTCCAGTCGGAACGACCATCTAGCCATAGTGGCTCGACGGGCGGCTTCACGCCACTCGCGTACCTCTTCGGGCGGAGGGCGATAGCCATACTCCGCCCGATATTCAGCCACCCGTCGATAAACTTCGGCGAGCACTTCCGCCTCCAAATCCCACGGGGGTGTTCCGGCCAAGGCGCACGCCGCCTCGGTCGACACCGTGCGGTATCCGCGTATGGCTCTGACTGCCAATACCCTCTGAGGCCGCCAGAGGCGAGCCTTATTTAGGGCAGTCAGAGCCGCCACCCACACCGGTGCGCCATACAGCGCTATCGACCGGACAACCCCCGTGTATAGGAGTCTCGTTGCGACGCTGGCTCCACCTAAATTGGGCAAAAGTCGCCCAAGGGCGAAGGCAGCATCGACCAGCCTGGGACCAAGCTGTCGGAAGTGCTCGTCGAAGAGCCACCTACCGTCGAGGATCAAGCCCATACCTCATCTGGGCCCGAACCGGTACGAGGACCGAGTTGACCTCTATGGAGGCGCCGGCGGGTGGACGGCCCATGGAACAATAGGGCCTCCGTCTTGTCCAGGCCCACCCGTAAGCCCAGCGCCTCGATGCGCCCGACCACCAGAGCAACACCCCTGGTGGCCAGGCACGCCGCCTCTTGGAAGTTCACCCCCCGGGCTGTGACCAACGTGTCATCGGCGTAACAAATTACGCCCAGCCCGGGGGGGAGACGACCTCGCAGGACCCAGTCGTACCCCACGTTCCACAGGAGTGGTCCAAGGACAGACCCCTGCGGAACGCCGCACGACATGGGTCGCCGTCTCAAGACGCCCTCTCGGTCCTCGTACACGACGGTACGCTCCTCTAAATAGTCTGCCACTAGCCGCCTCAGGTACTCTGGCACCCCGTGGTAGTGGAGTGCTTCCCTGATGCAGCTAAATGGCAGACTATTGAAGGCGTTGGCGATGTCCAAGGACACCGCCAACACCACGCCGCCACAACTCACTGCCTCCTCGGTCACGGCCCTGAGGCGCATCACGGCATCGACCGTCGAACGCCCCTCTCGGAATCCGAATTGGGCGTCCGACAGGTCGGGCCCCACCTCACAAAGGTGCCGGACGATGCGGGCAGAGAGTATCCTCTCAAAAAGTTTGCCCGCCTCGTCCAGCAACACGATGGGCCTATAGGCCGCGACCGAATCGGCAGGCCGTCCCGGCTTCCTCAACAGGACCAGCTTCCCGCATTTCCAGCACTCAGGGAAGCGCCCGGACGCCAGGCTAGCGTCCAACACTTCCCTGAAGCGGTCCGACATATGGTCGAGGGCTCGGGCCATCACTCGGGCTGGAACCCCGTCCGGCCCGGGGGCGGTGTTCTTGGAACGGATCCGAAGAACAGCCGCCCCAACCTCCGATTCCCTAACGGGCGGCACATCGTCCTCTCTACCCCGCCGTCTATGACCGCATAGGCCATCGACGGGGGTGTGTGCTCCGCCCGCTCAGGGAAAAGGCCCTCGACCACTTCCTGCAGGAAGCTGGGCTGGAGAGTCTCGGTAAGGGGGGGGGGCCCGACGTGCGGAGCTTCTGACGCACCGCACGGTATGGGCGACCCCAGGGGTCACGGTGGAGACCCTCCAGCATCTCCTTTCTCTTTTCCTCTTTGGCGCGGCAAATGGCCAGCTTCAGAGTTTTCCGCGCGTCGCGGTACTCCTCATGAAGCTGGTCCCCGCCACCGTCTCCACGGTGACGTCGCCTGCTGCGGGTGTAGGACCTCCGGGCACGAGTACAAGCCGTACGGAGGTCCGCCAACTCCTGGGACCACCAGTACACCTCCTTCCGCGGAGGCCGACGACCTTGGACGCGGGGCATGGCCGTATCGCAAATCTGCGTAATCGCATCGCGAAAACGGCCAGGCCGCACGTCCACGCCGACCTCCTCGGTCGGGGCCTGCGGAGACAGTCAAGAATGAATAATGGCCGCCTCCTCTAGTAGGTCCCTGTCCAGCTTGGCAACAGCTCACCGCGGAA
This sequence comes from Diaphora mendica, assembly GCA_949125395.1. Taxonomy (NCBI): domain Eukaryota; kingdom Metazoa; phylum Arthropoda; class Insecta; order Lepidoptera; family Erebidae; genus Diaphora; species Diaphora mendica. The sequence goes on from OX421318.1 coordinate 15,568,356, forward strand.
AGCGGGAAGGATGCCGCGCCGTGTGACCCCTACTGGGGCCCTGGGACCGGGAGAGAGGGATATAAAGATGATCCGAGAGCATCTCAACCTCTTCCAGGACACACCAGTTCCTTACTCGTGCGGCAACAGCAGGGGTAGCGAACGAAAGGTCCACTATCGACCCCCCTTGCTGTCGCACGCACGTGTTGGTGGAGTCTCTGTTCAGCAAACAGAGGCCCACCGAAGCCGCCCACTCCTCAACGGCTTCGCCCTTGGCGTCCGTCCCGGGGGACCCCCACGCAATGGATTTTGCATTGAAGTCCCCCAGCACGAGGACGTGCCCAGACGCTAATCGCCGCATCGAGGTCTCCAAGCTGTTAAGGAAGACCTCGAAGTCGCTCAAACTCCGGTTGGGGGAGAAGTAAACACCGTAATCGGTGACCCCCCCCCCCACTCGGCGGCAACATATCCAGAGCCCTTGTCTCTAAGCGACAGGGGCGGGGAATGAGCCGCCGCGGAACCGACGACTGCCACGGAACCGTCCCAGTCACCCATCCAGTTTGGACGGGTAGGAACGAAGTAGGGCTCCGCGACTACGGCAACACCGATCGACCACTGCGCCATGGTTTGCAGGAAGAGATCCTGCGCCGCGGCACAGTGGTTTAGGTTCGTCTGGACAAGGAGGTTGGAGACGTGATCCATTAAGGGATCGTCTCTACAACCTCCTCCATGGGCGACGATGTAGACGCACGAACGACATCGGAGGCAGCCTGGGTCGATTGGCTAGCCCCCGATGTCTGCTGAGAAGCGCGGGATGGCTTACAGCACCCCTGCCCCATCTGGTGATTGGCGGGCTTGTTGTCCGCCGCACAAATAGGGCAGTGAGGGGCGGCAGAACATTCTGCCGCCTTGTGCCCCGGTCGACCGCAGCGGAAACAGAGACCGCTGCAGTCGAAGCAGTTCCCGCACTTGACGCGTGTGTGCCCCGATGCTAGGCATTTATAGCATCTCATCGGTCTTGCCGACTGACTGGACTGTTGCCCTGGCACTCACAAAACCGATGAGAAGCCTGCTGGCGTCGCCCAAAACTTTGGCAGACGCCACGGGGCAACTCTGGGTGAGTTGCCACTGCGCCAAGTCCTCCCGGACCGGGGCGGATGGCGCCAACTCTGACGCTCTCCGCGTTGCAACTCGTCTTTGCCCGGATTGCAACGCGAACGTCGTCGGCCGTCACCGAATCGTCCAGGCCCGAGATGCGCAACTCAGCGCATTTTGTAGGCCTGGCGATCTTGACACCATCCGTGTCCGAAAACACTCCCCGCAGCTTCTCAGCAAATGTGTCCGCCGTCTTGGCGCCTTCAGCCCCAGGGAACTCGAGGATTCGAGCTCCCGTTTGGGCGAGGCGCAGTCGGACCCCTGCTGTCGCGAAATCGCCAGCGAGACAGTCCCGGGCCGTCTTAAAGACGGCCGCGTAGGACAGTCCTCCACTTGCCGCCTCCGGTGACACCGTGACCACTACAGCCGCCTTTTGGGCAGCCTTCTTGGTCCGCTTCTTGGCCTTTTTGGACTTCTTGGCCCCCCCGACTTCCTGCCAACCCTCATTGGAGGGGGCAGTTGTTGAGGGGCCAGGCAGAGGTGTTGGAGTGGGGAGCCGGGGAAGCTCCGCGCCAGCCATTGCCACCGTTTTCGGCCTCGTCGGCTGCGCCGCCGCCGCCGCAGCCTTCTTGGCCGGAGCCTTTGCCCGCTGCTGCGTCTTGCGTGCGGCGGCAGGGCCCGACACCGACGCCGCCGCCGCGTACGTCACACGACCCCCCACCACGGGGAGCGGAGTCGGCGCTGAGGCAATCTCCCGCCTCGGAGTCGCCAGCGGTGGCCGAACTACAGGGGCCGGAGGCAGCCTCGCCTCCAGGCCCGCAATCCGACCGTCCACCAGGTTCCCCATCGCATGCAGCATGTACTGCAGCATCTGCTGCAGGACATCGTCGGATACCCCGGGGACAGCAGGGGCTGACTGCGACGTAGACGGGGTCGGCTGGGACGCAGACGGGGCCTGCCGCGACGCAGACGGGGCCGGCCGGGACGTAGATGGGGCCAGCCGCGTCGATGACGGGGTCGGGGCCGGTTGGGACGCAGAAGGGACAGGGGCCTCGCGCTCAGAGCGCTCCGCCCGAAAAACGGCGCTAAGCCCGGCCACCTGTTCCGTCAACCAGTCGTTGGCTGCCTGGAGGCGAGCCAAGTCTGAAGCTAGGGTCTCCACCACCTCAGCAACGGCAGAGGAGGAGTCCTTGAGGGCCCTCACAAAAGGGCCCTTCAGGTTCACTGACTTGGTGGCCACCTTGTTTATTATGGCCACCGCCGCCTGTGCTTTCTCCTGCAAGGAAGTCGGTGTTTGGGAAACTGAATCCCCCACCACCGGCTCCCCGATCTTGAGCAGGAGACCAGCGATCTCCTTCTCCGCCTGCAGTTCGCCGTCCGCTCGAGTCCGCCTGTAGGACTCCGCCCTACAAAAGGCGGAATCTGACGGGGCCGGCACCGGGGTAAGCGATCGCTCCCGCCGACTGCTTGCCACCTTCGGAGGCAACATCGCCTGAGCGATGTCACTCTCGCAGCGAGTGGGGCGTCCGCGCTTCCGGTCTGCCTCCACGTCCATCGGCTCCGGCGCGTCCGTCCTCGCACCGGAACCGCCGCCACTCGCCACAACCACGGCGGACTTGGAACGCGTGCGTTCCACTGTTCTTCGGCTCCCAGCAGTCGGAACGACTTCTGGGAGCCCCACCGCAGCAATCTCCTCATTATAGACCGAGGGCAGAAGGGCGTTCGCCTTTCGGAACTGCCCTCTGCTGTTCCGCGTCTGCCTCTTTGTCTCTGTTGGCGCGTCCTTCGCTATTTCGGTGCCGGATTTGACGCTCGGCGACGGGCGTGTGTGGCATTGGGTGCCCCCCCTTTAATACGATTGGGGGCTGCCGGAGCCGACTGGCTCCGGGAGGGATTCCCCAGACGCGTCGCGTCTAGGACCCTCCTGGGTAGGTTTTCTCCTAATGTTGTCCATTGTCATTGAGTTTTTGAAGTTTAATGTCCTCCGACAGAGGACGCCCTTGGCACTGGACTCCCTCCAACGATTCAGCTCATTGCCAGGCGTCAAAGCGTGAGCTTGGGGTATTTTTTATAGAGGTTTACGTCCTCGTGGCTTCGAAGAGCCACCGGTCCTGTCCGTTCAGGATTACGGCTGGGCCGGACGGGGTCTGCACCAGACCGGATCCGTCCGCCCCCTGTCCCTCTCGGAACTACTGGCACTCTAATACGCCCTCTGCTAGAGCAGAGGGACGTTTAGAGTGCCCCACGCGGCAGTCTGTAAATACTCCGTCTCGTATCCCATTTAGTCTGGAGCCTCCTTCTGGGCCTATCCGGCATGAGTGGCTCTACCGGCATAGCCCCAGAAATCATCGACTCCCGCAAGCCCCACCACTACGACAACGTAGGGATACATTGGGGGGAGGGAACCCAAACCTGCGGCTAGAAGTGGTTCAGAGGAATTAATATTAATAATAGTTGTTCCTGGATCCCTCCTATTGCAGTCGCACACTATCTGGTTTTGGTCGTAGAGTCGGTTGGATTCCAACACACCAACCTATATCGCCAAGCCCGGTGAGGTTACGGCCCGAGGGTACGACGACACATGTAATAATAAAACATGTAAAATTTTAACAAAAACAAAAACCGACTTCAAGGTTCGATTCGATTTCTCTTGGATGCCATCATCAGCCATTATCATGGTACCACCGTTGGGACATCTCCTTTCCATTAAAAAAATAATTTGCATTAAAAGAGTTTTGATCCTTATAAGAAACAGGATCGACTGGCATCAAAAAAGTTTTTGTTTAAAATGTCAATTTTCTTGCTGACTGTAAATTTTTTCAAAAATCTGTAAATGCAGTTAAAAATATCTTAAAAAACTATGGATAGTCTCCTGAAAGCGTTTTCCTGTAACTATAACTGTTAAGGTACCTGCCCTTACTGTCCCGTCTCAAAAACTCATTCTGTGTAGGTACAACGTGATGTTGTTCGTTACAACATTACCAAAAATTCACGGGCCTACGCAAATTATTCTGACCTTAGACCAATACTTTTTAACCTAACTAGATGTGACTATTTCATTGGTGCGCAATTTTATTTTCTAAGAAACGAAATAGGTATATTTCTGCTTTCATAAGACTGATAGCGATTACTTCAGGTCATTAGTTTATCTGTAAAACCGAAACGAACAAATAAATAAAGTGAAGAAATTGTAGAAACCTTTAAATGTTTTCATTCCTGTAACTTAAAATATTTAAATGTAAATTGTTTGAGAAACAATGACTTATAGGAATCTTATAGAAGACAAGTGTATCCAAATTACACCGAAGCTTTAATCTAAACTGTAAACCCTATTTTTCTTTTCTGTGCGGAAACCCCTCAGATACCTACCACCCACCGGAGGGGTGGATAAGTCATTCCCAAACCATGTAATGTTACATACAAGACTTTATCTACACCCATGATATATATGAATCCTCTATAAAAAGTTCTATAAATGGCGAACAAAAATGGCGGGATATGACGTGAATTCGAGTAACAGTTTTATTTTAAATTCTAAAGCCGGGTCTCCTGCGACACTGTTTAATCTTTTTAAACACCAAACATCACATATTTATCAAAATATGGGCGTGGCCTAACTGTTTTGTAAATTTTAACAAGCAAACATGTTATCCAAAGCGGACTGTAAACATCCCAGCGTATACTTCTCGTATAATGAAACTGAACTAACATTAATACTTATATTATTCATATTTATACTATAAAAGTAAGTAAGTAAGTGTACTATAAGTCATTTTGTCGAGTAGATAAAAGATTTTTGCTTTTGGAGTAATCGTGTTTGATGTTCGTTTAAAAGTCCGTCTCCTGCGACTTTTCGCTAACATTTTTAGTTAACAAGTTTAGTTCGTTTGTTTTGTTATTTTTAGCCGCAGGAGACACGCCTGTAGGCGCTGTGGTAGTGAAAGGCGCGTGCCTGACAATGTTATTTTTTTAAAATGTTTCAGAAACTTTTATATAGGATATTAAGCATGGTTGTAGTTATAAGAATATAAGAAAAGAACGCCCGAAGAGTTGCAACGACTACGGTATTTGTACACTAGTAAGTGTGTTTCGTGTTTCATCAAATAGTTCCTTTTCCGTTATGTTGGCATTAGGTTGGTATAGTAAGAAAACAAAGTAAGACAGATGAATACATTCTTCAGGGAAATAAAAAGTGTATATATTGTGTCAATCTAACTTAAAAATATCTCCCTTAGTGTAATGTAAGGTAATGTAGTAATAAAAGCAACACTTGTTTGCGTTACTACCAACATGGCGGCAAAGGATACTTCTATGAAACGCACTACGGTACTAAAGAACTTGTCGCTAAACCTCAAAATCTGAAATAAAATTATTATTACCTTAAAAACAAAAAACCCTAATGCACCTAACCTTATTATTATTGTTTACGTGCTTAATCTTTCTTTGTCCGTAAAGTACCTATTTAGTTTGACTAATTTGAATACCTAGGTATACATTTATCATATTTATGCAGTTATTTCATTATTTGATTAATTATAAAGCATACAAACAATGCCTTAGTCAGTCGAATTTAATATAGATAGATAGGCTAGCCGAGGCCCACGGTGTTACCCGCGTAAAGGCGAAGCTAGTCTAAAAAGTAGCCCAAGTTATTCCTTACATCATCAGCTAATTGTCAATTAAAGTCTCGTCAAAATCGGTCCAGCCGTTCCAGAGATTAGCCGGAACAAACAGACGGACAGACAAAAGTTGTAAAAATAATAATAGGTCTTTACCTATGAAATTGCCGTTTTGTATGCAATAAGTGAAAGTACTTATTTTTTCAAACTTTTTTATTTCTGTTATTCGAAGTAATCACCCATGCAATCGATGCATCTTTGACGCAACGCATTGGCAGTTTATTGATGCCTTTCTTGTAAAAACCAGCTGGACGGGAGGCAACAAACTCTTCAAAGGCATTTTGTACTGCCTCTCGGGAATTGAATTTTTTACCCACTAAAAAGTTGTCTAAATTTTGGAAAATGTAATAGTCGGTAGGTGCAAGGTCTGGTGAGTATGGCGGATGAGGGAGAGCTTCCAACCCCAGCTCTTGCAGCTGCTTCACGACAACGCGCGACCCCATACTGCGCAACAGACAGTCTCCAAGCTGCAAGAGCTGGGGTTGGAAGCTCTCCCTCATCCGCCATACTCACCAGACCTTGCACCTACCGACTATTACTTTTTCCAAAATGTAGACAACTTTTTAGTGGGTAAAAAATTCAATTCCCGAGAGGCAGTACAAAATGCCTTTGAAGAGTCTGTTGCCTCCCGTCCAGCTGATTTTTACAAGAAGGGCATCAATAAACTGCCAATGCGTTGGCAAAGATGCGTCGATTGCATGGGTGATTACTTCGAATAACAGAAATAAAAAAGTTTGAAAAAATAAGTACTTTCACTTATTGCATACAAAACGGCAATTTCATAGGTAAAGACCTATTATTTTGGTATACGTACCTACCGTGTACCTATACATACATATGCATTTAGTAAAAAGCGGCTACGTATTTTAATATTACAAAGAGACACTCCTATTTTATTTATTTGTATATACTTAAGTAGATGTAAAGATCGTAATGTTCATTACTTTTAAGCAGTCGGGTCTTTGTTTTAAGCCGGCTCTACACTCGCGGCGCGAACGGCCGCGAAAGTCCGCGACAACTGCGAATCGCGAGTGTAGATGTTGTTCACGCCTTCTCGTTCGCGCTTCGCACCGTTCCCCGATGAGTGTCGGTTTTTTGGCCCGCGACAAAGGGTTTGCGGCACGCGAACGTGAACACAACCACACTCGCAGTTTTCCGCAGTAGCATACAAGACATCGTAGGGAGTGGTTGTACGTGCGTTGGTGATTGACTTAAATATGAATGCATGCATGGAATAATGATCTGGAACTGACCCTCATTGAGTGTTATCAAGCTGACACAAAGACCATAAAAATAAGAATAAGGTTCATGATGCCTGGACACGCATAAGTACTATCTATACTTATAATAAAAATGTAACAGGTCCAATTCTGTACATTAAAGATATTGTGAAATTTTTTTTTGGAGGGCTCTTTATAATCGATACTGAAGCCAAAACTGTATTTTTTTTCATTTTTGTCTGTCTGTCTTTCCGTCTGTCTGTCTATCTGTATCTTGGCCGCGCATCACGCCGAAACTACTGAACGGATTCAAATGAAACTTGGCATGATTTGAGTTCATACTACGAGGTAGGACATAGGATACTTTTTATCCCGATTCAGCACGGTTTCCTGGGGGGAGGGGATTAAAGTCAAAATATGTACATAGTTGTAATTCAATAACACATGGTCCGATTTCATTCATGCTTTTTTGCTAGAAAGAAAAAAATAAAAGATAACGAGAAAAGTTTTTTTTTTGTCCGCGACTGTACACTGTCTGTGGGAAGCTGAGACAGATATGTAAATATGGCGGTACGAAGTTCGCCGGGTCAGGTAGTCTTAAATATACCTGTAGCTGAGTTAAAGAAAAAAGAATCACAATGGCAAGAAGTGACACAGCAGCAGCAGAAATCACGTCGTCGTCCATCATAGTCGCGAACAAGACTGTGAAGCTTTGCGAGTGTGGAGGGACACAGTTCACGGCGCGAATCACGGCGTTTATTCTCGGCGTGAATTCATGGCGCGAACGGCCGCGAAAGCCTGCGACAACTGCGAATCACGAGTGTAGATGTTGTTCACGCCTTCTCGTTCGCGCTTCGCACCGTTCAGCCGGCTCTACACTCGCGTGTGACGCCGCGCCGTGAATTCACGCCGAGAATAAACGCCGTGATTCGCGCCGTGAACTGTGTCCCTCCACACTCGCAAAGCTTCACAGTCTTGTTCGCGACTATGATGGACGACGACGTGATTTCTGCTGCTGCTGTGTCACTTCTTGCCATTGTGATTCCTTTTTCTTTAACTCAGCTACAGGTATATTTAAGATAGTACTTAGCGTGTCCAGGCATCAAGTCTCACCTTCTCACCATCAATATACGGTTGCCTAGAAGAGATTGCCGTTGAGCAATAAGGCCGCCAGCTGTACTACCGATCTACCTAGCTTTAAGTTATGTACTTAGTTATCTGGTGTACAATAAAGCGATTTATTATTATTCCACGTAGCATCCATATTTAAGTCAATCACCAACGCACGTACAACCACTCCCTACGATGTCTTGTATGCTACTGCGGAAAACTGCGAGTGTGGATGCGTTCATGTTCGCGCGCCGCAAACTCTTTGTCGCGGGCCAAAAAACCGACACTGATCGGGGAACGGTGTGAAGCGCGAACGAGAAGGCGTGAACAACATCTACACTCGTGATTCGCAGTTGTCGCGAGCTTTTGCGGCCGTTCGCGCCGCGAGTGTAGAGCCGGCTTTACCCGATCAGTGTCGGTTTTTTGGCCCGCGACAAAGAGTTTGCGGCGCGCGAACGTAAACGCATCCACACTCGCAGTTTGCAGCAGTAGCATACAAGACATCGTAGGGAGTGGTTGTGCGTGCGTTGGTAATTGACTTAAATATGAATGCTACGTGGAATAATAATAAATCGCTTTATTGTACACCAGATAACTAAGTACATAACTTAAAGCTAGATAGATCGGTAGTACAGCTGGCGGCCTTATTGCTCAACGGCAATCTCTTCCAGGCAACCGTATATTGATGGTGAGAAGGTGTAATAATGATCTGGAACTGACCCTCATTGAGTGTTATCAAGCTGATACTCTGGCAGTCGCAACACAAAGATCATAGAAATAAGAATAATGTTCATGCTTGATGCCTACACACGCATAAGTGCTATCTTAAATATACCTGTAGCTGAGTTAAATAAAAAGAAGGAATCACTTATGTCAAGCTATAGATCGTATAGAAAGAAAGTGAAGGACTCTATCCACAACGGTGCAAGTTCCATCCATCTCCTTTTTGTATGCTTCTTAACTTTAACACAAAGGTAATTATAATACGCAATGGCAAGCAGTGACACAGCAGCAGCAGAAATCACGTCGTATCCATCATAGTTGCGAACAAGACTGTGAAGCTTTGCGAGTGTGGAGGGAAACAGTTCTCGCGCGGATAACGGCGTTTATTCACGGCGCGACGTCACACGCAAGTGTGGAGCCGGCTTTATAATAATGGTTTCATACTATGTAAACTTAAAGATATATTATTGTAGGTAGATAAATACATTATATACCTACATATTGGTATAAAAGTTACCAATAGGTACATGTACCTAACTCACTTATGACCTCTGATCATGAGTTCGTAGATAAAGTTATCATTATTTACACAAATATATAATTACACCAATAGGTAAGTAGTCATTTGTAATTGACAAGTAGTTTGTCAGATTCCGTCGTGATCACTTGTGAGGCACTGGGTCACCAAGATGAAGTACTTATTTCCACTAGGTGTGTTTGCGTTGGTTGCGGTTTCTTCGTGTTTCGCAAGTGACCTCATTGTCGGCAGTAATTTAAACAGTCGTTTAATATGGCAACATAAAGCAGAATACATTGCCTTTCCTTTCGTAAAGAGGGTTAAAGAAGTGTTCTATAGTGATCCAGGCCAGCAAATTATTAGGGTAAGAAAAATCACCTGTTCTTGACTATAAAATGAGTTTAGTAACAGTTTATATAAGTCTGTGATTTTCTCAATCATCTAGTAATTTTTTACCTGTTAAATGCATATGGATGCCAATAGATGCCATTAGCTCACATAAAATATTTTCATTAGGATTTATAATAACCTGCTTGAGAAGTCCTTACCACTATTGTATGGGAGTATTTTTAAATACTGCAATTAAATTTAGTGCATAAAACCTCATTCCTACAAAAAGATGATTCGCACCGTATCTCTGAGTCTGCGATATACCTACTGTATTTTGGAAATTAAAACACATCCAAAATTATTGTTTTAATCATAATTTATTGACTTTTCCCAAACAGAAAAAAAATGCCATAGATTTTATCATTCTGAAAAAAGACCCGCGATGGTCGCGATCGGTGACTCATAAACTACATTCGTCTTTACGAGGATTGGAATTCAATAAATTGTCTTATGTGTGTTTACTAAAACTCATTCAAAATCTTTTAAACTGTTCCTAATAATTATTCTTCATTCTTATTTTCAGAGTATTGTAGCAAGAGATCTCGAGCACTCCTCAGGAAGTGCAACCATAACTGCTGGTGGATTAGGATTTTCTTTTGTCAATCTCAAACTCAAGAGCGAAAGAGGCTGTGGTCTTAATTACTTAGTTGAAATATACGTATAAAATACCTACTTATTTGTGTGTGTTATACCAAAGAACTATATTCGTACTCCTACAAATAACCGCGCATAAGAGTAACTTCTTTTAATCAGGACAGTTTTAATTCTTGTAATCCTTTTCATACTTATCAAATTAATTTCGTTAGAAATATATAAAACTTCTACAATTAAATATTCAGTTAACCTCGAACGAATATTATTGGCTTATAATTTTATATTACCTACCTACCTATTTGCCTATTCCGTGTTTCAATGTCAATGCCTCAGTAGTATGTCCTTCAGTTCCAATCAATATCCTAACCTCGCAACATTTCATATTATACAGTACCAATTAAAGTAGTCTATATAGTTATTAAGGCTATATTACACCGGGGCAACACTGTGCGGCATTGTGGCATGCCACAAGGCCGCATGCTACAAATTCAAAAATGTCGCACATTGTGACAAGAACCGTGCGGCATGGAAACACCTTGCGTCATGTGGCAGACTGTCGTATAGCTCTAAGGTCGTAACTTGTATCCGAGCATAATGGATTCCATGCGACATTTTTCGTGCGTCAAAACAGTTTTTAGGTTATGTTTTTGTTTGTATTTGTTTTGGAAAGTGAGAATTATCGGTCATGGAGTGGTGTAACGAAAAATATTTAGACTTTATTGAGGATTATAGAAAGAGTGAAGTGTTATGGGATGTCCGCAATTCAAATAAATTATAAAAATAATAGAGTGAAGCGTGATGTTTTACTTGGTCCTGCACAAAAATACAATTCAGATGAAGATTCTGTCGAAAAGAAAATAAAGAACCTCAGAAGTGCATTCTACAGGGAACACAATCGTCTCACCAATAAAAAAAGCGGTTCTGGATCTACCAAAGTGTTACGACAAGCGTAATTATGACCTGGTTGACCTATAAAGATATACTAGAGGGGTCCGAGAAATGAAACCACAACTGTAATCTGATCTAACTAGTAAAGCTTATGTAGCAGTCTAGCCTTTATTTTAAAACATATTAAAACATCTTATACTACACCAAGTATACAAACAATAGCGCGACTCAGAAGAATGATACAACGCCATCTGTCGACACATGATATAAACATGTTTGTTCTAAATTATAAACTATTTCGGTCGTAAACATACCGCCCACCAAGGACATTTAGTGCCAAAATGTCCTTCGAGAATAACAAAATAATATATAAAGTAATGTTAGTAACAATTAGAAAATAAAATGATAAAATATCCGTGACATATAGGCAATAAACACACAGTATCTGTCAATAAGTACGTCGACAGACAAAGAAGTGGAAAGGTTAAAAAGGGCAGTTACGTGATACATAAACTACATTGATAACTCTTACTTACATTTAGGATCGAGTTATATAGAGCAAATAAATAAATAAATTCTTGAGCATTATCATTACTATAGTTTATTCCCATTTTAAAAATGCTCCAGCATTTTACTGCTCAATGGGTTGATCTTTGACCTTATCTACGCATGATAATTTAATTAGTAGGTATAAGGTACTCTAGCCTCTCCAAACTCCCGCCTTTTCAATAACAATAATGTGTGGTAAAAACCTTCAAAAGCTCTACGGCTCAGTATTAGGTAATTTATTTATTACTTGAAATACAAATATATATGTATATGGGTACGTCGGCAGAGTTAATGCTCTTATGGCAATCGACCGATTTGGCGTGTGCGTGTGAACTGAGGGACCATAGTGATATTTTTGTTTGAAATTTGTATAAGATTTAGTAGTAGGCTCAAAACAATTGTAGAACAAATATGAGAATTTGTAAAAAAGATATGTTAAAAACTACAGCGTGGTCCCTCCTTTAAGTGTGGTCCCTCAATCCTCACATACCATCAGCCAGATCTCGGCAAGTATGTAAAAAAATAAGGTATTGTGACTGCAGACATTTAGTAGAGAATTTGTAAAGATATATACTAAATAACTGAGCACAAATCATCAACGATTAAAAAAATACAACGACTATACTGTGGTCCCTCAGTCCACACACTAAAGATTTTGTTATACTGAATATTATCACATCAACGGAATGAAATCTTTAATTTCTTACATAATGTTTTAGAACAAGGCTTATAGCAATTTGTAAAAAATAAATTTAAAAAAAACATCGACGCACTTTGAAGATATTTATAATTAAAGCTGGTCCCTCAATCCTCACGTTCTCAAACATACTTGCATGTCTAGCTGCTAGATGACTAAAGTATCATAAAGTGTAGTGTATTAAACTTTTTGTAAAAAGTTTCTACAAAATAATAGGTATCTTTAATTGTGTGTATCTTACCTCTAAAATGAGATTATAGCATTTCAGTGATCTTATGAACAGATATACGAGTAGTGTGACCACACAATGAAAAAAAATGTAGACTACCAGTATAATTTTTATTGTAATAGTCGAAACCCAAGGTTGTACGGTTGATTTAGTGTTATGTTACATTACGTATCTTTACAAAGCATGAAATACTTATCACCATTTAGGCTGTGTTTCAAGGAAGCTTTATGTACTTATAATACCCCAGTATTTTACAAACCATTATGTTAACATAGTGGTATTATTTATACAGCTCAGTTTTATACGTTTTATCAACACATAAAATTTAACATTTAACCCCTTACCGCATGAATTATCAAAGAGGTGGAATAAAAAATGTTTTTTTGTTAAATAGTGTTTAATTGGGTCTACATAATGAGATCAAAGTGAAAAAAAAATTCTGAACCTATATATTAGAAATTATTATATGACGCCATATATGGCTTCGCATGCGTTATAGTCATCTAATGCGAAGCCATATATGGCTTCGTATGTGCTAAAGAAAAATATTAACTATATTTCGTGGAAGTCCTTCAAACAATTGCGTTTGTCGTTATAACATAAATAAATATTACATTTTTCACATTTACTGAAAGAACGATATTTTGAACAATACTGACATATTTGTCGCATGTTTTTCTTCCAAATGGGAAAGTGATTTATTTTATCAGAGCGTACGGAATCCAAATGAAGGGCTTGGTGTCTGGCAGGGGTCTTCCTAGGCTTTTTTGCAGGCACTGGGGAATCAGGTAAGCTAGAAGTGCCTCCTCAATTCAATGTCGGAGTTCCGAGGGTGCTAGAAGGACGACCACGTTTTTTTGGCATTGAAGCTTTTTCTGCTTTACGCAAGTGTTCAGAAACTGCGAGTTTGAAATCAAACAAAGCCATGTATTGGGGAGACGTTATATCTTGACATATTTTTTCTTGTCGAACATAGCGACGTTTGGTTGTTGTCGGCTCGCTTCCCACATATGCTGAAAGTAAATTGACAGTCTTGTTATCAAACCAGGAAACTAAACCCAGCTTCACACCCTCTATGACTGACACCTTTACTTCCATGCTCCCTCGTCCTCGTTTTTTCAATTCCTTTTCTAGGTATGTCTCTATTGTGTTTAGTTGTTATTTTATATCCGGTAATTCTGAATTACCTTTGAATACAAAATTAGTTTTGTCGTAAGCTGATATTTTCCCTTTTTGCCAAATAACCCGTCCTTTTTAACCTTTTTTCCCTTAGCTTTCGATGTAGATGCAGGCTGTAAGTTAGTCAATGGAACGTCATCGGAGAAATCGGATTCCGACTCAGCAATAAAAATATGTCATTGGTGAATGCAGTTAGGTTCAAAATCATCATCACTGTTAGAAGAAATATCATCATCGCTCAAGCTGCCATCAACAGGAATAACATTTACATGCTTGGAGGTCCCATAGATTTCCGGAATAAGAAAAAAGAAACCGTGACCGCATACGAAGCCAAATATGACAGCAGTATTTTTTACTCTAACGCATACGAAGCCAAATATGGCAGATTGGAAAAAGACAACGAAAATATGCGAAATCAACCAGATATTGAAAAAAACAAAATGTTATCATGTTTTAAAATATATAAAGCATAAAGCTATATTTTTATTCAATAGTTTACTAACCGTTTTGTGTTTTATTTTGAATCCCAAAAGTTGCACTCTTTTTTCTGACATTGTACTCTGTGGATCACATCCTTAAATATTCTTGACAAATGACATTAGCCATAAACAAATTATTTACGTTTCTTTTCACGGTAAATTTGTTCTTCTAATTTCAGTTTTATTTTAAAGATTGATTTATTCTGTAAGCTAAGAAAAAATCATAAACTTTGTGTCCACATATGGCTTGGTATGCGGTAAGGGGTTAAAAACACAGGATTTTGTAAAATATTTACAAAAAGTCCGCGATAGTACCTATCGCGATCTATATTAATATTATACATTTGAAAGTGGCTTAGTCTGTTTCTCTATTACGCTTTCACGGCTAAACCAATAACAGTGCCTGCACTTGGTAAGGCATATAACTTATTGTAATACTATTGTTTAAGTATGTGAAAAAAAAAGCTAGATAGAACTTTTTTTCACAAAACAGAGTCATTCGCATTTTTTGCCAGGGCGTTACAGTACGGACCAACAAATCTTCTTACATTCATTAAGTTATAACCAAATTTTACGTACTTAAACAAAAGTATTACAATAAGTTATATGCCTTACCAAGTGCAGGCACTGTTATTGGTTTAGCCGTGAAAGCGTAACAGAGAAACAGACTAAGCAACTTTCAAATTTATAATATTAATATAGATCGCGATAGGTACTATCGCGGGCTTTTTGTAAATATTTTACAAAATCCTGTGTTTTTAAATGTTTAATTTTATGTGTTAATAGAACGTATAAAACTGAGCTGTATAAATAATACTACTATGTTACCATAATGGTTTGAATAATACTGTAAAAAAGTACATAAAGCTTCCTTGAAACATAGCCTAAATGGTGATAAGCGACTAAAAGCTATTTTATTTCATGCTTTGTAAAGATACGTAATGTAACATAACACTAAATCAACCGTACAATCTTGGGTTTCGACTATTACAATAAAAATTATCTTGGTAGTCTACATTTTTTTTCATTGTGTGGTCACACTACTCGTATATCTGTTCATAAGATCACTGAAATGCTATAATCTCATTTTAGAGGTAAGATACACACAATTAAAGATACCTATTATTTTGTAGAAACTTTTTACAAAAAGTTTAATACTCTAAACTTGGTGATACTTCAGTCATCTAGCAGCTAGACATGCAAGTATGTTTGAGAACGTGAGGATTGAGGGACCAGCTTTAATTATAAATATCTTCAAAGTGCGTCGATATTTTTTTTTAATTTATTTTTTACAAATTGCTCTAAGACTTGTTCTAAAACATTATGTAATAAAATAAAGATTTTATTCCGTTGATGTGATAATATTCAGTATAACAAAATCTTTCGTGTGTGGACTGAGGAACCACAGTATAGTCGTTGTATTTTTTTTATCGTTGATGATTTGTGCTCAGTTATTTAGTACATATCTTTACAAATTCTCTACTAAATGTCTGCAGTCACAATACCTTATTTTTTTACATACTTGCCGAGATCCGGCTGATGGTATGTGAGGATTGAGGGACCACACTTAAAGGGCTGTAGTTTTTAATATATCTTTTTACAAATTCTCATATTTATTCTACAATTGTTTTGAGCCTACTACTAAATCTTATAAAAATTTCAAACAAAAATATCACTATGGTCCCTCAGTTCACACGCACACGATTTGGCGATGTAAAGAGTTTTAACTTTTTTTATTTCAAATGTTTTGGTGCCTCTATAATATTATTTTCTTTGCAAACTATATAATCTATTTTTAAATAGCTACCATAAAAATATCACAATTATCGAATAAATACGGACAGAGTCACGAGAAAATGCTAATAATAATCTTATATATAAAATTCTCGTGTCACAATGTTAGTTACCATACTCCTCTGAAACGGCTGGACCGATTTTTATGAAATTTGGTGTGCATATCGGGTAGGTCTGAGAATCGACCAACATCTATTTTTTTATAACATTTTTTATTGCAAAACAAGGTTTGCCGGATCAGCTAGTAATATAAATATTTTTAAAATGTACAAGTAACGCCTTTTCGAATGATACCAAACAAACCACGGCATATTTATCTTAAATGTATTTTTTAATTCAGTACTTTATGTCGGCTAGAGGGCGCCACATTAGATTCAGTGACACGTCATATAGCCTATAACTAGCGGACGATCAAGATGCTTCTAACGATACCTCATTTGCCTTATTCTGACTAGTAGTTTAGAAAGAATGAGGGAACAGACAAGCATACCATAGAAATATCACACTTATCGAATAAATACGGACAAAGTCACGAGCAAATGCTAATAATATGTACCTATGTATTTTTGCAATGTACAAGTAACGCCCTTTCTAATGATACCAAACACGGCATATTTATCTTAAATGTATTTCTTAATACAATACTTTATGTTGGCTAGAGGGCACCACATTAGATTCAGTGACACGTCATATAGCCTATAACCAGCGGATTTTAATTGAAATTATTAATAAATGGCTTATGAGTTTTAAAATTATTTATCAATTTGTTACGTATATCTTCCTTGTTAGACACAGTGAATACTCCTCGGTTGAACATATTTCTCGGGTGTGGCGTGAAAGGAATGACATCCAAGTCTCGATTATAGGATCTCGCGTTATTTTTCTTCAGCAATTGTTGCAGCCTGTTTATAACAGCCGCTTGTTCTGCTCTTTCGGTCTCATTAACCACAATGGGCAAATTTGTAGCACATATCCACAGGTAAAACATTCCCACTGTAAATGAATTAACACTTGATGAAACGAATCCGTTTAAAAGTCGATTAACTTGCTATGATTCACAGTCCTAAACAATTTCATTTTAGAGTTTAATTTTTCCTGGGACTTCCCGAGTGTTACAACTCGGGGTGTTAGCGGTTTACTACTGTTGATCCTGGTGTACAGGAGTTACAGTGGTGGGCGTGTGGGCCCCCCACACCTAGTCCCAACAAAATAAAAAAGTTCTAAACAATTATATGCACTAGGTACTTGCTCACTAGATCCTGACGTTATTTCGACATGATCATTCATATTAAGTACAATAAGTACCTACCCATCATAGATTGTTCGTTGTTTTCAAGGGTTTTCTTAAAAGTTGAAATAAATATAAAACGGGCACAAGAAACACCAAGCCTCAGGGCAACATTTGTGCATTACCTACACCAATTGTTGTTCCAATGTGGGGTTTGAACCCACAACACTCAGCGCGACCGTTAAATCGACTAAGCCAGTTAATTTCTGAAATGGTTTTGGTAATTCATTTAAAAATATTGTATTGAGATATGTATACATAGTTGAGTCGATATAAAAGAAAATGTGTTTAAAATGTAGGTAAGTTTAAAAAACATGTATAAATCTTATACTTACATAGCAGAAAACCTCCTGTGACACTCGCTCCTATCAGCAAACCAATGTCCATTGTGTTTTGTTTTATCAAAAGTAAACATGTAGCAACCAAAATTGAAAGCAGGATAAGTCTTAATAATTCCATTAATATGTATGCGACCATCAACATGTTGTTACACTTCCATTTAAATATGAAAATTTAAAATTATAATGAAAGTAAACTATTTTTTACCTACAGAGTTCTGTTGGTCTCTCAAGTCGGAATAATAATAATGATAATTGACATATGACACAAATGGCCATCCTATCCCAAATTAGGCAAATCCTTTGTTATGTTAAACAACTACTGATGGAAGTGATGGATATCCATTTTCAGCGACTTGCAGTAGGCACCTAGATGCAGAGCTCAATGCAGAACATATTGTACTAAGCTTTCGATCGCTGGGATCCTATCTACCAATAACTTGGTCTGTACATATTTTAGTTAAACCAAAAGAAAAAAGTTTTTTTTTCTTGATAGAAGACAATCTCCACTAGACTAGGAACAATCCCATGTCGCGGAACTTTCCACGAGACATACATGAGACCGACTCCAAAAACGCCCAGGCTCACAGGCAACAACAATTTTTGGATCATACAATGTGTTGTGATCGGAATCGGATCGGAAAACCCATGCATGACGGTATTCGTTATAAACGGTTACCGAATCAATCTGTAACCGTTTCAAAGGGTTACTTATTGATTTGGTTAACAGATTATATATGTTATTGTTTTAACCCAAACAATAAGGGTTAACCCAAATTAAAGGGTTTATGTTTTTGAAATTGTTAACCCAAATGATAGAAGTTAACCCAAGATTTCGGTTATTTTCCGACGTGGGGCGACTTAACCCAATTTGAAAATTAATCAATTTTACTTGATCTCTTGTAAAAAAAAAAATAACTTGTTATCCCCTTTTCCCATCTGACGCAAAAAATGAACGTCACCGACGACCACGGGCGTAGCCAGGGGGTGGTTTTTGGGGTTCAAACCACCCCCGAAATGTTTGTACACTATTGAAACTAATAATATTAAACATTGAGAGGCGAGTAAAGTAAGTAATATTAGACCTATATGTATTTTGTATTCTCGCTCTATTGTGATATCTCTCTACCGTCATCATTACTGGCAACACACACAAAAACAGTCAAAAACTTTCGTTTTGACTCTCTGCAGTGTTTCGGAGAAAATGTAGCGCAGTTTTCCGAACGCTACTCAGTCGAGTTGGACTCGACGATTAACCTCTTCAATTTGTATAGTGTGGGCAAGTCATAGTATCAAGTCAAGTCATCAGTATTAGAGTCCAGTGTTGTCGTGTATGACTATCCATAGAACTTCTTCTAGTTTTTGGACTTCCATACTCCGTACCAAAACCGAAACCCTTATAGGATCACTTCACCTTCGTTGCCCGTCTGTCTGTCTGTCAAGAGCTTTTTCTGAGAAACGCATTTAAATATCAAGTTAAAATTAATATCAAATACCTAGGCATTTAGTCAAAAT
The DNA here is from genome assembly GCA_949125395.1 of Diaphora mendica. Lineage (NCBI taxonomy): Eukaryota > Metazoa > Arthropoda > Insecta > Lepidoptera > Erebidae > Diaphora > Diaphora mendica. Next base: position 15,587,619 of record OX421318.1, read on the forward strand.
CAAAACAATCCAACTTCTAAGTCGACGGGATCAAAAGGGCCTTTTATGGTCCGCAGCGTAATTTGATACTCTCAAGGAAATCAAAAAATACTACGAGGTACCTCCTGATGACGAAGAATCAAGGTCTAAGACTCTAGGTCTGCGAGTCCGACTCGCGCTTGGCCGGATTTTTATTATCTTGAAACCCCCCCGAAACTGAAACCTGGCTACGCCCGTGCCGACGACTGTAACGAAAAATGAATCACGAACCTACAAATATCCAGAAACCTATATCAAATTCGGTTAAGGTCAACCGTAATGATCCTGTATTAGATTATTCCTGTTAACAGTTATAATTCGGTAACATATATTTATGTTAATCCTAAATTTAGGTTAACCCATTTCCAAAAGGGTTAATAACAGATTATTTCGGTTAGGTTAACCCTAACCGGAATATCCCTTTGTCCCATGTGTGTTTTCTCAATGGTTTTTATTTGGACCATATTCACTACCTCTAAACAAATTATGCAGAGAAACTGATATTTTCTAAATGTCTAAGGTACTATAGTACATAGGATCTGTAAGCTGGGATTTGAACTCGCGACACTCAGTGCAGTAAAAAGCGGTGAGGTTACCTCTTAAATTCCACCCGTCACTTGGAATATAGTGAAAGTGAAAGGGGTAGGTAAGGAAAGAGATTTTGTAAATCAATTTGATAAATTAGATGGCTGGCTGATTCCGGGAAATTCAAACCCTCACTATCTCATAATAGGTTTTTTTTTTATATTTTAGCTGCCGGAATGACTCTGCTCTGCCTAATGGAAAGCGTGAGTTACTACTCAATCTACTCATGCATACATTGCAAGACAGGAGCGGTCGCAGCCTGAAATTTTGGGGAGGGTCACTAATATATAATCAATTTAAGTCGAGGAAATTAGACTTTATTGCACAATACACAATTTTTATTGCACACATTAAAAACAAATAGATATCTTTTGTTTTTTATTGGTGAATCTATTGGGATGATAATATTTGGTAATCAGGTTCTAGTAGCAGGGAAAAAGTTACATGGTTACGATTTGGGGGGGGGGCATGTCCCCTGTGACCCCCCCCCCCCCTGGAACCGCGACTGTTCCAAGAGTGGTGGTCACAATCCTCAATGCTAATAAGCTCAATGCGCCATGGTGACCCACACTATGGCGGCCTAGTCGATGCTTTTTTACGTCCCGCTTAAAGGACCTGGGATCACGGTGGGAGGGAAATACATGCGCTGGAAGTGAGTTCCAGGTTTTGACCACTCGGCACAGGAAGGAAGAACCGAAGCGATGAGTAGGAGAGCGAACGTCTACCACTCTCAAGCGGCGACTTCCAAGGCCGGCAGATGTTATTCTGTAGACTTGTACAGGAAGGGTCTGAAGGGAGATAGGGGACCAGTTGGAAGAGCTCTTCAGAACAGTCTCCATGATTAACGAATCTGTGTCTTGTAAAGAAGACACAGAAGCGGATCGAATTTTATTTATAAATTATAGTCATATTTGGAGAGTATGAATGTATTGGATAGAATAACTTTTTAAACACATTTTGAACTCAATACGTTCAAAATATGGTTTTCGATTCGTATATTTTGAATACCAACCTTTGTTTGAGCACTTTTAGCAAAATACACCGCTGTGCGTTGTACATAAAGTTAATTATTGAGAGGGGTTCAAATATAAGATGAGACATTTCACGAAAATACAGACCTTACCTTAAATACTTTTGTAATACTTGAAACGGCTGTATCAGTTCATTAAAATTCCAAAATTGTAGTAAGTGTACGAAGAGTTTTAACAAAAGATATTTGATGTTAGTAATTTAATATGTAGTTTGATAATTGTTTAAGGAGGAGTTAGTTACTGAATAAATAACTAGGTACTTAGGTAGGTAATCTTGAGTACATACAGGATACATCGGTAGGTAAATAGCAATAGATACTTACTGTGTATGCTCCATATATAAATATTACACATACAATTATATAAATGCATGTAAAGCTAATAACCAATGAAAAATTTTTTTGTGGATCTGCAATACATAAAAAATTATATCAATTCCTTTCGTAATTTAAGTTAAATTTATGACAGGCAATGAATTAATTGAATGCTGTTTCACCACCTTCTTGTATTCTCTCCAAATAACTCTTTGCGTAGATTAAAATGAAACGATTGGTCCAACTCTGAATTTCATCTTTCACTAACTGAGGATGATTATATCCTAAACAGCATATGGTTAATATTGTGAATGCCTGGAACTATATTTTTAAAAATATAGAGAAAATATTAATTAAGTCTAGTTCTACAACATTTTTCAATTTCTTCGAATGAATTTCACATTAGGTAGGTATATGAACAACAAGAGCGAAATCTTAAAGAAGAATTAGTCTTCAAGAATAAATAAAGCTGTTGCGATTTCAACAATTAATGCAATAATGAATAATAAGAAATCATCGTCAAATTCATCAAAAAGTAAGTTAATAATCATTGACTTACCACTGAAAATAAACCTATTAGTATTCCTCCTAAACGTAATGAAAACCAAAAGCAACAACTATAAACCAAAGCCATAATGAAATGTTAATTTTAAGAATGTGGATGCGTTACGGTGTCGTTCAATCACAAAATAAACTAAAATCTAGCTACAAAAAAATATTACGTGTCTATCCAAAAATTAATGACCATATATCATGTCGATGTGACTGATTTAATAGAGATCGCATGAATCTTTTAATGTTAATTGTTCAAAGTATTGATTTCCTAGCTCGTAATACGTGGTGTAGTAGTCCAGTACAAGAGTATACAAAAACTCGAAGAGGTCTATGTACACAGTGGACTGCAATAGACTGATAATGATTTTGAAATACTCTGAAAGGTACGGTACGGTACGCGAGTGGCGTGAAGCCGCCCGCTGAGCCACTATGGCTAGATGGTCGTTCCGGCTGGAGACTCCACGTGCTGGCTTTGCCGCCGTGGAGGCTCTCCAGCCGGTCATCCTCGAGTGGGCAGGGCGGCAGCACGGGACCCTTTCCTTCCGACTGACGCAGGTCCTTTCCGGGCACGGTTCCTTCGGGAAGTACCTGCACTCGGTCGGCAGGAGGGAACTGAGTCCCTCCTGTCACCACTGCGACTGCAGTGAGGACTCGGCCCAGCTTATGCTGGCAATCTGGCCCGCATGGGCGTCGCAGAGCCGGGCCCTCACTGCAGTCATTGGAGGAGATCTCTCGCTACCGGCCGTCATTCGCTCCATGGCCGGTAGCGATAGCAGTTTTACCGCGGTTGCAACCTTCTGCGAAGAAGTCATCTCGCGGAAGGAGGTGGCGGAGAAAGCCCGGGAGGATGATATCCACTCGGACCCAATCCGCCGCCGGCGAACCGAGCGGTGGAGGCGCGACTACTTGCGCCTCATGCCGCCCTGAGTGTGGCCGCGGATGGTCGGGACGGGTTTTCCCTTCCATCCGCTCTAGTGGCCACCCGCGAGGGGGCGACGTACCTACGCGTGTGCCGTACGTCGCCTAAATTGAAAGTCCTACATGTGACGGTGCCCGCTTCAGTGCGGGCAAGAGCTGGGAGGGGAGGGGTCCGGACGTGTTAATAACTGCAGTTCCCGGATTCCTCCCTTCACAGGCGCAGAGTGGCACACCGTGTGGTTTTAGTCGGTTCGAGTCCGAGACACCGCTCGCCGCAAACCCCCGTGGGGTGACGGTCCGAGGGGATTTCCACACGTTAAAAAAAAAAAGTGTGAGGTTATTTCACATAAGTACTTAGGTATGTTTCACATCAACTCGCTCACCACAACCAGAGTGATCGGGGTTACGGTTACAAGTAGCAATTCGTTAAAAAAATTAAAATTCCAGTGCGGGCCAATCACAAATAATCACAACGCCGAACGCGGTTACCATAACTATCGAGTCGTAGTCGATGTGAAAAAAAAACCCCAACTAGGCCGGTAGGCCCTCGGGCTCTACAGAGTTTAGGATAAAAAACTTTTTATAAAAAAAAACGACTTCCAAAAACCATCCAACGAAAACTCCCTGCCAAAAAACACTAAAAAGCGTAAAATAAACTGGCTCTTAATAAATTGCTATGTGCCAATTCTTGTCTATACCTAATTCTTTATTCATTTAAATAGTAGTATTATTATGTGTGCTAGGTACCTAAAATCTCTTTGAAGTCGGCGCCAAGCCAAATGTAATAGTAGTTACCACACTCGCTATATTTCGGGACGACCATCAACGACGTCGCGTCAGTCGGCGTCAGCCCGCGCGTGTCTGCCCGCTTAGGTTGTTTTGTGCTACACGAGGAGCAGCTATCCGGCTGCGGCGAGTGCGGTACCTCCTATTACGTTTTGGCTTGGCGCCGACTTCAAACAGATTTTAGGTACCTAGCACACATAATAACACTACTATTTAAATGAATAAAGAATTAGGTATAGACAAGAATTGGAACATAGCAATTTATGAAGAGCCAGTTTATTTTATATATATACAGTCGAATTGAAAAACTTCCTCCTTTTTTTGAAGTCGGTTAAAAAATATGTAAAATTCTAGTAGCAAACTACCTATTTAAGTACGTAACAAAGAGAGCCAAACTCCCACATCCGTAGACTCACCGACGCACGCACGCGCAAACCCAACCCTCACTCTCACCCCCAACTTACGTTTTGGCTGGAAACAAAGGAGCTCGTTCTAATAATAGCTTTTCCATTTATGTTATAAATTAGAGGAATATTTTTGATATTACTCTAAAGAAGATAGTTAACTGTACACGCAGGGGTTGATTGATTTAAGCCCCTTAACCAAAATAAAACGGTTTTTTTCTCATGATCTAGAGTTTAGAGTTAAATCTTCTCTCATGAACTCTGAGGAAGCTTTGCTTACTGTGTATATTGATATCCTTGTTGGTAGTGTTTGTGAGTGTTCAAGTCCCACTGTCTGTGGTAAGTTAACCTCAAAAAGGTTTTTCCTTATTATCTTAATGTATGTAGAATATGTCCTCAGGCTATTTAATTTTGTTTATAGGGTCGATAGATTACCGCTGAAAGACAACCTACATTTTACCTGTCTTGTGGTTCGAGATTTGTTGCTGAGGAGGATTGACTATTGGCAGCTCACAGCTCACTCCTCAAGACCCATCTGCCCTACCTTGAGGGAAGTTCACATAATCTTTATATGAAAATTAATTAATATTTTTACTTAGCACCTACAAGTGGATCACTGGTGGACGTCTCCTCAAGCTACCTTGAGCTGGAGAGAGTCTACGGCTGACTACCTTGAGTCAGAGAGGTGACCAGAGGGTGGCTATCCTGTGCTGTCCAGTCTACAGGCTTATTGTGTTAAAGAAAAAGACTGTATAATTTTATTTTTATTTTAAAACTACCTCATAAGTTTCTTTATAACTTTATATTTTAATTTAACATTTGTTAAACAAATAGAACGAAATAAAAGTTTGTATGTGTCGTAAGTTGTTTCACTGAAGTCTTCCGTGGACCCTCCGCACCCTCACTTTAAATTTTATCAAAATTCTTACGGCGCCCTGAGGTCTCATATTTTATCCTGAGTCGAAACCGGTGAGTTTCCACCTGACAAGTTCAGGGGTTACAAGTGGAATAGGTCACATTTATTCAGTTTCTCCTATATTAGTAGATTTATGCATATATTTTATTCTCAATCATTTGAAAAACACATTATTGTTAATCTTTACATGATTTTTTCTTCTGAAAAAGTTCTTCTTCTTTAAGGTCAGTTGCTTTACTTTTTTATGTCAACAAACTATTTAAAGTCATATTATAAAGCACGTAAAGGCCCGTATTCACTTTGATTAGTGCGAGTGCAGTTGTGAAGCGCAGGCGATCAACGTTTGGTAGAAAATACCTTGGACCGCGAATTCGCTGCCCACGCGTACTTTCCTTCCACCAATCACTGATCACCCGCATAAGCACCTGCACTCGCACTAAGCAAAGTGAATACAGGCCTTAAGAAGAAGTACTATATATTGACGAAAGGACTTATTTTAAAATTTTGCGTATTGAATCTGTTGATTTCTAGTAGAAAATCTTAATTTTTGTAGTAGAAACTGTTTTGCACAATATGGTCACTCTCTGAGTAAATGTGTTCTGTGGTGTTCTGTGATGTCACACCTTAGACAAAGAATACTATAGACTTGACATATGCGTACACCCGTAAGGGATAGAAACAAAGTACATCAAATATTAATGTTGCCAGGTTAAAGCTAATTCTCCCTTATTAATTCCGTTTACTGTTCCAAACGTTAAACAAATCTGACAAATATGGTTAAATCAGAATAGCAGGCTCTGGGCCAAAGCGAAAGCTGAGGATGCAACCGGGATCGGGATTGATTTGATTGTAAAAAAAACAATATTTAGAAGCTTATAGTATTTATTGACCTTTAAACACAATAAGTTTGTTAAAGAAATTTTAAAATTTAAATAAATAAATTTAGTTATCAGCATATTTTTTGCGCTGTAATGTATCCTTACGTTCAAATATTTTTACATATAGCTTTAATTAATAGCACATAATAAAAAAAACACTAATTGTCTAAAAACACCATGTGTTCCGTTTTGCGAAAGAATCGGCACTCAAAATGGCAAGAACACATTCGGGTATACTTTGTCGGTGCCCAATCTTGTCGTCCAGTAGCCTTCAACCACAACAAATCTGGAGAACAATAAAACACAATCAAATTAATTTCCTCACCTTATGGGGTAATTTCAAAAGGCTGATACGTTATCCCTAAAATGCTGATAACCTTGCAAAATTACCATTGCACATTTATGGTCGTTCGAACTATAGCTGTGACAACCTACGCAATTTAGTCGGTTAATTACAAAATGTTCACTCTTTATAAACTAGTTTTTATCACTTATCTTTAATTATTTCTGCATATTAACAAACAACAATAGATGTAATTAATCGTAGTTATTATTAAAAACAATATTGTGCCGATAAAACGCTATTTTTTATACTTACATGTGGAAGGTTATATTTTCATATTTACGATTACTGCGGCTTTTGTAGCCGACAACACAACACTGTACCATAGTTTTTAAAGTATCTGGGTTAAAAACAATTAGATACACTTGAAATCACACAGTAATTCCGTCAAAAAACCTTATTTTCACTCCTGATATAATTCCCGCTTTGAACACTGTTTGTCACATATGTTATGTGCCATACGAAAAAAAGCGATACGGCGACAAGGATAAAAAATACGTATCTCTATTTTTCTCTAACACACTGGTAAATGGTATCGTTATCTCACTCGCTCGTGGTAACGCTGTTGGCGTGTCTAGTCTATAGTATTCTTTGTCTAAGTGTCACACTATTCAAATGGCTGTGCAGCGTTCGAAACCGTACGATAATTATCGTACTTGTACGATAATTTCATGCCTACGTACGATGTACTATAGCACATTATTATCGCACGCAGATTGTACTATAATTTCCATCGTGATGCGAAATTTGAGAATTTATTTTATTTTATGCAATATAAAGTAGGCACAATATAGTTAACACTTTCAGAAGTTACATTTTTCTTCCACTCGATTATTTTGTCCAATAAAATATTGAAGAAATACCAGGAAATACAAATTCTCTATTTCTATTGGTTCTTATAAGATCCGCTGTGAGAAGTTAAACCACCTGGACTGTAAATTTATTCTGCCGTACATGCCTTCTCATTGGTTAGCATCTACCAATGCGAACAAGAGAATAAGTTTGATATAGTGTTGCCAACTCTACGTCTTATTACGCAGATCTACGTATTTTATTTAAGTCTTTTCTGCAGACCTACGTACTTTAGTCCCAGAATCTACGTATTTTCTGTCAAAATTGTTTAAATTTGCAAAATATACTGAATGGGTTTTTTTTTTTCTTATTGAATAAGGGGCAAACGAGCAGACGTATCAACGTATTCCTTTACTTTCGCGAAAAAAATATAAAAAAACGACGATAATAATAAATAATAATAAAAATACGATAGTACGATAATTTCTGCCAATTTCGGTCCATGTACGATAATTTTACGCCCCTGGTACGATAGTCAGCTCGCTTCAGGTTGCTGCTACACTGGCTGTGTGAAAATGAAAATATCATAAATTTTCAGATTCAATTATTATGTACGTCAGTACGTGACTCCCGCAAATGTTGTTATTGGCTAAATAATATTTGTTTTTTTCTCTTTACTGTGTTTCCAAAAGAGTTACTAGACATTGGTGGTGGTGATTCTAGACTTCTAAGGAACATATTAGATCCATATAAGTAATAAATTAGAGACCGTTTTAAGGATTATATCATTGCTGGTTTTTTTATTTAAGTGAAATTTAAATTAATAACCATGGAAGAAGAAACAGAAGTTGCTTCAATTGTGTTACTCCCAAATGAAATTGTTGCAATGATTTTGCAATATTTACCATGTTGCGACATTATCAGTTTTGGTTCGACATCCAAACGTTATTATGAATTGGTAAATACAAATCAATATATATGGAAGGAGAAATTCAAGGAGATGTAAGTACATTTTTATATGTGTTATTTCTATACTTAAATTTCGTTACTTTAACCATTGAATAACATATTGAGTCGAGGCAAACAAATTCTCTTTTTGTATCTACAGTCTTGGCCAAAAGTATTAGGCACCCTATAAATTATGGATTTTTACATGTTTAAGGTAAAAAATTAAACTAGTTTCGATTTCAACATTAGTATATTAACATCTTATGACTTAAAAAACTAATATTTAGTTGAACCACCCTTAACTTTGATCACAGCAGCAATTATTTGGGGTATGCTGCTTAGAAGCCTTGTACATTCGGCTGCAGTTATAGCATTCCATTCTTGAATTAAGGCATTTTTTAATACTGTCTTGCATATAAAACTATGCTCACAGACCTTGCGCTTCAGAATACCCCAAAAATGCTTGTTGGGGTGCAGTCTCCAGATCTAAACCCCAGATCTGGGGACGGCCGGCCAATCTAACAAGTCAATGTTGTTATTTCTAAATCAACCCATTGTGGTTGATGATTTATGACAAGGAGCTTTGTCTTGTTGGAATTTAATGTCATTCAAGTTTATGTCACCCAAAATGCACGTAAGCGAACCCGATAGCGCAGTTTCCAGCACATTTATATACTTTGGGCTGTTCATAAGACCTTCACAAGCAAATATTTTGTAGGCACAACTTGATTGCCATGCAGCCTCAGATAATATTGCTACCTCCGTCGTGTATAGCAGTAGACACCACACAATCTATATGATACTCCTTGCCGATGAGCCGCCTCATAAATGTTACAGTCGCTGTGCGGAATTCTTGTGAAAACGAAAAAAATACGAGTTGAAATGTGTGCTTATTATTTTTAGGGAAGTGTAATAAAATAAGAATAGTTAATGTTATTGTTTGTAAAAATGAAATAAAACGTTATCCTTAAAGTTTGATTCATCGCATAACACAACATTTGACTGATCTGTCTCCGTGAAATGTTGGTGTCGTAGAGTCCATTTCAAACGGAGCTTTTTGTTTTTTTCTGAGAGCCATGGATTCTTTCTTGCTTTAAAGCCTTTTGATACTGCTCTTGAGATTCCCAGATGAGTTTTCTATCCTGGCGCTTAGTAGTCACACATTTACTGCCAGGCTGGATTTATTTACATGTGAAACAGTCTCTACAAACCGTTTAATAGCAGATTACACTGAGCACCGTGTACATTTTTCAATTTTAGTAATCCTTACTTGAAACTTCCTTTGTTCGTGCAAAACTGCATTTTTATAGGTTTCTTAATACACAATTCTCATTTTTTGGCATTTGGATAAATTAGAAGGTCTGTTTCATCACTAAACTACACACGGTAACTTTTTTACGCTGATATAATAATAAAAAGCTGACAATGTGTCTGGATATTTTTTTTTACTGTCCGTATTTTTGTTTTTTTTTCTCCAGATAATTTATAGGTCCTAGAAATTGGCTATCTATTGTTTTAATTATCGTTTAAGGACACTAGATTGACAATAGTTAAAGACAAATGAATTTTTTTTCAACACTTTTTGAATTATTCATGTTTAATAGGGGTGCCTAAAACTTTTGGCCAAGACTGTATATACTTAAAAGATTTTTTTTTATTTTGATGTTTTCACTACAAAAATTGTGTTATATATAGTTATTATAATGCATTCGAATTATTTATATAATACATTAGAATTCTAGGTTTATATTGGCCACCATCATTCAAAAATTTAAATAACTTTTTATGTTCACTTGACGGTGTGTTGAATGCGTTATCAACTAAATCTAAGACATTTATCTTGGTGGGAGACATAAACATTAATTTACTGGGATGCAGTAGTGTCTCGGATATGGAATACTTGTGTCTCCTTTCAGAGCATGGCCTTTTCCCTGCAATCAATAAACCTACACGAGATGTCGCATGTCTGGATCACGTTTTTATAAACACAGTAAAAAATGGTATAGGAGTGGTTTGTCACTCGGATATAACAGATCATGAACTTGTCATACTCGGTTTAGCTACTAACCAGAAAGTGAAGAATAGCCCAGATCCACTGTTAGACGGAACGTAGACGCTATACGGGACGAACTACTGAAAGAAAACTGGTCACGAGTACTTGACAATTCTGATATCAATGCAATGGTTCAACGATTTGAAGAGCGACTTGGTGAGATTATTGGTAGGCACACGCAACAAGTCCGAGTGAGTCACTCCAAGTACAATATTAAGCCCTGGATAACTCCGGGACTCGTAAGTTGCATGCAACACAGAGATCGACTACATACGAGGACACGGAGGTTCCCAAATGACTACCTCTTGCGAACTACTTATACTCGCTACAGAAACTTCTGCAATGCCTTACTCAGAAGGTTGAAAATTGAACATGAGAGTAGGGAGCTTTCCAACAACATAAAAGACCCAAAAAAAATATGGAAAACGATTAAAACAGTGTGCCATCTCTCCGAATCCAAGAAGGAGTCTACAGAACTTTTGATGATTCCTGGGAGAACATCTTCGGAAGATTCACTTGATAAGTGCAACACGTATTTTTCAACAGTTGGTCAAGTGTTGGCAAATGATGCGCTAACAGACCTACAGCAGACGCAGGAGACATTGGCAGACAAAGTCTCTAATAACTTGCTAACACATTCTTTCTTTATGCAGCCCACCAACGAGAGTGAAGTAGAATCACTTATACTGTCACTACAAAATGATAAAGCCCCTGGTGTTGATGGCCTAACCAACGTTCTTCTGAAAAAAATTAAGGATGGTATTATACAACCTCTGACACATATATTCAATCTAAGCATTGAATCGGGTATATTTCCAGAAGCATGGAAAACCGGTTGTATCATTCCAGTTTATAAAAGTGGTGCAAAAGACGCTGCAGATAGCTACCGACCAATTACACTACTTACAGCATTCTCAAAACTACTAGAGAAAATAGTTAACAATAGGCTTGTTAAATATATTGAATGCAATAACCTTATTTCCACTAGACAGTTCGGGTTTAGGAGAGGGAAATCGACAGAGGAAGCTGTGGCACTACTGACCTCCACAATATCAGCGCAACTTGATAGAAACAAGTGCAGCATTGGTATTTTCCTCGACTTGGCTAAAGCCTTTGATACTGTCTCGTTTCCTATAATGCTGCGTAAGCTAGAACTACATTTTGGCATAAGAGGCAAAGTTCTCGAATGGTTCACAAGCTATCTGACTGACAGAAAACAGTGTGTGAGAGTTGGTGGATATAAAAGTGGACTTAAAGCCGTCAACTTTGGTATCCCACAGGGCAGTATCCTTGGGCCGACATTATTTATCATGTACATGAATGATATACATGCATCAGTTCACGCAAACATCATATGTTACGCAGATGACACAGCCATAATCTATGAAGGCTCTACTTGGGCAGAGACCTTGGCACAAGCCGAGTTGGGAATGAGTACAGTGTCTGCGTGGCTGCGGCATAACTTATTAACATTGAATGCCAAAAAAACTAAATACGTAGGCTTCTTTAAGACATCAGCATCGGCTCCGGACTCATTTCTGGGTATTAAGATACACAGTTGTAGGGACCCATCACATTGTCACTGCGAAACAATTAACAATGCCAATTTAATAAAGTACCTCGGGGTAATAATTGATCAAAATATGAACTTTAAGGCACATATCGCTGCATTAGCAAATAGAGTACGAAGAACGGCAAACATCCTAAGGTTACTTCGCTCCTCAGCACTACCAAACATCTTGAGGACAGTATACATTGCACTGAGCCAGTCTTTGACTGCGTATTGTATAAGCTGCTGGGGAAGTGCCGCCAAAACATATTTAATAGAGGTTGAACGAGCACAGCGTTCGGTGCTTAAAACAATGCTTAAAAAGCCCTTTAGGTACCCGACCATAGACCTCTACAAGGATTCGAAAGTACTTAATGTGCGTCAGCTTTTTATTCTCAAATCCTTTTTAAAGACACACCGGCGAATAATAAACAGCGAAGAATACTCACAACTCCTGAAACGTCGAGTTTATAGATTACTGGTACCCAAAGTTAATACGTCCTTTGCTAGACGCTTCAGTCCATTTGTAGATATTTTTATATACAATAGGGTAGCTAATTCATGCGACGCCGACATTAAGAAGTGTTCCGTACATGCGGCAAAGATGAAGGTCACAGATTGGCTCCTTACACTATCGTATGACATGACGGAAAATCTCATGGTGCACGTAACATGATGATTCCTGGTTGATTCGGAATGACGATACCCTGATTATGATAGTGATAGAACATTTCAAAACAACAAATTGTAAAATTAACCCCCAAGCTAGTTAAGAAACCTTTTTTTTTTTTGTTATAATTTTTTTATCTTAATGTTATTTATATATATATATATTTTTTTAATCATAAGTTTTTTCATGTCGACCGAGGATTTATGTAACCATAATGGTAATCGTTACAGGCACCCACAGGACAGGCTTGCCTAGTGTGGGGCCACTGGTACAACATTTACTGTATGTCTAATTTGGCAATAAATTTTTTTTTTTTTATTTTTATTTTTTTTTATTTTATTCTTCAGTCGATTTCAGAAATTTTTAATTGTTACTTTTCTTTATTTAAATACCGATTAGATAAGCAAATATATTCAAGAACTTTGGTCATATGGCTGACATATCTGGCTAATAATTAAACAGCCTAGTGTATATTAATACATTTCCAAATGTAACTATTTATTACATTTTTTCACTTAAACCACTAAACCTATATTGATGAATTTTAGTAGAGAGAACATAGGCAGTTGTGACTTTGTAAAACATAGTAGAAGTTGACACGTTGAACTTGAACACCAACCCGACTAAATTTATATAGCACTAGCGACCCGCCCCAGCTTCGCCCGGGTGGATTTCAGATGCCTCCGCCGACAACACGATTCGTGCATTTTAAATCTGTAATATCTACGAATATATTCATTTAAATTAGATACTGTAAAGGGTCATTTTGATCTATATTAAATGCATAATGTATTTAATTTACTTAATTGTATAAAGATTCATTCTGTATTGCTTAAAATCACTTCGTAAATAAGCCATTATTTCTCGTAAAAAGAAAGGAATAAAAAATGGTTGTTGTGGGTTATCCCTAAGAGATAGACACATACCGTCGCGGACTTTTTTGTAGTACTTTTTAAGGTGTACAATACTGTAGTACATTAATTTGATCTATCTCGTAGGGTGCAACCAGCGTTTGCAATGTAAGCGCAAAAAAATGTCTTTATTTGCTACATCACATTAGAAACCTCGAAAATTAACAGTGTTCCCATACTATATTATGCATTTATTATACATAAAAACCTTCCTCTTGAATCACTCTATCTATTAAAGAAACCTGCATCAAAATCCGTTGCGTAGTTTTAAATATTTAAGCAAACAAAGGGATATAGGGACAGAAAAGGCGACTTTGTTTTATACTATGTAGTGATTAAGTATGTCATCTGGGCCATTACCTATTACAAATCTATTGACACCTTATTCATTAAAATTTGTTCCTTAGTTTTGGTGCTTCGGGGAACATAAAATAAAAAATGTGATTATATTCTTGATCACAACTTAGACATAAGCCTCTTATTACATAAAATCTGATGATAATATCTTAGACATCCATGTTATAAAGTTCTTTGCCAACGTTTTTCCACCGCCTCTTTAGCGTACATCACTTCTGTTCAGAACAATTTCTATGGTCTCTGATCATATCAATAGCCACTGCAATGTTTTCGTGATGACTTTTGCCTTTCGCAGTATATGTTTTTTCAACAAATATTACAAACAAATCCGATTTGTTTAGCGTTATAATATCGTAGGTATTGTTGCGCGTTCGAGAAAAATAGTCTGGAACACTCTACCAGTCGCGAGAATGGAGGAAGGCGCCATCTAGTGTCAAGTAGCGCTCAACTGTGGAGTAACTCTGATATTCGACGCTAGATGGCGCTAGATTACTCACTCTGGTAATTTCTGTTTAACGTAGAATGTTCTATCGAATATTATAGATCTTTCTAGGGATTTCAAAGCCATATATAAGCTGTCAGTACCATATATAAGCTGTACGAGTCAGTATTGTTTCACGATACAGCGGAGTTAACATCGAAGCGATCTTCTAGTGCGATTAACAAGTGACATAGCGAATTATTATTGTAAAAAGGGTTGTAAATAAACAGTGTGTTATTTTTTTGGTAATTAACCGACTATTTTTAATTATTTAATACCCGGCTCGTAACAATTTGGTGTCAGCAGTGGGATTAAAGTATGCCGGTTTTACCAAAGGAAGACACGGAAGGTATCCGAACTAGGAGTCAGCGTCAGCAAGAGGCCGACCTGAGGCGATTTGGAGGTGCACAACTGCCCACACCGGAAGGTCAGCAGCCAGCGATGGAAGCCACGCCGTCCACATCGTCAGCAGCTCCCGATATCACGGCCCTAATGGTGATGCTCCAGGATCAGGCCCGCCGTCAAGAGGAGCAGGCCCGCCGTCAAGAAGAGCAGGCCCGCCGATTGGAGGAACAGCTGCAGCGGGACAAGGAGGAGCAGGCCCGCCATCTGGAGGAACAGGCCCGCCATCAGGAGGAGCAGGCCCGCCGCCAAGAGGAGCAGGCCCGCCGTCAAGAGGAGCAGGCCCGCCGATTGGAGGAACAGCTGCAGCGGGACAAGGAGGAGCAGGCCCGCCGCCAGGAGGAGCAGGCCCGCCGCTTGGAGGAACAGCTGCAGCGGGACAAGGAAGACCAGGCTCGTCGCCAGGAGGAACAAATGCTCTTGTTAAAAGACATTCACGAGACCTTCGGCAAAGAACTCAAGGTAGTGAAGGATCAGGTTCTTCAACACGAGAACCGTATCACTGAGGCCGAAACTCAGATTGCCGACGTGAAGAAGGCATTAGGGAACCTCAAAGTTGGAGATCGAGCGGCGACTTCAGTAACTGCTGTTCCTTCGGTGCGGGGGTTCAAAGTACCGCCGTTTGATAGGACATCTTCGTGGTCAGCCTACAAGATCCAGTTTGAGGCTGTTATGACGGCGAACGGCTGGACTAAGGAACAGGCAATGACCGCGCTCACCTTGGGTCTTCGAGACCAGGCTCTAACCGTCCTCGAAGCCCTCGGTAAGAAGGTAACCTATGAGCAACTGCTGGAGGCATTGGAGGCAAGATATGGTGACGCTCACCTGGAGCACGTTTTTCGTGCACAGCTGAAGGATCGTGCCCAACGCATCGGTGAGAACTTGCAACAATGGGCTCTGGAAGTTGAGAAACTGGTCCGTAAGGCGTACCAGTCTGCACCTGCGCTCGTGGACGGGAATCTGGTGCAAGCTTTCATCGATGGCATTCGTGACCTCGAAGTTAGAGCTGCTGTGCGACTTGGGCACCATGAAACTCTCAAGGACGCTCTGGCCCATGCTTTGGAGGTGGAAGCTGTGAGACAAGATCATCGGTCTCATCGGGTCCGGGAGGTTGTGGCGTCACCTGTGCGGGACCGGTTTAAGGGGTACAGCCCTAGTAGTTACGCCTGTGGTGAAAAAGGTCACCTTCGGTCCAGCTGCCCTAAGCGAAGCATAGGACATGAATACGAGCGGCCTCAGGAGATTAGGGCGACTGATAGTACTGCCCAACAACAGCAGGGAAACGAGTAAACGCCAGGACTGCGGGGCGGGTGCTGGCTGGTGTTCAAAGAGCCCCAAGGATTTTGATCTCGCAAAGTCATGATGGGAACAGCCTGGTCATCAGAGGCGAAATCAACGGAACAACATGTAAGCTGACGATTGATACGGGAGCTTCTCGCACAGTTGTCAGTTCCCAACTTGCAAATCGGTTTCTGAGGGACATCAACTGTAACCGTGAGCAAATAAACCTAGTAACAGCCACTGGTCAGCGCATACCCATCCGAGGCGAACAGAAGGTGGAGTTGAAGTTGGGCAACCAAGTTTACCTGCATAACGTCATCGTGGCTGATATAGTTGACGACTGCATCCTTGGCCTAGACTTCATGAAGAACAATTGTTGTGAGATCGACATCAATCAAGGTGTATTGAGATGTAGTCAAGAAGAACTGTTCATGGAAGGAGCGTCACCAGGAAAAGTGTACAGCTTAAAGAAAGTTGTTCTTCCTCCCAGATCAGAAACAATCATGCCAGTTAGTCTTCCTTATAACTCCGGACGAATGCAACGGTGTGTACTTATTGAAAGGATAGATAATGACCTTCCATGGAAAATCGCACGGACTCTAGTAAGTACCACTAACATCCCTGCAGTACGTGTGCTAAATCTAAGTGACAAGCAACATGTGATTCATAAGGGCACACTGATTGGCACTTGCGAAGATGTGGATTGGATGCATCGATGCCAAGACTTGACTACTTCAAATGTTAGCAAGGATGCACGAGTCAACGTGTCAACACTTTTGGAAGACTGTCAAGATGTTTTGTCTAGGGAAGAGATTGGCAACGCTAAGAGAATGTTAGTTAAGTACGCTGATATTTTCTCTACTAATGAAGCTGATATTGGAAAGACTGGTTTAGTTCAACACAAAATAAACACTGGGAATGAGTTGCCTATTCGTCAGCGACCAAGAAGACTGCCAGTAGCACGAGAAAAGGAAGTGCAAACCATGATTGATGGAATGGTCAGGGACGGCGTTATAGAGCCTTCATCCAGCCCATGGTGTTCACCTGTAGTGCTTGTAAAGAAAAAGGATGGCAGCATGCGTTTTTGTGTTGACTACCGCCGTTTAAACGACATTACGAAGATGGACAGCTATCCACTTCCTAGAATAGATGACACACTGGACATGCTAACAGGGGTAAAATGGTTTAGCACCTTAGATTTGAAGAGTGGATACTGGCAGGTAGAAATTGATCCCAAGGACAAAGAGAAGACTGCATTCTCTACAGGGAGAGGACTGTGGCACTTTAAAGTTATGCCCTTTGGATTATGTAACGCGCCAGCAACTTTTGAAAGACTGACGGAGTCAGTACTGACCGGATTAACTGGAGACGCTTGCCTGGTCTACTTGGATGACATTGTCATTGTAGGCCGTACGTTTGAAGAACATATTCGAAACCTGGAGCGCGTATTATCGAAAATCCGAAGTGCCAACCTAAAGTTAAGTCCTAAGAAGTGTTCATTTTTCAAACGGCAGTTTAGCTTTTTAGGATATGTGGTTTCGGAAGAGGGTGTCCAAACAGATCCGCAAAAGATCGCTGCTGTCAAGGATTGGCCAGTTCCAAGAGATAAGACCCAAGTAAGAGCATTTTTGGGCTTGTGCTCTTACTATCGGCGATTCGTGAAAAACTTTGCGGATATTGCTTTGGTAAAACCCCTTCATAAACTTACTGAAGAGAAAAGACAATTCTGCTGGGATGAAAGTTGTGACATTGAATTTCAAGAGCTAAAAAGACGTCTATGCAACACACCTATCTTAGGGTATCCAGATACCGAAAATGAATTCATAGTTGACACAGACGCGAGTGATACTGGGCTTGGCGGTGTGTTATCCCAGCGGAAAGGTGATCAAGAGGTCGTTATTGCATATTTCAGTAAATCTTTGTCAAAACCGGAAAGAAATTACTGTGTCACAAGAAGGGAGCTACTGGCCGTAGTGAAGACACTGCAACATTTTAACAAATATCTGCTCGGGCGTACATTCCACCTCCGAACTGACCACGCTGCACTAAAGTGGCTCTTACAATTTACAGCTACTACAGGAATATGACTTCATGATTGAACATCGCAGTGGAAAATCACACGGTAACGCAGACGCATTATCAAGAAGACCTTGCCCTGAAGACTGCAAGCACTGTGCCCAGCAAGAAGTAAAGGAAGCTGTTCCTATAAGGACAATAAAGACGGACCTTAGCATCGAATGGAAGGAAAGCCTACAGCAAGCACAGCAAGAGGATGCAGATATCAAACCAATTCTCGAGTGGATTAAAGCTGAGACTCCTAAGCCTCACTGGAGCGATGTTGCATCGCTGAGTTCAACCACAAAGAGTTATTGGGCTCAATGGGATAGCCTAGTCATCCAGGATGGAGTCTTGTGCCGCAAATGGGAAAACGCTCGAGGAGACAGCTGTCATCTGCAAATGGTTGTCCCTAAAGCTAAGATACCAGTGGTTCTGCAGCTCTACCATAACAGATGTTCAGGAGGTCATATGGGAGTTAAGAAGACATTGTTAAAGATAAGGGAGAGATTCTACTGGATTCATTGTCGTGATGATGTTGAGGACTGGTGTCGCAAGTGTACTAATTGTGCGGCCGTGAAGGGACCTCACACACGTAGCAGAGGTCCATTGAAATTGTACAATGTTGGGGCACCCTGGGAAAGAATTGCAATAAACGTAGCGGGACCATTTCCTGAAAGTGAAACTGGAAACAAGTACTTAATGGTTGTAATGGATTACTTCACTAAGTGGCCAGAAGTTTTCGCCATTCCCAACCAAGAGGCATCTACAGTTGCAGACAAATTAGTGCACGAAGTCTTCTGTCGTTTTGGAGTGCCTTTAGAAATTCACAGTGACCAAGGAAGAAATTTTGAGTCTCAAATATTTCAAGAGATGTGCCGAGTAATGGGTGCTCACAAAACCAGAACCACCTCTTATCACCCACAATCTGACGGAATGGTGGAACGATTTAACCAAACACTAGAGAGGTATCTCGCAAAAGTTGTTGAAAGTAGGCAAAAAGATTGGGACAAACACATCCAACCGTTTCTTCTGTCATACCGAAGTGCAGTCCACGAAAGCACTTCAGTAACACCAGCTTTTGCAAACTTCGGAAGAGAACTACGATTGCCTGCAGACTTGATCACTGGAATACCTCCTGACACCCCGCGAAGTATAACGGAGTACGTGTAGCCTACTTATTACATACATTTTATTTACATATATTAAAACTATTTACAACATTTACACTTTCACCTCACGACCAACCATATACGCTAATGACTTGCGGAACAAGATGAATGACATTTATGAGCATGTCAGACAATCGGGCCAGCAAATGTCTGAGAAGATGAAAACCCGATATGACCGGAAAGTGAACAATAAGGGCTTCGAAGAGTGTTCTCTAGTATGGCTCCATAATCCAGTTCGCAGTAAAGGGAGATCTCCAAAGCTACAAGCCAAGTGGGAAGGGCCATACCGGGTGGTGACAAAAATCAATGATGTTACCTACCGGATACAGAAGTGTCCAAGAGGCGCCCCAAAGATAGTTCACGTAGATCGATTGGCGCGATACTATGGAACTGATTATGCTCGGGACGAGCATGTCTTAGGAGGAGGCAGTGTTGCGCCTTCGAGAAAAATAGTCTGGAACACTCTACCAGTCGCGAAAATGGAGGAAGGCGCCATCTAGTGTCAAGTAGCGCTCAACTGTGGAGTAACTCTGGTATTTGACGCTAGATGGCGCTAGATTACTCACTCTGGTAATTTCTGTTTAACGTAGAATGTTCTATCGAATATCATAGATCTTTCTAGGGATTTCAAAGCCATATATAAGCTGTACGAGTCAGTATTGTTTCACGATACAGCGGAGTTAACATCGAAGCGATCTTCTAGTGCGATTAACAAGTGACATAGCTAATTATTATTGTAAAAAGGGTTGTAAATAAACAGTGTGTTATTTTTTTGGTAATTAACCGACTATTTTTAATTATTTAATACCCGGCTCGTAACAGTATTATACAATGAAGATGCGGCGACGGCACATTGACTGAGCGCACGTCATGCCAGCAATTCGCGTCGCATGTTCAATTCGCAAGGAGGCTCACAATGGATTCCAAAATCCTTGGCACTCCGCATCTTTGTCCGTAGAAAAAAATACTGTTCTGCTTATTGTTTGGCTACCTACTTACAAATCAACCCTCTTCGAAAACAGATCTAAGTAAAAGACAATGAGATTCTAGATTCAAATTGGATTACTTCTTATTTAATGATATCTTATATTCCAGATTACCAATCAAGATATCTGGAATTGTAGAAAAGTATGGGGATGGTAATTGGTTTGATGAAATGAAAAGATTTTATATAGTAAAACAAGCAGTTTATAAGGAGCTGATCGCTATGTCACCTAAATATTATTGGTAAGATTGAATTTTTCTAAAAATAGATGTGTTTGTATATTGTATTGTAACTGTATCAGATTGTCTACATAATATCAAAACGATTATGCCAAACCTGAGCTGATCCCTTAGCCAAGATGCAAGTGTTCTGCGTGGTATCTCTTCCTAAATTCGCTATATACGCTTCAATTCTCTTGTATCAGTAGCTAACATTTTGTTTTGACCGTGTAATTAGCATTGAGATGATGTCATTCCCATAATTTGTTAGTTAAAATAAATATTTAAATAAATATTTCGGATATTTTAACACACAACGCCATCTAGTCCCAAGCTAAGCAGAGCTTGTGTTATGGGTACTAGACAACTGATATAAATACATATATACTACATATATACATATATATTTTTTGTAAATACATACATATTATACATAGAAAACACCCAAACTCCGAAACAGATATTTGCAGATCATACAAACATTTGGTCCGACCCGGGAATCGAACCCGAGACCTCAAGCACAGCAGTCGCATACGCTACCACTGCGCCACAGAGTCAGTTATCTAATAACATTTACGTTTATAGAATGTCAACTTGCCTAGGGGGCTGGGTCACGGGCTATGTCTATATACTTATAATAAAAATGTAACAGGTCCAATTCTGTACATTAAAGATATTTGGAAATTTTTTTTGGAGGGCTCTCTATAATCGATACTGAACCCAAAACTGTAATTTTTTTCATTTTTGTCTGTCTGTCTGTCTGTCGGTCTGTCTGTCTGTCTGTCTGTCTGTATCTTGGCCGCGCATCACGTCGAAACTACTGAACGGATTGAAATGAAACTTGGCATGATTTGAGTTCATACTACGAGATAGGACATAGGATACTTTTTATCCCGAAATTCAGCACGGTATCCTGGAGAGAGGGGATGAAAGTCAAAATTTGTACTTGGTTGTAATTCAATAACACATAGTCCGATTTCATTCATTCTTTTTTTGCTAGAAAGAACAGGAAAAGTGTTTTTTTTTGTCCGCGACTGTACACTGCCTGTGGGAAGCTGAGACAGATATGTAAATATGGCGGTACGAAGTTCGCCGGGTCAGCTAGTTAGGAATATTAAAAAAAAACTGTATTGAAGGTACATATCTTTCTTCCAAATATATATTGATCCGTTGTATCGTATCCATCTTAACCCGAATTGCGATATAGATATTTTCTCTCTACAATCTCCACTCAACAATCGACTCTCTATAATCGATACTGAAGCCAAAGCTGTATTTTTTTTACTTTTGTCTGTCTGTACCTTGGCCGCGCATCACGCTGAAACTACTGAATGGATTCAAATGAAACTTGGCATGATTTGAGATCCTACTATGAGGTAGGACATAGGATACTTTTTATCCCGAAATTCAGCACGGTTTCTTGGAGAGAGGGGATGAAAGTCAAAATATGTAGGTACTTATTTGTAATTCAACAACACAGGGTCCGATTTCTTTCATTCTTTTTTTGCTAGAAAAAATAAAAATAAAAGATACGGGAGAAGTCTTTTTTTTTGTCCGCGACTGTACACTGCCTGTAGGAAGCTGAGACAGATATGTAAATATGGCGGTACGAAAATCGCCGGGTCAGCTAGTCACTTATAATATTATAATATTGTTCATATATGAACAATACAGGTCAGGTTAAGAAGAGAGTTAGTATTAAAACATTTTTTTTAAAGTTCGTAACCTAACCTCGACCGGATCAGGATTTCGGGTCAGGTTCGGCATAACCCTTTTAAATGATATCAAAAATAGTTTTAAAATCTATTAGGTGCACAAGAAGCAATTATATGGATGACTCCATATAATTGCTTCTTGTTTGCAAATGCTATTGTCACCACTTTAATTTGAAGTCAACTTCACTTATGAAAAATTGACTAGATGCAATCTATGTTTCATAAACAATTCAGCATGGTTACCATCAGATATGTATGCATGTATTTTTGTTGAATATATGTCAACAATTTTATATGATGACTATAATAATTTTTTACATATTTTACAGGAGGACCAGTGAAGTAACATTGGAGGATATTAGAAATTTCTTTCTTTTGGCTGTCAGTCACAATGTGAATTATCATTATGTTGTTTATGTTCTGCAAGATATTGCACATAGGGGCAACAAGTGTGCTGAGCAAAATATCTATGAAAAGTAAGTTTTTAATGTATTTACTTCTCATTACCTTTTAATTAGAATGAATTATGTGGTGGTTTAATTTGTAAAAGACGTATGAGTGTTGTCCTTCTAATAGCTGAACAGAGGGCTCTTCAACATAAAGTCACAAGTCCTTAACCTGCCTATCTTGATATTTAACAACCTTCTCTTTCCTACAGATCACTTGAAGTGATCTCTAATTATTTATAATGTTGTATACTTACCTAATTGCTGATTTAGGTTACGAGACTACAATTTAAACAAAATACCAGACTCAGCTCTCGGAGGGACGTTTTGGTAGACGAAAACATCCTCACATAGGTATCTGCTAAATTAAACATAAAAAAGAATTTATAGAATTTGATGAGAGGTCCCAAAAATTTCGGTTTCATGTCAGTGCATAAGAATACGAAAGTATAAAATAGCTTTGAACCTAAGTACACAAAAAAAACTTATAAATAATTTAACGAAGTTTAACGAATCATAAGGTTGGTAAGTAGGTATGTACCTAGGTATGCCCTATAATCTATGCTGCTAGTGCTGTTAGTGCAGAATTATAAGAATTTAGGTAGACTGGTCTTGCTTATATGATATTTGCAAGAATTTCGTATTTATACCAGTTTCAGAACCTTAGACGAACATCGATTCAATCAACAGTCGACCAGCAAAGAGAGGTATTGTAAATTAGTTTTCCTGTGTATCTCAGCAACGAAAATGAGCTATTATATTTTTAAATTTTTACTTAGTTTAGTTCGAGTAACTTTACATATTCTTTCAAATTTTTATTTGCATCATTCTCATTTGTATCTTTCAAAACTTGTATAAGTAAGATAAAGACGAAAAATGCAGTAGTGGATGTATGTTTACTGTGCACTACTATTATAATGGCAACTATTACTATGTGCTTTGTTAATTATTGCTGCTACTTAGGATTATTTTTACACGACTAGCTTTTGCCCGCGAGGGTGGAGCTGCGTGTACCTATATCTGATATTATTGTAATCATTTTTCGGGTTAATATATAGCCTTTAGCACTCACAAAATTAAGTGAGCTAGCTTTCTCTTGATGAAAGAATTTTCAAAACCAGTTCATTAGATCTATAGACTGTTTCATGTAGTATAAAACAAAGTATAAAATTTTCCAATTGACAATAATCTATTAATATACAGTTCTCTTGGTGGAATATAATATACAGGCTGCATTTTAACTAAAATTCATTAATTTCGGAAACTTAGAAGTCCTAGGAAGTTAAAAAGTTTTTGAAATGACAATTTAATAATAAAATAATCCCCAGGCTTCACACAGGTGCATGTATTACATTTAAAAACCTATCTTTTAGAGCTTTTATTCATGAAAATATGTTGCCTTGTATATTATTAAGGGATGATTACATATAACTACCTTCCCCATGATTACATATAACTTTCGTCACCCATGATTACATATAACTTTCGTCACCCAAGATTACATATAACTATCGTCACCCATGATTACATACATATAATTAACGACACCCATAATTACTTATAACTACCATCATAAATCTTATATATAAAATTCTCGTGTCACAATGTTAGTTACCATACTCCTCTGAAACGGCAGGACCGATTTTTATGAAATTTGGTGTGCATATCGGGTAGGTCTGAGAATCGACCAACATCTATTTTTTATAGCTCATATTTTTTAATGGCAAAACAACGTTTGCCGGATCAGCTAGTGATTACATATAATTACCGTGACCCATAATTACATATAACTACCATCATAAATGATTACATATAACTTTCGTCACCCATGATTACACATATCTAACGTCAATCACTATTACATATAACTACCGTTACCCATGATTACATATAACTACTGTCACCCATGATTATATATAACTACTGTCACCCATGATTTCATTTAACTCAGAGTTGTCAGAATGGGTTATGCCCAACAAATTAGCAAAAGTTAAGAAGTTATCAAATTAATATTAAGTTAGCAAAGGAAAAAAAAAGAGTTGTAACAAGTTGTGTGACACAGAACATAAGCCCTCAAAATTAAGGGGAGAAGTTATAATCTACGTAGTTATAATCGCGTGATAATCTCTTAGTGAAATGCAGTGCAATGCAAAACGGCAAATTGTATAGGAAAGATGCAGTTTTCTGAAGTTGGCCTTGTCTATAGAAGAAAAGTGATACCGATTGTTTTCTTCAAGTGAAAATAAATTGATTTAGTGCAGTTTGTACTGTATCAATAATTCTGTTTGTAAATGAAAAACTTTAGTGGTCATTACATAAATTTGTTTGATAATTATATTACTTCATTGAAGACCATATCCGGCCAGATGGCAAATTTAGGCTAGACTCTGGAAGTAGTCAGTCAGTAGTTCAGAATTTGAACTTGCATTATAATTAAAAATGTACCCTAAAATATTGCATACACAAGTACTTAAATAATTTTATTGTTTAACTCTTTTCTTCATAAACGCTATTTACATTTAAGCAACGTGGCCGTGTTATTTTCAATTTAAACTTACAGAATTAGGGCTCCTACATAACATGCCGAAAGGTTGATGTGCCGCCGGCCTTACTCCGCAAACAAGGCGCTGCGCTTATTCATAAATCATAACTAAAGTGATGCTCTGCGGCAATGATATTTATCATTGCTCTGCGGCCTTTGCCCGTGGCCTAACAAGGCCCGCCATCGATACCGGTGGCATAGTGAGTAGGAGGCCTTAAAGTTGAAAATAACACAGAACCGTTGCTTTAAATTAAATAACGTTCACAGATAAGGTGGTTAATTGTTCCACATCATTAATTAATGTTCCAATCATTATGTGTAATCAGGCTTCTCCACACTACACTTAGTTTTTTTCAATAAGCTGTACATGTTTTTAGACGTTAGTGGCATGGCATGTCCTTGTGCTTTTCATTAAAAGGTGTTGCACCGCCTCCTCTTTAAGTTATTCGATGTTAAATGTTAACCAATTTAGCTCTTAGCATAATTATATTTGTAAATATATCATTATTCCACCTCTTTTAGGCCGTTTACTTTGACAGATGTTTATTATGCGAAAATTGTTGTTCGCTATCTGATGCAATCTTTTCTTACCTTGAAATGGATGCAATGTCATGCGAAAGATGAGTTAACTTCAGATGTCGTTCTGAACTTTTTTGTTCAATGGACTGATCCTATATCCATGCACCCAGATGAGAAAGTTCAAGCATGTGTGAGTATTTATAATATTACCTAGTATTTATGTTGCATACTTACCTAACCCCGGTTTCACGTGTACTGAATTTTAATAAGTGGTATTTATGCTATCGAACGCAAATATAACTTTGCAAATCAGTGTAATGCAATTACATCGAATTGTGTCTGAAAGTTGAATCTATATCCTGCTGGTCGGTAGTGATACTTTACTATAAGAATACTTTTATAATCGAGAGAGATCGAGAATAGAATTTTCATTTCCTTGACCGTTTTCCTTTTTTTCAGATTGATATACTAGTTGAAAGGGTGGAACGCATGTTTCCGAACGATGATTATACCGCGTCAAAAGGATGCTACACTATCCGAGACAAACTTGCTAAAGGGATGTTAAGTGAGAAACTAGTTCTGGAAGGTATCCGTGAAGTGTTGTACAAGCAACACCACTTGACAGTTATGGCCGGGTCCAGTCTGCATGGGCTTGATATTGTCAAGGTAATGAAGAGTACCAACGTAAGATAATCTTGTAGTAATAGACCTAACCTACTATAGCATTACAGGAATGATGTCTCGCTACTACGTCGCGTCGAGTTCGCGCTACGAAAATGTTAAAAATTCTACATCGACTGCAGATAATGACCTATACTTTGTCCATTCGTTTATTTTCTTTTTGACAGCTCACGCTTATAAATTACCGTTTTTTTTTTCGGAATAATGTACTACAGTAATGTCGTACTTTATTGACGGTGACGGTACTTTAGTGAAGTGGCCTGTGCATAACAAACAACCACAGACTATAAAACAGTACTTGAAATACGATAAATCGATCATATGATTTGACTTCATGTAAGTATTTTTTCTGTAAATTTAATAAAAAAAAGGAATCAAAAATAGTATCTATGACTCCAAGATTGATTATTTGTAAGGAATTAAGTCGAAATCTCGGAATTTAGGATCAAACCAAGAGTAAAGAACAATAACTCTGTTCATTCATCTTATTTACTGATTTATTATTTATATTTTTGTTTATTTCTTACATAATATAAAAAACGAATAAAGGAATAATTAATATTTGAACTAAAAATATTTAATTAAATCGATTGAAAGTTCTTCATAAATAAAATCGCTTTTCATTTCAAATCGAATTGGTAATGTGTGAGGGCGTAACTAATTTCGAAATTTCTTGAACTGTCAAAAAGAAAATAAACGAATGGACAGAGTATAGTAGTTAAAGCAGTTGCTACGACGCTTCCTACTTCGCCAAGTGTTGAGTGTTCAAATTCCGATTCAGACAATGCTTTGTGTGATCAAATTGTTGTTGTGAGTCTGGGTGTTTTGTGTCCGTTTCATGTATGTTTGTGAAGTCCCCAGCGACACAGTATACATAAATACACCTAAATATGACTTATATTTGTGTACTGATTTGATGAGTTTAATATTTTTCAGGTGTTTCATAACCGATGTGGCAATTTAATCGTAGCTGCAGTCATCTTTCAAGCTGTAGCTCGCGGCTGCGGTGTTCACGTGGAACTGATAGCGTTCCCCAATCACTTGTTCCTGGAGTGGCGCAGCCCGCAAAGAATGCTGACTTACAAAATTGATCTGGAGTCTGGTGACCTGATCCCGCAGGGACGTTGTCCGTTTGCTACCAACACTTATAGACCGGAGTACCAATACAGTGCTGACGGATTTTTGCAGTATATCGTTACTGCCTTTTTGATGACCATGGGGGCTATTAAAAACTGGTAAGTCTAGATAATTGTATTTTTTAATTTTACTCATAGTCGGTCATAGTATATATACTATATTTGTTTTAAATGAATATACGAATCTCTAGTAAATATCATTCTTCTGAAAAAGTGATCTAAACCTACTCTTAGGAGGGCCAGATATGCAGAAAAAAGTAATTAGGTAATATTCAGAAATTCTTTGTTTAAATCTATTAAAAGATCACCTTACTAAACTCTATAACAATGCGTTTGATAACTTTTCTGTCCCGCTCTTATCAAGGAAATTAAAAAGATTATGAATTTGGAATAATTTTGCGTTTGTTACATAACCACCACTCGTACCCAAGTAGTAAAAATAGAAAATATCACAGAACAGAATCGAGTTTTTTTGTTGTGCTTGCTAAAGTCGTTGAAATAATGCTCCTTACGCTAATGCCCTGTATACTTGCAAGATACTGCATAAATGGTTAAAAACTGGAATCCAGCTTGCTTTAAAGGCCAGAATGCAGTGACAATTCTTTTTTTATTTTTTTAAATGAACAATGTTATTCTAGGTATACTCAAAATGCTTTATTCTTGCTGGACTTCCTAAGCAACAATATTAGTGACGACAACCCGTACCGCGACTTTCTGCCTTCACTACACGCCTTGATGGATTTTGAGACGGCACCAAACTTGAGCAAACCTCTGGAACTTGAATATGTAAGTGTCTTGATAGTATGTTATCCGATTAAGGTGAAGCCAAAAGGAAGGGTTATAGTTTTGGCAGTCTGTTGAATGTTTGTATGTTCCACTGTGACATCTTAAATACTGCACTGATTTTAATTTAAGAAGTATCAATAGATTCCTAATAATGGTGTGTGACATAGACAAAAGTTTTTACGAAGCCGGGTTAGTTATTTAAATTAAACTTTATTTTCTCTCTACAATTTAATACTGGGGCTTAGAGTTGTACAATAAATCTTTTTTTTTTCATAAAAACAATTATTTGTGTGACACTATACAAATTCTAATGTCACTGAACTGCAATCCAATAAATTTATTAAATTGTTATGTTAAAAGTTATGACTATAATTCCATGTCCCAAAAACTCCCTGCCAAAAAACACTAAAAAGCGTAAAATAAACTGGCTCTTCATAAATTGCTATGTGCCAATTCTTGTTTATACCTAATTCTTTATTCATTTAAATAGTAGTATTATAATGAGTTCTAGGTACCTAGAATCTGTTTGAAGTCTGTGCCAAGCAACTATCGCTTAGATTTTTGTAATTGTTCGTTCGTATTCTTTTTGGCTTGGTACCGACTTTAAACAGATTTTAGGTACCTAGCACACATTATAATACTACTATTTAAATGAATAAATAATTAGGTATAGACAAGAATTGGCACATAGCAATTTATGAAGAGCCGTTTAGTGTTTTTTGGCAGGGAGTTTTCGTTGGATGTTTTTTGGAAGTCGGTTTTTATTTATAAACAGTTTTTATTTCTCAGTTTTTAGTGCAAACAATCGTAGTAAAAAGTAGTAAGTTGAACTATTTCATAAAATTTCTGCTGATGCAAATAACTTTAGTGGTTTAAAAAGACATATTAAATGTCAACCCCTATTTCACCCCTTTAGGGGAAGAATATCCAGAAACGCTTATTGCGTATCTATTCACTTTTAATCAGTAGCCCAAAAATAAAGTTTCATGTTTCTAACTTAAAAAATGACGGACTTTCGTACAAACTTTCAACCCCTATTTCACCCCCCTAGGGGTAGGAATTCCAAAATTCCTTCCTTAGTGGGTGTCTAGTCAATAAAACGATCCATGTGAATAACTGAAAGAATACAAATTAAGGTCTATACGTACGTGTAATATTAAAATCATGCTCTAATCCCTAACTGTTGAAGAGTTAAACCTATCATCAGCTCACCTAAATAACTTGAAAGTATACGACTAAAGGACTTTAGGTACGTATGAAATTGAAAGAATTATACTCCAACTGCTAACCGTTGAGGAGTTGTACCTTCCACCTTCCATCATCAGCTTACCTAAATAATTTGAAAAAATACGACTAAAGGTAACATACACACATATAATATTTAAAGATTAATCCTCCAACTCCTAACCGTTAAGGAGTTGTACCTTACATCATCAGCTCATTATCATAAAATGATGGCTACCAGACGCAAATACCGGTGTAACTTCATAAAATATACGAAAAACATAGTATGTGCCTAAACAAATCGAGGGTTCCTCTCGATTTCTCTGGGATCCCATCATCAGATCCTGATATGGTGGCAATGGGACCACCTAGGGAGCATACCCTTTCGATAACAAAAATAATTTTCAAAATCGGTCCACAATTGACGGAGTAATCGGTGAACTTCATAAAAAAAATACATACAGTGGAACATAGAACCTCCTCCTTTTTGGAAGTCGGTTAAAAAAGAAAGTCTTATTTTTTCAATAAATATTAATGCAAATGTTTGTTTGCTTTGTTTATTTATTTGAACGAAATTGAATTATGTATTATAATAGTACATTATGATATAAGTGCGGTAAGTTGAAAATTACAACCGAGGCGATATTGCTACAAGAAAGCTGAGGCTGTAATTATCAAAGCGCACGTATGTCATACGATGTTTCATAACATATTTGCGAGGAAATAAATAAAACTCGGACTTTCTTGATCGAATAAATCTTTAATTACTTGTTAAAGCAGTTATAAAAATTTGAACAATTTGTAAAATTGATTATTACTTTGCCAGTTGGCATTTTTAAGCTTGTCAAGTTATTATTATTAATTAAAATTTCACCAGTCTCTCTCTCACTCTCTTGAGTGAAAGTAGGAGAAACGAGACCCGCACAAGTATGTAATGAGATACATTACGATATTGAAATTGGTGAAATAAGAGACCCTTTGCGAGCAAATATGTTATAAAGTAAGTTTATTACATGGTGTTTAGCAACAGAATCCTCTTGCTGACAAAAAAAAATGCTTACATGTATATTTTTTTATTTTCAGATCCACGATGAATTATTGAATATCCTGGATACACTGTCAAATATAAACAAACCTCCCACACATTATGACAGAGAAGTGAGTTATATATAATTTTTTAATTTTAATTAAGTTTTTTCGTCTAAATTAGTTAAATTTTTAACAAAAAAAACGACTTCAAGAAGTATCATCAAATCATCGATCAAATTGAAATGGGTCCACACGGGAAGCACCAGCTTTCAAATAAAAAAAGAATCATCAAAATCAGTTTAAATTTTATATGGAGGGAAGTGCAGAACGCTACAAAAAGAAAATAATCTATACTAATATTATAAAGCTGCAGAGTTTGTTTGTTTGTTTGAACGCGCTAATCTCAGGAACTACTGGTCCGATTTGAAAAATTCTTTCAGTGTTGGATAGTCCATTTATCGAGGAAGGCTATAGGCTATATTTTATTTTCAAAAATATTAGGGATCCGTAAGAAAATTGCTATTTCGTAACCCAAGGTGTGAAATCGAAAACCTATTTTTGCGTGCGCTGCAAATACTATTGACAATAGAACAAAATAATGTATTACGGGTTTGTAGGTCTCATTAAGATCTACAAAAAAGTCCGCGAGAGCATATATCTAACTACACACATCAAAAGTGTCTAGGGATCAACATATGTGTCTAGGGATCAACATATATTTTTGCAATAACTTTTCTCCTGATTGATATTTATTAAAATTTTCTTTAAGGATTCATCAAATAAAGTGTTTTCGTTTGTCACAGTAACGATAAACCAAGTCACCTTTGCATTAATAAAGAAATTTGCCATTTTCCTAATAAAGGGATTTTTGACATTTGAACCACTAACATTAAAGTTCGAAAAAAAGACTGAAATAACAGTTTTCTTTAAAATTTTATTAGGTAACTTAAACAATTAATAATCCGTGTTTCTACCGCGAACACTAACAACACAAGAACATCGGTTTGGCATACTCAAAATGAGTTCATCCAAATACGCTGTGGAATGGCCGCCCATGTTCGTTGCAACAACAAAAAAAGGTCTTCTTGCGACTGGATACCCTCCATATTCGGCAGAGCTCTTCTCTGTAGCATATCCCATGCATGCTCAATCGAGTTCAAGTCTGGCGACTGAGCAGGCCAGGGCCAAAGCCACATCTCAATCTCAAGAAATGCTTGATCCCTAGACACTTTTGATGTGTGTATCATGGTTTAGTTACAATAACCGCTTTTGTGTACAGAAAAATTATTAAATCGTCTGAAGAAAGAAACTACGTTAAATGTGTATCGTAATATTAATCCTTATCCAAATTAAGCATTATGTTATCAAGGGTATTTATGTAGAAGTAAAATACTTTTTGTTTCATCCCAATCGTTCATTTCGTTTAGAAGTTATCACGAGTATAAGACGCTAAGAGTTGATACCTAATAATGAGTTATTTGCCAAAGAGTTGTTATCAACATAATACCTAATATTAATCGTTATCCAAATAAATGTGTTGTTGATTATGAGTATTAGATCTTAGAAGAGCATAATAAATACATCTATACTAATATATAAAGCTGAAGAGTTTGTTTGTTTGTTTGAACGCGCTAATCTCAGGAACTACTGGTCCAATTTGAAAAATTCTTTCAGTGTTAGATAGCCCATTTATCGAGGAAGGCTATAGGTTATATATCATCACGCTAAGACCAATAAGAGCGGAGCACCAATGAAGAATGTTTCAAAAACGGGGGAAAATTATCACGCTACGGGCAATAGGAGACGCAAACGACGTTGCGTGGGTCAGCTATACTAATATATAAAGCTGAAGAGTTTGTTTGTTTGTTTGAACGCGCTAATCTCAGGAACTACTGGTCCAATTTGAAAAATTCTTCCAGTCTTAGATAGGCCATTTATCGAGGAAGGCTATTGGCTATATATCATCACGCTTAGACCAATAGGAGCGGAGCACCAATGAAGAATGGGGGAAAATTATTACGCTACGGGCAACAGAAGACGCAAATGACATTGCGTGGATCAGCTATCCATACTTATATTATAAATGCGAAATTAACCCTGTCTGTCTGTCTTGCTTTCACGGTCAAACCGCTGCACCGATTTGAATGAAATTAATTTATTTACACAGATAGTCTAGAGCCTGAGAAAGAACATAGGCTACTTTTTAATGCAAAAAAGGGGTTGTAAGGGGTTTAAAAGGGGGATGAAAGGTTGTTCTGGGGGTTCACTCGCCACACGCCTGCGCGTTACCTACGTCGGGCGTCTTGACAACGAATAAACAAGGCTGTCACAATCATAAAAAATATTTCACTTTTTCAATGAAGACCTAAATATTAAGATATTAAGTATATATTCGTCAATCTGATTGGAATGTTCATTATATTAATAGAAATAAATAAGCCAAATTAATATAATTAATTAACAGCGTTTCTTAACTTCAAAATTCTCTGCAGAAGTATCGTCATTATACGCTAGCTGTTGGTTAGGTAAGAATGAAAATGTCATTTAAAGTTTGTAAAAATGTTATCCTCAAGGGGGTAAAATAGCAACAGGGGATGGCAGTTTATATAGAAATATGTTAGGTTTGTGAGTTAGTTTGCGACAAGAGACAAAATATGTATTAGAGCTATTCTGATATGACATTTACGGAGTTATCACGGAGAAGATAGTATGCCAACTGACAGTAACGACATGATTACACTGAGACGTGGGTTTTGGTTTAAGATAGCACAGATGATTTAAAAATAATTTCGATCCTGATCTGCTGACTAATGAGATAGTAATCAATTAAACGAACGGATCATGTCAGGCGTGGAGGGAGATGTTGTCGAATACTTAAAGTCTTTAGAAATATCAGGAGTGCCTTCCCATAAGTTGAGGCTGCAAGTTAATGTTCCAGTACTATTAAATGAGGTATCTTGAGCGCAAAAGCAATGTAATAGTACATGGCTAAATATTACACAACTGGGGTACAACATTGTAAAAGCTACAATCATGACGCATGGAATGGCAAAAGAAGATAATGTTTTAATTCCCCGTATTCCAATAATTCCAACTTATTTGACATTTAAATTTAAAAGAATGCCGTTTCCGCTGAATGCATGAAAACAGCATTTCCAATAACAATATTAACAAAACCCAAGGACAGATGCTTAAAGATACAGTAATTTTTTTTTCTCATGGGCAGCATACTCACGTATATCAAATCCGCAAAATCTTCATATTTTGGCAAAATATGGCAAAAGAAAAAACTTAGTTATTAAAATTGTACTTTTTTTTTTGAAGCTGCCAAAGTGACAGTGTCAGCCTGATGGAAAACTCAAGCAGAATCCAACAGTGGGGGCAACCATACTCACTGGGAAAGCAGACAATGTAGAATTGCGTCCCACTCTATGACGGCTTAGTGAGATGCTTTTTCACGCCCCACTTAATTTACGCCCCACTTAAAGGGCCCGGGATCACAGTGGGAGAGAAACACGTGCGCTGTAAGTGAGTTCCAGTTTTTAGCTGCTCGGCACAGGAAGGATGAACCAAACCGTTTGGTTCGAGAGTGAACATGTTATTCTGCAGAGGAAGGGAGAAGGGGGACCAGTTGGAAGAGCTCCTCAGAATACTTCCAATGATACAGATGGTAGTGGACTGCTATAGAGGCGATATCTCTACGCAGCTGCAGAGGTTCAAGGAACTCAGTGGCTTCGGGACTGTTGGTAAAGCGGACTGCTCGCCACTGCAACCGATCGAAAGCATCAAGCAAATACTGCGCGGATCCATCACAAAGATGAGAACAGTACTCGAGGTCCCGGCAAATATCCATGCCCAGGACACCGAGTTTACCCCGTAGTGGCAGTTGAGTGCTCTGAAAAGTGGGGAGGGAAAAAAATGGAGACTTTTTGGTAGAGAACGCGCATAACTGTGTTTTCGTAGCGTTGAACTCGACCAGATTCTTATCACCCCGATTGTAAAATGCTGTTCAAAACCCGGTCGAGCTCAGCGACAAGCTTCTGTCGACTTTCCTCAACGTCTGCCAGCTTGGCTGAACGGTGACAAAAATATAGCCCATGAACTGAGCTATCGTCTGCATAGCAATGTATGTTGCCAAGAGCTAACATGTCATTGATATGCAGAAGAAATAGTGTGGGCGACAGGACTGAACCCTGAGGTACGCCAGCGTTTACATCCAGAACATCAGAGGCCGTGCTGTCGCAAAGGCCCATAATGCGGCGTTGATGAAGAAAAGCGTCAATCCAGTGACATAGTCTAGGAGGCAGACCGAATGCCGAGAGCTTGGAGAGAAGCGAGCGGTGCCAGACCCGGTCGAAGGCCTTGGCCATGTCAAATGTCGAAATAAGCTCATATAAACACTTTATAATTTATGTACATATATAAATACTTAAATAAGTTTTTAATAGTAAAACGTGTGTCTTATTTGTAAAAAAAATCGAGTGGTGTTGTGGGACATCAGATAGGAATGAGTTCCATATCAAAAATACAGATGGCGCTATACAAAATTTTTAGTTTTCACGAAATTGTCTTAACCCCTTTATTTTATTTAAACTGATTTATAAAAATATATAAAAGTTCTATGCGAGGTAAAGAAAATAAAACTATTCAGGTACCGATACATTTTGTATTATGATTTTATATCGATAAAAATCCTACCTATATTAATAACGCGAAAGTTTGTTAGTATGGATGGATGGATGTTTGTTACTCTTTCACACAAAAACTACTGAACGGATTTGGATAAAACTTTACAGTAATATAGCTTATACATCAGAATAACACATAAGCTACTATTTGCAGTGATAACCGACATACACGCGGGCGAAGCCGCGGGCAACAGCTAGTTTATTAATAACTGCCGAATGTTGACCACCGGGCGAAACACTACTTAAAATTAAAAGTTGTTGTTTATCAACATCTAATACACTTCCTAGACCTTAGGAATTAATGTTGTTGTTGTGCCAAATATCCAGATCTGTTACTTTTATGTTGGTACCGACTCATAGTTCCGAAGGTCTGATACACTATTATTCCCGTTCAACAGGAATAATAGGCCCTGTCGTATGTAGTTTAGGTAAAGTGTGGTGTTTATCTTTTACGCACATTAATTTTTATCTAACGTCTAACATTATTCTTTATTATTATAGATTGAAGTGAAGCATTACGACTCCAGCGTAACATTTGCTGTGGGCATGCTAGCTTACCATAAGAAATACGATTACCTCTGCGTTGTTCGCGGCTGGGATTTAGGCTGTGTTGCAGATTGGCGACGACGTGTCGAAGCTAAGGACCTGGAATTTGGCATCAATCAACCGTTTTACAGCGTCATTGCTGTCGACCAATCAGAACGTTATGTCGCACAAGGTATATCGGATAATGTTATTATACTGTAAATTCCAATAATATTTTGTTCATTATTGTCAATATTTCGTAGACAGACACCCTCTGTTAAAAATCTATTATTTTAGATGATATTCTTCCGTCTTCCGAATTACGTTTAAATATCGAGTAAAATATTAATTTCCGTTCGTAATTGTCTTTATTTAAATCTCGTCTTGCGAATATGAAAAATATATTAATACAAGTTTAAAAAAAAAACTTCGTTTAAAAAAACCGACTTCAAAAAAGTAAAAAGTTATAAAATAACTTAATTTGTATGTGCTACCTATTCATAGGTTTAAAGTCAGTGCCAAGCCAAATGTAATAGTAGGTACCACACTTTCTCAAGTCTCTCATCATCATTTCTTCTTCATAATGTAACTTCATATGTAACTTCATAAAATATACGAAAAACATAGTATGTGCCTAAACAAATCGAGGGTTCCTCTCGATTTCTCTGGGATCCCATCATCAGATCCTGATATGGTGGCCATGGGACCACATTGGGAGCATTACCCTTTCGAATACATAAAGAATTTTCAAAATCGGTCCACAATTGACGGAGTAATCAATGTACATACATTTAAAAAAAACGATGAAATTGAGAACCTCCTCCTTTTGGAAGTCGGTTAAAAACGGTTACAAACGCTCAAACATACTGGTAAATCTAAAAAAATGCATTTGAAAACAATAAATAATTTTGTTTTTTTTACAGAGAACCTGATACACGTAGACCGTCCAACTCGCTTATACCACTTGGAGGATGTAATCGCCAAGGAATTTAGCCATTTCGACGGCTACTGCTATGTGCCAAATGCTGAAAAACACAGCGAATATCCAGAAGACGAGGCGATCAGGCAGATGTACCGCAGCCGCGCTGAACAGAGGGCTGAAGAGCTTCGGGAAGCGCTTAAGATAAATTCGGCCGGCTGACTGCAGGCCTCTGCGCTTCAGCAAGACACCATCAGCAATGACTCCGAGTCTACTGAAGTTTCCTTGTGCATTTTCCAACGAATGGCAGACAGAATCATTGTAGGCATTAAGAGAATTGTTGACTTTTTTGCTCGACTCCGTCATCGAAATAACTAAATACAATAAAATGGTACTACAGCCAAAGATGTTTTAGTGCACTGAAATTTGACAGTATGTTTAGATGGTCCGGGAATCTAGTAAGATCAATAAACTATATATGTATATGGTTAATTGATGTTATATTTAATTTTTTAACAGTATTCGTTGATCTTTATATAAAAAGAGAGAGCTATGGATTGATTCTATGATGGAACAAGGAAGGGTTCGAAGAACTAATGAAGATTTTATTAATGGTAAGGTAGGGTAATAGACGAATAAATTAGTACATTTAGGGCCGGTTTTTCAATAGTCAGATAAACAGTCAGACAGCATTTATTCTACAGATAACGTAAATTTGGGTTTTTCAATGGTCAGACATCTGTTATTCAAATAATAAAGGTTAAATCTGAGGTATACCTTTATCTGTTGTTTCAAACCTCAGTTAGTGATAGTATCTGTAGAACAGTGATTTTGATGTTTGGGTATTTCTATAAATTCTCTTAGTAATGGTTGTGATAAAATTACATACACTGCCACAATTAAGTATTTAATTTTGCTTAAGTGAATATGGATGTTTTGAGTCGATCGACGCGACGATTTAAGTATCGAAGAAAACCATTTGAAACTAAACTTTTTTGTTCTGAGAAAAAAAAGTGTTATTAGAGAAATATAGGTTATAGATACTATAGTGGACCAAGAGCTACTGAACCTTTCGACTAACGGTGTGTCTGTAAGGCTAGAAACTCTTGTAGTGATGATTCATAACGTGCTAAGTACGTAACTATCGCCTGGCAGGCCTCAGACCTGCACAACATCATCTTTCATGGTTTTGAAAGTGTAAAAAAAATGAGAAAAAAAACTTGTTCCTGTAAGGCTGAATTTTTTATAGGATTTAGTTCATTCATTAAGAAGTTCAAAAACAAAATGACAGGCGATTCCGATGAGCACTAGTACCTGCCAGGGGAATAGAAAGACACACCTTGCTCCAATTACATCATCAATGTAAATAAATTTTATTCTGTAAAGTTGTAATTTATATATATGTTTGTCTGAGCGATTTAAAGAAAGTAGGAACAATGACCGTCGATGCTGGCTAGCATATTTCCTTAACAGGTGAGGAGAAAGATAGCACTGGAGTGCAAGTAAAAATGTGTCTGAGAACACTTGGTCGGTCATTTCATCATATCTGATAAATATATAGAAAGAAAGAAAGAAAGAAATACATTTATTAATATATCTGATATATAGTATCGTTTCAATATTTATCTCCCCATTAGGAAGTTATTGTAACTAGATCGATTGGTGAAATGAGAAATTTCATCATATCTTTACATTTTAAAATATTTGAAAGTATATTAACCGATTTAAGAAAAAAGGATGTGTGTGTGTGTACGTACGTACATCCGAATGAAACTTGAACAAATTTAGTTGAGCCGCTTTCTATAACGAAATAAGTAACAAATAAATAAAAAGATTAACTATTTAATTTAGGTACTATTAAGCACAAGAATTACAATTTCATTTAAAATTAAGTCGGTATATATCGATTAGTTAAAATGAATATTACATTGATTTAGATGCTTCCGACGATTTAATGTTATTTATGACTAATAATGAGAAGTTTGTCGTGTTGGGACCGACCAAGTGTTCTCAGGCACATTTTTACTTGCACTCCAGTGCTATCTTTCTCCTCATCTGTCAAGGAAATATGCTAGCCAGCACTGCCGGTCATTGTTCCTACTTTCTTTAAATCGCTCAGACAAACATATATATAAATTACAACTTTACAGAATAAAATTTATTTACATTGATGATGTAATTGGAGCAAGGTGTGTCTTTCTATTCCCCTGGCAGGTACTAGTGCTCATCGGAATCGCCTGTCATTTTGTTTTTGAACTTCTTAATGAATGATTTAAATCCTATAAAAATTTCAGCCTTACAGGAACAAGTTTTTTTGTGTCATTTTTTTTACACTTTCAAAACCATGAAAGATGATAATGTGCAGGGCTGAGGCCTGCCAGGCGATGGTTACGTACTTAGCACGTTATGATTCATCACTACAAGAGTTTCTAGCCTTACAGACACACCGTTAGTCGAAAGGTTCAGTAGCTCTCAGTGTATAGGGAAGATAAATAATTTTCATTTCACACACTGCTATCTGGTTCGAAACAAAACAGATCTTGATGGTAACGAGAAGATTTCCCTAGTGGCCGTTTGCGGAACTAACGTATGACAGATACGCATTGTTATTTAAAATTCTTTCTACAATGATTTCATTGATAGACGTCTACGGAGTAGTAAAAAATACTATAAGACCACTTCGTGAGGGTGAACAGTATTATAAAAGTGGAATTTTAACGTGTATACGTATTTTTATCTGTCATACGTTAGTTCTGCGACTTGCCGCTAGGGAATCTGCTCGTCACCAATAGGTACAGAGAACTGACATAAATACAAATATACTTTTTATTTTTAAACACATATTTATTAAACGTAGAAACACCCGTTAAATAAATTACTATGCACCACCCGCAAACCACCCGGCATTTCAAATTTATAAATTTTGATTTTAATCATTGTTGTGGACTCTACTACAGGAATATCATAAACGACTTTTTTACTAAATTATTATTTACAACATCTATTATAGACAAATAATAATTATAATCGAATGCTTCCGTTTCATTTAATTAATTATTATTTACAACATCTATTATAGACAAATAATAATTATAATCGAATGCTTCCGTTTCATTTAATTAAATAACCCAAACCGGCAATCATAAAAAGACAAAAAGAAATAAATAAAGAACAGTCAACTTGAATGTTGTCTAAAAGTTTCTGGTCCTTATCTAACGTGTGACTACCTGTATAGCTGCATCTCGCTTGCGCATGATTACAGTGAACATAGCTGTTAAGGACCATCAAGTAACTATCTAACTGTTTACTCCCGATTGAAAAACACAAAAAGTTTATTCGCTTGTTAAAGAGCTAGATACATTTATTCCCTTGTTAGTTATGTGACAGTTTAACTGCGGATTGAAAAACCGGCCTTTAAAGTACTCTTGGATGTGGATAATATTATTGTTCAATGTGAAGAGAAAAAAATCATATCTAAAAATTTTAAAATAAAAACCGACTGCAAGTTTCGACTCGATTTCTCTTGGATGCCATCATCAGATCTTAGTGTCCTTATCATGGTACCACCGTCGGGACATCTCCTTTCCGTTAAGTTATCCGCGAACACACATAAAAAAACAACGGTCGAATTGAGAACCTCCTTTTTTTAAGTCGGTTACTATCTATAGATAGTTATAACGTTTTGGCAACTAATCGACCATGTATCGTTCCGTCATTGATGAGTAAAAGATTATTATATTAAATAATATTTGCTAAGAATGTTATCTATTATTCTTAAAACTTTTATGTATTTATTATACATATTTTTGTGTTTTATTTACTAATAGATTGCTAAGTTTGTATATCACAAGTCTTAAAAATAAATGTTAGTTGTAGACAGTTATGAACTTTGTGTGTATTATCAAATATATGTTGTGAAAATAGTTGTTGTTATAGATTTTGGTCACAATGTTTGTTACAAAATATAATTATTAAAGTCTATAAAATAAAAGAATCTTAGACTTACTCCATTGCTTGTTACATATTTTTTAATAACAGTTTAAAAGAA
Source organism: Diaphora mendica (assembly GCA_949125395.1). Taxonomy (NCBI): domain Eukaryota; kingdom Metazoa; phylum Arthropoda; class Insecta; order Lepidoptera; family Erebidae; genus Diaphora; species Diaphora mendica. The sequence continues at coordinate 15,628,499 of OX421318.1, forward strand.
TACCAGTGGAAGGTATTATTGATATATATTTTAATGGTTTTGATGGTGACATTCTTAAAACAAGCATTGGGGTGGTTTTCTAAACCATAATTCACGGAAATGGATTATAGTAGCGAGTTCCTATATGATACACAGTGAAAAGTTAAATAAGGTTCAATTATATTCACAACTTTGTCTCAATCGAAACCATGTTCAACTATGTTATAATAGAACATTATATTATATTAATTGTTATTTGTCATATGTTCAAATAAATTCGTCAAAACAATTTGTGACGTCTTTTTCTCACCGCAAAATATTAATACAAGTCCAACTCCAATGCATTAAAATAGTTTATTAATTAGTGTAACAAGCTGTAGAGTAGTCTTCATCATCATCTGGTAAGTTTTCCTATATAATGACTTTATGAACAGGGCTGACAATCCTGGCGGGACTTTATCCCCCAAGTGAACAGTGACGTAACGATAAGTAATGATGATTTAGGAATGGATAGGAAGGGTTTTGTAGTAGTAACGGATCGAAATGTAGGTTCATGAAACATTTTACGAAAGAAAACGTTCCCTTACTATATAAATTTGTAACCACTATAACAAAAAGCGTCGACATCACAAATCTTTCGTAAAAGCTTTACTAAAACGAAACGAAGTAGATTGTCAATGTGGATTCACATTGACAATCTGTCGATGTCAATATCACATATTGCCAATGCCTGTGCAACACTGCCACCCTATTAGATTTGTAATTCAAAATCTTTATAAAAACAATGCCTATGCATAGTAACAATGTACCTACCTACCATAAAACAGTAACGCTTTAGATATATGATGATGCTCCCCATTCGTAGTCCATATGCAGAGTGTGCAAGGCTTTCCTAGTGACAACACTTCTGTTCATCCTATATCATTTGGGTATTTTTTTAAAAGAACTCCCACATTAGTAATATATCCCGTGTCACAGGGGACCTTTACTAACATACGTAAATCGGGCACAACGAACACCCCAGACTCCGAACAACAATTTGTGTATCACACAAAAAGTGTTGACCCATGTGGGATTTGAACCCAAAACACAGTAGAAAGCGGCATGGCGACCGCTTAAGCCACTACACCATCCGAGCACTCATAATATCAGCAACATTTTGTGAACGGAAGTGTAAAATGTATTGTTGGAAATAGAGCCACTCTTTCTTTTGATAATTTTGATGCTGCTAATGTACTATTTATCACGAATACTGCCTTGAAAAAAAAAATATTACAAAGTTTTTATTCGCTCATGTAACCCAACACGCATGGGTATTATTAGTGGTTGGGGTGTACCGATAGCTAGAGTGAGAAAGAATTAAAAGGAAATATAACTGTGCCTGTAGGGACAGTAACATCTTAAAAGTTAGATATTTGAAGAGGAAAAATAATATTAATGGATGCCTAAGCATTGTAAAACGTAAATGTGGTCAAGGTCAGAGAGAACTGTCCCATCGCCCATCGATAATGATGTCTGCTCTCTGTGATACATTGTACCTACTCTGTGCTTTGGGTAACTCTATGCCACAAGTAGAAAATGTCCTGAATTTTCACGATAAATAAAATAATCCCTGGCCAATAATTGTAGTTCCTATTCTGAAGCCTACTACATCGTGGCTCATCCAATTCCATTTATCTGTATACATATAAAAATGAATTGCCGAAACGTAGGTATGTACCTACGCGCATAACTTCTGATCGCCTGCACCAAATTAAATAATTTATTCTTTTTCCTAAGTGTTCGTTTTTGTTAGAACAAGGTTTGTAAGAAAAATTAAAAGATAACGGGACATCATATTTTTCTTCGTCCGCGATGGGAAGCTGAAACAGATATGTAAATATGGCGGTACGAAGTTTGCCGGGTCAGCTAGTTTATGATAAAATTTAAAACATTGTGGCAAAGGCGTTTGACATGATTGTTTTTATATTTTGTATATACGGGCCTGTCAAAGTGACTATCTGTACCTAATGGAAATCTTGAGCAGAATCCAAGAGTAGTGGTCATCATGCTCATTGCGAATGCAGACAATGCAGCATGGTGACCCACAGAATGGCGGCGTATTGAGATGCTTTTGCATCATTGGGAATCTTCACCATATTTTCTTTATTTGTCCTAAATATAACCGTTCCTCATTTATTACTTCCCTTCGTATCCCTCTTCCGACTCCAATAACATTAATTTTTTTCTTTTATCCAAATTCTTTAAGAATAAACAAATTATATTATAGATTTCACCTACTCGATTTTTCATTCAATTCATTTATATTGGCTATTATAATGTCCCGATACTTCAGTGGCGACGACTGAAGATGCATCGAAATACGGAGTTATGAACTAAGGAATAAATTCTAATCCTGAATCGCGATATAGAAGTGCTCGCGTGATTAACATATATATGCACAATATCCCAACATCAACAATAGGGCCGCGGCCCGCCAGGCACGATCACCTCGCCTGGTCGGAGGAACCAACGTATATTATTGATGTGAAACATCCATAGGCGAGGGGTAAACCTGATTTTCGGCGTGGCGAGTGGCGGAGCGCCGCGATTTCAAATTTTTATTTGTTAATAGTATTTTTATTTGAATTTAATGAACGCTCGCACGTAACTCACCTTTTATACAAAAAAAACTAAATTGAAATCGCTTCATCCGTTCGCGAGCTACGGTGCCACAGACAGACAGACACGTCAACATTATAACACCCCTCTTTTTGCATCGGGGGTTAAAACAATTTCGATGTTTCACATCTGTCAAGCGTCCCGTGACAGCCCGTGACGGCTCACGTTTTATTTCTAAATTACTTTTTCTAACCTACAATTTTTTGTTAACCTATCGTAAAAGTAAAGTATGCAAGTGTAAAATCATGCACAATCTGTAGGTATATAATGGTGTGGCGCAATAAAATATCCGAATGTACAAATTAATTTTGTTTATTAATAATTCTTCTTGCAGTGCTTTAAGTTGCTGACAATTTAAGAACGAGATCTTGTAGTTAAACATTATTATTTACATTTAATATGTGCTAGGTATTGCTTCCTCCAGTTTAGTAATGGCACTATTTACTAATGAAAAGCGGGTTCAGTTGCGTTGTGTTATTATTATTAGAATTGTAATATTTGTATATCCCAGCATTTTTTCAGCACAAATTTTAAGTACATTTAAAATTACCATAGCCAAGTAAATAATTTATCATACCAGTATTACAATGTCAGAAATTTCTTATGACTTGATAAAGAAAAAGACAAACCTCGGCAAAAACTAACTTACGAAGCTATTTTTGGCAAACACGTAAGTAATACATGCATAACTTTTGCTTTAGACAATAATTTTGAAGACTAAATGGACACTGCGATCTTAAAAGAAAAGGAGATTTTATTTTCCATACACATAGCGGGTTCCCAAGACTTATGAAATACCTTAAAATATGCTTTGTCTACTCCGATTGTCACAATAAGTATTTTTATATTGGGTACATAGATAGTGAAACTTTAATGCTAAAAGTCTGATACCTAAAACTATAGAGTTGGACCGACTAAGTAATGACTCCTCATTGTGAGTTAGTCTATTTTCATAATATGCACGTGCTTCTCAAAAACTATAGATATATTCACTACACAGAAATGTTACTACATAAGTACCTCTTAGTAAAAATACGCAATTGATATTGAAAAAATAAACAAACATTTTCCAATCAATTAAAGCTTTTCTATCAACATAAATTCTTCTTAAATACATTAGCTACGAAATCAAAATGCCATCAATTGAAAAAACCATAATGCTTATAAGTATTTAGAATTTTGAATTAAATAAAATAACATGCATTTCTTTCAACAGAATGTAACATTATAACAAATGAAATTAAAAAATAAGTGTGATTATATGTCTATACCCTATATGCTAAGAAACTTACGTTGGCAGCAAATGAACTACCGCCGCGATGCACTAAGTAAATAAGATAACGCGTCGTTTTATATTACATAGCTCGTCAGCAGAGTCAGAGATCAGCTAGTGAACATGCGACCTAACTACAGCGAGATTTAAACGTTGAGCAACCAATACTCCGAAATCTCACCCAAAATATAATTATTATAGTTAACATAAGTAGGTATAGAAAGCAAATAGTAACCTATTAAAACTAAAATTAGATAGGCATATTTTAGTTACGACTTTTCCATCACAAAAAATTTACGGTGACTGGAACACAACATGTTTAAATAAAGCAAAATTATAAATTATAAGTCGGAACTTATAATTGCGTCACATGTTGAGTACATTTGGATCAAATTTGGTTATGGGCTATTTTACATTTATTTAACTATATGTTAATGATTGAGGTACACCATTGACAGTCTTTGATTTGAGGACCCCGTTCTCATACGACATTACTGTTTCTCGACCATTCTCCGTCACCCTGGAACAACAACAAGATAGAATTAAGTGTACCTATAAATAATAAGTAAATGTTTCGAACATCGGACACAACGCCATCTAGCTTCCCATCGTAGCTTCTTTGCTATTTTTTAACTAAGCAGAGCTTGTACTATGACAGCTAGGTTGAGTGAGAGAATACTTATATAGTTTTTATTTTGTAAATACATCATTATCATCATCAGCCCATGCAGTCCACTGCTGGACATAGGCCTCTCCAATTCACGCCATTTAGTTCGATCCTCGGCTTCATCCATCCCTCAATACATACCAACTCCGAAACTAACTTTAGGTCCTAATCGGGAATCGAACCCCAGACCTGAGCATAGCTCACAGTCACACACGCTACCTATAGTATACAGTGATAATGGTTTTAGAGACCAGAGTTCTATCAATACTAACCAGGACAATAGTACTTCTTACAATAAATAATATATTTTTATTGTCATTCATTTTCTAAGGTCTAGACAAGTCGATAGTAAAACAAATACTATTATACTATAGTACCTAGTTATACAATTAGTATGCGGTTCCCACAGGACGGTTATGTCACCATTATTTACGTGTCTTGAAAGTATAACCATGTATGATGTAACTATTATTAACTATATTATGCAATATTTCAATATTACGAAACTAATAATACATCTGACATAATGCTGGTTTAAGTTAAAAAATCCCTAATAAGTAACACGAGATTTATTACTGTGTGTGTTGTGTTTGTGCAATGACAATAAAAAAAACATTTTTTTAAAAGTCGTGTGTCATGCCTTTGTGGAGTAAGTAGGTTTTAGGTGAAATCTATACAAATAAATAAAGTTGAAGTGTCTATTTGTAATTTCAAATTAACAGCTTTTCACTAAACGCATACGAAAATATAAACCTACGTCAAAAAAGCAATTTTTAAAATTTTTGTCTGTCTGTTTGTTGCTTCTAATCTCTGGAACGGCTGGACTAATTTTGACGGGACTTTCACTGGCAGATAGCTAATGATATAAGGCATAACCAAGGCCGAAATCAACCAGTCTATACCAGGGGAACGGGAGCCCGTCGACTTTATTGCTAAGTGCATAGGAGATTAACATACACAATTCATTAACAACTGGCTACGTTGATTGGCTTAACTTTTTTGTACTGATGTACTTGAGATAGTCAAGTCTATTAAAGATGCAAAAAAACCTTGATATGATATAATCATATCATGATTATTATATATGATGATATTATATGATGATATTATATTATACGATGATTATATCATATCATCTATGAAAGCAAGATCTGTTTCTAGTCATACAGATTAATAGAATGAGATTTCATTCTATTAATCTGTATGACTAGAAACAGATCTTGCTTTCAGAGGGCCTAGTGCGAATTTATTTAGCATCAACACTTCGTCGCTCTTGAAGGCGACCGCTTGTGATGTTGTGATTGGTGGAGATTTAAATGCGGGCTAATCACAACGCACAATGCGGTCATCGTTACAATTGTATTGTAGTGAAATAACTCGAACTAGGCCGAGTTCGAGTCTATTACACATTAGCAATCAAGTTCTGAATGATATGAATACTAAACTTACTTTTTAGTTGTGACTTTCTTTCCATTAACAACGCGCGTAGTGGTCGTGGTGCTCTTCATGTTAGCGCTTCCAGGGCCGGCTAGCGAACTGTTGAAAGTCGAGAACGAAGTAAATGTGTTTCCGTTGGAATTGGCATGTGCAAAAATATCATCGAGTCCTGGCATGCCGAAACCGAACAGGGATGATGTGAGTGATGTACTGGGATGACTTCGACGACCGTGCCTGTGATGATGCCCATGGCCATTGATTTCTGAGAAACAACAAAGGTATATATGTATATATACATAGCAACTGGGCATGATGTTTTTAGTTCATAAAGATATAAACAAAGAAGTATGCATACATTAGATTAAGGTCAGGTTATTATAATTTATAAAGAACTAGTGGTTGCCCGCGGCTCCGCCCGCGTATATGTCAGTTATCGCGGTAAATAGTAGCCTATGTGTTATTCTGATGTTTAAGCAGTAGTTTTTGCCTGAAAGAGTAACAAACATCCATCCTTACAAACTTTCACGTTTATAATATTAGTAAAGATTATGTTAAATTTGGGGACAATTAAATGACATTTGAATTACCTTCTAATGAAATACTTTGGTTAAAAAATATATCTTTTGAGTAACGCAATAATATCAGTAATTAGACCAAGAGTGATAAGAGCCAAATAGATACTTGCGAGAATGATAAAGTTTAGAAAGCAAACATGTAGATAGATGGTCCCAATTCGACACGTAATTTAAGAGAGAGGCATAGATCATAGGCGATAAGCGCTAAAACTATTATAAATAGGTGATCTTATCAAATTGTGTCGCTGACTTACCAGCAAATAAATCACCAAAAGGAGACCCGCCAAAGAATTCTCTAAACACCTCCTCGGGGTCTCGGAATGTGAACGGGAAACTAGCGTAGCCAAAGTCGTAATCATCGTCGGCGGTAGAACGTCTGCCTCTGCCGTTGTTCAGTCCTTCTTTGCCATATTGGTCGTAAACACGCCGTTTCCTCTCTGAAATAATTAATTCAAAAATTCTTAGTATGAGCACAATATTCGGATATGGCAAAGAACACTTTGAGAACACGATAGTATAATATAATGCATGTATTCAAACAAGGCAGTAAAAACAACAACACATGATGTCACCGCGCTGCACGCATCTTTGGGTGAAGCGCTCAATGACGTCTGTTGTGCGTTTCCTAGGTTTTACATACGATCATAATTTAATTTACAGAATACTTAGAAATGGCGTGATTTGATTGCGGTTTTTCTGAAGTATAAATGTTACTTTTCGTATTTATTTCACATATTTAAATAATGGAGCCCAACACTATATCCATTTAAACGTCGCATTATAAAATTAAGTATCGTAAAACCTGAGTTTTTGGCGGAGCCTTGCCTGTATAAATAATATCTATGGTGTATGTGATTTTATATAATAATTTACAAGCGATCGATAGGCCATAAAAACGTAGAAAATTGCAAATGTTTGATTGTGTTATCAAATAATTTGTCAAGAATATACACTATAAGTGGGAAAGTTTAAGTATTAAGACATTTTAGGTAACAAAATGGTTTACAATTTGTTGTTATCAATGTTATATTTTGTTTATCTTTATTAAATAGACCTTTACACCTACTTAGATTTAACTAACATTTATTTATTCTAACCATTGTATTACGTAATTGTATAGAACCTATCTACTCAATGTCCACAACTTACTAAACAATGAGTATTATTAACAATATTATTAATGTGGTTTTTAACATTTAATTTCTAACCACCACAAGACCTTAGTCGTGCGCGACTTTTAACACTTCATATTTTAGTCCATCAGCTAGTACAATAGCACCAAGAATAATTAAGTAGAGGGACCTACGTGAAGGTCACTCTTAAATTCTACTGTACTTTAAGTTATTGAGTGCAAGGCAATTGAAATTTAAGTCAAGGTCGATCTCTGCGAAAAGAAATTAGGTCTCCTCGTAGTTCTAGAGACTATTTCTAATTACTCGTAAGATTTAGTCAATTTGGTGGACTCAAAATCTGAGACTATAATCTACTTTAAAAATATACGAGTACCTAATTCAACAATGGTGTACCTAGAAAGAAATAAGGTAAACTCTGATTAGTTTAAATAGTTCGTTTAAATGTTATTCGCTCCAATAGAATCTCCTAGGCAAATATTGTATTGTATTGATTAGTATTAATTTAAGATATCTAGGAAGTCAAAACTGTATAGGCATATTAATTCTTATATTTCAATGAACTCATAACTCAATCAACCAAGCAAGCAACGCAGTAATTAGTAACATGTTTAGTGTGTACCAAGAATTCTAGATTATACATTGTACAGAGCAATAATCAGACATATCAGTTGCTTATCTTGTTTATCTTTTGTTGTCCTGAATCACAATGTTTGCTTTCGCTATTTGAGCTACATACTTGTTACAGAAAAAGTTACTATTAGAAAAGAATGCCCTAATTAGGTATGTAATGTATCTAGTAGGTACAACTATCAACGAGTGATATTAAGCCATAAAAGCAGCGTCTAACTCCAGCATCCATACACATACCTATTATAAATTCGAAAGTAGCTCTTTCTGTCTGCATGTCTATTACGCTTTAACGGCTAAACAGCTGTACCGATGTCAATTAAATTTGACGTGAAGATCATTACTTTGATTCTCGAGGAAATGACATAGGCTACTCTTTACCGCGATAACCTCAGATCAAATAAAAAAGGTAGATAACGCACCGCCTTGTTCTCCAAGTACGATACTGAAGAAAAGTAACGTAGTTTAAATTACAACGTACCACCTCAAGTATCTACAACTTATACGATACTGACGAAAAGTAGCTTAGTTTATAGCACAGTTTGTGCGTAACGCGTGTTTACTTGGAGCTACGCTACTTTTTTCTGCTTCAACAAGAACATGGAGGTGCGTTATCTATCTTTTTTATTTGATCTGAGGCGATAACCGACATACTTCAGTTGGAGACGCGAGCATTTATATTTATAGTTTAAAAAGACCCATAGAAATTACCAGAAATTAAAATCGTAGAATTAAATATACAGTTAAAGACTTCCTCGTTTTCCTAGTACCGTTACAATGACTCGCCAAATGTGTGTATATACAATATACATTTTATTTATCATGGCAAAGATGATTCATTTAGCGTGTAGGACGATGTTTGTAATTTGTATATCAATGTGCCATATATCTCACATATTTTTTACTGTTGAATGAACAAGATTTTTCTTATTTAGGAAGAGATAGAACTTTGGGATTAAACATATTTATGATACGTTTGAATTTAAGTTATTGTGAGAATGAAACTGTTTGCTTTTATTATCTCGTTTATAAATCTTTTATACGCGACAGCAAATACATATACCACTAATTACCTTCGCATTTAATGCCGACAAAACATTCAATTAACCAACAATGACATGTTCAATCTAGAGAGAGAGAATCGTCCCGTTTGACTTAGTTCCTTCCTTGTTTATTAATACCTAATGTTTGCTATTATTCAATAATATTGTTATTACGAGCCGACACACGCAAACTCGTTTGCGTCTCCTATTGCCCGTACCGTGATAATTTTCCCCCGTTTTTGAAATAATTTTCATTGGTGCTCCGCTCCTATTGGTCGTAGCGTGATGATATATAGCCTATAGCCTTCCTCGATAAATGTACTATCCAACACTGAAAGAATTTTTCAAATCGGACCAGCGGTTTCTGAGATTAGCGCGTTCAAACAAACAAACAAACTCTTCAGCTTTATATAATAGTATAGATTAAATAATTTGTGTTATTCTTTCTCGATGTGGACGTGTGGAAGGGTGACGGATTAAGAATACAGAGCCACCCCTTTTGATCCCAAAGATGTCGTAAGAGGCGACTAAGGTAAATAAATATATCGGACATCTTACACACAACGCCATCTAGTCCCAAACTAAGCAGAGCTTGTGTTATGTGTACTAGACAACTGATATAAATACATGTATACTTTTTTTTGTAAATATAATCACAGAAATAGCACAGAAAATCAACGTAAAATGACAGCGTTCGTGCTGTCTCGTGTTTCGTTGGTGAGTGCGAGACCGGAGGCCCAATGATGCAGAAGCATCACTAGCCCGCCATGGTGTGGGTCACCATGCTTCATGTATGGTGACCACCACGCTTGGATTTTGCATATGCTTTCCATCAGGCTGGGTAGAGTCATTTTGGCAGGGTGAAACATAAAAAAAATATCATACATAGAAAACACCCAAACTCCGAAACAAATATTTGCAGATCATACATATAAACTTTGGTCCGACCCGGGAATCCAACCCGAGACCTCAAGCACAGCAGTTGCATACGCTACCACTGCGCCACAGAGGCAGTCAAGGTTTCAAGCTAAGCAGGACAACTTCAATGCAAAAAGAGAAGGAAAACTTGAAACCTTTACCATCCTATCTCAGCGTGGTACAGTAGGCCTAAAGGCGTGTCTCCTGCGGCTAAAAATAAAAAACAAACGAACTAAACTTGTTAACTAAACATGTTAGCGAAAAGTCGCAGGAGACGAAGATCAAACACGATTACACGAAAAGCAAAAATCTTTTATCTACTCGACAAAATGACTTATATTCACTTAGTTACTTTTATAGTATAAATATTAATAATATAAGTATTAATGTTAGTTCAGTTCAGTTTCTTTATACGAGAAGTATACGCTGGGATGTTTTCAGTCCGCTTTGGATAACATGTTTGCTTGTTAAAATTAACAAAACAGTTAGGCCACGCCCATATTTTGATAAATATGTGATGTTTGGTGTTTAAAAACACTAAACAGTGTCGCAGGAGACCCTGCTTAAGCCTCCTGTCTACGAACAGACCTATGTCTAGCAGTGAACTGTTAGGGATGTTCACTATGTATATTTACATAAATACAATGAAACTTCACATCAACATGTTGATATGATTGCTAATGACTCATTTGGCTGTAATTATCGCCAATTACGCTTTGAAGTTAACATTTCAATTTAACAAATAAATGATAACTCAATACTAATAATTATTATTAGTATTGAGCTTTTTCAAGACATTTGAACTGAATTCAGTAGATTATGAGGTAGCAACGTATGTTCAATCAATTTACTTCGTCCGAGATATTAGAGTATATTTTTTTAATGTCTGTAAAAATCTTAATCTTCTATTGGGTATATATTTAATAGTTATGTAAGGTAAGCAAGTAACTCTAACCTGTTAAATACACAAACAACACAAATATTATGTGCATTATTAGGAATTGCTCACACCAATCTCATTTGTTAGTATTAATTATTATGTAGATCCAAACAAATTATTTGTCCAAACCAGAAAAAAATCAAAACTGTTCCGAATATTATCATCTGGAAGCCTGGTTAAAACTAACAAAGCATTATTTATTCAAATGTATTATGCAGATCAAAATGACAATATTCATAACTATCAAGCCATCCCTGCATTAAAAGGACATCTACCGAAAAAGCGGTGGAATGGCGTGTCACCAAAAAACCCTTTGAAGTTATAGTGCCGGTGCCCATTGACTCCATTCTTGCTTGTATATCTGTGCCCATGGTGACTGGATCCCCGTGCATCATAAACTTTCCGCTTGTTTGCTACCCAACAATAAAAATGAACATAAACTACTATAATATGCTACCACTAACTTTTACACAAATCATTTAAAAAATATACCAAAAATAATTAATAGATAATAAAATTAATTGAAGGACTGTGACTGTATTATATTAAAACACGAGTCAAAAATATTTAAAGAATCAGTACTTTATAAAATAACAATAAACATTTACATATATTTAGTATTTATATTATGGGTCAATATTTGCTATTTGGGCAAAACAAGTTTTTGCATATTTTATAGAAATAAAAGGCTACTTTATTTTCTAACTATTTTTATTTAATACTTCAGTATCATACCTCTATGTCATTTAACTTTCAGGAAAGTATTATAAAAGGTAATTAGCAAAAAAAAATATTTTCACCATAAAAGTCATTTCCTGGCGGGGAAAAATCCCGATTTAGGAACATATTTTTTCATAACTAAACTGTTATAGTAATGTTAGCTTAAATGTTTATTTAATATGTATGTTACATATTGATAGTTCATTTCTAAAGCCTAGTTATACTATTTTATTAGAATTTTCAAGCCTAAATTCATACTTAAAATTTGGAGAATACCTAATAGGTCATTAGTCTGCCAAAATTTTATTTTGAAAAATACCATCAAATAGAAGCTGGAGCAAACCCAATCAAAAACGTTAAGATAGACGCGGCGACACTCATTGTGATTTTTGGGTCGAAAGACGCCATGTTATCAGAACATCGGTTACCGGTGTCATTGAAGCACGATATTCAGCGAGTGTCTCTAAATGTGGTCATATTTCCTGTGCATCAAAACATTACTAAAACGTGAGTATATCTTGAAAATATTCATGCAAATACTTGACTTATGTGATAACGTGTTCAGATGTTAATTGATCTTACTTTATTTAAATATTAAAATCAAAATATGGAAGAAAATGTCCCATTCTGTCATTTTCCTGTCGTCATTAGTCTGTCATATCTATGGCAGGAAAATGACAACTAGGCAGGATAATGACTTCTTGTGACTTCCTAGAGAAGAGTAGACCTGAGTATTTGATATGAATTTCAGCTTGATACCTCCGCGCATTCCTGAAAAAGGGTCTTGACAAACTGACAACAGAGTGATCCTATAATGGTTCCGTTTTTTTCCTTTTGAAGTACGGAACACTAAAAAACAAGAATGTGCTGCGCCAGTCACTGAGAGCCTATTGAAAAATCAGCGAAAATAGAGGTCTGATAAGTTTCAGATGATACGAAGCACAAGATAATCATATTTTAAGAAAAGGATGAAAATAGTCGAATTTGTGCAGGAAAGAAGGAAACGAGAACTAGAAATAAAGAGGAGAAACAAAAGATATTAAAAGGCATTTTTAAGTTACGTTTCGGTCTTGTTTGACAATAAATATTTTGATTTCAATTTTGGTTGTTTGGTTTAGTTGCAAATATCTTTATAAAATTGTCAAAATATGGTAAAGTTAACGGAACACACGTTTATTGAATATAATACACTATATTACAATTTTACTACTACTAATAAACTCAAAAAAGGTATAAAAATATTGAAAAAAAATATAACTCCTTTTGCCCAAATAGCAAATATTGACCCTTATATAATATATAAAATAAAGTTTATTATTGAGTAGCTGCAGTATCTTTCAACTATATTTTGTTTATTGAGCAACAAGGAATGTTTAGTCTAAACAACAGATACAAAAGTTTTAGGTTACATAACCACAATAACCAGACAATAAAAAAAATGTATGTATATATTGCTACTTATATTGAATTATTATAATTAGCCTGATACCATAAGGTTAGCAAATTAAATATATAGACGACATTTAATACTCCAGCTAAACAAACATTTCAAATTTTCACTTACAGCTTTATTCATAAACATTATTTTACTTTAATTTCAACTTTAAGGCTATAAGTTTAAGTTGAAAATAACACAGATCCATTGCTGAAAGTTAAATAATGTTTATGAATAAGGCTGTTAGTAAAATATCAACATTTTTAAGATCTCACCATCAGACAGTACTTCATAAGCTTCAGATATTTCCTTGAATCGTCTATTTGCTTCATCTGCATTGTCTGGGTTCTTGTCGGGATGCCACTTCAATGCTAATTTTCTATATCTGCAATAACAACAAAATCCAATATATTATATTGCTTTGCAATTTGATCCACAAATACTTCAATTGGTAAAGTAGAATGACTACACAAAGTATTCAGATATTGTCTTGTTTATAAAAATAATTCTGGCACTTGAAATATTTCCTTATTCGCAGAAAACTTTTCACACATTCATGATGATCATACAAAGTGTTTCCCATATGGAGATTGAACCCACAACACTCAGTAGGAAACGGTGAGGTGATCGCTTAAACCACTACGCCATCTGTTCAGCATAGAAAAGAAAAATAAATACTTACGACTTCTTTATTTCTGGATCAGTGGCCGTCCGAGACACGCCTAGTATTCTGTAATAGTCCACCATGGCTGGTCTTCCTCAACCGATATGAGATCTGAAACCAATAACAACACACTTATGACATGAACTAGGATATATAAGGCACTACACAGGATTACACATTTTTGGAAGACAACTACAGTCATATACTGCTTAATACTGCAAAAATTAATTAAAAGCTAAGAATGATACTATCTTTAAGGCTTTGATTTGATATTGGGCCTCTGTCTAACTGTAAGGACACCTTGAAACTTTCTGCAAAAGTTTAGTTGCAAGGTAGGACAGAACAAGCCATGTGCTGTAATTTTAGATAGATACATAAAACTAAAGGTTAACTAAAGGCTACTATTAAATACTATATAATATACCGAAATGCCACTAACAAGTTTAGGATCCTACATAATCCTGATTCGAAAATTATCAATACGAAAGTTGTTTGTAAGTACTTGTACGAAATATAAAAATAACTCAAACTATTGTTTATTTTTCACACAAATATAATTTGTATTGAAATGTGCCTTGGACGATATTGTTTTTGAATTTTTCTTAAACTTATTGACATTGCTATAGGTTTTGTTTTATTTTAATGACTGTTTAGTATTTCTATCTTACCTCACCGAAACAATAATTTATCAAGAACCCAGAAAAACAATACCACGGGGTGTTTTAGGAAATTTTAAAATGGATGCTACTTTTTTTTGTAAGAAAGTAGGAAACTCAACCTCAAAACACAAAATAGTTCCTTTTTCTATCTGTCAAATTCAATTCTTTGCATCCTTATGTCATTCTGACTTATGAACAGTGTTACCAACCCCGAGAAACAAAAAAAACAACAGCTCACCAAATAAAAAAACAGGAGAAAACAGTGGGTAAAGTTTAGTAAAAAGGCAGATTTCATACTGTCCTCCTCTGTCCTCGTAATTAAAACAATCATCTACTTTTATTATTTATCTGGACTCGCATACATTGTTATATTATATTGACTGCCTCATTGGTCTCGCGGTTGGCGTGTGCGACTGCTGACAATGAGGTCTCGGGTTCGATTCCCGGGTCGGACCAACTGTTTGTATGATCTACAAATATTTGTTTCGGAGTTTGGGTGTTTTCTATGTATAATATGTATGTATTTACAAAAAAAAAGTATATATGTATTTGTATCAGTTGTCTAGTACCCATAACACAAGCTCTGCTTAGCTTGGGACTAGATGGCGTGGTGTGTTAGATGTCTGGATTTTTTTTTATTATTTTATTTATTTTATATATAATATTGATCACAACATAATAAAAACAAAAATCAAAGTAAAATTATTTACCACCTTCATACTCAGTTGCCTCATCTTCAGTGTTTTATGACTCTTTTTCCTTTTTACGCGAATTAACGCGATTATTTATTTTAATAATACTGGTCACTAAGTCAGCCTGTGACCACGGCCAGTGCAACCTGGTCGAAACGTTAGACAAATCAGAGGTATGTAATACCATAATAATAAGTGATCGCGTTAATTCCCGTAAAAATAAGTATTATTATATCATGGAACGCGAAAGTTTAAAAGTTAGTTATTTAGTTAGTTATTTTTGTTAAATTTCTTCATGTGCTTTTCTGTGGCTTCAAATGAGTAGCAAATATGCTAATGATGCAAAAATTGGTAAAACTATGTCAAAAAAATGCATTTTATAAAATTAGATAATCAAGCAGTAACACGACTCTGTTTCGATTAATAAGAATACGGTATGAATTTTTTTATTATGTACTTCATGATTTGTACTGTCAATGTCATTCAATCTCTGAGTCCAAAAAAGTTTCCTCGAACAAAGTAGGTACCTGCCTAGTTCAGCAAACTTGCTGTAGTATTTTGACTTCATTTACGTAATTACAAGAAAATTGTGGCCGCTATGATATAAATGTAATAGTTTTCTACCTTTTTAATAAAGATCTTGATTTTAACATAAAAAATTATGCCTCAGTAGATTAGTTCTAAGGAAGTATGTTTGTGTAATAAAAAATAGTATAATATGTATATGTGTGGCGACTTGAAACGCGACGTCAGAAAAAAAAAGACGTGGAGTCCCTCCGCGCGGAAGAAGTGAAACTTCGTAATGTGCAACAGTGCTTTCATACCCCCTCCATGGTAGCGTAAAACGTTTAACGCAACCTCATGGGCGTAGCCACGGTGGGGTAGGGTGGGGCGCTTGCCTCACCCTGGTTCTGACCTGTGAGGTACCTTTTTTCTCACGTGTGGAAACTCCCACGGGCCGTCACCCCACCGGGGTTTGCGGCGGGGTGATGTATCGAAATCGGACCAACTAAAGCACACGGTGTGCCACTCTGTCTGAGAAGGGAGAGTTCCCGGAACTCCTGTCATTAACACATCCGAACCTCTCCCAGCGCCTGACCGCACTGAAGCGGGCACCGTCTGCTGGTGGACTCTCTAATTAGGCAACGTACGGCACACGCATACGTCGCCCCTTCGCGGCTGGTCTCTTAAACGGATGGAGGGAATAACCCGTCACGTCCATTCGCGGCCACGCTCAGGGCGGCGGCGGTGAATTGGGTCCGAGTGGAGGTTGTCTTCCCGGGCCCTCTCCATTTACGAATTTACGTCTTCGCAGAAGGTTACGACCGCGATAAAACAGCTATCGCCACCGGTCAAGTAGCGTATGACAGCCGAGATAGCGAGAGGTCCCTCCGATGACTGCAGTGAGGCCCAGGTGGGGCAAACCGCTAGCGTATGCTGGGTCAAGTCCTCACTGCAATCGCAATGATGACAGGCGGGACCAGTTCCCTCCTAGCGACCGAGTGCAGGTACTTCCCGAAGCAACCGTGCCCGGAAAGGACCTGCGTCAGTCGGAAAGAAAGGGCTCCGTACTGCCGCTCTAATCACTCGAGGATGACCGGCTGGATAGCCTCCACGGCGGCAAAGTCAGCGCGTGGAGTCTCCAGCCGGGACGACCAGCCCTGGTGATTTGACGAGCAGTTTCACGCCACTCGCGTATCTCTTTGGGTGGAGAGGAGTGCCGTACGTCGCCTAAGGGCCATGTTCACCGAAACAAATTTAAACGTTGATTTCGTAACCGGCCCGTTAATATTTAAACAATGGTTAAACAATGAGCGGTTTTTTCCTGTTCACCATCACCTTTCAGCGTTCGGTTACTTAACCGAGCCTTCACGGAACGTTTTTGAATGAATGAGTGAGTAATGCAATACTACCAAATGAAATGTAAGGTTACAACATGAAATGTCGTGCATGCTTACGACTTTCTAATATGTTCAGATAATATATTATGCCATAAAATGTGAAAGTTGCTGTTCATTGTTTCTTTCGCTTTACGAGTAACACATTTTACTTTAGAAGGTAAGCGCGCTCTTTTTGTCTGTCAGTTTGATTCTCTCTTTTCAAATTTATCTTAAAAAAACTTTAAAAAACTGCACTTAAAAAAAACCTGATAAACGAAACCTGGTCATGAATGAAATTTCATCGTATTCCTCATAAAAATTATGACGATTTTGAAAAATCCTAGATCTTCTCGTCATCGTTTCTAACTCGTTTAAATAATCTAACATATCGAGATTGTATTCAACATCCATTAGGTATAAAATTAAAAGCCATTATTTGTCCAAGAAAAATAGGTACTTCGTTGGTAAATCGAACAATATAACCTACAAAATGTCTGTCAAATTACTGTAACCAACGTTTAAACGACGTCTTGAAGCTCGGTTAAGATAACCATCCGGTTAACGTCAATAACCGACGTTTAGGCTGTGGTGAACAGGAAATATTACTTAAACAACCGTTTTAACATTTAAACGGTCGGTTAAGTGTTGGTGAACACCGGCCTAAATTGAGATTTTAACAGCTGACGGTGCCCGCTTCTGTGCGGGCAAGCGCTGGGAGGGGTCCGGACGTGTTAATAACTGCAGTTCCCGGATTCTCCCTTCACAGGCGCAGAGTGGCACACCGTGTGGTTTTAGTCGGTTCGAGTCCGACACACCGCCCCGCCGCAAGCCCCGGTGGGGTGACGGTCCGAGGGGATGTCCAGACGTTAAAAAAAAAAAAAAAGGAGTAAGCGTTCTATGAATAAGATATACCAAACCATTGTCAATTTCTTAACAATTATTTTCAGCAACTGCAAAAACTTATATTTTAGGCCGAGTATGTTTTTAAAATGTATTTTAGATAAGCTTTTATTGGGCCAGCAGTAGGATAATTGGCCGCAACGATAATACTAGGAAAGTAGGTACATAAGTAATTTGTTTGCTCAGTTATAAAAAAATATCGGTTTTGTTTTTATAAATACTATTTAGAAAGACACGCCCATGTATGTATGTGTTCGTGTGTGTGTGTGTGTGTGTGTAAAAGATTACGTGGAAACTGAATAAAAGCAATATTATTGGAAATGAAATACCAACAGACTTTAAGCTAGTAACACTCGCATGTAATACATATAACATACGTAACGAAATATCTACCACTTTCCAAAATAGAATTGCCTGAGTTTACGTGTTAAAAAAACTAGGTAGGTATAATCTATATGCGCATCTATCGAGGAGCTAGATTAAGTTCAGATGAACCTAATCTAGCTCCTCGACATTTCGATGTGGATGGCGGTGATGGCATGTATGTCGCTTTAATTCTATTAGGAAATATCAAGCTCTTATTCCTACATGTATAAACTTTCATGTAGATATTGAAGTAATATTAGTAGGAAATCACGTTGTCATTACTAGGATTTTTCCAACGTCGCGACGCTGGTTTAGTGTTTACACAAGGTTTTTCTATCAAAAAGTATTCTTTACGTATCCGCGAGTTTCCAACGAAAAAAAATGGAAATCATAAGTCTTGTGGCAATTTGTTATAGTACTTCAGATTTTCCATTCTTAAAATAATAAATAATGGGTTCTTTTCATTTACAATATAACATAAAAAAAAACCGACTTCCAAAAACATCCAACGAAAACTCTCTGTCAAAAAACACTTAAAAGCGTAAAATAAACTGGTTCTTCATAAATTGCCTATACCTAATTCTTTATTCATTTAAATAGTAGTATTATAATGGGTGCTAGGTATCTTAAATCTGTTTGAAGTCGGTGCCAAGTGACTATCGCTTAGACTTTTGTAATTGTTCGTTTGTATTCTTTTTGGCTTAGCACCGACTTCAAACAGATTTTAGATTTTAAATATCAGTGATCCACGACCATCGTGGATCACTGATATTTATCTTGGTATATTGGAGATACAGTGCTACTGCAACTACAAAACCATAATAAAATCACATTGTATAAACACATTCAAACAACTTGAGTCATAAGTTGATCCTTCTAAATGCTTTCGTTAGTTATACCTATTTATTTATTATCAAAGCACCGAGGTCCTGTTAATATATGATAGTATTGATAGAAAAGATAGCGCTTTAATATTACCACAGTTCTCAATATGAAATGAGAGGCCAATAAGCTCTTCATAACTTTAATAAATAGATTATGTTACACTATATGATATTCTCGATGCCATTAGTAAAGCTTTATTGATAAGATAGACGATATCTTAATTATAGAATAAAAAATGATCACGTCACGTCAAATGGTATTTGCTTTTAAAGTAAAACAATCCATTATAATGATCTAGCAACTGAGAGTAACTCGAAAAATAATTACTTAGCTTAAGTGAAAATAACAACTATGTATGCCATCTTTATAAAAAAAGTGGCCAAGTGCGAGTCGGACTCGCCCATGAAGGGTTCCGCAGCAGCAAGTAACATAATATAATTTTTATTTTATTTTTATATTTGTGTTCATTGAATGAAAGGTAAATTGCAGTTTACGATTTATGACGTATTAAAAAAAACTACTTACTAGATTTCGTTCAAACCAATTTAAGTTGGAAGTTTACATGGTAATGTACATCATATATTTTTTTAGATTTATCATTCTCTTATTTAAGAAGTTAAAGCTCCCCCCCCCCCTTTAACTTTTACCACTTTGGAAGTGTCTCTCGCGCAAGCTATTCAGTTTAGAAAAAAATGATATTAGAAACCCTAATATCATTTTTGAAGACCTATCCATAGATACCCCACACGTATGGGTTTGATGAAAAAAATTTATTTGAGTTTCAGTTCTAAGTATGGGGACCCCCAATATTTATTGTTTTTTTTTTTTATTTTTGTGTAAAAATCTTAAAGCGGTTCACAGAATACATCTACTTACCAAGTTTCATAGGTCTAATAGTTTCGGAAAAAGTGGCTGTGACATACAGACGGACAGACAGACGGACAGACGGACAGACGGACGGACAGACGGACGGACAGACGGACAGACAGACGGACAGACAGACAGACAGACAGACAGACATGACGAATCTATAAGGGATCCGTTTTTTGCCTTTGGCACGGAACCCTAAAAATACACTTTTTTCCTTTTAAAGACGACTACTATATGTGTTATAAAATATTTTAATCCATGTCATGTGTTTTATAGGTATCTATAAATCTAAATAATTCGATTACAATCTAAGTCAACTGAACTAAAACATACCTCCCTAAAAAATTATAGCCGTTTACAAGTCAAACACATTTAGAAATCCTTTAGTTTTAGTTAATAATTTAATGTACTAAAGTACCCATGTACATATTTCTAAACCTGTAAAGCTCATAGCCTTGACCTAGTCGATAAGAAGCTTCCTATTGTTGACTACAGAAATTTTGTAGAAACATAATGTGGGTGTAAAACGTACCAGCATGACTTTTATTCCATATAACTAGTCATGCATTTAACCATTCATGTGTACGTATAATCGTTGTTATTTGTAAAACCGTTTTTTAAATAACTTTGTGCATATAAGTCCTTTATGTTAATTGAAAGTGCAAGATATATTTACATATATTTAGCGTTATCTGCAACAAATGCAAGAGTGACTATTTATTATCTAGATGGACTGATTTTCGTAGTTGTTTATGTTAGGTAGGTACGCGATAACGATGCGGTTAACGGGTAATAGGTCAGTTAAAAAAATATTATTACCTCTCGTTTTTGCTGTTTACATTATAACTAGTACAACGTATGGAATGATAAATTGATTATTTGACGCAAATATGGTGTAATACACCTTCCTATAACTGATATTTACCCTGTTTACCGTCAAAACTGTTGGATTTATGAGCACATTTAAGCGACATTCGATATAGTAGTAGTTACTTATATGACAAAATATACATAAAAGAACCTCCTCCTTTTGGAAGTCGGTTAACAACTGGAGAAATGTACAGAACGTTCACTTTTACAGCATCTACTGTCAAATGTAAATCGAGACGAAACTCAAAATTTCGTGATGATGTTTATGTTATAATTGACCTTAGGTGTCGCGATTCGTATGTTATTAACGGAATTAAGGCCACGAAGTATTATAGAGACCTGTCGTCATGGTAAAAAGTAGAATCTCACTACTCTACTTGTGTCTTTATGTGTGAAAATAAATACATGTTGTGGTTCCAGATTTGCTAAGTGTTGGTTTACCTTATCGTCAATTATAAATAATTAATAATAACAAAGCATCGTGTATTGTCTTGGAATTTAAACAATAGATCCGTGACATAATAGTTTGTAGCATGTTCGTAGGATCACGGTCACTGATCTGTATAGGGGCGCGTAACGGTGTCGAATGTAGGTGGTAGGCGGTGGTAGAGCACCAATAGCGGATGTACATTATTTACAATCGATACTCAGTGCCGTCTTTACCATAAGGGCACACGGGGCCAGTGCCCAGGGCCCCCATTCTCGAGGGGGCCCCGAGGAACCGAGAATTTTATCTCAGACAAATGTTCTCATAATAAATTTTCGTACACTTTTTCACAAAAAAATATAGTAAGTAGGTACCTACATTAAAATATAAAATAATCGGAAACTAGTCTTTCAATTTTTATATTTTTTCGGTTAAAAAATAAAAGCGTACAATAGAGTTGTGACTCTTTCACCTTCTTTACGATCGTTTAATATAATATTCGATAAAAAATCAATATTTTATCTGTCTTAGGCCCATTGCACACGGCGTATTTTAAACGCGCAGATGACGCGCGTATACGCGCTTCAAACGAGACTTGAACGCAACCTTATATCCTAAGCACACGGGGCAGTTGTGAAACGCGCGTCTACTGCGCGTATACGCGCAGATGCAGCGATACAGACGCGCTGTAGTCGTTCGTAGACAATTCGCGTCAGTTGTACAATGGCGTCGGTTGAGACAGCACTGCATACGCTGGCTTTAGTATAGCTTTTAAAAAGAAAAAAACGTAAAAATGAGCGAATCTATTGGATAGATACATTTACGAGTGAAAGAAGATTGTGGGATTTCTACGCGCTTCAAACGCGTTTCGAACGCGTTTCGAACGCGCTTGAATATTAAAAACGCAAAATCGACATCTACGGCGCAGAAAACGCGCGTTCCTGAAACGCGCGTCCTCTGCGCGTTTAAAATACGCCGTGTGCTATGGGCCTTAGGACTCGCTTAATTGTAGTTGAAAAATCTTTAAATCATTAAATATTCATCATTGAGATTATGTGCTTGATGTATATACAATTATGCTCTATCGCTAATGTTATTTATTATAATTATAAATTGTGTAAGAAAATAACTAACTTAAGTGTTGTGGGCAAGGCACATTGCTCGCAAAAACGAAATCCGATGGGGCTACAAAGTTCCCCCTTGGTAGGTCCTTCGCACGGTGGTCAGACGACCTGGCGAAGTCGTGAGAGGTCGCGGGAAGTCGTGAGATGTGGGCCGCATGGAAAATTGCTGGTGGAGTGATGAATAGTGCCTGACTGACCTTACTGTTGCGCTTAGGGAGCAACCGTTGTCAGTCCTAGAAGCACTACCTGGTTCAGGTAGCGTATAAAATGCACATTGTTAGAAGTCGAGATATGGGAAACACCATCTGAAACACGATTTCCGCTCCCAGCTACGCGATAGAGCCCAAGGCTCAGGAGAAGACCAGCAGCAATGTGCCTTGAAAATTGAGAACCTCGTACGGAAAGCGAACTTTTCGACTGACGGGAAGACGATAAAAGCAAACATCGTGCAGGTTCTCATAAACGGGATCAAGAACTTGTAGGTTAGAGCTGCAGTGAAGCTTGGCCAACATGCTTCACTAAGGGAAGCACTGGCATACGCACTGGAGGTCGAAGTGTTCCACAGGATATCCGGTCGACCCACAGGCTAAGTCTCAGAGGAAATCAAAGACAGTCAAGTCTTCTATTAAGAGGGGATCTGGGATCATGTGCTACAGAATGATGAGAGAGTTCATCTACAGCTAAGTTGCCCGCTAATGAGTTCGCAGATGTCCAGGTTGAAAAAAAAAAAGGACTGCCTGTAGGAGCTCATGAGAAAACGTTGCGAAAAGAAGATGCACACAAGACGCAAGTTCCAAGGCAGCGATCTGGGAAAACATGACAGCAAGATAAAAGGTGACATCATAAGACAATGCAAAGAATATGTCTCGCTGAGAAAATATACTCCGACTCCAAACTTGAAATCAACAGGCTTGACTTTTGGGACCATGTGAAGATGAAACAATGAAGATAGCACAGGGGGATGACGTTGACCTAAAGAAACTTATCACATGGTAAGCACAGGATGATATAAACCTGCTTGAAGTATTATCTCACCAATATGCAAGCGCTATTACTAAAGTTTATTGGGCGCAATGGGATAGTCTAGTTCTACAAAACGGAAAACTGTACCTACCGAAAATGGGAGAAGTTCAACGGATGAGAGTTCCACCTGCAGATAATTGTGCCAAGAGCTAAGGTGCCGAACGTTCTACGTGAAGTTTACAATTAAGCATCAGAATGCCATCCTAGTGTCAAAAAGTGTCGGCAAGATGTACAAAATTGGTGCCGTAGTGGTGCCGTAAATGTACTACTTGTACTGTTGTAAAAAGTTCCATGGATGCGGAACCATAAAAACCAGTAACTTTAAAACGGAATGGAAACAAATCGCAGTTGACATCGCGAGCAGGAACGAGAAAACTCGATAAGACTGGCCCTTATACTACAGACCAAATGGGAGGATCCGTATAAAATTGTGCATATCGACCGCCTGGCTAAATATCGTGGTAGCAATAGCATTGCTCGGGTCAAGCAAAATGGCAGTGTTACGAAAAATTTGCATTTCAGAAAAAGACTTGTCAATCGGTTTAGCCGAGAAAGTTCTAGTCGGTTTCTTGAGGCACAGAACAATAAATCTTAAGTGAATATACATAGCACTGAATATAGACTGAGTGTCACGCGGTTGGCTTGTTTACAAACGATAGCGTTTTTTCGGAACCGGGCGTTTCGAGAGGCTGTTGAACTTTCTCGAATAATCTACTGATAGGCATAGGGAATCTAGTATAAAAAGGCATTTTAGTTTGAGCTACAGTGCGTCAAATATCTGAGTGATGTAAGTGATTAACAGAGCGACCTCGGCGGTCATTAAGGATTATTTTTCTGAGTTATTCTGTGGTTTTAAGAGTATTAGAAGTAAAGTTGGCCGACTGCACGGTTGGCCTAGTGGTTTAGGCGGTCGCCACGGCGCTTGCCAATTCGCCAAGTGTTGTGGGTTCAAATCCTACACGGGACAACACTTTGTGTGATCCACAATTGTTGTTCTGAGTTTGGGTGTTAATTGTGTCCGTTTCATGTATTTCTGTAAAGTCCCCCGCGACACAGGATGTTTATTCCTAAGGCGGGAGTTGTCTTTTTAAAAAAGAGAATAAAGAGAAAGAGAAAGTCTCGTTTACACGTCAGAAGGCTTAATTCTCAAATTCGTCGAGCCCGAACACGTTATAATAAATAGAAGGGTTTGCTTAACAAAGAACCTGAAAGAAACCATAATTGTAACCAAAAACTAACAGCATACATGATTGCATGATCATGAGTGATCATAGTAGAAAAATATTAGTATAATACGCTTTCTTTACTTTCTAAAAGGGCCCCAAATTCTTGTGTGCCCAGGGGCCCCAGCTTAGGTTAAGACGGCCCTGTCGATACTTATTTATTATTGTTATTTATTGATGCATGCTTCATTTGCATTACCTACTTAAGTATAACTTATGTAGGTACGTAGAAAAAGCATTTAAGGTAAAAAAATAATTTAAGTATTTTCTAGTTTCATAATCCCTTTAATTTCGTCGGTTTAAATAAGAATGTCTTCCTCTCTGATGCGGTAGATCTCTATGTTTTGCTATTTTTGTGAATAACTTAAAGCACACTTGAGTGATTCACAACAAGTTATGTAGTACTTAACAATTTTATATCTTGTCGCTTTTTTTGCTAATCCATACTAATAATCCGTACTCGCATCCGTGGATATACCAACACTTTTGACAACACAGGTCAATCCAGTATTTTATCAGGATTGATTTAAGTATTTGGCTTCTGTAGCAGTAGTGTAGTAAGCATCACATAGATAATCTAGTTCTATTATGGATATGAGGAGGGCTGGGGCGCAGTGGTCTCTTTCTGCGAAGCTGTTATGCTACAGAAAGAGACCGCTGAACGCGATCGGGAGGGGGCCGATCCCGAGCGAAGAAGACGTCGGTGATAAAAACTGTCGACGGGACCGCGGGCCGTCGGAGGAGGATGGGGACCTCTGGAGGCAGATTGATTGCTGCGGTCGGGATAGCGGCATGATTGCGTAGACGTGCAATCAGCCTGCATTGCTGGGGTCGAGGGGGGGGATTATTTTCCTCCGGGTCAGGGCATGATAAGGCACGGCGTCAATTCGGGGAGGACCTGAAATAACATGGTCCGAGTCCTCCCAGAGTAGGGCGCCAGAGGCCGGTCGTCAGGGTATTTTTTAGTGAAAACACCACATACTCCTGGCTCCTGTGTCCCCGAGGAGCTGGAGATCCGAAGGGATTTTTAACGCCGTCACAAAAAAAAAAGTTCTATTATGGATTATTCAGAAGGCAGGTCAGGTAGGTATTTCGATACCTACGCAACTTTCGCAGGCCTTCTTGTTAATATCTACTTGCAAACGTTTGATGAGATGGAACGCAATGAGATGAAACTGCAGTTTCCGTAAACACTCAGCAACTTTCGAACTACATATAAATAAAAAAATCGCCTATACATATGTACTATACTTATCAAGAAGTATCGGCATACTCATGCTTATTGTTTCAATGCATGTTTTGATAAACAAACATCACATAAAGAATGTAAACGATACTTGACCACCTTCACAGGTTTACGCCCGTAAGTAATGAACTATTCGCAATAAAACCCACGTACCTACATTACTTAATGTTATATTGAAAACTTTTTTCATAGGTAATAAACCAGGTAAGTATTTAACAGAACCCTATTGTACTAACTGGTTAAATTCACCCAATGTCATCTCATCTTCCTAGCCTTTATTATTCCCAAGATTATTTAGGGTCTAGTTCAACCGGCTTTACCTGAATATCAGTTTTTCCACGGAGCGACTGGCATCGGACCTCCGCAACCCCGAGGGTGAACTGTATTCGAAGGTTGAACTAGTCAGTATATTTGAGGGCACTGACTTCCCATTAACGATTGCCATTGATGTTGATGAAAACCGGGACCGACAGCTTGACGTGCTCTCCGAGGCACGGGGGGAAAACATCGCCATCTTCCATACTCCGGGCTGCTATAAAGAATTAATTATAAGAAAAACCCAACAGCATTCCGACCCGAGAGTCGAACCCGAGACCTCTTGATCGGCAGTTGCTTACGCTATCCGCTAGACCAACGAGGCTTAATACACACAACGTAAGAAAAGTAAAAGAGTGATATATGTTTACCTGGAAAAGGTAGGATTGGGAGGTAGTAAATACTAAAGGTGCAAGTAAGTACCGAGTACCTACCTACCTATACTAGGTGATACTTTTTCCAGGTAGAACTTAAGTAGGTACGCCCAATCCCAATTTACATTCGAGTAGAAACATACCTTGGCGAGCCAGTCAGATAAATAGTGACAATGAACAAAATTAATCGTAGTAAA
Organism: Diaphora mendica; assembly: GCA_949125395.1. Taxonomy (NCBI): domain Eukaryota; kingdom Metazoa; phylum Arthropoda; class Insecta; order Lepidoptera; family Erebidae; genus Diaphora; species Diaphora mendica. The sequence continues at coordinate 15,655,622 of OX421318.1, forward strand.
TTAGTACTATCAGTTGCTTGTAGTGTAATTTAAAATTGTAACTCATTCAAGACGTATAACCACGAGGACAGAATTGACAAACAGATGAGAGGGCGCCACCGACAGAACGCTGTTATTGTTTCGTTTGATACGTTATTTTTTACTTAATTAACAAGTATTTCAGGTTTAATAACTAATCTAGATTAAAAATTATCATTATTACTTGTAACCTATAAGGCAAGTATAATTAAGGGTGAATGTTAGTTGCAACAAACAAAGTTGTCTACAATTTATACATTACGTTTAACGTCAGTGTCATATTTCACAGACAGACATAGATTAGTTTGATGGAACAAAGTAGTTGTCTAACATAACAATTGAACACTAAGTGGTTTGCGTTGCTGTTTATGTTACTGTTTAGTGTAGGTAGGTAATAGGTGTACAAACCTTAAAATAACATTGGCTCTTCCGGTGACTACAACGTTGGTGCCAACCACGGATCTCCACCTCAACTAAAAGTGAATCTCGGCGTACTTAAAACTTCTCAAATTTCTTCAGTCTTATGCAACAAGTTTTGTGCACCCAATATTGAATTGCACTTTAATTACGTTTCATATCGAACACACTTGCACTAAATGGTTGACTGATCTTGTCCAATGACACTTGTATTTAATCTATATGAGTAACCAATACCACAGTTACTAAATAAAGATGTTAACGAATATAGCAGCTAATGGAATATTTCAGCACATAAACAAGCACAAAATCGATAAAACACAGATTTACAAGGGTGTTAGTGTGAGCACGATAAGACAAAGCGTAGGTTGAGGCAGCGGTAATGTAACCGCACCTTGTACAAACGACCCGAACGCACGTTTTCCATCGACTGACATTCGCAGACTCGAATGTTAACGAACGATTCACGAATGATGACGAACAGCGGATAGACTGCACAATAATAGCGCTAGTAGCGCTCACCAGCTGACGTGCGTGTGAAGGACAAGCCAAACTGGAGGTTTACTGCACTTTTACACTGCCAACATAAAACGTTGATTGAATCTATTCGCTTTTGACGCTTCTGCATGCATTCGCTGCAACATAAGCAATTGAATTAGTTTGAGATTGATTAGCTTGCCACTTTTTGTAAAAAACTCTGCAGGGTCATTCAGCATCATATTCACTGAGGAAAGATATTCCATACTTAATCCTATTAGCAACTGGTACCTAATTGACTTTTAAAAGACCATATAACCGTAAGACGTATAACCAACAACAATGCTCAATCTTACATCATGATAAATGGTAAGAAACTAGGATTTTTTTTCTTCGAATTCGAATAGAACCCAAATAATTTCGAATAGAAAAGCAATCGATAAGACATCAATCATCATCAGTATTCTTGACTCAAATATTAAAAAGCATCATTCGGCCTTCGAAAGACCGGACAGTACAATCACTACAGCTGATACGGCAGGAATTGCTTACGTCATTATATGCTAATATAGCAGCCAGGTGTCAGAAAAATTCATTCAACTTCAAGTCTGACTCAGCTGCAATAAACACGTTTTTCATCATTATTATTTCTTATTGCACTTAACCCTTTCTCTTTGAAACGGTTAAAGCGTAAGAATCTACCATCTTTAGAAAATAAAATACTTGCATACTTACTTGTCTTTATCATATTTGAGGTCGCAATCGGTAATTTAACGTAATTGTAGGCGGATGATGATGCTGAATCGTTATAAAAATCCACTTAGTCATTCGTGAAAGCGGGGCATCTTACCTGAGCATGACCAAAAAAATAGAGCTAAAGTGAACCGTTGTCTTGTAGGTATGATTAACTTATTACTCATGAATTCTATGACGTCTACATTGTGTAGAATATATAATATAAATACATATATTAAGTTTGTCATTATTCAGCACGTAGGTGGGTGTAGGTAATAAGGAAGAAATGTTTTCTTCAATGGTAAACATTTAGTGATGTGTGTCGTTACTTTTAAATGAGCTTTTAAAGTGCCAAAACATGGGTGATAAATTCTTTAATGCTCAAATCGATATCGCGACAGTTTTCTAGAACGTAAATTCAAAGGTAGAGATCGTTACTTGACATTATTTAAGCTCAGACGTTAAACCGGATCGATATGAAACCTGCCTGTGTATTAATCGAAAAACTCAAAATAGCTAGGAGTCTTATTTGTAGTTACTGTTTATTACTTGGGTAGGTAAATCTTTGAATAAATCTTCTATTATGATTTTCATCATATAATTGGGATAAGAATCTAAATCTAAAAGAATCTACCAAATACAGTTTGGCACCTACATAAATCTCCTCTGAAATATTTTTACAGGTAAAAGTGTTACAACTTTTTTGTTATTATTTCTATTCTACTCGTGTACGAAAACACGGCAGATAATTATTTAGAAATTTAACTAGCGGTATATTTCCGGTATTTTGAAACCTATTAATATTAATGGATAGCACTTTGCAGAAACAAACGATAGGTAGAATCTTCATAACAAACATTTTCAAATAACTTTTCTAGACAAGATATAAATCCACTATAATTGGACTCGAAATACGAAGTAGAGTATTATATTATGAATAATATGAAATATTAAAATCTTGTTAGTTTGAGATAAAAACACGTGTTGTTTGTTTGTAGAAATTCTAAATAGGTAGGTACTTTTAGGCAAGGTACTCAATGCAGTTCGTCATATGCATATTGATGGGATTGGTCAGGTCATTCAACAATTTAGACAGTCTTGTATTATATGCTTTAGCACACTTTTTCAATACAAATAAATTATTTATTACACTTGTTAGGTTCTCCACTTAATACTATCCAGCGCCTCCCCGTCCTGCGTCCGTCCGTCCTTTATCCCCAAAAGTAATCACAAGCTCCACCCTTGGAGTCATGGAGCAACTACTTGACATTTTATGAGACTTATTATAATGAATCATTTATAGAGATCTAATAAGCCAACAAAATATAACATGAGATGGTACCTACATACTATCATAGTCGGTGCGGTTACTACCTGCCTATATCGAAAGTAATGTGTGCAAACAACACACAACAACACAGGGTATTTACACTGACCGATTAAAAGAAGCTATCATACGTCCCATTTATAAGTCAGGAAGTCACTTTGAGTATAGTAACTACAGACCCATAGCCATTTTGTCCGTTATTGACAAAATCGTCGAAAAAATCACTGTCGGTCAAATCAATAAGTTTTTAGAATGTTATAACGTGTTATCGGACACTCAACACGGGTTCCGTAAAGGGCGCAGTACTGTCACGGCCTTAACTGGTTTTGCAGAGTACATTAACGACTGTTTAGACTCAGGTATGCAACTCATAACCCTCTTTATTGATTATAAAAAGGCGTTCGATACTTTGGATCATGATATCTTATTACGGGCTATGGATGAGTATGGGATATGCGGGCCTACAAATAATGGGTTCAAAAGCTATCTATCAAATAGGAAAATACGAACAATTATTGCTGGTGTGACTGGTGAGAAAATGGATGTAGGATACATCCTATGTTAACAGCGTATCTAATGTTGTAAACAAGTGTCGGGTGTTTATGTATGCAGACAATATGTGCCTAGGTACATCGAAGGATATATTGGAGGTACAAAGATGCGTGCAAAATGACTTTGAAAGTATCACTAAGTGGGCCCACGATAATGGAATCATCTTAAATGTATCAAAAACCAAATGTATGCATATACACTCGCCATATAACCGACGAGCAATATGTAGTAAGGTAGAAGACATCCCCATAACTGGACATACATATGAATGTTTACATAGGAATAAGGACAATTGCAATTGCACGACTTTGATTTACGTCGATACATTTAAGTATTTGGGTCTAACTATTGATAGGAACTTTAATTGGAAACCACACGTTGCTGATACTTGTGAGAAACTGAGATCTATATTGGGAAAGCTTTACCAGCTACATAGAACTCTGAACAGACACATATTAATGGTAGTATATTATGCACTTGCAGATTCGCTTCTTAGCTATGGACTTATTATTTATGGTCGAACATTTATAAGCTATTTAAGAAGTATCAAAGATCTGCAAATAAGATTAATCAAATTCCTAGTGAGTAATAAAATCAGAGATAAATGTAAAGGAGACTATGATAAACTGTTTTCGATATGCGGAATTTTACCCATAGACAAAAAAGTTAAGTACTTAATAGCCTTAGAACATTATTATAGTGATGAATAATACAAAGTAGTTGTAACAAACAAGTATAATACAAGAAGTGTGAGAGAAAATATGCTTATTAAACCGAAGGTGACTAATTATTATGGAGAGCGTACGTCAAAGTTTTTAGTACTTAAAATATTTAATGAAAATAGTGTATTACGACAAAAAAATAAATTAAATAAAGGTATGCTAAAAACGAAATTGCGAAGCGTACTTCTGGATAATTAGACTGCCGAACATTAAAATTTTATAAATATTAGGTTAAGGACTACTACTGTATAATGGTGTATATATATGTGTATGTGTATGCATGTATATATAAATAGCAAACAGGACTATAGTGATAATTATTATAAAAAAGGGCGCATTTCGCCATCAAACGTCAAAGTTTGGCGAGACTAGTATTTAAGAAACTATTGTTAAAAAACCTCATTACTAAATAAATAAAAAAAAAAAAACCTAAAGTAAGTTCAGACTGTTACTTAGGTACCTAGATACATCTAAAGATGGCAAGGATAACAAGTCAACCCGTTTAACCGGAGCTGTTAAAACTGGCAGAAGCCTAACCACACAACCAGTTTTGTACATACAGCAAACGTTTCTATAAGACTGGTATTTATTTATATATGGCGTCCCGAGATGCTTTCTGTTTTTTTTAATAATTTAATTTCTAGAACTTTCGTTTACGCTGCGCAATCTATATACATAAAAGCGAAATACCACTCACTTATTAATCACGAAATCTCAGAAACTATAACACCTACAAACTTCAAATTTGGCAGGTAGCTTCCTTATAGGGTGTAGACATCCGCTAAGAACGGATTTTACTAAACTCCATCCCTAAGGGGGTAAATTAGGGGATGAAAGTCTGCGTGAGCGAAGCTGCGTGCAAAAGCTAGTTAGGTTATAAGTCGTAATGTTTGTTTCACGACGGATAGGTATGTGAGAGCACACCGCCGATCGATATTTAGGTGACCGGATGTCTAAGGTACACAAGTCTGACGTATGATGCCTTAAACAAAGTTTTAGGTGGTCAATAGTGATAGTCACATCACACTAATACGAGAGGCAGCCTGGGCATCCACGGCATATATGTGACTTAAAAACACAGGTTGTCAAAATCCAATCCTCGAACGATGAAATTGCTCAATCAATGGCTTTTATTAATAGTCAGTACGAGGGCATTAGAGCTGGGCTAGATAGTCTTCAGAAGGAGCGACAAGAACAGCGTTTATGTATTGAAAGACTGGAAAGAAAAGTACAGGATTTGCAATTAAAATCAAGATCATCAAGCATTGAGATAAGGAACATTCCACCCAGCGAGAAAGAGACTAGTACGGAACTGGTTAATGCGCTTTGTGGGATCGGGAAGGCAGTTGGGGCCCAAATTTCCCCTACAGACCTTCGAGACATTTATCGCATTCCCGGCAAACCGGGTCTGACTCGTCCGATAGTTGCTGAATTCCTTACAGTGCAAATGAAGCAGAGAGCTATCTCCGCCGTTCGAGATTATAATAAAAACAAACCAGCGGTTGATAAATTAAATACGGACCATCTAAGCATAGCGGGTAAACGCCAAGTAGGTAATCTATGGGAATTCTCTAAAAACTGCGGGTACCAATATTGCTGGACAACAAATGGTAATATTTTTATACGTAAAGTAGATGGAGAGGAGATAAGCCAATACTCGTGTCTTCAGAGCGGATTTTACAAGACTTGAAGCCTCCTAAGTGACTGTCTAAGTTTGATGTTTCTTCTTTGTAACTTTTGCATACTAATATTACTATTATTTTTACTATTATTCTGTATCTTACACTATAACATAAAGGTACCATACTACCTACGGACAATACACACATATAACCCAGCACAAAAATATACACCTTGCCACATATTGATTACAAACATTCTATACCTAGCCTCATACAAATATAATTCATACATGGGTATTTCTCAAGTAACTCATTATTCAGTTGACTTCGGTGGCTGATTTTCTTTTTCTAAATTTCAATATAATAATAAGAAATTAAAAAACTATATTTTATTTGGAAAATATCTGTACTGGAGGCACTCATATTGGATGAACGGTTACGAAGAAATTTAATTTTAAAAAAATGGTGTCCACCGAAATCAACTTTATTTTCACCGAAATCAAAAATGTTAATTATGTTTTCAAATTATTTACATAGTAGTTCTATATTTATAAAAAAATGTATTTTATTATAAATTTAGGTAAGCAAAACTAATACCGTTAAGGGACTTCTGATATATATTACAATAAAACAATTATTTGATTAATTACACGTTGTTTATTACGTTACATAAACTTACTACAATTAACTTTGGCATGAAGCTTTAAAAATTTAAGTGTATAGTTCCTACTTCTTCATTTCTTAAATCAAAAAGGTGGAGCCTTTACATTTCTGTATAATTCATACAAGATGTATAAATTACATAAATATTCATGCGGTATTTCAGTCTACGTATAATAACTTTGCTATATGGCTTTTTATTAGTCTCTAGAGCCGGTCTAGCAGTCCAATGTCTATAACGGCCTCATGGACGAAAGGCAATAGCGATGGGCCCAATCATCTAAGGGGCGCTACCTTTACCAGTTCTTTCCATCTATTCGCGAACGGTTGTCGAGGGAATGGCTCGAGGGTGGATCACTGTGTCACTCAATTTCTCACAAGCCAAGGTAACTTTAAGAGCAAACTACACTCTTTTAAATTAGTCGATTCACCTTTGTCACACATTGTGGCAACGCTCAACACCTGATTCTAGCAGTTAACAGTCAGCTCATCATGTCCTCTGGGAATGTAATTTTTGGTACAATGAACGTAACATAATGCTATACAAGCTTACAATTAACATCTGGGGCGGTATACTATGTCGATCTTGTGTTAACTTCGATGAATTTCCGTGCGTTTAGGCTATTCTACCATACATACTATAGTAATCGAATAAAGCTCACTTAGGACCCATAATTTTCTTATCCGTGGTATTTCCCGGTTTGAAAAAGGTGTCTGCCTATTTTGACTTCATTTTGTCTATCTCTTTACTAAATAGGGAACTGGACTTTTATTATTTCCAACTCCTCCGGTTTTCTTCTGATTAGTTTCGTTGCGGGTTCCAAGACAGTTTATTTTCCCTGGAAATTGCCGAGTGTCATAACTCATTGTGGTTGTGGGTCACTGCTGTTGATCCTGGTGTACATGAGTTACAGTGGTGGGTGTGAGGGCGGGATTGGTCCCATTAGCCTTTAGAGTCAAAGGCAACTCTCTGTCAGTCATAAGAGCTGGCAACTACAGTCTGTGAGTTTGAAGCAAAATTGGCATCACTAGATGGACACAATGGTACTGACAATTCTCGATAAGTCTTAATACGTTGTGTAAAGAAGATGAAATGACTGACTGACTCTATAGTAATAAATCACTGAAGGAACTTGATTGAGTGCTAAGCCGAGTCCTTACTATCGGTGGCATTAATTGGCGTTGTTATAAAAGTTTCAGTTGCGATTGTGAAGTTATCAAAGGATCATCATTTGTATCGACTACTTCTGGTATGACAATGAAATCTTCCTCAAGGCATTTCAACTCTCTGAGCCTTTTTTCCGATTATGTTTGTCCGAAGATATTCTACTCCTCTCTCTATGTATGCGTTGTTAACGACGAATTAATTCACTAACAGGTTTTCCTTCATCCTCCCTTTCATAATAACGCTTCCTGTCTTTTTCCTTGTGTATTGCGTAAAGTTCTGGATTCTGGATGACTCTTGATTCGGGCTTTCCGACGTCTTAGACAATCTTTTCTTAGCCAAGTGACCTTGCTTAGAATCTGACATAATGACAATAGTAGAACAAGATAAATATTTTATGATTTACGGTCTTGGAAGTTAGTAGAAGGTGGACACATTTAGTAGAAGGTGGACACATTGCCACGGAAAACACCGAATTCAATACCACTGAAATCAAAATATTAAGGTATTTTGTAAATAACAAAAAAAATAATTTAATATGCTAATATTTACATTTTCTACTAAAATCTATTACATGTAATATACACTATTTTTATATTATAAATATGATAGTTTAAAGTATACATGAAAAAAAGGCTTCACCGAAATCACATTTTTAGTATACCAAGCCAGCGAAAACAGTTACTTACCTCTATAAAAAGGTGACCATAAGACGTACAGCCATGGTTTCTTCGTTGCTGTCGCGACACGACTGATGCTTCAGCTAACGCCAATAACTATCCTCACAGACAGTTTAGTTTAAGAAATATGAGCAGATCGGTACGCGCCACTGATATCAACTCAAAACGTCGGACGTGTATTTAACCTGTTGTATCTTCTCTATTGTTGCATATATTAATTTAATAAAAATATAAATTGAACAAATAACTATTTGGTCATATGTGAACACATGCAAAATAGCGTAATTTGTTAGAGGAAAAAAGTTAAAAAATAATTTCCGCTGCAACGTAGGGTTCGGACGCGCCACCGAGGTCAATATTTTAGTAAGTTTTATTTTCTTATACTTACTTCTACTTAATTTATCTAAAAAAGGACATAGTCCCCCCCTATTATTTTCAAATTTTCTATTACATATAAAAAAAATTAAATAGTAAGTAATCAATTCAAAGAGATTTCGATCTGGACACGTTTTTTCAAGCCTTCGGAGAATGACCCACATATTACAAACATAACCCATAAACACACAATAAAACATGACGTTCTCTCCAAAAAAGTCCTCTCCTTCCTACTAAGAACGTATCTCACATTAGGATCCACGTACTGTTTTATTTACATTTCATAAATGACTGATATAATAAAAATTAATAACATTCTAGATTCAATTGAGGTGGGTAGGGCTTATACTTGTTTGCCCGGCGAACGCCAAAGCTTTATAAGAGTAAGTAAACCTATCACATTAATACACATGAATATAGGGAGTTTGAATAAAATATTTGATCAATTTCATATGCTATTAACTACGACAAAAAAATCTTATGACGTCATAATATTGACGGAATGTTGGCTTCTAAAAATTGATAACCTACCAATCCTGTAAGGGTATACAGCACATTACTCCAAAATTAGTTTAAACCAGAACGATGGCATAGTCATTTATACCCGTTCACAGTTAACATGCAAAATAAACGAACCATTGTTCAAAGGCGGAAATGGTCTAGTTTGCGAAGTAGACAATTGCCTAAGTATTATTGCTTTATATCATTCTCCGTCATTTTCATCTAGAGATCAATTTAATAACTTTTTAACCAGCTTAAATGATGCTTTCAACAACCTATAAAACCAAAAAAAAGTTCTTGTAGGAGACATTAACATAGATATAGGCCCAACCAGCACAGATCCACTATGTGATGAATATTTAACATTCAATGCTTCTCATGGCTTCTACCCGACTCATTACTACCCTACAAGGAACAACTCTTGTCTAGACCATTTCATTATTAAAACTAACTTGGATTCGACTACCTTAGTACTAGAAACTTACTTAACTGATCATATGCCTATTGTCCTCATTTTGGAAAAAGAAATCACCACGGCACATATTGATAAAAATAATCATATTTCGGACTATGACAAAATAAAAATAGACTTAGAACAAACAAATTTCAGTGAGATTTTGGCAGAAATTGACGTAAATGTAGCAACAAATAAGTTTGTATCCCTGATCTCAAGTGTTATAGATAAACATACTAGGGTAATTAAACTTGCCAGACGAAATAGACTGTTAAAACCGTGGATGACGCCAGGTTTGTTAAAATGTATTAAGAACCGTGACAGACTGCATTGCAAGTTCAAGAAAAACCCAGACAATATGACAGCTAAATTAATCTATATTAGATATCGGAACTTTTGTAACAGTCTGTTACGTAGACTGAAAATTGCTTATTATAAGAGTCGAATTGATAAAGCTGGTAATAATCCTAAATCTCTATTGAAAGCTCTTAAAGATATTTCAGCTACCCGTAAAATAAGAAATACTCCTAAAGAGCTTTTGAATATCTGCAATGACCCGAGGATGTCGATGAATCACGTCTGCGATTTCTTTAAGGACATAGGCCGAAACTTGGCTGATCAAATTCACCAATCCATGGACTCTTATGAGTCTGAACCCCACCATACAGTCTCTACACCCTGTGTTCCAAATAGCCCATCTAGTTCCCTGGTACTTCTGGAAATAACCTGTTCCGACATTGAATCAATCATCTTGCAGTTACGCAAGGAATGTGCTACAGGATGGGATAACATCCCATCTAGGGTACTACATTAATGTCGCCAAGCGCTCGTACCATCCATAACCCACATTTGCAATCTTGCTCTAACCTCTGGTGTATTCCCTGCGGCATTTAAAAAATTAATTATCCACCCAATATACAAGAGTGGGGACAGAGACTGTGTCAATAATTACCGACCCATTTCTGTACTGCCTGCCTTGTCCAAAATATTGGAAAAGGTATTAAATAGGTCACTTAAATCATTTTTAGAGAATTTTCATATATTAGCTCCAAATCAGTATGGATTTCGTCAGGAAACGTCAGCTGAGGATGCAATATTCGACTTAACTAACTCAGTAGTAAAACATCTAGACAACAAAAATAAGTGCCTATGCATATTTCTTGACCTCTCGAAAGCTTTTGACACGGTCTCTGTTCCCATTCTACAAGAGAAGCTCTCGAAGATAGGTATACGAGGAATTCCCTACGAAATTTTTAAAGACTACCTTGCAGATAGAAAACTTTGTGTACGAGTAGGCGACCACACTAGCGATGAGGGTGCTATAAGTTATGGCGTCCCGCAGGGTAGCATACTTGGCCCTACTCTGTTCCAGATTTATGTGAACGACTTATGTACCCTGCAACTTCCCAACACCACTATCTTCACTTATGCAGATGATACTGCTCTTCTCGTCTGGGGAGCAAACTGGGAAATGGTTAAAGAAAAAGCAGAGCAGTCACTTTCTAAAGTTAAAAAATGGTTAACAAAAAACTTATTATCATTAAACTTAAATAAAACTCACTTTTTAACGTTTGCCGTTAATAAAAGTAATCAAGCGCCAGATACCTTTTCTATAAGGTTACATAACTGTTCTAACCAACACGAGTGCCCAGGTCGGGAACTTACGCGGGTGAAACATACTAAATACCTGGGGGTGTGTATTGATGGTGGTTTAAATTGGAACAAGCAGATTGACCTGGTGACAACTAGACTGAGACGGCTAATCTTTGTTTTTAGGAAATTAAGAAGCGTGCTCCCATTCGAAAAAAAAATAGAATGGTCTACCTGGCACTGTGTCAGTCTGTCATACAATTCTCCATCATGGTTTGGGGAGGCGCCGCAAAAACCCATCTTATTCGTCTAGAGAGAGCACAAAGAGCAGCACTTAAAGTAATGATAAAAAAACCTTTCAGATATCCTACAACGCTCCTCTACTCCGACTGTAAGGTCCTCACAGTGCGCCAGTTTTACGTGCTCAGATCGATACTAAAAAAGGATGTGCCTCTTCCAAAGACAAAAGGGCGCAGTACGTCATCTGTGTGTCCCAGAACCACACGTAGAACTTCTTTCGCGAGGAGACAACCTACTAGTCTAAGTACTAAAGTCTATAATGAAATATATAAAAAATCTGATATTGTGACGCTTAGCAAACATGAGGTTAAGAATAAAGTTAGAAATTGGCTTCGAGAACTAGACTATGAAAGGACTGAAGACCTGGTCAAATTTATTTCATAACACACACACGCATACACCCACACACCCATACACACACACGCATACACACACACACACACACACACACACACATACACACGCACACGAGCACGTTCACTCACAATCCACACATACACACACTAAACACAAAGGCACTAACGATATTTGAATGAATTTTCAAATTGCAAGCAGCGTCACCTTCAAATATATTGTAACAAAAAATTGCGACTTAATTCTGTCTCCCGAAATACAGGCTATGCCTAGCTTGGGAATCAGTATCAGAACCATTATTATTATTACTAATATATAAAGGCGAAACTTTGTGAGTGTGTATGTTTGTAACTTCTTCACGCAAAAACTACTGACCGGATTTGGATGTAACTTTACAGTAATATATTTATCTTATACATCAGAATAACACATAGGCTACTATTTGCCGCGATAATCGACATATACGCGGGCGAAGCCGCGGGCAACAGCTAGTCTATCCATAAATCAAACGATACGTTTCTGGATTTGTTCATCAGAAAAGGTGGTGGCAGTGGCAGTATCGTTTTGCCTGCATATTTTTTATTTACTTATAATATTTTTAACATTTTGTTTGCACAGGATAGTCGAATAAGGTATACTTCGAAGTTTCGGAACTCTTTAGTCTTAGTGTTAGTAACTCATTGTCAACAATTAATCATGCATAGGTACAGAAGTCTGTAGGACTGACTCGGTAGTCAGTCCAGACTTGTCCTGGTGTTAGTACTGGGAGACAGAGCATTTGACACCCACTAAGTAATATTACCAACTATAATTTGATTCGTTTGAAGGCAAAAACCTGTTGCCGTCAAACAGGCAGTTAGGAACTTGAAATGGGAAAATTGTAAATAAAAAAAAACAGATAAAAAAAAAACTTCGTTTAAAAAAACCGACTTCAAAAAAGTATAAAATAACTTAATTTGTATGTGCTACCTATTCATATGTTTGAAGTCAGTACCAACCCAAATGTAATAGTAGGTACCACACTCGCTATATTTCGAGACGAACGTCAACGACGTCACCGACGCTTCGGTTGTTTTGTTCAACGCGAAGAGCAGCTATCCCGCTCAAAGTCACGCGCGGCGAGTGCGGTACCTACTATTACATTTTGGCTTGGCACCGACTTCAAACCTATGAATAGGTAGCACATACAAATTAAGTTATTTTATACTTTTTAGTTTTTGAAGTCGGTTTTTTTAAACGAAGTTTTTTTTTATTTTTCGCTTTTTAGTCTTTCTCAAGTCTCTCATCATCATTTCATTTAAAATTAAATGATGTCCACAGAATACGAAGGCATGCAGACAATTGCTCTTAACTTCATTGCAGGCGCTCACGTAAATTTGAGGGTTTCTTTCGATTTCCTTGGGATCCCATAATCAGATCCTGATATGGTGGCCATGGGACCACATGGGGAGCATACCCTTTCGAATACAAAAATAATTTTCAAAATCGGTCCACAATTGACGGAGTAATCAATGTACATACATAAAAAAAAAACAAAAAAAAAAACATACCGATGAAATTGAGAAGTCCTCCTTTTGGAAGTCGGTTAAAACTTAGAAGAGGGATATGGCTTATTTTGATAGATTGGAGAGTGAAAGCAATAGTTCGAGATTTTCAAGGTTTCAGATTAACTTTTTGCCAACAGTCTAAATAAAAATTGTTCAGTTATCGCCAAAAATACAAACAAAACTCTTCTAAAATATTTGCATTTTGTGGGACAGACGATATTTGGCGCTGACAGATTTTTTTCTGTTTTTTTTATATTTTTTTTATTTTTTTTATGTATGACCCGCCATAATGACTCTACTCTGCCTGATGGAAAGCATAAGCAGAATCCAAGAGTGGTGGTCACCATACTCACTGCGAATGCAGACAATGCAGTATGGCGACCCACACCATGGCGGCCTAGTGATGCTGCTGCATCTTTTAGTCTAGTCAACAAGTATGGAACTTGTTGACTAGACTATTTGGGCCTCCGGTCTCGCACTCACCAACGAAACACGACAGCACGATCGCTGTCATTTTACGTTGATTTTCTGTGCGAGGGTAGTACCGCCCCGGTCGAGCCGGCCCATTCGTGCTGAAATCAGCGTGGCTCTACTACCTACTAACTATTTATTGATAATTATAGTATTTTTTTATCAATATATTGGGGTTGGAACTATATCCCTAATAAGAGTGTCATCATTATCATAAGCGTTTCTAAAGAATCATTACTACTTCGCAATTTGAAAACAAGAATGAGGAAACTTGCCCAACTGTTTTTGCGAAATTAGCAGACTCAGATACTTACATCATCAAGTTAAAGATCAAGGTTACGTTTACAGCTTAAGCTTTTAAACAAAGAGATCTTTAAAACAAATCGAATAAGAGTGCACTGTGTCTTATAGATCCGAAGGCATTGCAGTTTCAAATATTAAGTACTTTTAATCTCTAATTACAAAGTACTAAGCCTTATCTCTCGTCGCAAGAATTTGCTCTACTGCTTGCAGTTACAACGCCGAGGACTTGTTTCAAAAGTCGGCCAAGAAACTCTTACGACACTACAGACTATGTTATTTAAGCATTAACACATTTAGTTGTTATCTGTCGGACTTCTAATTTATCTGCGGATTAATTTTATTACACAACAAACTTTTCTTCTAAACTTCTTCAAAAAAACTAAACAATCACGTGCACAACGAAACAAACAAGTCTATAAAGTCTATTAGTTACACTTTAAATCACACACACACTAAAAACATTGAAAAGTTACTATTTACACAGAATAACTAATAGTACTTACGTACTATTTATGTAAAATTTTAATGTTACATTTAGCACCATACGTAGGTTCTTCTGTCTGCTGTACACACTAAAATAAATTTTCCACCAAAATACCTAGGTCTTTGGATTTGGTTAATCTATCTAACGCATTATTTTAAATAAGTTATTAAGTAATAGTTTAAACTTTCTAAGTCTCCGCTGAGGCGCTCTTAATTTTAATTTTAAAAACCTTCGCAGTGTTTTGTTTAATAAATATCTATATATTATATATATAAATAAAAGAGGAAGGTGACTGACTGACATACCCAGAGATCAACGCATAGCCCAAATCGCTGAAGCTAGAATCCTGAAATTTTGCATGTAGGTTCTTCATATAACGTAAGTGAGCACTAAGAAAGAAATTTACCCCTAAGGGGGTAAATCAGGGGACGAAAGTCTGCGAGAGCGAAACCGCGTGTAAAAGCTAGTGAGATTTATTTATAATATCTGGGGGCACCCCGACGTGCCCCCGCTAAGACGAGCCAAGCGAAGCGCAAGGGCACTACCTACCTTTTCTCGAAGTGTTTCGTCGATTTTTGAAACCCTCATAACTTTGGTTTCCAATATACCAGATAGTTCAAATTCTTAGGATATAATGTTAATAATGACTAATGAAATATACAAAGTTTCAATTGCATAACTCTGATACTTTAGATTTTATTGATACCTAAAAAAACACAGATTTCGTCACTGACACACTGATGATCATCAAATCTGTTAGGGTACTTCCTGAAGTGCTAGAAAGCTGAAATTTGGTATGTAAAATAAGTTTAGTATACAAATAACAAAAAAAATCGTAAACCTATTACTTTTGCCCCCAACCCCCAAAATTGGGGGGTGGAAGTTTGTATGAGACTTTATTTTTATGCTACAGGTTTTATTTTTGGTATACGGATTTTTTCGAAAGAACAAAGAAGATGTACAAAAAAAATATCCAAAAAAAAACAATGAAAAATATAAAAAGAAATGAAATCCCACCAAAAACATTTTCATGTAAAATATTGCCAAGACGACTGCATATGGCTACCCTGTGAAAAAGATATCAGATCTCATGTAGAGCCAAGCTTCTGTTAGCATCTGAATTACACGCCCTAACTCTACCAACCATAACTACACAAACTCTATATCTCAGTAAAAATGTATGGCCTGGCTTCGTTACTTCAGAAACTAAATATTCCCACAACACATTACTTCAGAAACTAGATATTTGCAAACACAAAAGGCGTTCGTTTCGCCTTCGTGACTATAGCGAAACGACGAAGCCATACATTTTTACTGAGATGTAGAGATTGTGAAGTTAGGGTTGGTAGAGTTAGGGCGTGTAGATTCAGAAGATTAGCTCTACATGAGATCTATCATTTAATATCTTGTTCACAGGGTAAGCCATATCCAGTCGTCTTGGCAACATTTTACATGAAAATGTTTTTGGTGGGATAGAGTTATTATAGTTACGATACTTCAATTAACCATAGTAAAATTTTAGAATGATTAAACCTTGTCATAAACTTTCATTCGTAATTATTTGATATGTACTTTTATGTTTTTTAAGCACTCAATTTCTATAGGTATATCTGTTATTTACATAAATTAAATATTTTAACTGTTGGTCGGTGAAAGTTATGTTGCGTAAATACCTGTTAGCAAATACCCACCTACGAGTTAATATGAGAAAGGATGAAATTAAAACCAATTATTTGTGAGGCTACATATATTATATGTACGTATATTTAACACCGCCTATTTCAAACATTTTGTTAGCGGATTTCCTGCGGCTTCTCTCGATTGATTTATTTCTTATATCGTGATTCTAACGTTAAATATGAGCTATGTTGATAGTTCAGTAATTTAGTATGTAATAATAGTAATTGTATTTGTCTAGACTCTAGATTATGAAGATAAGGTTAATGTTCAAAAACATGCCAGACACACTGCAGCTATTCATTTAACATACATAACAAACAGAACTGTGCATGTAGCTATCATTGAATTGAAAACCTCTCTTAATGCCACCGAGCTGTAACTTACACAGTGTAGCGCGATGCACACAGCACAACACACATCACTGTGAGTCTTTTGTATTTAACCGCGAACAGGTCATTGGTCAACGAGGTCAACAAACTATAAAATGGGTTAGTAGGCGTGAGTGTTGTATTTGAACCTGAAAATAGTATTGTATCTCAATGTACACATTTACGGTTTGCAATGAAATAGGACACACGAGAGGACGACACAATATAACAATACATCAACAAACTGATTTCCTAAATTACTAGTTCATGGGTCATTGTCTGGCAGCCGTACCCAACCCAAAAACGTTTTACAATGTCCCCATTACACATAGCAGCATCAAGATTACAGGTAATTCGATTTATGATGAATCTAGTTGCTTTGCGTAGATTGACTGGTGTATGTAGTTTGTTATTTTTCTATGAAAACATTAACATACTTTCTAAAAGAAAACTGTTGCTTGAATCACTTTAATAAGTATCTACTTAGAAATATTAAGTGACAGAGTTATACAGCTTTGTACGGTATGCTAAATGAAATATAAATGTGCTAGGAAGAAATAACTGTGTTTAATAGAAACATGAAACTTAACTGATTTACAATGACAATGCTATGTATCGATGCGTGGCGAATTGTGAGATAGGTCGCCCGGAATGATGTTGCAACAACTACTGTTTTATTACTTGTTCAATAATTTTATATTGTAAATGAGGTTCGCTGCGCGTCGATGTCAGCGTAAAACTATAACAAGTGAAATGTACGGGTTTGCTCGTACAAGCTTATTTATTACTTTTAACCTTATCAAAATTCTGGTAATGTTGTTTGCTGCAGTAGGTAAATATTTGAAAGCATGTACCTAATACCTTTTGTGGTAAAGTGATAAATTTTACCTGGAGCCGTTTAGATTGACTCTCAGAACTCACTAAGAGGTGTAAATGCAGGTAGGCCGGTACACGAATGTGAATTCATCTTACCAAATTGTATTTAGTAATACAAAAAATATATGATTATAAAGAATTATATACTTAGTTACAGACAAATGTAGACTCATACCTGTAGTCCAAAAGAGGCTAAAGAAGTTTTAAGAGGCGTCTTAAGCGCCTACATTGCCTAATGAATTGGTCTCGCTCATGATCATGTAAATCAGCAATTCACTTGCAGACTTTTGATGAAAAATATTTTAAGTACCTACCCACGAAACAGCTTTAACGATACACTGGGGACATCGTCGTTGCAACGGAGTTCGTTGTGCTTATAACCCTTAGTCATAATTAGATGAATAATAAACAAAGGTAATGGATTTTTACTTAACGCCGGAACATTTCGTTAATTTGGTTCAAAAAGTTATTCTTTGGCCTAAATTTTAGTTTACAGAATATCTTGTTTCGTTCGTACTGCTGCGTCAGTTGCTCTAAATAAATCACTGTTCTATTAAAAGTTAATGATCCCTAAAGTTAGTGACCCCTTAAAGAAATTTTAGAGTTTGGTCATCTGTATTTGGAAAGTATTTACTCATAGTTGACTATAATATTTATCACGTCCTGACATCACACCTGACGACGGTTTTTGTGATAAAATATTCACTAATTTCTTTGTTGAAATGTTTCGTCATAATATTAGGTACCTCTTCTCTTTTATTGCCTTTTTTTTGATAATGTACTCCTAGGTGATTTCGACTACGGCGGTCACTTTCAACGGAGACCAACCAACTACGCCGGAGATACAACTGTGTCCGCAAACACAGTGCTTCCTCTGTTTGTTCACTCTCATAATTCGATGGAACGGCTATACCACACGACCGGGAAGAGACCAGGCGCAAAACTCGTCAGTCGTGACTCGTGCGCTTGATCACTGTAAAGCCATCGCTTTACGTGCTCTCCGAGGCACGGCGGTTAAGACCCAAACTTCCAAACTCCATGCTGCTATTATGCATTTCTATTTCAGTGTAACGAGTAGGCCCATTTGGGCTTATACTGTGATAGAGAGGAACGCCTGCGTATGGCACCTTCCTATCGTGTTGCTCTAGGCTCTAAGGCATTCATTGATCAGCCAGTCAGTATTTCCCTTTACATATTCATACAAATTGAAAACAAAAGACGCTTGTAAAGGCGCGTCTCCACCAAAATTGTTGGTTTCAGTGTTTCCAACTGTTTGCAACAATTCAAAAAATCGCCAACTTTTGTTTCCATTGTGTCTACACCGAGTCGCCAACAATTTAAAAAATATTCGAAATAAACGTCACCACAGAGCCAATAAATATTTGCAACAAGCGTATTCTTTTGACGTTTACCGCCAAAAACGAAAACACTGTTTCAAAATTTGTTGACAATTTTTGTTGCCAACACAAGGAAATTACAGAAACTTTTGTCACCAACACGTGTGGACAACACAAAAATTTACAACTTTTGTTCGGTGGAGACCCGGCTGATATGATGAATATAGGGCACAAATTAACAGAAGAATCATTTTAATTGACATCTGCACACACAAGATAAAAGTGTGTACAACCACTTTGCCTTAGATTTGCCATAATTTTGAGGGCTCCTTCATTTAAGAAAGTCATCTTTTTTTTTTATGTAACCCCTTCCGTCAAATAAGGAACCGTGTTTATTTAAAGTCAATGAATAAAGTCATCAGAATGATGTTACAAAATTCCTATTACTATAGAAAAGTTTATGTGTAGACCACTTCAAAAGATGATAATAATATAGTCTTGATATAAATCACCAAATGTTTCTTTAAAAAATTCACATGTCAGTTTGAAAAACGTTTTCTCGCCAATACAGATAAATGTAAATTATAACGTAGAAGAAGCCTCAATTCCGTTACACTATTTCGCTATTATTTTATTATTCAAGTTTAGGTTACATTATATGGAGTAGCTACTACTTTTCTGTTTGCTTAGTCTATTTTTTTTTATTTAGTTTAGCTTAGTATTTAATAAAATAATTTATTTCCAATTTTCTTTGGTAAAGCTACTTAGTAGAGTTGAGTATGTTATGTTAATTTATTTTTAGTTAGCTATACCTACTACAGAATCTATATATAAATAAAAATAAGTCGCCGAAATATATGGACGCGCATAACTTCCGATCAACTGCACCAAATTTGATAATTCTCTTTTTTATGTGTTCGTTTTTGTAAGGACAAGGTTTGTATGGAAGAAAATTAAAAGAAAACCGGAAAAGTTTTTTATCCGCGACTGTACCTACACTACCTGTAGAAAGCTGAGCATATGGCGCTGGCATAATCACTAAAACAACCAACTGTTGGAGAGTTACACTTCGGCATGAATGGGCCGGCTCGTCCGGAGTGTTACCACGGCCTCACAGAAAACCGGTGCGAAACAGCGCTTGCGCTGTGTCTTACCGAGTGAGTGAGGATACCGGAGGAACATACCCCAACCCCTCCCGCCACCCCCCTCCCCATTCCTCAAAGGCCTGCAACGCACTTGTGACGCCTCTGGTGTTGCGGCGGCGGTAATCGCTTACCATCAGGTGATACCTCAGCTCGTTTGCCCCCTATACCATAAAAAAAACAAGTTTTTCAGAAATTTAGAAAATATTTACGAAAGAAAAATATGGCGCTACGAAGTTCGCAGGGTCAGCTAGTAAGCTATAAAAGCACTACAAAAGGAATCTCTATTATTAGCAGGCTCTTAGCCCACAGCTGGACATATGCCTCGCTTTAGAAGGGAGGCTTAATTAACCTCTGTTAACTCTGTTAGTATATAGAGGTAGAGCGTAGTACCTACGAGTTTTATCAAAACATAACTAGGAATCCAATAATAGATTATAGCAAAGGCGGAACGGTTTATTTTCGGAATACTCATAATTCCTATGTTTAATGTGTTCCAGATTTAAAATAAAACTCGATATCTCCACGTAGCTTCTCAATAACAATAAATAAATCATAAGGCCAAACAAATAAGGTTCACGGTTAAGTTTTGCTTCGCTCACCATTGCCCTAGTAAACTGTTTGTAAACAAGCACTATTGTAAATATGCCATGTTTCGGCACTTATGTGCTGAGTCGACTGAACTGATTTCACAGCTCGTAACTCTGAAAGCATTCAAAGAGCGGCAACACACTTGTTGCATCCGCTGGCAGAAGTTGTTAGTTAGATCAGGTAACCGGTCCGCTCATTTGCCCCATTAGGTCATAATTCATATTATCTAAATATACCTAATATGAATTATGACCAATCTTTTAATGTTTTTTTTTGGTTTAGAAAATATTTAATTGTTCTTTTCTGTTTTGCGTTTATATTTAGTTTAGTTGCGTTAGTTGAGATCCGCGGTGTTACCCGCGATTAAACATTTACGACAAAAACCGCTAGTAACACCGCGGGGCAAAGCTCTAAAATAAAAGAGCCTAAGTTACTTCTTATATCATCAGCTATCTTCCAGTGAAAGTCCCGTCAAAATTTGATCTAGCCATTCCAGAGATTAGCCGGAACAAACAGACAGACAGATTTTTTGACGTAAGTACCGTATATACTTTCAGTGAAATTATTTAGTGAAAAAAGCTGCTAATTTAAAATTACAAAGAATTTATTTGTATAGATTATCATCATTGAAAGAATACATTGCACATGTGGCTGCGCTCGCTCCAAATACTTGCCGAAATGCCGAAGCAGAGAGGTACGAACGTGCTTCGTCATGTGATTTCTTTAAAGAAGTCACTGTGATAGTTTAATTTATGATTTTAATTAGATTATTTATTTTGTGTGCAGGAAGTTAAAACTTTCTGATAAGACTCTAAAACTCATTAGAGAGAGACGCGAAAATACACACTCTACGCAGACGACCAGCAAGCACTCACGAAACATATTCGAAAAGCAGACCACTCCCACAACTCAGACTTCGTGAACTCTTCGTTCTTCGTCCAAGCAGTACTACTCTGGAATGCGCTCCCGCTTGAAATCAGGAAGTCCATTAACCGTTTTGCATTTAAATAGAAGGTACATGAGCTCTTTCTAAATGATATGTTAGAATTATCAAAAGAATAACACACCAACCAAATTTTGTCAAGTCCATAGTGTATTGACTATAATGTAAAATGGTATGTATGTATGTATTTGACATGTAAATATATGGAAGTCCAATATGTTTTAAATATATATTTATCTATGTATGTAGCTTATTCATGTATGTCTAATGTATATCTCAGCTCCGAAGTTGTATAACCTATGTGCGCCTACCTCACAAGATTTCTACAACACCCTAAGGTTGACTGGTAGAGAATGCCCTGGGCAGTAAGTCCGCCGATGTACAGAAGTGCATAAAGTTATAAATAAATAAAAGCGGTATGGCGCGATCTCCGGTGTTCCAATACACGCCTCATTAAAAAGCAATAGAACGAAACCAAGATTCCAAAGTGTTTGTGAAACATTGGAACTCCTGTCCTTAAGAGACTGCATCGTATATTCTATTTCATTCTTCATGAGCTTCGAGAGCTTGGAGCAGGAGCATAGCAGTCTTATTTTTCAAGAAAGAAGACAAGAGCCCACTCAAGAACTACCATCCTATATCACTCCTGAGCCACGCTACAAATTGTTTTCGGCTTAGAGCAGATAGCGTGACGCCACGGCTTTACGACTTTCAACCACCAGAGCAGGCCGGGTTTCGCAGAGGATTTGGCAATATATACCACATATACACTGTGAGGCAGATCATAAAGAAAACCCAGGGTATAATCAGCCTCTGTGTCTCGCTTTCGTGGACTCCGACAAGGCGTTGACTCTTTCGAAACCTGGTCTGTTCTGGACTCCGTGCAACGGTGCCAAGTTGATTTTTTATACATCGATGTGCTGAGGAGCCTGCATGACGCCGCAACTATGTCCATCTAAGTACAGAATAGTGAAACAGACAGAAACCTTTGTATCTGGAGGAGTAAGACAGGGGGATGTGATATCCCTGACACTGTTTACAAATGCAATAGAGGACGTTTTCAAGACTCTGAACTGGAACGATCGGAGTTTGTTGGTGATATCGTTGTCATGACAAAATCGCTGCAGGAAATTCTAGAGATGCTGCACAGCCTCAATGAAGCCTCCTAACAAATCGTTCTCGGCCATACCGTAAAAAAATTGTGAAAAATTATGTTTTTACATTGTTTTCCGAAACCCGAAAAACCTGGTATTTTTAAATATAATTTACCTTAAACTATTTGCAAAGTATCCCTAATGACGTTAGTAAATGCGACATTAGCTAGAATTTCATGCATAAAAATAATATCTCAGTGGAGATCTATTTTAAATCATAGGAGTGCGCAAATAGCTCGGCGTCGTGGTGGGCGATACCTCCCGTAACGTTCAAAACCAACATAATTTATCAAATAGATACTTATTTAATTTTTGTTACAATGAACGGCCAATACGTAGAAGTATTTTGTCTCTGGCACAATTGCCAATGGTAGTAAGAAACGCAACTCTTGTCTTTTTAAAGGAGAATGAAACCATCATTCCGTTTCTTATATTTATGAATTGAAAATAAGGAAATAATAAAAAGACGAATATAAACATTTTGTAAGGCATTTTGTCATGCTATGCATGTAATGGCTATGACATTAATCATGTTTTTGTGAATGTTTAAAATACATTTAAATTATGATTGTAAAGGAATTCGATGACGCATATCAATATTTAACCGTATTTACCCTAGTATTTTGTATGTATGTGCTGCATGAAGGCTGCATGTTATGTTTTTTTAATTAAGCATTAAAAGTCTAGGGATATTTTATATTTCATCAAATATCTAAAAATCTAAGAAGAATTTTCATAGATAGTAAATGGAAGAAAAGTAGCTTTTTTAGCAACTTTAATAAACGAAGAAAGCGATTCGTGATTCTTTTGTTTTTAATTAAAAAGTTAACTTTTTAATTGTTGTAGAAAATTGGTACGAAAACAAATTTCATAGAATTTTTGTAACATTATTAATATTAATAAAATAATTAAAAATGTAATAAAATGTAATTATTAATAATCAGTGTTGCCACCTCTTACATTAATTACACATCGACATCGATTGTTCATACTTACTTAAAATTAAATTGTCAATGTCTTGCTCCGGTATGAGGTCCCAAGTTCTTTGCAAGTGTCTGTATAGTTCTTGTTCCGTCGTCAAATTTGGCGGGAAATCTCGCAATGCTTTTCGTTGTAACATGTCCCAGGCATGCTTGATGGGATTTAAGTCGGGCGACTGCGCAGGCCAATCCAAAACTTGAATGTCATGATCTTGAAGAGCTGTCGATACCAGTCGCGCCGTATGAGAAGGAGCATTATCGGGCATGAATAGAAACTCCAGGCCCATTTGGATTCTGTGTGGGATAATCACAGGCTCCACTAACTCTTCGAGATATTTTCGTGCAGTCATGCTGCCTTGAATCCAAACGAGCTGGGTTCGCCCACAAAGACGAATTCCTGCCCACATCATGATTGTCCCGCCTCGGTAAGAGTGGACCTGATGAGGGTGCCGCAGACTGCTAACTCTGTCTGGAGTTCTCCAAACACGAGTTCTTCTTGAATCCGGATGTAATCCAAACCGGGACTCATCAGTGAACAGCACCGATGACCATTGTTGATCACTCCAAGACAAATGCTCCCGAGCCCACGAAAGCCATCGACCGCGATTGCCACGTCGCAGAGCTGGAGCACGTAGCGGTCTTCGAGCATGAAGGTTGACTTCATGCAACTTCCTTCGCACGGTTTGGTCGCTTACTAGCAGCTGGTGGTCCTCCTGGAGCCTTTGCACAAGTAGCAACGCCGTGATATTGGGTTGTCTTTTGGCGTTCATTTGGAGGAATCGATCCTGTCTTTGCGTAGTAACCCGTTGTCTACCACGGTGCCGTTCAGCCACATCCCCAGTACTGCGATAACGTGACCACAATCTTGATATCACGTTTTGGCTGGTATGTAAGGTCTCAGCAACGACGCGTTGAATAGCACCATTTTCTAACATGCCCACGGCTCGTAACATTTCATCTCGACTGAAATGGCGACGTGACATGACTTTAAAAGCTAGCACAGCAAGTTCAATTAAAAAAAAGACTATCTAATCAATTTTAATTCATTAACAGCATAAAAACAATTTGATTTTTTCTTGTCGTAATGTATTACCAACAATTTTGCCGCCGTATTTTGTTTTTAGCTTCGATCAAATATATCATAGATGCACTGTTGCCGCTTAAAAAGTGGCACCGGCAAAACAAGGCATAAAACAACAATATGCCTTGTTTCACTCTCATTCGCTTGGTGGCCGTGCTCGTGCTTACACACAAAAAAATGTAAAAATTACACTCTAAAAGTGCAAAAAAAGGATGGAATATCATATTTTCAGTAAGTCTATCTTTAATCTAACATATTGGTGTATTTTCGTTATGCTTTAAAGCTAATTTTATTAATATTTTGATAAAATTTGTGACTTAGAACGGCTTCTAATGTACGCATCCATCCCTTTCACACTCACGCGCGATGTTCATAAGAGAAAAAAAGACAAGCCTAGTGCTAGCGAACAAAGTCAGTAGGATAATGATGGAGTCGCCGTTACAATGTTTTTAGGTTAATTGAAGATTTGTTTTTGTTTTAGTTTTTTGTAATTTACATATTCAGGAGAATAAAAAAGACAGCCTTACCAACTTCACAGGTAGGTATTATATTCTACTAAGAATATTTAACCGACTTTAAAAAAGGAGGTTATTAATTCGATCTGCATGTATTTATTTTTTGACAAAATTGCAAACTGTTTATAAATGTTGGTCTATACCAGAATCTAAACGTGATTACCAAAATTTAAAATTATCCGTCCGTTCGTAAATATCTGAAAAACATTTAAGATGGAATATAAAATATATTTGGTGATTATAGTTTAGGTGTAGTCCAATTTATGGAATAGTGCAATATAATATATATATACAGGCACGTAGGTATAGAAGGTCTAATATCTGAATGGAATATTCAATATTAAATTAATACTTATTATAATTTATAATAAAATTCTATTCAAACTTTTAGCTATCAGAATCAAAAGAAGAAATAAAAATTGTGTGAAGAATTAATTATTTGTTGGTCCATCCAACTACCGTATGTTTTTTAAATCAAAAAGCAACTCCATTTTGTCCATGTTCCAAATAGAAGCGATTAGACGCGAACACACTATTTAATGTCAGTGGAATGTAACTCTCGTTATTCTTTGTACTATTATGTGCTTTATTGTAATACGTTAAGTTTAATTTTTTAATACACTTGTTTTTGGGCATGTGTTGTTTTATTTCTGATTTTTGAAAGAGTCATAAAATTTTATTGTCCTATCCTGACATCAAACTAAAAGGTAATATGTAGAGAATTTAATATGGATTTATTTCCGTCCGTACGTCAATTGCTTAAAGTTAAAATTAGGTTAAGCTGTATACCAGTTCAGGACTTTTTTCGCTATATCTCAAGTGGTATACATATACCTAAGTACGTATAGAAGCGTGGACAGTATTTTGTTTACTTTTGTATGGAACTGTGCATCTATAATATATTTGATCGAAGGTTTTTAGCATTGTTATTTTTTTATATTTTTTAATTTTGAAAATAGAATCAGAGGTTTCATTTAGTATATACACTTTTTATGGAAACTAAAAATATTTTTAACTATAAAGTCGTCAGTAGCATAGGATTATGATATCCCTAGACTTTGTTGAGGTGTGTATTGTTATGACATTAGCGGTCCCCCTATTCGTGGTCCTTTATTGGCCTTATTAGGCGACACGACTAGGCACAAGCGGACGTCGCTTATTATGTATGAGACCCTACCTAGTAAATATATTTGATTCTATCACACATCAAGTCCCACATGTGTTAAAAAAATCTTGTTTTGTAACTGAAGACAAAATTCACACTTTCGTTTTTATTTCATGATATTGTTTCAAATAAATATTTCAACGAAGACTAACATAATATTATGTTGTTTTATTTTGAGTAATGTAGTTCCTAAAGCAAATACCGTTACCTTACCGTTACCTTATTTAGATTTCTGTGTGTGCAACCATTTATTCAATCGATGTATTTGCAGTGTTTTAACACCAAAGCCCGTGAAAGTACATACCAACTAATCAGGGGCGGCTTTACCTATAGTGCAGGGGGTGCGGTGCACCCGGGCGCCGCGGCCCCAGCCGCGGCCCACCGGTGCTGTGCATAACATAGACGCACGGCTCAGCGCTCCGGCACTGTCCATAACATAGACGCATGGCTCGGCGCCCCGGCACTGTTCATAACATAGACGCACGGCTCAGCGCTCCGGCACTGTCCATAACATAGACGCACGGCTCGGCGCTCCGGCACTGTCCATAACATAGACGCACGGCTCGGCGCCCCGGCACTGTCCATAACATAGACGCACTACTCGGCGCCCCGGCACTGTCCATAACATAGACACACGGCTCGGCGCCCCGGCACTGTCCATAACATAGACGCACGGCTCGGCGCCCCGGCACTGTTCATAACATAGACGCACGGCTCAGCGCTCCGGCACTGTTCATAACATAGACGCATGGCTCGGCGCCCCGGCACTGTCCATAACATAGACGCACGGCGCGGCGCCCCGGCACTGTCCATAACATAGACGCACGGCTCGGCGCCCCGGTGCTGTCAATAACATAGATGCATGCCGCGGTCCCGAGCACTGCCCATAACATAGACGTACGGCTCGGTGCCCCGGCGCTGTCCATAACATAGATGCACGGCTCGGCGCCCCGGTGCTTACCTTAACATAGACTCACGGTCATTGAAAGTGCCATGGCCGGCGCCACAGCGCCCCTAACATCGTCGGGCGTTATACCTCAAAAATAACTACAGTTTGCATACATTTTGTATGGCATACGGAGTCATTCTTATATCAGATCAGGTGATTGAGTAAGTATGAAAAACGAGTTTTTTACAATTACCGTAACGTTTATGTGAATATGATAATTTTTGTACCTATTACATTTTGACCGCGCACTTAGTAGTAGGGGGCGCTAGGGTAATGTTTGCACCCGGGCTCTATATGTGCTAGAACCGCCTCTGCAACTAATCTCCTGATTATCTGTATAGAAATATATCTTTGAATGTAGCGACATCTTTCTTCATAATAAAAAACAAGTTTAATAACTTTTTTGTAATTCTAACACTGCGGTATAAAAATCTAAGGCACTGATAAATGGATGTAGGAAGCTACAATCTTTAGAAATATATACATACGTAATAATTCATTTACTTTTTATTTATTTATATCGGGAAAACTTTCAGCTTATAGATAGCGACCAAACGCAATTTACAAGTTTTCGCAGATGAATAGTACTACAATAATTTCTAAAACGTAGACAGTGATGTATTAGGTGCGTAATACAAACAAAGATTACACAAGATACTACATTACACTACACCTTTTTTAGAAAGTTGGATAATATACATAATACTAACAACTAGATGTCAAAGAAACTTTTGCTAATGTTTTTAAGCTATTGCATAGCTTTTATCGCGGGCTTTGAGGCCTTTGAGCGCGGCGACCGAATCAAGAAATTCCGTAACGTAACGAAAATAAAACCTGACACCCGAAGCTCGCACGGATCGAGACGAGCTGCTCCGAACGACGAATCAACGAATCACAATAACGAACACGACAAAAAATTCTGGGTTTGCGCAAGTATACTTTTTAACCGACTTCAAAAAAGGAGGAGGTTCTCAATTCGACTGTTTTTTTTTTATGTTTGTTACCTCATTACTTTCGACTGGGTGGTCCACCCAGTGGACCACCCAGTCGAAAGTGGAGGATTTTGATGATTCTTTTTTATTTGAAAGCTGGTGCTTGCCATGTGGTCCCATTTCAGTTTGGTCCAGTTCTGACATGTCATCCATGAGAAAACCATATAAGTCTTCAATTTGCATTAAGTATTGCCCGTAAAACGACGAAAAACTCAATATCACGCTAACCGATTTCGATGATTCTTTTTTTATTTGAATGCTGGTGCTTCCCGTGTGATCCCATTTAAATTTGGTCCAGATTGAAGTCGGTCTTTGCTTTGTTAATTTTTTTTAATGTATCGATGGTATATCAAGTCAACTGATGAGCTGACATACCTACTCCTGTATTTTTGGCCGGTAGTCTGATCTTATTTAGAAGTTAGGTTTTAATTTTTTCAGCAACTCCACCTTTACAGTGTGTATGTGATATGCAAACCATAAAAATAAGTACTCATAACAATAAAGACCTCATCATCATCATCATCAGCCTATAACAGTCCACTGCTGGACATAGACCTCTCCTTGGAAAGGTTTTCTTTGAAAATCCTTTTAATTTTTTAAAATGTTCCTTTCGTTTAGAACCTACGGGCGGGGCCACAGACTGAGACACAGACACATATGTCTCAGACTTACAAATATGAGGAGTGCTATACATTTGACGTGTGTATTTAAATCAGCACGGTTTAGATAAATACAACAACTGTTGCATCCTTTAACAGTTTGTCTTTCAAAAAAATTACATTGGCAGAATTGTGGTTACACTCTACCATAAAGCCATTAAAATTTGAAGTTACAACAACTGTCAGATTGACACATTAATGTCATTGGTTAACCCAAATCATGTCTAAACTTCAGCAGCTTTTTTTGTTTGTTGCTACGGGGTAGAAGATCCTCATGGATGTCCTTCACCCATTGGGGAGGAGCGAAGGGGTCTGTCGGACTCTTGCCGACTAAACACCATACCATTTGCTTGCCAATAGCTGGGGGAGCCAGAATCGCAATTTCATTCGTCCACCACCCTCGAACACTTCAGCAGCTGCTATGTATACAACCAATGTACCCTTTTATCATCTATTAATGTAATAAATCAGATAAATTTATATCAGTTATAAAATCATTAGTAACTATCAAGATTTTATTACACTAATTTATGATTCACAACTTTCATATCAATTAATTTTAATAGGGACAGTCTATCAACTAGTTTCCTCTTTTAATATGGGCGATACTTAGGTACTTAAGAAGCGTGTAAAGTCAGCACTAGTTCTTACTACTAGTTAATTACTTTTTTCATCTCGGCAAAGATAAAACCGGGTTGTTTCTCACGAAAAAGAGAAGATAATAATTGAAATAAAACTCATTTATTCTTTTAAAATTATGTTAAACTAATTGAAGTGGTGGATAAATAAATTGATCCATGAATGCGTATTTAATTAATTTAACGCTACACGGCTACACGTAGTACCTACTGAAACTGGCGAAAACGTATTCTTAAGTATTTACAATTAGCTGAGTCGAAGGCTGCTATGACGACAATCGCCAATGTTAGGCTAACACAGAGATAGTGGAAGTTTTAGCAATTCCTAGTCGTCGCAAGAGAGTATAATTATAGCTCTTGACGGATATACACACTTGCGTATCTATCGCTTCCTAAATATATCACCCATGTGACGTCACCCTCTATTTATAAGCCGAGTATGTCTAGTATTTTGTTGTTATGTGTAATGTGCACCTGTTTAGGATATAGATTCATATCAAGGACTATTCACATCTTCATTTCTGCCTGTGTTTGTAAACTATTGTCATTTACTTTATACACATTTGCGGATTTTCTTGTTGGTGAATATCAATTCAATCGTGAATATCAAGGTTAATATTCTATCTCTCGGCAATGAACATTGGAAGAAGAATTTTATATGAATTTATCGAATAGTTAAAATGTGGAAAATATTAATACATTTACATTGTTAGTAAGTATAGACAAAAAAATGTAAACAGGTTTGCGAGGATGTACCTACTCGCGTACACGGAAGTTACGTGTTTTTATGCCGAATCGTTACTCACATCTAAAAGATTTTTGCCAAAGTCCGACCAAATAATCACATTAAACAATGTCCTATCTAATTTCTCAAATAGTATTCATTGACCCTTGATTAAGCATCTTCTCGTAGGTACATATAAACAAACAATGTGCTCAAAAATTGTCCAAATGATAAAATATAAGACAAAGTTTTTATTAACATATTTTTATGCGGAAACATTCTATTTATTCAGGAAGTGCAGATATTTAACATACTATCATTTGTACTTCAATTATAATTATGCCTATCTATCTTTTCTTTTAGGCAGAGTATGTGTAAATAATAGCTAATGTGAATTCATTTTATATAATTTCCAATTTTTTTTTCATGATTATTCCATATAAGTATATATCTATACATAAAATTCTCGTGTCACAATGTTAGTTACCATACTCCTCTGAAACGGCTGGACCGATTTTTATGAGGTGTGCATATCGGGTAGGTCTGAGAATCGACCAACATCTATTTTTTATACCCCAATTTTTTGTTATTGGTAAAACATCGCTTGCCGGATCAGCTAGTATTCTATATATTAATATCCAATAATTTAATATTTTTCATACAATTATGTTGTTAGCAATGAGCCGGAAGGGAAGAAAACAAGAACCTCCTAAATACTCCTAATGGAGCAACGTATGCAATGGCAGCGAATGCATGTATAGTGCACTATATTGCGTGCCGTAGCTACGTGATATTTGATGCTACTAGACTTAAAAGTCAAATATTTACTAGTCTTTTATTTAATTATTACATTGTCATATGGTTCCTGGTCAACATAGAAGATTAATTTGCCTAAATTTAATATAAACACAATGTAAATAATTTCATTGTGCTGTGTCCGTTTTATGTATGTATATTTGTAAGTCCCCAACGACATATTCCTAATATGGGCGTCATATATTTTGGGACGTAACAGTCCTATGTGTCTATAGAACCCATAATTAAAGGAAACGATTTATGTTGACAATGGTTAATATTTATTTTGGGTATCTACTATCTTACTACTATATATACACAACTTTAATACATGTGAACCGAATAGAGGAATTGCCATTTGACGTTTCAATAGGAATAGGAAAGTAAAAGTAGAATAACATCTAGCAATTTCTAATAATGAGATAGTAATTAATATGCCAAATAATCATTCCAATTATTACTCAATTTAGTTAAATAAATTAAAGTTAGCGTAAAATGAAGTATCTTAGTTAACAGGCGTTACCGTTGTTAACATTCACTTTTTTTTTTTAACTATATTTCTTATTTTAAATTAGTTTTATAAAAATAGATTATGTAACTATATAAGTAATTGTTATCTAAGTAATGTTCAGTAAAGTAAGTACGTAACATATTCTACTTCCTATCCTACTAATGGATGTTTGTCACTCTTTCACGCAAAAACTATTGTACAGATTTAGATGAAACTTTACAGTAATATAGGTAATGCATCAGAATAACACACATATATCTTAATATATATATTTCTTGTGTGCGTGTGTATGTGACTGAACTCCTCCTAAACGACTGGACCAATTTTGATGAAATTTTTTGTGTGTGTTCAAGGGGATCTGGGAATGGTTTAGATTCACAAAAACGACTGGACCGATTGTGATGAAATTTTTTGTGTCTAAAAAAAAAGCAAAACAACGTTTGCCGGATCAGCTAGTATATATATACATATATATATATATACATACAGTACCCTCCAAAAGTTAGTTGAAATTAATTCACCTTAACAATGATGTCACATATTTTCTAAACTAAGCAGTTTCAATAAATTAGTTGTTTATTACTTATGTTCGGATACACTATTCTAAAACGTACCATAGAGAATTCCACAAAATTCATTTTGTTTTTTTTTATAATCTATGTTTATATGCTCACTAATTGAATTGAGCGCGCCAAAAGTCAGTTGAAGTAGAAGTTAGTAGTTAATTTTTTTACGATTTCTGATACTCTCGCGATTTTAAATTAATTTCATAATATTGTTAGGGCAGTGTGGGTAGTTTGAATTTAATAATTAGATATTTTGAGGTGATTTGACTGTTTTTAAATTAATAATGGCTTCGAGGCGAAAATTAACTATAGAAGAAAGAACAAAGATTGTGTGTGAATACAAAAAATCGAAAAACTTTAGTGCTGTGGGAAAACTATTTAAAGTTAGTCCTGAAGGTGTGCGAAAAATAATAAAGAAAAGTTTAGAATGTCCTAGTCTTACAGATAGGCCACGTTCAGGGCGTCCTAGGGCTACTACTTCAGTTGATGATCGACAAATAGTGCGGCAGTGTAAAATTAATCCCAAGATTGTGGTACGAGAAATTAAAGATCAATTACAGGAAGCAGCAACCTCGGTTTCTGAAACTACTATCAGGCGACGCCTGCATGATGCTAATTTACGAGGCCACGTTGCTAGAAAGAAACCTCTTTTAACATTGATCCATAAAAAACGAAGGTTGGAATTCGCCCGTAAGTATTCGGATAAGCCAATAAACTTTTGGCAGAGAGTAGTTTTTAGCGATGAATCAAAGTTCGACCTGTTTGGAAATCGACGTCGGCAAACTATATGGCGCAGAAGTAATGATAACGCTTACGACGACAAATACTTGCAGCCCACTGTGAAACACGGCGGTGGGAGTGTGATGGTTTGGGGGTGTTTTTCTTGGCATGGTGTGGGCCGACTGCAAATAATTGATGGCAGGATGACAGCACAAATCTATTGTAATATTCTGCGTGACAATTTAAAACAATCTGCTGAAACAATGGGGTTGGGTCGGATTTTCAAATTCCAACAAGATAACGATCCAAAGCATACAGCAAGGATAACTAAAGAATTTTTTGAAGATAACGATGTGGACTTACTGGAATGGCCTTCAATGTCACCCGACCTTAACCCCATTGAAAATTTGTGGGATGAATTAGACCGCAGGATCCCTGTTACCATAAGACGCAACAGGATTTTGTTTAAAAATAAAATTTCTGAAACATGGTCGACTATACCGATCAAAACATTACAAAATCTTGTAGAATCAATGCCTAGACGACTTCAAGCAGTTCTACAGAATAATGGCGGTCATACAAAATATTAAAAGTTGAGACATTGGCAGAGACACTCCATCATCCACATTTAAAATAGTTTTTCAACAATTTCAACTAACTTTTGGCACCGTCATTTCACTGTTAGTCGACATAAATTATAACTATTAAACTTGTTAAGGTTCTCTTAGTAATAGAAATATTCCAAATTGATTATATTTTAATAAACAGTTCTTGAAAACATGATTTTATTTGGTTTTATTAAAATTTTCTTACATTTATTACGTTATTGATCATTTCAACTAACTTTTGGAGGGCACCGTATATATATATATATACATATATTTAACTGCCTCGTTGGTCTCGCGGTTGGCGTGTGCGACTGCTGATCATGAGGTCTCGGGTTCGATTCCCGGGTCGGACCAAATGTTTGTATGATCTACAAATATTTGTTTCGGAGTTTGGGTGTTTTCTATGTATAATAAGCATGTATTTACAAAAAAAAAGTATATATGTATTTGTATCAGTTGTCTAGTACCCATAACACAAGTTCTAGATGGCGTTGTGTGTTAGATGTCCGAAATATTTATTTATATTTATTTATTTATTGTATATGTATAAAAATAGATTATGTAACTATATAAGTAATTGTTATCTAAGTAATGTTCAGTAAAGTAAGTACGTAACATATTCTACTTCCTATCCTACTAATGGATGTTTGTCACTCTTTCACGCAAAAACTATTGAACAGATTTAGATGGCGAATGGAGACAATGCAACAGTGCAGCATGGTGACCCATACCATGGCCGTTTTTCTTCTAACTGTTTATAACTACAGAGGGTGCAGTGTTTTGTAAAGATCTAGGAAACGTAGCAAAATATCTAAATTACTAGGTCTCATACGTCATAATTTATGCTAGTTACACAGGCATTTAATTAGATCACATTCTCAATTAGATTAGACATTTATATGCATGCCACACTAATAAGTAGAGCAATACTCGTAAACGAGTAATTGATTGAATTGTAATATCTCATTTGTTGTCAACATACTCACCATGTGAAACGATTATTAAGATTCATGAAAAAGTAAATCTAAGAGCCAATCTTCACGCATCTTAAGAAATCGGGTTTTGAAATCGACATCGCATCACACAAACACGCCAAGCATATGATGAGTATAACCAACACTTAGAGAAAGTGTTATTTTCTAAGTGCCAACTTTTCTTCTTTTACGTTGACCTACTTCGTACCAAATAATTTATTTACTTCTTACTTAGATCATTTAATGCCAAGTGTATGATGTGTATCAAAGGAAGAACCCAGGATGAACAGGAGGGAGTCGCCATCACCGAATACGGTGTGGATGGATAGATAGATAGAGATAGATAGATATTATGCGTACAATTATCATCATCATCATCTCAGCGGAAAGACGTCCACTGCTGGACAAAGACCTTTGGGGGAGGCCCCCCAAAACAATACGGTACTTATGCGCACAATAACATAACGTTATTAATGTTGTATCCCGAAATCCCAATACTGTAATTATTAAAGAAATTGTTGAATGTTGTAACAAGGCGGCCTGTGGTGTTATCCTCCACAACATTAGTGATCCTTTTAGGTGGACCCAGCCTTCCCAATTTTTCTCTCTTCTGCTTAGCGCTTCTGGCAGGTCTCATGAGCAGAAATTGGCCAGAGCTTTAAAAGAGGCGTATGAAAAATTCATCTTCTGCTCCTGAAGCTGGTGTTAAATTAAACGCTTCCAAATATCCTCCGATCCTGTGACTAATTGTCATTTGAGCTTGTCAGATGTATTAATACTACACCATACTACCGTATAATACCATTTTAACACGTCCGAAGGTTACTTAAAGATGATAGTACAATGTTGGAATATGAAGGGATAACTGCCCCATTTGGATCACTGGCAAACCCAAATACAATTTTCGTACCTACTGAAAACTAAAGATCCCAGGTAGTTGTTACTCCTTCACCTGTCTCTATGTAAACTGGTGCAAAGATGTATGAGACTAAGCGTCAGCTATAAAAGGATCATTTCTACTCATATGTGTTAGAGTTGGATCGGATACTTATTGGCCTAGACAAATTTATAAGACGGACAGCCGGATATCCGGTACCTCAATACTAACATCCTTTACTGTCTATCCTGCGTGTCAAAAAATGAGCAAAGAATTCTTGATTTACCACGCATGGGAGCTTTTTTGAAAGCTCCATTAGAAAGTCGTTTCAACTCCTTGTCAGTTTTACTGCTTCACACAAAATTGATTTCTTTTTTCTAACTTTTAAAAAGACAACTCTCGTAACTAGAAATAGGTACATTCTGCGTCTCGGGGAGACTGGACATACATTCATGAAACGCACACAGAACACCCAGACCCTGATCAACAATTTGTGTCTCGTGTCTCACACAAAGTACAAACGAATAACAAAGAATAAACGAACGAACGACAAACGACCTCAGTTTTAACTTTTATAAACACCTCCTGCAAGCAGCGGAGATAAGCAGACAACCCTCGCAAAGCTTATGTTCTGCGATTAATTAAATAAAGCAACACAAAAACAACGAATAAAGAAAAGGAACGGCTATTTCATATGAAATTCCTTTTCACTTGAATGTCAATGTCAGTCAATTGTTGGGCTGCCATTACTCAGACGAACGACGAAGTTAGTCATTAATAAAAAAAAACAGCGGCAGTGGTTAACCAAGTTAATAAGTCATTATTAACAAACAGTTTGAAAAATGTGCAATTTGAGTCGACAATATAATAAAAAGTAGCGAAAGAAAGAAATTGAACGATATATAATTTCATTTTTAATGTCCTACTGGCACACATTAAGCATATTAGCTGACCCACGCAACTACGTCTTTGTCTCTTTTCAATCATGCTCGGCTCCTTCCTATTGGTCTAAACGTGATGATAATTGGTTATATAGTTTCAACAGATAAAACAACGTGACATGAGAATAGATTAACTTAAAATTCATCACTAACCAAAATTGAGATGTAGTGCTTTTATAAATAACAACACGGAACTTAATTAAAGATACATACTCGTAATTGCAACACAAAGGGCATGAATCACGGCGCTTTCTGAATACGGTTCTTTTGGTAATAATCGGTGTACAATTGATTGGGAGCTGATTTTTATCCTTGTTTCTTTTCCAATTTCTTGTTTTTGTGTTGGTCTAGAGTCTACCTGTATATATCTGAGGTCTGAAAGAAATTCTTTTTTTTAAATTTTTGTTTCGAGGAACGGAACTGTTAAAAAAAGTATTATTAGGATTTTTTATTCAGATTAATATTATCATATACATACGTAAGCATATGAATTAGAAGTGACAAATTAGATCCCACCATAAACATTTTCATGTAAAATGTTGCCAAGACGACTGCTTATGGCTTACCCTGTGAAAAAGATATCAGATCTCATGTAGAGCCAAGCTTCTGAATCTACACGCCCTAACTCTATCAACCCTAACTTACAAACTCTACATCTCAGTAAATGTATCGCTTTGCCGTTTCGCCACCGTCACCGACCGACAGACCGAAGGCGAAACGAACGCATTTTGTGTTGGCTAATATCTAGTTTCTGAAGTAATGTGTTATGCGAATATTTAGTTTCTAAAGTAACGAAACAGCCAAGCCATACATTTTTACTGAGATATAGAGTTTGTGAAGTTAGGGGCGTGTAGATCCAGAAGCTTGGCTGGCTCTACATGAGATCTGATATCTGTATCACAGGGTAAGCCATATGCAGTCGTCTTGGTAACATTTTACATGAAAATGTTTTTGGTGGGATTTCATTTCTTTTTGCAAGTAGCTTGTGGCAGTATTTTTTATTGCTTATTTTTTGTTTTTTTGGAATGTATTTCTTGTACATCTTCTTTCTTCTTTCGAAAACGACCGTGCCCCCAGATTAACTAGGTGTCACACACTACCAAATACGCCTGTGCTAACGCTAACATTACGCTGATCTGTGTTTTTTTTTGTAAAAGTGTATTCGTAACTTTGTACTTTGAATATAGGTAACAAACTAGTCATTTATATAAATCTAGACTTTAAATTTTACTTTTGTGTCTAGAGAATACAACTGTCAGGTTCATTTTAGAGACACAATAAAATGTACCTACCTACCTAATGACATGCAAACCGAAGACCCTACTTATAAGGGGTTTTCGAAATAGTTGTCGCACAGAGCAATTTATTTAAGCTTCTACGTTAGAGAGCCAAATGGGTAATAAAGTAACAACCAGCACAACCTACGTTCCGACTGTGTTTGCGCAAAGGAACGATCGACATGTCGATGTCGCCTGAGTCATTAAAAGCCATATTTTACATACAAAACCGCAAGTAGACGCCGTATGACGTAATCAGTTATGCAATTTCAAAAATGTAGAATTTATGGAAATATGCTGTCATCTGTCATTAATATTTTTATAATAATGATAAAACCAGCATTTTGTAGGCATGACAACACAAGTCTGATAACTAAGCATTTGCTTGTAAGAAGTGGATAAACCAAGACAGGTTGTATCTACAGAGTCGTTCCAAATGTTAATGTGAGATACCCACGCACCAAACGCTTCGATGTGTGTGATGGACTTTTTCGAGATGAATCAAACTTGAATTAAACTCATTCCAAGGCGAGTAATCATCGAAATACCTCGGTGCAAGTAACGGTAAACTAAGAATCAAAGATCAGATTCTCATTAAATTCGATTTCTTAAAATTACAAGTGTGTCTTGGGTCATACGATTCGCATATGAGGTCATACCACTAACTTCAAATACATAAAGTTATATCCTTTTACGGTTCATATGTTTTACATTTTTTAAGTTTGGAATAAGCAGGTGAGTGCCCTCGTTTCAGAGTGGGCAGAATTTAAAAAAGTAATGCAAAATCTAGATATTATAATATATTGGCAGCTCATGCTAAAAGGATGACGGCATTTTTTTGTTTTTAGTTAATAAAATTTAAGCTATATAGGCATAGGCCAACAAATTAGTTTGGGCAACGAGAGACATATAAGGACTATGATCGGGATGAACTTGAACTGGTGTTTCACGGAATGTCCCGTTATTTTGTAGTTTCAATAAAATAATATATAATATGATATGTGATTAATCGGTAATGGGTTTTAGGATTTCCACACTCTATAAGAAAATAACGACTGTCAATTTTCTTTTAAAATATAATATTAAATTTATTTGACACTAGTTATAATAATAATAGTTTATTTCACAAATATATACAGAGTTTCAAATTATAAGTAGGCAGGCAATTTTTGTAACAA
The DNA here is from genome assembly GCA_949125395.1 of Diaphora mendica. Lineage (NCBI taxonomy): Eukaryota > Metazoa > Arthropoda > Insecta > Lepidoptera > Erebidae > Diaphora > Diaphora mendica. The sequence goes on from OX421318.1 coordinate 15,694,617, forward strand.
AATAGTGAAGTTAACATCTGTAACCGAACTAGGCATTACCTGTATTTTGGCTATCAGCGCCAATCCTTAATTATTGAATCTATATCAGTTAGATATTATATTGATTCAATTAAAATATTTATGAAGTGTCTATTCATACTAGGTACCGATTGTGTACCAAACTGTAGTAGCTAATGCAGGTTGAACTAGCTAGAGTGTCTGTAGTGTTTTGTAATTTAAAATGCCACTTTACAAACTGTCACAGGGATTACAAATTATGGGTAGGTAAGGTATTGACGTTGGTCACGGAACTCCGTCTGTGTGGAACCTCGAATATTATGAGATCGAAAGGACCAGTCGTCTTCAAGGAGTGAGTATTATCTGCTACGCGCATGACTCTCATGTACTGACTAGTTACATGGCTTCCAGGAGGTCACGGAGGTTGCCGAGTTAAGAGTGACTTATGTCGTCTAAGTAGTTAGCGTTCTAGCCGGTCTACTTCCAAAGGTTCCTTATGGACACGTAGCGTTTGGAACCACAAGGATTTCACAGGACACGTAGAGGTGCAGTATCCGCCAACTTGCTATTATAGTGGGAAAACAAAGATTCAGGTCAGACGGCACAAAAAGCACCTCGGCCTCATCCTGGACAGCCGGTAGAGTTTCAAGGATTATTTTAAGTGCATCAGCTCACGAGTTCGCGAGGTGACGGGTTCCTAACGCAGGCCATTGCCTACTTGCACTAGTGCTGAAATACGTGGTATCAGCGCGAGGTCGCAGCTGTCAGTGTCGTTCTGCCTAACCTTAAATAAATAATAAATAAATAAATAAATATTTCGGACATCTAACACACAACGCCGTCTAGTCCCAAGCTAAGCAGAGCTTGTGTTATGGGTACTAGACAACTGATACAAATACATATATACTTTTTTTTTGTAAATACATACATATTATACATAGAAAACACCCAAACTCCGAAACAAATATTTGTAGATCATACAAACATTTGGTCCGACCCGGGAATCGAACCCGAGACCTCATGATCAGCAGTCGCACACGCCAACCGCGAGACCAACGAGGCAGTCGACGCGCAACCTTGAAGCGTGAATAGGTAGAAGTTACCGAGTCAAGCGCCTTCCTTGCTGGACCTACTGCTGACGAGTCACCCAGCGCAGTATAGTGTATCGGTGCTCGACCCCTGGGATCCTCCGATCACTGCCTGGTTTCCACCACGGTGCCTCTTGCTGCCCCTCCACGACGAGTGGCAGCAAAAAGACGTCTATGGTACTACTTGTCGGCAGACTGGGATGGAATGCAGGATTATTTTGCATCCATCCCGTGGGCTCAACGCTGCTTCAAAGATAAAGATCTGTCGCAAAGTGTGAGGTCGCCAGCGCAACGACCCGTCCCTGGTTCAATCGCGAGTGCACCCATGCTGTTTCACAAAAGCAATCGGCCTACCGCACATAGACAAGGGCCCGTGCTCAGGGCTTCCCTGACGTTGATCGGCTAAAAGCAGCGTTTAGCAAAGCCACTAGGGAATGCAAGAAGGCTTACATCAGAGTGGATGCCCAGCGCATCACGCGGCAAGCCAAGGTCAAAAACTCGTCAGCCAGCCAGCCCTCGCTACCACCGCTGAAATGTCCAGACGGATCACTGGCCCATCAGCCGCAGGAGAAAGCGAAACTGCTTGTTGATCTTTTTGCGGCTAACTCCCGAATCGATGACCGCGGCAAGCACCCGCCTACCATTCCGACCTGCGACACTACAATGCGGGATATTCGTATCCGGCTGAGTGATGTCCGTGCGGAGCTTGGTCACTCGACGTCCGGAAAACCAGTGGACGCGACGGTATCCCAGCGGTTGTTCTTAAGAACTGTGCACCAGAGTTGTCTCCGGTATTGTCGCGCCTATATCGCCTGTCATATTCCTCGAGAACTGTTCTGGAGGCTTGGAGAGGGGCGAATGTTCAACCCATCCCCAAAAAAGGCGACCGCTCCTACCCGGCCAACTACCGTCCGATAGCCGTCACCTCCATTATCTGCAAAGTGTTTGAGCGGATAATAAACAAACAAACAAACAACTGGTCCACTACCTGGAAGATCACTCCCTACTAAATGATCGTCAGTATGGTTTTAGACCGAACCGATCCACGGGTGATCTTCTTGCCTACGTCACACACCTTTGGGGTGAGGCTATTGACAGGCATGGGGAATCCTTGGCCATCAGCCTCGACATGTCCAAGGCCTTTGATAGGTTTGGCACAGCTCGCTTCTTTCCAAGCTACTGGCTTTCGGTTTGCCCCCCAAACTCTGCAACTGGGCTGCCGCATTCCTGCACCAGCGCCGCATCAGTCTTTTGCAACGGTGCGGCCTCCGATTTTCAATCTATTAACGCCGGAGTACCGCAGGGCTCCGTCCTGTCGCCCACAGAAGTCGCCCCTGAAGAAACAGCTTCTGCATATTAATGACATGTTAGTCCTTGGCAATATTCATTCCTATGCAGACGACAGCACAGTTTATGGGCGATATTTTGGACACCCTACAGCCAAGCTATATAATATATATATATAGCCAAGATATTGAAGAAAAACGACAGGAGCTTGTCGTTCAACTCGACCATGTTCTGGGCCGCATTTCCCAATGAGGCTGTGAGAATGTGGTCGAGTTCAACGCCAAAAAACACAAGTATACGCGTTCTCTGCCAAAAAGTCTCCATTCCTTCCCCTTCCCACTTTTCAGAACACTCAAATGCCATTACAAGGTAGGCTCGAAACCCTGGTCATGGATATCTGCCGAGATCTCAACCCACGCGAATACGTTGAGAGTGTCACAAAAGCGGCCTTTTTTTTTTTTTTTTAACGTGTGGAAATCCCATCAGACCGTAACCCCACCGGGGTTTACGGCGGGGCGGTGTGTCGGACTCGAACCGACTAAAACCACACGGTGTGCCACTCTGCGCTTGTGAAGGGAGGAATCCGGGAACTGCTGATATTAACACATCCGGACCCCTCCCAGCGCTTGCCCGTACAGAAGCGGGCACCGTCACCTGATGGACTATCTAAGTAGGCGACGTACGGCACACGCGTACGTCGCCCCCTCGCGGGTGGCCACTAAAGCGGATGGAGGGGAAAACCCGTCCCGACCATCCGCAGCCACACTCAGGGCGGCATGAGACGCAGATAGGCGCGCCTCCGCCGCCCGGTTCGCCGGCGGCGGATTGGGTCCGAGTGGATATCATCCTCCCGGGCCTTCTCCGCCACCTCCTTCTGCGAGATAACATCTTCGAAGAAGGTTGCGACCGCGGTAAAACTGCTGCATCGCCCTGCCCACTCGAGGATGACCGGCTGGAGAGCCTCCACGGCGGCAAAGCCAGCGCGTGGAGTCTCCAGCCGGAACGACCATCTGTCCATAGTGGCTCGACGAGCGGCTTCACGCCATTCGCTTACCTCTTCGGGAGGAGGGCGATAGCCATACTCCGCCCGATATCCAGCCACCCGTCAATAAACTTCGGCGAGCACTTCCGCCTCCAAATCCCACGGGGGTGTCCCGGCCAAGGCGCACGCCGCCTCGGTCGACACCGTGCGGTATCCGCGTATGGCTCTGACTGCCAATACCCTCTGAGGCTGCCAGAGGCGGGTCTTATTTAGGGCAGTCAGAGCCGCCACCCACACCGGTGCACCATACAGCGCCATCGACCGGACCACCCCCGTGTAGAGGTGTCGTGTTGCGACGCTGGCTCCACCCAAATTGGGCAAAAGTCGCCCAAGGGCGGAGGCAGCGTCGACCAGCTTTGGACCAAGCTGTCGGAAGTGCTCGTCGAAGAGCCACCTACCGTCGAGGATTAGGCCCAGATACCTCATCTGGGCCCGAACCGGTACGAGGACCGAGTTGACCTCTATGGAGGCGCCGGCGGGTGGACCACGACGGGGCCCATGGAACAATAGGGCCTCCGTCTTGTCCAGGGCCACCCGTAAGCCCAGCGCCTCGATGCGTCCGACCACCAGAGAAACACCCCTGGTGGCCAGGCGCGCCGCCTCTTGGAAGTTCGCCCCCCGGGCTGTGACAAGTGTGTCATCGGCGTAACAAATTACGCCCAGCCCGGGAGGCAAACGACTTCGTAGGACCCAGTCGTACCCCACGTTCCACAGGAGTGGTCCAAGGACAGACCTCTGCGGAACGCCGCACGACATGGGACGCCGTCTCAAGACGCCTTCTCGGCCCTCGTACACGACGGTACGCTCCTCTAAATAGTCTGCCACTAGCCGCCTCAGGTACTCTGGCACCCCGTGGTAGTGGAGTGCTTCCCTGATGCAGCTAAATGGCAGACTATTGAGGCGTTGGCGATGACCAAGGACACCGCCAACACCACGCCGCCACAGCTCACTGCCTCTTCGGTCACGGCCCTAAGGCGCATCACGGCATCGACCGTCGAACGCCCCTCTCGGAATCCGAATTGGGCGTCCGACAGGTCGGGCCCCACCTCGCAGAGGTGCCGGACGATGCGGGCAGAGAGTATCCTCTCAAAAAGTTTACCCGCCTCGTCCAGCAACACGATGGGCCTATAGGCTGCGACCGAATCGGCAGGCCGTCCCGGCTTCCTCAATAGGACCAGCTTCCCGCATTTCCAGCACTCAGGGAAGCATCCGGACGCCAGGCTAGCGTCCAACACCTCCCAGAGGCGGTCCGACATATGGTCGAGGGCTCGGGCCATCACTCGGGCTGGAACCCCGTCCGGCCCGGGGGCGGTGTTCTTGGAACGGATCCGAAGAACAGCCGCCCCAACCTCCGATTCCCTAACGGGCGGCACATCGTCCTCTCTACCCCCGTCATCTATGACCGCACAGGCCATCGACGGGGGTGTGTGCTCCGCCCGCTCAGGGAAAAGGCCCTCGACCACTTCCTGCAGGAAGCTGGGCTGGAGAGTCTCGGTAAGGGGGGGGCCCGACGTGCGGAGCTTCTGACGTACGTCGCCTGCTGCGAGTGTAGGACCTCCGGGCACGAGTACAAGCCGCACGGAGGTCAGCCAACTCCTAAGATCACTAAAGCGGCCTCGCGTAAGCTAGGTGTTTTAAACACGGTGAGACGGTTCTTCTCGCCCGGGCATCTGTGTCTTCTTTACAAGACCCAGGTTCGTGGAGTACTGTTCTCATCTTTGCGGTGGTGCCGCACAGTAGGTACCTGGTCTGTACAGCCACCACCAGTGACCACCTCTCTTGGATTCTGCTCATGCCTACCATCAGGCAGAGCAGAGTCATTTTCACAGCTGACTATTAAAAAAAAAGTCAGCTACCGAGTAAGGCAGGTCCTAGCCATAGCTGCTTCGGTATCGAAGTGTTCGATGCGAAGTCGCAGAAATCAATAGGTTCGATATTTGTTTTAAAATAGGTAGGTTAAAGAAAAACAAGATTTTGATATAAGTTGTATATTTGGAAGACATTATTTGGGCGTTGTACCTACTTAATATAAAAAAGATATAATATGATACCTATATATCTAGAGTACTGACGTAAAAAAAAATACATAAAAACAGTACAACAAGATGATGAGCCTAGTAAATAGATAATACTGGACTGGCAAAATGATAAAAAATAAATATGGCACCATATTTTAGTTTTAGTAGAGTACCTATCTAATAATAATTTTGCCCGCAGATTTCCCCATCTTAGATTTTTGCCACCCTTTTCTTTCAACAATGTTATAATGATGCAAATTTTCTCATATTTATAATCATTATCAGCTTTTATTACATCCAATTTTAAATTAAAAGAGATGTAGACAGGACAAAGGCAATGTCTGTGGTTTTTACTTTACCCACATATTTTGACCTATGAAGACAAACTTAAGCTAAAGCTCTACTTTTATTTCGTAAGTTTTATAATAAATAAATGTTTTATGCAGCAACAAGGAGTTGCTATTGTTATTACCCCATATAAAATAAAAAAAATTCAACAAATGATTTTAAGAGATAAAAAAATACTTGCTAATAAATACATATATAGTCTAGTCAACAAGTTCAAAAACGTGTTAAATAGAAATAAAGCTCCTAAAAATATGTGCGATAGCACATTCGATACGGAATGACGTCTAGAAAAATGTTTTTAAGGGTTTATTAGCATATAAAAAATTGCGATTGTTATTAACAAAATAAGAAAAAAAAACAAGGTATTTAGTTATTCGTTAATAACTTCTAAAATACTGATATTTAAGGAAATTTGAAAATAGATCCCAAAAGAAGAGGAAATTTCCAATAAAAAAGTCCTAACTCCCGAAACATAATCTCTATTATTTATAACTGTTTTTAACGCTGGAAATTGGGCTCCGCTAGGTCGTCACGGAATTGGCGCGCCGCCTGAAAAACTGGTATATCACCTAGAATATTTTTTATAGTATCAGATAACTATTTAAAAATTTGAATAAATTATGGTGTAATCTAGACACTTGAACGAAAAAAACCACGGTGAAAAAAATAAATTATGTCGATTTTTCAAAAAGTTACACCATTGTTAATTACCTAGTTTTTCCAGTCTCTGTTTTCATAAATTACGGCATAAAAGATTAAATACTTTTTTCACCAAAAGAAATTTGTAAGAAAAAAAATGTTTTCATTGTCATAAAAAAATTATAACTAACAAAATAATGAGCTTTAAAAAGAGTTCCACGAAGCGGAAAATTATTAGACTAATTATTTAAACTTTTATGCCGTAATTTATAAAAACAGAGACTGGAAAAAAACTAGGTAATTAAGAATGGTGTAACTTTTTAAAAAAATCGACATAAATGTTTTTTTACACCGTGATTTTTTTCGTTCAAGTGTCTAGATTACACCATAATTTATTCAATTTTTTAAATAGTTATCTGATATTATAAAAAAATATTTTATGTGATATACCGTAACGACCTCGCGGAGCCCAATTTTCAGCGTTAAAAACAGTTATAAATAATAGAGATTATGTTTCGGGAGTTAGAACTTTTTGATTGGAAATTTCCTCCTCTTTCGGCATCTTTTTTCAAAATTCCTTAAATATCAGTATTTTAGAAGTTATTAACGAATAACTAAATACCTTGCTTTTTTACTTATTTTGTTAATAACAATCACAATTTTTTTATGTGCTAATAAACCCTTAAAAAACAGTTTTCTAGACGTCATTCCGAATCGAATGAGCTATCGCACATACTTTTAGGAGCTTTATTTCTATTTAACACTTTTTTGAACTTGTTGACTAGACTAATGGGTCAAAACAAAAACATTTAGAAAGTTGGATGAGATTACTTATCAAAAGTAAAAATAATAATAGAAATCGCACTAAACTAATAATAGTTTATTTGGTTGAGCGTAGCACGGTAACAATTTCGAATGTTTCATATTATTGCCAAAAGCAACAAAAATATAGGTTTCTACTTCCACAAATAATAAAATATCTGAATTAGCGTGACAAATAAACCCAGAAAATATTTTAAGATTCCAACAACAAGTGTTTTACCAATAATAAACACCTTCCTGTTTTAGTTTTTCAACTCAATTAATTATTATTGTTTCGGTTAAATACGTAAATATTGGAAGACTTCAATGTTTTTTTTAGATTTCCTTAAGTGTTTTCCTAAGAATGTCTAAATAAATTTCAGCATGCTTTTTTTGGAAGACGAGAGTTGGTCGAAGGCGAATGGCCAATTCTCCGCACCCACCTCCAATTACACCTGTAATATGAAATACTTGTTTTAAAAGCATGCAAAACATTATGGTATATGAGTCTTCTGAAACTCGAATCCAACAGATTTTTTCTGAGTACAAATATATAGCACTAGCGGCCGCCTGCGACTTCGTACGCGTGGAGTTGGTTACTTGCACATAATTTTTAAATAAAACATCCCTCCTTATAATAGTGAGTAGTTGTTTTCAATAATTCTTATACTTAAATACCATTTTAAATCCTTCTGCCATAATTACTTTAACTTCACTAACATTGGACTTTCATACAAACTACCATCCCCCGTTTTCACCCCAAAAGGAGGTTGATTTCTAAAAATACATTATTAGTACTCCTCCACACCATCTATAGAGCATGCATTTTAAATTTCAAGTCTCTTACTTCAAAAATAAAGGATTTCATACAAACTTCCAACCCCCGTTTTACCCCCTTAGGGATAGAGTTTCGTAAAATCGGTTCTTAACGGATGTCTACACCCTATAAGGAACCTACCTGCCAAATTTCAAGTTTGTAGGTGTTATAGTTTCTGAGATTTCGTGATTAATAAGTGAGTGGTATTTCGCTTATATATATATAGATTTAAAGGAAATCCCAATTCAAATAAAACTTGCTACGAATACAGTGATGTTGTCTCACGAATCTACGAAAATGCCGAAAAAGAGGTGTAACAGTTTCAATAAACCGTTTTCATAAATGGTTAGTAAAAGGCTAGTCCAAGAAAATAATTTCATCAATTTAGGAAATGCACAATAAGATAGCGCTTGCTTACCTCATACCATACCGTTAAATTTAAGTTTTTTAATATGAGCACTTCTATAAAATAACTTTAATTGCAAAAAATACAAACTTCGATTCTATGGGCCATCAAACACAGTTTGGACAACCATTACTTGGATAGATTTCATAGTTACCGATGTCTTTTAGTCATTAATAAATACTAAAACTTACCATTTTGCCTCAATTTTAAGAGCAATTTGTCCCTCACTTCTGTGTTTGAGGTATTGAATGACAAGAAAGTGCCCCGACCGCGCACGCTGTTCACCAAGTTCGGGAATTCCTTCTCGAGCTTCAGAAGACCATCCTTAAGAACTTGGCCGGTTTTATTGGCGTTTTCAATTAAATTCTCTTGTTTAATCACCTTCAGAACCTGCTCCAACAGAATCAACTTTGACGGATCACCCATCCAAGTGTTGAAAACTCTATAAGCATGGGGAGGCCTGAAATTTTAAAGTTTATTTTATATGCACTGTAAATTCATTTCAAATCAATAATTAAGCCTAGTGCAAGTAATTCCGAAATTCAGATTATAGATGATATTAATTTCAGATGTTCCCAAAATTTTCCGTTTATTAATGCATTATCTTTTAATTAAAGCTACAGCAACTCAGGATATTTTCCTAGTGCGGGAGTACACAATAAATATATACTTTTTAAAAATGTATCAGGTCCAATTCTGTACATTAAAGATATTTTGAATTTTTTTTTCTATAATCGATACTGAAGCCAAAACAATAATTATTTTCATTTTTGTCTGTCTGTCTTTCTGTCTGTCTGTATCTTGGCCGCGCATCACGCCGAAACTACTGAACGGATTCAAATGAAACTTGGCATGATTTGAGTTCATACTACGAGGTAGGACATAGGATACTTTTTATCCCGAAATTCAGCACGGTATCCTGGAGAGAGGGGATGAAAGTCAAAATATGTACTTAGTTGTAATTCAATAACACATAGTCCGATTTCATTCATTCTTTTTTTGCTAGAAAGAAAAAAATAAAAGATAACGGGAAAAGTGTTTTTTTTTTGTCCGCGACTGTAGACTGCCTGTGGGAAGCTGAGACAGATATGTAAATATGACGGTACGAAGTTCGCCGGGTCAGCTAGTAATATATAAACTTACGTATACTATAGAAATAACCACGTATTTATTACTTTAGGTATTTTTTTTTCACAGTAAATTTTCTGCACTGTTTCCGTACCGTGTATTATTATATAATATACCTACCTACACTAATAGTTATTTGTTATACAAGAGTGCAAAGTTGCTTTTCATCCGCGTGCTCAATTTTGATGACCGAGCAAGCGAAGGATTCTAAAATTGATTATTAAAATTTGAATAATAATATTATAATAATAAAAAAATTAGAATCCTGAGCGTTAGCGAGGGAATCAAAAGAGCACTAGGTAAAAAGATATTGCACTCGAGTGCAACACGTTACTTTTCATTCCACCTCAGTGAGGAAATGACTAAATGATGTGAAAAGAAAATGGCACTGGCAAAGCAAATCAAAAAAGGTACACCAAGAAAATTCCGAGTCTGAGTTTTTAACAAATAAAAAAAATGTATGATAAATTCGACACCATGGAGGTAGAAATAAATAGGTTTAATGATGTTTTGACTTCACAAGCTTCGTGCACATGATGTTCTAAATTCAAATTTACTTAATCCTCTAGCGAATAATAATTATCTGCTAGAGGATAAAGTAAATTGAATTCACCTTCGCTTGCTCGGTCATCAAAATTGAGCACGCGGTTAAAAAACAACTTTGCACTCCTGTATAACAAATAACTATTAAATTACAAGCGAAATGGCCTTCGATTTAAAAAAAACACATTCAGATTTTTTTTCGCACGTAATATATATATACCTAACATAAACAGTTAAATAAATAAATAAATATTTTATAATATAAAATAATACAGATATCCATGGATGGTGATAATGACATACCATCAGGGATCCTATCTCCTCGTTTGCCATCTTAGATTTTTAAATAAATTTTTCCAACTTTCCAATTTAACAAATCCTTTGACATAGCATTTCCTATAGTTTGTTATCAAATTACACTCACTTGAATTCGGATTTATAGTAGAAACCACCAGTCAGCATTTTTTTACTGAATGTAACCACATCAGGTGGTGAAGGTAGGTTGAAGTGTTCATGGCACCACATCTTCCCTGACGGTCCACAGCCTGTTTGTACTTCGTCAATTATTAACGCTGATCCTTTCTGTAAATCATAACAAATTAGAAGTCAGTCAAACAACGAGTTCTTGGATATAGTAACAGTGTATATTTTATTATTTCATTTATGTATTGGAACACCAACGGCGGTAACAATAGGTTTATGAGATATAAACGCAAAATTTAGCCATTTGTTTTATTTATAGTAGCGGATGAAATTAGAAATTGTCAAGCAAGACATGCCAAAAGCCTTTGGCACAAAGTTTTTTTTTTTTTAATTGAATGGCAATGCACGGTTTGTGCCTATGCTAAGAGCAAGTAAAGCTTAGGAAATCATTTATCAACATAAAAAACAGATTTTAGGAAAACGGAATTTAAATAGGATAGGTATCAGATAGGTTTTAAAACGTTTTAAAAGCGATATTCCTAAATGTAATGAAAGATGAAATGGATAAAATTTTGAGATGATAAGTCTCATGTGTCATGACTGTCATGATTGCCGTAGTATCAACAGCCAGTATCAATAATATTCCTTGTTTCCCTTCGTATCCCTTTTCCTTTGCGACTTCAACATGAAATTGCTATTGTTCATGAAAACGCAAGACATTGACTTGAGATTGAGACTTGAGTAATCATGGCACAAAGTTAATCACATGGCCTTAATAAAAGACTTATTTGTTATGGTGGTATGACGGTATGAGCGATGTTTAAAAATTAATTCAATCTTGCCTCGATTGTCGTTAACACCTTAATGTAATCAACAGAACATTTAATAACACAGAACTATAGTGCTCGGGCTGGATTTATACCATCTGTACTACCTACCTTGTAAGGTGTTTTTCAAGGCAGTGTCCTGGGTCCTTTCTTATTTATCGTTTAAATAAAAATACGTGTTTTCACTGATTTACGTATTTCATTAACTTAAATACGAATTCTTACGACGTTCTATTATTTATCGAAAAATAAGTACTTCAGTTTTATATTTTAATTAGTTTTTAACCGACTTCCAAAAAGGAGGAGGTTCTATGTTCCACTGTATGTATTTTTTTATATGTATGTTCATTAATGTTATTGTTAGTTACTGTACCTACCTATGTTTATAAATATTTTACATTTGTATGTTAGTATTTCTGAAACCATCTTGCACCTTGATAAGGTTTTGTACCTTATTACCTATGCCCTCATTGTATTTATTGCTTCAGCGTTACTGCATAGTAATTTAGGTCAAGCATAATGCGATAACTATGGAGTAGGTTAGCCATATAATTGTCCTAGATACAAGCCATAAAAAAGTATGCCTTGTAAACAAAGGTAGTTGCACTTTATCTTCTAAAACAAGTCAAGACGTAGACGGTATAATTAATTGCTAAGCAGAATACAAACACTATAGGTGAAATACCTTTAGTGTTTATGTTATGCTTAACAACTGCTCTCTTATCAGCAACGTAGATATGAGAGAGAGTTATCATCACCATAATTATTAGCCTTTATTGATCCACTGCTGAATATAGACTTCTCCTCATAAAGGAACCAACTATACCATATTTAGATTGTATTTGGTACTAGCTGAACCCCGCGGTGTTACCCGCGGTATTACAACAACCGCAAGTAACGCGGTGGGTCAAAACTAGTCTAAAAAAAGCTCTAGCCTAAGTTACTCTTTATATCATCAGCTATTTACCAGTGAAATTCTCGTAAAAATCGGTCCAGCCGTTCTAGAGATTAGCCGGAACAAACAAATCGGAAGACAAAAATTATAAAAAAAATATTTTGGTATATATTATGTACCATGTATAATAATAATAATAATAATAATAATATGTTTATTTCTCTCAAAAGGTACATTTACATTTTATATTTATAGATAGGTACAGCATAGACAGAACCTTACTGAGAGCTGGAGTCTGAACTAGGTTCGAAACCTGTGTGACAGATCTCCAGTCCTCGACTCTGATGACTACAAAATAATTTTAGTAGCTATAACTATCAACAGAGTTACAAAAACAATGAGAGTAGCTGCGTGTTTGTTAGTGAGTGTGTGTGTGTGTGTGTGTGTGTGTGTGTGTGTGTGTGTGTGTGTGTGATTTGGTGTGTAAACATAGCGCATGCAAATCCTGTGGGCGTATCAAGAGCAAAATAAACATAAGCAATACTTATTAATCGTCTATTTTGCTATGATAATAATATTTTCAGTGCCGTCATAGTCCAAGTCACAAAGCCAACGAACAACTGTTTTTTTACACTCATTCTTAGTCATTGGGTACAAGTTTAGAATTTTATTTATTTTATTGTACACGTAATTTCCCAGAAAGTAATAACATCTTTGGGATAGACCAGTGCGGACCGATATGGACGGACAAACATTATATTTCCGACGAACGCTGTTTAAGTTTGAAGGTTCATATTTGGTGTTTGCATGAGTCGTAAGGATGAGGTTCAAAATAAACAATTTTCGCACCGATAGAACATCACAGGTCTTGTAAAGTTCTGTAGTGGGAAATCGGTACGGGAGCCTCCAACCAACTTTTAGTATCGCTCTTTGGGCGCGCTCTAGTATTAGGAGATGTGTCTTATGTGTTCCTCCCCATACAACGATACAATATTGCGTTACTGATTGGCAAAGTGCTAAATAAGTGAATTTAAGTACCTGAGTGTCAACTACATTGCTGAGAGCTTTAAACACAAATATAAGTTTACGCAATCTGGACGTAAGCATGTCAATGTGTGAGCGAAAGGATAGAAGAGCATCTATTTGTACACCAAGATATTTAACACAGTTTGTTTGAGATAGAGCAGGGCAATTACACAACGAATGTGCCACGATATTGCAGGAGTGAGCAACGAGAGAGTGAGAAAATGTAGTAGGTCTTCCAAGAGTGGTGAGTGAAAACTTCAGGTATTGAGTTTTTTCAGTATTGAGGGTGAGCTGATTCCGAGCCAACCAACGAGTTACTGAGTCAAGACTGTCCTGAGCACTCGCGAACACTGATTCCCAAGTATCACCATAAGATATAAGCGCAGTATCGTCAGCGTACGTAAATATAGTGGTATTATGTAGTTGTAATTGGCAAAGGTCATTTATGTACACCAAGAATAACGTAGGCCCCATGATACTGCCCTGTGGGACTCCATTCTCAACAGAAAGCTCATCGCTACAGTAACTATCAATCCTAACACACTGCCTTCTGTTCTTAAGGTAGCTTTTGAAAAGGGCCAACTGGTTTCCTCTGATTCCAATTTTCTCGAGCTTTGCGGAAAGGATAGAGACCGAAATCGTGTCGAATGCCTTAGCGATGTCTAAAAAGATACCTATAGCTTTCTGTTTATCGTCAAGTTTAGCTACTACAGTGTTGGTTAAATCTAGGACTGCCTTACTCGTGGATAGCCCAGAGCGAAAGCCGTATTGTCGAGGGGACAATATTTGGGTTTGTTCCAGGAATTTGACAAGCCTGTTATTGATCAGTCTTTCTAATAGCTTAGAAAGTGTGGGTAAAATAGAGATGGGTCTATAGTTATTCGGCCGATTTCTGTCACCACCCTTGTGTATAGGGTGAACAACTGCCAGTTTAAAACCTTCTGGAAATACACCCGTTCTAAAAGAAAGATTACATAAAAACGTAATGGGTGGGATCAGATAGTTTTTAAATTTTTTGAGGAAGAAACCCGATATGTTATCGCTACCAACTGCACAATCACTTCTCAAGTTCATTATGAGAATCTCAAGTTCGGACTCATCTGTTTCTAACAAGGCAAACGTGTGCTGGTGATAAGGAATAGTGTCTGACGGCTGCAAGTGAAGGTTTTCAGTGACTGGAGCAGCAGCCGGTGATCGTCCTATATCAGCGAAGTATGAATTAACTTCGTTCACCGAACGTCTCGGATCAGATGAGGAAAGAAGTTCAAGAGGTTGCGCTGTGTCTTTGAATGTTTGCGTTATAGATTTTATGGCTTGCCAGACTTTTTTAGTATTACCCTTTGCATTATCTATTTGATGTTTATTAAATTTCATTTTAGTAGTTTTAATTAAGTTAGCGCAGTAGTTTCTGTACCTTTTAAAAGTAATTTTTAAAATTTCGTCATCAGGACTATTTTTAAGTTTTTGGTGTAAGTGATCTCTGTTGCGCAAACATTTAAGCAGACCAGGGGTCATCCATTCCTTTTTAAATCTTTTACGATTAGGCATAGTCTTTAGAATCGAATTTGCGTTAATAATCGTATTCAGAGTATTAGTGAAGTAAGAGGTAGCGTTGTTAACGTCGCGAAAACTATATATAGGGGAGAAGTCGGTATTCATAATTTCTAATTCAATATTTTCGTAATTAATAACTTTAGAAATCTTAAACTTATTTTTAGGGCGGTTCGAGTAATGTTTATAATGAAGAAAAAATAAAACTGTGTCGTGATCAGTTATGGATGTATTCGCTACGTAACAAAACGCTGGTAGTTTAGTCTTTAATATGAGATGATCTAGACAGGACTGATTGTTCCTAGTGCATAGTGTGTGAGCTGGTAGCATTCCGTGGGAAGCAGTCATATTGAGGTATTCTAAAGAACGTTGATCGCTATTGGTTTCGGAAATATCAATATTCATATCTCCGGTTAGTATGACATTGTTAAAAGAAGAGTAAGATGAAAGAAGATCGTTTAGGGAGTTAATAAACATTGACACATTTTGAGTAGCAGGCGAGCGATAGATCGCCATCAATGATGTGTTACTGTTGATCGTTAAACACAAACAATTTGCATCCACCAAAAGTGGTTCAGAAGAGGTAATATGAAGATGGTCGCCGTAATATACCACTACACCTTCGTTCTGCGAGGAATGTTTTTGTGTCATTATTGACTTGTATCCAGATATTATTGGTATACGAGAAGAGTTTTTCAACCAACATTCAGTGAGAACAATCAAATCCCACAAAACATTACTTCTCTCAAGCAGTGTGAGTAAACCATCGAAGTTTCTATTAATGCTTCTTATGTTTTGACAAAGAAGCTTTAACGATCCTCCATGTGAGCGAGATAATGCATGGCAATCCTCTATCATACATACCGATGATTGTGCTATAGCAATTTGGTCTAAATCATTATTTATATTCTGAATACAATCGAATTTTATAAGTGTAGTGTTGTGTAACTATGCGGTATGAATTACGTAGATAATTATAGGTAACAGATACAAGTAAAACCGTCATCCCGTAAATTGATAAAGATATGGAACGATGCAATGAAACAAACATCGTGTTGGCGAATAAGCAGGCAAGATAATTAAGGCATATAGACGGGTGAATATTGTTGTTTCGGCCAGAGATCAGAAACCTATATGTTTCCTTCAGTGTGATAGTAACATGGTATGAGTAAGTGAATGTATGCGTGTAATGAAATGACTGAATGTGTAATAAAATGCTAAAACAATGTAAAAAAATATAGTAATAAATAAAACATGCAAACTGTAAAATATAAAGTTTGAATTGGAATAGTCATTGTTGCTTTGACAGGAGTGAAAGACATTTTTCAGTTCTTATTTGAATTGGTTTCTCTGCCGGGTTTTTACGCACTAAAATCTTTCCGTTTGAGTACCAACAGGCATAGTTGAGGGTCCTGACAAGTTGACGGGTATTATACCATATTTTTCTCTCGGCCGGTGGTAGGTGTTCGTCGACGTAGAGTGGCTGCTTGTTACCAACCAAACCAATTGTATGCGTATTTAGTTTGTCGTTAGGAGTACGGTCTTTGTTATACTTCCTGATCTTTGCCAGTAATTCGTTCCTAGTGTTTACGCAGGCAAATTCAGCAACTACTGGTCTGCAAAGGCCTGGCTTTCCGGGCAATCTATATATGTCGCGTAGAGCCCGAGACTGAATCTCCATCCCAACGATCTTTCCCACATCAGACACCACGGACACAAGATCCTCGGTTTTCTCTTGATCCTTTGTTGGCAGATTGCGAATTTCGATGGTTGCCACTCGTGATTGAAAACGTAAATCTTGCAGTTGGTTCTCTAGACAAGCTATATTAGCAGCGTTCTTTTCCTTCTCCTTTTCCAAATTTGCAACCTTGTTGACCATGTCATCATATTGAGTACTTATGAAGGACATACTACGTTCGATTTCAGCATTTGAGCCCTGTATGGCAAGGCACTGCTTCTTGAGCTCAGTGACGTCATGTACTAATTTGGATAGAGTTGCGTCTTGTTCAGTTCTCCACGAGGTAAGAAGAAGCTCCTGCTCGGCTTTCCAAGTGCTTAACATGTCAAGCAATTCAGCTTTAAAGTCATAGAATGGGTCCACAGCAGTATTTGGAGAGTCAGCCAATCGTTGGCGTTTGGAACGTGTAGAGATACCAACAGCACCAGCCTTTTGAGTGCAGGCAGCAGGTAGGTCAGGTTCAGAGGTTGACTGTCCAGGCACAAGCGCCATAGGGACGGTAGTCATCGGAGAGGTTCTCTGAACTTTCGGCATATTTGTTATAAAATTTTCAACAAAAAGTAGAAGTAATCTCTGTACACAACTATCCAAATCTTAAGAAAATTCCTATGATTAATGATCCAGGTAAGAAAAAAATTACAAAAAATAAATTTCAAAAAGAAACACTTTCGCCGGGACTTGATCTTGATAGTGTCGCAATCGCAAGCGCTCACTAGGCGAGACAACCTAAGTAAGCCGTAACAGAGGCGTCGAAATGAATGGCCACTATTTAACAGTAGGCAGCAGCAAGCAAAAGTGAAAGTTGTAGTTATTGCCGTGTTATTAAATCAAAGTCCGAGTCTATATACAACTTTTTCGATCTACCGACGGTTTAGATATTAAAATCGTTCACTTATCACTTATCAAGACTTATCCACATAATGTTTTAACACAAAATTGTCACTGTTATGTTTATTTATACTATGTATACTTCTGTTTGTAAATAAAGTCACTTTTCACACTGTTTCTGCAATTAAAACTAGGACAAGTTGCAATACGCGTGCGTTGACGGTGATGTCACAGAGGGGAGGGGATATACATATATACCATATACATATGAATTTAGTAAAAAGCAGTTATTTCAAATATAACAAACAGACACTCTAATTTTATTTATTTGTATAGATGCTTAGATAATGTATATTACATATTAATAATCTAATTACAGATGTATAGAATATGTATTGGGTTTGTTTGAAGTTTTGCTTGTCTCTACAGTGCTCTTATCCTGATATTTTGCTCTTTTAGTACCTTAACTACAGGATGAGTTGTGGAATACGAATAGTACCTAGTGGTAGTGACATCTGTCACCACACTTACTAGTTGTCAACTTGATAAGAAAAAAAATAGGACAAACTAACCGCTTGACATATTTTTTGCAGTCCCTGGAAGAATTCCGGGGAAGCTTCATGATCTCCTCCTTCAGACTGGATAGGCTCCACAATAACACCCGCTACGGGATTATTTTTCTTCTCATATTTATCTATGATGTCAGCTACTTGTTCGAGGCATCTGATAGAAAATATTATTTATTGTTAGTTTGTAAGATTTGTCAGTAAATAAAGTTTTGTATAGGTACATGTGGAATCCCCTTCGGGACGACCCAATTGAAGTTTGAGGTGGGACGTTTTGGGATCGAACCGACAAAAATCATGGATTTAAATTCAAGGATTTAGTATAAGGATTTTTTTTGATTCCATCCTGGTTTTAATGCTTAAGCATCAAATCGTTGAAGGATGAAGCTGTAATAGTCGTAGTCAAAATATAAATGTAATAAAAAAACTGTTAAATTGTAATTTAATGATTTGGTAATTGATATCATTTAAAACACGTTTATTTTAAATATTTTTATCAATTCTTTAAGTGCTTAAATAATAACTATTATTACGTGACTCGTTACGACAATCAAACCGACCACCTGGCAACACTCGCTTAGCGAGACTTTCAACTCTTGAAATACACGTCTCTATGAACAATAAACATCGGTAGTTACTATTTATAAATATTATTACCTGTTATCTTCCTGCGCGTTTTCTCGTTGAAATTGATCAAGAGGATATTTGTATCTCGGGAATGGAGCAACGGGCCAATCGAATGCTGGGCAATCTAACTTATGAATGGGTTTAGATCTCGTAGAGCTCAAAGCGCCAAACGTGCGTCCATGAAAACTGCCCTGAAATTATAGAAGTAACATACAATTAGTTACATTTCAAACTAATTAAATACATTTTAAAAAATACAGTCGAATTGATAACCTCCTCCTTTTTTGAATTCGGTTAAAAATTATGGGTTCTTAAATCATTGTTTTTCAGTAACTTTTATAATTTTAATATAAACGAAACAACTTTCAGTGTTAAATGCACAATTTTCAACTTATTTTTAACTCTATAAACAGGGAGAGTATTCTTCTGCCATGTTATAGTACCTATTGGCCGGAAATCAAAGCTATTGAAACATTTGAGCCCGTTAACTCGACCGATTACGATCAATTTCACACAAAGGGGACCTGAAGGTTAGATGATCGTCGAACTCTATTAGTCAGTACCTTTAACAGCATTTATACTCTTGAAAAACATGATCTGACTCTTGAAAAACATGATCTGATGACCATCTTTACACAACAAAAATGAGCCAAAAATTAATTAAAAAACAGAGATTCCGCAAGTACTATGCTTGTCGTTCACCGTAAAATTGTTAAGACAATCTAGTTAGATTGTCTAGTTAGGAGTTCCTAAGGATGACGGGTACAGAATAGATAATAGTAAAAAGCATACATTTACCCAAAATGAATTCATGTAAAGTTCTAGTATGCAAAAGACAGAGGAGCATCATTCTGTCCCTGTGTAATGCGCTTGTAATAAGAAGACTACAAAAACGTTGAAGTCGCCTGTAAACTCACAATCCAAAACATTATTTTTTTCTTAAGAATTAGTTAAAAATATTTTTTTATCAAGGCTCAGTAGTTAGAGTATCTACCACCTGCAGTAGACATAATACTTTATGTGTGTCATATTTCATATTTTACGGCGTGTCTAATTGTCAAATTTAATTTAATTAAAAATAAAGTTAATTTCGTTACTAGCATTAGATACTGAGTATTAATTAACCTCGGATATATATATATGTATCTCTAGATCTCACTGAAGCACAACTTGATAAACTTGAGCGACTACAAAATCTCTGTATACGATTTGTATTTGGCCTGCGAAAATATGATCACGTCTCCGAATTTCGTCAACTGCTCAAGTGGCTTCCGATTCGCTCTCGCCGGAATACTCATATTCTCACTTTTCTATATAACATCTTGTTCAATCCTAGAGCTCCCTTTTACCTCAAAGAACGATTCAAGTTCCTTAATGACACACATGTAAAATGTCTAAGGTCATCCGAAAATTTGGTACTGGAGATGCCTCAGCATTCCACGAAGTTTTATGATCAGTCTTTCACTGTCCAAGCTGTACGCTTATGGAATGCGTTGCCCATAAACATTAGGCAAGCGCAAACAATAAGTGGATTCAAGAAGATGGTTCACGAATATTACGCATCATAATTCAGTCAGTCACGCGTTAGGGTATGATTTGAGTCTTTTCTTTCTCTTAAATTATAGTTATGCTTATAGTATATGTATGTATGTATGTTTATCTATTAGTATGTAAAAGTATGTATTTTATAACTATGTGTGTATGTTTATATATATACATTTATAAATATATGTGTGTATGGATGTAAATAATTTCTTCAAACTCAATGTACGTCAACTACTACTGTCTCTCTGGAACATTTGATCCATCCTAAGGTTGCCTGGAAGAGATTGCTTTTGGCAATAAGGCCGCCCTTTGTACACTACACTTCGGACATATTATGTATTATGTACTTATTTAACTCTGTAATATGGTGTGCAAATAAAGAGTTTTCTATTCTATTCTATTCTATTCTATGTATATTCCTGGCGTAGTTGATTTTTGTTGGTGATTTCTTTACCACAAATATACAGCAAAAGTGATTTATTGTCAATGTTTAGGATCTTTAAAAACAATGTACTGGATACTAAAACTTAATGCAAGACGAAAAAATACATATACCTATATAAAAATAAGAACGATATAAAAATGACAAAAAAAATAACGAAAGCCATTTCAATAAAAAAAATTGTGGTTACATAATAGTTCCTAATTAACACACTTGTGTCTTGACAAAATTATGGTAAACACTAACCTCGAAAGACAAAATAGATAAGTTTGGCGATCCTGGTGCTTGGTTGACCATACAAGAGCTGATTTCTTCAGGTGTAAAATCTATTTTGCCTCCACGCTGTTTGGTGCGGTACCACATCATAACGGTTTTGTAAGCGTTCTCATTAGAACAGGAGCCGCACATCATAGTGGCAATATTATCGAGTCCAGCAGGGGCAACTGACAGAAGCACATTTCTTAATCTTTGGGGCCAATCCGCCGCAGGGAAAACTCCTAGAGCTGGGCGATTTACTAGTGCTTTCTGAAAGAATAATCTATGTAAAACAATTATATATTATAGGTTTTTGATATTAACAGAGCATCATAATACTCACAAGGTTTTGTTCATCCTTGAACACGTTCAAGAGTTGAGGATGATTATAGCCAATGGGTACAGACGAGATTTGCGTGAAGGCGTCCAAAAAGACATTTCCGTCAGCATCCACGAAATAATTGCCCATGCTTTTGTCATAGTCAGCAAATAGTTGAACTGAACTAGCTTGCTGAAATTTCAAATTTGACTCCGTGAATCGCCAGATATATTGATTTTGACCTATTTATCAAATTTATCTCAACACTATATTAACGTGTCATCGAATAAAATCGAAAGTAAACTAAAAGATACATTTTATACATTTACAATGATGTACTTAACGATATATATATTCCTCAGTGTAATATATCTGTTCATTTATGTTCTCTCAAAATAACATTAGATACAAATACATTAGTACAAGTAGGTACCTACACGTATTATTTATTCATAACAAAACATTGATTTAGATTGAGATCGGTTAAGAGTTTAAATAGAGACAATTGAATCTAATCATAAAAATGATACCAGTGTTTGGAGTTTTGATATTCTCTAGCTTATCTGTTTAAAATATATATAGATATCATAAAAATATTTTAGAATTGATAACTTCAGGATGTGTACGATCATTTCCTGAAATGTGTTCAGAATAAGAAAAATACTACATCAATCACTGAATAATCGGTATGACTTCTGTATGATATGGTCCAACATTAGTTTGAGGAAAATATTTAGGTGGACACATTCCACAGTTTCCACTGATATCGTTTGTTCTGCGATGTATCAAGAAGGCAAGTAATTATTTTGTTTTATAGCGAATACTGATATGCAAAAATGAAATAAAAATAAAGTAAATGTTATTACGATGAAAACAAAAGCATATCATGCAGTTCCCTGTTGATTTAGAATATTTATTCAATCTTTTATGTATTTCATGAAACGTCTGTAAAGGTTAACGTTCAAACGGTACGGTTGGCTTTAGATAACCATTTGACAATTTTGCAATAATCAATTCCTAGATCAGGCAACTATAAAGTAATCCATTTGGCCGATTTTCATACGTTCAATGACATAAATAACTATAAATTCTCAAAATTAAAAAAAAAACCGACATAATAACCCTTTGTTCCCTTTAAAAAGTAAAAAACATGTTAGGCGCTTTCATTTGAGACCCCACTCGATGATATTTTTGCAGACATTCGGTTACTCTTCCCCACTTTCACCCCCATAACTTTTAAACGGCTCAACCGATTTTCATGAAACATATTTAAGAATACTTGCACGTAACTCACCTTTCATACAAAAAAAACTAAATTGAAATCGCTTCATCCGTTCGGGAGCTACGGTGCCACAGACAGACAGACAGACACGTGAAACTTATAACACCCCTCTTAGTATGGTCGGGGGTTAAAAATGAAGACAAGTACGATATTCAATATTAAAAGTTAGGGAAGACAAATGCAGAACGCCATTCAACCTTTTGTATTTATTTAATAAATAGGTAGTACGAGTATACCTACTCGTAATCATAAATATGAGATTACTATACAGTAACCTATTGCATTTAATTTACACAATATTTTTAAACATGGATTATATTGTTATAACAAGTCTTTTGCTTAGTACCTGTCTATTATATGTTTCGGAAAATACTACCTATGCGTCATCCAATATTCTTAAAAACTTACCTGCATGGAGTTTAAATCTTTGAAAAGTTCTTTCGATTTTGGTCCAGGGACAGTAGTTCTGACATGTGGATGCGAAGGCTCTTGTTGCAACAGGGTTGCTAAACCTCTGAAATCTGTTCAAAATACAAACGTTTTTATTAATGTTTTAATTAATAAGTACATCATATTTTAAAAACTGCGATCTGTAAAATGAAACTCCTCATCTCATTCTTAATGTCTTCCATCCAGTGGTTGCCTGGAAGAGATCGCAAATCGCGATAAGGTCTTTGATTGTACTCCAACCGTACTGTAACTCTTTTTATTTTATATTTTCATTGCATTGTTTTATATGCATAACCTTAGATCATAAAACTTACAGAATTGTATACAAACTGTATTACTATTGTTTTTCTTTTTGAGATTTCAAGGTTACGTGACATACGTATGTCTTATATACATATATAAGATTAATAGTGCTTCCTCAAAATCAAACTTCATCTCTATCAATGTATCTATCTTCGCCCAAATACCTACCTATTAATTCGAAATTGGTTTAATATGAAACAGCTTCCATTGATAGGCTATATTTGGTACTAGCTGACCCGTGAACTTCGTACCGCCATATTTACATATCTGTCTCAGCTTCCCACAGGCAGTGTACAGTCGCGGACAAAAAAAAAGACTTTTCCCGTTATCTTTTATTTTTTCTTTCTAGCAAAAAAAGAATGAATAAAATCGGATTATGTGTTATTGAATTACAACTAAGTACATATTTTGACTTTCATCCCCTCTCTCCAGGAAACCGTGCTGAATTTCGGGATAAAAAGATTCCTATATCCTACCTCGTAGTATGAACTCAAATCATGCCAAGTTTCATTTGAATCCATTCAGTAGTTTCGGCGTGATGCGCGGCCAAGATACAGACAGACAGACAAAAATTAAAGTTTTGGCTTCAGTGTCGATTATAGAGAGCCCTCAAAAAAAATATCAAAATATCTTTAATGTACAGAATTGGACTTGTTACATTGCTATTATAAGTATATAGAAGATGAATATAGAAGAATAAACTAAATAGAAAAATAAAGAATAACTGGTGTGAAAAATAGAAGTGAAAATATACATATATTACCAAAAAAAAACATGTAATTTTTGGAATCGGTTATATTCAGTATAATAATAATAATATATTTTTCTCTCACAAAAAAAATGTTTTCACAGAGGTTTTTCCAATACATTTAATCTCAACCACGTTCTGTGAGAGATTGGTGCCTGTGATAGGTATAAGATACCTGTATTACCTACAGGTCACCAGGCCCCACACCGCTTAGTTCAAAGTTAACATAGTAGTATTAGAGTTTAGACAGCGATGTACAGGCTAGAGGAGAAAAATTATAATCAAAATCCAAGCCTCATGCCTTGCAGAAGAAAATCAATGCATGTCGTTGGCCTTCTAACAGTTTGCGGCGGACATCGCCTACTGTCGCCCTATACAGGAGCACCATAGCAAATAGAACCCAAATAACTAGCTCCATATAATGATCTTTAGTGTATTAAATGACAGACCCCATGTCACAGTTGATATCTTCGTCATGCTGCTGATTATTTCAGCTGTATGCAAAATATAGTTATTGTGGATTCCACTAATAAATGGAACTAGGCATCTACTTTCTGACTTACTACCTGCTGCCCCGTGCCCGCTTCGTTGGGCGTTAAACATTTTCAAGAAAATCCAACTATGTATCACGAATAAAAACTTTTTATAAAAAAAAAACCGACTTCCAAAAACCATCCAACGAAAACTCTCTGCCAAAAAGTGTTTTTTGCAGATTCTTTATTCATTTAAATAGTAGTATTATTATGTGTGCTAGGTTCCTAAAATCTGTTTGAAGTCGGCGCCAAGCCAAATGTAATAGTAGTTACCACACTCGCTATATTTCGAGACGACCATCTACGACGTCGCGTCAGCCCGCGCGTGTCTGCCCGCTTGGGTTGTTTTGTGCTACACGAGGAGCAGCTCCGGCAGTGGCGAGTGCGGTATCTCCTATTACATTTTGGCTTGGCGCCGACTTCAAACAGATTTTAGGTACCGTACCTAGCACACATAATATAATAATACTACTATTTAAATGTATAAAGAATTAGGTATATACAAGAATTGGCACATAGCAATTTATGAAGAGCCAGTTTATTTTACGCTTTTCAGTGTTTTTTGGCAGAGAATTTTCGTTGGATGGTTTTTGGAAGTCAGTTTTTTTTAATAAAAAGTTTTTATTTTTCCATTTTTAGTGCAAACAATCGTAGGTTATGAGTAAGTAGAACTATTTCATATAATTTCTGCTGATGCGAATAACTTTAGTGGTTTGAACACGTATTAAAACTGAGTATGCTCAGTTTCCAAAATTATGTTGAGATGCAAGATTTCTGTTACCGAGAACGTGGTCTACGGGGCAATAGGAATCGTGTCCAAGCTTAAATGTCGTGATGAAATAGAAGCAGGCGAGTTACTTAAAGCAAAATACATTAAGGGGTCAGTCATCATAGCGCCTGTGTCATCAGCTCACCTAAATAACTTAAAAGTATACAACTAAAGGTCTATAGATACGTATGAAATTAAAAGAACTATCCTCCAACTCTTAAACGTTGAGGAGTTGTACCTTCCATCATCAGCTTACCTAAATAACTTGAAAGAATACGACTAAAGGTAACATACATACATATGACATTTAAAGATTTATCCTCCAACTCCTAACCGTTGAGGAGTTGTACCTTCCATCATCAGCTTACCTAAATAACTTGAAAGTATACGAATAAAGGTAATATACATACATATAACATTTAAAGATTTATCCTCCAACTCCTAACCGTTAAGGAGTTGTTCCTTTCATCATCAGCTCACCATCATTAAATGATGACTACCAGACGCAAATACCGGAGTAGCTTCAGAAATATACGAAAAACATAGTACGTGCCTGAAAAAAATGAGGGTTCCCCTCGATTTCTCTGGGATGCCATCATCAGATCCTAGTTTCCTTGTCATGGTACTACCGTCGAAACATCTCCTTTCCAACAAAAGAAGAATCATCAAAATCGGTTCATAAATGACGAAGTTATCCCCGAACACACATAAAAAAAAACGGTCGAATTGAGAAACCTCCTCCTTTTTTTGAAGTCGGTTAAAAATTATTTTCTATTTTCTGGTTAATGTAGCATATGACACTCGTAAATGTCCATTTCTACACAGTAGGCCAGTATTTGGGGGGCTGGTCATAATTCCCCGACGTCTCATGTATCTATTCAACACTTTATCTTTTTATATGTGTCTATAACATCCATTAGTATGAAAAAACACTGGCTCTTGACCGTTTAGAGAAATTCTCAAATTCAAATACCAAAATTATTTCAAAATCGATTCAGTAGGATCCAGAGATTGTCTCCTACAACCTCACAAACTTTTACCTCTTCATAATATATATTCTACTTCATAGAGATTATGTTATACGTGGTTTAATAACAAACTAATAATATGGTGGTATGGTTTACTATGGTGTAGGTAAATCAGAGCATTAGAAAACTTCTTAGCTATATACTTAAGTATATAAAAAATTAAAAATTAATCGCCGAAATGTTTGTACGCAACTTCCGATCGGCTGCTCCAAATAAAATAATTCTTTTTTTTACCGACTTCAAGAAAAGGAGGAGGTTTCTCAATTCGACCGTATATATGTTTTTTTTTTAAGTGTGTGTTCGCTGATAACTTCATCGTTTATGAACCGATTTTGATGATTTTTTTTTTTAATGGAAAGGAGATATCCCAACGGTGGTACCATGATAAGGACACTAAGATCTGATAATGGCATCCAAGAGAAATCGAGTCGAACCTTGAAGTCGGTTTTTGTTTTTGGTTAACATTTTACTTGTTATGTGTTCCTTATTGTTAGGACAAGATTTGTTCCCTACAAGAAAAATTTAAAGATAACATGAAAAGTTTTTTTTTCATCCGCGAATGTACACTGCCTGTGGGAAGCTGAGACAGATATGTAAATATGGCGGTACGAAGTTCACCGGGTCACCTAGTAGGTATTATATATTGTTTTGTTTAATTACTTAGATGACATCTTAATGCCGCATTGTTGTCAGTGCGAATCATCGGCCTTACATTGAAAAGATTATTATACTACAATAGTATAAACGTAGATATCAAACCTACTACGTAATATTTCATGAAAATACATATGTTATGGTAATATTTATAGTTAATGCTATATCTACTTACCTGTGACTTTTAAACAACATTAATATTTTTCTTATGGATTCTTTATTTATTACACATTAGTTGTTGCCCGCGGCTCCGCCCGCGTGTACGTCGGTTATCGCGGCAAATAGTAGCCTATGTGTTATTCTGATGTATAAGCTATATTACTGTAAAGTTTCATGCAAATCTGTTCAATTGTTTTTGCGTGAAAGAGTAACAAACATCTATCCATCCATACTTACAAACTTTCGCGTTTATAATATGTGTATCCCACCAAAAACATTTTCATGTAAAATGTTGCCAAGACGACTGCATATGGCTTACCCTATGAAAAAGATATCAGATATCATGTAGAGCCTAGCTTTTGAATCTACACGCCCTAACTCTACCAACCCTAACTTCATAAACTCTACATCTCAGTAAAAATGTATGGCTTCGCCGTTTCGCTACAGTCACGAAGGCGGAACGAACGCCTTTTATGTTTGCAAATATCTAGTTTCTGAAGTAATGAGTTATGGGAATATTTAGTTTCTGAAGTAACGAAACAGCCAAGCCATACATTTTTACTGAGTTGTAGAGTTTCTGAATTTAGGGTTGGTAGAGTTAGGTCGTGTAGATTCAAAAGCTAGGCTCTACATGAGATCTGATATCTTTTTCACAGGGTAAGCCCATATGCAGTCGTCTTGGCAACATTTTACATGAAAATGTTTTTGGTGGGATTTCATTTCTTTTTGTAAGTTGCTTGGGGCAGTATTTTTTCTTGTTCTTTTTTTGTTTTTTTTTGGGGTGTATTTCTTTTACATTTTCTTTCGAAAAAGTCAGTGTACCAAAAATAAAACCTCTAGCATATAAATTAGTGAAAGTGTCATACAAACTTCCACCCCCCAATTTTGGGGGTTGGGTGGCAAAAGTAATAAGTTTATGAATTTTTTTGTTGTTTGTATACTAAACTTAGTTTACACACCAAATTTCAACTTTCTAGCACTTCAGGAAGTACCCTAACAGTTTTGATGGTCATCAGTGTGTCAGTGACGAAATCGGTGTTTTTAGGTATCAATAAAAACTGAAGTATCAGAGCTATGCAATTGAAACTCACTATGTTTCATTAGTCTATTATTGAAATCATATCCTGAGAATTTGAGCGATCTGGTATATCGGAAACCAAAGTTATGGGGGTTCAAAAAAACGATGAACACTTCGAGAAAAGGTAGGTAGTGCCCTTGCGCTTCGCTTGCCTCGTCTTGGTGGGGGCACGACCGTGTCCCCAGATAGATATAGATTTCATATCATCGATTATTATCACATAGTTTTTGATACACGCTTAACTGTTACTAAGGTGCATTATATATAATATAGCATAATAGTCTTTAATAGTCTTTCTTCAGAAAGGAAATTCTCACGCCGGCCTGATGGGTTGTTTAAGGATTTGTGTCAACGGTTTTCCTTTTCATTGTATTGCTGTTGTCCTGCGTAGTACCTATGCTCTCTTAATTGGCTCTTACGTTACATACAAGATGAATAGGGGTGATAATACACCGTATTCTTAATCCGTATTGTACTATAGTACTTGTGCATGGTGGATCCACACGAACAAGTACATTATAAAACAAAAGGTAGTAAAGGTACCTTTTCCATCAGAAATCCTTCATCCCTTATATCGTGGGAGAGCCACGCTTCGGCATGAATGAGCCGGCTAGACCGGAGTGATACCACGGCCTCACAGAAAACCGGTGTGAAACAGCGCTTGCGCTGTGTTTCGCCGAGTGATTGAGGATACCGGAGGCCGATACCCCAACCAATTCCCCCCATCCTTCAAGGGCCGGCAACGCGCTTATGACGCGTCTGGTGTTGCGGGTGTCTATGGGCGGCGGTAATCGCATACCATCAGGTGATACGTCTGCTCGTTTGCCCCCTACTCCATAATAAAAAAAAAGAAGCACCGTGTTCGACTCAAAAACTAATTGTCAAAATCTACATTACCAAAAGCGGGAACGCGAGCAAAGATTAGAAAGAAATAAATCTTGGTTTTTACGTTGTAAATGCAATCATTCATACTGACTAGAACGCGTCATCTAGCTATCACATTTAAGTAAGAAAAACTAAGATAAAGTATATACTACACAGTTGCAAACAAAGATATGACATAAGCGTAAATCTTATCATAATAGATCTCTTGTTATTGGTAAGGTCACTACGCTATCTAATCATATCTTTGGTAAATTCATACCTAATGAACACAAACTGTTTAGTAATATAGGTATATATTTGTAATTATAAATAACCTCTAAAATCCAGGTGCGATAAATGACCCCTTCTGTTTTCGTTGTAGGACTATCGTTATTTTTTAATTATTACCATCATATCAATTGATATTACACACATGTGTGCTGTCGATTTTTTTTAACAAATGTATACTGAGCTCTATATCTTAATTTGTACAACTGTGTTGGAGGACAAGGACATGAGCCATCCTATGGCAGCTGGTAATTGTTCACCTGCCTGTCAGCATTCGTAACTTGGATCATATTCCATCCCTCACTCTATACAATTGCGTGTGTTTCTCAACCGTCCTCACCGGTAAAAAAAATACAGCATTTAACTATTAAGGTCGTGACTAAGACCGCAAAGAATTTGTTTTCACTTGACACATTGGTGAGTGCGAGACCGAAGGCCCAAATAGTCTAGTCAACAAGTTCCATACTTGTTGACTAGACTAAAAGATGCAGAAGCCATGGTGTGAGTCGCCATGCTGCATTGTCTGCATCCGCAATGAGTATGGTGAGCACCACTCTTGGATTTTGCTTATGCTTTCCATCAGGCAGAGTAGAGTCATTTTGGCGGGCCATAAATAAAAAAAAATAAAAAACTTAATTTTCATCGTCAAAAAAGTAATAAAATAAATGTACTCTAAAGAGAACGATCTCGTCTATTTTTGTCTGAAAGAGAAGGTGTCCATTTTGAACTGAACCAATTAAACTTAATTCTGTCAATGATTTAAAGAGATAAATCAATAGCAGTATTTAATGTTATTCATGTCAAGTGTATTAAACAAATATACTTGAGAGAACAATGAATCAGGTCTTATTATGTATACCTTGAAAAGGTAAAAATCTACTGTATTGAGTATCTAACTAACCATTTTCAATTACATGCGTTTAATATGCAGTTGGTCCATTATGTTTTTTTTTTATAAATTAGTCAACAATATTTCTTGTCGGATGGTAAGGTGGAGAGTACCTAATCCATGAGCGTTGATTACGCCTATGATTCTAAAAGATATCTAGATACTATTTTTAGTGATAGAAGGCGCAAACATGTTGACGTCTGCAATTCAGGAGTCATATGCGCGTTGCCGGCCTTTGAAGACAAGGTACGTTGGTTTCTTAAAGGTATGAAGACCATTCCGGTCCAGTAATACCGCAGACAATAGTTTTATTTTATTCTACAAAATGGTTGTGCGAGGCAGAAAGTCAAAAAACACACAGCGATAGAGTGTCAATTATCCAGGTAATGGAGATCAAAATTGCACGACACCTTTCAGCCTAGAGACGTAAATACTGTTCCACGAAAGTTTCTGATATATGTAGGTCAGTACATGTGGGCACCGTTGAACGGAGTCAAAAAATCTCTCGGTTTTGTCTTGTAGACTTTGTAGCCCTATCACTTAGCCCACCAGGTGACCCGTCTCTTCGTTCACCCATTATGCAAAAAAAAAACAAAAAAAAAAACAAAAAACTTGAACATTACCGTTGTGCATTTTTGATTTATTAAATTTCATTTATTTTTTTCATTTCATATATTTATTAAACACAGTGAACGATGCTATACGAATCTATGCCTTGCTTTGCCTTTAATATTCCTTGAGAACCGATAACTACAGAAATGATTATTGTGATGTTATAAAAACTTTTTATAAAAAAAAAACCGACTTCCAAAAACATCCAACGAAAACTCTCTGTCAAAAAACACTTAAAAGCGTAAAATAAACTGGTTCTTCATAAATTGCCTATACCTAATTCTTTATTCATTTAAATATTAGTATTATAATGGGTGCTAGGTACCTAAAATCTGTTTGAAGTCGGTGCCAAGTGACTATCGCCTAAATAAATTATAAAAAATAAATAAATAAAAAACTATTACCTAAATAATTTGTAAGAATACGACTAAAGGTAACTTATATACATATGATATTTAAAGATTTATCCTCTAACTCCTAACCGTTAAGGAGTGGTACCTTACATCATCAGCTCATCATCATAAAATGATGACTACCAGACGCAAATACCGGTGTAACTTCAGAAAATATACGAAAAACATAGTATGTGCCTATAAAAAATGAGGGTTACCCTCGATTTCCCTGGGATCCCATCATCAGATCCTGATATGCTGGCAATGGGACCACCACGGAAGCATACCCTGTCGATTACAAAAAAAAAATTCAAAATCGGTCTACAACTGACGGAGTAATCAGGTAACATACATAAAAAAAAAAAAAAAACATACAGTGGAACATAGAACGTTCTCCTTTTTGGAAGTCGGTTAAAAATATAGTATAGGTTAATGCTATACAGTATAAACATTTTACCCGAGCGAAGCCGGTTTTACACACACGCACACTGGCGCAAGCGCCCTGCGCCGCTTAAACGAAACAGCCGGAGCAGGCATACATTTTTTTTTTTTTTTTTTTTTTTTATGTATGGCTTGCCATAATGACTCTATATTTTCGCCGCGCGGTACAAAGAGAGGGAAATATTACTTCCTCTCCTACGCCACGCCTCCGTCTTACGAATATTCGATCAGGTCACGTGTCCTGACGCCTGTTTCTGACGCGAGTTTAACATTTTTTACCCATCCCAAAAAAGTGCACAAAGCCGCTAAAGAAGTTTTCACTTCAAAAAAAAATTGCCGATCATAAAAGATTTCCCTAAATTTTCAGAATCTTTTTGCCCTGCCCTTTAAAAGACCTATTTATATACATATTACAATAAATGTATACGAGTAGAATCCCAGTTTTCTCTTGTGAGGGCAGAAAGAACTTCGTAAATAATAGCGTTAATTTTTGACATTTCTCCGCTAAGGTGGGACAGTTTAACATTTTTTACACCTTCTTGACATTATTTAAATATCATTTAGCGCGGGAAAAATAAAACAAACAAGTCTAAAAAGATCTACTGTACATAAAAATCGAACCTTTAAGCTGTGATTCTTTTAATTTACTGATAACAAAAAACTAGTACCGAATAAAATAATTATGATGTTAAAATGGGAATAGTCAGGTAGTTCAAAATTAGTAATAAGTCCCATTGAATTATTATTATATATTATTCCTCAATGATAAATCCCTTTCTTATTACAAAATTGTGTTGACCAATGTTATTTTTAGAATCAAATTCCGTCATATTCCTTCTACACTAGCATTTAAACAATCTGGTTTTACGGTTTTTGTAAAATAAAGCGAAGTTTAAACATCGAATCGTTGGACAATACCAATGTTTATTAAATAACTTACCTCTTGTCACAGGAGACCGGAGACATGATTTTAATTTTATACTATTTATTCCGCGAAATAGCATTTTAGGGGGTATCGTAATTGTTTATCTTAGATTAAATTACGCTGTGATCTTCACGACTAGAAAATATTTATAGTTGCGTTAAGAGTATGAATATTATTTTAATATATTACACGATCCCGGCAGAACAATAAAACGACCCGTTTGCGCAGCTCGCGCAGCTGACTGCAAGGCTGTACAGTCAGCAAAGTAAGCATACATCTGTTGCACAGATAACTGTAAGTACAGTCAAACGCTGAACAGAAAATCACAGAAAATGTTTCAAGCTTTAGCGTTTAGTTACAAGAAATTCACACACACAGCGCTAGTATCGCAGACAGTGTTGGGTTTGTCACAGGTTTAAATTGACAAAAAAGAACTAGTAGTACCTAACTGTTGAACAGTATTGTGCACAATCAGAAAAACTAAGGACTGAGATTATTTGGTTTTTAGGTATTCTCTTTATATTTATTTGCAATATTAATTGAATATTTTATGTAGATCTATATTGTCTATAAACTGCGCTTTTAACCATTGGTGTAAAAACTAGGTATTATTTTATTATATTTCTCGTTTCTTTCAAATATTGTTCACAGGCTTAGTGGCACATGAAAAATAAAAATAAAAATGTATAACATTCACTTAATATTAGGTGCTTACATATGAAATATGGGTTTTGTATAAGAGAAATATAAAGTCGTTTTTTTTTTAATATATTTAATTAATCAAAGTATGTATTGTACCATTTGTTATCTATGCACTTTTGCCATCTCATAGTTAGTTCATTGAACCCTTTACTAAAAAAACATGGGCGCGAGAATCAATAAACTCTCTGAAAGCGGTTTGGACTGCCACATTGGAGATTTCTTTTCCGTCTAAGAAGTTTTCCAAAAAAATACGATGGATGTCGCTGACATTCCAAATGAAGCTCCTCTAGTTTCGCGGCCGTCTGTTGTGCAGTGTGTGGTCTAGCGTTGTCCTGAAGCAGCAGGCCTAGAGCGATTGACCAGCCGGCAGCCTCGGTTGTTTAGCAGCTAGTGCTTTCATCATGGTTTGCAGTTGCTGACAATAGATATCTGCCGTAATCGTTTGACCAGATTTCAGAAAGCTGTAGTGAACGACACCGGCACTAGTCCACCAAACACTCACAAGTAACTTTTTTTAAGTTAATTTTCGCCTGGGTCAGGATTTGGCTGGTTCTCCAGGGTTCAGCCGTTGCGACGAGGGCTTCCGATTATCGTACAGGATCCACTTTTCATCACAGGTTATGACCTGATTTAAAATTCCTTCATTATTATGCCGATTGAGCAATGAGATTGACTCAGCAGTCAACGCGTGTTTGCTGGTTCACTTCACTCAATTCATGAGGTACACACCGTTCAAGTTTTTTTCTATTTGCTTCAAGTTTGCGATGGATCCGCTTCCACAATAGGCTCTAATTCTTTATTATCCACAATGGTCTTCGGCTGTCCACGGGGCTTGTTATGCAGGTCGAAATTTCAAGAACGAAAACGTTGGAACCAAAAACGTACCATGTTTTCTTTTGCGATATCAGCGCCGTACACATCGTTAATCCTTCGAGCTGTTTCTGTAGCTCTGGTGCCACGGTAGAACTCGTAAGTACTCGTAAATAAATCGATATTTCAAGTATTGCGTTTTACGCTCATCTCTCACAATGGAGAAACTTATGAGGGAAAAAGTAATGAATGACTGTTTTCTAAACTCAATCCACCAGCTAAATAAGAAGAAGAAGAATAATAGAATAGAATAACGTGGAACCCTGAAAAAAAAACAACACACGAAAGTCCCGAAAACATAAAGTATGTTGTAATTGTATTAAAAATCGATTAAATTCTTATGTCTTCGAAAGTGGTTTCAAAGGTTGTTAATTTATGTGTGTAATATACGTCTTTAAATGTAAGGTAAGGTATTGATATACTCGTATATCTATTTCTACTAGTATTAGGAGATTTTGCACATCACTATTTCAATTAAAACATCAAATGACATTGACTTGACAGCGAAAACGCCCTCTGCCACCAATTCTGAAAATAATATGGCTGCCAGGCTGCAGTGCGATGACAGCGCTTGGCGAATAAATTGGAACTAAATCTGTGAGTCTGTGTGAATGTTCTCTTTTCACTGTGTGATGTACGGAAATAATACTCCGGTGGGGGGTATCTGTATTGATTTTCGCGCAAAGCGACTGAACAAAATGTTTCTAGTAGAAATTTTGCTTAGATAGATTTCTGAAAAGTACTTTATTTTTCATAACATTACAACATTTTATTTTCGTCGTCAATACTGTATACTTTAACTATTAGTTAATAAAGTGTATCATCATTCTTTAGCAAAGAGTTCTTAGGTATGTTATTTCATGACAACAAATAAATTTAAATTTTCTTTTATTCAGTTTCTGAGCTACAATTATATTAGCGGATCTTGACACAGTAACGAGAATTGAATAAGGTAAGGTATTTGATACAAAAGTTAGTTTTTTCGGAATTCATTCAACTTTGGGCGAGTCTTCTAGGATTCTACGATTTTTACCCCTTAAATGAATGTAGTTACGCTTGCCTAAAAGTCTAAAATAATTTATTCCTGCCACAAGAACAGTATTTTTTTCTGGAAACATAAATTATGCCCTTCTCCGTAATATTTGCAACGTGTTTGGTAAATTTCATGATGATCGCACTAAGAGTATGGCGGTAAGTAACTACATAAAATGCGAACATACATTAAATCGATTCTCGAATATGTTGTATCCCTCGACCCAGGTTTACATACTTGGGCCGAGGGGCTTTCGGAACCAGCACCGCGATGCCGAATTCTCTTTTTATTAATATAATTATTTAGGTAGGTATATACTGATAAAAAATATGTTGAAAAAATATAGTCAGCAAAAAAATAACCTTCTTGTTCACTCCTCTCACCAATGGGGCGATCAATTTGTGATACTTGTAATACCTATAGGACCCATGAGTTTAAGCATTACCTCGCTTAGTCCATTGGCTAGAAGAATGAGCTTTACGGCGATTCACCGTGTTCTTAATCTAAACTAAATTCATCAAGCACTTACTGGAGTTGTGCGGCGTCCTGTTCTCGGCGTCCCAAGAGATCTCTTGGGTAGGTGGTTCTCTGCGTCGTCACACAATCATAAACTCCTAAAGTGCTGTACAACTCCAAGGTATTCGAATTACAACAAACTCGTATCAGCTATCACAGATATTCGAATTACAACTCACTCGCTTCAGCTATCACGGAACGCGCCTACAAAACTCGCGAGTCCACGACCTGGACAATACAATTAGCTTAATATCAATTAATTACGGTTCTCAAAACAATCGTCTACCGTTTTCAACACGCGTCTTTCAAGTAATCGTCTCACGCTGGCATACAGCGAGCCTACAAGTATGTTAGCCTAACAAAACCCACGGTGTAATCAATCTCACGCGGAAGCTATGCGAGTATCACAATCAAATTAAATTACCGCCCGCCATTACTCGACTTGTTCACGAGAGTTCTATCACGATTCACCTCAAACGTCAAAACGTCAAAACTAGAAAAATAGTGACAAACAAAAATGTTGCCATTATAATGACGTTCGAAATCTAACAGTCACCCACCCGAACAGGTCCGTACCTGTTCCCTAATCTACAGGCAGGCGAGATAACGTTGCTACCACTCGTTTGATAACTGAGTCCCCAACAAGAACCTCTGGTTAGCATCCTTAACCAGCACGAGGTCACCAACATTAGGGGGACTAGTTTTGTCAGTCCATTTAAGGCGCTGTTGCAGAATGTGCAGATATTCTAGAGACCAACGTTTCCAAAAATTTTGGGAAAACTGCTGCAACATCTGATACCGAGACAACCGAAACAATTTCACACCTTCGTACGGGTGCTCGGGCAGCGCGTTAAGTGGCTGACCAATTAAGAAATGGCCTGGAGTCAACGCCTCCAGGTCATTTGGATCCGAGCTGAGCGGACACAACTGTCGCGAGTTGAAAACGGCTTCGGTCTTACAAAACAACGTCGCGAGTTCCTCAAATGTCAGCGCGGTCTGACCTACAATACGCCCTAAATGCGTCTTAGCTGACTTGACTACGGCTTCAAAAATCCCGCCCCAGTGAGGGCAACCTGGTGGACTGAAGGTCCATTGTATACCCCGACGGGAGAGGGCTGTTCCAATATCCACTTTGTTTTCATTTAAAAACCTAACTACATCTCGCAAGTATCGTTCTGCACCTACGAAGTTGGTTCCGTTATCGGAACGAATCAGTGTAGGCAGTCCCCTTCGGGAAACGAATCTGTCCAAGCACGCTATAAAGGCTTCCGTCATGAGGTCAGCAACGAGCTCGAGATGCACCGCCTTGGTGGATAAACAGACGAAAACACAAAGGTACGCCTTGTACTGTTTCGCGTTCCGCAGCCGCGAGCTTTTTACCAAGAATGGGCCCGCAAAGTCTGTACCAACACCCGCCCATGGCCTAGCCTCATTTACCCGATCAGGGGGTAGATCCCCCATGTGAGGCTGCATCGTGGCAGCCTCGCTCCGATAACAAGGCATGCACCGAAACACGATGTTCCGTATGGTACGACGCCCAGACAAAATCCAAAACTCCCTCTGGAGTGTAGCTAACAAGGCGTTACAACCTGCATGAGCGTTTTTAACATGCCGATCAGTCACCAACAACTCAACCAACTGCCCTCCCTTGGGGAGCAGTAGGGGGTGACGAGCCGAATACGGCAGATTTGCATTGCGCAATCTCCCTCCTACCCGAAGCAACCCGGCCGAATCTATAAACGGGTTGAGACGCGCGACAGCACCCTTCAATTTGGAACGCCCAGTTCGTAGACTCTCCAATTCTGCTCCAAAGTTCGAAGACTGTACCAACCGGATCAAATTCAGAAGCGACTCATTTCGCTCTGTCGGTGACAGAATTGGGCTCAGCGTTCTCTGTTCGCGGGAGTGAGACAATTCCGAACGAATCTCCTGATCCAACAATTGACATTGATCAATTTATCAAGAGAGCTATACCGCTCAATCAGGAAACTCGCGTCAGTCTCCTGGACCTCCTGGGTCACATACACGGCTGCCATTATACCACAGTCCATAGGCAAATTCGCGTTGTTAAGGGGCCAATCCGATTCCTTCCTTGCCAGCCAAGGAGGGCCCCACCATAACTGATGGTTAACCAATTCAGGAGCCCGGCATCCCCTGGATGCACAATCCGACGGGTTCAATTCTCCTGATCCATGTCTCCACAGCCATGAGTCGATCATGCTGCAAGACTCGCCGATCCGACAACAAAACTTACCAACAGAACGTCTACTCCCAGTAGCACGTCAACCGTACCTGGGGTGTCGAATTCAAACCCCAAACACACACGGAGGCAGTGGGCAAGACTATAGCCTCCGGTTGGGGAACAAATTTGATTGGGCTGCAATTTCCTAGCGGGGGCCCCCGGGGCCCCACGCATTATAGCCCGAGCAACCTGGCATATCAGTGCTGTAGGGATCCCATGGTCCCTCGTAAGTGCCCCTCCAGTCGCGGCGCTCTACTTGGTGCCGTCCACGGATAGGGGGGGTGCGGTTATCCAACCGAGGGCGTTCCATGATGGGCGGCGAAAATCGACGAAATGTAGTCGTCAGCGGCGAGCGCGATGACACCCGAGGCGGCGTTCTAGTGGTCGGCGGCGAGCGCGATGACACCCGAGGCGGCGTTCTAACGAACCGCTCCATACTGGAGGGTGCATCCGCACACCCGCCCGTGCCAGCTCCAGCTGACCCACTGGCCTGCCAATAGGTCGGGGAACCGCGCGCGATGTTGGCCTGAACATCGCCCCTAACATCTTCCCTATGAGGGCCCTGGTCCCGTGGACCCAGGTTCCAAGTCCGGCCCGGTGTACTTGACCCCATCCGTCCCTGAGTCCGGCCCTGTCCATCTGCATGATGTTGGCCGGGCCTATTCAGGCAGAGCAACTCATTATGGCGGCCTCCACAAATTTTACACATTGCGGACCGAGCGCAACCCCTTGCTAAATGGGGACCCAGACACAAAAAACACCAGCCACGTTGCTTGGTAATCTGGCGTCGCCCTTGGACTCTCTGGTCCCTAAATCTAAGGCAGGCGGCCACACTATGGCCATCCTGTTTACAATATGGGCAGGCATCCCGTTCAGGTGTTGAGGCACCCACGTGCCCATACAACTGCCTTGGTCCTCTCTGCGGTAGTCCCCTCCTCACGGGGCTCCGAGTAGCCTTCTGTGGCTCCTCAGCGGGCTTCACGAACAAACCCATGTTCTCTGCCCTCCGACACTCTTCCTCCAAAAACTCTATGAGCCGAGAAGAGGTGGGCAAGTTGTCTGCACCCTGACCATGATGCTGCTCAAATCTGGTCTGCACATCCACTGGCAGCCGAGACAGTACTATGTATACTAACATGTACGACCATTCTTCAACTGGCAAGCCTAAATTTTCTAATGCCCTAGTGACACTCAACAACGGGTTCAACACTTCTGCCTGTATGGCAGAGACCCGAGTCACTGAAGGGATGCTAAACAGCCTCTTGAGCTGAGCATCAACCAGCCTTCTCTTGTTGTGGTAGCGCCTTACCAACATGTGACGGGCAATCTCATAATTGTCCTCGGTCACCGTCAAATGGGCTACCAGTTCCCTTGGCTCTCCCTTCAGAGCTGACATCAGTTGTGCCATCTTATAGGCCTTAGGTAAATCTTCCCTTAAGTGGACCAAACTGTCAAATAAATTGATGAAGCTGACCCACTCACCGAGCTCTCCATCAAAGCTGGGTAGTTGTATCTGAGGCAGCTTTGATACAACCCCGCGAGAGTGTGGGCCTTCCACAGCTCCTTCATCACAGCCAGTTCTGCGCTGGCGCTTTATTTCTGCTATGCGCTGCTGAATGTCATCAACAATTGAGAGGCATTGGTCAACATCAGCCTGCATCGCGGACCTTATCTGATCGCTGACCTTCTCCTCCTCAAGGGCCTCGACCTTGGTAAACGTTTCCATCAAAACCTCCAGCCGGGCCGGCGCATCCAAAGCTCGAGCCAACAGTGCATCATGTCTATCTGGTCGGCCTAGGAGACCTTGAACCGATGTAAACCATCTCAATTCTGTGCTAATCTTAGCCCGGTACAATGAGAACGACATAGCGGCAAAACGATACTTACAAGTTACAATATTTTATGTATGAAATAAACTATTTATTTAAACACTATTAGGAACTTTATATAAAACCCTATTAAGTGCTTGTGCAGTCACTTAATCTCAGATATATATCTACCTACAAGTTTCACTTTATCAATGCCCAGTAACAATAAGTTAATTTTATTAAAAATAATTGAATTTAAGCTTCACTAAACAATATTAGAATGATATAACAATATTATTCTAGTAATATTGTCTTTGGGCTAGCAAAATCTAATTGTATTACACCAATATCTATGACCAATTGTCCCAAACAATTAATATTTAATATTAAGTTTCACAATTCAACCAATAATCAAATGTGTGATTGGGTTAATATATTGGACCAACTGTCCCCAAGTATAACATCAAAATCAAGTATACAATATAGTTCAAACCAGTAAACAATTAGTAAAATAAGTTTTACATTAAACCAATAATTAAATGTTTGACCTACCCACTTCAATCATTATGCTAATAAATTGTTTCAAATACTATTCTAAATAGCTATATCAGTGGAATCAAAGATATGTGGACAGTGGAACAGTATAGTTACCTCCCTAACAATGAGATATTACCTTCTGAGTGCACTACGGAGTGCCCAGAGGTTAACCACGCTTTTGCTACCAAAACTGTTCACTCCTCTCACCAATGGGGTAATCACTTTGTGATTCTTGTAATACCTATAGGACCCATGAGTATAAGCATTACCTCGCTTAGTCCATTGGCAAGAAGAATGAGCTTTACGGCGATTCATCATGTTCTTAATCTAAACTAAATTCATCAAGCACTTACTGGAGTTGTGCGGCGTCCTGTTCTCGGCGTCCCAAGAGATCTCTTGGGTAGGTGGTTCTCTGCGTCGGTGTGTGGTGCTGCGGAAGTTGTACAGCACTTTAGGAGTTTATGATTGTGTGAACAATCATAAACTCCTAAAGTGCTGTACAACTTCCAAGGTATTCGAATTACAACAAACTCGTATCAGCTATCACAGATATTCGAATTACAACTCACTCGCTTCAGCTATCGCGGAACGCGCCTACAAAACTCACGAGTCCACGACCTGGACAATACAATTAGCTTAATATCAATTAATTACGGTTCTCAAAACAATCGTCTACCGTTTTCAACACGCGTATTTCAAGTAATCGTCTCACGCTGCCATACAGCGAGCCTACAAGTATGTTAGCCTAACAAAACGCACGGTGTTATCAATCTCACGCGGAAGCTATGCGAGTATCACAATCAAATTAAATTACCGCCCGCCATTACTCGAC
Organism: Diaphora mendica; assembly: GCA_949125395.1. Lineage (NCBI taxonomy): Eukaryota > Metazoa > Arthropoda > Insecta > Lepidoptera > Erebidae > Diaphora > Diaphora mendica. The sequence continues at coordinate 15,735,728 of OX421318.1, forward strand.
TTGTTCACGAGAGTTCTATCACGATTCACCTCAAACGTCAAAACGTCAAAACTAGAAAAATAGTGACAAACAAAAATGTTGCCATTATAATGACGTTCGAAATCTACATTCTATTTATATAAAAGAGGAAGGTGACTGTCTGACATACCCAGAGATCAACGCGCAGCCCAAACCGCTGAAGCTAGAATCCTGAAATTTTGCATGTAGGTTCTTTATATAACGTAAGTGAGCACTAAGAAAGGAATTTTCGAAATTCCACCCCTAAGGGTACCCCCTGATTTGCCAATCAGGGGATAAAAGTCTGCGTGAGCGAAGCCGCGTGTAAAAGCTAGTACATTATAATTTTTTACACAAATAAAGTTATTATGAAATGATAAATTTGTTTTATTTCAAAAAGAGAAAGTAGCCTTCTATTAGAATTACTTCGAAAAAAAAATACCAATGAGTAATTTTTTTATCGTAATAAGGAAACATAACTTATATTGTTGTAAACCTTCAATTAAAATAGTTTAATAAAACATTTCTGCTTATTATATATTAAAAACTAGCTGACCCACGCAACGCCGTCTGTGTCTTCTTTCAATCATGCTCGGCTTCTATTCGTCTAAGCGTGATGTAACTGTCCATCTTAGGTACGCCAACAAAACACAGTTTCGGACTTCATCGTAAGTAATAACGTGACACGAGAATAATATAATAAAATAGCTGTCATTCAGAAAGGTGCTATTTTTTTATTAACATAATTTTTTCATTGATTTTATAAAATAGCTTTATTTCAATAATTTCTGAATTTTCATTATGAGTTATTTATTATGGTGGCTCTCCATGATTCAACTACCCAAGCATTTCATACCCATTGCCTGTCTTTGTCTAATTTTTTTCCAACGTCAAATGGAAAATAGAGTAGAATTAGGTATTATAGACAGAAATAAAATAAACAGTGAGATCAGAATTATTTATACCAATATAAACCAGTACATTACATGATCTTATAAATTTAACACGGTTTACCACAAGGACTTCCACCTTTCCTCGCATCAATTGATTTAAGTGTTTGTCTGAGAATATCCAAATAAATGCAAGCAAGCAAACTGTTCGGTTGTGAACGTCAACGAAGGTCGATGCCGAACGCCTACATTCCCACAGCCACCTATTAAAATACCTAGGTACAAAGAAAACACGTAATGTGACAGATTAAGAATACATAACGTCATCACCCTTCATTCCGTAGGTGTAGCAACTGAAGCAAAGTACGCAAAATAATTAGACTGCAAAGAGAAGAAAAACTTGAAATAAATCCTACACCAAACTGTCTGGCCAGCGTAGTGTAGTAGGCTAAAACCTCCTTTCTCAAGATATTGTTACGCCATCGAGAAAATGGGTCTGGTACAATCTAGAAGACGCGAGAATTGAGGACAGCGCCATCTAGTGACAGGTAGCGCACGACTGTGGAAGTTATGATATCATCATTCCAGATATTTTAAAGCCTTTAAGGCCTATATAAGCGAATCCGCGAAGCGAAGTTAGCCGTACGGGGAGTATTGTTTCACGATACAGCGGATTAACATCGAAGCGATCTTCTAGTGCGACTAACGAGTGAATTATTGTAAAAAGTGTTGTTAATAAATATTGTGTTATTTTTTTGTAATCAACCGACTACCTTTATTTATTTAATACCCGGCTCGTAACAATATCATAGTACAAACTGTTTAAAATAGTGACATGTGATTATAGAGCAACACGGTAGGGAGTAACCATACGCAGGCGTTCCCCTCTGTCAAAGTATAAGCCCAAATGAGCCTACGCATTGTACTGTTATGACACATAATATGTAATAGTGTGTGAAATTGTAAATGTTTTGTTTTAATTGTTATGTGTGAGTTCGTAGTGACTGGTGATTGTTTTTGTATGCGAGTCTAAAATATGTGTGTGTGAAGATTTCACCCCGCATAAAATGACAGACTGTTTTGTATCGAGAAAAGACGTTATGCCTACGCCACTCCGGTTTGCCGGCCTGTCTTGCTACTCTTGCTCTACGTATGTGATGGATAAGAGACGCGGACGTAATATGCAATTTTCAAAAGCAAAGGTTGTAAATGTGAAGTATTCACATTAAGTGAGAACCTTTGCTGCAATTAAAGAAGCATACTAAGACATTGCATTTGACATTAAAATTCGCATTTTTAAACTAAACGATTTTCCAAATACTATTCGTTAAAAAATATTCTCACCTTTTTGCAACAGTTTAGTAAGTAATTTGTTTCTCTTAACAGTGTCGGAACTGCTAAATGCAATGAATGTGTCGCGTCCTCTTACACTATGCAGGAGTCTAGGGAACTCGCACTCAAGGTTTAAAAGACCTTCTCTGAGTACTTTACCACTTTGTTTTTTCACTAAATCTAACAAGTTTTCTTGCTTCAAACACTTCAAAAAAGCTTGAAATAAGATTAACTTCGAGGGATCACCCATCCATGTGTTAAATATTCTAAATGCGTGTGGTGGACTGAAAATAAAACCACTTTAGAAGTCGTGGCGTACACCCGTTGAATAAATAGGTACCTATATTTTTTTTATCTTATTGTCCAGGTAGGTAAACCTTAAATATGTAATTATAAAATAATATAAGAAATAAATATAATGTAAGTGATATAAATATCCATTAATATAATATGAGTTGAAGTTAGAAGTTGTTTATGTTTACGAGTGAAACCAATAGATGGCGTTGTGAGATAATACTGAATCACGCTATCGTTTCATTCCCAGTGCCACTATAAGTAGTTTTAAGAATTTGTTATTTTTAAGAACCAATAGAACTGTTCTGAGAATATACATATTTGTTGATAACAATAGTAGTATTATTTCTCGCCTCGGATCCTTGATTTCGTTCATGGTCCTTACGAGCCGGTTGACTGGACGGACGTGTTTGGTAGTCATCGGTGGTGGTAGTGGCTACTACCCTTTACGTCATTACTGGACAGTGGATCGCTGTTCAGAGCAACCCCGCAGATTGGCGCCAGGAAAGGTGTCATTGTGTTGGAGGTACCGGATCACAGCATCCGGAGGAAGGACGTACAGGAGGAAGATACATTGGCAGAAGGTGGAACACAGCGCTGGAGGGAACGAAAAGGAGCAGGCGTAATTGTGACAGTGAGTGCTGTGATAAACTGTGGGTACATTTTAAACCTTATTTGTTCGAGTAGAAACACTTAGCGATTTGTTCAAAATATTAAGAAAAGTGCATTCAAATTAGAACTTTAAAATCAAGAATAGTGAAACTTTGAAGTAATTTAGCAGTAGTGAAGATTTGGACTTAGAATAGTTTTAAGTAGTTTAGACTTGTGTTAGTTTTAACAGTGGTTTTAAGTAAAAAGTGGGGAGACGGGTACCTATGCCCGATTTTGAGTAGACTTTTATAAGTTTCAAACACTTGTAAAATTTTAAAGATTTTATCGGCACTTAGAAAATTTTCATTTGGATAAATTATATTGACTTAGAATAATTTTAACTGGGTTAGACTTGTGTTTGTTTTAAGTAAAGGGTGGTTAAGACGGGGAACCTATGCCCGATTTTGACTAGACTTTTATAAGATTCAAACACTTGTAAAAATTTAAAGATTTTATCTGTACTTAGAAAAATTTCACTTTGATAAATTATATTTCATAAGTGTATACGAGGTCAATATTTGTAAGTCCAATTAATTTTTGTTGTTCCAAATTAATCAGTTGTGTTTTATGTGAAAAAATTACACAGTGGCCTACGTAGCTGTACAATAGATACATTACTATTTACTATATTTAACTGGTTGATTATTTATAATTATAATTTAAAATGGAGTCGCTTAACGCCCTTCAGGAGGACATTAAGATTAAAATGTTTAAAGGTAAAACAAATTTCAAAAAGTCCCCAAGGGAACGTTTAACGGTTTCATATATCGAAACCAATTGATAATTTAGATCAACAGTGGGCATTGTTTACAAAAACTCATGCTGAAATTATAAGCACTGTTAAAAGATCGGAGTATTCTAGTTCTGATTATTGTAAAAACGATGTTTACGATAGTGTTGAGGAATCTATACTAATATTATAAAGCTGCAGAGTTTGTTTGTTTGTTTGAACGCGCTAATCTCAGGAACTACTGGTCCGATAAGAAAAAATCTTTCAGTGTTGGATAGTCCATTTATCGAGGAAGGCTATAGACTATATATCACGCTAAGACCAATAGGAGCGAAGCACCAATGAAGAATGTTTCAAAAACGGGGGGAAATTATCACGCTACGGGCAATAGGAGACGCAAACGACGTTGCGTGGGTCAGCTAGTTTTATATACAATTCAAATCCGAATTGAAGGAGATGCTAAGTCAGGATACTTATAAGGATTCATTGTCGAGACAGCAGTCTGCAGTCTCAGCAGTCGGTCACAGTGAGAAAGTAGCACGTCGAGTCAAATTGCCAGAAATAAAAATCCCAATATTCTCCGGTAAATATTCAGAGTGGCAGACGTTTAGAGATTTGGTTGTAGGACTGGTGCACGAAGATAAATCTCTGGGTGATGCCCAAAAGTTATTTTATCTAAAAGGGCATTTGACGGGTAAAGCAGAACAATTGTTGCGCAATATTAAAGTTTATTCAAATGCTTGGGAAAAACTACATAAAATGTATAATAATAGGAAATTTCTAACAACTGGTTATTGAATCAAAGGTCATTAACATCCGAATCTGCGTTTGATATTAGAGGGTTAATAAATGCAACTTCCGAATGTTTAGACCCCATCAAAGCTTTAGGGGTTGATGTATCCTCCTGGGATATTATTATTATTCATATCATCAGCGCAAAACTCGATCCAGTGACTAAAAAGGCTTGGGAATTACAGATTGCTTCAGAACAAGGTGATGAATTGCCCACGTTTGAACAATTTTCTGAATTTTTAACTGGTCGCTTTAGAGGTTTAGAAAACTTAGACAACAAGCCTCGAATTGAGAAAAAGGTTATTAGTAGGTCCTTTCACATTGTAAAATCCAAATCTACTGGGTCTTGTGGTACTGTTCTGCGGATCACAAAATTACTTCTTGTAAAACATTTGGCAAGGAATCAAATGAGACTCGACGAGAATTTGCTATGGATAAGAAATTGTGTTTTATATGTTTAAATTGTAACCATTCTGTCTACTGTAAGAACATTGTCCGGTGTCAGGTGTGCAAACGCCGCCACCATTCATTATTACATCCTAGTGGAGTTTCTGGGTCTGTAGATGAAAAGTCAGTTCAGGGTGATGCCTTATCGACTAGTTCGAGGAAGGAGGAAGCTGCTTCAAGCAGCCATAAGCATACCGCGCAAGCGGAGGGGTTTAGCAAGCCGGTTGTCTCTTGCCTTTCGACAGGAAACTGTAATAAAACAGTTTTATTAACCACAGCAGTCGTGCAAGCTGAGTCGAAGGACGGGAGTTTTCGTTTGGTTAGAGCTTTATTAGACCAAGGGTCGCAAGGATCGTTTATTACTGAAGGTATGGTTCAGTACCTGGGTTTAAGGAAGATCGCGGCTAATCACACTGTAACAGGTGTAGGTGGAGACAAAACTGTGGAATCAAGGTCCACAGTCTACGTCAATATAAGGTCGAGAATCGATCCACGGTTTTGGATTGAGGTTAAGGTCTATGTCTTGAAATCGGTTACGTCCCTTCTCCCAGTTGCAAAGGTAACTAGGGTAGAATGGGTAAATCTAAATGTGGGTGATTTGGCTGATCCGGAGTACTACAGGCCTAATAAAATAGACGTTTTATTAGGTGCTGAGGTATACAGTCAAATCATTAAAGAGGGCATTAACCGCAACCCGAGTAGATCACTATTAACTCAAGATACCGCCTTCGGGTGGGTACTATCTGGTAACTGTGAAGTGGACAACTCGAGCAATATTTATTCTCACATCACTGTTATGCACTCCACTCAAAACAATGATGAGTTGTTAAAAAGATTTTGGGAGTTGGAAGCGGAACCAGCGGAAATTAAAAGGAGGTTTAAAATTAAACGTTTTACACAGCTACTACAGAACGGAACGTGTGTGGTCGATACGTCGTTAGACTACCATTTCGTGATGCTGACCCGGACTGCAAGTATGGTTAGTCAAGGAAAATAGCTGAAAAAAGATTGAGAGGTTTAGAATTCAAATTAAGTAAAAACATAACATTAAAAAACGAGTACACGAAAGTGATTAACGAATAATTAAAACTTCATCACATGCAAAAGGTTACTGATTCGGAAATAAAAATTTAAAAGGCTGTTTACTTACCTCACCATGCAGTAGTTCGGGAGGATAAGACCACTACAAAGGTTAGGGTCGTATTTGATGCTTCCTGTTAAGGGACTAACGGAAGATCCCTAAATGATAATTTAATGATTGGTCCATCTCTGCAAGCTGAACTCTGTCACACTGTTATGGGTTGGAGAAAGTATAGAATTTGTCTAGTCGCGGATATAGTAAAAATGTACCGACAGGTTTTAGTTGACAGCAGAGACAGCCCATTTCAGCGAATACTTTGGAGAGAGAACCCTGAAGACGACATAGAAGAATATGAATTAGTAACAGTGACATTTGGCACTGCATCAGCCCCATATTTGGCGGTAAGAACACTGCATCAGGTTGCATATGATGAGTGTCAGAATAGTCCTGTACTATCAAAAATCATTTTAAATGACTTCTACACACATCAAAAGTCTCTAGGGATCAAGTATTTTTATGCGGATTTCTTGAGATTGAGATGTGGCTTTGGCCCTGGCCTGCTCAGTCGCCAGACTTGAACCCGATTGAGCATGCATGGGATATGCTACAGAGAAGAGCTCTGCCGAATATGGAGGGTATCCAGTCGCAAGAAGACCTTTTTTTGTTGTTGCAACGAACATGGGCGGCCATTCCACAGCGTGATTTGGATGAACTCATTTTGAGTATGCCAAACCGATGTTCTTGTGTTAGTGTTCGCGGTAAAAACACGGATTATTAATTGTTTAAGTTACCTAATAAAATTTTAAAGAACACTGTTATTTCAGTCTTTTTTTCGAACTTTAATGTTAGTGGTTCAAATGTCAAAAATCCTTTTATTAGGAAAATGGCAAATTTCTTTATTAATGCAAAGGTGACTTGGTTTATCGTTACTGTGACAAACGAAAACACTCTATTTGATGAATCCTTAAAGAAAATTTTAATTAATATCAATCAGGAGAAAAGTTATTGCAAAAATATATGTTGATCCCTAGACACATATGTTGATCCCTAGACACTTTTGATGTGTGTATATGGATGACCTGATGACGGGATCCGACAATGTAGAGACCTGTTTTAACATTTACAATGAGCTGACTGGAGTATTACATAAGGAAGGGTTTCAGTTGCAGTGGATTAGTAATAGCAGGGAGTTAGTAGATAGGATAAGAAAGGATAATAAGGGGCAGGATGAGGAGTTGAAGGTAAAGATAGATAATATCACCAAGATATATATCTAGGACTTACTTGGGATCCTCGCGAAGACGTCTTCCAATACAGGGTCGATCTTGCTCCACTAAATGAACCTGTAACGAAAAGAGCGATAATTTCGGATATTTCACGTCTTTTTGATCCTCTTGGTTGGTTAACGCCGTGTATAAGTGTAGCGAAAATATTAATTCAGAAGCTGTGGTTATCCGGAGTTCAATGGGACCAAGAAGTTCCAAGTAATTTATTAAGAGAATGGAAAACTTACCGTGAAAATTTATCATCCTTAGTGAACGTGAAGATACCTCGATGGATACATACTTTCAATAATTCAGTTAATCCTGAATTGCAAGGGTTTGCAGATGCTTCAAAACTAGCATACGCTGCGGTTGTATATTTAAGAGTGATGGACGAACTGGGAAATATTCACGTCTCATTAATAGCATCAAAAACAAAGGTAGCGCCTTTAAAACAAGTATCGATTCCTCGGCTTGAACTTTGCGGAGCAGTGCTACTGGCTAAGCTAATGGTAGCTGAAGTGTTGGGGATCCATAGGAGCAATCTTCATGCTTATACCGATAGTGAGGTGGTTCTGGCCTGGCTAAACCAACATCCAAGTCGCTGGAAAACTTTTGTGGCTAACAGAGTCTCTGAGATTTTGATCACTTTGGATAGTCAGCACTGGCATCACGTGGTATCCAAAGAGAACCCAGCAGACGGCGCATTTCGCGGTATAGCACCATCGGAGTTATCTACTGCGTCACTATGGATGAACAGTCCGGATTTCCTTAGGAAGAGTGAAATTGACTACAAAAGACCAAAGCACCTAGTCACAAGCTTAGAATAAACTAAGGCACACACAGCAGTATTTGATGTAGACTTGTGGCAGAGGTTTTCTTCCTTAACTAAACTAGTTCGCGTGATTGCATATTGCCGACGTTTCTTGAACCTCAGGAAGAATTCAACGCCTAAACAATATACGAGGTATTTAATAAGTCAAGAAATTGATGATGCAAGGGACTTATGTATAAAGAAATGTCAAGAAGTATTACACGAAGAGATGGCGGAACTAAAGGATAAAGGATATTTGGGTAAGGGAAGAAAGCACATGAAGTCACTGAATTTATTTTTAGATTCAAAGAGTATTTTAAGAGTCGGTGGGAGGTTAGAAATGTACCAATTAAATTATAGTGAGAAGCATCCGATTTTCATCCCCAAAGAATCATTTTTGACGGATCTGTTAATTGCAGATGCACATCAAAAGACGATGCACGGTGGTCCGCAACTCATGATCACGTACTTGCGATCGATGTACTGGATTGTAGGCGTCAAAGGGTTGGTTAGGAAACGTGTTCGTAGATGTGTCACGTGTGTTCGGTACTCAAATAAGGCTAAAACACAGCTTATGGGACAACTGCCTTCACCACGAGTAACCCCAAATAAGCCTTTTATAATAAGTGGTGTAGATTATGCCGGCCCTATAAACGTAAGAGTATCCACGGGTAGGGGCAACCAATCATACAAACGATATATAGCACTATTTATATGTATATCGACACGAGCAGTGCATCTCGAGGCAGCCAGTGATCTGACTGCACAAGGATTTTTAGCTGCCTTCAGGAGATTCGTGGCAAGGCGTGGGCGATGCGCTGAATTGTACAGTGATAATGCTACGAATTTCATAGGAGCCTCAAGCGAGTTACATAGGTTATTTCATGAAGAGAAATCAGCCAAGAGACAGGAACTGGCTGAGTACCTCGCTAACAACTCTACGCAGTGGCACTTTATTCCTCCTCGTGCTCCAAATTTTGGTGGATTATGGGAAGCAGGAATAAAGTCAACTAAATTTGACCATAAGCGAGTAGTAGGTAACTCGACTTTAACGTGTGAAGAACTGGCTACACTACTGGCTCAAATTGAAGCTTGCCTCAATTCAAGACCCTTATCATACGTGGAGGAACAAAATGAGCTAGTTCCTTGGACCCCTGGTCATTTTTTGGTGGGTGAACCACTCTTAGCAGTACCAGACGCCAATTATGAAAGCTTAAATGTGCACACTCTACGGCGATGGCAGCTCCACCAGAGAATGATGCAGGATTTTTGGCAACGTTGGTCCCAGGACTACCTTCACCAATTCCTCCAGAGGCACAAGTGGGAATATCAGAACCCAGAACCTTCAGTAGGGGACGTAGTCTTGATAAAAGAGGATGATATGCCTCCTTGTAGATGATTACTAGGTAAAATTGAGCATAAGCATCCAGGGCCTGCAGTCTCGATATAGATAGCATAACGATCGTAAACTAACGCTCGATAAATGTTTACGAATATTTTCGCTTGCCATAACGATCTTAATCACAAGGGCAAGTCTCTACTCATAAATTATCGTGCAAAATCGTAAAGGACTGCAGTCTCGACATAGATAGCGATCGTTAATGATTGTTACGTGTTACTATATTGTATGTTGTACTGTTTTGTAGCAAAAATAAATGGTTTAAATGGTTTTTAAATGGTTAAAGTTGCGAATTCGGTAGCTAATTCATATCGATAATTTTTTAACGATTTTTGGTAGTCTCTACCGATGCAACTATCGATTTTCATCGGTATCGTATCGAATTTGCTGTCAATTTAACGACAGTCGCAAATCGCTTATCGAGGCATTTTGGCAGCCCGCTAACTCGATAAGTATTCGAAAAGGATCGTTAACTGTGAAATATTATAAAAATAGAAATTGTATGAAGATACATATTTATCGGATTGTAATAATATCTTTTGCAAGTGTAGTGCACTAATTTATAATATTAATTGTACATAATGGCGGAGGTTTATTTGACTTATCAATGATAACAATTGATTCAGAATGTTGCAAGGATATAAATATGTGTCCTATTAAAAAATGACAATTTAAATGTATTTTGGATTTAAAACTATAAATAAAAACTTGAGAGGTGTCAAGGGACACTTTGATGGAACGAAGTTTATATATATATATACATATCCCTATACCTATGCCTACGCCTACGCCTATACCTATACCTATACCTATACCTATACCTATACCTATACCTATACCTATACCTATACCTATACCTATACCTATACCTATACCTATACCTATACCTATACCTATACCTATACCTATACCTATACCTATACCTATACCTATACCTATACCTATACCTATACCTATACCTATACCTATACCTATACCTATACCTATACCTATACCTATACCTATACCTATACCTATACCTATACCTATACCTATACCTATACCTATACCTATACCTATACCTATACCTATACCTATACCTATACCTATACCTATACCTATACCTATACCTATACCTATACCTATACCTATACCTATACCTATACCTATACCTATACCTATACCTATACCTATACCTATACCTATACCTATACCTATACCTATACCTATACCTATACCTATACCTATACCTATACCTATACCTATACCTATACCTATACCTATACCTATACCTATACCTATACCTATACCCATACCCATACTCATACTCATACCTATACCCATACCTATACCTATACCTTATAAATATCAAGTTAAATAAATATAATTAATAGAAACATTTAAATTAATACTTCCCTAAAATTAAGCAAGATATTGTACGTGGCACCATTTTGCTTCCAAAATTTCAAACTAACGATCGATAAATGTTAACGAATAGTTTCGCTTGCCGTAACGATCTTAATCACAAGGGCAAGTCTCTACTCATGAATTACCGTGCAAAATCGTAAACAGGGACGTCGCTAAGTTAACGAAAATCCTATCTATAGTTTGACATTTTGGAAGCAAAGTTGTAAAGTGATGTTGGCTTTTTGCATTTATTTTCAGATTTGTTGTTTTTCTAAATTTTATTGTTTGATTATTTCTAAAATAATTTGAGTATTTTATGCGCATTTTTAATAGTAGTAGCATATCAAAAAAAAAAAATAGGTAAATGTATAGGTATAGGTAAAGGTATAGGTATAGGTATAGGTATAGGTATAGGTATAGGTATAGGTATAGGTATAGGTATAGGTATAGGTATAGGTATAGGTATTTGTTTTCATTGATAAGTCAAATAAACCTCCGCCATTATGTACAATTAATATTATAAATTAGTGCACTACACTTGCAAAAGATATTATTACAATCTGATAAATATGTATCTTCATACAATTTCTATTTTTATAATATTTCACAGTTAACGATCCTTTTCGAATACTTATCGAGTTAGCGGGCTGCCAAAATGACAGCAAAAACGATACGATACCGATGAAAATCGATAGTTGCAACGGTAGAGACTACCAAAAATCGTTAAAAAGTTAACGATATGAATTAGCTACCGAATTCGCAACTTTAACGATCGCTATCTATGTCGAGACTGCAGGGGCAGGTCCAGATAACATCACTCGTGTAGTTACAGTGCGCACTAAAGGCTCGGTAATTAAACGACCTACATCTGAGTTGTGTTTGTTGCCTGTAACCATATGAAATTACCATGAGTTTGTTTAATTAGTATATTAGCATGGTGGGCGGGTTGAAGGACATACTGCATAATGTCCTTGGTGGGCGGTATGTCCAGGTAGGTAAACCTTAAATATGTAATTATAAAATAATATAAGAAATAAATATAATGTAAGTGATATAAATATACATTAATATAATATGAGTTGAAGTTAGAAGTTGTTTATGTTTACGAGTGAAACCGATAGATGGCGTTGTGAGGTAATACTGAATCACGCTATCGTTTCATTCCCAGTGCCACTATAAGTAGTTTTAAGAATTTGTTATTTTTAAGAACCAATAGAACTGTTCTGAGAATATACATATTTGTTGATAACAGCAGTAGTATTATTTCTCGCCTCGGACCCTTGATTTCGTTCATGGTCCTTACGAGCCGGTTGACTGGACGTGTTTGGTAGTCATCGGTGACGGTAGTGGCTACTACCCTTTACGTCATTCCTGGACAGTGGATCGCTATTCAGAGCAACCCCGCAGATTGGCGCCAGGAAAGGTGTCATTGTGTTGGAGGTACCGGATCACAGCATCCGGAGGAAGGACGTACAGGAGGAAGATACATTGGCAGAAGGTGGACACAGCGCTGGAGGGAACGAAAAGGAGCAGGCGTAATTGTGACAGTAAGTGCTGTGATAAACTGTGAGTACATTTTTGATAACATGATTTTTGTTGATAACAACAGTAGTATTATTTCTCGCCTCGGACCCTTGATTTCGTTCACTTATTGTCCAGATAACCTAATTGTTTTAATTGTTAATTTACTGTAAATTGTAAAAACGGTGGAACGAGGTATATATAGTTAATTTTATATAGGCAAATTTCTTTAAATTCAGAAAACATGGTTTTGTACTAAGAATCATTGTACGTGTGCCTCTTTTTCAGAAATATTAAACACAAAATCAAATTTTCGTCATTGGACTGTGAGTGAATACTTACTGGTAATCTCTTTTGTAAAAGTAACCTCCGGTGAACAGTTTTTAACCGACTTCCAAAAGGAGGAGGTTCTCAATTTCATCGGTTTTTTTTTTTACTAAATGTTACCATGTTTGGAGGTTCGGGGAGATCAAAGTGTTCGTGGCACCACATTTTTCCCGTTGGTCCACACCCTGTCTGTACTTCGTCTACTATAAATGCCACTCCATTCTGTGAAAAGAAAGTTGAAGTGAAAAGTAACTACAAAATATATTATGACGGCCTCGTTGGCGCAGTGGTAGGGTACGCGACTGCTGTGCATGAGGTCTCGGGATCAATTCCCGGCTCGGACCAAATGTTTGTATGATCTGCAAATATAGGTATTTGTTACAGAGTTTGGGTGTTTTCTATTTCTATGTATAATATGTAGGTATGTATTTACAAAAGAAAAGTTTATATAAATTTATATCAGTCGTCTAGTACCTATTGTACAAGCTTTGCTTAGTTTGGGACTAGATGGCGTTGTGTGTTGGATGCCCGAAAATAATTATATAATATTGATATATTATAGATAGTATTCTGTCCGTATTTTCGTTCCTTATTTTGTCTATTTTAGTCACTTATATAATTATTCTAAATTAGCAAAGAGAACATGGTAAAGACAAGTTTATCTTGTCATTAGTTTCTTCTTTTTATGAATGCGGGCAAACGAGCAAGCCTGACAGACAGTCTGCTGTTTGCAAGTCAGGAGCCACAATCGCGTTGCCAGTCTTAGAGGCTACGCTCTTTTTTCAAGGTTTGAAGATTGTATCGTATAGCGGAAATACCGCATACAATGACCTCCTGGTTTCAAATACCAATAAAGGAGAAGCCTTTCAAATCGCCTTTTGTTTCTCTTCAGTTATAAATTTCGTGATATTGGACGATATGTATATATAAACGTTTCATATAAAAACTAGAAAACATTTCCATAACGTTGTTCATTATTTTCATACAGGTACCTATTTAAAGAACAAAGAGAAAAGAAAACATTCAATTAACCTGTTTGCAAAGTTTTTGAAGAGCTTGGAAGAATTCTGGAGAAGCTTCATTATCGCCTCCTTCAGCCTGTATTGGTTCAACTATTAATGCTGCTACAGGTCTCTTCTTTTTATTGAAATTATTTATAGCAGCAGCTACTTCTGCAAGCGATCTTTAAAAAGGAAATTGTCTTTTATAAAATAAATATAAAAATAACCGTACTGGAATTCAATATTACATTAAATCTTTTTTTTAAAAGACTACGGCGAAATAAAAAGGAAGGATAATATTTTTGGCAGTGTATGTATACTAACTAGTCTAAGTACACACATCAAAAGTGTCTAGGGATCAAGCATTTTTATGCGGATTTCTTGAGATTGAGATGTGGCTTTTGCCCTGGCCTGCTCAGTCGCCAGACTTGAACCCGATTGAGCATGCATGGGATATGCTACAGAGAAGAGCTCTGCTAAATATGGAGGGTATCCAGTCGCAAGAAGACCTTTTTTTGTTGTTGCAACGAACATGGGCGGCCATTCCACAGCGTGTTTGGATGAACTCATTTTGAGTATGCCAAACCGATGTTCTTGTGTTGTTAGTGTTCGCGGTAGAAACACGGATTATTAATTGTTTAAGTTACCTAATAAAATTTTAAAGAAAACTGTTATTTCAGTCTTTTTTTCGAACTTTAATGTTAGTGGTTCAAATGTCAAAAATCCCTTTATTAGGAAAATGGCAAATTTCTTTATTAATGCAAAGGTGACTTGGTTTATCGTTACTGTGACAAACGAAAACACTTTATTTGATGAATCCTTAAAGAAAATTGTAATTAATATCAATCAGGAGAAAAGTTATTGCAAAAATATATGTTGATCCCTAGACACATATGTTGATCCCTAGACACTTTTGATGTGTGTATTACACACTTGTAGTAATAAAAAAACTTTTTATAAACTATTACTTTCAAAATTTTCGCTTTGCTGTTTAATATTGTGATCTTCTTTCTATTCCCAATTAATTATATTCACACATAGACTTATTAAATGTTTATTTAATAAAGTAGAAGAGCCATGCTGATTTCAGCACGAACGGCCTCGACCGGGGCGGTACTACCCTCTCGCACAGAAGATCACCCTAAAATGACAGCGTTCGTGCTGTCGTGTATCATTGGTTAGTGCGAGTCCGGAGGCCCAATCCCAATGATGCAGAAGCATCTCACTAGGCCGCCATGGTGTGGCTCACCATGCTGCATTGTTGCATTTTATGCATTCGCAATAAGTATGGTGACCACCACTCTTGGATTCTGCTTATGCTTTCCATCAGACAGTGTAGACTCTTTTTGTTAGGGCCATGCATAAAAAAAAGTGTAAATATATTCTGTTAAAACGTAATAAGTTGGAGAAGGAGAATAAACAATTTTGCGTTTTATGTGGTGTGTAGTTGGTGCGGTAGGTAAATTTTAGCATTTAATATTACTATAATACTTACTTCTCATCCTCCTTTTTATTTTCTCTGGCAAATTCGTTAAGAGGATATTGATACCTAGGGAAAGAAGGGTCCAAACCCCAGGGAAAAGCGGGAATATCTAACTTATGAAGTGCTTGAGACCTCGTAGTTGTTAATGTGCCCATTGTACGGCCATGGAAAGCTCCCTTAAATTAAATATTATAATAAATAAATATATTCCTTTCTGTCTCTATTAAATATGCAGGCAAGGGCGATCCTGATCCACGCAGGAATATCGGACGAACATCAAAGTTATTTGCAAGTAAGAGATACTAAAAACTTTTTATAAAAATAAACCGACTTCCAAAAAACATCCAACGAAACTCTCTGCCAAAAAAACACTTAAAAGCGTAAAATAAACTGGTTCTTCATAAATTGCCTATACCTAATTCTTTATTCTTTTAAATAATAGTAATATAATGTGTGCTAGGTTTTTATTTTTCAGTTTTTAGTGCAAACAATCGTAGGTAACTAGTAAGTTGAACTATATCATCAAATTCCATCATGAAGAATACAAATTAAGGTCTATACGTACGTGTAATATTAAAATCATCCTGTAATCCCTAACTGTTGAATAGTTTAACCTTCTATCATCAGCTTACCTAAATAACTTGAAAGTATACGACTGAAGGTAACATATATACATATGATATTTAAAGATTTATCCTCCAACTCCTAACCGTTAAGGAGTTGTGCCTTACATCATCAGCTCATCATCATAAAATGATGACTACCAGACGCAAGTACCGGTGTAACTTCAGAAAATATACGAAAAACATAGTATGTGCCTATAAAAAATTGAGGGTTTCTCTCTATTTCCTGGGATCCCATCATCAGATCCTGATATGGTGGCAATGGCACCTTGGGAGCATACCCGTTTGAATACAAAAAAAATATCAAAATCGGTCCATAACTGACGGAGTAATCGGTGAACATACATAAAAAAAAATTACATACAGTGGAACACAGAACCTCCTCCTTTTTGGAAGTCAGTTAAAAAGATAACTTCCTTTCCTACTTTGAAAGGCATTTTATTCTAATCAGGTCTCTATTTGTGTTAAATAGTAAAAACGTGAAATTCTTTCTTGAAATTCGTGAAAGGCATTATGTACCAGGCTTTTTTGTTTTTTCAATTCTAACAAGCAATGCCTTTTGCGAAAGAGTATTTTTAAACCTTACATTTTTTTTTTTTTATGTTTGGCCATAGTGACTCTACTCTGCCTGATGGAAAGCATAAGCAGAATCCAAAAGTGGTGGTCACCATACTCACTGCGAATGCAGACAATGCAGTAAGGCGAACCACACCATGGCGGCCTAGTGATGCTGCTGCATCTTTTAGTCTAGTCAACAAGTATGGAACTTGTTGACTAGACTATTTGGGCCTCCGGTCTCGCAGTCACCAACGAAACACGACAGCACGAACGCTGTCATTTTAAATAAGAAACTATCGTTTCTATATTTGGTATGAACTGATCACAATTAAAATTGCATAAAATTACTAACCTGACCCTGGTGGTTCATTTGACATCACTGAGTTTAACTCGGTTTTAGTAAATGTTTTTATGCCACTTCTCGCATTTATACAAATATTTATGCAAGCAGCTTTAATTGCGTTTTCATTTGAACATGCACCGCACATCATGGTAAATACATTACATAGGCCAGGAGGGGAAATTGCCAGTAAAGTATCACGTAGTCTTTGAGGCCAATCACAACTTGGGAAAACGCCCGAGAGCGGGCTGATTTACCAATGCCCTCTGCAAAAATATTTAGGACATCAGTCAATAAGCGGCAAAGGGCATAAGCAACTGAAAATATTCATAATTTTATTCATATACATACAATATTATGCTCATCTTCAAATGCTTTCAAAAGATAAGGATGGTTATATCCAATAGGCATGGACGAGATTTGAGTATAGAGGTCCAAGATGTAGTTATTATCAGCATCTACTAAATAATTGCCAAAAGACTTATTAAAATCACAAAATATTTTAACTGAACCAGCTTGCTGCAAAGAAAACGAACATTGATTTCTATAATACTGGTTAATGTGTTTAAGAACATGCTATTATTTTATATTCTCAAATTACGTGGTTCATAATAACTATAATGTCTATAATAATTCTATAGTATTTGTATTATCATCACAACAAAAGTACCTGTTTCTGAATGCAATTTACGTAATTTTCGACTAAATGTCTATTTCAAAAAGTTTTGGAACTTTTATTTTTGTTATATTTATTTGACTGCCTTTGTGGGGCAGTGGTAGCGTATGCGACTGCTGTGCTTGAGGTCTCGGGTTCGATTCCCGGGTCGGACGGACCAAATGTTTGTATCATCATCATCAGCCTATCGCAGTCCACTGCTGGACATAGGCCTCTCCAATTGCACGCCACTTGGTTCGATCCTCGGCTACTCGCATCCAATGTTTGTATGACCTCCAAATATTTGTTTCGGAGTTTGAGTGTTTTTTATCTATACTTATATTATAAAGCTGAAGAGTTTGTTCTCAGGAACCGCTGGTCCGATTTGAACAATTTTTTCAGTGTTGGATAGTACATTTATCGAGGAAGGCTATAGGCTATATATCATCACGCTAAGACCAATAGAAGCGGGGCACCAATGAAGAATGTTTCAAAAACGGGGGAAAATTATCACGCTACGGCCGGGCAATAGGAGACGCAAACGAGGTTGCGTGGGCCGGCTAGTATTATATAATACCTATGTTCGTATTTACACCAACAAATTATATATATATTATGTTTTTTTTAACGGTTGTCTAGTACTCATAGTACAATCTCTGCTTAGTTTGGGACTAGATGGCGTTGTGTGTCAGATGTCCGAAATAATTTATTTATATTTATAGTTTATTTTTCATATTTGGGCCTGCCAAAGTAACTCTACTCTGCCTAATGGAAAGTATGAGCCAGCATGAGAATCCAAGAGAATCTTATTTGATATTATATCTCCAAGTACCTAAGCACTATGATGTTTTCATATTTTTAAACATTAATAGAAAAGAACGTTGTTTTTAAAAGAAGCAACCACTATTAACCATCGGTATGCAAAACAAGTGCCATAGAGTTAGGTTGTGGTTGTTATTCTCTATATTTATTTAATCTCTATTTATTCGAAAAAACTATACCTGAATATTGTTTAACTCTTTATATAGTTTTCGAGATTTTGGTCCTGGTATAGGAGTTTTTACCGCTGGTTCAGGTGGCTCTTGTAAACAATAAATATAGCGCTAACTGCAATCTTAAAAAAATTAACTTTTAGAATTATCTACACATCAGATCATCACTTAACAGTCTTGAATGGTCCACAGCTGGATATGACCTCTTCCTGGCTTCAAGTCATGGCTCTCCTTAGAAAGGAGATTTCGTCGTACTATACCACGCTGGACAGACACCCACTACTTTAATATTCTAATTATTCAATTGATATTTATAAAAGCTATTTTGATGGATTAGGAGACATTAACCTTTTCGTTATTCACAATCATCAACAGACTTTAGAAGTCCACCTAAACCACCAGTTCAGGTTTGTTTCAAGTTTTCCTATATTTTTTTACTTTACAAACATATATGAAACGAACACAAAGAATACCCAGACTCAGAACAAAAAATTGATCACACAAAGTGTTGTTCCATGTGGGGTTTGAACCCACAACACTTGCCGCAGTAGGAAGCGGCGTGGCGACCGTTTAAACCACTAGACCAGCCGTGCAGTCCTTTGTTATGCAGTCATTTTTAGGGTTCCGTGCCAAAGGCAAAAAACGGAACCCTTATAGATTCGTCATGTCTGTCTGTCTGTCTGTCCGTCTGTCTGTCCGTCCGTATGTCACAGCCACTTTATTACGAAACTATAAGACCTTTAATGTTGAAACTTGGTAGGTAGATGTATTCTGTGAACCGCATTAAGATTTTCACACAAAAATAGAAAAAAAACAATTAATTTTGGGGGTCCCCATACTTAGAACTGAAATTCAAAAAAATTTTTTTCATCCAACCCATACGTGTACTATAGATAGGTCTTCAAAAATGATATTGAGGTTTCTAACATTATTTTTTTCTAAACTGAATATTTTGAGCGAGAGACACTTCCAAAGTGGTAAAATGTGTGTGTGTCCCCCTCTAACTTCTAAAATAAGAGAATGATAAATCAAAAAAAAATATATGACGTACATTACCATGCAAACTCCCAACGAAAATTGGTTTGAACGAAATCTAGTAAGTAGTTTTTTTTTAATACGTCATAGATCGTGAACTGCAATTTACCTTTCATTCAATCAACACAAATGTAAAAATATAAAATAAAAATTATATTATGTTACTTGCTGCTGCGAAACCCTTCATGGGCGAGTCCGACTCGCACTTGGCCGCTTTTTTTGCAATGCTGTTGTCATGCATAGGTTACTCTATAGTTGGCTCTTACGACACCGTTTAATTGAATATTGGTGGTGACACGTCGTATTCTAATCAGTCACCATACGGATGCGTCTTGTTAGTGGGTATTAGAAAAAAGAATATAAAGTAGCGTGACCCAAGGTCTAGGGACGGACCATTGCTGGACATAAGCCTTTCGGCCTTTCCTTAGAAAGGATGTTGTGGCCTACTATACAGCGCTAGCTAGCCAGACGAGGTGGTGTAGGAATTGTTTCAAGATTTCCTTTCTCTTTACAATGATATTGTCCTGCGTAGTTTGTAGTTTAGTCTCCCTTAGACGCCTCTTACGACGTCCATAGGATGAGTAGGGATGATGGTACTCCGAATTCTTATTCTGCCACCACACGGTAATTCCTTCCTTTTCTATGCAGTAACGTCATAATAAGAGCTAAAATGACATTAATCACATATCCATAAATGTTCAAAAATCCATAGAGTTATTATAGATAGAGTAGGGGAACCAGGCCCCCAGTCATCCCTCGGTTAGAAAGAAAGAGACGATCGCGGTAGCTATCTCTCTTTTTCTACTGACGCATGCGCAGTTAGCGCGGAAAAGCAGCATAGCAGAACGATTCGACGGTTAATTGTTGTGATTGGATTACCATTATTAGTTCTTTACTGTGCATGCGTCAGTAGAGAAAGACAGATGGGGTACAGCGATCTTCTCTCTCTTTTTAACCGTTGGACGTTTTCGCTTACAGGCAGCCGTATGTCTTCCCACTCTATCTATAATAGCTCTATGTCAAAATCACGCATTGTAGGTGTTCAGTCCTCTCACCAATGCAACGATCACCTTGTGAAATTTGCAATGCCTTAGGGCCCATGAATAAGTCATTTAATCGCTAACCATGTCATTGGCAAGAGTATTAAACTTTCACGGCGTTTCACCGTATTCTATTCTAAGCTAATGTAATCAAGCACTTACCGGAGATGTGTAGATTCCTTGAAGCGGCGTCCAAGAGGCCTCTTGGCAGTTTCCTCTCTGCGTCGTTACACATACATGACTCCTAAAATGCTGTACAACCTCCAAGATGTTCGAAAATGCTTGCGGGCTCCCGAAATCTCGTAATTACAAGACACCCGATTCAGCTATCACGGATCGCGCCTATGTCATGACTACAAAACTCGCGCGTCCAAATCAGACCAATCATAACGGTAAACCACTAAAGGGACCGGGTTGAATCGACAATTAGCAAAATAACAATTAAATTAACTTAAACCGGCAGTCAAATGCGAAGCTCTTGCTCGACCGATCACAAGCGTCTCAAAGTACTTAACCTCTAACGTCAAAAACGTCAAACAAGAAAAATGACAATCGAAAATGTTGCCATTACAATGCGAAAATCGACGAAATGTAGTCATCGGCGGCGAGCGCGATGACACCCGAGGCGGCGTTCTAGTGGTCGGCGGCGAGCGCGATGACACCCGAGGCGGCGTTCTAACTAACCGCTCCGTACTCGAGGGTGCATCCGCACACCCGCCCGTGCCAGCTCCAGCTGAGCCACTGGCCTGCCAATAGGTCGGGGAACCGCGCGCGATGTTGGCCTGAACATCGGCCCCAACATCTTCCCTATGGGGGCCCTGGCCCCGTGGACCCAGGTTCCAAGTCCGGCCCTGTGTACTTGACCCCATCCGTCCCTGAGTGCGGCCCTGTCCATCTGCATGATGTTGGCCGGGCCTATTCAGGCAGAGCAACTCATGATGGCGGCCTCCACAAAACTTACACATAACGGACCGAGCGCAATCCCTTGCTAAGTGGGGACCCAGACACAAAAAACACCAGCCACGCTGCTTGGTGATCTGGCGTCGCCCTTGGACTCTCTGGTCCCTAAATCTAAGGCAGGCGGCCACACTATGGCCATCCTGTTTACAGCATCCTGTACAGGTGTTGAGGCACCCATGTGTCCATACAACTTCCTTGGCCCTCTCTGCGGAAGTCCCCTCCTCACAGGGCTCCGAGTAGCCTTCTGTGGCTCCGCAGCGGACTTCACGAACAAACCCATGTTCTCTGCCCTCCGACACTCTTCCTCCAAAAACTCCATGAGTTGAGAAGAGGTGGGCAAGTTGTCTGCACCCTGACCGTGATGCTGCTCAAATCTGGTCTGCACATCGACTGGCATCCGGGACAGTACTATGTATACTAACATGTAAGACCATTCTTCAACCGGCAAGCCTAAATTTCCTAATGCCCTAGTGACACTCAACAACATGTTGTTGCCATTACAATAACGTTCGAAATCCAACAGTAGGTATTTCACTTACCTATAGAACCAGCAGGCATTCGCAATGATTCGTTTAGAACACGAATGGTTGTTCGTCTCATCATATTCGTCTTCAAATATGTTACTACTGCGCCAGACTCAGGAGTTTAAAAACAACGGGTCACCTACAATTAAATCAAAAAAATTACTTGTATCCTGCGTACCTTGTAAAGTATAAGAATTCTTTTTTTTAATTCACATTGTGTTTCTTATCACATCCATCGTGTTTCTTAGATAACAAATTAGCGTCGTAGTTAGCATTAATAAATTTTAATTGAAAGAGTATATTTTTTTAAAATAGAAAATATTAGTTCAACAATAACCCAATTCCGCACACGGTAATGCAACTGATTGATGGTGATCTAATCACACTACTCTTGCTACCCATTCAAACTAATCTAGACAGAATTATTTACAAAATTAACTAATTTTGTAAATAATTGATGATGATCTGATGATCCTTGTAGGTTTTACTGAAAGCGTTCATTTATCTTGACTACCTACCACGAGCCAGATTGAACTAAGAAACTCGAATCACAGAGAGTCGAGTGGCACTCAATCCCATTGAACAAAATATTTTACACATTCGGCTTATCCATACAAATTTTAGAGTTTCGAAAGTAACTATCTTTAAAGCTAAACTGGCTAAACCGCTGCACCGATTTCAATTTAATTTGGCATGGAGAAACTTTGACTCTTGAAAAAGGACATAGGTAGGTAGGCTACTCTTTACCCCGATAACCGACATAGGTACTCGCGAGCGGAGCCGCATTATAAATATCTTTATGATCAATAAACTCTTTTAGCTATTTTGATTTGTCTTTTTTCTGCTTTTATAAGGCAACAGACTATGACAGTCTTGTTAATAAAGTTTAAATATGTGTATTATCTATATCTACACTAACATGATTGCGTATTGATCGTTTTGCTACCTGCATGTAGGTACTATCATGGGTACTATACAGGGCCGGATCTACCATATGGCTTTTTGGTCTTAAGCCCAGGGCCCCGTGGATAAAGTAAAGTAAAAATAGACGAAAAATACGAAAGTAAAATCGAGTTAAAATAAAAATAGACGATAATGCGTGTCAAACGGAACGGGGATTTCCCCATCGATTATTTACGGACGACAGTATGTTTTCTTAATTTTCTAGAGTTGTAGATACTGCTTCAACAATTTTACACGTTATGATTTAATATTTAAATAACGATTTTGCTCAAAAATGAAATAATATAACATAGTTTTTATTCCTCTTAAAGATTAACGTTAATACTAAAGGTATTTCTTAATACCATGTGATAATAACTATGTTCCGCTAATTATACCCACATCAAGTATTTATTCGTTCGAGAGTGAGTAATCATACACACATCAAAAGTGTCTAGGGATCAACATATGTGTCTAGGGATCAACATATATTTTTGCAATAACTTTTCTCCTGATTGATATTAATTAAAATTTTCTTTAAGGATTCATCAAATAAAGTGTTTTCGTTTGTCACAGTAACGATAAACCAAGTCACCTTTGCATTAATAAAGAAATTTGCCATTTTCCTAATAAAAGGATTTTTGACATTTGAACCACTAACATTAAAGTTCGAAAAAAAGACTGAAATAACAGTTTTCTTTAAAATTTTATTAGGTAACTTAAACAATTAATAATCCGTGTTTCTACCGCGAACACTAACACAAGAACATCGGTTTGGCATACTCAAAATGAGTTCATCCAAATCACGCTGTGGAATAGCCGCCCATGTTCGTTGCAACAACAAAAAAAGGTCTTCTTGCGACTGGATACCCTCCATATTCGGCAGAGCTCTTCTCTGTAGCATATCCCATGCATGCTCAATCGGGTTCAAGTCTGGCGACTGAGCAGGCCAGGGCCAAAGCCACATCTCAATCTCAAGAAATCCGCATAAAAATGCTTGATCCCTAGACACTTTTGATGTGTGTATTTGGCTCATATATCTTACTACCAGGACATAAAAACAAAAAAAAATTAAGTGAGTCTATGGGTGAGTCTATAATACGGGGGAATTCCCGCCGCTTATCACCTAGCGTAATTTTGTTCTTTTGCTGTTCTGTTCTTAGTCCCAGATCTATCTCATAATGATCAGTTAACTATCGTACTTCGATACTGTTTTCGGTGAAAAGTGTACAAAAGATGTATGTCGTTAATTAAAATTGGTAGTCATACTAGCTTACATTTATTTAATGTTTTAAAAGACTTAAAAAAAAGGATAACCACTGGGTAACTGTAGGGCACAGTCAAACGGTCGTGCGGTCCATGGCCCTTTATGGGCAGTGCCGTCTTTACCAGGGTGCCCATCCTCAGGGGGGCCCCGAGGAACCGACAATTTTGTCATAATTTGCGAACACATTACACTTTATTCACAAAAAATATTGTACACTAACTGTTGCTCGCGGCTTTCCTGAGAAGTTGATTATATGTATTTGATTCAAAAATGTAAGTATGTATGAATAATTTATTCATGTTTTTAAACGTTTTGTTTATTAACTAGCGACCCGCCCCACTTCTCACGTGTGGATTGTAGATGCTCCCACGACTGGACACGATTCGTCCAGTTAAAATCTGTAATATCTTCGAATATATTCATTTAAATTACATACTGTAAAAGTCACATTGGTCTATATTAAATGCACAATATATTTAAGGTACTTAATTGAATAAGGATAAATGCTGTATTGCTTAAAATCGCTTCGTAAATAAGCCATTTTTTCTCGTAATGAAAAAGAATAAAAATAGTTATTGTGGGTTATCCCTGAGAGATAGACATATACCATCGCGGACTTATTGTAGCCCTCTATAAGTTGTCCAATACTGTAGTACATTATTTTCATCTATCTCGCAGGTTTCAGCCAGCGCTTGCAATGTATGCGCAAAAAATGTGTTTATTTACGACATCACATTGGAAATCTTTAAAATTATCAGCGTTTCTCTACTATGTTATACATATAAACTTTCCACTTGAATCACTCTATGTATTAAAGAAAACCGCTTCAAAATCCGTAGCGTAGTTTTAAAGATCTAATCATTTATAGAGACAGACAGACAGGGAAGCGACTTTGTTTTATACTATGTAGTGATGTTTATTCAAGAGTCCATTAATAAGGATTTTCATACAAATTTTCGAAGGTCGATGGGGCCCTAAATTTCTTAAGAGATGACCGTATACATGTTATTGCAGCGTTGGTAGGTACAGAGTAGTCCGAAGACCTGGTGAAGATTTCGGGACGTGCGTCGTGAGATGTCAGCCGCATTGAAAAATTGCGGGTGGAGTAATGAATAGTGTCTGACTGTCGTAACTGTTTCTCTTAGGGGGTAAGCGTTGTCACTCTTAGAAGCACTACCTGGTTCAGGTAGCGGATATAAAGAATTGTTAGAAGCGCTCGAGTTGAAACCGCACTCTGAAATACGTTTACCGCTCCCAGATAGGCGATAGAGCCCAATGCCCAGGAGAAGGCCTGCAGCAATGTACGTTGAAAATTGAGAACCTCGTACGGAAAGCGTAGATGATAAAATCAAACAACATGCAGATTTTCAAAAACAGCATCTATACTTGGAAGTAAGAGCTGCAGCCTGCGGTGGTGGCCTTCAATAAGTGACTCAGTGGCATACGCCCTGGAGGTTGAAGTGGTTCGTCAGGATATCCGGCCGACCCACAAGCGAAGTCTCAGAGGGAATAAAAGAGATCAAGTACTCTTTCAGAAGGGTTCTGGGATCATGTGCTACAGATATGGTGAGAGAGGTCATGTGCAGCTAAGTGACCCGCTAAAGAATTAGTAGATGTCAAGGTTGAAAAAAACAATAGAACTGCCTGGAGGAGCTGTTCAGGAAACGATGCGAAAAACAGTTTGTTTATCAAAGACGCACGTTCCAAGGCACCAATCTGGGAAAACCTGATAAACAACATATAAAAGGTGACTTCATGAGACAATCCAAAGAATATGTCTCGATGAGAAAATGTACTCCGACTCGAAACTCGAAATCTTGCTTCGAACTCAAAACTTTACTTTTGGGACCCTGTGAAGATGAAACAATGAAGTTAGCACAGGGGGATGACATTGACCTAAAGTAACTTATCACATGGTAAGTATCTAAGGTGCCGGACGATCTCCGTGAAGTTCAGGATGGAGCTTCAGGAGGCCATCCTACTGTCAAGAAATGTCAGCAAGATGTACCGGATTGGTGTCGTAGTGGTGCCGTAAATGTACTACTTGTATATTGTTGTAAAAAGGCCCACACATGCGAAACCAAGATACCAGCAACTTTATAATGGACTGGAAACTAATTGCAGTTGACATCGCGAGCGGGAACGAGAAAACTCGATACGGCTGGCGCTCAAACAGTTTTAATAAAGGTGCACTGATTTGGCTGAATAACTCGACACGTATGCATAGAAAAGCCCCAAAACTACAGACCAAGTGGGAGGGTCCGTAAAAAGTTAACCGGGTTAACGACATGACCCACAGGATTCAGCGACAATCGAGTTCAAAGTAAAAAAAAAAAAACAGTAATGCATATACATCACCTGGCTGAATATAAAAGTGGCTAAATATAGCAGCAATATGGCGTGGTAGCAATAGCGATGCAATATTAGCCGAGAAAGTTCTAGTCGGATTCTTGAGGCAAAGAATAATAAAACTTAAGGGAAAATAGACTGATTGTCGCGCGGTTGGCTGGTTTATATTCGACAATGTTTTTTCAGAGCGTGTTTCGAGAGGCTGTTGAACTTTCCCGAATAATCTAGTAATAGCGGCATCTAGTATAAAAAGGCAGTTTAGCTTGAGTTACAGTGCGACAAATATCTGAGTGATATAAGTGATAAACAGAGTGACGTAGGCGGTCATTAACAACTATTATTCTAAGTTGTTCTGTGGTTTTAACCAAAAAAGACGGGTGGCACTCGGAGACTGCCGCGATAAAGCTATTGCATAACATTTTATTAACTTATGAAATTATTAATATTTATTTATTTCTTATTTATGCAGTATGTATAATATTGTGAATGAAAATACTAAACTATTAAATTAATACCAACATCGTCACTAGATGACGTTGATCACTTTTTTTAAGTAGCGATATGGTTTCGTTACACAGCATACCATAAAAGGTTTAAACTATTCATAATAATAAGTGTGGCATTATAAAGATATGATAGATACCTATACACCTATATACTTTCTCACAAACAGCTGCTCGGCATTTTGGAGCAGCTCGTCTCGATCCGTGCGAGCTTCGGGTCTCAGGTTTTATTTTTAATTTAATTTCTTTGTTCTTTTCTTCGTAATTTGTAAGCTATTTAGCATCATGTTACGTTCATTGTTCCAAAGACTACATTTCCAGAGGATATGATGAGCCGACTGTTCACAGCTAGAATCAGGTGTTGAGCATTGACACAATGGTGAATCGACTAATTTAAATTAGTATAGTTTGCTCTTAAAGTTACCGTGGCCTGTAAGAAATTGAGCGACACAGTGATCCACCTCGAGCCATGTCCTTGACAACCGTTCGCGAACAGATGGAAAGAACTGGTAGAGGTGGCGCCCCTTAGATGATTCGTCCCATCGTTGCTGCCATTCATCCAAGAGGTCGTTATAGACATTGGATTGCTGTTGAAACAATCTTATGATTTTACCGCGGTCTCGTATGCCCAAGAAATCGCATTCCATGTTTTGTAGTGTGGAATAAGACATGGCTGCACGTCTTTGCACCTCGAGATCGACCGGAAGAACACCTGCCAACACCGGTAAAGCCTCAGTGCTAACCGTCCTATATGCCTTGCACAAGAAAATCAATGCAGGTCGTTGGCCTTGTAACAGTTTGCGACGGACAGCACCTACAGTCGCCCTATCTGCCCATACAGGAGCACCATAGCAAATATAACCTAAATAGGTAGCTCCATATATGATCTTTAGTGTATAAAATGATAGACCCCATGTCGCAGTTGATATCCTCGTCAGAGTACAGAAACTCTTTTTTGCCTATTCATTATCTTTTCTAATATGTTCAATAAATGAAATTTTTTTTTCTAAAACCAATCCTAAATAACAAACCGAGGTTTTAATTTTAATAGTAACATTTTCAAATTTAATACACGGCGGTGATTTGAGGTTACCTTTCAGAAGTAGCTGGAAAGTTTTGTTTGGTGCAAAAGTCAACCGATTACGCCCATCCCACCGAGATATTAAGTCCAAACATTCACTGGCCAGCTTCTCAAGACCCGTTCTAATATCCGACTCTATCAATAACAAACCGACGGCACAGGCATTGCCAGAAAATCGTCGAAGCCTATGTTCCACAAGTATGGACCTAGCACTGACCCTTGAGGACACCCCATCGTAAGCGCTTTCGACACAGAATGATGCCCAAGTCTCAATTTAGTAGTACCTTGTAAGAAATACGAGGAGATAAGGGAATAAATATTTTTAAAGCAACCTCTTAATTTTAGCAATAGCATGGGCCACCACGCAATGTCAAAGGCGCCAGATGTGTCTAAGAAGATGCCTAAAACACGTAAGGTTATCGACAATTATCCCGATAATGTGGATGAATATCTAGTCAATGAATGCATCTAATTAAAAACTTATTTGCTTCAGTTGACAGAGTCCTATTCATCTTGCGTAGACATTTTTGCGATTATTTATGAAAAGAAGCTTGTTGACGTTTTCCCGAATTGCTATACAATCTTAAAAATATATTTAACCATACTAATCACAAGTTGTGAAGCCGAGCAATGGAATATATAGGCTTTTATCCGTTTTGTCCATAAATGTTGATTTAACTAAGAATTTGGAATGTAAGAAGCAAATTAAATTAAATTTGCCAAAGGAAAGTGTAGAAAGTTTGCTTTATCATTTGTCAATTTAATTACGATTCTACTTAATATATTAAAATAAAAATACAAATTTAACATTTTATCGTTTAATTTTTATCCTATACATTTGAGTAATCGTTTGATTGATGATGGCCAGATCTAGTGGTTTAATCGGTCGCCACGCCGCTTTTCACTGCGCCAAGTGTTGTGGGTTCAAATCCCACATGTGACCACACTTTGTGTGATCCACAAATTGTTGTTATAAGTCTGAGTGTTCTTTGTGTTCGTTACATGTATGTTTATAGAGTCCCCCTCGAGACATGATGTATATTCCTAATGTGGGAGTTGTCTTTAATAAAAAAAATTGGTGGGCCCCTAAGTAGTATTAGCCCAGGGCCCCCTAAACTCACGGTGCGGCCCTGGTACTATAATTCATTTAAAAACTGACCAAGTACAAGAAACTTATAGGTAAGTGTCGTAGAAGTGTGGGTTGTAATTAAAAAAATATTGATATATGTACCTACACAATAGTGAAAGAAAGAAATAGAATTTTCAATTCTTATCCCCAAAAAATACTAGAAAACCTTATGCTACGAAAACTCATATGTGAAAATCATACGCAATACATTTTTTAAATTTAATGTCAAATCAATTTCATTGTCAAAGTATCGTGACGCCTCTTAATTTTTGTTCAAAGTCAAGGCTGCTGGTAAAGGTTTTATTCAGTTTAAAGGTTTTATACAGACATTATTTTAATAAAGATTTACAATTAATAGGGTACCTACAAAAAAAAGGTAGCAGTGGATTCCTTACCCTATTTGGGTCATTCTCCGAACGCTTGAAAAAACGTGTCCAGATCGAAATCTCTTTGCATTGATTACTTACTATTTCAATTTTTTTACATGTAATAGAAAATTTGAAAATAATAGGGGGGGCCTATGTCCTTTTTTAGATAAATTAAGTAGAAGTAAGTAAAAAAAATTAAAAATTACTAAAATATTGACCTTGGTGGCGCGTCCGAACCCTACGTTGCAGGGGAAATGATTTTTTTATTTTTTCCTCTAACAAATTACGCTATTTTGCATGTGTTCACAAATGACCAAATAGTTATTTGTTCATATTTGACCAAATAATTATATGCCACAATAGAGAAGTTACAACAGATTGTATACACGTCCGACGTTTTGAGTTGATATCAGTGGCGCGCACCGATCTGCTTATATTTCTTAAACTAAACTGTCTGTGAGGATAGTTATTGGTGTTAGCTGAAGTATCAGTCGTGTCGTGACAGCATCGAAGAAACCATGGCGTTACGTCTTATGGTAACCTTTTTATAGAGGTAATTAGCTGTTTTCGCTGGCTTGGTATACTAAAAATTTGATTTCGGTGAACCCTTTTTTTCATGTATACTTTAAACTATCATATTTAAAATATAAAAATAGTATATATTACATGTAATAGATTTTAGTAGAAAATGTAAATGTTAGCATTTTAAATTATTTTTTACGTTATTTACAAAATACCTTAATATTTTGATTTCAGTGATATTGAATTCGGTGTTTTCCGTGGCAATATGTCCACCTTCTACTAAATGTGTCCACCTTCTACTAACTTTTTAAGACCGTAAATCATAAAATATTTATCTTGTTCTAGTATTGTCATTATGTCAGATTCTAAGCAAGGTCACTTGGCTAAGAAAAGATTGGCTAAGACGTCGGAAAGCCCGAATCAAGAGTCATCCAGAACTTTACGCAATACACAAGGAAAAAGACAGGAAGCGTTATTATGAAAGGAAGAATGAAGGAAAGCCTGTTAGTGAATTAATTCGTCGTTAACAACGCATACATAGAGAGAGGAGTACAATATCTTCGGACTAACATAATCGGAAAAAAGGCTCAGAGAGTTGAAATGCCTTGAAGAAGATTTAATAGTCATACCAGAAGTAGTCGATACAAATGATGATTCTTTAATAACTTTACAATCGCAACTGACACTTTTATAACAACGCCAATTAATGCCATCGATAGTAAGGACTCGGCTTAGCACTCAATCAATTTCATCTTCTTTAACATAACGTATTAGGACTTATCGAGAATTGTCAGTACCATTGTGTCCATCTAGTGATGCCAGTTTTGCTTCAAACTCACAGACTGGAGTTGCCAGCTCTAATTACTGATAGGGTATATGATGGGACCAATCCCGCCCTCACACCCACCACTGTAACTCCTGTACACCAGGATCAACAGCAGTGACCCACGAACACACCAAGTTATGACACTCGGCAAGTCCCAAGGAAAATAAACTGTCTTGGAACCCGCAATGAAACTAATCAGAAGAAAACCGGAGGAGTTGGAAATAAAAAAAAGTCCAGTTCCCTATTTAGTAAAGAGGTAGACAAAATGAAGTCAAAATAGGCAGACACCTTTTTCAAACCGGGAAGTACCACGGATAAGAAAATTATGGGTCTAAAGTGAGCTTTATTCGATTACTATAGTATGTATGGTAGAATAGCCTAAACGCACGGAAATTCATCGAAGTTAACACAAGATCGACATAGTATACCGCCCCAGATGTTAATTGTAAGCTTGAATAGCATTATGTTACGTTCATCGTACCAAAAATTACATTCTCAGAGGACATGTTGAGCTGACTGTTAACTGCTAGAATCAGGTGTTGAGCGTTGCCACAATGTGTGACAAAGGTGAATCGACTAATTTAAAAGCGTGTAGTTTGCTCTTAAAGTTACCTTGGCCTGTGAGAAATTGAGCGACACAGTGATCCATCCTCGAGCCATTCCCTCGACAATCGTTCGCGAATAGATGGAAAGAAATGATAAAGGTAGCGCCCCTTAGATGATTCGTCCCATCGTTATTGCCTTTCATCCATGAGGTCGTTAAAGACATTGGACTGCTAGACCGGCTCTAGAGACTAATAAAAAGCCAGATAGCAAAGTTATTATACGTAGACTTAAATACCGCATGAATATTTATGTTATTCATACATCTTGTATGAATTACAGAGAAATGTAAAGGCCCCCACCTTTTTGATTTAAGAAATGAAGAAGTAGGGAACATATACACTTAACTTTTTTAAGCTTCATGTCAAAGTTGATTGTAGTACGTTTATGTAACGTAATAAACAACGTGTAATTAATCAAATAATTGTTTTATTGTAATATATATCAGAAGTCTCTTAAACGGTATTAGTTTTGCTTATCTGAATTTATAATAAAATACTTTTTTTTTAAATATAGAACTACCATGTAAATAATTTGAAAACATATTTAAAATTTTTGATTTCGGTGAAAATAAAGTTGATTTCGGTGGACGCCATTTTAAAAAAAATAAATTTCTTCGTAACCGTTCATCCAATAAGAGTGCCTCCAGTACAGATATTTTCCAAATAATATATAGTATTTAAATTTCTTACTAATATATTGAAATTTAGAAAAAAAAATCAGCCACCGAAGTCAACTGAATAATGAGTTACCTGAGAAATACCCATTTCCCAATTTCGATAAGATTAACACAAATTAAAGCAATTATCGCAATTTTGAATTTCAAAGCATAACATAAACTCTCTTTGTATTAGAATCGAACATTTTTTCACACAAGTTTTTTAAAACTTTACTAAAACTAAAAACTTAAAATAAAAAAGGTTTTTAATTTAAACGGTTTTATCGAAGTTTTATTAAAAATAAAATCGTTGGGCCTGTTTTTCTATCAAGTCAACTCATTTTACGATACGCCCAACGATTTTATTTTTTATCAGACAAAAATATATATTTTTTACCTTTTCGTACATAATTTTCGATAAAACCGTTTAAATTAAAAACCTTTTTTACATGTTTTTATTTTGTTAATTAAGTTCAAATAGTATTCAAGTGAGGTTTGATTTAAATTAGCCAGGAATGAATACGGAATGCCGTCATCATCTGGAGCAGAGTCCGAAGATAAAACGCCCTGTAACTCTTACATTGAAAAGGGAGAATTTAGTAGACTTTGGTTCTGAGAGATAGAAGAAGGAATGTTTTTATAAATAAGGTCATGTTCTGGAACAAATGGTAGAGCTAAACGATGAAGAAAAGAGTTCTTCAGATTTGGGGGTATGCCAGAAATATTAGAATTAGTAACACCATTTCTAAACCTTCTTATATTTTGCCAGACAATAGAAGGGTTTACATTGGGGGTAATGGAAAGGCAAAAAAATTCCATCCTTCAAATTTCTTTTCTTGGAATAATTTACGAGCTTTCGCTATAGCATCAGTTACAATTTTAAAATTACCCTGGCTACCCCTGAAGAAAAAAGTGCATTTAATGTGGCGTCCTCCGCAATTTGACGTCCGCATACCGGACGCCACTTTTCTAGAGGGTCGCGTCTTACATGCGTCCTTTTGGTCCTAGGAAGGCGTAGAACAAATATCGATGGAAGTTAAAATTTCAGTAAAGTGACTCCAAAAGTATAATCTCAAGATCCCAAAGATTCTACTGAGGCCAGTGGCGCTACTGAGCCGTGATTTATACGGCAGTCGCGTATAACAGTGATTTTTTCCGACGGACCCGCTTTTTTGACGTCCGCAAATTGAGAGAAAGAGAGGGAGAGAGACGTCCTTGAGAGAGCTGGCAACGTTGCAATCCGTCTTCGATGAACGTTTTATTACAATATCTTCTATCACATATGAATATATTGAATGCTCATAGGAACGTACGCGTAGATTGTGTTCCGGCGTCCGGCGCTAGGTTAATCATCATGGTTAAGTTACAATATCTACTTTGTTGGAGTTATTACAACAACAAAATTGACTCTCTATACAAAATTACTATGAAGCCTAATCAATGTAAACACGTCGGATCTTATATATATATATATATAAAAGCGAAATGCCACTCACTGATTAATCACGAATTCTCAGAAAGTATAATACCTACAAACTTTAAATTTGGCAGGTAGGTATCTCATAGAGTGTATACATCCGCTAAGAACGGATTTCACGAAACTCCCCCCCCCCCCCCCGAGGGGTAAAACGTAGGTTGGAAGGTTGTATGAAAGTCCAATGTCTTTGAAGTAAGAGGCTTGAAATTCAAAATGTATGCTCCATAGATGTTGTGGAGGGGTACTAATATGTATCTTTAGAAATCAACCCCTTTTTGGGGTTAAAACGGGGGATAGTAGTTTGTATGGAAGTCCAATGTTATTGAATTTAAAGTAATTACGGCAGAAAGATTTTAAATGGTATTTAAGTATGAGAATTGCCATATATATATTATTATACTAGCTGCGCCCCATAGTTCTACCCACGGTGCAAGAACAACCGCGGGTAACGCGGGTATTTATGGCCTATATAGT
This sequence comes from Diaphora mendica, assembly GCA_949125395.1. Taxonomy (NCBI): domain Eukaryota; kingdom Metazoa; phylum Arthropoda; class Insecta; order Lepidoptera; family Erebidae; genus Diaphora; species Diaphora mendica. The sequence continues at coordinate 15,770,061 of OX421318.1, forward strand.
ATATAGGTTTAATTCCTATTAATACATTCCACCACCAAAGATTACCTACATAACTTACAACTCTCCAAAATCCATTCATTAAAAAAATATTTTAAATCGAAATAAAATTATGAATATTTATGGAACTTTTGTTATGAAAAACTTCTAAATTAATAATCAAAATGTATAGAAAATTCTAAAAGATTCCATTGGAGATCGATGTGGATAAAAAATACAGTTAAATCCCTGATCGGTTTAAGCAGGGGATCGAAGTGGACGAAAATCTTCCAAATGAATCCCCTGGGGGATCAAAATGGAATCGAAATCCAAATAGATCCCCTAGGGGATCAGTGTGGACGAAATTTCCACATGGATCTAAGTGGGTGGAGCCGCTTGTCTATGTCATTATTATTCACTGTAGAACGCAATCCTGCCATAGCAATAGGTACGAATGTTATCATTATCCATCTCTAGGTAGCGCGTCGCACATTTGATTAACTTCGACGACCTATGTCAGTTCGTCTTTGCCTTGGCATTTTCAAACAATAATCTTATATATAAAATTCTCTCACAATGTTAGTTACCATACTCCTCTGAAACGGCTGGACCGATTTTTATGAAATTTTGTGTGCATATCGGGTAGATCTGAGAATCGACCGACATCTATTTTTTATACCCCATTTTTTTTTATAATTCTCACACTGACAAACTCATGATAGAAGATTTTAATAACGGTAATGGAATGACAGGTATTTTATATGCCTTAGGTGCAAAAAATACCCTGTGATTATAACCTTTCATATAACGTTCGACAGACGATTGACATCAATAATTTTTTTGCATTTCAACAAAACAGCGTTTTGATTTTATTAACAGTGTTATCTCATTTTGTTTGTGATGTGACCTCTATGGATATGGCGCAATAAAGACTTTTTTATTTGCATAAAACAGTGACAACCAACAAAATATGTCAATACAATGACAACAATTTCTGAATGAACCAACAATAACAACCATCAAAATAATAATATTAAAATACGCGATACTAATATATAAATAATATGTGGTGTCTATTTAAAACCCTTAATTTGATTCGTCTAATAATATATATTTAGGGAACTAATTTCTACTATGAGACGATTTCTATAAAAAGGCGGTACACGACTATGCTGAGATGCTGACACACTTATTGTGCGGGCAGCGGGTCGGTAAGACGTATTTTTATAGGATCGCAAGCATATCTTGTCGTTTAATGTTATATCGTTGTAAACCTATTGCTTTATCGTTTTAATGTTGATCTGTTATGTATTTCGTGAATTGCTTGTAATCATGAATTATAAGATTCGTTTGTTGTGAACTGTTTAGTGTTTTAATTATTAAAATAAGGACTGAGGTTAGACTACCTGCAGTTTGGTTCTTTTATTTAAATCTACACTCCTATTTGCTAAATTCAGAAGTGCGATAGTCTCACTCCCACTATTTAATATTTGGTTTACAACGATTGGCATTTTAATTACGTGTTGTTGTTGCTCCTTTGTTTTTCTTTTATATCGGAGCAAGAGGGTAGATCGCGAATTCATAAACACGGGCGTGTTTTGTGTATAAGGCGTTCGCGATCGCGTAGTCGTAACTCTCATGGACCTAATGCGCGCCGTGCGTTGCGAAGATTGGTAGATTCAAGGCGCAGGCGTAGTGAACGAAGTCGCTCGCGGCAATGCTCGTTCGATATGGTCACGTGTCGTTAAACCGTCTGAGCAATCCACGGGTCGGGCCACGAAGCAGATCGTTGAGGCCATACATTCGTTAAATTTCCGTACCTTCGCTGAATATGCGCGTAGATCATTACTGAGTCTACAAATTGTAATTGTGTTGTTGTTGGTTCAACTTAGGATCTAACGATGTTGTTGGTTTCCTATAAGTGTTTTCTGTGCGGCAAAATAGGGCACAGAGCTAGTTATCCTAAAAAACCGAAACCTCGTTCGATAATCGATTCCTCGCCGAAGTTCAAGCCAGAACAATCGAATAAACCTGAGGATACTTTGACTTGTGTGTACTCTAAGAATGGGGTCGTGATGTTGGTAAATGTTTCGCGAAACACCGTTCACAACAGTGCGGTCAGATTAATGTTAATTCTGTTCCTTTCTATCTACTAAGTGCAGTGATATTGTTCTCGACGTGATTCAAAGGATTCCTATCCTCTCTAAGCATGGTTTTCTTGATTCAATTTTAGTCGATAATTATTTAGTTTGTCGGTACTAAAGTAAGAAACTACCGGCAACATATAACATTTGAATCGGAACATTGTAATGTGTAGAAGTCGTAAAGGAAGTGACACACCGTGTATCTTTGGTATCGAGTAACAATTAGAGTTGGTAATCGATTTTGAAACATTTTACTGCTCTAGAAGATATTTAAGTGTGGTACTTCAGATAAACAATGTGTTGATGATGTGGGTACTTCCATGTGTGACGATCGCTAGCTAGAAAAAATATCACGCCAGCTTTTAGCGGCTATTACATTACACGATTTCTCGGGCCCTGCCCGCAGAGACAGGGCAGTGTAATAAGAAACAGGGAGGCAGGGTCCCTAAACAGGGCGCTCGAGTGGTTCCGATCTCCCTAGCTCCCTGCCGCGCTGCCGATTGGGTAGTGTAATAAGAAACAGGGAGACAGGGAGCTCAGTCGCTGCGGCGCGAGCGCAGAGTTCACACGTTCGTCTTTGGATAGAAGAGGTTGAGAACTTGAGATATCTAGAAACTTAATTTTAAATCTTGATAAGAGTTTCCAGTGGCTAAGAATCGTAAAGTAACAACTATACTATGTTTTGCACTCATGCTATATCAAGATAGTTTTTTTTTCTTTAAAAGGAGCTACTAAGCTTAATAGATCGTCAAATTGGTCTGTAGTTTTGTAGGTCTGTCGAGTCCTAAACACTGAGTATTTGAATATTTGATGGTGAGTTTCTAAGGAGCAAATATTCACCCACATCCTCCTCTTCTTCCTTTTTGAATACCTCATGGTAGTAAGTGCCAAAGTCACCGCTAAAGCAACTTTCAGACTGCCTCGTTGGTCTCGCGGTTGGCGTGTGCGACTGCTGATCATGAGGTATCGGGTTCGATTCCCGGGTCAGACCAAATGTTTGTGTGATTTACAAATATTTGTTTCGGAGTTTGGGTGTTTTCTATGTAGGTATAATATGTATGTATTTACAAAAAAAAGGATATATGAATTTGTATCAGTTGTCTAGTACCCATCACACAAGCTCTGCTTAGCTTGGGACTAGATGGCGTTGTGTGTTAGATGCCTGATTTTTTATTTTTTATTTATAACTTTATGCACTATTGTACATCGGCGGACTTAATGCCCAAGGCATTCTCTACCAGTCAACCTTTGGGTGGTGTAGATATCTTGTGAGGTAGGCACACATGAAGTACATACTTAAACAGCTAAAAATGCATTACAAAGCATTACATACATAAGTCCTTATATAAATACAACAAATACATAAACTCTATATACAAATACTAAAACACTATAACTATATATAATAATAAAATAAATAAAATATTTACTATAGATACGTACACTAAGAGTTTGGAGAAAATGATGGTACATATTTATTTATTTGATGTTTCGATGAAGTCCGCGCCATAGCGACAGACGTGCACAGTCATTCACGTTCACCTTAAAACTTAGTAAAGGTCACACAGGGCGCGATTTCCAGCGTAGTGTAATAAGCGGCACCCTAACTGGTAGGCAGGGCACCCGAGAGACAGGGCCCGAGAAAACGTGTAATGTAATAGCCGCTTTTACGGGCACAATGCACTGCACCGAAACGTAAATAACGTAATGAGCGAGTCCAGAAAAGTTTGTAAGTGTAATTGTAATGTGTAATGTACACAGGTAAGGTCAAAACACATTTTCATATCGAGTTTTAATGTGTTTACATGATTTTGATGTGTGGTGTACGGAAGTAAATTATGTATGTTAAATTATGTGTAATTTAAAGCAATGCAACGTAAAGATCGCGAGTGTTTGGCGCGTCTATGCAATTGTTTTAAGAGCGACTGTCGTCGTTGGTCAAATTTTAAATTACAAATCTGTGTCTGTCACAGATTGATATTGCAAATATTTTGTTCGACGTGATGCAAAATAATTCCTTTATTTACCCCACCTATGCAGAATAAGTTAAACGTTTCTTGTTGTGGATCGTTATTTACGAAATGAGAGATATTACGAAAGGTTCTAGTTACCTTTAAATAGTGCTGGGTTGTCTATTAACTTACAAATAGTGTAAGTTTCTTATCACAAAATAGGCAGAACGATCAATAATGGTCAGGTTAGACCGAGCCTATGTAAAGATCAAGCAGTTAGTGCTTGTATTCAAGTTCAAGGAAGCGCGATATGCGAACTTTTTGTGTATCTATCGCGGGGTATAGTGATTGCATTTAATTTGATTTGATAATCAAAAGCTGTCGTTATGCGAGTAGTGACCGTAATAAGCGAACAGAGGGCCTATGTTACGTATCAAGGAGTCGTTATATACGAACTTTTTGTGCCTCTAACGCGGGGCATAGTGTCTGCATTAAAATAATCGAATGCATTTGTTATGCGGGACAAGAGACGGAAAACTGCAGTTCTGTCACTTGTAGTACTTACTTTTACATTATGCTATACGGTGTTGACTTCACTTGCGATGGCTTGAGTGCACGCTTGCGATCGTAAGGCGGAGTCACCTATGATGTGTCTACTGAGTTACCATGTTATTCAGAAAGAATTACTTTTCAGAGTACCATGATTCGCTAGATGATCAGGATCCTGAAAGATATGTCACCAGGGGTCCTCAACAGCAAGCGGCGTTGGGCGCGAGACGCTCTCTGTGTGGCGCGGCGCTGTGGCAGGGCGCGCTGTAGGCGCTCGCCGGGTTATCAAGTAACACTTTCAACATTATATAAACGCATAGTTCGTTTAAATCGTAAGTGTGGTATTGTGGCGTGTCGAATGGACACCCGACACATGTACTGGTTTCTTTGAAAGTTAGTTGATAACTTTGAATTTATTTATTGCTATTTACCTTGTTCGTTTGCGGACTATGTGTCGAACAATTACGAGTACTAGCTGTTTTTATTGTATCGTTGAAATAGACCAACGTAAAGCCTGATGGTCTTGAGGTGACCTTGATACACGGTGACTAGGACCTGACCATTGAGGGATCCGCTTATGGTACTTATGGTGGTCATCGAGGTCTGTATATGGTTGTTAGTGAGCAGCCGTGTTTGTTTATTGTGTAGTGGTTGATCGATGCATAGACTGTAGAAATCTTTGGCGGTAAACAAACTTTGTGCCTAGACTTGCAGTAACTGTTGTTATAAAGTAACACTTCCAACCACGTATAAACGCCTAGTTCGTTTAAATCTTAAGTGTGGTGGTGTAGTGAAATTTTGAAGAGTTTCAATTGTTCTGTCGGAGTTCTTAAAATATAAAAAGAGGTTAAGATAACTCAATTTGCGGGTGGTACAAATCTCGTGGGCCTCCATGGGCTATTGTTTTTAGAACACAATGCTTATAACTGACGACTCGAACGTCTGCTCTGAGTCTTTTGGTGGGTCATGGGAGCGCCACTCTAACTGTCAGTGTTCTTGTAAGAAATGTTTTAGATGGGTCTTCGCCGCCTGGACGAGGGGCGCGGCGGGAAGTGATCCGACGGAGGATGGCCGAACGGTTGTCGCAGGGCCATGCCCGGCGGGATGCTGCAGTTGGCGAAGGCGGGCATCCTCCTTGGGTCTACCAGGAGAGTGGTATGGTGTTCGTTGTCAAGTGGTTTTATGCGCCTTGCTGGCGAGCTGCTTTGCCACAAACTTTCCACATGCACATTATTTTCATTTATCGATTCCTCTATTTTAAAATTGCTATACACAAATTAATTCCAAATTTACTCAGTAACCTTCAGTATTAGTTAGGTGTGAACAATCAGCTCGCTAGCGGATGCGTTTAACTAAGCGATGAACTTTGTGTTGGATGTGCGATTCAGAGATGCCTCCATCCACACAGACATGACTGATTACAATGTATAAAGGATGTGCGATTCAGAGATGCCTCCATCCTGTAACTTCTTTCTTCTCATCAGGTTCTTCTCTCAGACTCCTTGTAGGGGTCTCGGGGTGACTTCTGCAGGTCTACGGCCTGTCAGAGTGATTCTCCGCGCCACCTGCCACAGCAGGCGGGTCACTGGGTTAGGCCCAGTTGGGCCTATTGGTAGTTCCGGGTTGTCAGTCCGGTGGGGAGAGGGCGTAACTAACGAAGTCGCAGAAGGGAACGCGCGGCAGGAACCTGTGCAACAACGTTGTTGACGTGGGGCTTCATAGAGATGTAACTTTTTACACATAAGGATGTGCGATTCAGAGATGCCTCCATCCTGTAACTACTTACACGTAAAGGATGTGCGAGTCAGAGATGCCTCCATCTTGTAACTACTTACACATAAGGATGTGCGATTCAGAGATGCCTCCATCCTGTAACTACTTACACATAGAGGATGTGCGATTCAGAGATGCCTCCATTGACACGAACATCACTGTGACTACTTACACATAAAGGATGTGCGATTCAGAGATACCTCCATCCACATAAACATGACTGTGACTACTTACACATAAAGGATGTGCGATTCAGAGATGCCTTCATCCACACGAACATCACTGTGACTACTAACACATAAAGGATGTGCGATTCAGAGATGCCTCCCTCCACATAAACATGACTGTGACTACTTACACATAAAGGATGTGCGATTCAGAGATGCCTCCATCCACACGAACATCACTGTGACTACTTACACATAAAGGATGTGCGATTCAGAGATGCCTCCATCCACACAAACATGACTGTGACTACTTACACATAAAGGATGTGCGATTCAGAGATGCCTCCATCCACACGAACACGACTGTGACTACTTACACCTAAAGAATTTGCGATTCAGAGATGCCTCCATCCACACAAACATGACTATGATTACTTACAATTCATAAAGTACGCGCGATTCAGAGATGCCTCCGTCCAAACAGACCTACTGGTCTATGAACTAAATAACTGAAGTATTGACGTACGATTCAGAGATGCCTTTTTTTTTTTTTTTTTTAACGTGTGGAAATCCCCTCGGACCTTCACCCGCGCCGGGGCTTGCGGCGGGGCGGTGTGTCGGACTCGAACCGACTAAAACCACACGGTGTGCCACTCTGCGCCTGTGAAGGGAGGCATCCGGGAACTGCAGTTATTAACACGTCCGGATCCCTCCCAGCGCTTGCCCGCACTGAAGCGGGCACCATCTGCTGTTAAAACTCTCTATTTAGGCGACGTACGGCACACGCGTACGTCGCCCCCTCGCGGGTGGCCACTAGAGCGGATGGAGGGGAAAGCCCGTCCCGACCATACGCGGCCACACTCAGGGCGGCATGAGGCGCTGATAGGCGCGCCTCCGCCGCCCGGTTCGCCGGCGGCGGATTGGGTCCGAGTGGATATCATCCTCCCGGGCCTTCTCCGCCACCTCCTTCTGCGAGATGACTTCTTCGCAGAAGGTTGCGACCGCGGTAAAACTGCTATCGCTACCGGCCATGGAGCGTATGACGGCCGGTAGCGAGAGATCTCCTCCGATGACTGCAGTGAGGGCCCGGCGCTGCGACGCCCATGCAGGGCAAATCGCCAGCGTATGCTGGGCCGAGTCCTCACTGCAGTCGCAGTGGTGGCAGGCGGGACTCAATTCCCTCCTAGCGACCGAGTGCAGGTACTTCCCGAAGCAACCGTGTCCGGAAAGGACCTGCGTCAGTCGGAAGGAAAGGGTCCCGTGCTGCCGCCCTGCCCACTCGAGGATGACCGGCTGGAGAGCCTCCACGGCGGCAAAGCCAGCACGTGGAGTCTCCAGTCGGAACGACCATCTAGCCATAGTGGCTCGACGGGCGGCTTCACGCCACTCGCGTACCTCTTCGGGCGGAGGGCGATAGCCATACTCCGCCCGATATTCAGCCACCCGTCGATAAACTTCGGCGAGCACTTCCGCCTCCAAATCCCACGGGGGTGTTCCGGCCAAGGCGCACGCCGCCTCGGTCGACACCGTGCGGTATCCGCGTATGGCTCTGACTGCCAATACCCTCTGAGGCCGCCAGAGGCGAGCCTTATTTAGGGCAGTCAGAGCCGCCACCCACACCGGTGCGCCATACAGCGCCATCGACCGGACAACCCCCGTGTATAGGAGTCTCGTTGCGACGCTGGCTCCACCCAAATTGGGCAAAAGTCGCCCAAGGGCGGAGGCAGCGTCGACCAGCTTTGGACCAAGCTGTCGGAAGTGCTCGTCGAAGAGCCACCTACCGTCGAGGATCAGGCCCAGATACCTCATCTGGGCCCGAACCGGTACGAGGACCGAGTTGACCTCTATGGAGGCGCCGGCGGGTGGACCACGACGGGGCCCATGGAACAATAGGGCCTCCGTCTTGTCCAGGGCCACCCGTAAGCCCAGCGCCTCGATGCGCCCGACCACCAGAGAAACACCCCTGGTGGCCAGGCGCGCCGCCTCTTGGAAGTTCGCCCCCCGGGCTGTGACAAGTGTGTCATCGGCGTAACAAATAACGCCCAGCCCGGGAGGCAGACGACTTCGTAGGACCCAGTCGTACCCCACGTTCCACAGGAGTGGTCCAAGGACAGACCCCTGCGGAACGCCGCACGACATGGGTCGCCGTCTCAAGACGCCCTCTCGGTCCTCGTACACGACGGTACGCTCCTCTAAATAGTCTGCCACTAGCCGCCTCAGGTACTCTGGCACCCCGTGGTAGTGGAGAGCTTCCCTGATGCAGCTAAATGGCAGACTATTGAAGGCGTTAGCGATGTCCAAGGACACGATTCAGAGATGCCTCCGTCAACCTCAGACAGAGGGGACGCCTTCTGTCTGATTTGTTCACAGGTGCAGCGTTGGATCAGTTAAAGCTTTGCGGGTTGTGAAAACAGGGACACTAATCTTGAGAGCTCTCACAAATTTTAAGTCTTCTTACATAGAATTGCATATTGTGTGTGATCTACACTATGAAAACCATTAGTGCAGTTTCTAAGGTGCGTTTATATTTCAGAAGACGAGTATGTGACCCCAACACAGGATCATCGTCAATGGCACTTCAACCCACTACTGAGATGGCTGGGCCTAGTGGCGACTCTCCAGCTGCAGGGTTGGGACCAGCCGAGCACCATGAAAACCGCGTCGAGGACGACGCTTTGTCGGGATAGGCCGAATTAGGGAACTAATTTCTACTATGAGACGATTTCTATAAAAAGGCGGTACACGACTATGCTGACACACTTATTGTGCGGGCAGCGGGTCGGTAAGACGTATTTTTATAGGATCGCAAGCATATCTTGTCGTTTAATGTCATATCGTTGTAAACCTATTGCTTTATCGTTTTAATGTTGATCTGTTATGTATTTCGTGAATTGCTTGTAATCATGAATTATAAGATTCGTTTGTTGTGAACTGTTTAGTGTTTTAATTATTAAAATAAGGACTGAGGTTAGACTACCTGCAGTTTGGTTCTTTTATTTAAATCTACACTCCTAGTTGCTAAATATATGGTGTCTATTGAAAACCCTTAATTTAATAAGTGCTTCAATTTGACAGTCAAAAGTTTGACAGGAAAGTTGGTAGAACAGTTTATTTGGGCAAAAGGAAATTGTTGTTTTTGTTATCTTCCTCCCAATTTTTCCATATTTTCTCACCGTTTATATATATATATATATATATATTATTTTTATACTAGGAAATGTATAAAGTATAGTTTGAAAAACTATTTAATACATAGATATAGGAAATATATAAATTTCCTCGGAATTGTATATAATTCCAATATCGTATTAGGAAATGTATAAAGTAAATGCTTTCGGTAATAAAACACGTTGTTAATAATATTTTTTTATTATAGCACTCTTATTATCTTAATACCGTAAAATAATAATAATATGTATATATTATTACGTTCTAACAGTTCTAACCTAACCTACCCTAAAAATAATTACCCACCAATATCTTAAATGTTTTACATTTCCGATTGCTATTTAGGAAATGTATACATTTCCTAGGAAATGTGTAATGTGTAAGTATAATATAATTTATTTCACACATTTCCGTGTTTCCGATTTTAGGAATTACATACATTTCCTAGGAATTGTATACAATGACTGATTACATACATTTCCGTTAACATATATAATATATATATACAATCGATAAGATCGTGTGATAAATTATTTTGTAAATTAGAAAGTTTAAACTCTACAAGAGTTTTAAACTTATCCCATAACCCATCTTTATTAAGTTTGTACTTCATACGAGGTTGCCTTGAAGGATTAAGAGAACTGCTAGGATGAGTGGGCATTATAAAAATTGGGAAGTGGTCACTTCCATAAGAAGATGGTAAAGTGCACCACGCCAGAGATGAAGCGAAATTAGGGGTACAAATGGTAAGGTCTATTGCACTAACATTTTCATTTGGCCCTGTACGTCGAGTTGGGGAGCCGGAGTTTAACACACAAAGGTTATGTTGGTCAAATATATCTAATAATATGTCACCACTATATGATGAAAGAGTACAACCCCAAGAAATATGGTGAGAGTTGAAATCACCTAAAATTATGAAAGGACGAGGAAGAAGAGAAACGAGATTGTTGAACTGTTGAAAAGTTGAAGAAGAGGGGGAAGGAATGTATATTGAAACAATACAAGTATTATTTATTTGTGCAGCTACTACGGAAAATTTATTAAATGTCGGAAGAGATAGGGGATAGTAAGAGACAGTGTTTCTAATGAGTAGAGCAGTCCCGCCATACCCATCAGACCTATCGTCTCTTAGACAAGAAAAACCACTGATTTTGAAGATGGAGCCTGGTTTTAACCAGGTTTCTGAGATTGCAAACAAAGAAGCTTGATATTTATTTATCAAGTAAATAATTTCGTTTTTTTTAGAAACTGCACTTCTACAGTTCCATTGTATTATGTTCTGAGTTTGTATTAACATTATTAACAGGTTTTTATACATATCTGCACCTGTATTCGTTAACTAACTGTTGATGTTTTTCTCAATCGAAACCTTTACCTAGTTTGGGGGGAGGGCGACGATTGATATATACTGTTTTTTATGTGAAGTGTGTGAAGGATAATTTTGTGTATAAGAAGACTGCGAATTTCGGTAAGCGTAAGTAGTAACCAGAGTACTAGCTATATTGGCATAAGAAGTATGAATAGGTGCAATCATTTTAGAAACTTCGCCTTATAAAATACATTTTTCTGCCTTATCAGTCTTAATTTCTTTTTGACGCAAAAATTCAGGACACAATTTAGAGGTCACAAAATGTTTAGCAGAGCAGTAGCAGCAAGATAAATTGTCTTCCTCAACATCACAAGTATAACCAATATGTTCCTGACCACACTTGTAACATTTAGGCTTGGACCGACACTGAATTTTTGTATGTCCAAAGCAACAACAATTTGTAACATTGGATAGTGGGGTACACATACAGCTCTACGGGTAAAGAGTTGTAGCACATGAATGTACGTGGAGGAAGAACTTGACCATCCAGCGTAATCACTATACTCTGCGTTGGTTTCCAAACAGGGGACCCTTCTACGATAGTCTTATAGTTTATTCTCTTAGCTTTAATAATTTTGCCAAAGTTATTAGGTACTGAAGCATTTTCGATGATTTCTTCGGGACCATTCCGATGGAACACCACGAACAAGTCCCATTCGTGTTAATTGAAAGGTTGGTATAAATGCTTTTAAATTATTTTTTGATAACTCACTATTCGAAATAAATAAATTCGCATCATGAAAATTAGGGAACATTAAAGTAATTCCATTTCTGCCAATTTTCTTAACAGATCCTTCCACAATGTTGTGAATGGAATTGGTCTTGAGAAACCTACCAAATGTGACCGGGTGTAACGTGATATTATCATTGGGCGACTTAACTTCTTTTTGGACGTGAATAACAAACGGGCCTATGTCATTGTCCTCAAACTTGGTCCTAAGCAACTTCCGATACTGAACCCTGGGGGGCCGAACCACTACTCGGTGTGACTTTATTATTAATATGTTCAACCGGGCTAACATTAGAAGAAGAATCACTATTCTCACTATTATCTGCACTAGCACAACAACAACCCTTGGTCCCATCAACAGCCTGACTGTGCTTCCTTTTCTTTTTATTGCATACTTTGCATAATTTGTGTAGCCTGGTTCTTTTGTGACCACGTTGTGCACTGGGACCATCCGTTTCCATCCCAGATTCATTAGATACAACTGTTACAAAATTAGCAGCCGGGGGTACAAAGACCCCCGGGTCCGCCAAGTCGGGCGGCTCGTTCATGAAAAAATTTAAATAACTTACCAAATCTGGTAAACTATACACTAATACTAATAATATAATACACTAAATGTAAATAATATTTACAATGTAATACAAAATTGATGAACATAACGAAAAATCAAAAAAAAAAACTAGAAAAAATGCACCGGTACGCTTGAAGTTTCCCGCACTTTGCCCTGATTTGATTTGTTGAATGTACTCTGTGTTTGTTGATTTCAATTTTAAATGTTGACATTTGTTCAGTGTTGCTAACAGTCTTAAAGTACTAAAGGAGATTGGGCAAAAATGTATGAACGTTTTGGTCTACCTATCCAACACTAACGCCCTCTGTGGAAATGGGTAGCTAATAAGTCCATAATCAAATTGTGGCTAGCGTGTAGGTCTAAAGGAATGGGAGTTTTTCTCAAATAAAAAAAAAAAGAAAATGCTTAAAATATAGGCTATAATTTTATGTTACGTTAGTTTATAGCTAATAATAGTTTAGCTTTAATTAATAGTTACATCAAGAATTATATTGTTTAGGTTAGCAGCAGGCGGTACGAAACCGTCCTGATTTCTAGCCCAACATAACTACCACAATATTGAAATTACATGTGCACAAGTACCAACAGTACGACGTCCAGTTAAACACGTACAGTAATAATATCTAAATGCCTCTCTTCCTTCTACATTTCTGTTAACTAATATATAGGTATAATACTATTTGGCTCTGGTATGGCGGGACTGTATCCTGGCCTTCAAAAGAGACACATCATTACCTACTTCTATGCCAAACAGGGCCCGATCTAGCTATTTAGCCGCTCCGGGCAATGCTAATTTTCGCCGCCCTTTACATACACTATACCATATTACTCATGAGTTAGTTATGTTGGGGGATGTTAAGTATACAAGTACCTACATAAATACGTGATATTGTTGGGATTATACCTACCTATAATATTCAGGTCAGTCTATTGGGCCTTCTGAAGAAGTATCTATACGAAAGTCGATGAGTGTTTTTATGTGAGTAAGAAGTATACAATGTATGTCTTTAAAAGAATTTCACAGAAACTACTGAATGGATTGATATCACTTTATCGACATAATTATGTACCTTTCAACTTTATCATCATCATCAATCTATAGCGACTCACTGCTGCGTATGGGCCTTTTTTCCCTTGTGCTATTTTTCCCTGTCTCGGGCTAATCTTGCTTATGTATGCTGACCCTTTAACTAAATGAATAAATCGGAATAATAAACTTTTTTCATCAAAATCGTTTCAGAAGTTGAAAAGATTAGGACCAAGCTGTTTACTTGTTTATTAAGGTCAATCGGATCATATGTATTTAGTTGAGGTTCATACGGTACGTATAAAAAGACACAACAAAAGATTTGTTTTAAAATGTAATACTTACTGACAAAAAAACAATATTATTACTACAAAACTAATCAGTCATTTTTTAAAATTACCAAGTGGTTGGGAATGTACCTCTTGAGATTAGACGCCAAATAGAGGAGATAAAGTCGAATTTGGCACCAGACTAGACATAAAAATGATAAGACAGCTCTCAACAAAGGTATTAGAACGTTAAAAAACTCAATAGATAGGTAGTCTCAATAATGCTACACTGCAAAGCAAAGTTCCAATTTTTTTTCCACCAATTACAAATGTTGTGACAGTGCAAAGCAAATTTGCACTGTCACAAAATCGACTGAATACTCTTTCTGGAAGTTTATAAAGGCGCTAGACAGGCCAAAGCAATATAAATACCCCATTAGAACTTCATCTGGCTGGACTAGGTCAAGTAAAGAATGGGCCAGTTTGTTTGCTAAACACTTAGCCGCCATTTTTACATCAAATGAAGGTAACAATGCGGAGTTCGAAAATGAAGTTGAATGTACACTGCAGTAGGACCTACAACTATGTATTCCACCAAGGCCAGTCACAGTTGGGGAACTGAAGAGAACCATAAATGGACTTCAAAACAAAAAGCCCCGGGTTTCGATCTCATCATAAAAGAAATTATAATGTAACTTTCCAGGACAGCATTGGTTTTTCTAGTCCTGCTTTACAATGGCGTACTTCGAGTACAATATTTTCCCAGATTATGGAAGGTAATGACAATCATACACAAGCCATAAAAGCCCGCTGAAGATGCGTCATCGTATAGACCAACAAGCCTCTTGCCTATGCTATCCAAGATTTTCGAGAAGATCCTCCTAACCAGAATATCACCCATACTCAACAAAAACCTGGTCATACCTAAGCAGCAGTTTGGTTTCAAACAATTCCATTCTACAGTGGAACAAGTGCATTGGGTGTGTGATAGGATATAGCAATCCTTTGAAAAAAGGGAATACTGCTCCGCTGTATTTTTAGATATTCAGGCAGCCTTTGATAAAGTGTGGGCTAAAGGACTTCTCTATAAAATAAAAGCATTTCTTCCGCGCATTTACTACCTTTTGATGGAGTCATACCTCACATACAGAATCTTCCAGGTAACAGAGGACGGAGAGCTGTCAACTATTCAAGATAAAATGGCGGGTTTTTAGTCTGTCCTTGGCTCCGTTATTATATACGATCTACACTGCTTACCTTCCAGAAACGCAAGGCGTTACTACGGCTACATTTTCTGACGACACTCTCGAAAGCAGCAGGGATTCAATTGCAGCATTCGCCGTCTTGCAAAATAACCTTGATAAGGTCAACGAATAGATCCAGAATTGAAGAATTAAAGCCAGCACTACTAAATCTGTACATATCACATTTACGCTAAGAAAGGGAAACTGTGCTCCGGTAAAATGGGCGAAAATGTCCTGCCACAGTGTGACTCTGCCCGTTATTTCGGTATGCACTTGGACAGGAGGCTGACCTGGAAGAAGCACATTAAATTAAAGCGAGACGAACTGAACATGCTGTTCAAAAACATTTACTGTTTGATGTCACGAAACTCCAAACTTTCAATTGACAACAAACTATTATTATACAAAATGGTCCTAAATAAGGGTGTATGGCGCACAGCTGTGGGGAGTGCCAGCGACTCCAATTTACAAATAATGCAAAGGATGTAAAATTACCATTTTGCATCCTTTGCATTATTTGTAAATTGGAGTTGGTGTGGTGGTGTGGAGTGGTGCATTTGAAATGGTTCTTAGGATACCTCCTAAGAACCATTTCAAATGCACCATGGTTCACCACAAACACAGAGATCCACGAAGCTCTAAGCATACTTAAGTACTGTGAAGGAAGAGCTAAAAGAAACGGGAAAGAAATATAAAACGCGGCTGGAAAATCACTCAAATGATCTGGCTACCATGTTGGCAACTATCAGCTACACTAAACGACTGAAACGCCATCATATCCAAAAGCTTCTTGACAGATGGTGAAGGATTGGGGATCTCCTGCTGAGGAGCTGCCTAGACATGATACAACGACTTCAACAAATCTACTTATAGTTTGAGACTGATTGCAGATAAGCACAAAAAAAATTGAAATTGTGTAAATTAAACAGTTTTTCAAAGAATTTTAAATCCTACCTCGTAATTATAGTAATTTTCTTCGGTACATAAAAATTTTAACTGTTCCATATCTCAAAAATTAGGTGTACTAAAAATAAGCATTTCACTGGCATAAGTTTTATTAGTGTTGAGTAGGTAGACCAATTTGTCCATTCTCCTTTCAAGATAAAAAAGTGGTGGTAAAATAGGAAATAATGTAATAATGTAATTTCAGAAACAAACAAAACTTAATTTAGAGATTTTAGTAGTTGTCCTGGTTTCTGGATGTCCTTTATTACTGAGGAATAATCTGTGCAAGAACACCTGATTAGGCGGCGACTAATTCAAAAATTTACGTACATTTAGTGTGGGACTGCTTCGTTGGTCTAACGGTTAGCGTATGCGACTGCCAATCTAGAGGTCTCAGGTTCAATTCCCGGGTCGGGCCAAGTGCTGTTAGGTTTTTCTTACAAATAATTTATAGAGGAGCCCGAAGTATGGAAGTTTGACACTGTTTCACGCCTGTGCCTCGAAGAGCACGTTAAGTCGGTCCCAGTTGTCTTCAACATCTCTGGCAACAGTTATTGGGAGGTCAGTGCCTTCAAATACACTGACAACTTGCCACTTTGTCAGTCATTTGAGGGCACTTATAAATTCGAAGATTCATGTTTCAGATAGTTTAATTGTAAAATCAAATATGACTACGGTTTCCAAGCTACATCATCTACTCCCTGGAGAGTATCTAAGAGGATGCTAAAATTATATAGTAATCGAAGTTTTATCATAAATGGATAATAGATAAAGTTCCTTCCGAATGGTACAATGTACAATGAATTCAAAAGTTTACAACACTAAGTTTCTGCATCTGTCACGACTGTCACCCGAGAAATTTTAGTGTGCGAATTGCAAAACTTGAATCAAAATAAAACTGATCGTTGATAGTTACTGATGTTGTCTTCAATAAAAAAAAAATTAAAATGGAATACTCCAAAATCTTCAGAAACAAGAAAAAATCAGAGTTCCTTATTATTAGCAGCTTTTATTGGCATACTTGAAGATGTTTTATTTTGGAAAAAAATGTGGTTCTCTTTGTCTTTCATATTTTTTATAAACATAATATTCTTGTAAGTATTTCTTGTGGCGGAGAATCTTGTAATACATCGCAAATTATTATTAATGAAAGTTTTAATATTAATTCATTTAGCTTATTTTTTTCAGTCATTCACGCATTTTTACTACCATTAATCAGCTGTTTACATAAATTGATGCGCAGTTTTGTTTTCAGTGTATGTGTTCACCGTCAACTTAACTTGGTAGAGTTTATTTTGGCTTTGAGCATAGCAATGCTTGGCACTGATGCATTTGAAAGTTGGCTAAAACACAAACATAGAACTTCTTGCCTAAAAAGATTGGCTTCCCATGAAGGCGAAAAGCTAAAATCTGTAACAGTTCGACTAAATCAATACCTGCATAAAAAATGGATTGAATATTTATATTTAAGGGAATCCAATCACACCAAAGTAAGTTTCTTTATTAACTTAATTAAACACTTTAAACTTTCATTGAAGGCAATGTTTTGTTTTCGGTAAAACCAAGATATTTTTTTCTCTAACAGAAATAATTTAAAAACCATGTGCCTATAATAATATATGTCAGATATTTGTATTATTAGTAAATGCAACATTCATTTCTTTTCTGTTTCAGGCCTTTCTATTAATCAATATAAATCTAATAATAGTGTTTGTTATTGGAAAATATATCAATGGCTATGTTTTGACATATATATTATTAATGTCAGTTTGTGTATTTTATAAAATAATTTTACCAGTATTGAAAACATTTAAGAATATAAGACAAGACTTAGGTAATATGAGTTTATACTATTTATTTTTAATATTAAAATAATATTTTCTGTTTTAATCAATATTGTTTTTTTATTTTAGAATCTGATCATGAATTGGAGGATCTTATACCAGAAGTATCAGAAGTTAATATAAAATTATTATCCATTGAGCCTGAACCAGCTCCAATTGCAGATGAGAAGCAAAGCTTTGGTAATGATAACATACCTATATAAAATCTTTACATTGCATAAAATGATCTTGGTTTTTGCTTTTGTACACTTATATCTTTCAAAGTACCCATCAGATTGTTATGTAGTAGTGGTTAATAGGCTTGTATATATAACACATGCATACAATGCTAGAGAAATGCTGAGAATTTCAAAGTTTCGCAAAATGTTAAGTTAAAACATTTTTTTTTTGTAGATTATTGGAAACCTAATGATGTTCCCTTAGCTGAATACAGTGATAGTTCTGACAATAGCAGTTCATTAGTAACAAACTTTTCAATTGAGAAAATGAATACTTTGGAAAAAGATGTTGATTCTTCAGACACCAGTGAAGATGAATACATACCTTTAGGCAAGTATATCTTACAATTATTGTATCTTTATTAGCATAATTGAATGGTACTTGGTTCAATCCATTAACATCATTAATATTAACATAACCTCTACAAATATTATCTATAGGTACATAAAAATAAATAAAATTGGATTGTCTGTTTGTAATATTAAAATAAGCGCTTTTTAATAAATGCATATCTATATATTCATATACATGGTACATGAACCAATTTTTAACCGACTTTCAAAAGGAGGAGGTTCTCAATTTCATTGTTTTTTTTTTTAATGCATGTACATTGATTACTCTGTCAATTGTGGACCGTTTTTGAAAATAATTTTTTATTCGAAAGGGTATGCTCCCCATGTGGTCCCATTGCCACCATATCAGGATCTGATGATGGGATCCCAAGGAAATCGAAGGAAACCCTCTTTTTTTTTAGGCACATAGTACCTACTATTACATTTGGCTTGGCACCGACTTCAAACCTATGAATAGGTAGCACATACAAATAAAGTTATTTTATACTTTTTAGTTTTTGAAGTACGTTTTTTTTAAACGAAGTTTTTTTTTTTTGTCTGTTTGTTCCGGGTAATCTCTGGAGCGGCTGGACCAATTTTGACGCTGATGATCTAAGAAGTAACTTAGGCTACTTTTTTTAGACTAGCTTTGTCCCACGGCGTTACCAGCGGGTCGACAATAACTGCGGGGTTCAGCTAGTAAAGAGATAAAGTTGTGAATTTGAAGGGTGTAATTTTTAGACCTACTGAACCGATTTTGAAAATTCTTTTACCAAACCAATCAAATAGAAAACCACATCGTTTGTGAATGTCATAGGCTTGATTACCGCAATATCCAACCAACTCGCAGGCAGAGCCAGGATTTTTACAAAAATTCTTAAGGAAGGTAATAAAAAGATAAAGCTATATTGTAACTAATACGTTTTGTACATATACTACCAGACCCACGCAACCTCGTTTACGTCTCCTATTGCCCATAGCGTAATAATTTTCCCCCGGTTTTGTAATATTCTCCATTGGTATCTCAGCTCCTATTGGTCTTACCGAGATGGTATATAGCCTATAGCCTTCTTGATAAATGGGCTATTGAACTGAATCAATTTTTCAAATCGGACCAGTACTTCCTGAGATTAGCGCGTTCAAGCAAACAAACTCTTTAGCTTTAAATATTAGTATATAGATATTAAAATGAAGTATTGCCCTTTGCAGACCAACAAAAAGAGCAAAAGGAGTTACAATCTACTTTAGAAATAGCAGAACCAGCCAGTACTTGGAGCAGTGCAGCATATAATACCTTTTGGAATATCACGGGTGCTGTGTCAAATATGATGTATTCAGATTCAGCAGAAACTAAAAGAAAGAGATTGTCTAGTATCGACTCATCAGATGGCTTTGAAATGATTGATAAAAATGATTTAACTTAACATTTTTAATGATTTTAAGACATTATTTTTCATATCTATTTATTGTGTGTTTTTTGTCAATTTACAATATTTAAACATTACAAGACATGTTTTCAAGTCTTGACATCATTTCTTGATGTTGTCTTTTTAAAGCCCTTAACCGCACATTATTTAAACTATTCTTAGCAACGAGACCCTCCAGCATTGGTCGGGACATCTGCAAAAATAAAGGCATTCAATTATTTGTCGTAAATTATTTTAATAACATAGTGATTTCACTTTTTTGTATTTTTTATACTGTTGCATTAGGTGCTAAGCAATTTGAAAGTATCAAGCTAAATGAAGTTCTTTTAAATAATAACTTAAATTTATTACATATCTAAAAGATACATGTCTATTTTGATACATATACAGTGGAATCCGTTTATAATGACATCGAAGGGAATTGACAATCACGTCATAATAAGCGGACGTCATATAAAGCGTTTTGTAAAAAAAATAATTCCCGCCACTATGTTACGTCGAACTTTAAAACGACTGATCCAGCTTGCAGAACAATTGAAGTCGAGAATACCAAAACGCGCGGCAAAAGCATTTGCCTTTTCCTGTAGCATAGGGCCGCTTACATATATTCCTTTGTTTCTCGTGATTTTAAACCACTGAATTAATGCTTGATCAACATTTTCTTGTTGCGATTTTCGAAGCCTCTTCGGTTTCAAAACATTGAGAGATGAGTTTGATTCTCCATTTTGTAATCTGCATGTTATTGCACCTTTCTCCTCAATCGTACATGCTTTACTGCGTTGAGATGACTTTTTTTTCAAAGAATATCATAAAAAAACAATTATGTAGGTATTCACTGAGATTCTAAACAAAATAACGAGGCACGTGCAAAACGTCGTCGGGAATCAAGGAACCATTTCCGAAGGTGTAAAGAATCATGTCGGTCGTTATAACCGGACATAATTCAAAAAAGGGGTCATAATAAGTGACATGTCACTGTAAGCGAAGTCATTATATCCGACTTTTTTACAAAGAATTTTATATGAAAACCAAACTTCGTTGTGTAATTATGTCATAATAGGCGGTTGGTCAATATAGGCGGAGTCACAATAAACGGATTCTACTGTAAATTTAAAATATATGTTTTTAATTAATGACTTTTGCCGAAGGTTATCTATTTTCCTTGATTTTGCAGTATTAGTTTATTTATTAAAATTAAATTCATTTTGTTTGTACTTTTTGTATTAATTTTTATAAGGGCCATAGGAGTTTTATTGGAGTATTTCTTTAACCACAAAAAAAATTGTAAAAATAAAATGACCCTGATATGATGAGAATATGGTCAATACTCGACAGAAACACTGTCTAACAAAAAAAAAATAGAGGTACATCAAGAAATGTTGGCAAATATTTTCTCTTAGACATTAGGTGGTTATAATTTAATTTAAAAGCAACAATTAAGTTGAGCTTTACCTTGTCAACTATATGTCCAATGGCAATAGTTCTAACAGCCGCATTGTGCTGCTTGTTAATGATGTCATCAGTTTCAATTTGTCCTACTTCATTGAAATATGCTTCATCTTCTTCCTCTTTCAATATTGCTGGCAGTTGAGTTAGTGTCTAAAAATCAATATCACTAAGTCATATAAGGACTACAGAATAGAAAAAAAGTATGATGTAAAATCAAATTACAGAGAAAAAAACTAAGACCTTGTAAAATATATAGGTATCAATTACACAGCCTTTAAATTTCTAGGTAGCCTACTAAACACTATATTGTTTAATATAATTCACTATGTACCAAAAGAAATTGTAATAATTATCAGATGGAGATTATTAAATTTGTACTCGAATAATACAGGAAGCATATAACATGTACTTACTTCTAAGTTGTTTATCAATAAAGAGTCATTATTGTTTATTATTTCCATTTCAATTTCTCTCCTGCCCTGGCTTGAACCATCATTTACAGATTGGAAACAAGTAATTTGAATCTAAAAAAAATATTTAGGATAAGGAAAAACATATCTTATAAGGAACTGTATATGTATGTATATTCAATTTTGAGAGGATACAATGGTATTATCTGTTACTTTTTCCTTACCATTGCAAAAATTGCTCTGGAAGTTTGGTCTTCATTGGTGCAAATTAAAATTGTAGGTACTTACAATTCTAAGAAGCATACAATTTCATATCATTTTAGATAATCTAAAAAAGACATAGAAAAAAAGAGCCTATCAAATCTTATATCAATGAGTTGACTATTGATAAATTTTCATATGTTAAATATTTGTGTGATTTGACTGCCTCAGAGGCACAGTGGTAGCGTATTTGAATACTGTGCTTGAGGCCTCAGGTTTGATTTCCGGGTCGGACCAAATATTTATATTATCTGCAAATATTTCTTTCAGAGTTTTGATGGTTTCTATATATGACATGTCTATAATTTTGACTGCACGTTTGGCCTAGTGGTTTAACGGTCACCACGCCGTTTCCTACTTCGCCAAGTGTCGTGGGTTCAAATCCCACGTAGGACAACACTTTGTGTGATTCACAAATTGTTGTTCTGAGTCTGGGTGTTCTTTGTGTCCGTTTCATGTATGTTTGTAAAGTCCCCCGCGACACAGGATTTATTCCTAGTGCGGGAGTTGTCTTTTAAAATAAATAAAAAAAAAAAAAAAGTATATTATATGTAGTTTTGTCAGTTGTTTAGTACTCATAATAGAAGCTCTGCTTAGCTTGGGACTAGATGGCATTGTGTTAGTTGTTCAAAAATATTTATTTGTTTAGGTACTAGTTGTTGCCCGCAGCTCAGCCCGCGTGTATGTCGGTTATCGCTACAAATAGTAGTCTATGTGGTATTCTGATATATAAGCTATATAACTAAAGTATCATCCAAATCCATTAGTTCATCCATTCCAGTAGTTTTTGAGTGAAAGACTAATGAACATCCATCCATCCATACTTACAAACTTTCGCGTTTATAATCTTATATTAGTATAGATTATAATGCTATATTTCTTGTTAAAGATTTAAATATTACTGAGAAACTTTTCACAGTTTAATAGTTACCGAAGGAGCTTTTGTTGATTGATCTGTTAAAAATACTGCAAAAATTATCCCAACAAAACTAGAATCCATTCTTTGATACATTGACTGTGTTGCTAGATCTGAAACGATTGGAATATATGAATTTCTATTTTTTATATCATAAATCATTTCAGGTATAATCTAAGTACACTTACCAACATGCGATGGCCATACTGTAATATGAGGGTGTGAATGATACCATCCCACTACCCTAAGAGGTCTATTGACTTCAGTCGCTAATTCCTCTGCACGTAGGGTAGCTTGCACCAATTGCTCTTCTGATATTTCTACGCGATCTGGCTTTTTATCCAAACGTCTTAATATTACAGAAGAGGATATAGTCACTAAAGTGCCATCATTATGTACCTATTATCAAAACAGATAAACAATAGAATGTTATATTGGAATAAAATTATACCAAATTTTATGTCTTACCTCGCCTAAAAGCAGTCCCATAATTTCTTCTTTTTCTGTTGATAATGCATGCTGAACGCAAACCAGCGCAACGTCAGAGGACAGCAATACTTTATTAAGCATATTTGAATTTTTTATTTATATTTTAATATAAGCCGTACGTTTAGTTCCTTCATATAAGTTTTCCTTGTCCTTTATAATTGAGTTAAACACAACTCTACAATTACTTTGTGAATCATAAAACAACAAATGTCGATAATCTGTTTCTTGACAGTCAATCAGGTGTCTCACTCAGTACATACAAAATTGACTTGACACATGCAAATCAGTCAAGTTTAAATTGAAGCGAGCTGACTATCGTACCAGGGGCGTAAAATTAGCGTACACGGACCGAAATTGGCCGAAATTATCGTACTATCGTATTATTATTATTTTTTATTATCGTCGTATTTTAATATTTTTTTCGCGAAAGTAAAGAAATACGTTGATACGTCTGCTCGTTTGCCCCCTATTCAATACGAAAAAAAAATGCCCATTCAATCTATTTTGCAAATTTAAACAATTTTGACAGAAAATACGTAGATTCTGGGACTAAAGTACGTAGGTTTGCAGAAAAGACATAAAATATGTAGATATACGTAAAAAGACATAGAGTTGGCAACACTGATCAAACTTATTCGCTTGTATTCTTGGTAAATGCTAACCAATGAGAAGGCATGTACGGCAGAATAAAGTTACAGTCCAGGTGGAGGTACTTCTCACAGCGGATCATAAAAGAACCAATAGAAATAGAGAATTTGTATTTCCCGGTATTTCTCCAATATTTTATTGGACAAAATAATCGAGCGGGAGAAAAATGTAACTTCTGAAAGTGTTAACTATATTGCGCCTACTTTATATTGCATAAAATAAATTCTCAAATTTTGCATCACGATGGAAGTTTTCGTACAATCTGCGTACGATAATAATGTGCTATCGTACATCGTACGTAGGCATGAAATTATCGTACATGTACGATAATTATCGTACCCGAACGCTGATGCAAATGTCAAATTTAGAAATAATGATGCCAGTTTGCGATTCCTACGATGCCGGTTTTTTGATTCGTAACATTTAACTGTTATGACCTTAGAGCGTAATTTATCTGAAAGGGCAGACGAACGTGCGGAAAGCGTGATCTGAGTAGAGAGAGACTGAGTTTAGGTAGTGTCTGTCTCTCTAACGCAATCTTCTGATTGATTGGTGTATTTCCCGCCAAAAAGTCATGCGAAGTTTTGGTGCTTAGATTGATTTTTTACCGTTATTTTTATTACACCATTTTGTCAAGTTTTGTTTTATGTATTTACAAAAAAAAAAAAAGTATATATGTATTTGTATCAGTTGTCTAGTACCCATAACACAAGCTCTGCTTAGCTTGGGACTAGATGGCGTTGTGTGTTAGATGTCCGAAATATTTATTTATTTATTTATTTTATTTATTTTTTAAACTGCTAACATTGATGAAATGTCATATGTCATGTCAACTCATGTCATTAAAGTGACTAAAGTGTCATTGGCTGATAGAAAATAACAATTTTACTTCCTGCGATTAATCAACGGTGATTATTTATAAAGGATAATTACTATCTTGTCTAGTTTATGCTTATTTTTATTTTAATATAAGTGACGCTAATACAATCTCACTTACAATGACAACAAACACATACGAGAAATGTTCAAGTAAAGATGGGGCTCGGCTGTATAAGAGTAAAGACTACGCCAATAAAATATCGCTGAATTTACACAATTTGAAACGTGATGGAAGATTTTGTGATATAGATTTAGTATCGGGCTCAACAAGGGTTAAGGTATATAGACTAGAATTACATTACATTTTTTACAATGGTTTCAAATATTGTAACTCCAAATTAATGTATTGAAGTTGCCATAGACTTGAAAAATAATAACGCTGTTACCTGTGAATTTAAATAGAAAGTAACATACAGAACACAACTCTAAGACACAGAAAAGTCAATATTTGAATTGATCAGGCTACCTATCAACTCATACCAATATTATGCTAACAAATTCAATATATTATTTTATAAGTTATTTTTTCTTTAATGTCAATAAAGCTAATTAGTTTGTTATTGTAAAGTTTTAAAGAAAATAATATTATCTTGATATTACAGGCACATCGTGTAGTGCTTGCAGCTAGCTGTGCATATTTTGATGCTATGTTTAATGTTGGTTTAGAAGAAAGTCAGAAAGGAAATGTTGCCCTTCCAAGTGTCCCTCCAGATATCTTGCCTATGATCATAGACTTTATATATACAGGTAATGAATTTTAAAAGTTCACAACCCAAGAAATTGCCATTCTGATTTTAAATTAAACTAAGACTTCTAATTTTAAATTAAGTTTATATATTTTTTTTTTTTTTGGATTAGCTTAACACCTTAATCACAGTTCGTAGGGTGCCCCACGAACTCAATAATTAGTAGCACAAGTCCACATTGAACCATGCCCTACTCTGCTCAACAGTCACACAAACATAGGAATTTAAACTGCATTGTTAAATGTGACAAAAAATGGATTTTGTTTGATAATTACAGCAGCAATTCAGAACTTAAACAGTATCTTAAATGAAAACTTACCCCTAGAAAGTGATGATCCCCTTTGGGTAGTGTAGCGCCAGAGAGAGTCACCACAGCTCCAAAAGAGATAAAAATAAGGCAGATGTGTATTGTGAAGAACTGAACAGCTGCTCCTACACAACACCACTTGACCTCATACTGCACAGCAGATGGTCTCGAAGTTTCAACAGATGGGGTTGGTATCTCTCGGTCATCAGAGGTTTTTACGAACTCTTACTCACTTTTAAAGAATTTGGATAACTTCTTGGTGAGAAAAAAATCCAAATTCCAATTTACACTACGCTTTTATAGGTTTTTCAGCCTGTCACGGTTGAAGGGAGACCTCCGGAAGACTGGCTATACATCCAAGTGATGAGATGTCTCAAGGAAATCGCCACTGACAAGAAGATGTTCAAGACATTGCACTGGCAGTGGCATCTACATCAATGGCGAATACATCGCTCACTTGCGATTAGCAGAAGACCGTTATCATGGCCAATTTTCTGCAAGTTCTACAACAGATGCTGAATGACTTGGCTGACTCTTCTGTACGCATCAGCCTAGACAATGCCGTTCTCGAAAACGTTCAAAAATATGTTTACCTCGGGCAACCGCAGAACAGATAACCATTGGGGTCATGGCGACTTGTTATAGCAGCAACAAAATACATCATCTGTGAAAATTTCAACTGTCTCGCTATCACAGTTCATTAGATACAGTCTGGTGACAGATATACAGACGGACAGCGGAGTCTTAGTAATAGAGTCCCGTTTTTACCCTTTGGGTATGGAACCCTAAAAAAGTTAAATTATTTGTTAAGCGTGTGTGCGTAGAAAATGGCACGTAAGTCGTCATCCTAGCGATAAAACAGCGTTAAATAAAGCAATTGTAGAGTTAAAGAATATGATTAGGGATGCTAATGAATAACACTCCAAACAAAATTGGAGTCACTTACAGCAACTACCTCAACCAATTACTCGCTGTGGAGGATGGCCAAAGCATATAATAGACCTCAGGAATCTAAACCACCTTTAAAACACGGGAACATATGGGCTAGAACTAATAAACAAAAAGCTGACTTATTTGCTGAGCATCTAGCAGAAGTATTTACGCCAAACAATATGGTTGGTAACAACCCCGAGTTGCTTAAACAATCCGTACCAGAGGCAAATCTTGAATCTAATGCACCTATAAAACTTGTAACCCCGCAAGAAGTGTGGAGATTGATTAAAACCCTTGACAATAAAAAAGCGCCAGGATTTGACCTCATCACAAAGGAAGTTCTCCGAGAGCTACCAAGAAAAGCCATTATACTTTTGACTACGCTGTTTAATGCTATGCTGAGGCTGCAGTACTTCCCAACCATCTGGAAAGTATCCCAGATCATAATGATCTACAAATATGGCAAGCCTCCACACGATCGATCATCCTACAGACCAATAAGCTTGTTACCCGTAATGTCCAAGATTTTTGAAAAAGTCCTACTAAGCAGAATAACACCAACCCTCCAAGAACGAAAAATTATTCCAGACCACCAGTTTGGCTTCAGGGCACAACACGCTACAATAGAGCAAGCCCATAGAGTGTGCACCACTATAAGGAAAACCTTAGAGAACAAAGAATATTGCTCATCAGCATTTCTAGACATTCAGCAGGCTTTTGATAAGGTATGGCACGAAGGCTTGCTATATAAAATTAAGCAGATCCTTCCACACAGCTTTTACTTGATTCTAAAATATTCTGCGTGAAAGAAACAGGCGAGACTTCCGGCTTCTACAATATTAATGCGGGAGTCCCTCAAGGATCAGTACTCGGACCAACTCTCTACACAATATACACAGCAGACTTACCAACTCCACCTGGTGTCATTATAGCAACATTCGCAGACGACACAGCGGTTCTTGCGAGCGACAAAGATCCAAAGCGAGCCTCAGACCTGCTTCAAGACGCACTTAACGAAGTCCACAATTGGCTACAGGACTGGAGGATAAAAGCAAGTGCCTCTAAATCAGCCCAAATAACATTCACTCTTCGTCAGGGTAACTGTCCGCAAGTAAAACTCGGCGAAAATATCTTGCCGCAACGTGAGTGTGTGAAGTACCTGGGCTTACATATAGACCGCCGCTTGACCTGGAAAAACCATATCAAAGCAAAACGCGATGAGATTTCTATTCGACACAAAAACCCTATACTGGATGCTAGGACGAAATTCCAAATTATCACTGGACAACAAGCTTCTGATATATCAGACGATAATTAAACCAACCTGGATGTACGGCATTCAATTGTGGGGCTCCGCAAAAGACTCCAATATTAATGTCATACAGAGAGCTCAGAACAAAATCCTAAGGTCGATAGCAAATGTACCGTGGTTTGTTACCAATGCGGAACTGCATCAACAGCTCTCAGTGAAAACAGTGAGGGAGGAAATACGACATGCCTCCGAGAACTATATGGAAAGGTTAAAACATCACCCAAATGAGTTGGCACGCCAGCTGACCATAAAAAACTACACAAACCGGCTGAAAAGATTTGATATCTTAGGACTACAGACCCGTCAGTAGCTTAAGCTACCATGCACGAGTAGTTGCTCTCGCTGGAGAGCACACTCTACACGTCACTAAGCTCGAACAACACATCTGCTCATAGTCCTAGGACTGATTGCCGATACAATATCAACAAAAAAAAAAATTGTTAAAAAGGGTAATTATATTATGAGATCATGGTCGAGGAAATGACTAGAAAGAGAATGTTTCAAATAGTTTTTAATTTATTAAATTTTAAATAATTGTTCCCTTTCCTAAGAAAAACTACCATCAAGCCAGGTTTACTTGCTTGTGCTGCTATTAACAAACTTCTCAGCTCCAGGTGAGCTGTCACCACTTAGTTTTGCATCATATTGTACCGTCCGCAAACGAAACCAAAACAGACCACAAAATAATTAAGGAAAGTACATATTAACAACTCAACTATATGTAGATAGGAATATATGTGCATGCATAAAGTAACAGTGTACGGACACATCTCACACACATACCGATACCCGATCTCTACCGTGGGAGAGCCACGCTTTGGCATGAATGGGCCGGCTCGCCCGGATTTATACCACGGCCTCACAGAAAACCGGTGTGAAATAGCGCTTGCCGTGTGTTTCACCGAGTGAGTGAGGATACCGGAGGCCCATACCCCAACCCCTCCCCACATCCCTTTCCCCAACCCCAAAGGTCGGAAACGCACTTGTGACGCCTATGGTGTTGCGGGTGTCCATGGGCGGCGGTGATAGGTCTGCTCATTTGCAACCAATTCCATAACAAAATAAATTAAAGAAATACTCCTTTTATATCAGACATTTCCCGAATTGTTTGATTGCACGGCTAAATGCTATTCTAGCCTTTCGATAATCAAATATGTTAATACGACAATTTTCTCCATCATCATACACCAGGATTGTAATGTTCTACTACAATTGTTTTAGGTGAAATAATAATTGATAAAGGAACTGTACAACACTTATTAATTGCTGCTGATATGCTACAGCTAAGAGAATTGGTCACCGGTTGTGGAGAATTTTTAAGAAGAGAACTGCATCCATCAAATGCCTTAGGAATATTTCGGTAAATTTTATCTTTATAGTTTTTAATCGTAATTTATTTTTATATACTCGTAGTAGGTCATTAACATGAAGTTAGAGTATTTGTAACTTGATATTGTGTTAATCATGTTTTAGTATACACCAATAAAATAAATTGCTTTCATCAAATTAGGTTTGCAGAAGCTCACAACAGCATAGAGTTGGTAAAAGAGGCACTAGAGCATGTTCACTCCAACTGGAATACTGTATCTAACGGTGATGAGCTTTTAGAATTGCCATTACCACAGCTAATAACTTTGCTTGCATCTGAACAATTAAAAGTTGACAATGAAGCACAGGTATGTTCTCATGCGAGTAGCTTTAAGTCATTAAATATCCTTTACACTTAATAAGCGCATTCGTAAGCCAGTAATTAAATAAAACCATTGAAATTTATTTTCATTCTGAACAGGTACCAAGCACTACAAATCAATATAGCTTTTTTTTATACATTCACCATAAATATTTATTTATGTAGTTCCAGTTAATATTATTATTGTTGAACAATGCTAAAATATTTGTATTTATGCTGTCGACAATTTCAGGTTTTATATCCGGCTCTCCGATGGTTAGAGCACGACCCAGCATGTCGTAGACGTCACTGCTTTGAAGTATTAAGTCACATACGCTTACCGCTTATCTCGCCAGAAGTTTTAGATCAAGCGATAAAAAATATACAAGATCCCTCTTTAGCAGTGGCGCTAAGAACAATCTCTAAGGATATGGTAAGAATTATGATTTGACTTTATACTTAATTTCTTCGATATAAAGTCGAGTTTTAAATGCGCACACACGCTTGAAACGCTTTTGAAGGCCGTTTAACATTGTTCAAAAGAGCACGCGTTACTCTCGCGGAAATGGCTTATTTTAATAACAGCAAACCGTTTTAATATAAGTCCGTATGAGGTTTTTATAAAACGCGAGTTCAGTGACATGTTATTTCATGCATTGCCCGAATGTTCCTTATGAATTGAATAAAAGTGTAAAATAAAAAAATAGGTTTAAACCTGGACGTGCTAGAAAATGATCATAATTATTGAATTCTAGGTCCATGTCAATTTGTGACCAGCTACAGGCCGATTCAAATTTATCAGTTAGTTGATAAAACTAAAACATTAAAAACTTATATTAAGGTAGCCATACACGTTAGGATATTGTGTACCTGGCAGGTTTGCCTGTACAGTTGAACTCTAAAGATAAACCGGAGCGTGTATGTTGCACAACTGTGTAGGTAAACCTGTCAGGTACATATTAACTTGTATGGCTAGCTTTACACTTAAGTTCCTCTACTCGGTTATAAATTAATTCAAGAAAACAAAATATTTATCGAAAAATATAATTATTATCTATATACACACATCAAAAGTGTCTAGGGATCAACATATGTGTCTAGGGATCAACATATATTTTTGCAATAACTTTTCTCCTGATTGATATTAATTAAAATTTTCTTTAAGGATTCATCAAATAAAGTGTTTTCGTTTGTCACAGTAACGATAAACCAAGTCACCTTTGCATTAATAAAGAAATTTGCCATTTTCCTAATAAAAGGATTTTTGACATTTGAACCACTAACATTAAAGTTCGAAAAAAAGACTGAAATAACAGTTTTCTTTAAAATTTTATTAGGTAACTTAAACAATTAATAATCCGTGTTTCTACCGCGAACACTAACACAAGAACATCGGTTTGGCATACTCAAAACGAGTTCATCCAAATCACGCTGTGGAATGGCCGCCCATGTTCGTTGCAACAACAAAAAAAGGTCTTCTTGCGACTGGATACCCTCCATATTCGGCAGAGCTCTTCTCTGTAGCATATCCCATGCATGCTCAATCGGGTTCAAGTCTGGCGACTGAGCAGGCCAGGGCCAAAGCCACATCTCAATCTCAAGAAATCCGCATAAAAATGCTTGATCCCTAGACACTTTTGATGTGTGTACTAATACTAGCTGATCCGGCAAACGTTGTTTTGCCATAAAAAAATTGGGGTATAAAAAATAGATGTTGGTCGATTCTCAGACCTACCCGATATGCACACCAAATTTCATAAAAATCGGTCCAGCCGTTTCAGAGGAGTATGGTAACTAACATTGTGACACGAGAATTTTATATATAAGATTATAAACGCGAAAATTTGTAAGTATGGATGGATGGATGGATGGATGTTTGTTACTCTTTCACGCAAAAATAACACATAGGCTACTATTTGCCGCGATGACTGACATATACGCGGGTAGAGCCACAAGCACCACTAGTGTAATAATATAATAGGTCTTACCTATGAAATTGCCGTTTTGTATGCAATAAGTGAAAGTACTTATTTTTTCAAACTTTTTTATTTCTGTTATTCGAAGCAATCACCCATGCAATCGACGCATCTGTGTCAACGCATTGGCAGTTTATTGATGCCCTTCTTGTAAAAATCAGCTGGACGGGAGGCAACAAACTCTTCAAAGGCATTTTGTACTGCCTCTCGGGAATTGAATTTTTTACCCTCTAAAAGTTGTCTAAATTTTGGAAAAAGTAGTAGTCGGTAGGTGTAAGGTCTGGTGAGTATGGCGGATGAGGGAGAGCTTCCAACCCCAGCTCTTCCCGTTCAGCTGATTTTTACAAGAAGGGCATCAATAAACTGCCAATGTGTTGGCAAAGATGCTTCGATTGCATGGGTGATTACTTCGAATAACAGAAATAAAAAAGTTTGAAAAAATAAGTACTTTCACTTATTGCATACAAAACGGCAATTTCATAGGTAAAGACCTAATATTATTGATGAAGCCTAGTCGTAATATAAAGAAACTAGCGGACCCGGCGAACTTCGTACCGCCATATTTACATATCTGTATTAGCTTCCCACAGGCAGTGTACAGTCGCGGACAAAAAAAAACTTTTCCCGTTATCTTCAGGATAAAAAGTATCCTATGTCCTACCTCGTAGTATGAACTCAAATCATGCCAAGTGTCATTTGAATCCGTTCAGTAGTTTCGGCGTGATGTGCGGCCAAGATACAGACAGACAGACAGACAAAAATGAAAAAAAAAAACAGTTTTGGCTTCAGTATCGATTATAGAGAGCCCTCCAAAAATTTTTTTCAAAATATCTTTAATGTACAGAATTGGACCCGTTACATTTTTATTATAAGTATATAGATTAGTACTTGCTATGGACAATATATATGAGTACAACGTAGAGTTTACCTCCTGCAGAAGTCTGGTCGAGGTGCTTTGGTAGCGCTGACTGTGGAGCCACGTCAACGCGCGAGACGTGTCTTGTTGGTCATTGGTGGGTCATGTCGCGACAAAATTGGACACCCATCTGTCGCGACTGACGATATTCTCTCTACAGTGCTCAAATTTGATTTACACAAACGGTAATAATTAGCATATTATTTATTATTAGTCTAGTATAAATAATTTATCTTTAAATTGAAAATGGATATAATTTCTAGAGAATGGGAGGAGTTAGGATCAATGGGCATACCGCGAATCCAACCCGGCGTCGCAACTTTGAATGGTCGAGTGTACGCCGTTGGAGGAGAACAAGGAAGTCAAATACTCGCCAATGGAGAGGCTTATGATCCACAGGTTGTCGATAACCTATTATTTAACCCCCCATTTAAAGTGACTGTGACGATTTTATATTAGAATTTTAGAACGGCATGGTATTTTTCAGACTGATAAATGGACAAATATTGCACCTATGAAAGAAGCGCGATGTGAATTCGGATTAACGGCCTGGAATGGTAATTTATATGCTTTTGGAGGATGGATCGGATCTGACATGGGAGCGTCAGTAGAAGTATACGATCCAATTGGCGATGAGTGGACATTAGTAGGGAAAATGCCTGAACCTCGGTTTGGCATGGGTGTTGTTAATTATAAAGGTAATTGTTATTATCAACCGTTTATACGTTGAACTGTTGAATATGTTCATCAATAAGATACTAAGTTCTTTTCAGGTCTCATATACATCGTAGGAGGATGTACACACACTTGGAGACATACTAAAGACTTATTATGCTATAATCCTGCTACTCGTAAGTGGCACAAGTTGACCCCGATGCATCGCGATCGTAGTCAAGCGGCAGCAGTCGTTCTAGATAACTACCTGTACGTTATTGGCGGTAACGCGCCTAGGCGGTTAGTGCTCACATCAGTAGAAAGATACAGCTTTGATGAGGTAAACCTTTTAAAGTTTTTCAATAAAAATAAGTATTTATTTTGCCACGGTAAAATTACATGGTACATG
This sequence comes from Diaphora mendica, assembly GCA_949125395.1. Classification (NCBI taxonomy): domain Eukaryota; kingdom Metazoa; phylum Arthropoda; class Insecta; order Lepidoptera; family Erebidae; genus Diaphora; species Diaphora mendica. The sequence goes on from OX421318.1 coordinate 15,803,744, forward strand.
GACCCAATGATGCATCTAAGCATCTAAATAAGCCGCCATAATGTGGGTCACCATGCTGCATTGTTATACTAGGCATGCCTTTTAAGTTCTGTCGTTTCCCGGCAATTTTGAATTTAGAACTGTTCTATATTCGAATGTGTTTAAATTTTGAATCTCAAAACAGTTGAAAGTATGTATTAGGATTAATGCTATTGTTTAGTCACAGCGTCGATTGTAATCTGTCAGGTTACGTACGAAAATGAATCTTTCTAAGGAAAATGTTCGTGCAATAATTTTCTACAACTTTAGAAGAGGGCTGACACAGCTTCAGTGTTTTGAAGAGCTAACATCTGTGTTCAGTGATGAAGCCCCATGTCTGCTGACTGTCGAACGCTGGTATTTAGAATTCCAGCGTGGACATACTAGTGTTAGTGACAAATCTCGCGAAGGACGCCCAAAATCCGCCTTCACTGAAGATAACATCATTGCTGTGAGACAACTAATTCAGAAGATCTTGCATTAAGCGCTTGTTGTGAGAAAGCTAGTCTGCCGTTGGATACCGCATCTGCTTTCCGACGATTACAAGGCGGCTCGCGTCAGATGGTGTAAGAAAACTCTGCAAAGGTTCAACCGAGGAGAGTCAAATCACGTCTACGACATCATCAGTGGTGACGAATCTTGGATCTATGCCTACGATCCTGATTCCAAACAACAATCTACAATCTGGGTCTTTCAAGACGAGCCAAAGTCGACTAAAGTTGTTCGTTCTCGAAGAACTTCAAAGATGGAGGCCACGTTCCTTGGAAAAACCGGCCATGTTGCGACTATTGCCCTTGAAGATCGTAGAACGGTTAACCCAGAGTGGTAGGCCACAGTTTGTTTACCACAAGTCATCGCCGAACTTTGAAAATCTAATTCAAAGTGACGCATCATCATGCACCACGACAATGCAAGCTCACACAGCGCTCGTCAAACGATTTAGTATTTGAAGCAGGAATAAGTAGAAATTCTTGACCATCCTCCATACAGTCCTGACCTAAGCCCTAACGATTTCTTCACATTTCCTAAAATTAAGAAGAGTCTTCGTGGTCGAAGGTTCCAGTCCGGTGAAGAAGCAGTCGACGCTTTCAAGTCAACCATTTTGAACACCCCCATTTTGGAGTGGAATAAATGTTATAATAACTGGTTTGAGCGAATGGAAAAGTGTATTAAGCTACGTGATGAATACTTTGAAAAACAAACGACAAAACTTAAAAGGCATGCCTCGTATTGTCTGCATTCACATTGAGTATTATTATAGTGACCACTACTCTTGGATTCTGCTCATATCTTCCATCAGGCAGAGTAGGGTCACTTTGGCAGGCTCAGTTAAAAAAAACATCATCTAGGTACAATCATTGCATTGGTCTCATCGGTCTGTCGCCGCTATTACGCTTATCGGTAGTTTTTTTGTTTATCATCTTTCTGTTTCTATCCAAATTTTATTTGTGTTCAGCGCAATGGGATAATGATATCTGAATCTGGATGAGTTTGAAACGCGTTTTAATTGCTACATTTTTCAATGTTCTCGCCGGCAGACAACCCAGGATTTAAGAATTAAACCAATATTATAAGCGCGAAAGTATGTAAGCGTTTGATACAGACATTCCTTACTTCTACACGCCCAAACTGCTATAATAATTTAGATAAAATTTGGTATAAAGGTAGTTGAACACAGTTATTTTTCATTTTTTTTTCCTTTGGATAATTTGATCGAACGAGAATAGTTACTGGTCGATGTGATGACGGTATATCTGAGTGGTGACGGATTCAGAATACGAAGTGTTATCACTCTTTTTCATTCCATGAGTGTCGTAAGAGCAGACTAACGGAGCAATCTACAAGAGTGCGAAGAGAATTAAAACTTGACGTCCCTTATAAGGAGAAGCGATGACGGGTATGACGTGTCTGCAGGACGTGTGGGAGGAGGTGGCGAGCCTGAAGTACGCGCGCGCGGGTTGCGCGGCGGGCGCGGCGGAGGGCGTGCTGGTGGTGGCGGGCGGCGACAGCGAGAGCGCCCGCGAGCGCGCCTTCTACCGCGCGCGCACCACGCTGGCCAGCGTCGAGCTGTACGAGCCGCGCGCCGACGTGTGGCGCGCCGGCCCGCCGCTCCCGCACTCGCGCGCCGAGGCCGGCGCCGCGCTGCTCTGACACCCGCACCCGCACACGCCGCACGTTACCTACTACCGTTCCCGGCGCGACTTCAAAGCGATGCTGTAGACGCGTCCACCGTCTCATTCGACGGCAGTGTTTACGTTTTATACGCCGCACGTTACCTACTATCGTTCCCGGCGCGACTTCAAAGCGATGCTGTAGACGCGTCCACCGTCTCATTCGACGGCAGTGTTTACGTTTTACACGCCGCACGTTACCTACTATCGTTCCCGGCGCGACTTCAAAGCGATGCTGTAGACGCGTCCACCGTCTCATTCGACGGCAGTGTTTACGTTTTATACGCCGCACGTTACCTACAATCGTTCCCGGCGCGACTTCAAAGCAATGCTGTAGACGCGCCCACCGTTTCTTACCAGTGTTACGTTTTAGAACTCTTTTACGCATTTCGTGAACGTACAAATGTTTTAACGCGAATGCTGTTTGCGAATCTGATTAATGTATAAATAGTGTAAAACGTATTTCTTACCTTTTTTAAAAACCGGGAAACACTTGTCGATCCCTGACCGTCGTAATAAAATAAGAAACTTTAGCTCCTCATGTCAAACATGAAAGCTCGCAAAATTTAAGGCTGAGACTGCACTTCCAGTAGAATCTAATTCTTGCATCTCATTTCAAAAAGTAAAACGGAAACCATGCTTATATAGCAGAAATTGTTCTTCACAAAGTTCGCAATTGAGTTTTAACTTTAGCCGAGCTTATGTCTCAGGAGCTAGTTAGTAATACCTAGTCGGTAGCTTTATTTTACACCAACATTGTATTTAATATGTAACATATCTAATAATACTTATGTTTTGTTTTATATTTATCTCCTGGGAATGCGTAAGAAATGTTTACTTAATCGGTTACAGGAGTATTAAATTCATTACTTTTTTCTGTAAATAAAAAAGTGCAGAATTATTGACAAACTTGTATGCCAATCTGGATTGAAAAGTAAGTAAATGTGACTAATTATAGAATTTTAAATGCGCGTACAGGACAGATGCACATACAAATCATAATGCAAGAAAAATTTTTGGTCAAAAACTTGTAGTTATTAAGAGCTTACATAGGATCTTAAAATCGCGTGATAAAGTAAAACAAAAATTAATTATGGAAGGTAGAAGTCGGAAGGTTAAACCGAAGAGTTTCTAAGATTTCCGTGCGAAACCAGGGCGGTTCGCTAGTTACGAATAAAAGTGTACTAACGCATACGTGTAAATAAGCATTAGGTACTCAAGAATGGAACTGGACTGAATTTAAATGCTAAGAATTACGTGAATTATGAACTATGTGTTTTTATCATCTTGATGTACTGTAGGATATATGATAGTGAAATATACATATTGTAGTAGAAGTTAACATAATAATAATAACAACATATATGTGATGTACATATTTCGAATATAAAGTCATACTTATGGTATCTATGAAGTATTTCCTAATTTATCCCATTAGCCACTAAATTGAACGAGGAAAAAGCTCCTAGAGATTGGATCCCCAATGGGAATCAAGACCTATTTCCTTGAAGCTGTGTCTGATAAGTCGATCGAATTTTTTGTGATTCGATACAACAGTAAATGGATCACGTGGCACTTTGAGAGTAACAAAGTTTGCAATCGGAAGGACAGAAACATTGTGATTAGTATTGATAACGAACTTGTAGATGTTTATGTAATCGATTTATCGTAATCTTGCATTTATATAAAAAATTATAGAATAAATAAATGGGCTATTGGTAAATAATTTTTGAATAAATGTTGTGTTCCCCACATCATCAATCTCATTTAAATTATTCGTGCACTTTGTAGTTGAGACTAAAATTGGGCCAAAAATATTTTATATATATATTTCTAGACTGTAAAATTTATCTTTGTATAACCCATGCATTACGTATTTATGTTAACGACATTTTAATGTTTTGATAACGGAAGTTTTGATACTTGTATGTTTTTATGTTATTCTATAATAACATTTACCTATCAAAAGATAGACCCTTCCAACATTATTTAAATTATTTTCTTATTTATTGCGTATATTATATAATGTGTTCAAATTAGTATTTACTCAAATGTATAAGAATGTAAGCTTACGTTTTTGGCTGCCGCAAAGTAGTGTTATTTACATATTTTCAAATAACATAAGCCAAGTGATATTAATAAATCAAATATAACAACTTAAGAATTAAAATATTATTTAATATTTTTATTAAAGATGGTTTTATTTATTTACTTTGCTTAGCGTCAAGGCTGTTTCGTTATACAGAAATTCTTTTCTTGTGAATGGTCGGCTTGAAGTCAGGGCCGAAATTCGAGGACAAACCGACCTGAGGAGGTGCTCATTCCTGACGGGCCACGGCCCAACAATATGTTTAGTTATATGCTCTTTTCAGTGTAAATGGAATATCTAAATGTGATTTCCAACGAGAATCATTTAAAAAAACTGCAGTTTAAAGTATTTAATTAAGTTTATATGTATTAACTATACCATTTTCACGCAGTTGGAATTCAGTATTTTCTTCAATTATAACTTGTCTAATGATGTACGAAAATGTTTTGTTCAAAAATCGTTGACTTCACATATTGAATAAAATATTTTGTTTTATGTACACAAGTCAAAATTTAAATAAAACAACTTAATAGATTTTGGTAAATTATTTGTGGGTTGATAAAGATTTGTCAAATTATTGTGATCATTACAGGGTCGACAGAAGGTACATTTTTGAAAGCTTTCTTTTTATATGTAACTTATACTCATTTCTGTTAAAGTATTTTAGCCTTGATAAGAAATGAAAGGTGTTTCGGAAGTACTAAACAGTAAACGCTGGGAATTTGCAGTCTAAAACATTTTTTATGTCTTCAGCTAAATAAAGTCTTCCAAGTAATCCTTCGAACAAGGATGCTGGCCTGTCAGGTCGGTGTAACTCTGTTCCCTGTCGTTCCACGGCGCACCACTCCAGAAAACAACAAGCTCGATATAGATACATGGGATTCTGAAATGTACAACATATAAACATATCATTTTTTTTTAATGGAATTGGCGGGCAAACGAACAGACGTATCGCCAGATGGTAACCGATTACCGCCGCCCATGGACACCTGCAACACCAGAAGCGTCACAAGTGCGTTGCCGGCCTTTTGGGGATGGGGGGGGAGGTAGGGGGATTGGGTTATAGGCCTCCGGTATCCTCACTCACTAGCTGAAACAGCGCAAGCACTATTTCACACCGGTTTTCTGTGAGGCCGTGGCATCACTCCGGTCGAGCCGGCCCATTCATGCCGACGCGCGCTCTCCCACGGTGAAAATTAAGAATTTAAAAATATAACGTTACTAGTTTCGTATGTTGCTATATGGGGCCATCTAGAGTAGGATTTATGTAAATAATGTATATGTGTAGGATTGAGAATATCAAACATAGTTAAAAATGCGAGGGTATTAAATTAACCAAAAATTACAACTAATAAGTATTCAAGAATAGTTTAAACCTAAATTATGTAGTTACTATTCAGATAACGACGATTATTATTATACGGGAATAATAATTATCCAAAGATTTGCACAAATTAAACATCCAGAGAGTTCGAGGTTAAGCGCGGAGTGGTACACAAGCAGAGCACCGAGCCACGCCATAGCCAAAACTGCCGGAGAAACGGTGGCTCAGCCCTTTATGAGGAGAAAGCACAACAAGGTTCGTAGTCTAAAGAGTGGGGGAATCGAATGACGTTACTGGCGCACGTGTTGTATGGCGTACGACGTGTGCATCTGGACTGAGGGCCCATTTTTTAAATTTAGCCGAAACGCTATAAAATTCAAATAGGAATTAGTTAAAAATTGTTAAAATCCAAAGCAATGGGTCATAAATTTCTAAAACGTGAAATAAAGCAGTTATAATCAAATACCTTGGGCCCTCAGTTCAGACGCTTGCAAAAATGACATAGCCTAGATCTCAGAAAGTACTGCCTCTAGGTCAATGCTTTTTATTTTAGAATTTAGTAAAGAATTTCTTAAAAGTTTTAAGAAAATCCCAAAACTGTAGAATGCGACATTACGGATTTATGGCGGCATAATATAGGGCCCTCAGTTCAGTAATATCTCTACGGAGGAATCGGCAAAAAATGCAATTATCTGAACAAATACGTAACTAAAACTTTCATCTTAAAAATTGGCTTCTGTCTCAATTTTTCTTTTTAACTAATTCACAAAGGGTTTTAACTAAAATATTATAAAGTTTTAGTAACGTATTTGTTCAGATAATTGCATTATTTGCCGATTCCTCCGTAGAGACATTACCGAACTGAGGGCCCTATTAGTATGCCGCCATAAATCCGTAATGTCGTATTCTACAGTTTTTAGATTTTCTTAAAACTTTTAAGAAATTCTTAACTAAATTCTAAAATAAAAAGCATTGACCTAGAGGCAGTACTTTCTGAGATCTAGGCTATGTCATTTTTGCAAGCGTCTGAACTGAGGGCCCAAGGTATTTGATTATAACTGCTTTATTTCACGTTTTAGAAATTTATGACTCATTGCTTTAGATTTTTACTATTTTTAACTAATTCCTATTTGAATTTTATACCGTTTCACCAAAATTTAAAAATGGGCCCTCAGTCTAGATGCACACGCGTACGACGACGGTGCAGACACCGATATATTATGCATGGCATACATGTTAATAATAATAACATTTCGAACATCTCGTACATCAAGAAGTAATTAACACATCGAATCGAATTTGTACTATGAAAGCTAGTTTGACTGTCTCAGTGGCGCAGCGGTAGCGTATGCGACTGCTGTTCCAGAGGTCTCGGGTTCTATTCCCGGGTCGGACCAAATGTTTGTATGATCTGCAAACATTAGCAAAAATAGAATCGAATTGACAAAGTATTTTTTTATTTGGCAATGTATTTTTTTATTTAAATAAGATAAGAACATACCTTAGTGACTTGATACATCTGCAGAAATGAGTAAGCATTACCACTAACTCCATGACACAAGCTGTATCCCTTAGTACTGAGACCCCGTTCCCATATAACTTCACATGATTGCTGGGCTATTTTCATATATTTATTGTCTTCAAAAACCTGGAATGTTTTAGCTTAGTTAAAAAGCAGCCTAAATAAACACCAAATTGCGGTATACATGAAAAAAACAGAATTTGGAGTAATAAAACAAGTTTCTTTTTTCTCTAATTCTGTGTCGTTAATTAATATAATCGACGTGTTCTTGACAACGACGACGATGAACACGTTTTTAATTGTTTGCTACCCAAATAGGAACATCATCATTAGCGCAGTCCACTGCTGGACAAAGGCCTCGCCAATTGCAAGCCACTTCGTTCGATCCTCGGCAAAATAAAAACATGGCCCTGTAAATAATAAAAATTAATATAACCCCAAAATGCCACTGTTTGCAGGACTACTGGTATAGTTATCAACTAGAGCTTTTCGTGGTATAAGGGGTTTAACAAGAAGACAGAAGCAGGTGGCCCGCCCCTGTAGGTAAGTGACTATCACCGCATATGGATACCTGCGATTCAAGAACTACAAGTACTTTGCTGTCTTTTGAGTCACCCCCGTGACTATCACCGCATATGGATACCTGCGATTTAAGAACTACGAGTACGTTGCTGTATTTTGAGTCAATCGCCTCCCCCCCCCCCCTATCCATATGCAGTCAATTTGAATTCACTCTCAGGCCGTGGTATCAGTAATACCCCGATCGAGCAGGTCCATGTGTGGCGAAGCATCGCTCTCCTACGGTGAAGTTCTGCAAACGCGTCTTTTGTGAGTATTATGTATGTTATTAAATGATCACTTACCTCAGCAGCTAGGGTACACAATGGTATAAAACCAGGCGCTCCATGACACCACTGCACCAGCCTATCTCCAGAAGCACTACCCACGGATGATGGGAAATTGCCACTCGTGAATCTTTGACTCAATAGCCAATTGATGGTTGGTTTCACTAAACATTTTATATCCATTATATTAATGTACGCACGGGCCTGTGAAAATGGTGTTAGGTACAGATTTAAAAAATCGTTAATAATAATAATAATTCTTTATTAAATGGCAACTAGGCCCAATATGTTAGTAACAATTTACTTACGTCTAATATTAGTAACATAAAATATAATGATTACACACTTCCTGACCTCACTAGGACTGTCATTGCATGACGTAACCAGGGTGCCTCAAGTCTGTTGCTTAGCATCATTAGGATACCGTTGGAACCAGACCGCATTCTTGTAAGCAGCGAGTTGGTTTTAATTCGGATAATTGAGTAAAAATCGTTTGTTCGCTCTGTGGCGAACATCCCGGATACGCTACAGAAACGCGGTAGTCCCAACAGCATCCTAAAGCAATTGTTGTATTGCACCTTGAGTGTCTCCAGCGATTGCTTGGTATACTTTGTCCACAGATTGCTCGTATACAGAGTCTGACAATATGCTTTAAAGAGAGTGATCTTAACCTCTCGACTACACTTAGCAAACCTGTGTACCAGCATGTTACCCCTGACCGCCAGAGACCTTCGTTCACGTTCAATATCAGCATCGTCTCTAAGGTCCCTGGTAACGATGTGCCCAAGGTATTTAAATTGAGAAACTCTTTCGAGTCGTACACCGTTCAGTCTAATAACTGGATCATGCGGCACATTCCTATCGGAGGCCTCAAAGACCATGCAAACACTCTTCTTTACATTATGCACTAGTCCATGTTTAACCGCATATTGTTCACAAATATGTAGCAACTCTCTTATCGAGCTGGCCGTTGGGCCCAATAGAACCATGTCATCTGCATAGCTTATGTTGTTTACACAAACATCATCCACCCAACAACCCACACGTTTACTACTGAGCTCAACGATCAGCTCGTTTATGTATAAATTAAATAACATAGGGGAGGTCAATCCCCCCTGCCTTACCCCAGATTCTAATCTATAGGCATCCATCGGACAGTCCATCTCCCCAACGCACATGGTTTGTTTGATTATTGTACCAATATTGAAATAGCGTTGTGAGTTCGCTGGGTATACCTACTTCCCTCATCTTCCTCCAGAGGACGTCGTAGGATACAAGGTCGAACGCCCTAGAAAGGTCAAGGAAGCACGCATACACGGAGGTGCTCCTGTCCACATAGTATTGTGCAGTCTGCTTGAGAGCTAAAATTGCGCTCTCAGTGGATAGATTGGGCCTAAACCCAAACTGAGCATCATTTAATTTTACATATTTACTTAATTCATTATCAAGCAGACTGTCCAACACCTTTGCCATTACTGTAGCCAGAGATATAGGTCTGTAGTTGGATGGATCAGAAACATCACCTGTCCTGACCTTCACAATCGGTACGACGATAGTTCTTATCATTTCTGATGGTAAATAGGAATGACTAATACAGAGTGTGAAAAACATGGACAACAAACTAGGCAAATGCACACCTGCATGTTTTAGCGTTAATGTATCCCTAAATGTAATAAATTTTGACTATTGACGATGATGATGACGTTTCTCAATTTAAAATCTTGACGCTTCATAATTATTAACCTATATAAACATTATAAATTATAATAGGTACTTGCTGCACCCCGCGCACAGTGGGACAAAGTCCCGATTTCGTGGTCAAAACTCCCAAATTACTTATATATATGAGGGTTTTCATGGTCGCTGATTACGAATCTGATGTCCGATTTGAAAAATTCAAAATGGCGGCTCCAATATGGCGGACTTAAAATTCGAATTTCTATTAATTTGACTGAAATTGGTTACTCGGGGGTTTTTGGGATCGCTGATTACGATACTGAAGTTAGATGTTCAAAATTCTAAATGGCGGATCCAATATGGCGGACTTAAAATTCGAATTTCTATTAATTTGACTGAAATTGGTTACTCGGGGGGTTTTGGGATCGCTGATTACGAATCTGAAGTCAGATGTTCAAAATTCAAATGGCGGTTCCAAAATAGCGGCCACAACTGTTAATATGTTGAAAATATGAAGTGAAATCTCATGTAATTTAGTTTTCGAGGTCATTGCTTACGATTTAGGAATTAAATTAGTGCAAAAACATCGTAAAAGTATTGTAAAATTGACATTATCAATAAAAAAAACAGAAATCTGTAATTTTTTTTTTTTTAATTTATGCATTTTTTATGAAGTAACTTAATATGGGAAAGTGGTATAAGATTAGGTAAATTTCAACCATTCTTTACTATTGTTTAGAAACTTTTCTTGGTCTCTATTTGCTGCTCTCCATCTCGATCGAAAATTTGCAAATAACAGCCCTAACGACTTTTCATCCTCGTATACTTGTATCACATCTTTGGTTTTTTTTAAATTGCATCTTTCAAAACGTCAATGACGAATTTCTGTTCATTTTTATACTGTCTTTCACCATAAAGAAAACATCTTTGCTTGGCAATTACAGATTTGGAGATTTAAAAGACTCTGTAAAATACCAATAAACATGTACCTACAGAATTAAGCGATATTATTCAAAAATTATTTTTATACTTAACAAAACTATATATACTAAGTATTTGAAATCCATTATTATTTCAGATTTTTAGATTTCTCACTAACATAATAACGAAATATACTAAAATCATATATTACTACTTAATGATAATTTTCTAATTCCTCCGCGTTCCTCCATCAAACTTAGTCTCACTATACAGGGTGGATATGACAAAACGATATTTAACGAAACCGCGGGCCATTCAAATATGTCTGTTGACTTTGGGATTGTTAAATTTATTTGAAAATTGAAATTTAAAAAATGAAACTTTCAAACAAACTAAATGCCTAAAAATATTAAAACCGATAAGAACAAAATTTGCAATTTATTATTTATTAACCTACGTGCATACGAGTACAGCTGAGGGGCATGGCATGGCGGCTACGTCAAACGTCGCCCGCGCGGTGCTGCCGCCTAATTATTGTAATAATAATTTACATGTATTTAAACAATCACAATATTTCACAATAATATCACAAAACATGAAATTCAATTAATTATAATTTAAATTTTTCAATTCTCAATGAATACACAGATCTTTTTTAATAATGTAATTTTTTCGCAATTTTGCAAATTAGTAAGTAGGTAGGTACAAATAAGTACTACTACTACTAGTTAGGTACTAACAAATAGCTTTGCAAATAAGTAATAACAAAAAGTATGTCTTACGGGCAACGTCTTACAAAAAGTATATATATATCATTTACAAGTAAGTAAGCCATAGATCTATTCACAAAGTTCTAAAGAAAACAAGCTTAAACCTTTAAATACAAGTAAGTACAGGCTTTATTATATATTATATATATATATATAATATATAGGAGCAGCTGTACGCAAACTACATGTCAGTGTAGGAACGTAAAGCCAGAGCGGCATTTCCTCGGCATTCTCCATAAATTAATATCATATCCGAGTATTCACTAGCCGTATAACCAAATCGAGGCATAGTTTCATTTACACTCACACAAAGTAATCGTTAAATAACAACTAAGTACTAACAAACCTAACTAATGTGTCCTGTCCTGTCACTATTAAAGCAGTTTTTCGCACTAATGCCTTTAAAATACCTATTATTTATTAATAATTAAAACAAACAGTACATAGGGCTTCCGCGCCGGCTACTTCAAACGTGCAACGACGCAAACACGTCACGGGTTCGCGTATTGCGACACACTGACCAAATAATCAAATGCAGTTTTTTACGCTTGAAATTAGAAAAGGATAGAAAATATATTTTCGGTTGACCCTTCTACTCTCCCGGGTGATTCCTTCCAGCAATACCTACCTATTGTTTTTAACTATTTTGTGATTACGTGTGTGAGGATCTTATTGCTCAGACATAAGGTATATTTTAGAGTGAAAATTATTTGAGTAGTTAGACCTAAGGTTGTTAACCCGTTGATGATAGCGTTGCATTGAACACATCGTGTAGTAAATTTCAAAAACGAAAAGTAGTGTCCTGTGGCTAAACTACTGAACAGATTTCATTGAAACTTTGTAGGTGGACTTGTAACGTGTGTAGGTATACCTAGTTAAAAAAACACTTGCTTTGTGGTATCCACCTTGTATAAGGAGCACTCCTGAGCAGCCAGTTTTTTAATATGTTATATTTAACACTATACACTATCAGTTCGTTTTAGAAACAAGGTCGAGACTTGCGAAGACATTTTTAAAACTCCATTAGAAAATCGATTTTAGATAAAAAGTGTACAATTTTTTTTGTTGACTTATCACGAGATTTAAATATTACAAACATAAAATCAGCAATAAGTTTGCATAACCATCTATTATACATACCTCCAGAAAGTGATTCCATGTTGCCGAATTTCAATTGAAATAGTTTCTTCAGTTTCACAGCACTTCAAAACAGGCAAGAATTTTTCGACGCGATTTTACACTTGTTTCGTGTGTAATGAGCGTAGGCTGAATGTCGACCTATGTCGAGGCGAGCCTAGAGGAGGAATATACCTGTCCTGTCCGGAATTTTGTTCTAGGACTATCCGTAAACAAGATCTGAACGTATATAGACGAATATATACAACTCAAAAATTTGAGTTTTGACCATGATTTTATGGATTTGATCCACTGTGCCGCGGTGTTACCGCGTTGTTGTTGTACGTTTACATTAAAAGAAAAGTCATTAAATAAAAAAATGATTTTTTCATAAAGCTGTTAATTTGAAGTTACAAACAGACACTTCAATTTTATTTGTAGAGTAGGTATATTGCTATGAACTTTCTTCAACTTCAATTAAATGCACGAATCTAAATATCCCTATACTTTTATTTTAATCACAGTTTCTTATTTTTCAAATGGTTGATTTCAAATAAAACGACATGAAGAATACCTAATTATTAGAGAGACAGTTACCTGCAGTAAAATATAAAGGATACCAGCCATTCCATGCGCTGCGCCAAAATATACTTTATCATGCCATTGCCACAACATTGGGCTTTCAGAACTCCTGTGAGCTGCAAATTCTTTGCCCGACTTCAGGATACTAGAAATCACCTGAAATTAAAAATAATATGTTGTGTCCCATGTAACAAATCTAAATATAGCTATTATAAACAACGAAACATATTTGTTATAACTAAATCTAAATTTCTTTAAAAATAAAAATTAATCACCGAAATGTGTGTACGCGCATAACATTCGATCCACTGCACGGACTGCACCAGATTGGATAATTCTTTTTAGGGTTCCGTGCCAATGGCAAAAAACGGAACCCTTATAGACTCGTCATGTCTGTCTGTCTCTCCGTCCGTATGTCACAGCCACTTTATTCCGAAACTATAAGAACTATAGGTTGAAACTTGGTAAGTAGATGTATTCTTATTCTGTGAACCGCATTAAGATTTTCACATAAAAATAAAAAAAAACAATAAATTTTGGGGGTCTTAAAAAAAAACTTAGAACTGAAACTGAAAAAAAAATTTCATCAAACCCATACGTGAGGGGTATCTATGGATAGGTCTTCAAAAATGGAACTACAAGAACTTTTATATTATGTTACTTGCTGCTTCGGAACCCTTCATGGCCGAGTCCGACTCGCACTTGGCCGCTTTTTTTTGTGTTTGTTGTTGTCAGGACAAGGTTTGCAGAAGTAAATTAAAAGAAAACCTGAAGTGTTTTATGTTTTTTTCAGTCCGTGACTGTACACTACCCCTTGGGAATCTGAAGCGGGCATAAATAATAAAATAAATACTTAAATCAATATTTCGGACATCTAACACACAACGCCATCTAGTCCCAAGCTAAGCAGAGCTTGTGTTATGGGTACTAGACAACTGATACAAATACATATATACTTTTTTTTGTAAATACATACATTTTATAAATAGAAAAAAAAACTTCGTTTAAAAAACCGACTTCAAAAACTAAAAAGTATAAAATAACTTAATTTGTATGTGCTACCTACTCATAGGTTTGAAGTCGGTGCCAAGCCAAATGTAATAGTAGGTACCACACTCCAAGGGCGGATCCAGCTTTGGCGCCAGAGGGGGCGGGGTCATAAAATCGTGGCCAAGTCACAAAAAATCATAATTTAATTTTGATAATAAATCTTAACAGATAAAAAGTAGGTATTTTAATAATGTATGTAAGTGTAATAATGTAAGTATTGTACTTGGTTTGCCCGGGCTGATTCCGCACTTGAGCGTTGACGCCCAGGCTTCCCCTCGTTTTGGGGGGGTGGGGGGGATAAAAATTGCGTTCAATAATGCTCGCGATCCTGGAACATCAGGGGATGGTATAGTAACCATCCCCTGATGTTGCGTCGAGACAGCAAAGCCAGCCTTGCTCTTCTTGACCGAGACGCAGATATCGTCTCCAGCGGACACTCCTACCACCATAAATACTCACCCTGGGTACGGACTAGAACACTCCTTCATGTCTAAGGCCGGAGTGTGCGTGTACGTTTGAGACGATATTAGTTTTCGTCACCTCATCAATCTTGAAGGTAGGGACTTCTCAATGTTACGATTCCGTGTAGGCGACCTTGTCAGCGACGACCGCCCCTGCCTTTATAGATCGCATAGCGGTGATGCCGAAACTGAGCGATTCATTAAGCACATCCAGATGGCTACAGACTTCGTGCAGCAGCAGATCCCGTCCGCAGAGATCGTCTTACTTGGTGATTTTCTCTCGCCGCGATCGCGAGTTGCACGCAGCTGCCGTGTGTAGCACTACAAATCAACAGACTGTGTTGCGCTACATTCCTACCCTTGGAGAGAGGTCTGCTTCTCGCCGGATAATCCCAACACTGCTGCTGATTCTGTTGCTGATGTGGTGGTTCAGGGTGTGGAGCTTTTTATTTCATCCTCTGTGGTCCCCATTGTTGGCAAATATCGGCCCTGGTTTGGTCCATCTTCCAAAAAGGCTTCTCGAAGGAAGCAGAGCTCGAAAAAGGAGTACAACTTTGCCTCCAGGCCTCAAGAGAGACATTGCAAGGGCGAAGTTGGAGCACATTGCTAGGATTCGCGTTTTCCTGTGGGAACTCGGGCGTTCTAGTCTCTTGCCAAGGCTATCGAAGAGGATTTCGGTAAGCCATCCTTTCCACCTCTACACATAGGAAATAATTCGTTGGCCTGTGGCAAAGGAGAAAGCCGATCTTCTGGCCAAACTTATACCTACCTACCATACCGCGGTGCGAGAGCTGTATGCTGGATATCCAGTTCTACCAACGCTCAGTGCGTTTAGCACTTATATCCCTAGATATACATAAGTCGAGGGGCCCTGATATTGTGTTGAAGATGTACGCTCCAGAGTTGGCTCCGTTCTTAACGCGTCTTTTTCAGCTGTCCTACTCTTCTTGCGTAGTCTCATTAGACATATGCTGGTGTCCCCCAAGGTTGTATGCTATCGCCTACTTTGTTCCTCCTCCATATTAATGACATGTTGCAAATTAGCGGCATTCATTGTTATTCGGATGACAGCATGGCCGATGCTCTCGATACCGGCCGCACTAATAGTTCTCGGAAAAAACGTCATTGAGAGTCGAAACAAACTTGTGTCTGAAATTGAAACTCTTTGGAAAAGGTCTGGTAGACTTAATTTTAATTTCGGCCTCGAAGAAGTTTGGCGTGCTCAACTGATCGAGACAGTATTTCACTCCGGCCCACCGCCTTCGGCTTTATAAGGCGCAGGTTTGGCCTCATATGGAATACTGTCCTCATTTATGGGCGGGGGCACCCCATTACCAACTCCTCCCTCTGGACCGCATTCAACGGAGAGCAACTCGAATCGACTGCCAGGAATTTTCAATTCGGCTGGACTCTTTGGCGCTGCGTAGAGATGTGGCTTCGCTATGCATCTTCTATCGCATTTACTATGGGGAGTGCTCCGACGAATTGTTTGGACTGATTCCCGCCGCCTCTTTCCGTCATCGTCCTTCGCGACAGCAGTTTCATCCCCATCGTTTAGACGGTTGGCAGTCCACAACTGTGCGCTTTTCTAGAAACTTTCTGCCTCGCACAACAAAACTGTGGAAAGAACTGTCGCCTGCGGTATTCCCGGACCAATACGACCTTCAAACTTTCAGGAAAAGAACGTAGGTACTCCTTTTTAAAAGGCCGGCGACACACTTGTGACGCGTCTAGTGTTGCGGGTGTTCATGGGTGGCGGTAATTGCTTACCATCAGGCGATCCGTCTGCTCGTTTATCACATAAAAAAACTTTGCCTCTTGACAATTGCCTTAACTTTATTGCAGGCGCTCACGTAAATTTGAGGGTTTCCTTCGATTTCCTTGGGATACCATCATCAGATCCTGATATGGTGGCCATGGAACCACATGGGGAACATACCCTTTCGAATACAAAAATAATTTTCAAAATCGGTCCACAATTGACGGAGTAATCAATGTACATACATAAAAGAAAAAAAACAATGAAATTGAGAACCTCATCCTTTTGGAAGTCGGTTAAAAACACAGGTAAATACTAAAAGAAGTTTTGAAATTTATAAAATATTGGGCTATAATAAATTACAGAAACTTCAATATTTATTGTATGTAGCTTACTACCACAAGAAAACTTGTAGTAACTCAGTAACTGTGTCGGCACCTAGTGGCATCTAAGAATTTTATTCCCAATTGCCACACAATTTTATCTGTCTTGGTATTTTAACGTACTTTGCATATTGTCTATTCACTATTCTCTCTTTAATTTCTTAGAGTAATAGTAAAAAAGTACCATTTCGAAGTGACTTGCGGGTATAATATCTTCTTCGGGAATATGTTTACTAACAAACAATAACGCATAGAGATATCCAGATTTGCCATACAAAATTTCATCTGGAGAATCGTTCAATAATGAGATCAAAGCCTGCAGCCTGAAAAGTTAATCAATAGTTAATAAAAACATAATTGAAAGCAATGTGTCGTAAAAACCGGTCACCGGTCTAGTGCGAGTTACGACTCTCGTAGTAGCTTATGGAAAGCTACTTCAATTTCATTAAAATGATTAATTAATTATATCAGAAGAATTGACTGGCTTTTTGTAATATATTTTGGGGGTCTAAGGTACCCAAAGAAAGAGGTTTCATAAATGTCTTCTATCTAAAATACATAAGTAGAACTTTTATAACTTGTAATGTAACTTTAATGTTCAATCCTTTCGCCAATGTAGCGTTCACCGTGTGAAATTTGCAATGTCTATAGGACGTTCGAAATCTAACATTTAATATCAATGTAATTACAAGGAACAGAAATGCTAAAAATATTTAAATTTAAGCAGGTATAAAAACCTAAGCTAAAAAAATAGTAGCTAATAGAAAATCAAGAAACAGCTAAGATCACAGAACCACTTACCTTTGAGCTAAAGTTTCGTAATCGGGCAAGGTCTCTGGACGTCTGTCGCCTAGTTTGTAAGCTATAATAGTCGCTATAGCAAGTGGGCCGGCATCCCCACATAGGAAGCTTATTCTCCGTCCTTTTAAATTCTGAACATCGATGTACTTCGCAGCTGTCTGCAGATAAACTACCATTAAGTCTCACATGCTTTTTTTGGTTAATTGCCTATCTTCAAGTATTCCAAGAGTATTTTCAGACCCCAAAAGTATTGTTTCAACATTTTACTTTTTAATTTTTTTTTAGTTTTTTTTTATATATTTGGCAGAAATATACAAGGAAATTAGTCCCCATAATTTAGTCGCCTTGTACGCACGTCATCTCCGCTATGAAATAAGGTGGATTAAATTACGCAAGTACGCAACTAATATTAACTTCAGTTGCAATTTACCTGAAGATATTCAGGGTTGTCTGGTTTTCTGATTCCTTGCATTAAATAATATAACGCCATTCCAGCTGAGCCTGTGTATATAGTGCCATCATAGAAAATATCCTTTTGCATTTTGGATTTTAGAAGTTGAAATTTCAATTGTTTAAATTTATCCAATTTCAGTGAAAATATTTCAGATATCTGAAAAAAAAAATTGTCGCGTTTATCACGTGTTCTCATTTGTTATATATAATACATGTATAAAAAATCTTAAGATTTCCTGAATTGAGGTAGGTAGGGCCGCTTCCTAAATAAGACTCGACTCGGTTCACGACCCGCAATGCGATGACTTTGATGCTCATTGAGGGGAAGGTAAAGAGAGTTTTCACATTATCCGATCCGATATCGATGTCGGGCGCCGATACGATATCAGAGGAAGTAAGGTGTGAGGATTATATAGGGATACGCACGGTCCTTTGTGTGCTGATTCACTTAGCTGAAACACCGTGCAAGGGCGAAATACCTATCCTTCATGAAATTGACGTCAGCGGTCAAGTGCTCTGTGCCTCAGCGGAAAGAATGTCTTGAACGACTACGCGAGGGCAAGCCACGATGGTTTTGGAAAGCACCGCTTTGAATCTGTTGGAGAAACATCACATAGATACTCTTTCCTACCGGATAAAGCAGGTAATCACCAGTTATGGGTAGATTGGATAATGTCGCAAGCCTAGAGCTTATACATATATGTGGTTCTAAGCGAAGACCTGACGAGCACCGTGCGTTTTGCTTAATAGACGACCTAATTTGTTATGTAGAAAATACAGTCCTTTATGGGGTAGGTACATCTTAAGCCCTTGAAATGACAAAACACGGTGAGATGTTGGTCGTTTCGATTCCTACATCCCACCTTGCCGTTTTTCCCCGGTCCCAAAAAGGCAGAGATAACAAGTCGCTCCCAGGCTACTTCTCTCAATAGGTACACATAAGAAAACAGCATCTTACACGATTATCATTTAACTTTAATACAAACGTGCCAGATTCGAGTGTTTGTTATGTAGGAGCGGTTACAGGTAAACAAAAGATATCAATTTGTTTTTAATATTTGTAAAAATTAAAAACAAATAGATACATATCTTTTTTTTTTATTGGTAAATCTATTGGGATGACAATATTTGTTCTGTTCTTATGTTCTGTGTAGTTAACTCCTATCGGTCTAACGTTTGCTAATCTAATTATTTTATCAACTTTGGACATGCTGATAAACAAAGGATAGTAAACTTTTATTTACTGTCTTTTAGGACTAGTGTTCCGAGAAGAAGAAAAGAATTTCACGTACCTATCAATTTTTAGAGATTCGTTTTTTTTTATCATTTATGACTTTTGATATCTTCTTAATTAATAGGTATATCTAGTTTATAAAGAAGAAATACCTTTATAACAAGGTGCAACTTAAAAATGAAAATGATCAACATGAAAAAAAGCTTTTCTATTTAGGTAATGTGTGCAACTCCACTGGGATAGACTAAACTTACGCCGTTTCAATACAAATGCAGCTAAGCACACCTCGAGAATTCGAGCTATAAACTTTGGTCGACTCTCGGTCAGGATGCTATTTTGGAGATCAGATAAGACGCAACAACAGATGTACCTATAGATCTACCACTACATGTTATCTTGCGCGCTACGGGAAGACTATTAATTCTCTCCTACTTTTTTCACCGCCTCTTTAGTCAATATTAGGTAGGCGTACATTGGTTTCCCGTTTGTATATTCCATGTTATTTTCAAAGCAACCTTGTCAGGACCTTCATCAAACCACGTGTAACATCTGTTTAATACGGGTGCAACTGATAGCTGTAGAGCCTGCATAGAGACGGCACAGACGAAGCACATATACTTCTGTAATGCGGATCTGCATGTGGGCTAATACCAATTACCAGTCCAAACAATTGAAGTCACCTCGAGGACTAGCCCTAAAGGTCGAGAGATTCGAGATGGTAATAATTGCCAGTTATACCAGCACGATGTGTATAATAGTCGTACGACTACGAGTATTATACACAGCTATATTTATACGTATGTATATCACAGTAGTCTCATTCCGTTCAGTTGTAATGCTCCAGAGAGAGCTCTGTATAGCACGTCGACGGCAACAATTCATCGACGGCGCCAGACTGGAGACTGCAGGTGGCAGATAAAATTGTTGGTAAGGCCCTTCATCGAATCGAGGGGAAACTTTGAAATCTATCGTGCGGGTCGTCCCAAAGTAGTGCACCAAGGCAATCAGGGTGGTTTGTAGTGGAAGCATCATATCGATGGCGTCCCCGGGGGAGCCGGAGATCCGAACGGATTTTAAGTCCCGTTGCCAAAATAACCTCATTATAATTATAATGTATATGACTAGACGCCGCAGTTTATAAAATCACCATTAGGTGATCGCTAAAATCAAATCTAAAAAATAATTATATTTTTTATTTTTAGACAACTTTACAATTCGATGCTCGAAGCTCGTACAATTGGGGGAGAAGGGAGAATGATTTCTAGTGATATTTACAAACTAGCTGAGCCCCGCGGTGTTACCCGCGGTACAACAACAACCGCGGGAAACGCCGCGGGGCAAAGTTAGTCTAAAAAAGTAGCCTAATTAGCATTAGCATTAGCTATCTACTAGTGAAAGTCCCGTCAAAATCGGTCTAGCCGTTCCAGAGATTAGCCGGAACAAACAGACAGACGGACGCCGGTGAGACAGACAGACAGACAAAAATTGTAAACAATGATATTTTGGTACATGTACCGTGTATACCTACATAATATATACATATATGCATTTAGTAAAAAGCGGTTATTAAACGGTTTTATTTAGCTTGCCCTGGTTGTTTATTTGTTTTTTTTAATATGACACAGACACTCCAATTTTCTTTATTTATTTGTATAGATTCTGCCATCCACATTAGCAAAGAACTGTAAAGAGCCTATGACCAGGCGCGTTTTCTTGGTCACAGGGGACACGAAAAACAGCCCCCTCCCAAATCGTACACATGTAATTTTTTCCAACTGCTACTAGAACCTGTTTTTTTTTCTCCTCAGTTTCCAGAATTGTTCAATCGAGATAAGAAATCCCTTGAATATAACGGGGTGCCGCCTTATCTGCGCGACAGAGCAGTGAAGTTTGTCGATCGGAACGGAGTGGCATATCGAAGGAAGGTGTTTTGTGGGGTTTCCCAGGGCTCTGTATTGGGCCCATTGTTATGAAACCTCGTATACGATGCGGGCCTTCGCACTAGTCTGCCCTCTGGCCTCAGTGTCGCCTGCTATGTAGACGCTAACGGAATACTGGCTAGAGAGTCACGCTTTGGGGAGGTGCTTCTGCTCGCCGAGCAAGGGGTTGCGTGTGTCGTGGATAAGACTCGTGAGCTGGGCTTGAGAGTGGCATACGTAAGCGACAGGAACCACCCAGCTCATGCCTCCTGGTGGATGACACTGAAGTACATGAAGTACCTAGGCTAGGCCTCATCCTGGACAGTCGGTAGAGCTTCGAAGAGCATTTCGAGCGACTAGTCCGCGGGAAGAAGTTCGCTGCCTCTATATGGGCGTCGTGCGATCCATGGTCCTCTATGGGGCACCGTCGAGTTCTTTCCGATGTAAGGCTCAACTCGCGAGTCTGCAGCGGTTGATGGCAACACGGATCTTACGGGGTTACCGTTCGATCTCGTACGTACGAGGCGGCGACGATCCTGGCGCGATCTCTACCCTTCGACATTCTGATCGACATGGACACAATGGTCTACGACGAAATTTGTTCTGTTAGTCGGAATGGCGAAAAGACAGCGCCGGATCATGAGCCCGGAATGCTTCCTCAGAACGCACATTCGTAAGCCCAACGGGCTTGGCGGGCTTTGTGCCAGTCAACGCGCTGCCGGAGCCGTTGTGACGAGCTTCGAAGCTTGGATAGAGAGAACTAACTGTGTCACCTACCGATTCAATCACCGGGCACGGTTGCTTCGGTGAATATCTGAACAGAATCGGAATCCGGTTGAATCTGGTTATCCTGGGATGTACTTTACTAGTGAGGTACGGCAGGGGGTACTCCAGAAGCCGTTGTTGCGTTTCTGGAGCGCCTCTTGACTGCCGAGTTAGGCCGCCGCGGGGTTTAGTGGGTAGATTGATTTGTCGGGAGTCCCACACACGTCCTTCGTGTCACCCCCCCTGCGGAGCTAGCTCCTCTAAGTATTCATCCAGAGATTGATTATTAGTGACCCCCCCCCCCCAAAATTTCAGGCTAAAACCGCGCCTGCCTATGACAGTTCCCAAATGAACAGCCTTATTCAAACTGAAAATGAAATAATAAAAAGTCTTGTTGATAATGGCACTGAACCGTTAGTTAAATAATGGTTATGAATAAGGCAGAAAGTACTTAAAACTATAAACAATGCGCCTATTTATCGAAATGTAATATAGAAATGTATGTAAATGAAAATGATATAAGGAGTAACTTAGGCTACTTTTTAGACTAGCTTTACCCAGCGGTTGTTATTGTACCGCAGGTAACACCGTGGGATTCTACTAGTTAATATTATAAATTCGAAAGTAACTCTGTCTGTCTGTCAAGTTTTCACAGCTGAACTGCAGCACTGATTTCAATAAAATTTTGCATGAAGACATTGATTCTTGAGGTAGGATGTAGGCTCCTCTTTACCACGATAACCGACGTACACGGGGGCGGAGCCGCGTGCAAAAGCTAGTATTTAAGTAAATACAATAAGTTATTTCAATATTTATCTATTACACTATTAAAATAATACCTGAAAATTTCTATTGACGATAAAATATTAGTTCTAGAAGATTAAGATCTTAAGATACATAAACTAGATAAATAAAAGTTACATAAATTTTAAAATACATAGCAAACACAGAATTCAATAAATATATTATCTGGTTACATCAATGTATTTAACTTTTAGTATTTAGTAACCAAATAACACACCCCATCTCCAGTCTTGTTAAGAATATTTGTTGCAACTTCAACTGTGTAATCATCGTAATTATTTTCAAATGCACCTTTCCTAGACATGCTATAGTTATAAAATCTGTGAACTGCAATTTTATTCAACTTGACATTGTATACACAGACTATGATAATAAAATAATACAGCGATACTACCACAGACAGAACACATTTACTCAGAGAGGATCAGTATATGTGTTCTGTGGAGAGGATACTACTCACAGAGTACATACTACTTATTGTATAACTTGTCCACTGCACTACACACTACCTACACTACACTGCACATTGCACATGGCACATTAGCTCGATGGATGATATAAAGTAGGAGTGCTCGATCTATATCGATGTATAATAAAATTTGGCTTATAAAAAATATTTTATTAGATTTAATATATTTATAAGGCCTACGTTCAGCAGTGGACTTCCTACGGCTGATATGATGATGATGATGATGAATAAAATATCGATACATGCACGAGATGTATCGATTCAACCCGATATTTTCGAATCAGCTAGAATCAAATGAACTATCGATATATTTAATCCGATATATAAAAAATTGTGAGATGAGAAATTAAAAGCAAATTCCATTCCATATTACGCCCGCTGGTAGCAGCGACTAAGGAAATATCTGGGGATAAACACTGTCAATAGTATGGTCATTCCATTAGTGCACTGCATGATATAAAAAGTGAAGAATCTAGTTTTCGAAGAAACTTTAATCAAGGAGGTCCATAAACGCACTCTTACCGAGATTACCAAAGGAATGGACGCCATCTAACAGGTATATATTAGACTATTAGCTATTGAAACAATAGAGGACCCAAGATTTTAAAAAAACATCATTTTGAGGATCCATTGGCCTGTGCAAATGCTGTTAGTAAAATGAAAGATTTAACTGAAACTCCAAGCCAAAGAGTAAAAAAAAAAACGATATATCTTTACAAAATATCGACATATTCATACGATATATAGAAAAGAATCGATAGAACACTACGATATATTACATCGAAAAAAATATCGATATTTTTTTTACATGAACATCAATAATATAAAGTTATCTTTTTCAAGGAGTTGAATAATGGGTTTTTTATTCTTGAAAAATTCCAATAGCCATGAACCAAATATTTTAGACAGATCTCCTGCAAACTAATTTAAATTGATGATAATTTGGCTAAAAAATACTTGTCTACGGTTCTTAGATCAAAAATCAAATTGATAAAAAGGGAACTGTCAAGTTACAAAAATGATTGTCAAAACGAGAAATTGGTAGAAAAGAGGGCATTTGCGCATGCGTCTGACAATTTTCGGCCATATTGTTATGACGCATACAAGATCATAGGTCTCCGCCAGTGACGAGTCTTCTCGCAGTTGACGTGGCTACTACGTACCATCCCGTTCGCCCACTCCGGACGCAGCATAGACGGTGACGAGGAATACGTAACTGGTGAGTGCTTGTGAAGACAAACCTTGCGACCTGTCACGGTTACTTAAATTTGGATTCACAAATAATGTATGATCCGTATGTTAATGGAATACTTAATATTATTATAAACCCCAAAAACTATGTTGCGTTTGTATCAGACGCAATAGGAAATTCCGCGTCCCGACTATGACGCGATGATTCCGTTTTAGGATTTACAAGCGAACACGAAACTTGTCAGAGGATAAGAAACTTAAATTCAACGAAAGATGTTGCCTTGAACATGTCTGAAGATCAAGGAATGCACAGAAAGTTGACCTTGAATTTTAGGTGACCTTAGTGGGCATGGATGGAATGGTGGAAGAGAATGGCACAAGCGGTTCTGGTCCCACGGATCCGCTGGCCAGTGCGAGCTCTTCGGCTGCCGCGACTGCTCCCCACGTCGTGGCCGTCACCAGTATTGTGCAACTCACATTACCAACGCAAGCTCCTTCTGCACAGGTGTTTATTTTGTTCATTATTTATAGCAACACTGATAAAGTTATTGTGATGTTTACATGTTGTGATAACACTAACCTAAGTTGAGCATGTTGTTTACATTGACTGAGTTTAAATTATCTTCCTTTTCTTGGTTGACAAATGGAAAATTCAGACAGTATCACTTTAGGTTATTTTTCCTAAAGCTAAAGTGTACATTACCAATATTGTGTTGTAAAATGCAAAGCCACTGTTACTGTTCTAAATTTACTTTTGTTTATGATTTCAGGTTAAACCAATTTTCTGAATAGTGACTTGAAAGTTATGATGTGCTAATTATGAATGTGAAATAGTTTTAGATAAAATATACATATATTTTTTCAGGTTCAATCAGTAATACAACCAAATCAACAATCAGTAATTCAAACAGCATCTAATATACAATCATTGCAGTTACCAAAAGGGAATGTTATTCTTGTTAGTAAGCCAAATTCTGTTATACACACAACACAAGGAACATTACAAACTCTACAGGTATGCTGATTTTACTTTTTGAGTTGGTAAATTATTCCGTTATTTATATTTTGTTTTGTATGTATGTGTATTTCATGTGTTCCTAATCTATTTCTATGGTGCAATGTAGTTTGACTATACAATCTATTATAACTATATACTTGTTGTACACTAAAGAATCATATAAAATAAATAGAAATGCAATTGTATTACCTATTGTAACAGGAAACCTATTAATTTATATTGAATGGCTAAAAGTGTACATTTTCTTAGTATTAAGTAAGTTTTAATAATTTTCAGATACTGTGTCTTGTCTACTCAATACTTACTTAAATAGGTTCAGATAGTTTAATTGTAATAATTTGAAATATCATTCATTCAGTTAAATGTAAGGTTTTATGGAAACTCTTTTTGATAACTAAACACATAATTACATTTTTGTAGATAAAACCAGAACCAACCTTAGTCAGTACACAGGGACAATCATGTAGTGAAGATAGTTGTAGCGGTGATGACACTCCAAAAAACAAGTATCGAGAAATGCTGACAAGACGTCCATCTTACCGCAAAATATTAAACGATCTTGGAGGCGCTGAAATTGCTGGTGAGTTTATGGCAGTATAATTAACATAAATTATGAGTTGATGTGAATATTATTTTATTTAAATATTGCTTAGGATTATATGCAAATGAAGTGCTACATAGCGTATCATTGAATGATATAAAGATTGTGCTTTTATATGATTTGCATTCCGAAATTTATCAGTAATATAAAAACACTTAATTCAAGAATTCAAAATAATAATTAATGAACTCATGTTCATTAAGAATTTAATTCAAATTCCAAAAAAAAAACTTTAATCAGGCAATTTTTTATACTTAAACTACTCGGTTTCTACATAGAATGGGAATATTATTTGTACATAATTTACATAGGTTACAAACAAAAAGGCTAAATTAAATAAAGTAAAGTATTTAAAAGTACAAGCACTTGATGACATTGCAGAAAATCGCATGGGAAAACCAGGAACCGAGAACGAAGTGTCGCTGTCATCTTCTTTATCATTTGCACCAGGTCAGTTATATGTGCCACCGTTGACACTATTTGTTTCTGTGTGCAACATGTGTCACTAACCTGTTAGAATGCATCATCCATAACTCTTATGTACATTGTGTTGGTACACAGCTCATAACCACTAGCTTCAGGATTTTGTCATTCTCATTTGTAAATATTCAATCTAACATAGATTGAGATATCAAATACCATCATCCCTTGTAGTAGTACTTAGTAGAGGGTTGTCATCATTTGGTCCATTAAAACCTTTTCTGATTGGACTACTACTACACTTTGTCAATTTTTAGTTTGATCAATATTGTTCTAACTTATCTTAATAATAGTAGCCTTTACTGGTGCAGTCTTAAGGCTCACATATCCTGACTTCATAATTCCTGGAACTTACTTGTCCAGTATATAAAACTGAATATAAAATTTATTTTGTGTAAAATAATATTTACACAGTACAAGTAGATAGAAAGATGACTCGATGTTCCGTCCTTGATGCTGGAAGAATAATGTGTAACGGCTATGAATGTTTCTATGGCACATTCAGACAGCTGTAATATATTTAACATGCGTGCAAACATAACTTATTTATTATTTTGTTTCTGTGCATAGTCTCTTCTTGGATATGTAGTTGGCACACCATTTGACTTTACCAACTTTAACATTGATAACTACTTTCGAGTGACAATTAACACCTACAAAATCTCTAATTTTAGAACCTTAACACCATACATTAGGATTTTTCATCAATTCATTG
The DNA here is from genome assembly GCA_949125395.1 of Diaphora mendica. Taxonomy (NCBI): domain Eukaryota; kingdom Metazoa; phylum Arthropoda; class Insecta; order Lepidoptera; family Erebidae; genus Diaphora; species Diaphora mendica. The sequence goes on from OX421318.1 coordinate 15,830,882, forward strand.
CATATTTCTATTCACTTGGGTGAGGTATTGTAAGATTTAGTTCTATGAGTGGTTATTTTAAACAAGTTTTTTTTTACTAAATTTTCATAAATTTATAATAGGCTAGTTTAGTTAATCTCTTTTACTGTTTAACTCCTAAGTGTTGCAGAATGATAGGGTATTATCTCCTCTATGATCAGTCTCTCAGTTTTTTTTATTTATATAATGACTGTATTAACAACAATACAATCATATTTTACTAGTTTATTTTTATGATTTGTGGAGCATACACTAGCTCAGTTGTAATATCAAATTACTTTTTGAAGTACATGAACAATGTTATTATATGTCAGTTGTGCATTAATTTTCATATGTTATATATGTATGTTACAACTAAATGTCAGACTATGATTATTACAGACTAGTTCTAGCCATCTCAACCTAGATGCAGTTGACCACTAGTTGGTAAAACTTTCTATTTTTAGCTCCTGTTGTAGTCAGTTTTGCATTGGCTCCATATCTAGCCTTCTAGAATGCCAGAGTCAAAAACAATTAGTTCATCTGAGTCATAAAAGTTCGTCATTTTACTAAATATGATGCATGTCTTAAATCAGTGGTGGATTTACCACTAGGCTGGGTAGGCTGGAGCCTAGGGCGGCGAATTTTAGGGGGCGGCAAAATTTTGACTATATTTTCTCGAAAACTGAAAAAAAATAAACACTGTACATTGTACATATTACGCAGTGTACGAAATACTCTCAACTTTAATATTAGGTATTTGAAAAATTACTTAACGCCTAAGTGCCTGCGTCAGTACGGGTAGGCGCTGGGAGGGGTCCGAATGTCGTAAAAACAGCAGCTCCCGGATCCCTCACATTTCTGGCGCAGAGTGGCACACCGTGTGGTTTTAGTCGGTCCAATTCCGAAACACCACCTCGCCGCAAACCCCGGTGGGATGACGGCCCGTAGGGTTTTCCACACGTAAAAAAAAAGGCTTCGAGTTCCTAAATGAGAGGTGATGACGATAATTGTAAATCCGTGCATTTAGAGCGATAACGGTGACTGAGCCAGAATTGAGACAAAGTCCCCCCCCCCACCCTCTTCCCGAACATCTTATAGCTTTACTCGGTAACCGAGTCTCGGTTCGATTTCTACACACTACTCGCCAACCCCTGTAGAATGACGGTTTAAAATGGTTTCCACATGTTAAAAAGGGGCGGCAAATATGTAAATCCGTCACTGTCTTAAATGAACATACAATGCTTAGGTAGTATGTGTCATTTACAGTCATAAATTAGTAAACAATTCCAATGATGAAACAGGTTGGAGCAATATTTTCAATACATATTATTAATTTGATTTTCAATTAATTTTACCACTATATTTTTATTATTATTCAGATATCAAATTACTGTTATGCAAGTTCATTTAAATGTTTATATTGTTTCCCTTGAAATTTGTAAAATGAAAATGAGTTATTGACTTTTAGGAATGCAATCGGGTTTTTTTTATCTTCGACATGTCATACCTAGTTCTAACAATCAGGTATTGGCTGTATCTGTTTGTAGTAAAAATTTTAACAAAATAAAAACCGACTTCAAGGTTCGACTCGATTTCTCTTGGATGCCATCATCAGATCTTAGTGTCCTTATCATGGTACCACCGTTGGGATATCTCCATTCCATTAAAAAAAAGAATCATCAAAATCGGTTCATAAACGACGAAGTTATCCCCGAACACACATAAAAAAAAAACGGTCGAATTGAGAAACCGCCTCCTTTTTTTGAAGTCGGTTAAAAAAAAAGAAAGAAATATTAGGCGAAGGAAATAATATTAGAAATAATGTTTTCTTTTGCACACAATACCTAGAAAAGAAACGTTTGTGAAGACACGTCATCACTACCAGTGCCACGTCATTTGACAAATGACAATATTTGATTACACTTTTTTTCTTTCTTTTTTTTTACTGTATTTATACGGCTCTGGATTCTAGCCCTTGAAACCCAGTCGTTGATATTTGATGACAATAATTGATATTCTCAAATGATGTTACCAGCCAGAGAGAAAAAAATGTTTGTTATCTTTTTTATTTATATTTTATTACATACTTTTACATTATGTACTGTTTAAACTGCGTTATGTGTTGTGCACTGTGTTTATGCAAAATAAAGTTATATTCTCTTTATTACATTAAATATACATATTAATTACATTTTTAAATATAAATATAAAAACAAATACATTTAAAAATATAAAAAATAGTAGACCACCGACCTCGGGTACAGGGACCAAGAAACCGGTGGTTAGGGCTCCAGAGACAGGAACCTCCTCACAATACGAGCCGTGTCAAGGAGGACTGCCTTCTGCATCAGACCCTTGATCCAGCCCTCTAACGTGAGCCTCTTAAGATGTTGGTCGAGGCTCTTGGCTATCAATCCGTGAGCAGATACGACTATCGGAACAATGATGACCGAATCCACATTCCACATATCGACAATCTCGTGAGATAAATCCAAATATTTTATTTGTTTTTCTTTTTCGACTTTCACGAGATTCTCGTCATGAGGAACGGCGATATCGACAATCATTGCGCGGCGCTCTAATCGATCTATCATCACAATATCCGGCTTATTGGCAACAATAGTCCTGTCTGTGATAATAGATCGATCCCAATATAACGTAGCACGACCATTCTCGAGAACTGGGTCGGGCACATACCTGTAGTATGGCACCTCCGAATTCACAAGTTTGTATTTAAGGGCAAGCTGTTGATGTACGATCCTGGCTACTTGGTTGTGCCTGTGCAAATATTCGCCATTAGCAAGACGAGAACAACCAGAAATAATATGCCTGATAGATTCTCCAGGACGGTGACATGCCCGACAGATGTCGACCGTGCCATCCTTCAGGATATACTTCCGATAGTTATTCGTCATGATAAAAAGTAAAGTTATATTAAAGTTATTAAAGTTATATTATTATTATTATTAGGGCGTAATAAGTTTAGGCTACCATGATGAGAATATCATTCAATTTTGCATCAGGTTGCTTTAGATACCTACGTTTGCACGTAAAGAAGTACTAAAAATCACTTGTTTATTTATTAATATTTATTACTCAATGAATCTAATTAGTGTATCCTACTTCCTACTAATATTATAAACGCGAAACTTTGTAAGTATGGATGGCTGGATGGATGTTTCCTACTCTTTCACGCAAAAACTACTGAACGGATTTGGATGAAACTTTACAGTTTAGCTTATACATCAGAATAACACATAGGCTACTATTTACCGCGATAACCGACACGCGGGCGGAGCTGCGAGCAAAAACTAGTGTTGTATAAACTATAAACACTTTTTTTTTTTAATTCTGATTCCCTGATTCATTCAATTGCAATTGTAGTGCAAGCCTGTGTAGGGACTACCGTAAAATGCACCGCGTTTAAACATAACTGCTACTTTTTTTACGCTTAATAAAGGATTTACTATTAAATTATATTTAAACAGTAACTTGTCACAGATATTGGGATTATATATTTAAAATTAAACAAGTTAACATAAATAAAGTAAGCATCAGAGCACCTACAATCCGTCAGTCGGGTTAGAACACACTTTTAATCTACACCTTTAACTATATCATAAATTTTACACGTATTTAACATAAGTTGTGTGCTTGAATAAATATATTTAATGTATGTACACATTGTAACAGTAGGCGTGAATTCCTGCAACAGTGACGTCATTCCGCTCAGACCTGATTAATATTCTAAGCGATGACGTAATCTTGCTCGAGGAGGTATGATGACGGCATACTGTTTCAACTTTCCAGTTTGTTTATTCATATTTGATTCAGACTTTATTTTTGTACTGTATTTTATAATGTATGTATGAATAATGACAAACATAACTGAGGTGACATCAATGAGCTTCACATAAAAATAACTGTTGTCAATGTGAAGTTGCAATGTTTGAGAGACTAAAAAGGAACACCTCCTTAATCACAAACAAATCATCTTTTTTTTACTAATGAAAATCACTAAAACAGGATGTTTAGAATAGTACAACAAACAAGTTTCGTTACCTTGAGCCCTATTATAACTATTGTAAGACTCACCTATCCTCTATATTACATGCTTCATTATATAAGAAATACCTTTTTACTGTGATACTTACGAAATTTACGAATGGCATTCTGCATAAATGGGTTTACTGGATGATGCTCATACCTCATGAAAAGTTCACCTTTATCTTTACATAGTATAAAATGAAGTCGCTTCCGCTGTCTGTTCGCTTAGATCTTTTAAACTATTAAACGAATTTTAATGCAGTTTTCAGCAATTGATAGAATGATTAAAGAGAATGGTTTATATGTTTATATGTAATACATGCATATTATAGCAGAGGAAATCCGAAAATTTCAAAGACTGTGCGATATCGGGCCAGGTCGCTAGTTATAACTAAAATCGTTGAAAGTTTCTATGCCAGTAGCCTAGGTTACGTAAATAAGCTCTTTTTATAAAAAAAATGCTATATAATATCGATCTAGGTATTCTCAAATATTACTGTTTTCTACTACTCACAGCTGCTACCACAATGAGAGCAGAACGACAGTGGTGCTGTGAGTGAAAAAGACTTCTTAACATGGCCTCCGACGCCAAATCCTTTTAACTTTGTGACGTTGTAGGGGGTAATCTCTGGATCTACTGAAACGATTTTGAAAATTCTTTTACCAAGAGAAGGCTACGTTATTTGTGAGTGTCATAGGCTATATAATAACCCGAAAAAAATATTTTACCGCCCAACGAAGTGGACACGGGGCAGCTAGTGATTCCATAAAACCTCTGATGATTCAGGTTGTTGTTTGTAATGCTTCTTAGATTGGATTGAAATGAATGGGGACCACAATTCCGTTTTGGTTCCCATACTTTTCACTACTTATGACATTTTTATTTATTCATCAAGTTTGATAAGTATTTGTTTTAAATTTATGGACAAAGCCATGTTGTGTTAGAATCGTCCTTTTTTAATTTCCTTTATAGGTTACTTTACATTGGTTTTAGATAGTGTGGGCAGAACCACCAAAAAACTTGTATAACCGGTTGAGGCCACTATCAACAAAATTACTACACGTTTAAAAAGAACTAAGTTTCTTCCTCTTCTCCACCTAAATTCTATTTTTAACCGACTTCCAAAAGGAGGAGGTTCTCAATTTCATCGGTTTTTTTAAATGTATGTACACTGATTACTCTGTCAATTGTGAACCGATTTTGAAAATTCTTTTTGTATTCGAAAGGGTATGCTCCCCATGTGGCCACATTGCCACCATATCAGGATCTGATGATGGGATCCCAAGGAAATCGAAGAAACACCTCAAATTTGTTAGGCATGTACTATGTTTTTCATATATTTTCTAAAGCTATTACAGTATTTACATTTGGTAGTCATCAGTTCATGATGATGAGCTGATGATGGAAGATAAAACTCCTTAACGGTTAGGAGTTGGAAGATAAATCTTTAAATGAAATGTCATGTCTATGTATGTTACCTTTAGTCGTATTCTTTCAAGTTATTTAGGTGAAATGATGATGAGAGACTTGAGAAAGAATAAAAAGGGGAAAAAAAAACTTCGTTTAAAAAAACCCGACTTAAAAAGTATAAAACAACTTAATTTGTATGTGCTACCTATTCATAGGTTTGAAGTCGGTGCCAAGCCAAAATGTAATAGTAGGTACCGCAGTCGCCGCGCGTGACCTTGAGCGGGATAGCTGCTCTTCGCGTAGAACAAAACAACCGAAGCGTCAGTGACATCGTTGACGTTCGTCTCGAAATATAGCGAGTGTGGTACCTACTATTATATTTGGCTTATAAACCTATGAATAGGTAGCACATACAAATTAAGTTATTTATACTTTTTAGTTTTTGAAGTCGGTTTTTTGAACGAAGTGTTTTTTTATTTTAAATATATTTGTATGTCCTACGAATGCTATCTGCAAAATTGCACTTACATATAAATACATATGTAGATGTTGAGTCATAGTGCAGAAAACGTAGATATGCTTGCGGACAGTAAACAGTTGCATCACAAACTCGTTTGTAACGCAGTTGGACCAACTGCAATTCAAATATTTCGAATGTATGTCAAAATTTCAACATCATCAATGTTTAAGTTTTATTGAACAAACGCGGCGAACTTTGTAACCTTAATCGCCTGCAACTTAAACGCAACTTCTTACTTAGACATTGTTTCATTTTTTTGCCGTCAGTGGCCCTTAAAAACGGAGCACAATCTTTATACATGATAATAACATAAATGTATATGAAATAATCTTTAAGAACTTCTTAAACTACATTAAATATTAATAGAAAAATATATTTTCAGTGATCCCAGCTGGAGCTATTCAAACAGAGAGTGGTTTGCATACACTGTCGGTTTCCGGCACTGCGGGTGGTGGTGCAATCGTGCAATATGCCACGAATCAAGATGACCATTTCTATGTGCCTGGTAGGTATCACTATAAACATATCCAAGGGTAGTATAGTCACCGATGTTATAATGTAAGTGGATAAACCCCTCTATTATTTCAGGACCTATGCTCGAAGATCAAACGCGTAAACGCGAGCTCCGTCTGTTGAAGAATCGTGAAGCGGCAAGAGAGTGTCGTCGCAAGAAAAAAGAATACATTAAATGTTTGGAGAATAGAGTAGCAGTGCTCGAGAATCAAAACAAAGCACTTATAGAAGAACTGAAATCCTTAAAAGAATTATATTGTCAGCAAAAGACAGAATGAGGTCCAGCTGGCTAAAGGGTGTGCCGCTGCCCTGTGATTGAGAGCCTTAAGGCGCACATTGTTACTGTTCGCACTGTGCTCGAGTGCAGCATTCGAATTGTTTGGGTGGGCTCTCATCTTACAGTTTGCATGTTTGCAATTCTGTATTCTTAGCAGTTGATCAAGTCAAGTTGTTCAATTTAAGTAATTCATAATAGGGAATATGCATAAAAAATGTATTTGTCTTAAATATTATTTTTCTGGATTCTTTATTGCCTCAATATACTTGAAGGTATTTTTTTATTTAGTCATTAAACCCAGAAAATATTAAATAAAAAGTGAAAATTAGGGGGGAAATTCAAACTTACAAAACGCGTCACTATTGGTCGAAACGAAATGTGACGTCGATGGTCACTTCATCGAAATTATCGGCGTCGAAATTCCTACTGGGTTAGTAGTGTTTGTGAGAAAAAATAACTTCTTCCATCGTTTTTATAACAATTAAAACTGTAAATAAGTATAAAGTAACAATGACGTCATTGGCCATGTCCAAAAGCGCGCGCATAATGGCGGCGTTTGAATATCTCAAATTTAGTCAGTGTTTTAAATTGCACTTTGAAAATTAGTTTGACTATTTTCAAGCCTATTTATATTTTTTTTCTATGTTATAGAGACGTAAATGATCAGATTATGAAATAAAAAAAAGAAAACATGCATATACCCTATTGATCAATTCATATTTTCTTGAAAGTATTGTTAGATTTGATGTATTGAATTGTTAATGTGTTTTGTAATTTTCTATTGTTGTTTTAATATCATTTGTTTGATTTTTTATGCAGTAAGAATAACGAAACCGACACAGCATAACTAGGAGTCATTAGGACTTAACTCTATCGCGTTAATAATACTATCGCAATTGTTGACAAAGTATCATAATATTTTAAGTTTAAAAACGGCAAACATCAGTCATAGCTTTATTTACCATTCCAAAATGTTGTTTTTTATAGCTAGAATTTCAAGCAAGTTCGACTTGGTGCCATTTTTGGAGTTAGTGTTCTTTATGTCATTATGTTTTTGAAATTTTAATATTCTATTATAAAATATGTCAACTTCTTGCGGTAATTTTGATTCTTTAAGGTACTTTTTGGTTGTAATTTTACTTGTGGTCTATAGAGATGTCTTATCACACTGCTAACGATTGTCACGTGTGTCTGTGATTAAAGATACTGAAGTGATACAGTACTATATGTAAACTGATTATACCTATACTTTCAACACCCCAAAGGTGTTTCTAATGGATAAGCCAAAGTTAATATTTTAGTTGTTTTGTGCAATATCCATATTGCAATGTACAGTTATATTTTTTCTAATACTAATAAATGATACATACCTACGATAAATGGAAATAAGATTTTTGTACATTGTGTATAGATGAAAGATATGTAAAAAGGGATGTATAAAAAGTTTGTATATAATATACTAGTGTAATGATGTGGATGAGAGGAGTGGTATTTTATCAGAAAATCTGGTTTTATGTGTTCTACTATTGTGAAAACTAAGATGATTTAATAGTTGTTGCATACCATTCTCATCTATTTTCGTCCACATAATAATATACACATATTATATTTTGTTTTCGTGAATGGGTAATTTTAGATGACTACCAGAGTTATAATAAGATTTTATATATTTGGTTTGCCATGATTGATACACAAATGTTTTAAGATAGTATAATTATAATGACAATTAAATTGTTTATTAATGTAATGGATGAGTTGATTATACCACATGTGAATACAGATCACATTTATTGTTGTTATTTTTTAATCTGTGTTTATTAAAGGTAGATCAATCATGGTAAATGTTAAGCAGTAATAATAATAGACATTGTGGAAAGTGCCTTTACTTAGAATGAATAAAATTTATACCAACATAGCTCTTTATGTTAACTTAATGCTATTTATAAAATTAATAATATTAACTGTTTGATGTATTATTGTGGTTTTATTATTTACACCTTAAACATCAAACCGTAAGACTTCTTATATTCTTGAAGCGTAGTTCGCTATTTTTTGCCAAAAGGTATGCCCTTTGTTCATTGTATAGGTACTTATTGCTATTACAACATGTTTAGTTAATCGCTATTAAAATTAACAAATGTTTGTACCCTAGTATGCCACCGACATACAAGACTCGTTAATATTATGACTTTACATTTTACTCGAATAATAGCGAATTAAGGGGCGCGTCCCTAAAAACGCGCGAAAAGGCACTTGCAGTTTTGCAAAACACAAACAACTCAATTCATATTTGACACAAAAAAAAAAATCTCAGTAGTTTAATAAATCAGTCTACCAATCTACCGAGTGACATTTATAAAATAATTCTTTATTTTTGTGAAAAAAAGCCTTAACAAAGATCAAAATCATCGAAATCGATCTTTTTAATTAGCACACTCTGTCCTATTTCGTGCTCTATTTTAAATGTTTTTTTCTTATTTCGCGAGAAAAAAGTATGGAGAAAAGATTTACCGTTTTAGTTTTTTATTAATTCTCAACAAAAAGCCATAATCTAAGGCTAAACATCATTCATTTTTAGCGACAAAAGTTTCATACATTTTAGTACGTAGATATCGTCTCCCGTAAATTGCTATAAATAAGTTTTATCGCGCTCAAAAAATTCAGTGCCCGCCGAATATTCAAGGTGACACCACGACCGTTTGTAGTTCGCACTGAGCTCCATAATACGTAAATGACAAGTTTTAGGGTGGGTTGCCAGTGAGTGTCGAATTGTAACTGTTAATTTGTATTCTTGAATTTAATTTAATTTTTTTTAAAGAATAATTTCAAAGAAAAATATTAGTATTTTTATTAACACAGAACTTATTTTTATGTTTTTTTTAACTTGCTATGTATGTATATATCTAACTATATTTGTTAAGACGGAATCTTGCAACTCAATTTTGCAGATTTCTTCAACCGATTGTGTTGAATTTTTGTAGGCATATGTATATAGCGTGACAATGCTATATTATGATGACATGGAGCTGATCTGATGTTGAAGCTGGAAGGTGGTCATAGGAACTTTGTAACGACGGAACCTATCGAGTTTGGAGTCGTTTGATTTGTCTTGACGAGTACTTTGAATACACTTTGACAGACCGAGACACTTTGAGAAATTGTTTTAAAAAAAGTAAAAAAAAATTTTTTAATTGATTTCTGTTAGAATTGAATAACTACTACTGAAATAATGAAAGACCTTAAAATTACAGTTTTATTTTTGACTGCATGGTTGGTCTAGTGGTTTAAGCGGTTGCCTCGCCGCTTCCTACTGCATAAGTGTTGTGGGTTCAAATCCCACATGGGACAACACTGTGTGATCCACGAATTGTTGTTCTGAGTCTGGGTGTCCATTGTGTCCGTTTCATGTATGTTTGTAAAGTCCCCCGCGACACAGGATTTATTGGATATATACGGAAGTTGTCTTTTTTGAAAAAAAAACTAGCTGAGCCCCACGGCAGGCCTCCGTCACTCCATGTACTTGCGCGCTATAAGTGCCTACCGCGCAGCCGAGCGGTCTCGGTCCGCCGGCGGATCAAATTCAGTGCGGTTTTCGCAAGCGAAGCGCGCGCACGCCGTTCAATTTTAATAGTGCTGTTCGTTCGTACGCGTATTACGATGCCGTGTGGTGCCTTATGTGCTGTAAATGGGTGTAAATCAAGCAAAAGAAGGGATAAACACCTAACATTTTTCCATTTACCTGTCAATGAATGAATGAAGAAAGGTTTAATAATTTCTTCTTTGATGTCGGTGCTTTTTCGATTCGTAATTACCAGCTGTTAGCACTAACATAAAAAAAAACAAATTATTTCTTACGGCTTAGTGCTTTATTTGAAGTCGGTTCTCTTTTTTAAGGCTTTTTTTTCATTTCTAGTGAACATCTCCGAAGATCATCATCAAACTAAGAAGTATTATACTTATTTTAAAACGTTCTCCTAACAAATCCTTTTCTGAAAACCGCATCGATATCGGTTAAGCTAAACGCGAGATTATCGCGCACAAACATACATACCTAAAAAACCATACAAGTCAAACATCTCAGTTTGGCCTGTATGTCTGATCACCTCCTTTTTTTTAAGTTGGTTAAATATTTTATAAATGATAAAATTTTTAACTGCCACATAAAAGTCAGAACATATTCACAGTTCTCAATAACATAGATAAAAGTTATGTTAATTTAATTTTATCGAAGGGCAGCCCTGCGATTACTGTGGAATCGCGCGGTGCGAAGCAATCACTGCTGTACGCTTGAGCATTTAGGCGCATTTTAGCATACAGTGGTTGTTGACGCGAGGGAGTAGGCAATTATCGTAATAGGTATTGGAAAATTTCTACTGAGTGAAGTATCTGTTACGTAGTAACTATTCAGTAATCTGTGCCCACGGTCTTACCCGCGATACTACACCAACCGCGGTCCTCCTTATATCATCAGCTACCTATCAGTAAAAATCCCGTCAAAATCGCTCCAGCCGTTCCAGAGATTAGCCGGCACAAACAAACAGACAGACAGACAAAAATTGGAAAGAAGGGTCCCATCTACACTTTACGTCATTTCCATTATTATTCATCCCTTAAGTTCGAATTTAATCAATTGGTGAATTGTAAAACAATAGATGCCCTATCCCTTACATAAAGTAAAAAAGTGGGGCGTACATCTATGTAGTAAAATTTAGTCAATATGAGCAATAAAAGCGATCAAAAATTATATTTTTAAGAAACATTAACATTATGTTCCATTAATATAACTTAAATCATACAAATTTTATTTCATAACATAGCATTAAAATCCGTTGATTACTATAAAAGATCTAAGCTGACAGATAGCGCGAGCGACTTAATTTTATACTGTGTAAAAATATATTGTTTGTCCATGAAATGAATTAAAAATGAATACACTTGAACCCCATTCTCGGCCGTTGACGAGTTACTTAAAGCCCGCGGGCTTTCCGATATGACTAAGATACATTGCGTGCTTTGTAGGACATTCTAAACATTCTTCAAAGGCGAACAGTTAATGGATATGTAACTAGAAGAAAAAACCGAAAGTAAATTTATTAGTTGCCAGGGTTAGTATGCAACAGTGCCCGATGCGTTTGTGTGCATGTAAAATATGAATGTGGGTGTTCAATCACAAATTCCCACGCTCAAGGACTACAGTCTTAAGTTTTACCTTTTATTCAGTGTCTTGCCCGATTTTTTACCAACAAAAAATGATGCTTGTGACTAAAATTTTGCAGCAATCAAGATTGCGTGTAATATTTTTAAAATCTTCATTTGTACATGAAAAAATACCACATCAAATAAAATTATACTCCTAATAGTGATTCTACTGCAGGATACAAAAAAATCTTGGTTTAGACTTGCTAGCAAAGGTCGGTCCCTACGTCGGTAATAACAAACGATGTCCAGTTCGATTCCCTTCCAGGACAAGTAATGGTTCTGAGTCTGGGTGTAATTTGGACTATAACATGTATTAGAAATACATGTTATAGTCCAAATTGATATTGTCCAATAGAAATGCTATTTCTAACCAGACACTGACGCCTATTGAGTTATTATTGTTATAGTAACAGCAAACGTTAGAGGTCACACCACATTAAAAATCTCACTTAGTTAAACATCATGACTGAATGCCGGTGAAACTAAACCTTATTTTAGTTTTACTTGAAGTATATCACTTAAATGATAATACCTAAAACGACATGTACATCTTTTTAAATCCATTAGGATCTATCACGTCTTTTTTTGGACACTAATATTTGGGTAACGCGCATTGAGAGGCAGTATGAACACGCCAACCGCCAAAAAAAGAGGGGGGCCGCCTGCGGCGTACACCCACAAGCACGTATGATTTGTCAGTATACGTCGTATCTGTTGTATGAATTAATATATTCGTATTTCACCGACACTATCTAAACGAATTGATTATACCTTCTACAGATATCTCTTCCTAACATTTCTCAATCAATTGTAGATTTACTTTAACAATGAACCGAGCTAATAAATACGAGTAGTAACAGTGTCAATTTGATTCCAAACTTATTTTACTGATTCCCACATCCTATAACAAGTGGGTGGTCAAGTTACCTCACGCCGCATTGAACCTACCAAGTCGATGTTCCAGAAGTAAAGGTCCAATTTTAAACTCATCTAAACACCGACGTTTTATGGTTTCACGTGCGCTTGGATAAAATAGTTGGCAGAAATAGTTTGGCATTCCATAATAAAAGACTGCGTTCTTAATACATTCCAGGACAAAGATGTCGGAAGCATGGGTCATTTCGAAAGACCTACATGACACGCCAGTGGAACCAAAACAACTCCGGATTCGAAGCCACTATAATAAAATAATAGACCAGATAAAACGGCAAGTTCTCCCTTCAATAGTAAAACTAGTTTCTTTTTTTACCGTTTTAGCTGCCCAAATGACTGCTCTGCCTGATGGAAAGCATGAGCAGAATCCAAGAGTGGTGGTCACCATCCTCAATGCGAATGAGGACAATGCAGTGACCCATGGCACACTATGGCGGTCTAGTGAGATGCTTTTTCACGTCCAGCTTAAAGGACCCGGGATCATAGTGGGAGGGAAAATTGCTGCTGTTTTATGTAAGCATTGTTGAGCTTAAGTGTCAAGATCAAATAAGTACCACCAGGGTGTCTTCATTGCCATTACAGTAAGTCAGAAACATAAACGAGGGAATTACCTGTGCCTGCAAAAGGATCATAGAGAATACATTATCAGAGAAGACTGCCTCTGTGGCGCAGATGTAGCGTATGCGACTACGGTGCTTGATGTCTCGAGTTCGATGCCTAGATCAGATCAAATGTTTGTATGATCTGCAATTATTTATTTCGGAGGGCGGGTGTCTTCTATATATAATACTATCATCATCATGTCAGTCAAAAGACCTCCATTGCTGGACATAGGTCTCTCCCAAGGCTTCCCAAAACAACCGGTCCTGTGCTGTCTGCGTCCAACGGCTTCCTGCGACCCTCACTAGGTCGTCGGACCATCTGACCATCTTACAAAAAAGTATGTATAAATGTACAATGAATGTTATGTACCTATGTATTTACCCATAATACAAGCTCTGCTCATCTGCTTAGTTTGGGACTAGATGGCGTTTGTGTCTTAGACTTCCGAAATATTTATTTATTTATAGCCTGAAAACCACATTTCGGCTTAGCTCGATACCGTATCATGCATGCATGCAGGCATGATACCATCGCTTCATAGACAACCAGCGTGAAGTAGTTCTTTTGTTGCATTTGAGTGAGTGAGTGAGGTTACCAGACCTCAATCCCTCCTCCTGTTTCTGGGAATAGGGGAGGTAGACTAAAAGGCCGTAACTCTGGACTTGAAAGTATCCATGGCCAGTCAGTCATGGCAGGTAATCCATCAGCTTTTATGCCTCCTATACCATAAAAAACACGTGGAGTCCCTCTGCGCGGAAGAAGTGAAACTTTATAATGTGCAACAGTGCCTTTATACCCCCTCCACGGTAGCGTTAAACGTTTGAAAACTTCGAAATGTGCAACAGTGCTTTCATACCCCTTCTATGGTAGCGTTAAACGTTTAATGCAACTTTGTTGGAAGTAGCATTAGAAGTTTAAGATCAAAAACAGTACAAATAGCTAGGCTTAGCAGGGCTTTTTCTACCAATACACGAACCTTAATAAAGTTTAGACATGTAAATTTAGAATTATTGTGTAAATTAAATATTAGGTTTTTAATTTAGTACAAGTGCAGCATATATTTTACTTGGTTTTTAGCACAAGAAATATATAATTACTAGCTGATCCGGCAAACATAGTTTTGCCATTTAAAAAAAAGGTATAAAAAATAGATATTGGTAGATTCTCAGACCTACGCAATATGCACACCAAATTTCATAAAAATCGGTCCAGCCGTTTCAGAGGAGTATGGTAACTAACATTGTGACACGACAATTTTATATATAAGATATTATATTAATGATATCCCATATAAAAAAAAAGTCTTACTGACTAAATCAAGTGAAATCAAAGAAATTGAAGACAGATTAAAATAAAAGTAATTGAACAATAAGAAATTTATTAGGTATTTAATTATGACAAAACGTTTTAAAGTCAGTGTAAAAATACACATGAAACATAAGCAGTAAACACTATTTTAGGCTATTGATGTAGACAACATATTTAGTACACTTCTGTGTTATTTTTATAATTTTGTCTCTCCACTTTAATAAAGTTATTTGCAAAAAATAAATTCTAATCATCAAAATTCTGTGACAATAGGAAATTTGCAGCAAGATTTTCATTCTTTTCACAAGCAAAGTACGCTTGAATGACCATATGCTCTGGGAAACCCAATGCTTTTAATCGTTCAATAGCCTCTTTATCTTGTGGTGAAACTTGTGGTTGTTGTGCTTGTGGTAGCTCAATAGCACTCTCTTCAGCAACAGCTCCAGCGGCTGAGGGGTTAATTGGTTCATTCAACATTCTTACAAATGCTTGTTGGTGGTCACTGATAGCTTGCAATAATGCTGGGTTTGTTTGGCCGATTTGTTGAAGAACAGCATTTAACAAATTGGGATTTTGTTGGATTACAGCACGCATTTGTTGGAATTGAGGTTGATCACGGAGAAATGCTAGAGGATCATCATCTGGGCCATCTTCAGCTTCCTGTTCTTGAAGTAATTCTTCTGGAATACCCGTTATTAAATATTCTACAGCTCTCTCTCGGTTATTAAATGAAGCTCTCAGAGCTTGTTCAACTTGCTGTCTGTTATATCCCATATCCATAATGCTTTGAACAGTAGATTCGAAATCAGGTTCATTAGAGGTTGCCACGGGCTCAGGTTCCGCTGCAGGTGGCGGTTTAGGAGCTTCTTCGGGTGCGGGTTTTGCTTTAGCATCACCGCTCTCTGTGGAAGCACTTTCACCACCTTCGGGGGCCGATGCAGTTGAAGCTGGAGTTTCCGATGTTTTTGGTTTAGTCACCATGATAACAACAAATTTCTTTTCGTCTATGTTGTAAGTACATATTTTATTGTCATCCAGCAATATTTTCCCCGCATAAATAAGCCTTTGATGATCAGCAACATAATCTTTACCTTTTTCTACTTCGATTTTCAGCTTAAGCGCTTTAACAGTTTCTTCTGGGTCAATTTCTATTTGAAAAGTTTGTTGTTGTAGAGTCTTCAGCGTAACCAACATTTTAATTTACTTACTTCGTAACTTTAAATGATTGAGCAAGTTTTGTCCTAAATTAGATACCGACAGAATTCTGACTCGACAAAATTATGCAGTAAACATAACCTCACGACCGTCCTCAAACGTTTGGATACGCTGTTCAAAGACAAATCATAATCTTTTGTCAATGTCAAATCCTTAGAGCATATATATCTAGAGCGGGCGGATAGCGTGATCGGAGTAAAGAGAGGAGTTGGAGCCCTAGTTTCTTTTTTGCCCCAGCCCCAGGGCCTTGGTTATCCAGCCACGCTCACTGGCTCTGTTAGTACATCGCCGGGTTAAATGCAAAACAAACTATTTGGTCCAAAAAAGCCAATCTAAAATCTATATTTCTATACAAATTTTATAAGCGCGAAAGTTTGTTAGTATGGATGGATGTTTGTACTCTTTCAAACAAAAACTACTGAACGGATTTGGATGAAACTTTACAGTAGTATAGCATATACATCAGTATTACACATAGGCTACTATTTACCGCAATAACCGACATATACGCGGGCGTAGCCGTGGGCAACCACTAGTCTTACTATTAACAGGTCCAATTCTGTACATTAAAGATATTTTGAAATTTTCTATCTAATCGACACTGAAGCCAAAACTGTAATTTTTTTCATTTTTGTCTGTCTGTCTGTATTTTGGCCGAGCATCACGCCGAAACTACTGAATGGATTCAAATGAAACTTAGCATGATTTGAGTTCATACTACGAGGTAGGACATAGGATACTTTTTATCCCGAAATTCAGCACGGTTTCCTGGAGAGAGGGGATGAAAGTCAAAATATGTAGTTAGTTGTAATTCAATAACACATAGTCCGATATCATTAATCTTTTTTTTACTAGAAAGAAAAAAATAAAAGATAACGAGAAAAGTTTTTTTTTTTGTCCACGACTCTACACTGCCTGTGGGAAGCTGAGACAGATATTTAAATATGGCGGTACGAAGTTCGCCGGGTCAGCTAGCATTGAATAAACGGCTTGGAAAACTTTAGACGTAAAATAAAGTCATTAGTATTGAAACAATGGCAATCGCATGTGTAAGAGCGTGTTCTACGACTATCAAAGTTTCAAATAATTACATGCTTAACACAAACACTATCTTCTATTATTCACAAATATTAAATTTTACCTCTGTCTTTTATTTGCTTCTGCCTCCATACAAATGCATGAATATCTAAAAAAAAAATTGTCCCTGCTTCTATTAGATCTCGTATTTCCGTGAGTATAAGTATAGTTTTAAAAATTTACTTTTGATGGTGACTGCCAATACTTAAATTTTGTTACAATTTCAAAATATTCAAAAAAATAATTGATTTTGCCTATTTTATGATAATTGTCTTTGAATATCGAATGCAAACCTGTATTAACTTTAAGGATACTGATATTTATTGCTTAAACTGGCTGTGCCCTGCAGTTTCACAAGTGGATCCCTTTTTTCCCGTCCCTGTTTCCATCTCTCATAACATAGGCCTCTCCAATTACACGCCACTTAGTATGGTTATCGGCTTATCGCATCGACCTCCTGCTAGCCGACTTGCGCAAATCATCACTGTACCGGGCCTGTGGACTTCCTAAACTGCGTTTGCAGAAACGCGGTCTCCATTCAAGAACTTTTTTACCCGGCTAGCTGGCAAAAAACATCCGGACCGTAAGATTGACGCTGACGATTGACGGTGTCAAAATGGTAGCGTATGCGAATGATGTGATTGAGGTCTCGGGTTCGAATCCCGGGTGGGATCAAATATTTCTTTTGATCTGCAAATATTTGTTTTTTAGGAGTATGTATAATATGTATGTATTTAAAAAAATAAAAGAAAGATTTAATTAATTTAGTGAACGAGAAATTTAGTATAGCGTAGTAATCTGTAAGACAGCTCGCCAAATAGAAACCGAAATAAAGAATGCTAAAACCAACTATTGGTGACGAGCAGATTTCCCTAGTGGCCGTTTGCGGAACTAACGTAAGACAGATACTTCTACCTGACAGTTTAATATTCAGAGCGAGTGCATTGATAAATAAATTCTTTTTACAATGATTTCATTGATAGACATCTACGGAGTAGTAAAAAATACTTTATGACCACCTTTCAGCTTCAACATCAGATCAGCTCCATGTCATCATAATATAGCATTATCACGCTATATACCTAAGCCTACAAAAATTCAACACAATCGGTTGAAGATATCTGCAAAATTGAGTTGCAAGATTCCGTCTTAACAAATATAGTTAGATATATACATACATAGCAAGTTAAAAAATAATTTTTTTTTTTTTTTTTTTTATGTTTGGCCCGCCAAAATGACTCTACTCTGCCTGATGGAAAGCATAAGCAGAATCCAAGTGTGGTGGTCACCATACTCATTGCGAATGCAGACAATGCAGTATGGAGACCCACACTATGGCGGCCTAGTGATGCTGCTGCATCTTTTAGTCTAGTCAACAAGTATGGTACTTGTTGACTAGACTAATTGGGCCTCCGGTCTCGCACTCACCAACGAAACACGACAGCACGAACGCTGTCATTTTACGTTGATTTTCTGTGCGAGGGTAGTACCGCCCCGGTCGAGCCGGCCCATTCGTGCTGAAATCAGCGTGGCTCTACTACCACTACATAAAAATAAGTTCTGTGTTAATAAAAAATACTAATATTTTTCTTTGAAATTATTCTTTAAAAAAAATTAAATTAAATTCAAGAATACAAATTAACAGTTACAATTCGACACTCACTGGCAACCCACCCTAAAACTTGTCATTTACGTATTATGGAGCTCAGTGCGAACTACAAACGGACATGGTGTCACCTTGAATATTCGGCGGGCACTGAATTTCTTGCGATAAAGCTTATTTATTGCAACTTACGGGAGACGATATCTACGTACTAAAATGTATGGAACTTTTGTCGCTAAAAATGAATGATGTTTACAGGGCCGGATCTACCATATGGCTTTTTGGGCTTAAGCCCAGGGCCCCGTGGATTCCAGGGGCCCCCAGCTAAGTCAGGTTAAAGTAAAAAATAGACGATAATGCGTGTCCAACGGAACGGGGATTTCTCCATCGATAATTTACGGACGACAGTATGTTTTCTTAATTTTCTAGAGTTGTAGATACTGCTTCAACAATTTTACACGTTACGATTTAATATTTTAATAACGATTTTGCTCACATATTAAATAATAAAACATAGTTTTTATTCCTCTTACGTGATTAACGTTAATACTTAAAGTATTATTTCTAAATACCATGTGATAATAAGCATGTTCTACTAATTATACCCACATCAAGTATTTTTTCGTTCGAGAGTGAGTTAGCATATTTGGCTCATATATCTTACTACCAGGCCAGGCTAAAAACAAAAAAAATTGAGTGAGTCTATAATACGGGGGAATTCCCGCCGCTTATAACATTTTTTTATGTATGGCCCGCCAAAATGACTACTCTGCCTGATGGAAAGCATAAGCAAAATAGTGGTGATTACCATACTCATTGCGAATGCAGACAATGCAGCATGGCGACCCACACTATGGCGGCCTAGTGATGTTTCTGCATCTTTTAGTCTAGTCAACATGTATGGAACTTGTTGACTATAAATACTATTTGGGCCTCCGGTTTCGCACTCACCAACGAAACACGACAGCACGAACGCTGATGGCAGCTACCTACAGCTACCCTTGCACAGAAAATCAATCTAAAATGATTTAGATTGATTTTCTGTGCGAGGGTAGTACCGCCCCGGTCTAGGCTCTACTACCTTTTTTGCGATTCTGGTCTCAGTCCCAGATCCATCTCATAATGATCAGTTAACTATCGTACTTCGATACTGTTTTCAGGGAAAAGTGTACGAAAGATGTATATTGTTAATTAAAATTGGTAGTCATACTAGCTTACATTTTTTTAATGCTTTACAAGAATTTTTGAAAAAAAAAATGGATAACCACTGGATAACTGTAGGGGACAGTCAAACGGTCGTGCGGTATATGGCCCTTTATGGGGCCCCAGTATGGGCGTAGGTCTTGAGGGCCAGCACTATTGCGCCATTGTGACAACCGAAACGAGTGCAGGCCATCAGGATCATAAAGGGGTACCGCACGATCTCTTTTGAGGCGGCAAGTCACCTGGCCGGAACTCCACCATGGGACCTGGAGCCAAGAGATCTTGCGGCTCTTTATCAGTGTCTCAAGGAGGCGCGGAAGTTGGGAAGGTCTCCCGAGATTCGTGAAATCGAAGATCAGAAATCCCAACTCCGCCAGGTCATCGTGGAGGGATGAAAGAATGACTTGGGCAACCGAGCGCTGGGCACGCTGTTATTGCGGTGGTTAGACTCGTTATGGAGGATTGGCTTGAGAGGCATCACGGGAGCCTCTCAAGTGCACCTGGTTCCCCGGCTGCTGGTACTCGAGGCGGCGTGCGGTTTTAGTCGGTTCGAGTGCGACATGCCACCAGTCGGTGGTATCAGGGGGATTTCCGCACAAAAAAAAGGAGACAGTCAAACAACAACGCTGCTAATATGGCGGGTCGTTACAATGGTGTAGAAGCAATTTTAGAACAAAAAAATAAATCTGCGGATTACGTGCCATGTGCTGCGCATTCTTGTTACCAAGTTGGTGAAGAAGCTGTGAAGGTTGGAACCGAAATCGTAAACTTTGTGAGAATTGCGAAAATATATGTTTTATTTTCTGCTTCAACCCATATAGATAGGAATTGTTAAATTGTAAAACGAAACTGATATTTACGTTAAAAAGTTTAAGTCAGACTAGGTGGTATCGCCACTACGATGCTGTTAAAACTTTAAAAATAACTATGATGACATTATGAAAATTTTGATAAGTTTCAGCGAAAATGAAGAGGAAAAAAGCTGATTTTCGAAAAGAGGCAAGAAATTTATTTACTAAACTGGCAATTTTGTTTATTTTTTATTGGGAAGAAATTATTGAAAGATTTAATTCAGTTAA
This sequence comes from Diaphora mendica, assembly GCA_949125395.1. Lineage (NCBI taxonomy): Eukaryota > Metazoa > Arthropoda > Insecta > Lepidoptera > Erebidae > Diaphora > Diaphora mendica. The sequence continues at coordinate 15,851,870 of OX421318.1, forward strand.
TAAAAAATACAGAGTCCTGGTTGTGTAGAACGTAAGTTAATTATGTCATTAAAAGAGGTCAGAAGCTAAAGGATTACAAAGAAAAAGCCAAAAACTAATTATAAACTACAGACACATTACTATAACTAAGAGACACATTACATCAAAGTACAGGTAAATTAGCTTGGAGAAATTTTTGCGTTTGTAGTAGTGTATGGTCAGCAAATAAAAAAAAACAACATTTTATTTTTAGTTTTTATTTTTTTAAAGGTAATATACGTTTGTGGCTGGAGCACACCAAATGCGTACACGTCTACGCATACGCACTACGTACTAATACGGACGTGAAAATGTGTATCCACTGCATTGTAATCTATGGAACTGTATGAGGCAGACAAGCCAGTTCCAAACATTACAAGCAGTGAATGCCGGTTTTCACTTCAGTGAAGACGTGTATGAATTAGGTGTTCTCCGGCCATAAATGTTTTATTCTAATAATTCATCAACCCCAGGCATATCACAATCATCCCCATCCTCGCTTTCATCAGATGAATTATTTAAATTAATTATGATTCGTTCTGATATTGTGTCTAAAGCTGCGTCTCTACCCTGATATTTGTTTTCCTCCTCAATAGCATGCAGACAAACTTTTCTCCATTCCTCTACAGTTATGGCGTTCATTTTTTCTTCAGCTAATGACATTATAACCTTCATATTCATTGCGACATTCTTTTTTGCAACATATGTTTTCACTATCCCCCATATATTTTCTATAGGATTAAACTCCGGATGGTATGGTGGTAAACGCAGCACAGTATGACCGTGCTGTCGTAATATTTCGTCTATCTTGTACTCTACAAATCTCGCCTTGTTTTGCAGAATCAGTTCATATAATTGAGGCTTAAGCAACGTGGATGAATGCTCAATGTTTCGCAATGTCAGCCAGTCAATCATTTGCTGTTTTCTAGAATTACTATTCGGTGCAGGATTTTGTATTGAGTTATGATATGGTGCGTTGTCAACAACAACAACACTATTTGGTTGTAAGTTGGGTATCAATTGAGTTTGAATCCACCTTGAATAGTTGTCATAGTTCATATTGTCGTGGTAATCTCCACTTTTTTGGTTGGCTTTAAACATAAGCAATGCATTTGGTATAAAGCCATCCATACCACCGGCATGAACAATGATTAAGCGGTTGCCTTTCGATATATGTTGCTTCAAACCTGAAGTGCTTCCATCTGACCAAGATTTCGAGAGGGTATGTGATGTATGTATATATGTTTCGTCGGTGTAAACAATTGGTCGGCGTTGTTCACGATATTCAGCAATTTTCATCAAATAATTAATTCGCAAGTATCTAATTTCGTGTTTTTCCATAAGAAGTTTCCGGTTATCTTCTGTTTGCTTCCAATTAAAACCTAATGACATGACGTGTTTTCGTAACGTGCTGACACAACCTTTATAATCGATATCTTCTCTCAATTTTGCGTGCAAAGTTTTCAAAGTGGGAACTTCTTTATTTGTGATGTGGAAGTCATGAATTGTTCTTCTGATAACTTGCTGATCAAAGTTATCGATTACTATTGTAGGTTTACGATTCGGTTTCTTTTTAGGAGATTTAAATGTTACTTCCTGATCTGAAGGACGACATTTGCTTTCTGATACTACCTTTCTGACGGATGCTATTGAAATTCCTGTTGATTTAGCAACTAATTGAGTGGGGGTCATAATACTGCTCGGGTTGTTATTACACTCATTTTCGAAATATTTGTACAAACAGTACAAAACTTCTTTAGTTTGAGAAGTCAAAGGCTTGCCTCGACCATGTTTTAACACTGGAGCCATTTTGAATTTACAATATAAAGTTACAACACTTACACACAAATTAAAAACTTCAACAAATATTATAACAATAATAACAAACAATAACAACAATCAACAAATACAAAATTTAACAATTAACGTAATAATTATAATTTTTGAATGAAATGTGTGCTTTATGTTCTAACAGTACCAAGCGACTGACGCCGGACTGCACGTGGCACCTGCGGACAGCGTAAACTGGTTTATTCTGGTTTTGTGCGTGTTTCCACTTTCCACTATCAAGTGACGATTTTTTGCTTTAGATTGAAATATCTCGGAAACGGTGCGTCCTAGGCCAAAAATAAACGCATAAATTTTGACCCCCCCGTAGGCCCCCCGGAGTTTTAAAAACCTAGATGAAAGGAAAGGAAAAAAATATATATTTATATCGGTCTCTCCTCTTTGAAGTTTCACTTCTATCGTGTGTGAATCGCACACACACCTTTTTTTTTAACCGACTTCCAAAAAGGAGGAGGTTCTATGTTCCACTGTATGTATTTTTTTTTTTATGTATGTTCACCGATTACTCCGTCAGTTGTGGACCGATTTTGAAAATTTTTTTTGCGTTCGAAAGGGTATGCTTCCGAGGTGGTCCCATTGCCAGCATATCAGGATCTGATGATGGGATCCCAGGGAAATCGAGGGAAACCCTCATTTTTTATAGGCACATACTATGTTTTTCATATATTTTCTGAAGTTACACCGGTATTTGCGTATGGTAGTCATCATTTTATGATGATGAGCTGATGATGTAAGAAACAACTCCTTAACGGTTAGGAGTTAGAGGATAAATCTTTCAATATCATATGTATATATGTTACCTTTAGTCGTATTCTTTCAAATTATTTAGGTAAGCTGATGATGGAAGGTGGAAGGTACAACTCCTCAACGGTTAGGAGTTAAAGGATAATTCTTTCAATTTCATACGTATCTAAAGACCTTAAGTCGTATACTTTCAAGTTATTTAGGTGAGCTGATGATAGAAGGTTAAACTCTTCAACAGTTAGGGATTAGAGGATGATTTTAATATTACATGTACGTATAGATCTTAATTTGTATTCTTGATGATGAAGTTTGATGAAATAGTTCAACTTACTACTTACCTACGATTGTTTGCACTAAAAACTGAAAAATAAAAACTTTTTATAAAAAAAAAACCGACTTCCAAAAAACATCCAACGAAAACTCTCTGCCAAAAAAACACTTAAAAGCGTAAAATAAACTGGTTCTTCATATATTGCCTATACCTAATTCTTTATTCATTTAAATAGTAGTATTATAATGTGTGCTAGGTACCTAAAATCTGTTTGAAGTCGGTGCTAAGCCAAAAAGAATACAAACGAACAATTACAAAAGTCTAAGCGATAGTTACTTGGCACCGGCTTCAAACAGATTCTAGGTACCTAGCACACATTATAATACTACTATTTAAATGAATAAAGAATTAGGTATAGGCAATTTATGAAGAACCAGTTTATTTTACGCTTTTAAGTGTTTTTTTGGCAGAGAGTTTTCGTTGGATGTTTTTTGGAAGTCGGTTTTTATAAAGTCAAAACCTTTTTCTTTAAAATAAAAACTTGTTTTTATTGAAACCAAAAATCAGAGTGTTGCTAGGGATAAGTATAAAATTAAATAGTAATGTTAGGATATCGAAACATTTTTGTATAGGCCAGAACGATATAGTGGAAACGCGCTCTAAGATCTGAGTAATATACACACCACTACATATGCAAAAATTTCTCGAGACTAATTTCACTGTATTCTGATAATTGTACTGAATTGTACAGAGACAGTCGCAGTAAACGGCGCAGAAATGATTAAAATAGACACACTAAACGTTGCACTGAATAATCTGAATGCGAATACGGAAATCAAAGAAGTCAAGTTTATGAGACATGTAGAACAAAAAATTAAATTTTTAATGGTTTTGCAAGAAAATATCGTGCAACACATTGATTTAGAAAGCACACGTAATAGTCCATAACTATTATCCTGATATTGTGGATGAATATTTAGTCAATGAATGCATCTAATTAAAAACTTATTTGCTTCAGTCGACAAAGTCCTATTCATCTTGCGTAGACAATTTTGCGATTATTTATGAACAGAAGCTAGTTGACGTATTCCCGAATTACTATACAATCTTAAAAATATATTTAACCATACTAATCACAAGTTGTGAAGCCGAGCGATGGCATATATAGGCTTTTATCCGTTTTGTCTATAAATGTTGATTTACCTAATAATTTAGAATGCGAGAAGCAAATTAAATTAAATTTGCCAAAGGAAAGTGCAGAAAGTTTGCATTATCATTTGTCAATTTAATTACGATTGTACTCATTAAACACTAAGCCCTAAGGCATAATATATTAAAATACAAATTAAATATTTTATCGTTTAATTTCTATCCTATATTATTTGAGTAATTGTTTGATTGATGATTGCCAGATCTAGTGGTTTAAGCGGTCGCTACGCCGCTTTTCACTGCGCCAAGTGTTGTGGGTTCTATTTCCACATGGGACCACACTTTGTGTGATCCACAAATTGTTGTTATAAATCTGAGTATTCTTTGTGTTCGTTACATGTATGTTTATAGAGTCCCCGTCGACTCAGGATGTATATTCTCACTGCGGGAGTTGTCTTTAAAAAAAAAGAATTGGGTGGGCCCCTAAGTAGTATTAGCCCAGGGCCCCCTAAACTCACGGTCCGGCCCTGGATGTTTAGACTTAGATTATGGCTTTTTGGTGAGAATTAATAGAAAACTAAAACGGTAAATCTTTTCTCCATACTTTTTTCTCGCGAAATACGAAAAAACACATTTACAATAGATCACGAAATAGGACAGAGTGTGCTAATTAAAAACGTCGATTTCGATGATTTTGATCTTTGTTAAGGCTTTTTTTCACTAAAATAAAGAATGATTTTATAAACGTCACTCGGTAGAGTGGTAGACTGATTTATTAAATTACTGAGATTTTTTTTTAGTGTCAAATATGAATTGAGTTGTTTGTGTTTTGCAAAACTGCAAGTGCCTTTTCGCGCGTTTTTAGGGACGCGCCCCTTAATAGCAAGTATTCTGGGACTCCCCGACTGCTGTATAACGACTGAAGTAACGACCAATGATAATGAGCCTTAACGCAAGAAAGTACCTAGTGAGTTGATAGTTGGTACTCAACTGAACTGCTTCTCATTCATGGCACAGCCAAGCTCGCCTGATTGTAGACTAGTGAACGCGATCCAGGAATGTAGGGTCCTCGGCACTTCTTGCATTCAGGTCTGAGAATACAGATGTGATACGGCTTCTCATTTCTTCAGCCGTATCGCATTCCCCATCGTAGACGCGTTCCTTGACATAAACCGCGTGTTTCACCATAGCACATAACCATTTGTCAGTATTCACTCGCACTAAACATTATAAATATACAGTCACTGTTATAAAAAAGTACCTATTCTAAAAATAACTTCACACTAAAATAGACACAAAAAAACGAAAAAGTACTTGGTTAACTTACTATACCTACTGAAAAAAAAAGGAAAATGACAACACTAAGATAAGACTTTGACGGAAGTTTACATTTACCTAATTGCAAATTCTGCACCAAGCAGGTGTCCAGTACGAACATTGAACAATAAATTTATAAGAGAAATTAAAGTTTTTTGACATAATTATGCCACCAAATACCTACGACGAGAAATCGTCGGAACACCTTTGTCGGCTAAAATCAAAGGTACTCGTGCGTGCAGCAAACGCGCCGCTATAGCGTGAATTCTCTGACTTTAGGTAATTAATATAATTACGTAAGTTTCAAAGTTCTAGGGCTAAATGCACACGTAGGGGTTCCTGGTTAGATTTTGCGTTTTGTATTAGAAATTTTTATACGACACCCGCAACACCAGAGGCGTCACAAGTGCGTTGCTGGCCTTTGGGGGATGGGGGTAGGGTTTGGGGTATGGACCTTCGGTATCCTCATTCACTCTAACTCACTGGACCTAAAGATAAGAATTCGTCGATCGGACTGCGGCGCGTCCCACACGTCTAGGCTTAAAACTTCAGACGCACGGTGCTATGTGTGCGATTCCCAGCGCAGGATATTCATCCTGCGCGAGTGAGTGAGTGCGTCGTGAGACATTTGTCTCACTTGAATTTCATTGATGATGATGAATGATTTCATTATAGTCGAGATTTATACTTCCAACCCCCCCCCCCCCCCCCGACGTTTAAAAAATAAAATCGCTTCCCAAATTTAATACTTAATAAAAAAAAAATAACACAAGTGCACAGTAGCACAATACCTATTCATTATTATTTAGCAATGGTTGATAACCCATCAGAAAGTGAGATTAGTGAGTGAATTCGTTGAAAGTTTTCCAGCGTTTTCAAGTGAGTAGGTACCTACTTTAGAATTACCTACTATTAAGAATTTAATAACGTAGGAAAATAAAGTTTTGTACCTACCTAATACAAATTCATCTACATAGACAATTGTTTACGCAAATGCACGCTTCCTAAAGTTCGTGCCTTAGATTCTATTCTGTTTAACCTATTAATTATTAACCTACTTTAATATTAAGGTTTCTTAGAAGTTCTATTTGTAAAATTAAGACAGGCTCTGTCTAGGTACTAGGTTACTACCTTGCTATTAAAATACATTGCTGTTTTATTGATTTTATTTCTTTTATGGTTTTCTAAATGAGATAATTAGGTAATTTGGGTACTATTATGTTGTACTATGTGTATGTAACCAGAAAAAAAACATAAAAGGACTTACACATCGAGATATTACGTACTACGTACTAGAGGAGCCACTCAAAACCAATAATTATATGTTCCGTTTATATTTGAATTAAAACTAAAAAGCGCTGCAGCGCAGCCAAACAATAATTAGTAGTCTAATCCAAGAGTATTAACAAGCAGCGCTCTATCGCATTTGAGCTGTAGTTTCCTCGCGAGCGAAATGTTCTAAGCGCCGTGATTTTCAAGGCGCTTACGCGATTTGGCCAACGAACTGTTGCAAAGATTCGCTTTTATAGAGTAAGCGACAAGCAAAAAAGCAGAACGGATAAATAGCTTTATACCTACGAAGCTTTATTAGGAAATTCACTTTGAGTAAATAGTACTTCAATAGCTTTACCAGTTTCAGTTCTTTTTGTAGAATTCATCGAAGTATAAAATATAAAAGCCGAATATTCAGGTATTAATTATACTTTAAGTATAATTATTACAAAAAAAATGTTATGGGTTATTTACGTTATTTAAGTTATTTTTAACAACATATTAATTTTCCTTATCCAATTAAATACGTTCTGCATTTAACGTCAGTTAATTCTACCTAAATATCACTTCTGTATGTTTTACTCTAAGTACTCTGGCAACAATGGCGTCTTAAAATATTTTGTTCGTATTTAATTTTAAAACAATTATATCTAGTTAATTACTGGTGAAAAGTTATTCCTTTGTTTTTCTCCGTATTCCTTGTATTATTAGTGCAATATCTCAAGACACAAAGTGGCATATTTCACGAGTTTTAGAACGTTTTTAAATGTAAACAATCACACGCTTAAGCCACCGCTTCAGCAGAGTGTAGCTAGCAAGCGACTGAAGGAAGTGCGGCGCAATCGCCGCAATTGCATGGAACACCGCACTAATGAGTGGCGTCTTCTCTATTCATTATATCTCGATGGTCTTACATAAGTTGACATATTTTTAGCGGTTTATTTGCTAAACCTATTCAGTATCATGGTCTGAATGTAACCTCGAAGTTTTCGGGAGCAGTGTTTTTCCACCCTATATATGCACTGACTTCTCAACAACGATTGCTATAGATGTTGATAGCAACCAAGACCGACGGCTTAACGTGCTCTATGAGGCACGAGCGTCGAACACCGCCAAACTTCCATACTCCCGAGCTATTATTAAGGGGCGCGTCCCTAAAAACGCGCGAAAAGGCACTTGCAGTTTTGCAAAACACAAACAACTCAATTCATATTTGAAACTAAAAAAAAAATCTCAGTAGTTTAATAAATCAGTCTACCAATCTACCGAGTGACATTTATAAAATAATTCTTTATTTTTGTGAAAAAAAGCCTTAACAAAGATCAAAATCATCGAAATAGACCTTTTTAATTAGCACACTCTGTCCTATTTCGTGCTCTATTTTAAATGTTTTTTTTCTTATTTCGCGAGAAAAAAGTATGGAGAAAAGATTTACCGTTTTAGTTTTTTATTAATTCTCACCAAAAAGCCATAATCTAAGGCTAAACATCATTCATTTTTAGCGACAAAAGTTCCATACATTTTAGTACGTAGATATCGTCTCCCGTAAATTGCAATAAATACGTTTTATCGCGCTCAAATAATTCAGTGCCCACCGAATATTCAAGGTGACACCACGTCCGTTTGTAGTTCGCACTGAGCTCCATAATACGTAAATGACAAGTTTTAGGGTGGGTTGCCAGTGAGTGTCGAATTGTAACTGTTAATTTGTATTCTTGAATTTTTTTTTTTTTAAAGAATAATTTCGAAGAAAAATATTAGTATTTTTTATTAACACAGAACTTATTTTTTTATGTTTTTTTTTCACTTGCTATGTATGTATATATCTAACTATATTTGTTAAGACGGAATCTTGCAACTCAATTTTGCAGATATCTTCAACCGATTGTGTTGAATTTTTGTAGGCATATGTATATAGCGTGACAATGCTATATTATGATGACATGGAGCTGATCTGATGTTGAAGCTGGAAGGTGGTCATAGGAACTTTGTAACGACGGAACCTATCGAGTTTGGAGTCGTTTGATTTGTCTTGACGAGTACTTTGAATATACTTTGACAGACCGAGACACTTTGAGAAATTGTTTTTAAAAAAGTAAAAAAATTTTTTTTTATGATTTCTGTTACAATTGAATAACTACTACTGAAATAATGAAAGACCTTAAAATTACAGTTTTATTTTTGACTGCATGGTTGGTCTAGTGGTTTAAGCGGTTGCCTCGCCGTTTCCTACTGTATCAGGTGTTGTGGGTTCAAATCCCACATGGGACAACACTGTGTGATCCACGAATTGTTGTTCTGAGTCTGGGTGTCAATTGTGTCCGTTTCATGTATGTTTGTAAAGTCCCCCGCGACACAGGATTTATTGGATATATACCGAAGTTGTCTTTTTTGAAAAAAAAACTAGCTGAGCCCCACGGTCTAACCCGCGATACTACACCAACCGCGGTTACTCCTTATATCATCAGCTACCTATCAGTAAAAATCCCGTCAAAATCGCTCCAGCCGTTCCAGAGATTAGCCGGCACAAACAGACAGACAGACAAAAATTGTAAAAAAGGGTCCCATCTACACTTTACGTCATTTCCATTATTATTCATCCCTTAAGTTCGAATTTAATCAATTGGTGAATTGTAAAACAATAGATGCCCTATCTCTTACATTACATATCTGATATCTGTAATCTATATAAATAAAAGACGAAGGTGACTGACTGACATACCCAGAGATCAACGCACAGCCCAAACCGCTGAAGTTAGAATCCTGAAATTTTGCATGTAGGTTCTTTATAATATAATATATTAATTTTAAGACAAATGGTTTGTTTTTTAACCGTCTCTTCTAAAAAAAGAAGGAGTTTATAAATTAACTGTATTTTTTTATTTATTACCCGACCACGGCAAAGCCAAAGGAGGGTTATGATTTTGACAGGCTATGTATGTATGTTCATCTGTTCCCTCATAGCTCCTTAACTACTAATTAGAACTGGATAAATGAGGTATCGTTAGAAGTGTCTAGCCGACATAAAGTACTGTATTAAAAAATGAATTTGACATAAATATGCCGTGTTTGGTATCATCGGAAAGGGTGTTACTTGTACATTTCAAATATATATATAGGTATTATTAGCATTTGCTGGTGACTTTGTTCGTATTTATTCAATTTTTTTTTATATTTTTATGTTAGGTATTTAAAATATACTTTGCATATAAATAATTATTATCACTACACCAAAACATTTAAAAAAAAAAACTTAAATTAAAATAGAAACATACCATAACTCTTAAAAACACGTGACTACGGCTTTTCAAAACTTGTTTCATACTTTTTTAGCGTCGTTTTTTGTCAAAAAGTGAAAAAAGTACGTAAGTAAGCAAGATCTATGTAGTAAAATTTAGTCAATATGAGCAATAAAAGCGATCAAAAATTATATTTTTAAGAAACATTATGTTCCATTAATATAACATATATCATACAAATTTTATTTCATAACATAGCATTAAAATCCGTTGATTACTGTAAAAGATCTAAGCTGACAGATAGCGCGAGCGACTTCATTTTATACTGTGTAAAATATATTATTTGTCCATGAAATGAATTAAAAATGAATAGGTACACTTGAACCCCATTCTCGGCCGTTGACGAGTTACTTAAAGCCCGCAGGCTTTCCGATATGACTAAGATACATTGCGTGCTTTGTACGACATTCTAAACATTCTTCAAAGGCGAACAGTTAATGAATATGTAACTAGAAGAAAAAACCGCAAGTAAATTTATTAGTTGCCAGGGTTAGTATGCAACAGTGCCCGATGCGTTTGTGTGCATGTAAAATAGGAATGTGGGTGTTCAATCACAAATTCCCACGCTCAAGGACTACAGTCTTAAGAACATACGTAACAACAAACAACATTATTACGCTCGCCCACGGCGACTTTTTGCAGCGCGTTCGCATCAATACAGTCGCGATGCAGTCGCAAGCTGTGTGCCCTCGCCCACATAACCACGATTTAGTCGCGCTGCAAACGCCACCCTCCCTCCATTCTTCCCCCGATGTCGTCCGACACGCTCGCGCTTTGCATCAATATAGTTGCGATGCTGCAGCGCGTTGCAAACGCGACTACAGCGCATGGGCGTAGCCACGGTGGGGCAGGGTGGGGCACTTGCCCCACCCTGGCTCTTACCAATAAAGTACCTAACCAAACCTAAAAAATTAAATTATCTAGGTACTAACTACAATACTTAATATCCGATCCGAATAATTTTTGTGTCAAGTGTGAACTTTCTTTTCACACTCGACACAAAAAATAAATATTTCTAGAGATGTTATCAGAAATGATATCATAGACGGTGTGAAAAAAGCACAGGCATTTTGGCACAGGCAAGGAGCAACTGTCCATCGGCGTCAGATTTTTTGACGAAGAAAGAATGTTAATTCTCAAAGAATTTCTGGGCTTCGTCGAACTAATTGCCATGGACGCCAAATCTATTGCCTCTGCCATAGATAACTTCATAACGACCGTGGGCCTAGATCCAGAGAAGTGTGTGGGGCAAGATTATAACGGATGCTCCACAATGTCGGAGAAAGATGGTGGCGTTCAAAAGATGCTGCTACTGCGCCAGCCACAAATTAAATTTAATCGTTCATGATTTAAATCAAATCCCCGCAATTCGTGATACACTCGGCACAATAAAGGAAATCATAATATTCTTTCGAGAATAAGCTCAACGTCGTAAGCACGTGCCTAAGATACCGATGCTATGCGAAAGGCGCTGGTCGCAAAAATATAAGTGCCTTGCTATTTTCAAAGAAAATTACATCCAAATGGACACGGCCCTTTTGACATTTTCGGATGAAAGCAACAATGCTATAAGAAAAGCGACTTTTAAGCTATACTGCGCTGCTATAAATTCAGAATGTATTGTCTCTGTTTGTCTTATTGCGAAATAGTCGCTTCAACCGATCGCAAATGTGTTACAGTCAAAAACATTGATTTGCTCCAGTGTACGAGTCACATTAAAAGAATCATCGACACATAAAAAAAACATCGTGAAAATGTGAACGATCACAGGGGCAATTTCGTACCTGCAGCTCAAGTGATCGCTGACGCTCTAGTAGTTGATTTTACAATCCATGCATCGCGAAGAGACAGACGCACCGTGCAAATCCTCAGGTAGAGTCCTACTCAGTTTTGGAAACGATCGTTGATTATTCTCTACCTAGACTCGCTAATTATGTCATTGGAAGAGCGTTTATCTTTGATATTCTTTGATCGCATTGTACCCATATAACATGTTGCAAATGACATAATTTGATGATTTTTTGAAAATGAAACAGGCCTTCCGCGAGTTTTATAACTTAATTAGCAGTTTCCACAGCGAGGCTGAACTGTGGTACCACTTGTGGAAAGAAAAAATATGGCATTGAATGTTCTGAAAGACATGGAAGTGGCAGAACTGATAAAGGATTCAGAAACCGTGTACGACCTGTACTATAGAGAGGTCTTTCAGTACGTTACAGCGTGTCAAGACGTGGCTTCGCTCCACCATGAGTGAAAATCGTCTGAGCGGTATGTCCCTGTTCACGGGATAGGGATCGCCGAAGCGAAAATTAAATTGGAAGCCGAAGTGCTAAGGAAGTTCTGCCAGAACCCACGCCAGCTTCTCTTACAAGTAATATTATTAAGTAGTTAATACCTAAATAAATAAACAACCTATAATACCTATGTGTAATTGTTTACTTACTGTACCTGAAAGTACTATCTATAGATAGATATAAACCTCTTAATTGACGAATTAACAAATTGGCAAACGCCCATCCAAATGGCTGCAGTTAGAGACACATTTGTGGATGAAAGATTTCGTGGTGTAGGTAGGTGAGCAATAAGAAAGTGTTTTGGATAATTCGAATTATATATACAGATACTTGGTGCTACTGGGTGTAACCTTTTTATATGAAAAAATTTACCAGGGTAAGACTGCGGGTATAGTTTGCCAGTTACTTATTATTTTAGACTGCTGCCCCACCCTGAGCCCATGGCTGGCTACGCCCATGCTACAGCGCGTTAGTAGCGATGTTTACAAAACGCGTGACAGCGAGCAGCGTTGCGAAAAGTCGCCGTGGGCGAGCGCCCTAACACGCAATAACATGTACTTTTAAAAAAAAAAATCCTCTCGCCTTGCCAGTAGTTGTCAACACCATATTCAGCAGTGTAACGCAGTATGGAATATAAACCTGTAAGAATTCCGCATAATGAAGGTCGACTGTCTACTCCTGCCGATTGTTATCTAACGATGAAGTCATGTTTTAAGGTTGGGGGCACGTGTTTTGTATGGGAGATTTTTATAATCTTACAATTTATGTCCATTATTAAATTGACTCCAGGATGTTATTAAAAATTTATTACTTACTTACAATAAGTTTGCCTTATTCTAAATATTACTACACAACTAAAGTCGCTAATTTATATTAGCTAACATAATATCTCACATAATGTATACATAATAATATTTTCTGTCATTAGCTTTCTACCTAAAGAGCATCAGCTTTAAACAGAAATAGTACCGAAGCGTATAATAAATATACAATAAATACTCTTACATAGAACCGAGTCTGATATACTCTATTAGATACCTTCTGTTTGAATTTAATATAAATTATTCTTTGTAATTTTCATCACATACTTTACAATTGATAGACAGATCATAGGAAACAAAATGTTAAATGTTGAACAGCAAACTGCTTTGTCCAAAATAAATCACATTTCATACTTTTAACACTGTACACTCTTGTTATCATTGAGTTGTTTCAAACAATTTTTCACGAAAGAACTTTATCTTTTGTGCGAAAAAAGCTTCAAGTCCTTCAGCACAGCGATAAAATTCAGAGTCCTTTGGATTAAAGTATCGACAGTTATCGAATATTTTAGTCATATCACCAATAAATTCACTTAAAGTACTATACGTTTGTTCATTCACTTTACGTTCCACAGACTGTAAATCTGAAAAAAAAAAAAATATATTTCTGTTGTTTTGGGTTTGACTTATGGACATAAACAAAGACTTCAATACATACCCATTGGTTCTTTTATCACTTTGTAATAGGTGGGTGCTTCTCTAGGATCTACAGGCTCCATAAAAGGCCACGCGTTTTTATGTAATTGTATTTGTTTAACCAGTCTCTTCAAGTTTTCAAAATCTTTTGCCGTAAGCTCCTTCATATTAGCGTAATTGACAGAATTATTTTTCTGACAATTTGGACAAACATATTCATCAATGTTGTCTGCTTCTGATTGAAGTATACCTACACAGCGGCCGTGGAACCAGTCCTGGCAACGGTCGCAACAAATATAAAATCTGAAAAAAAAACATACATTTTTACTAGTATTATAAATAAACATAGATAATAATAATTAAAAGTTAAGTCGACCTATTCCCGTTAAGGGCGTGTAGTTGACATCGTTTCTGACTGATTTCACAAAAACACCCTAATCTAAATCTAACCGTTTTTGAGATATTTGAATACTAGTGGTTGCCCGCGGCTCTGCCCGCGTATATGACGGTTATCGCGGCAAATAGTAGCCTATGTGTTATTCTGATGTAAAAGCTTATTGGTTCGTCTTTATTTTCTTTTTTAGAGCATGCCAATAAAAGATTGTTTTTAAAAGTTGATTTAATTTAATTTTTACGCTTACTTTGCAAACGCTGGCTGCACCCTACGAGATAGATCTAAATAATGTACTACAGTATTATACACCTTAAGGAGGTCGAGAAAAAAGTCCGCGATGGATATCTCTTAGGGATAAACCACAATAATTATTTTTTACTCTTTTCTTTTTATGAGAAATAATGGCTTATTACATTTACACTTTACAATCTGAATAACTGAAATTATAATTTAAATGGTATTTGGTTAAAATATATATATTGGAGTTACATACCTATTCTAAAATGTATTTTTTTAAGTAAACCTTTTTTAAGTAAAATTTTTGTAAGTAAGCTTGTTCAACAGTAACATATTTTTGTTATCTTAGGGAAACAAGGACAAAATGAGAGGAAACAGGAATAATTTAGGAATTCTTAAATCTATATTAATATTATAAACGCGAAAGTTTGTAAGTATAGACGGATGTTTGTTACTCTTTCACGCAAAAACTACTGAAGGGATTTGGATGAAACTTTACAGTAATATAGCTTATACATCAGAATAACACAATTAGGCTCAGAATAACACATAAGGCTACTATTTGCATCGATAACGGACATAGCCGCGGGCAACCACTAGTAATACGTAATTCAAACAAGTTCGCATTTGAAGACAAAATGGGTACTTTAGCTGTCTTGACTGTCTTTATAAATGCAATTATGTAAACGGCTTTATTCATTGCAATATGTTGTATCATAATATGATTAAGACATCAAAACGACAAATTTACTGACTGACTGACTTTGTACATTACAACCAAATGTTGTCTCCCTTGAACCCCAATTAAAGTATTAAAAGTACTTACTGTGAATTATCATAGGGCTGTCGACAAAGACAGAAGAGTTCTTGTGTTTCTGCAGCACGTCTACAATCCTTACAGACATATTCCTCCATTGATTTACTCATTTCTTCAGTAACACCAACGCAGTCACCATGGAACCAGTTACTACAGTGCTCGCAACCAACATAAAACCTAAGAAATAAATATTAATGTAAATTATGTGACTGCCTCGATGGCACAATTGGTAGCCTATGCGACTGCTGTGCTTGAGGTCTCGGGTACGATTCCCGGGTCGGACCAAATATTTGTATGACCTGCAAATATTTGTTTCGGAGTTTGGGTGTTTTCTATGTATAATGTGTATATATTTAGAAAAAAAAAGTATATATGTATTTATATCAGTTGTCTAGTACCCATAACACAAGCTCTGCTTACCTTAGGACTAGATGGCGTTGTGTGTTAAATGTCCGAAATATTTATTTTATGTAGTATTAGTATAAGGAAAAAAATGTAAAATGATCTGTTGAATAAACATTATTATTCTCTTTATTACTTGTTATTTATCATAAATAACAAGTAATAAAGAGAATAAAATAAATTAATAATTTACATAAATAACAATTAGGTTTATTAATTTAATGTTAAATTTCATTGTAGGCGTTCTTTGCAGTCTGGATTCAGGATCCCTGCATTCGTAAATGGTTGGGTAAGTTACAAGATATTGTTTCCCCTTGAACAGCTTAATGGAGATGAATTTTAAGTTTCCATTATTTTCTGCATGTATGAACCAAATCACAATTATGGTAAATTAAATCCTACTACTATTATAAACGCGAAATTTTGTAAGGATGGATGTTTGTTACTCTTTCACGCAAAAACTACTGAACGGATTTGAATGAAACTTTACAGTAATATTGGTGACGAGCAGATTTCCCTAGTGGCCGTTTGCGGAACTAACGTAAGACAGATACTTCTACCTGACAGTTTAATATACAGAGCGAGTGCATTGTTATTTTAAATTCTTTCTACAATGATTTCATTGATAGACGTCTACGGAGTAGTAAAAATACTTTAAGGCCACTTCGTGAGGGTGATCAGTATTTTTAAAGTGGAATGTTAACGTGTCTACGTATTTTTATCTGTCATACGTTAGTTCTGCGACTTGCCGCTAGGGAATCTGCTCGTCACCAATAGCTTATACATCAGAATAACACATAGGCTACTATTTGCCGCGATAACCGACATATAGGCGGGTGGAGCCGCGGACATCAACTAGTACAATATAAATGTATGTAAATATATTGTACAGTAATAAAAATATTAAATAATAAAAGCAAAGGATTGAACTAACTTTGTGTTATCGTAGGGAGTTCGGCAAAGACATAAGAGTTTCTCTTTCTTCACGGATCTTTTACTGGGTCTCGGCGTGGTCGCCACAGCAGTACTGCGACGTTTCCCGCCTCGCACCTCCTCTTGTTTAGTGCGTTCTGCTCTTGTACGAAGCGCTAGCTCCGCTGAAAGTTCCTTCTGCAATATGGAAAACAGCTCGTTAATTCATCCCGGTGTATCTGTATAGAAACATGTAAAACGGCTAAACAAAAAATCTGCTCACCTGAATCTCCACACCCAATTCTTTTTCAAGAAGCCCACGCTTTTTAATGATATCTTTTTTGAGCATTTCTTTATGCTTAAACAGCAACATTTGAAGTCGAGAATGATTAGAAGCGGCACGCCGACGCTCTTCGGCGGGTGAAGCGGCAGGCACATTGGGTGGAAGCGTCACCGGGAGGGAGGCGGCCGGCGCTGCCACGGGCGCGGAGATGGCCGCCGCTACAGGCGCAGGAGTAACACGCGTCTGGACCCTGGTGGTAGGTAGAGCAACCGGTGATGGCGAAATGGGACGGTTGCGCGATCGTTTCCGCGGCGAATTATCAACCCACTCGTCGTCGTCATCGTCGTGGCGAGTGGAAAGCGCTCTTCTACGCGGCGGCGGCGGCGGCGGCGGCGGGGAAGGCGAAGCCACGATGACGGGCGGTGGCCGTACCTCGCGTTCTACTACCACCTCAGGCTTCATACGTTTCTCCTGGTAACGCTGTAATTGCAGGAGCTTCTCTTCTATTTCTGGGTTTAGATTCTCCTGCTTAAGCGCACTTTTAATGGCTGTAACGACATGTTATTACCGATTATAGTGCAATACTCGTTTTCTGAACAGATTAACTGATTGAACTGTTAAAGTTGTATATTTGAACTGATATGTATTGTATAAATTCTGTAGGTTATATTAAATTATTTAAAACAGTTATCAAAATACTTTTACGTTACGTTCTTTAATTACGTATTTCTTACATAATACTTTTGGTAAAAATGAACTTCACTTAGATTTTACGACGTTTCAACGTTATATTGAGTGTCGTATGCCGAATATCGTCATCACGTAAGTTAATTGATATCTTCATGGCATTGTCATTTATTGTAATATAAAAACCTATTTTTCTTTTATTTTACTCTAACCGATCGAAGCTACATTGCATTTAAAGGTGATGGGATATAACTACTTACTTTGTTGAATGTAATCAGGGGTTAGCACGAATTTACTACCCTGTAGACCGACTTGGCCCGAATTAACGATATCTGTTTTCGTGCTGTTTTCTTTTATGTCTTCGAGTTTGGAGGGCGTAGCTTCTTTATGACTAGCAGCTTCAGCTACATTTTCTTCACCATTTAAAAGTGGTTGACGCTTAATTTGTTCTTCCTCACTAACATCCTATAAGTAAAAGTTGTAAAATATGTCAAACATTTCCCAATGTTTTTTGTATTGAATCCCATTGTTGAAGCACAAGAGTTTAATATATTAAACAATTTCGGAGTGATGTTCTTTAATAGAATATTTTTTGATTCCAGATTCACACATTCCACATCACCCTTTTAGTTAGAAACGGGGTAAAATATAAAAAAAGAACTAAATAACATTGACATCCGTTTGTGGGAATATATCAGTAAGTGTTTAAATGTAAAAAACAGTGAGTGGTTTAACAGCTATGAAAATCACATTCCCTAAATATAAAATTCAAAGCAGTAAATTTTAACAATAGTAATTGCCCATACACCCCCACAAAACGTTTGTAAGTAAATAAAATTTTTAAAAATAAAAGCTACATAAATAAACAGGACAACATTAAATAAAAGTCGATGTGATCATTTTAATATTTTATTGAAATGATACTATTTTACCATCAATATATTAATTAATAAGGATTCGATTTGTAATAGCTTACAGGTATACATGTTAACTGGTGGTGTATGAGCAATTGTTTAAAAACCAGTAGCTTATATTTTAATAACCAGTAAAAAAATCAGGTTTATGGTAAGAAATAAGAGCAATATAATATTAGGTAATATAATAAAGCTAAGGCATGTCCTGGGCAACTTTAAATTAGTGTATTAGTTAAACCAATTGATGAATCTAGTATTTTTGGCAATAAACAGATAGGTACCGAAACGGTTCAGGAATTTGTACTCTGAATATTTGTTATAAATTATATTTAGCTGAACTGAGATGAGAATAAAACTTGGATAAAACACAAAATATTAATTTTATATACACACTGATTTTGTGCAACTGATGTAATGGATATCTGTTTTATAGCCATGATTACCCGCTTTCATTGTCAGACAAGAAAACATGATGTGATACAAGTGTTGGCAGTCATCTTATTTTTCTCTGTAAACTTAGGTAACTTTAAATTGATAGCTAATTAAAAAAATTAAAACTTTTAGTTCTTTTTTGTTATTCGAGTAAAGTCATTCTTTTTCTTTATCAGGAGCATACTAGAAAAAATAAAAAAAAACATTTGTTTTAAAATAAAATCTAAGCCCGTAAATTTACGTATAATGGAAATAAATTAGGGTCTTGGATATTTACCACGACTTTAGTAATCCGAATATTTGGTGTATTTTCGCTTTACGATTAATACAAAAAAAAACATATGAAAAATTATTGTGGTTTTGATCAGATATGACTTGAGTGGTATAACAGCGGGAGGAAAGACCATTGCGTCAGCATTAATTTTGGCGCTTCAACTAATGTAGCCATGGTTACAAGACAAGAAAACTACATTTGGACTTTGTTTAATGTTACTATGAATTTAAATCATTATCCACATTGCTATAATAGGTACTCCTTTTAGGTCTGAAGCATTAGCATTTATGAAATTGTTCATATATGGATTTCACTATAAATTATTAATATTTTGTGTTTTATAAAGCTCAAAATCTGTTCTCTAAACAAATCCTCATCAAATCAATGGTATTATTAAATATTTTTTATGTTATTTTGCAATAATACCATAATAAATCATTGTTACTGATTAAAGTTATTGTAATTCAATATCTGAATAACGCAATGTTTCTCTAATTCTTACGAAATCGATGTTTTATACTATTAAAGAAATTTATGTTTACATCCAATCAAGTCCATACACCTGAATGATTTACAAAATCTTTGGAATCTCCTGAATAATGTGCATGATGTAAACAAAAAAATTAGGTGTGTTCATAGTAAACTTATAAAAAGGTTTCTGACCCATACATAAGTTCTAATTAATGTATCGGGACTTTACATCATGTACACTTTGCATTGAACTATTGTAGTTCACATACTCTCACATCAATCACAATACTATATTTGCACTCAATATAATCAACAATGAAAAACAAATGTAAAAATATTAATTTTGTCTTTAAATTTAACAAATTTCAGAAAGCACCATATCTACTAAAAGCTTATGAAAAAGTTACTATTTTGTTTTATTGATGTGCGAGTGATATTTATATTTGGGTTAAAATTCTATTGTCTTTTCTGCCTAGTTCTAAAATGGTATGGAAAAATAAACTTCTTATTTCTCAATATTCAGTAAATTCCTGTTTTCAAAATGACTATAATACTGAGATTTATTGTTCTACTCTTAAACTATATACTTACATTACGAAGAAGTAATAAGATATGTTGGAACTACGGTTATAAATTAATAAACAAATATTTAATCAATATTTACAGAAATTTCTTTGGTGTTTTAAATCATGTATAAGGCTAATAGTAACTAATTTACACACGCTTTAATATCATATACCAGTCTTATAAAATATATTACATCAACTGTGGCGCAGACACGCCTCGTAACACAGCAAAAGAGGGTATGATCATAACGAGTGCAGCCAAAATGTGTACAGTTTGATCTCAATCAGAAATGTTCTGTTAAAGTGCTCTCATTTTGATTCCACCCTGATTTTAAAACTGATTTATTTTATACTATTCGAAAATGCGTATTGGCAGTAAAAAAAGGTTCCGCCGATATAAAAGTTTTACCTAATAATATTTCTTTAACATATTAATAGCGGTTTTTAAAGGCATGGAACGTTTTCCTCATTCTAAAAACATATTAACTATCACATCCTAGAACATTATAAATGCGATTTACAGTATAGTCATAATGCTCGGCCGAACGACTAAGTAGGTAAAATACATATATATACATACATACATATGAAATATTGCTCCTTTCGCCTCATGATCGTCATCTAGTAGTAATATATTACCTGGTGCGTAGGCATTGCAAGGGGTTGTAATGACTGTATGGAGTGCAGGGCTTGCGGGACCACGGGGGTCAGCGGCGGAGGAGCGCTGGGCGCCGGCTGCACTGCCAGGTACATCTTCCTGGGACCCAACATGCCCTGCTTGCCTGTTGATTCTTGAGCTGTAAAAGTGCAGTCAATCAATGCTAAAAATAATATTGAGGTGGTATGACACCTCATATCATAGAATTTACTAATTTACCTTTTAACAGTTGTTGTTTGACTTGATGCTGTACTAAAGCCAACTGTTGAGGAGTTAATGAATATCCATGAAGACCCTGTAGAACTATACTAGGTCCGCTACTAGTCTGCATTACCTGTAAAAATAAGTATGCCCATTAAAAAATATCACTGCACTTATATGCTTACCAGACTAGAGTAGTGTTCATCTGTATAAGAAAATATCAATGTTTCCTTAAATTGTGTCAATTTTAATTCAAAGTCAAAGAAATAGTTTTTGTCAAAAGGTTTTCAAAGTATAATCGAGTTACCCTAACGTCTTTTACGATTCTATAAACCTGTGTTATGTTACTGACCTGTGCAGTGACGGTTTTTATTACAGTGCCGGGAGGTTGACCCACGAGAAGTCTCTTCTCAACCATTTCATCTTCCGTTAGCTGGTGTTGTTGAGATAGAGGCTGGGGCTGAGGTTGGGGTTGTATGGGCACGGGCGCTGGGGGCGCGGGCCGAGGCGCCGGAGCTACCGCCGCGGGTGAAGCTGTAGCCGTCGACACAGGCACTCCGCTTACGGGAGCGGGACTCTGACCGATGTGCGCAATTATCTGAGCCTGATTATTGCCTGTGGGGCGTATGAGAACTTGTTGTCCGTTGACAGTCGCCAATTGAATCTTGCCAGCCGCAATTTGTTGCACCAACACTGGGTTATTGACGACGATCTGCTGTGCGGCAGGAGCGCGCGGCCGAGGCGGCTGCGACCTCGGGGTCACTGCGGCGGTTGCAGGTGGGCGCGGACCAGTCGGGCGTTGAAGTATCTGACCCTGGACCAGAACGGTCTGCACGCCCTGCATACGCGGTTGTATTCCAGCGCGCGCTCCGGCCTGGACCACTACTTGTTGTGCTGGTTGCATTACCACTTGCTGCGGAGATTGTACTACGACTTGCTGAGGTGGTTGTACGACGATTTGTCGGTTTCCTTGCACGACTACTTGTTGACTGTTAGGTGCCACCGCCCGTGGTTTCACTTCTTCCACTACGGTTTTGTTTTGAGTGATTTCTCTTTCGGCTGCTGAAACACCGCTTTCTTTTGGGGCAGGCGAAGCCGCCACGAGCTGACCCGTGACACCTTGTTGGCCGGGCATGACTACGTGTAATTTTCCATCAGGCATTTGAATCAATTGCTGACCTGCTAATAAACCTTTTACAGTAAGTTTCCCATCTGCGGTTCGAATTATTTGGACTTTTTGTGGTCCATCTTTCTGAGGTGTTGCATTAGATTTCGTAGTTGCTTCATTTTGAGAACACTTTGTTGCACTGGAAATCGGCTGACTAATAACTCGAGTTGAACCGTCAGATCCTTTTGTCATAATAATTCTCCTAGTGCCTATTACAGTTTTCTGCCCAGTAGGAGTTGAGGTATTCATGGTCAGTAAGGATGTGAGTGTGCTTTTTCCGGAAGTTTGGTTTGGTGTAGACTTATTTTTTTCTGTATGAAAAAAAAAAGTTAAATCAAACATAAGTTTCAATTTAGTTCAAATAATGATCGATTGTTATAATTGTTTATTTCGTATTAAAAACAACACAAACAGCATGATAAACATTTACAAAAGTAAAAGTTTACATTTTCATACCTTGAGACATTTCCAGGGCTCTCTTTTGTTGATGTGCAGCTCGTTGTTCACGTAACTGCTGCTCCATTTTATCTTTAAGATCGGCAGCGTTCGCAGGTGGAGCGACATTACGCTGAGGCAGTTTACCTGTTGAAGTGCGGGTAACTGGAGTGGCTCGCTCTGTCCGTTCACCATATTGACGTACTTCCCACAATTCTAATTTTTCTTCATCAACCCACTCTTCGGAAACCTGAAATATATTATGTATTCACATTTTATTATTATTTACGGAATTACGAGTTTGTTTAATACTACTGTTATTATATTTTTTATTAATAGTAATTGTTACTAGCAGTTGCTGAAAAACAAGTGCCTGAATCATAAGATAAATGTATAACTTTACTCACTACTAGGTAACGAAATGGACAAAGTATCCATTTCTTTTTGACAGTTTAACAAAGTTTGAAATTAGTGACGCCCTCACCCATTACTGATTCGATTTGAAACGAATAGCGATTTTATTTATGAAAAACTTTCAATCGATTTAATTAAATACTTTTTGTTGAAATATCAATTATTCCTTTATTAGTTTTTTATATTATGTAAGAAATAAATATAAATAATAAATCAGTAAATTAGATGAATGAACAGAATTATTGTTCTTTACTCTTGGTTTGATCCTAAATTCCAAGATTTCGACTTAATTCCTTGCAAAAATTCAATCTTGGAGTCGTAGATACTATTTTTATTTCCTTTTTTTAATAAATTTACAGAAAAAATACGTACTTGAACTCAAATTATTTTTATCATATGATCGATTTATCGTATTTCAAGTACTGTTTTATAGTCGGTGGTTGTTTATTATGCACAGACCACATCACTAAAGTACCGTCACCGTCAATAAAGATATTACATTACAAAAACATTACTGTAGTACATAATTCCGAAAAAAAAAAGGTAATTTATAGGCGTGAGCTGTCAAAAAGAAAATAAACGAATGGACAAAGTATAATATGAACAAAAAAAAAAATTAATTGTTTACTTATTACAATTTCAGCTAATATTAATAATGCAAGAATATAGTTATTTTAATTTCATTGGCGGTACACGATTTGACACTTAAAATGCAACCTTACTGTAACATGTGGGTAAAATTCAAGCACATGCTGAAATCTAAGTCATTTTTCTTTATTGTAGTTTTTTGGCAATGTTTGGTATTTGTTACTATTTTAAAGTAAAATTGTTATCTGAATTCACTAACTTAGTTTGTGTAATATGTATATATA
Source organism: Diaphora mendica (assembly GCA_949125395.1). NCBI lineage: Eukaryota > Metazoa > Arthropoda > Insecta > Lepidoptera > Erebidae > Diaphora > Diaphora mendica. Next base: position 15,875,676 of record OX421318.1, read on the forward strand.
TTTAGTGACCTTAGAAATTTAACAAAATCAAAATATACCTGCGGTTCAGTATTTTGAGGCGATTCTGCACGTTTCCTTTTTCTCAAACCACTACGAATTGAAGTCACTTCTCGCACCGTTTTAGGTAATTCGAGGGGTATTACGACCCTCCGTCGAAGATATTGAGTTCTCTCTGAGAACTGGCCTATATGCCTATGTTTCAATAGTTCCAGGGATACAATTTCTGTGTCAGTCGTTAACTGATGCTTGCCATCTGCAGAAGCTGGTTTTGCTGCCATGTCATCCCAACGTAAGCAAGCAAACATTATACGAAGTTGCAAAGCAGCACTGGCCAGCCACTGGAGGTTTACAGTCCGATACAACCAGCATGTTTTAAATAAGGGTCTAGGGCAAGGATAGGACCATACTGCTTGGTTTGGTTTTGCATTGTGGCTGAAACCAGATACTGAATTATGTCCGCCTTGTCTACAAAGTTTTCTTAGCTCATGATGTGGTAAAACCATTAGTGTTTTAGCTTTACTTCTAGTGTGGAATGTTGAACAAAGAGGATATTTTACAGGGGTCCTTTTCTTTTTCTTTTCAACTGCCGATGTCTGTACCCGTTTCAAATAAACTCTTCCAGAAGGATTTTCTGTAGAATATACTCTTACAACATTACCCTCTATTTTCTCTTCTTTGACAGTTTTATCTTCTCTCTTAAAGAGCTTTGTAGAACCAAACCTTCGGTTAACTATAGCACGATACTTTACTTTATCATTAGTTTTAGTTGATGTCACCGAACATTTATATGACGAATCCTTTGTTTCGTTGATAGTTTTGTTTTGTGTATTTGCGCTAGTTTTCGACGTTCTTCCACGAGTTATTTTTAATTTGGGTATAGGTGGGCGATCTGTGTTATCGTTATCTGTTGAAACATCTATATGTTGTTCTGGGGATTCAACATCAGTTAACTCTTTCAAAGGACCAATTTCAACCTCATTATCGTCTATATTATTAGAAGTTATATCAATGTCCATCTCATTTCCAACAGCTGGCACAGCTGACTCTTCGAGTGTACTTTCTGTCTTAACAGTGCATAAACTGTCTTCGGCATCCTTCTCAACTTTGAAATTGATATCTGGTGCATAATCGCCACTCTTTCTCTTTACAAAACAATCAGTGGTTTTATTGTCACATTCTTGTGCACATGCAACAGCAGAGATTAAATCAGTCAATATATTTTCGTTAGAATTAGTACACATAGAACTTTTTCCCAATAAATATTGCTCCAGTATTGACATTTTCGAACTATCTTTGGCATTCTCGAGTAAATTTTTAGAGGTTACCTCACCATCTTTTAATAATTTTACCAATTGAATTAAAATTTTGCCTTTTATAATGCACATAGGTGAGTAACAGTTAATTTTTACTCCAGAACCTTGTGAAATATTTGACATCCCTATTTTATTACAGCTATGTGAATAACATTTATATCTTTTTGTCAGTAGTGATATTTTTTGATATTCCGTTTGTAGACTGTCAATACTAGTAGAGTGAATTGTTTCTTTTTGCTTGCTCTCTTGAGCTGCACCACAAATTGATGTTATGTCAGGTTCAGGTTCATCATTTTCAACATCAATGTTTTTCTCATCTTCACTTTTCACATCAATGTCTTCCTTTTTGACATTAGATAAAAGGTTAGCTAATTTCTTTTCTTCCATAAATTTTAAATACGTGCGTCGTGCAAGAAAATCATCTAGCTTACATTTCCTTGCAATCTTCGGATAATAACGTCTCGTGGATGAGCTTAACGCCTTTTCAACATCTATTTCATCAAATCCATCGTCATCTTTTTCAATCTTCAAATTACGCATGGATGGTGGCACTGCAATAAATGGAATAATATGATTTGATAAAAGTTAATACTTTGTTAATATTTTAAATTTAATAGTTAGTGTAAAAATACTTACGTTTTTCCATAACATCTTTATTTTCTCCTTCATTTGAAATGAGGTAATCATATGTCTTTGGTTCCACTGCTAAAACTTTGATGACATTACCTTCTCTGACTCTTACAGCAATTTTTGCGGGACCATTAAAAAGATTTACTTTTGCAGCCACATGTTTCTTAAATTTTCTTGTAGAAGAGTTCCATAACCAACCCCACTGCCCGTGAATTCTGTATTCTTCACCTTTTTGTTTCCAAGCCTAAAATTTATAAGATAAATATTTTTAAGTCATGAACTGCAACTGTTGACAAATATCGTTTTGGACTTTATTTATTAAAACAAGAGAATTTTTCAATTAAGTCAGTTATCCCATTTCAGAATAAAAGGGAAAACTCACTTGATTTTTCGCATCTATACTCGCTAAAAATTTTCGCATCTATAACAATAATTAGAATAGTTCTTACTTGATGTCGCAGTCCCAGTGAATATTTGACAAAATTGTAAAGAGTCCGATATCTTTCCTCTTCTTCGTCTCTTTCCTTCTTTTCTCTCTTATCAAGTTTTTTGCGTTCTTCGCGTTCCGCAGCAGTGGTCCGAAGCAACCTAACATGACCTAGTTGTTCATGCCAAGCAGGAACCCAAACAACACTTTTGATACAAGCCTAAAATAAAGGGAAACTTAGTAAGTGAGAGTTTACTTGAATACCTACTACTCATAGTTCGTAATATTTTTTACTGACCTGGAGAACACACAGCGCTCTAGCAAAGTCTCGTGGAGCTTGACACAGCTGTACAGCTTGCACCCAAGGCTTTCTTAAAAGTGACCAGTTGGGATGCATAAATTGTTGTACAATATTCGATTCCAGTTGTAACAGTGTTTGCCTGAGTGTTGCTTCAAACAGAGGTTTGGTAGCTGTGGAACATAATCATTGTTAATAAATACAAGCATAATGGGTGTCCCACAAATGTAGATAATCCTCTTAACATTTAAACTCTTTTCCGAGTTACATATTCAAGAAACAGATATGCAGACTAGTTTTTAATTACCAGAGAAAAAAAACTGGTATTCGATACTGAGCACATCCATGTAATTAAAAAAAAAACAACCAATAAGTTAATTTTATCCCTAAAACCACCAAATATTTGTTCATAACGTATGATATAATTAAATGTGGTCAATGTCCTTGGTTCAACCATCACAACGAACATTGGTGGTCAAGGAATCCTTACTCTGCAGCATTCATTCCAACACAGGTTTAGTGTAAACAGTCTCCCGTCCCTTTTAGGTACTTGTGGAGTGAAGTGAAAGTTTAAAAAGTTTGAAAGTGAATTTAATAGTGTGTTTATGTTTGCAACAATTAAAGTATTTGTAGTGGTATGTATTAAATACTTAAGTTATGTAGTAGCTGCCAGTTGATTACTTAAAAATTTTAAATTAAAACTAAGTAATAATAATACAGTATCGGATAAAACATTGGTAGGTACGTATTTTGTGTTTGGTCATTTTAAAGGCTGGCTTCTCGGGTGTATCGAACATAAAATTGAGTGATTGATTGAGAAACTTTGTTGAGTAGGGAGATACCTACTTTATTAGGTACTCAGTTCACCCAAACTATGCTTAAATACTCTGATTTTACTATCATTAAGATCAAACTAGTATAATGAGGGATAATCAATCGTCGCCCGGGCCCGCTGTGAGCGAGAAAGAATAAAAATATTCATTGACCGATAAGTTAGGTACACTACGTGCGTAATTATTACATGGTGTCCAAAAATTATGGATGGACGTATTTTGCAATTTTAAAAACGTTAATAACTTTGTTGTTTTGTTTGTTTGGCATTTCTGTTATGGTGTTTTATGTAAGTACATACGTTCTGTATCTGCCCCTATTTTTTCTCTGGTAATTAAAAACTAATGGTGTATATATATTTATGTTTCGGACTTCTAACACACAACGCCATTCAGTCCCAAGCTAAGCAGAGCTTGTGTTATGGATACTAGACAACTGCTATAAATACATACATATTATTACATACTTTTTTTTGTAAATACATACATTTGATTCGACCCGGGAATTGAACCAGGGACCTCAAGCACAGCAGTCCCTTACACTACCACTTGCGCCATCGAGGCAGTCAATGATTAAATGGAATGTGAACAGACTTTTAAATCATCTCAGGAACTTTCCCCTTCCAATTATTTAAATTAGTAGTAATAATAGGTCTTTACCTATGAAATTGCCGTTTTGTATGCAATAAGTGAAAGTACTTATTTTTTCAAACTTTTTTGTTTCTGATAATCGAAGTAATCACCCATGCAATCGACGCATCTTTGCCAACGCATTGGCAGTTTATTGATGTCCTTCTTGTAAAAATCACATCAATAAACTGCCAATGCGTTGGCAAAGATGCGTCGATTGCATGGGTGATTACTTCGAATAACAGAAATAAAAAAGTTTGAAAAAATAAGTACTTTCACTTGTTGCATACAAAACGGCAATTTCATAGGTATATTACATACTTTTTTTTGTAAATACATACATTTGATTCGACCCGGGAATTGAACCAGGGACCTCAAGCACAGCAGTCCCTTACACTACCACTTGCGCCATCGAGGCAGTCAATGATTAAATGGAATGTGAACAGACTTTTAAATCATCTCAGGAACTTTCCCCTTCCAATTATTTAAATTAGTAGTAATAATAGGTCTTTACCTATGAAATTGCCGTTTTGTATGCAATAAGTGAAAGTACTTATTTTTTCAAACTTTTTTATTTCTGTTATTCGATCTGATGTCCTTCTTGTAAAAATCACATCAATAAACTGCCAATGCGTTGGCAAAGATGCGTCGATTGCATGGGTGATTACTTCGAATAACAGAAATAAAAAAGTTTGAAAAAATAAGTACTTTCACTTGTTGCATAAAAAACGGCAATTTCATAGGTAAAGACCTAATATTAATACTTACCATTCAGCAGGCCAACCCATTTGAACTCTTGTGACGAGACCAAAGAAAACTTGTGCGACATATATCGCTTTTTATCCCTTTCTTCATTTCTCTGAGGTTTGTTTAATGCTAAAGGGTTCGTAGTATACTGATTAACATAAGTTTTAAAACTGTTTTCATTCCCTAATTTAAATAGATAAGTTCCATTTGAGATTTGATTTGACTTCAGTCTTGTCAATCTTTCAGTCACTGAAACAAATCGAAATTGTATTATGGTAAAGCTGCAAACACTGCTTATTAGACTAAAAAATTTAAACATTTATAGTTTTTTACCTTCTTCATGCTTTTTAAAAGGTGTTTTGGATTTATTTATTAAATTATTTTTTATTTTTTTTACATCATGATCTTCGGTATCATGCTGATTTTCGTCAATTTCTTCCTGGTTTGTGTCTTCACTTACAACTGTAACCTCATTTAGGACATCTGGATCACTAACTATACTTGATATATTATCCATTTTATCATCTTCTATTTTGAAGTCTGTACTATGTCCTTGAAATCTTTGTTCTTCTCTAACTTTTCTTTGCTTAGCAATGTTTGCGTTTTCTATTTCTAAATATGATTTTCTACTACCCTTGACTTGATTTGTGAGACGCTCTGTGATGTCCATTTGTCTTAAGATTTCATTTTTCAATTCTAACAGTTCACGAACTAAAGGAGCTTCCATTTCATCAGAATCCAAGACACATAAAAGCTCTTCTAATTGTTGAGGTGTTGTGTAATACCACACTTCACCATTTTCTGCCTCACTAAAAACAATAATAATATTTATTTACATAAAATAAACTTACTCAGAACTGCTCTACTTGACAGCTCCTCAGGGGCAGGAGATGAATCAAAAGTCTCAAATGTCTAGTAAGCTGAACTGGAGAGTATTCGCACGATACTTCACTTAAGAATGTGGAGTAAAGTATTTCCCTTGGCTATAGTGGTAATCCTTGTGAGATGATATTGTTTCATAGTCTATTCAACACAGGTATTTACCAAAGCAGATGTGTGTGGTGAGTACCTGCGTCAACTGGTAGGTGACTGCCGTTCTATGCTCCAGTCAACCCAATTATTACTATGGACAACGATTTTTTATAGATATACAGACCGTAAAACTATCTAATTAAGCTCTTTTTTATTGAAAGACAGGATTTTCTTTCACCATAAATCTCATTTGTTATTTTATGGAATCTGCAAACATTAATATAGTATGTACCTACACTGTACAGTCTTTTGCTCAGTCAGTCAGTTCTTTTTCTGATATTTGCTTTAAGATCAAATACACTCATTTAAATAACAACTTGACAAGTCCATCTAAATAAACCCAATTTAGACAGAGCCTATTATATTTTTCTAAATACATACAATTTCGCATTGGATTTGGTTTGTTAAAATATGTATAAACGAAATCAATAAAAATAATATGATAAATTGAAAACAGAACTGAGGGATTCAAATACAGTTAAAGATGTGGTATTATCATTATCGCCAGATACCTACCAGCATTTATTTTTTATAAAATTCTAGCTTTTACACGCAGACTTTCATCCCCTGATTTACCCCATTAGGGGTGGAATTTCGAAAATTCCTTTCTTAGTGCTCACTTACGTTATATAAAGAACCTACATGCAAAATTTCAGGGTTCTAGCTTCAACGGTTTGGGCTGTGCGTTGATTTCTGGGTATGTCAGTCAGTCAGTCACCTTACTCTTTTATATATATACTAGCTTTTACACGCGGCTTCGCTCACGCAGACGTTCATCCCCTGATTTACCCCCTTAAGGGTGGAATTTCCAAAATTCCTTTCTTAGTGCTCACTTACGTTATATAAAGAACCTACATACAAAATTTCAGGATTCTAGCTTAAGCGGTTTGGGCTGTGCGTTGATCTCTGGGTATGTCAGTCAGTCACCTTACTCTTATATATATATAGAAGATATAGATTACTGTAACATGTTTTGTGTTAATAATAGCAAATTTTAACGTTTTGAAAAAGATTTTAGTTACCTTTGAAATTAGTAACAAAAAAAGTGGTATTTTAAGGTATAAGGTAGGAAGGTATCATATGAAAACACAGTTAATTATTATTAATGATAATGTGAATGCTTATCACTTGGAACAAATAATCATGCTTATGATACAATTACTTGTGTTGAGTGAAATTGAATCCACAAACTTTGGTTTAGTTAAGGATCATGAACCAGTAACCACTAATTTAGGAATAGTTTTCATTTCAAACAAAAAGCAAAAATACCACATGCATGAGGTGTATTCCTAAATCAAGGTGCCTTTTGAATTCCATGAACTACATACATTTCAATTTATTTCCTGTTGTGTTAGTACACTCTTCAAGATCATCTGTTCAGTTTTTAACCGACTTCAAAAAAGGAGGTTTTTTTTTTATGTATGGCTCTCCAAAATGATTCTACTCTGCCTCATGGAAAGCATAAGCAGAATCCAAGAGTTGTGGTAACCATACTCTCTGTGAATGCAGACAATGCAGCATGGCGACATGCAGGTTATCAATTCGACTGTTTTTTTTTTTTTTTGTGGGGCAGAAAAGATTAGAAGAGTGTGGTTAAAAAATGGATGAAAGTATTCGCAACTTTATATATATAATAATACTAGCTTTTACACGCGGCTTCGCTCACGCAGACTTTCATCCCCTGATTTACCCCATTAGGGGTGGAATTTCAAAAATTCCTTTCTTAGTGCTTACTTACGCTATATAAAGAACCTACATGCAAAATTTCAGGATTCTAGCTTCAGCGGTTTGGGCTGTGCGTTGATCTCTGGGTATGTCAGTCAGTCACCTTACTCTTTAATATATATAGATGAATAAATAAATAATATGATAAAAAAAAGTAAAAAAAAAATGGAAAACACGAAACTCGAGTTACAAACAGACATACAGGTGAAGCTAATAAAAGCAAGTGAATTAATAAAAAAAATGCTTTCAATTTACTTACACAAATATACGTCTTGCTATAAACCAATATTTTCTGCCATGTCTATCAAAGCCCAAGTGTTCATGTCTGCACATTAAGCCTTGCTTCTCTGCATCCGGTAAGCAATCTGTTACGCCCATTGTTTTATGCTGTTTACACAAAGCGCACTGCCAATCTTCAGATGGTACATCACCCAATGGTGGATCTACACATTCCAGGTGAAACACTGCTGGACAGGTTTCACAGCATAATAAATCCCCCAATCGATGGCAAACTCGACAATGGTCATCATAATGAATAGGAGCTGTAAATAGAAAAAAATAAAGTTGGCTTAAAGTGACAAAAACAAAGTTTACAATATCAAAGGTCAACACGAAAAGTTATAATATAAATATTTGGTAGCTTTTTGTAAAAAACAAACACTAAACTTTTCTTTAACTTCCCCAAATATTTCTTTTTCTATGTAATTAGTATAGTATGTAGTAGCAGTTGAAGAAGACTTTAATGGTATGGAAGTTAGTAGAGGACTACTAAAGAAAGACAGATGGATTGCATGAAGAGGATATGTAATGATAAGGGTGTATGAAGTGAACTGACAGAAAGCAAGAAGAGAACTCATTGCTCTGTGCAATGACTTTCTTTTTTGCATTTTCCAGGATCACTCATTCAATAAAATCAGTTCAGTAGTTTAGACGTCACAATGCGTCATTATATAGGCTGATTTCGTTGCGATAGCATGTCTTCCTTTTCAGATGACGAAGATGCGCTTGCTTTGCTGAAACTCATTAATGTGCAGACGCACAGAAGATATTGGATCCACCCTGTGTGGAAATTATGAGAAGAGCATAGACATTTTAAAATAATGGAAAAATTACATGAATATTCTGCCCCCCTAGCCAAGTTGCAAGCGTTCTGCTTTCTGCAATCGTTAACGCCTAAATTGTCGTGTGTCATTGGCTAATCTTAATCAAAGTAATCTCAGACAAAATATTACCGAATGACACACGAGAATTTAGGCGTTAACGATTGCAGAAAGAAGAACGCTTGCAACTTAGCTAGGGGGGGCTGGTCATTTCGCACAGTGTCTAAAATTTCACAAGAATGTTTCCATATTATACTGTCGAAAGTAAAACACTGTCTTCAGAAGCAGCATACACATTGGAGAGAACCTGTCTGTCTTGAAGTCTGTGTTGAAGAAAAACTATTGATAACATTAAGGTAAGCCGGTCAACAATTTCGCAGAACTGTATATTGTATATCATCACGCATTTTTGTTACTGATAAATAATAGTCATCCCATATAGCAAGCAACGTGCTCCTTGCGTGACGCTTCAGTTGTGACTGATAGCAGCTAGCTAGACGCTTAAGTGTAATTCACAAAACGTCTCCTTAGTACATTTTGTATGCAAAAGTTTTGACGCCGTTTGTGTGTATTTTGCGCCTTAGGCGCTGTGGTGAAACATACAAACATACAAAGACTGCCAAATGTTTATATTTTATTACATAATACATACAATACATACCTTTTCTGTGCTTTGCTATACTCAGATGATAAAATGAATTGAGACAATTTGATGACACAACATTTCAGAAATTGTTAATACATTATTATAAAATAATATATAAATAATATTTTGCACCCATTAACTATTAGTCCAGTCGGGATAGACATTTAAATACAGATACAGACCAGATAAAACATACATACAGATAAAAAACCAAAGTTGAAGAAAATATTTTTTTTTTTTTTTTTTTTTATGTTTGGCCCGCCAAATGACTCTACTCTGCCTGATGGAAAGCATAAGCAGAATCCAAGAGTATTGGTCGCCATACTCACTGCGAATGCAGACAATGCAGTATGGCGACCCACACCATGGCGGCCTAGTGATGCTGCTGCATCTTTTAGTCTAGTCAACAAGTATGGAACTTGTTGACTAGACTATTTGGGCCTCCGGTCTCGCACTCACCAACGAAACACGACAGCACGAACGTGGTCATTTTACGTTGATTTTCTGTGCGAGGGTAGTACCGAGCCGGCCCATGCGTGCTGAAATCAGCGTGGCTCTACTACCTTTATTAAATTCCACCCATTATGATTTTTCTTGATAGTATAACTCTGCAACATTGATCCTAGCGTAAAAATGATAATGACCAAACTTGTGAGAAATTAAATTTCCAACAACTTTGGATACTGTCATTTTTGCTCTAAAGTTGAAAATTAAATTAACGAGATATTTCAGAAAAACGAAAAAATTTAACTTTAAAACAAGATGGCGGCGAACCCCCTACCGGGATCAGTTCGAAAATCGAGATGTATACTTCCAACCACCCCCCGACTATATGGGTATATTGAATGTTAATATTTTTTCATATAAAGTACAAAACCTGACTTAAAAGAAAAATTTAACTCAGATATGACAACAGTGTGATGGTTGGTGCTCTTTTAATTATTTGATTAGTTTAGTATGACCATTAAACTAGCAGTGCAATTGATCATTACGGATTCCGTAAAAAGACTGAAAAGGCATCATATTTTTAAACTGAACAGTTGCACTTAATATACTAATGTAGAGATTTTCCAAGAGAGGATTTTACTCTAAAAAGTGTGTACTTTTTAGAGTAAAATCCTCTCTTGGATCTCTTGTGTGTACATCCTTCATCTCATCTGCTCATAGTCTATTGACTGATTGCAAGATTAAATAAAATTGCATAAAAAAAGTTGAGTATGACCCTTGAGTATAGTGTAGTCCTGACTATTACAAATCTACATGGTATAAATCTATACTAGTCTGTGAAACTGTTACCATTATAAAGTTTCTTTGAATGTTTGGTGGAATGCTCTAACCACCAGAACAACTGGTCTAATTAAAAAAAAATTTGCAGTGCTGAAAACCCCAGTTATTGAGCCCAAGGCTACAGCATTTCGAAAAGTTTGTTCTGGTAAGTAAATGTTGTAGAAGCGGGCAAAATTATGCCTTTGAGAGCTCCAGAGAGTAAACATTATCACAATCTTATATATAAAATTCTCGTGTCACAATGTTAGTTACCATACTCCTCTGAAAAGGCTGGGCCGATTTTTATGAAAGTTGGTGTGCATATCGGGTAGGTCCGAGAATCGACCAACATCTATTTTTCATTATTGTTGTATAATATGAAGGACAATAGTAACACTTCTAAACTTTCTCTACTTTGGCAACAACATAGAGAATATTGCAATCTTACTGTTCTACCAGTTAATTCTAAAAATTCCACCTAAAGTAAAGAAAATTTAGTAAGTTAGTATTGAGACCCAGGAATCGAACCCGAGACCTCATGATCAGCAGTCGTGCACGCCAACCGCGAGACCAACGAGGCAGTTAGATATGTTTAAAGCTGCAATACCAAAAAATTTGAAAAGAAATCTTACCTTCACTTAGGAGATCATCTCTAACAGGGTTTGTTATCAAAAATTGATTGCACATAAATTGAAGAACTGCCAAACGGTCTTCTACGGACGTAAATGGGTATTCACATGAATTCAATATATTGACGACATTTTGGTCAAATGACTTATCACTTTCTATGTAAATTCTAAGAACTTCAGGCCATGTCATAACATCCAACAAAAACAAAGTAATATTAACACTGTCTTTATGGTCCAGAGGACCGAAATGCGTTTGTTGAGCATCTTCCTCTCTCAATAAAGCTTTTAGTAGCATCATATGCACTTCTATCAGTAGATTGCTCTGTTCTTCACAGCTCAAAGCTGCACATAGATCTTCTATGCGAAACGGTGACAGCCTCACTAAGTGTCTAAAGTGCCTTAACACTTCATAAACACCAACAACTTGTAAAACCAAGTTATGAGGAGTTAACAAGTCATCAGAAGTAGGTGGCAAATCTAAGGGAGGGATTTGTCTTTCCTGTTGTAGCCATAATGGATCTGGACTGGGTGCTCTTAATAAATTATTATTTACCTTGCGAGGAGTGCCACTCGTTGTACTGAAGCTACTAACAGAAAAGTCACTATCACTCGCCGCACCATCAACTACACTACCTTCGGAACTATCACTTCCACGATCTTCTTCTGGTTCGGACCTGTCACTGTATTCATCTCCGAAATCAGACCCATAATGATATTCCGACTCATGATAATCAGCAGCCTGTGGATTGTATCCTCTGCGAGAATACGAACCTGTTATTCCGCCTCTTTTATTTCTATGTGTTCTTCCACCTCTCTGTTTACGTGTACTCCGTTTACTAATATCACTTCCCTGTGGCGACGACGCTCTGGATGCTGATGGAGTACTAACCAAAGACGTTGACCCTGCATTTTGTTGATTTAGTAAATATTTAGGTTTTTTCAATAGATGGTATTGAAATTTCCTGTTTTTTTCAAAACTCCCCGATTTTGGAGGCCTCCCGCGTTTCTTTGCCCCCCTTCCCGACATCATTGAAAACAACTGTCAATTGTGTACAGTCTCGCACGTGTATCGCAAAAACATAGTCTTGTTTACAAAAACAAAAAGATGGTATAGCATTTCAGTTCATCCTAAATCCAACGCAGTCATGATCCTAGCCGTTTGGGCTGCTTCACAGTAACAGATTGTCTCATAACGTTATTCTACACAAAATTCACACTGTCTATTAATCAATTGACGGAACAGTCAATCTACTTACTGATATGAAAAGATTTAACTACCGAATTTTTTAAGAGAAAGAAGGCACCGAAAACGTAATGACGCGAAATGCGAGTACATGCAATTCTGAAACGCCTGATGCTGGCTTCCCATTGGTTGATTAACAGGCCGCCATGTCGTTTTCATAACTTGTGGGTAAAATATTTTCAAAGTAACAAATTATCTTCGTTCTTGACTAAATTTAATGCACTTGATATCATTCTTAAAAATAATTGTATTAAGTAGACGATGAACAGCAATACGATCTAGCGATTTCGTTCACTAAACGAAGTACTAGTCGCCGAACAGAACACATCGGCAGCCATTTTCTTTCTTTCAAAACGATTCTAAAGCTACATCAGTTTTGGTACTTATTATGAATACTACATTTTACAAGTGTTTATGAGTATATAAAATTCATTAAAAAAAATTAAATGAATATGACATGGGAATAATATCTTAAAAATGAATAATCAATTATGGTTTTTTAAGCGGCGGATATACTCAAATTAGCACTGAAATTCTCTATGGTTGAAATCGATTTTTGACAACTTTATGAGAAAAAATGTCGACTTCCGTTTTGTTTCGGTGTTGTCAGGCTTTTAAATGATTTTTTTTTTTTTTTTTTTTTTTTTTTTTCTCCCCATTTGGCAGGAGAACTTGGCTCGCACTTCTGTGCATTTGCCAGCGTCAAGTTTTATTTAGTTGGTATTTGAACATTGAATGACACAAAGTAAAGTTAAGGAAACATTATAACGCGAAAAGACAATATAACGGAATTTGGAAGAAAGGTAACAGGATCAGTAATGTGTATATATTTTAAATACTTACATAATTAAAATTAAATATTTTGAATAAATAGCAGCCACAGTCTGTTGTAAATATTAATGTTTATAAATATTTATACAATTTAAAGGCGAATGTTATTATTATAAATAAAATTCGAAAGAACACTATATATGGAGAGGCTAGAAGAAGAAAGAAGAGTCTTTATAGAAGTGGGGAAAGGAACGCGGAGTGACATCAAGCCATTATAAAAGGAAGTACGGTCATGAATCGGACAGGAAAGGAATATATGGTTCAGGTCTGCAAAGTCATATCCACATTCACACTGAGGACTATCTATGATGTGAAATCGTGCCAGATGTGCTGGACAAGTGGTGTGACCCAACCTCATTCTTATTAGAATGGTTGTCGCAATCTTGCCAAGTTTGAGGACAGAGAACCAAGGCTTACGAGGAATTTTCGATTGAATACTAAAGTAGTATTTCCCTTTTGAACGGGCACTTTCTTCCCAAACTCTATCCCAGGAATCTCCAAGATAACGTCTAGGAAGAGTAGCCAAGTCCTGAGTATAATTTTTAAACGGTACAGTATCACCACACACCACAGCCTCATTGGCAAGTCTATCAGCTCTTTCATTGCCACTTATTCCACAATGACTCGGAATCCAGATAAAAACTACAGAAAAGCCCTTCTCAACACATTCAAAAAGTTTAGTCCTAATATGCGCTATTAGAGGAAATGGTGGTTTAGACTTAAAAGGATATCTCAAGAGCGCCTGAAGGGCACTCATGGAGTCAGTTAAAATTAAACTATTTCTAAGTTTTAAAAGTAAGACGTATTCCAGAGCCTTCAGGATGCCAAGACATTCCCCAGTAAAAACTGTTGCTTCAGGTGGACACTTTACTTTTTGAACGATATTATACTGCGCATGATATATTCCTACGCCCACAAAATTATCAGGTTCATGCTTGGATGCATCAGTGAAAATACGGTGCCACTCAGGCCAGTTTTGTTCAACAATGAAATTAAAATGGGGGTTAGCATTATTTTTATCAATATCTAAAATGTATTTAACAGATGGCTCATGGATCAAGGATTCAAATTTATTAATAAACAAATCAAGTTTTGAAGATCGATGTGTCGGGGCATTAAATGATTTAAATCGAATATAACTTTTAACTAAACAAGGAAGAGGTTTGTGATTCCAGTAATTTGATGACTCAATGAGATCAGCAAGTATCTGAAGTTTTTGAATTAAATGGCTATTAGAAAACTGTAAAACACGGAAAAACAACCGATCAGCTAAAAATTGACGTCTTAGTTTAAGAGGAGGTTCATTGCATTCGGTTTGTAATGCATTAATGGGACTAGATTTCATAGCACCTGTGATTATTCTCAAGGACCTTGATTGGATGGAATCCAATCTCCTAAGGGCACTCACGTTACAAGGCTCCAATAGGAAGATTCCATAGTCAAGTACACTTCGAACTAGAGCATTGTAAAGAAGTTTCAAGGAAAATGGATGCGCACCCCACCAAACACCTGATAGGCACCTCATCAAATTGAGAAGTTTTTGACATTTATTTATCACATAATCACAGTGCGGAACACCTGTAAGTTTAGAGTCCAAAACAATACCCAAAAACTTGACCTGTTTTTTAACTGGTATTTCGTTATGATCGAAATCTATAGCTATTGGGATGGGAATACGCTGTCGAGTAAATAAGACTAATGAACTCTTACTCGCAGATACACTCAGGCCATTTTTTTCCATCCAGATTTTTAAATAATCAAGAGAGTTAGATAGCTGAGAACACAGAGAACTTGCTGAATTTCCACTAGCGTATAAAACTAAGTCATCTGCATATTGTAGGATATTTGATGTATTTTGAAGTGAAGAATCTAAATCAGACGTATACAAATTAAATAATAAAGGGCTTAGAACTGAACCCTGCGGGAGACCTTTCCATACTAGTCTACTTTCATCCTGTGTTTGATCTAATTTTATTGTTCTACCTGAAAGGAGGTTAATTATAAAGCAAACCAAAATTTCAGGGATGCGAAGCATATCTAGTTTTTGTTTAAGGACATTTAGAAGAACATTATCATATGCTGATTCTATATCTAAAAAAACTGCAATTACAGATTCGTTTTGTGAAAATGCAACTCTGATATCTGTTACCAAGGTAGCCACACTATCCAACGTACTCCTGCCTTTCCTAAATCCAAACTGAGATTCTGGTAAAATTCCACGGTGTTCAGCTATCCATTCAAGGCGATTTTTAACTAGGTTTTCAGCTACTTTTGCAATTACGGGTGACAAAGCTATTGGTCGATAAGATGAAGGTTCTGATGGTGTTTTCCCCGGTTTCAGAATGGGAATAACAGTTTGAGACTTCCATGGTGGAGGAATATTACCCGACATCATAATTTTGTTAATTAAGTTCAAATAGTATTGAAGTGAGGTTTGATTTAAATTAGCCAGGAATGAATACGGAATGCCGTCATCACCTGGAGCAGAGTCTTTAACCGATGATAAAACGCCCTGTAATTCTTGCATTGTAAAGGGAGAATTTAGTAGACTTTGGTTCTGAGAGATAGAAGAAGGAATGTTGTTATAAATAAGGTCATGTTCTGGGACAAATGGTGGAGCTAAACGATTAAGAAAAGAGTTCTTCAGATTTGGGGGAATGCCAGAAATATTGGAATTAGTAACACCATTTCTAAACCTTCTTATATTTTGCCAGACAATAGAAGGATTTACATTGGGGGTGATGGAAAGGCAAAAATTTTTCCATCCTTCAAATTTCTTTTCTTTGAATAATTTACGAGCTTTCGCTATAGCATCAGTTACAATTTCAAAATTATCTACGGACATATTATTTTTGTATTTTTTTTCAGCTTCCTTTCTAGCTTTTACCATTCGCGAGCATTCACTGTCCCACCATGGAGGGGAAGGAACTCTACCATTGGTTGACGTTTTTACAGGGAAGGTTTCATCTGCAGCTTGTACAAGTACGTTTGTGAAAATATTATTACAATCGATAAGATCGTGTGATAAATTATTTTGTAAATTAGAAAGTTTAAACTCTACAAGAGTTTTAAACTTATCCCATAACCCATCTTTATTAAGTTTGAACTTCACACGAGGTTGCCTTGAAGGATTAGGAGAACTGCTAGGATGAGTGGGCGTTATAAAAATTGGGAAGTGGTCACTTCCATAAGAAGATGGCAAAGTGCACCACGCAAGAGATGAAGCAAAATTAGGGGTACAAATGGAAAGGTCTATTGCACTAACATTTTCATTTGGCCCTGTACGTCGAGTTGGCGACCCGGAGTTTAACACACAAAGGTTATGTTGGTCAAATATATCTAATAATATGTCACCACTATATGATGAAAGAGTACAACCCCAAGAAATATGGTGAGAGTTAAAATCACCTAAAATTATAAAAGGACGAGGAAGAAGAGAAACGAGATTGTTGAACTGTTGAAGAGTTGAAGAAGAGGGGGAAGGAATGTATATTGAAACAATACAAGTATTATTTATTTGTGCAGCTACTACGGAAAAATTATTAAATGTCGGAAGAGATACGGGACAGAAGAAGACAGTGTTTCTAATGAGTAGAGCAGTCCCGCCATACCCATCAGACCTATCATCTCTTAGACAAGAAAAACCACTGCTTTTGAAGATAGAGCCTGGTTTTAACCAGGTTTCTGAAATTGCAAACAAAGAAGCTTTATATTTATTTATCAAGTAAATAATTTCGTTTTTTTTAGAAACTGCACTTCTACAGTTCCATTGTATTATGTTCTGAGTTTGTAGTAACATTATTAACAGGTTGAGGGTTTTTATACATATCGACTATAAGGGCAACGTTGGTCGGTATTTTTATATTAGATTGAGTTAGTGTTTGGATGAGAATTTGGATTATATCTGATGTTGACATCAATGTAGGATTTGCGGAATTGGTGTTAAAGGCACAGCCATTTTGTGACGTTGGTAACCTGTATTCGTTAACTAATTGTTGATGTTGTTCTCGATCGAAGCCTTTACCTAATTTGGGGGGAGGGCGACGATTGATATACACTGTTTTTTTATGTGAAATGTGTGAAGGATAATGTTGTGTATAAGAAGATTGTGAGTTTCGGAAAGCGGTAGTAGTAACCGGAGTACTAGCTACATTGGCATATGAATTAGAAATAGGTGTAATCATTTTAGCAACTTCGCCATATGAAATACATTTTTCTGCCATAATTGTCTTAATTTCCTTTTGACGCACAAATTCAGGACACAATTTAGATGTCGCAAAATGTTTACCAGAGCAGTGGCAACAAGATATATTGTCTTCCTCAACATCACAAGCATCACCAGTATGTTCCTGACCACACTTATAACATTTAGGTTTGGACCTGCACTGTATTTTTGTGTGTCCAAAGCGACAACAATTGTAGCATTGTATAGTGGGATATACATACAGCTCTACAGGTAGTGAATTGTAGCACATGAATATACGTGGAGGAAGAATTTGACCATCCAATGTAATCACTATACTCTGCGTTGGTTTCCAAACAGGGGATCCTTCTACGATAGTCTTATAGTTTATTCTCCTAACTTTAAGGATTTTACCACAGTTATCAGGTACTGACGCATTTTCGATTATTTCTTCGGGCGACCATTCCGATGGAACACCACGAACAAGTCCCATTCGTGTTATTTGATAAGTTGGTATAAATGCTTTTAAATTAGTTTTTGTTAACTCACTATTTGAAATAAATGAATTAGCATCGTGAAAATTTGAGAACACTAAACTTATTCTATTTCTGCCAATTTTCTTAACAGATCCATCCACAATGTTGTGAATGGCATTAGTCTTGAGAAACCTACCAAATGTGACCGGGTGCAAGGTGGTACTATCATCAGGCGACTTAACCTCTTTCTGGACGTGTACAACAAACGGGCTGATGTCATTGACCTCATACTTGGTCCTAGCAACTCCAGATACTGAACCCTGGGGGCCTGAACCACTACTTGGTGTGACTTTATTATTAATTAATTCAACCGGGCTAACAGTAGGATTAGAGTCACTATTTTCACTCTCTGCACTTGCACAACAACAACCCTTGCTGCCATCAATAGCCTGACTGTGCTTCCTCTTTTTTTTATTGCATATTTTGCAAATTTTATGTAGCCTGGTTCTTTTATGTCCACGTTGTGCACTGGGACCATCCGTTTCCATTCCAGACTCATTGGAAACAACAGTTACAAAATGCGTAGCCGGGGGTACAAAGACCCCCGGGTCCGCCAAGTCAGGCGGCTCGTTCATAAAATAATATTAAAAAACTTACCGAATCTGGCAAACTATACACTAAAACTTATATATATACACTAAATATGAAAATTATTTACAATATAATACAAAACTGATCCGTTATTATAGAAAAATTAAAATTAAAAATTTTCTCCAGAAAAAATGCACCGGTACGCTTGAAGTTTCCCGCGCTTTTTTTCCTTTTAAATGATTGTCTGTCGTAGACATTTTATAGTTTTTCTAATACTTGTAACTTATCTGAGTAATTAATTGTTCTCAATCTGCAATTAAATCTTATTTAATAGTATTATTTTTTATTTCAATTATGTTAATTTTTTAAATGAAAACTTTGTGTTTTATGTAATTTAGTATTTTCTTTATACATGTTGAAAGGAAATGGTTTAGATCATATGAGCGTATACAGGGTTACTGGTAACATGTAGCAATCCCTGGGATGATAGTAGAGATCTTTAGCTAAGGCTGAGGCCGCACTACGGTTTTTTCCAGCCAGCGGTTAGGCCGAGGCCGCACTACGGCTAAACCGCCGCGGTTTTTAACCACCTGATTTTGTGACAAAAGGAAATGTATGGAAGCGGCCACACTGGCGGTTTTTTACCGCGACTGATTTTAAAACCGCGACAACTGCGGGTGGTTCTGTCCAGTGTTGCCAGAAGGTTACTTTTGTAACGTTTCAGGTGATTTTTCATCTCTTGGTTACTTTTAACGTTAGGCTGAGGCCGCACTACGGTTTTTTCCAGCCAGCGGTTAAACCGCAAAACCGCCCGAAGCGCACACACTACGGTAAAACCGCGAACAGTGTTGCCAACAGATAAACTAGCTCTCCTTTAGATTGAAGTTTTAAAACCACCAGAAAACCAAATCGAAATGAAATGACAGATCTGAGATAATTACTGAGCTTTTAAGAAAGCAACTTCAACAGCATGATCTTTTAACTAAATGTGTTGCATTTTCTGGAGATAGTTGTAATACGAACTTCGGTGGAATTGAGCGCCATGGAACCAACAATGTTTTATAATCCCATAAGTTAAAACAAAATCTGAATTCGAAAATAGTTGGTGTGGGATGCTCTGCGCACATTATCAATAACGCACTGCACCACGCATGTGATTGTTTGCCAGTATATGTTGATAAGTTATGGAATCAGGCGTTACTTTGCGGAAATCCATGACATTAAATGCTATGAAATATATTTAGCTTTAATTCCGCGAGACAAATATCCAGGTCTGAAAGCAGGGCACAAATCCCACCGTCATGCATATGTACACATACAAAACAAGTGAAAAATAATTAGCATGCCATGCAACCAAACCTATACTCGACACGTGTTTCGCCCCTCCACGGGGCATCCTCAGGAGATGTTGACTCGTCGAGCGTTTGAGCTCGAATGCGCGCAAGCGCACCGCTGTCGGCCCTTTATATACCGTTTTGATGACGCTATAATCACGATCGATACAATGTCACAACGACATCTGTGCCGAACTACCCGCAATCATACTTAGAAGTGGTGATGGAATTAAGTTTGTTTGGTCATTCAACAGTGTATATGCATTATTATTGTTATATTTTGATATTTCTAACTGTTCCAACACACTCATCCGGAAACCCTTATCGCAAACATGCAGAATGTTATAGGTATTGTTGCCGCTCAAGGAGTGGCCGGTGTCGATTAAATGTTTTGCGAAATGTGATTTATCTGGATGGCCATTCCTGTGAGCGGCAACATGTTCCCTGTACCTAATTTCGAAACTACGGCCTGTCTGACCCACATAGACCCCGGTGCAATCATTGCATACTAATTTGTAAACTCCGGATTTTTTTGAATTCTCTAATTTATCTTTACCGTTACATAGTTTACGCAAGTTATGATCCGATCGAAAAGCTACGTAAACATTGTGTTTTCTTAGAATATTCGCGATTCTATCTGAAATTGGGCCTATGTAAGTGAGACTCCCGACATTCTTGTTAATTCTTTCGGGGGTACATGCATAAAGTGCTGAGCGAGCCCGGTCATTCTGCTTTTTCTTAATTATATTATCAATAACTTGTTTGGTGTAACCGTTTGAAGTCGCGATTTGATACAATATTTTGAGTTCTTTTGCGTAATTATCCGTGGACAGTGGGAGTGACATTAAACGGTGGACATAGCTGCGGAAGGCTGCTAGTTTATGCTGTAGTGGGTGACAGGATGAAGCGGGAATCGTTGTGTCAGTGTGTGTGGGCTTTCGATAAATTTGGAAATCGAGTTTGTTATTGACTCTTGTGATTGTTAGATCCAAAAAATTAAGGGACTGATTTGATTCTAATTCTAATTTGAATTTAATTTTGGGGTGGTGAGTGTTGAGCCTATTTACGAAAATATCCAATTGACGATTAGTACCTGTCCAACAGATAATTACGTCATCCACATATCTATAATAAAACAGAATGTTGGGCTCGCCCACCACATATTTACATTCGAAGTAGTCCATAAATATTTCGTTATTGAATCGAAATTTCGATTCAATAACGAATACTACCGCCAAAAAGAGGGTCTAGCAATGGGATCACCTTTAAGTCCATTAATGGCGGAAATATTTATGGACTACTTCGAATGTAAATATGTGGTGGGCGAGCCCAACATTCTGTTTTATTATAGATATGTGGATGACGTAATTATCTGTTGGACAGGTACTAATCGTCAATTGGATATTTTCGTAAATAGGCTCAACACTCACCACCCCAAAATTAAATTCAAATTAGAATTAGAATCAAATCAGTCCCTCAATTTTTTGGATCTAACAATCACAAGAGTCAATAACAAACTCGATTTCCAAATTCATCGAAAGCCCACACACACTGACACAACGATTCCCGCTTCATCCTGTCACCCACTACAGCATAAACTAGCAGCCTTCCGCAGCTATGTCCACCGTTTAATGTCACTCCCACTGTCCACGGATAATTACGCAAAAGAACTCAAAATATTGTATCAAATCGCGACTTCAAACGGTTACACCAAACAAGTTATTGATAATATAATTAAGAAAAAGCAGAATGACCGGGCTCGCTCAGCACTTTATGCATGTACCCCCGAAAGAATTAACAAGAATGTCGGGAGTCTCACTTACATAGGCCCAATTTCAGATAGAATCGCGAATATTCTAAGAAAACACAATGTTTACGTAGCTTTTCGATCGGATCATAACTTGCGTAAACTATGTAACGGTAAAGATAAATTAGAGAATTCAAAAAAATCCGGAGTTTACAAATTAGTATGCAATGATTGCACCGGGGTCTATGTGGGTCAGACAGGCCGTAGTTTCGAAATTAGGTACAGGGAACATGTTGCCGCTCACAGGAATGGCCATCCAGATAAATCACATTTCGCAAAACATTTAATCGACACCGGCCACTCCTTGAGCGGCAACAATACCTATAACATTCTGCATGTTTGCGATAAGGGTTTCCGGATGAGTGTGTTGGAACAGTTAGAAATATCAAAATATAACAATAATAATGCATATACACTGTTGAATGACCAAACAAACTTAATTCCATCACCACTTCTAAGTATGATTGCGGGTAGTTCGGCACAGATGTCGTTGTGACATTGTATCGATCGTGATTATAGCGTCATCAAAACGGTATATAAAGGGCCGACAGCGGTGCGCTTGCGCGCATTCGAGCTCAAACGCTCGACGAGTCAACATCTCCTGAGGATGCCCCGTGGAGGGGCGAAACACGTGTCGAGTATAGGTTTGGTTGCATGGCATGCTAATTATTTCTCACTTGTTTTGTATGTGTACATATGCATGACGGTGGGATTTGTGCCCTGCTTTCAGACCTGGATATTTGTCTCGCGGAATTAAAGCTAAATATATTTCATAGCATTTAGTATATGTTGATTCAACAACATCAAAAAAAAAAGTTTTTGCCACTTAAACAAGCTGACCCCAAATAAAATTGGGAATAATAAAGGCTACAGTCTAAAAAGTTCTTAAAGAACTCTCTGACACAGTCGAGGTTGAGTATAAACAGCTTCTCTATCATTCAAAGACGCGTTGGCGAAATCTGTTTCCAGCTATCGAGTGAGTCCTGAATGTGGATTATTTCAAAAGCTTAAAAAAGCCCCTTATTTTTTTAAATCGGAGGCATACCTGTTTTTCATGCATTCAATTATGCACATCATTTACTCAAAAATAAAAGCATTAGAAAAAAAATATAATTCAGTATTTAAAACCAGAAGGATACCTACTTGCAACCATTTCAAAAAGCTTGGATGATCGAAATAGAGAAAGTTTCTTGCCATTGAATGTTCAGAGTACATATTCTAAATAAAGAAGATGAAAACACAAAAAAAACTTAATAAGACTGCTGATGAAAACTTTAAGCAGATATTTTTTTATTTGTTACTAGCTGTGCCCGCTAATTCGTACACGTTAGATTTGGATTTTCAACTTATTTTAAATTTTTTACAGTTTAAACCTTTCCTGGACTACGAAAAACATTTCAAAACCAAAAACAACTAAATCAGCCCAGCCGTTCTCGAGTTTTAGCGAGACAAACGAACAGCAATTGATTTTTATATAATAAGAAGAAGAAGATAAGACTAAAAAACTTAGAGCTTGAATACTGGAATGATATCTTATGAGTTTCAACTTAAATATATTTTTGTCAAATTAGTCTGGTTTAAAAAAAAGGTTGTCAAAAATATACTACTGTTTGAAAAGCATTTTCACAACTGTGAGATTTTACTTTTCTATCACTGATTTCGATGAAAAATAACTAAATTTAATTAAACTGAATACCTATAAAAATAAATAAAAGAACTATTTCGACTAATTGAACTATGTATTCTTTTTATTTCGACTAAATAAAATAAATAAATATAAAAGTGTTCGGATTATGACCGCAAATATCCGGGGATTTTACGCTTGTTGTCCTGGTTTCTAAATTTTTGAGATGGCTCTATCTCTAGGTCAATGCTTATTATATAAGAATTTATTTAAGAATTTCTTAAAAGTTTTATGAAAATCCTAAAACTTTAGAATACGACATTACAGATTTATGGCGGCATAATACGAGTATAGGTCCCTCAGTTCAGTAACGTCTCTACGGAGGAATCTGCAAGAATGCAATTATCTGAACTGGACTTCGCTCGATATGTCGACACCCGCAGTTGTCGCGGTTTTAAAATCAGTCGCGGTAAAAAACCGCCAGTGTGGCCGCTTCCATACATTTCCTTTTGTCACAAAATCAGGCTGTTAAAAACCGCGGCGGTTTAGCCGTGGTGCGGCCTCGGCGTTACACAAATAAGATTTTTTTTAATACACTCCTCTATCTGCCTCTGCCAAAATTGGAATACTTGGTGTCTACATATCGAGCGAAGTCCAGTTCAGATAATTGCATTCTTGCAGATTCCTCCGTAGAGACGTTACTGAACTGAGGGCCCTATACGCGTATTATGCCGCCATAAATCTGTAATGTCGTATTCTAAAGTTTTAGGATTTTCATAAAAAAATTAAGATATTCTTAAATAAATTCTTATATAATAAGCATTGAACTAGAGATAGGGCCATCTCAAAAATTTAGAAACCAGGACAACAAGCGTAAAATCCCCGGATATTTGCGGTCATAATCCGAGCACTTTTATATTTTTTTATTTTATTTAGTCGAAATAAAAAGAATACATAGTTCAATTAGTCGAAATATTTCTTGTATTTATTTTCATAGGTATTCAGTTTAATTAAATTTAGTTATTTTTCATCGAAATCAGTGATTGAAAAGTAAAATCTCACAGTTGTTAAAATGCTTTTCGAACAGTAGTATATTTTTCACAACCTTCTTTTTTAAACCAGACTAATTTGACAAAAAATATCTTTAAGTTGAAACTCATAAGATATCATTTCAGTATTCAAGCTCTAAGTTTTTTAGTCTTATCTTCTTATTATATAAAAATCAATTGCTGTTCGTTTGTCTCGCTAAAACTCGAGAACGGCTGGGCTGATTTAGCTGTTTTTGGTTTTGAAATGTTTGTCGTAGTCCAGGAAAGGTTTAAACTGTAAAAAAATTAAAATAACTTGAAAATCCAAATCTCACGTGTACCAATTAGCGGGCACAGCTAGTAACAAATAAAAAATGATATGCTTAAAGTTTTCATCAGCAGTCATATTAAGTTTTTTTTTTGTGTTTTCATCTTCTTTATTTAGAATATGTACTCTGAACATTCAATGGCAAGAAACTTTCGCTATTTCGATAAGCCAAGCTTTTTGAAATGGTTGCAAGTAGGTATCCTTCTAGTTTTAAAGACTGAATTATATTTTTTTTCTAATGCTTTTATTTTTGAGTAAATGATGTGCATAATTGAATGCATGAAAAACAGGTATGCCTCCGATTTAAAAAAAACTGATCAGGGAGCTTTTTTAAGCTTTTGAAATAATCCACATTCAGGACTCACTCGATAGCTGGAAACAGATTTCGCCAACGCGTCTTTGAATGATAGAGAAGCTGTTTATACATACTATTAACTCTAAGGTTTATACTCAACCTCGGCTGTGTCAGAGAGTTCTTTAAGAACTTTTTAGACTGTAGCCTTTATTATTCCCAATTTTATTTGGGGTCGGCTTGTTTAAGTGGCAAAAACTTTTTTTTTTTTGATGTTATTGAATCAACATCTACCTACCGCCAATCAATCACATTCGTGGTGCAGTGCGTTATTGATAATGTGTGCAGAGCATCCCACACCAACTATTTTCGAATTCAGATTTTGTTTTAACTTATGGAATTATAAAACATTGTTGGTTCCATGGCGCTCAATTCCACCGAAGTTCGTATTACAATTATCTCCAGAAAATGCAACACATTTAGTTAAAAGATCATGCTGTTGAAGTTGCTTTCTTATAACTCTGTAATTATCTCAGATCTGTCATTTTATTTCGATTTGGTTTTCTGGTGGTTTTAAAAGTTCAATCTAAAGGAGAGCTAGTTTATCTGTTGGCAACACTGTTCGCGGTTTTACCGTAGTGTGTGCGCTTCGGGCGGTTTTGCGGTTTGGCGGTTTAACCGCTAGCTGGAAAAAAACGTAGTGCGGCCTCAGACTTAAAGTAACCAAGAGATGAAAAATCACCTGAAACGTTACAAAAGTAACCTTCTGGCAACACTGGACAGAACCGCCCGCGGTTGTCGCGGTTTTAAAATCAGTCGCGGTAAAAAACTGCCAGTGTGGCCGCTTCCATACATTTCCTTTTGTCACAAAATCAGGCGGTTAAAAACCGTGGCAGTTTAGCCGTAGTGCGGCCTCGGCCTAAATGAGTCAAAAATGTCCCGTTTAGGAAAAAAATAAAAAAAACTCATTTTTTTAAGAAAAGTGGATCACGCTACTTCAAATTGCTCTTAAAACAAACACTTGCATATTTAATGGCTGTTTTTGGTGTTTTTAGTTTGCTTACACCCTAATAGGTAATAATGACACAAAAAATAACAGAAATAACAGAAACCGTTAGTGAATAATGATTCAGATCTTCTAAAAATTTTCATACATTTTACTGTTTCTTAAGACTAAATGCAATTATACTTTAAACAATCACCTTACAATTTTATCGGCATAATAGCTTAAAAACAAGTATGTTTTATTAACTATCCAACGAGGTATAAAAAAATTAAATACGTTGACAAATGGCTAAGTAATTGAACTTAATCGAGAGTAAGTGAAAAATCCCAATTTTTTAAATGTAGTTATTTTGCGGTCTAAACTTAAATTTACAGTCGATTTTCAAAGTGTGAGCCCCTATTACTAATGCAAGCACGCATTCTTGTCCTTAATTGAATTTTTACAACACCACTAGACAACGAGTTTTTGATTTCACTTGCGGCATTAACTATGCGGATCCTTAAACCTACAATATTTTGTACAGGCGAGACATCATACACCAGGCTCACACACACGTAATAATCCATCAGGGTAAGATCTGGACACCTTGCTGGTCATGGGGTAGGTCCTCCCCTACCAATCCAGCTCTCAGGAAAAATTTCATTTAACCATCGGCGGACGGTAATTCTGTAATGGAAATCCATCATGCAAAGGTAGAACTACAAGAAGTCCAAACATCTCTTCCCTCAAAACGTTCTCGTAACTTTGAGCGTTCAAATTGAACCTAACTCTGACCAAACCTAACTTTGACCCAACTGAACTCTGACCTAACTTAACTCTGGCATAACGTAACTCTGTTGCCCACCGGGGTTTTACAAAAGATGGTATCCCCCCGAATAGATTCCTAGGTTCGCCACTGGGGTTTGCGGCAGGGTGATGCGACAGAGTCAGGTCAGGTCTATGCGGATCCTTAAACCTACAATATTTGGTAGGTACAGGCGAGACATCATAGACCAGGCTCACACACACGTAATAATCCATCAGGGTAAGATCGGGACAACTTGCTGGTCCTGGGGTAGATCCTCCCCTACTAATGCAACTATCAGAAAAATTTTGATTTAATCACCTAACCTAATTTACTCTGACATAACCTAACTCTGTTGCCCACCGGGGTATACGGCAGGGTGATGCGACAGAGTCAGGTCAGAAATAGGTTAAATTTTTCTGTCGCATCACCCTGCCGCAAACCCCGGTGGGACCCCCCTAACAGAGTTAGGTTATGCCAGAGTTAAGTTAGCTCAGAGTTCAGTTAGGTCAGAGTTAGGTTTGGTCAGAGTTAGGTTCAATTTGAACGCACAAAGTTACGAGAACTTTTTGAGGTAAGACATGTTTGGACTTCTTGTGGTCGTACCTTTGGAAACAAGGCGTATGACGTAGTATCAGCATGATGGATGTCCATTACAGAATTACCGTCCGCCAATGGTTAAATGATTTTTTTTTCTGATAATTGGATTGGTAGGGGAGGACCTACCCCATGACCAGCAAGGTGTCCAGATCTTACCCTGATGGATTATTACGTGTGTGTGAGCCTGGTCTACGATGTCTCGCCTGTAACAAATATTGTAGGTTTAAGGATCCTCATAGTTAATGCAGTTAGTGGTGTTGTAAAAACTCAATTGAGGACAAGAATGCGTGCTTGCATTAGAAATAGGGGCTCACACTTTGAAAATCAACTGTAAATTTAAGATTAGACCGCAAAATAACTACATTTTTAAAATTATGATTTCTCACTTACCCCCGATTAAGTTCATTTACTCAGCCATTTGTCAACGTATTTAATTTTTTATACCTCGTTGGATAGCTTATAAAACATACTTGTTTTTAAGCTATTATGCCGATAAAATTGTAAGGTGATTTTTTTAAATAAAATTGCATTTAGTCATAAGAAACAGTAAAATGTATGAAAATTTCTAGATTCCCTGAATCATTATTCACAAACGGCACTACCTTTATGTTCTTTTTTGTGTTATTATTACCTATTAGGGTGTTAGCAAACTTTTGGGGCTGCGGCCGGCCGGCCTGGACGGCCGATGGGACTTCGGACACCACTTCCGAAGTCTGGTCCCCAAGCTGGTTGGCGCAGCGCGTGCATTGGCACGGTTACTGCCAAACATGAGGGGGCGCGATGACTCCTGCAGGAGACTCTACGCGGGGGTTGTGCGGTCCATGGCCCTTTATGGGGCCCCAGTATGGGCAGAGATCCTGAAGGCCAGCAATATCGCGCTATTGCGACGACCGCAACGAGTGCTGGCCATCAGGATCATAAGGGGGTACCGCACGATCTCCTTTGACGCGGCGAGTCTCCTAGCCGGAACTCCACCATGGGACCAGGAGGCGAGAGCCCTTGCGGCTCTTTACCAGTGGCGCAAGGAGGCGCGGGAGTTGGGTAGAAGTCCTGAGACTCGAGAAATCGACGATCAGAAATCCCAACTCCGCCAGGTCCTCGTGGAGGAATGGAGGGAACGACTTGGGCAACCGAGCGCTGGGCACGCCGTTATTACGGCGATAAGACCTGTTATGGAGGATTGGCTCGAGAGGCGTCATGAGACCCTCTCATACCGGCTGACGCAGGTGATCACTGGAAAGAGATGTTTCGGAGATCACCTGTGTCTAATCCGCAAGGAGCCAACGCCTGAGTGCCACCACTGCGATGGCCAGACCGTGGACACGGCACTCCACACGCTGGCAGAATGTCCGGCGTGGAGGGACCCGAGGCGTGATCTCGTGGCGGCCATCGGGGTGGTGGTTCTCTCGCTCGGTAACATGATTGCGGCCATGTTGCGGAGCGAGAGCGCGTGGAACTCCGAAGTCTCTTTCTGCGAGCAAGTAATGCTCGCCAAAGAGACGGCGGAGCGAGACCGGGAAAGGTTTAGAACTCTCCCGGCCCGCCAGGCCCGGGAACGGGCCAGGTACCGCAGGCGACTCAGGCGCCGGAGATCAGAGAACGATCTACGTCCTTCATAAGCGCAAGCCTGAGGGTGACAGATGAGGCCATCTGTCACCCTAGCAGGAGCAGGCTCGGGTGGCGGCGCGGACGCTGCAGAACGTGCGCGCCCTGGGGGACAGTAACGGGAACATTGGGATTCCCACATAGGAGGGGGCCATCTATAAACCATAGGTGGCCCGAGGTACGTCGGGGTTCCAGGGTTTTCCTTTCTAGGGCGGACCTGGTTCCCCGGCATCTAGTACCCGAGATGGCGTGTGGTTTTAGTCGGTTCGAGTCCGACATACCACCGTGGTATCCGAGGGCATTTCCGCACGGAAAAAAAAAAAAAAAAAAAAAGGTTTTAGTAAACTAAAAACAACAAAAACAACCATTAAATATGTAAGTGTTTGTTTAAAGAGCACTTTGAAGTAGCGTGATCCACTTTTGTTAAAAAAATGAGTTTTTTTTCCAAAACGGGACATTTTTGAATCATTTACCCGAGGACAATTTGGTAGCTAATGATCTCTACTATCACCCCTTATAGGGATTGCTACATGTTACCAGTAACCCTGTATACAAGGGGCTGCTGAACGGACGAAAAGCGTGATCGGGGTAGAGAGAGAGAGAGACTGAGTTTGGTTAGAGTCTGTCTCCCTCACGAAAGTTTCTGATTGGTAGGTGCATTTCCCGCTAAATCAGTCATACAAATTGGTATGTGCGTCCACCAATCAGTAGCTTGCGCGAGAGAGACATACTCTAACCAAACTCAGTCTCTCTCTCTCTTTCTCTCTACTCCGATCACGCTTTTCGCCCGTTCAGGTGCCTCTACATATACCATGTGTCCCAAAATTCAACGATAAGCGGGCGCCAAAAGGTAGACCTGCTCATCAGTACATAAGGAAAATAATAAAAAAAATATACCTAGTTTTTTTTTTAGTTACAAGAAAAATTTAGAATTTTTTTTTAAATTTACACACTTCATTTTTTTTTATTTATTTATTACGTAGTGGTGTCCATACTTTTTTTTTACAAGACCATGAGTCAAAGTACACTAAGAGTAAAAATATTTCAAAATTGTAGGGAAAAAAATTATTTTGAACGTTTTTTGTGTAAAAACTGCGGGCAATTTGGTGTTTTTAAGAGTTGTGGTGAATAGTATAGCAATATCATGAAAGGTATAAATTTTCAAAGAAATTCTAAATTTTAAAAACTAGGTATATTTTTTATGTACTCATTAGCAGGTCTACCTTTAGGCGCCCGCTTATCGTTGAATTTTGGGACACTCTGTATATGCTCTAAGTTTAAATCTCAAACTAAATAGATTTTTAGTGTTGTAATTAAAAATTCACTCTTATTACGGGACTTCCAAGTCCCAGTATCGCAAATAAGCTCATCAAGTATATTTAAGCGGTTCTCGAGTTTTGTGCTTAGCAACACACGGGGCAATCCATTTTTTAAAATATTAATTGATTTGACGAATATTGATCACACCACTAGTCACTGCCATGGTCTCTGCATCCCTCTTCTATAAAATAAAACAGGGTTACCAACTTAGGGGTTTTCCCACCACATATAGGGGGGGGGGGGAAATGTGGGATGGGGTTTTCTTAGAGGTGTTAATGGTTAACACCATTATCACCCCTTAGTAGGGTTTTTTTTTTAGGGATTTTTATAACTTCCAGTATTCACTTTTTTATTTCAAATTAAGCAAAATAAAGGTGCAGTATTATAGGCCCTAGGATAATCTAATCTATCGAATCATATTAATTTTTATAAATACCGCCTTAGCGATATCTAGTGGGATTGCTTGTTACTAAGAGTGCAGAGTTGAATAAAATGCGACACGCATTCCAGCACGTTTTATTGTTGTCTAACACAATTATAAACATACTCGTAAGAATTTGTGCTTAAACTGAGTTTATGTTTACTACAAATACGTTGATTGAAGATTTTATCAAAATTATTATTGTTATTATTATTTTTTGTAAAAAATATTTTGTCTTATAGATTCACACTAGTAAAATTAGTTTTTATGGAAAATCCCTAGTAATTGTGGGGATTTTAGGGGTTTTTGATTGGGGCTTAGGGAGATACATTTTTGTGAGTTGGGAACACTGAAATAAAACTTCAATCAAATACATTGTGATTGACATTCACCAAATCTCACCGAACTCGTGCCGTGTGAAAATTTTTATGAATTTTAATATCTATTCATATTAATTCATTTATATCGGGTTTATAAGAAAACCTTTCCGTTCGGTGGTAAGAATACAGTAGATAGTATAGATAAATAATTGGACCGAGTTATAGAATTTCGATTTAAAAAATGTACTCCATGAAAAATATCGTTAATTATGATGCTGAAATTGTTTTACCAAAATGCATGTATACTATAAAAAATAGATCAAATTGTCCGAAGGAAGACGATATCAACCTGAATATCAGTAAACAGGTTATCAAGTTTCTAAAGGTTTATGTCACTGAAATTTACTAATTAATTGCTAACCTAATCCCCATTAATTCTTTTTCAGTGTTTATGCCTTTTGACCCATTTATTAATAATAATTGTTTTTTAAGTTTTTGTAACCATCATTATTTTAAATATGTTTTTGTATTATTTACTTATATTTACTCTACTACTTATTTGCACTATCATAAATTTACTTTCTGTGACTGCCTGTATACTTAAATACATATCATTATTTTTACATTGAGTTTTGTTTAAAATTACAGGGATCTAACAAAATGACAGAGTTAGAACAGCGACAAGACCAATTGTTACAAAAACTAGATACACTTTACGACAGAATAAAATCTATTAGTTCTCATTGTAACATTGAAGCAATAAAAACTTCAAATGACAAAGTAAGTTCTTTGGTATATACTTAAATAAGTTATTTGGTATATTAGACTACAAACAATAAAAGATATTCGAAAATCTGATGTAATTTGGTAACAATTCTTTTATTGCACATAATAATAATTTATTCATGAACAAATAATGTTACATTATAGTTATTTAGTAATTGTGAAATAAGTAAAAGACAGTTCTTCCAAGCTGAAAGATGTCCATATCTGGGAATATGCTTTTCCCAATTTCCACTAATAAAATTGGTTTTGTGCTGACCATATAGTCGTTATATCTAATACCTTTAAACAAGCAATTCTTGTATATATAATCTGAATCTCGGAAACGGCTTCAACGATCTTCATAAAATTTTGTATGCAGGGGGTTTTGGGTGCGATAAATCGATCTAGCTAGGATTCATTTTTAGGAAATGTCGTTTTATTCGTGTTTTTAACAATCAAATATATAAAATCAATGTACATCTAGCTCCATCTATCGCAACTCGAGCGAACTACATTAAACTATGCTGGAATAAGGTGCAGAATAAACAGTATCAGTGCGTACCAAGAGAGGGCGCCACTTAACTTATTTTTTTGTATTGGAAGAAAAATAACAAATAGGTGGAGTTTGGATAGTCCCAATGTTGCAAAAAAACCCATTTATAAAAAAAAATACTGAGCGACGCTCATTCATCCAGGCAATACAGTTCAAATGCTTTATGGAAATCTAATGAATATATATTGTTTTAGGTAGCAACACCTGAAGAGGTTGTGCTTGTTGCTAGTCCAGACAGCTTGCCCTGGTATTTGAACATCATTTTGAAGCAAGCTTCCTTAGCGGTTAACATTTCATGGCATATTCATTCTTCTCTGCCTACAGATAAAGTAGCAAAGATAAAGAACTTTGTTAAAAATCTGAAAATTGCCAATAATGGCCCTAAAATCAATATAAGGTTGATATTTAAATGTGGTAAGTTATTGTAATGTTATTTATCTACCAGTATTTTTTTTTCTACCAAGAATTACAATCTTTTAGCCCAAAAAAAATAAAATTTTAATAGATTTATCTTAACAGAATTAACTAGTTTATTTTACATTACTCTATTTTCTACACCTGTATAACATGTTAATATCAAACAATTCTCTTCAGTTTTAGCTGACACTGAATTAAAGTTATCTTCTTTGGATGTTCCTGTTGTTGGAAATGTAAACATACTACGATACTTATCATTTGTGTACCCGGGCATAATACCATATAACTCTAATGATCACGAAATGGATTATCTACTTGACCTCTGTCACCTGTTAGAGAGAACTTCGGAAAAGAACAAGGAAGCACAATTCAACAAATTAAGTTCTCAACGCAAAGAGTGGATGTATGGAAATCATTTTTCTATAGTAGATCTAGCAACATATAATGTGCTAAAACAATTCACTAGTATTCCTAAATATGTGAATAAGTCTTGGTTTGATAAGTGTGAGAAGCTTTGTTCGTAATTATTTATGACTATGTACTTGTATTCAATGCTTAAATAAAGTGAAAACCGAGATGTTTGATTATTATTTTTAACCGACTTCCAAATGGTATGGTTCCGAGGTGGTGCCATTGCCAGCATATCAGGATCTGATGATGGGATCCCAGGGAAATCGAGAGGAACCCTCATTTTTTATAGGCACACACTATGTTTTTCGTATATTTTCTGAAGTTACACCGATATTTGCGTCTGATAGTCATCATTTTATGATGATGAGCTGATCATGTAAGGCACAACTCCTTAATGGTTAGGAGTTGAAGGATAAATCTTTAAATATCATATGCATATATGTAACTTTTAGTCGTATTCTTTCAAATTATTTAGGTAAGCTGATGATGGAAGGTACAACTCCTCAACGGTTAGGAGTTGGAGGATAATTCTTTCAATTTCATATGTATCTAAAAACCTTCAGTCGTATACTTTCAAGTTATTTAGGTGAGCTGATGATAAAAGATTAAACTCTTCAACAGTAAGGGATTAAAGGATAATTTTAATATTACATGTACGTATAGACCTTAATTTGTATTCTTGATGATGAAATTTGATGAAATAGTTCAACTTACTACTTACCTACGATTGTTTGCACTAAAAACTGAAAAACTTTTAAAAAAATAAATAAACCAACTTCCAAAAAACATCCAACGAAAACTCTCTGCCAAAAAAACACTTAAAAGCGTAAAATAAACTGGTTCTTCATAAATTGCCTATACCTAATTCTTTATTCATTTAAATAGTAGTATTATAATGTGTGCTAGGTACCTAAAATCTGTTTGAAGTCAGTGCTAAGCCAAAAAGAATACAAACGAACAGTTACAAAAGTCTAAGCGATAGTCACTTGGCACCGACTTCAAACAACCAAGATACCAATCACAAGATACTAAATTTAAAAAAAAGTACACCAAGAAGGTTCCGAGTCTGAGTTTTTAAACAAATTAAAAAAGGTGGTATGATAAATTCGACACCATGGAGGCAGAAGTAAGTAGGTTTAATTATGTTTTGAATTCACAAACTTATTATAGTGCACACCATGGTATATAAACAATATACTTCGCCAAGTATAGGATTCCGAGACATAGTGATCACGATCACGGTTCTCGAAGTCCCCAACCACTATTATTACCTTTGTGAATTCGATAGAAAAATAAAGTTTTATGTTATCATATATGTAAATTCAAATATTTTGTTTGATTCTCTCTCTCTCTTTGCCTAGCCTTATCCCATTTCAATTGGGGTCGTCTCTCCTCGTCACTCTTCGCCAGACAGTTCTGTTCTGGGTCGTCGAGACGTTGATTTGGGCTTTCTTTAGTTTGATTATATACACAAAACAACAATTTAAATGTTTTTTACATTTTTTTATATAGAATGGTGACTGAAAAAGTTTCCATCATTTCGTGTTATGTTGCTAAGTGGTAACTGGATAGTGACGTCACACCGAGTCGCTCTTGGAATGCGAGACCATGGTGAACACGAATTACACGATATTCTAAATTCAATTTACTTTATACTCTAGCGGCTAGCGGATAAAAATGGCTTTTACACTTAGATATCTACTTCTTAAGAAACTTGAAGATCTAGGAATAAGAGGAAACCAGATAAAATTGTTCTCCGACTATCTGTCGCAGCGCTCACAATGTGTAAAAATAAATGATACTTTTAGCTCTGACTTACCTATTACACACGGTGTGCCTCAGGGCAGTATCCTTGGACCCAGCCTTTTTCTAGTGTACATAAATGGACTCTGTAATCTGGATTTACCGAATGGTAAAATTGTGACTTACGCCGATGACTCAGTCTTACTGTTTTCTGCTGATACTTGGGATAAAGCATTCGAAGCAGCTCAACATGGCCTTAAAATTGTAACACATTGGCTTCATAGCAATTCATTGACACTAAATACAGAAAAAACAAAGTATGTTACTTTTACAATGCGTAACGTAAATATGCCCTCGGCCATACACTCATTGAAGGTTCACAGCTGTTGCAATAGTGTAAAATGTACTTGTCCTAGAATATTGGCAACAAATGCTGTAAAGTACTTAGGAGTTGTCATCGATAATAACTTATACTTCAAATTACATATCGACCTAATTATATCCAGACTGCGAAAACTTACTTACGTCTTCAAAAATCTTAGACACGTGGCTGTGGGAAATATGATGCGGCAGATTTACCTGGCGTTGGGACAATCAGTCAAACAGTACTGTATAACTGTTTGGGGAGGGGTTGGCAAAACAATCCTGAAACCGTTAGAGATAAGTCAAAGGACCATACTCAAGGTTAGTTCATTTCGACCTTTCCGGTATCCTACGTATCATCTTTATCAGTCCTGCGAGGTACTTACGGTGAGACAGTTATTTATTTTGTTTGCGTTATTAAAGCAGCATTGTTTAATGGATTTCCAGCCCTGTACGGAAACTAGAAGACGCGTAACCATCCCAAATCTTGTTCGTCCTCCCTTTCATTTCCCCGTAACTACCGAAGTCGATTATTATGGAATGAGACGATTTAGGTACAACTGTTCTTTTGAACACCATTCTTGGGTGGCTGCATTTTATACAGTCCACTCTCTTATTTTAAGTACCGTAAAGACCTATTCAAGCGTTATTACTAATTAATTAAATTGCCCTTAACTGTTAGAATTGTAGAACAAAACACAACAAAATAATTTAGTCTATTTATTAAGGTAAATAAAAAATATTAATAACTAACATTCAGTGATACAAAGACAATTTGTTCTAGTCTTTGCAGTGATGGCACCTGCACCTCTATGGATTTTGTTTATTGATAATATAATATACATTTGAGTTATTATTATGTTCTAAAATACATTCAGATACAGTTAAATAAATTGATACACATTAAATCTATGAAATTTAAGTACACTTTTTTGTGATGAATTAATACATATAAAGTGGGTATTCAGAAATACCTATAGCAATTTGAAATAATCACTCAAATGCTAAATAGTCAACAGGTAGTTTTTATCACGTGTTTGTAGTTCATAAATAAAATTATTCAAATTGCAATTTGTATAACTACCTCGATTTAATCTACTATAGAGGTGAAATTTAAAAAGTATCATTTAAGGAAAATAAAACAATTACATCACAGTTAGTTTTTGAAGATATTGTGCCAAAGCTATTTTCATGCATACGTCATAATCGTCATTGTTTCATATTTACACTAGTAAAGGATTATATACTACAACTATCAGTCAATTGCATAATTATTAAAATTGTAAAAAATATTATAAAATGCTAATCTAGGGAATATTCACTGCACTGATTAAATATCTATTATTATTTGCTTCATATTCATAGGATGAATAATTGTTAAGTAATTATTCTACACACTAATCAATACTGACATATTATCGGGTATTTGAATTTAAAATTACATAATTATGTACAGTACGAGTTAGATCACTGTGAGATGACGTTTTTGATAAAATATTGATCAACATTGATTTATCCTAAAAAATTCGTTCTTTATATTTGTTTAATGTTTCTTAATCAAACCAGGCCACTACTGGGCAAACAATTTAATAATAAAAAGTATGTAAAAAATTATTGTCTATTTGTTTTTCATACATTGTCATATAATAAAAACTCGTTTACACAACTTTCTAACACTAAATGCGCTGAATTGGGAATATGCACAAGCCTATATATTTTTCTTCTGAAAGTTATAATTAAAAAGTTGTTATTTTAAATGTCTTGAAAAGCTGTTGTTCTCTTATCTGGATGTTTTCTTTTTGTTTAATGTCTTCAAATCTTAGTCAGATTGGTTAGGTTATTCATAATACAATCCTTACGATCTAACAGACAATAACAATGAAATAATAAAATGGTTTTTATGCAACTGTTGTATAATAAGGGGTATTAAAAATTGAATGTGGGTTGCCAAGTGTGATAATAGTATCACATGAGTGTTGTTATACCTAATTATGTACAGTTGCATACAAGACTTTATCTACATACATGAATCCTCTATAAAAAGTTCTGAAACAGTTATTTAAATGGCGAACGAAAATGGCGGGATACGACGTAAATTCGAACATTCGTTATGATGATATTATGGTTACTTATGACACATGTCATGATGTGTTAATGTTGGCAATAAGCTAGCTGTTTCAGAAACATTTATAGAGGTAAAGCATGGATGTAGATAAAAGAAAGAAATGCATATTCCCATTAACTTTATACTTCATTGCGCAGTCAGCAAATGTTAATTGTGGAAAACTGTTTAACACGAATTTTTTTTTTTTTGAGAATTTGGAATCGCTTGTTATTCATTTGAATTGGAACTAACGTCCTCGTATGAAAGAATTTAAATTAAATGTAAAACCACTAGTTAATATTTATTTAAAATGCATTATTAAATATCAAACGAGATCTGAACCCTTATGATTAGCTATTATAATACCTAGATCTTATGAAGAGCTGCTAAAAGTTGCCATGGGTTACTTTATTCTACAAAATTTTATGTGCTTCTTATGAAAACGTTCTAATTTGTGGTATGGCATAATTATAATACATTCATGTAATAATAAATATTACGTACCCCCCAGTCCTCGGCGAGGTACTAGCTCGTAATTATAATATTTATTTTCAACTTAAAAACAACGAATATGTTTTAGAATTTAATTAAAAATCTGATGAATCAAAAATTCATTTCAGATATTATACAATTTGTTTTAAAGCTTATAGATTATATTCGATATGTACAATCGCGATACTTATAATAATAATAGGGTAGTTAACACCTTAGTACACCTTAATACTTTTTATCATCTGTCAAAAGATAACTTTTTATGAAAAAAGTACTAAATACAAACTTCTGACGTCATTGTTTTAGAGTACTCAATTGAGCGTTATTAAGTTATTTTAATGTTTCTTTAATTAAAATTTGTAATAAAAATAAAAAGTTGTAATAATTATATTTTCCGAGATGTTTTGTTATATTCGTTTTAAAGAGGGAGACATAGGTATTTATACTACACCTGATCGGAACAGTAGTCAATATTCCCTGAAAATGAAAAGAGAACGTTAGTCTTTTCCTTGACCAGAATAAGCAGGAGGAAAAAATGTATGAAAATCCATTTCTAACGTGTTTAGCGGGAGAGAAAGTTGTATGAATTTTCATTTCTCATGTGTTATCTTATCTATATCTGCCCAAGGAGTTTTCATATAATTTAAATATGGAATCTCCGTGCCACTGACATCCTTTTGTGAAGAATAAAAAAAAACAAAAGAAGCGCGAAATATCGGTCAAATTCTAAGCTAAATTGTGTCTTACATGGTGTCTCACGTTTTGATTTTATTTTAAAAATAAAGTAAAATGTCGACTTCTAGCAGTGAAAACATAACTTTTATTTAGGTTAGTCATGTTCTTTGTAATACATTTTTATTTCATATTATTAAATACTTTCTACAATACAAGTCTTTAAATGTTCCTCACAGGTGTAGTATAAAGCACTGTGTAGCACTCGGGTGAAAGTCCCATTCCTACCTCGGGAGTATTGTGGCCCTAGGCTGCGCCTTCGGGCCACAAACTGCTCCCTCGCTAGTAATCGGTCCCTTTCCTCCCTCGGTGAACAATGTACTATTATTTAGGATACAGTCAACTACCCTATTAGGAATGGGCAGTGAAGGGTTACATGTGCACGGCTTCCGCCGGGGCCGTGCCGGCGGGCTCGTGTCATACGAAGGAGGAGAAGCCGGGCAGGGGCGCCCGCGAGCGCGCCATGTTGTTCATCACGATCTGGCCGCCGTTGAGGCTCACCACCGCGCTGCCCTCGGGCTCGGAGTCCGTGTAGCTGGAGTAGTTGCGCACGGGCCGCTGGCGCTTCCACGACTGCCGCAGCGTGTCGTTCACGTTCGCGTAGTGGTTCACGAACGAGTGCGGTTCAGACCTGACACTCTCGTTTTCACTCTCCGAATTCTGTTAAACATTATAAAAATCGTTATGCATCAGATCGGGAAACGACATACTTTAAAGGCACTTCGCTAAATACGTAATACGAGTGATTTAAAATAATTTTTAGTTGAAAAGCAATGATTTATGGATTTCGCTTTAGTTTAGATAATTAAATAAAACGTTTTAATTTAATGTACTATTATTAAATTATCGGTCTAAGATACTAAACAAAAAATCTAATAGAACAACACTACAGAGTGCCGATCTCGACGAAAGCGTGTCGTAAACGATAGCGATAGCCGTAGCGAGATCTTTCTTCGATATTTACCGTAACGTGTTCCAGGGGGGTAGAGAAGAAAAAAAAAATAGGGGCGATTTAGTGAATCCGTGTTGTGTTCAAACGACGCTAATTTTGATGGTGATCACCTGAGAGTCGGAGGAGCTCATCTCGGAGGGTTTTTCAGTGACGGAGGAGTCGTCAGGGTTCTCGTCGTAGGCGCGCAGGCTCTCCTCGTCGCTGTACGTGACGTTGAGCGGCGTGGGCCGGGGCGGCGACTTGGCCAGCGCCGCGCCGCGCCGGAGCGTGCTCGCCCCGCCGCCCGCGCTCGCCGTGGAGTTCTGCCGCGAGCGGTACAGCTCCATGGCCAGCGTGCCGCGCTCCGAGTTCTCGCCCGCCAGAGATTCTTCTAATGTCTTTTGGGCTTCTTCTGAAACATTCGTATTTTAAAAACACCTCCCATCTATACATATAATTTAAATGTCAAAGGTCCGATGTCTGTACTAAATATTTTGAAGAAAAACTACTGAAAGGGTTCTTTATTTAAGAAATAGAACAATTTTTAGAATTTTTGTCTGTTTGCGCCCGATAATCTCAGAAGTAGTTAAACTAATTTGATTGTGGGTTTCTCTTATATATTATAGTTAACTTAACATGTTTTGTTTATTTTAATTTTTACTTTATTTGTTAAGTTTATCCCAGGTGGGATTTGAACCCACAATACTAAGCGCAGTAGAAAACGACGTGACAACCGCTTAAATCACTACGCTTTTCGTGCAGTGAACGTTGTATTGGTATAGCTTTAAGCTAAAAAACGAAACGATGATTTGAAGAATATGTACATTGAAAGCTAAAACTTACTTTTGTATTTATAACTTTTGCTCTTGACGCAAAGTATAGCTATGACCATAATGATAATTATGATCGAAGCGGCGGCGAGGGCGACCATGAACCAGGTGCTGCGGTAGAAGGGTCGATAATGCAGATATCCGTACTCTAAGTACAGCTTCGACGGAGTTACGATGACTTTCTCACTGTATGTCGGGTTGCTGATGCCGTACATGTTGTACGCTATCACTCTAAACGAGTATGCCGTCGACGGCAGAAGACTCTGATATGATATTGTAAATTCTTCTAGCATTCCATTACTGGTTCTCGTTATAGTTTCCCATCTCGTGTCATCTGGATAAAAATAAATTCATTTATAGATTTTTCCACTCCGAAAATATAAAAATTACATTGCTGATAGCTTACATCGTGTAATACTGAACTAAAGCTTACTCCTTTAATAATATTGGATAGATACTATTAATAATGAATATAGTAATTATAATATTAGAAATTTCATTGGCATTTTTTAAACGTGCACATTAAAGGTTCTACTACCAACATTTATATATTTAAATAAGGTGCAAAAAAAGGGGAGATGTAAGGTATATCAACTTACAAGCCTGCCACGATTCCTTAGCTGCACAAAAACAATCGATGAAATAATAGATTACTAATTATATGCTT
This sequence comes from Diaphora mendica, assembly GCA_949125395.1. Lineage (NCBI taxonomy): Eukaryota > Metazoa > Arthropoda > Insecta > Lepidoptera > Erebidae > Diaphora > Diaphora mendica. Next base: position 15,916,750 of record OX421318.1, read on the forward strand.
ATTAAAACTGTTAGCGTTGTATGTATCCGATATCAACTATCTCAATTAACTGTTGAAATATATATAATAACAGGTTGCAATTAAATGAAAAATAACAAGAGTCATTAAACTTTTAACGGTTTCTAGTGCAATAAATATTATTCTAGTAATTTAATAGTCAGTTTCATTGTAGATTTTTTACACGAAAAAATAGTAAATTGTTCACCGAGGAAGGAAAGGGACCGATTACTAGCGATTACCACAATACTCCCGAGGTAGGAATGGGACTTTTACCCGCGTGCTACACAGTTCTTTATACTACACCTGTGAGGAACATTTAAAGACTTGTATTGTAGAAAGTATTTAATAATATGAAATAAAAATTTATTACAAAGAACATGACTAACCTAATTAAAAGTTATGTTTTCACTGCTAGAAGTCGACATTTTTCTTTATTTTTAAAATAAAATCAAAACGTGAGACACCATGTAAGACACAATTTAGCTTAGAATTTGACCGATATTTCGCGCTTCTTTTGTTTTTTTTTTATTCTTCACAAAAGGATGTCAGTGGCACGGAGATTCCATATTTAAATCATATGAAAACTCCTTGGACAGGCGCGCGCCATAGATAAGATAAAACATGAGAAATGAAAATTCATACAACTTTCTCTCCCGCTAAAACACGTTAGAAATGGATTTTCATACATTTTTTCCTCCCGCTTATTCAGGTCAAGGAAAAGACTAACGTTCTCTTTTCATTTTCAGGGAATATTGACTACTGTTCCGATCAGGTGTAGTATACAATATTTTGAAAGTGACTCAGTTTACAATTGACCGATAAAACTGATATTTTAACAAACGAAAGTTATTTAATACGAAGAAAATTGATAAAAAGTTCGGGTTATTTGAACGTTGTCAGCTATAAAAATATTGGAGCGCAAGACACTTGGCAAATGTGAAACATTAAATTCATAAACGATAATTTATCATTCCTAAATATAGAACATACAACTTACCAAGCTTGACTTACGATCAGACAGATATTCCTTCATTACAGTAATATAAACCATGCGTGGAAAAGTTACCTTTACGGCGGGCCTCGAAGTAGTATCCTAGCAGAGGTCCCTTTCCTGAAGCGGCGTTGGCCCAGCGTAAGTGAAGCGCGGCGGGTTCAGGCGCGAGGAGCAGGTCCCGCGGGGCCTGCGGGCTGCCGGGCTGCGGGCCGGTGCGAGCGCGCGCCGAGCCGGCCGCGCCAGCCCCGCCCCCCTCCGTGACGGCGCGGGCGCTGAACCGGTACTCCACCTCCTCCTCCAGCCCGCCCACCGCCAGCCGCGTCTCCGTCACCTTCTGCTTCACTTGCTTGCTGAAACCTGCACATAGGTTCCCTTGCCGTTACATTTTATTTTACCGACTTCTTTTGCGTAAAATGCTCACACGTTTAAACTCAGGTTTGGGTGAAGCTCGCCTTTGCATACATATGTAATTTCCTCGTACCTTAATTATCGAAATGTGTGTACAATAATAATAATAAATAAATATGTTAAGCAGGGACAGAAACGAGAGGAAGAGAATGTCAATGACATCGCCGTGTATATTAAGTAAAGTCCATTCCTCATTTTGTTTTATTCTGAGCCTTTTCCCCCAAATAAAGTTGGGTTTAGAGTCTATTACGATACGGCTGAACTTCGATTTTTCACGAAGAAACTTAGGAACCTCTTTAACGAAAAATCTAAATATTGGAAAATATGTTCGACAACACTGTACAACTATATTTTTAATACATTTAACTTTACTTGGTTTAAATACTTTTGAAAAATAACTAATGAAAATAAGAAAGGAAGTTTTCACAAGTCACTTACGTTCATCTTGTTCTATTGTCTCATAGGTCACAAGGTACGACTGGATGAGTCCGTTGCGTCTGTAGGGTGGCTGCCATGTTACGACGAGGCTATTCATCGTAATGTCTGTGAAAGTTATGTTCCGTGGAGCCGATGGTAGACCTTGAAGGGTACGAACTAGTACCGCGGTGGATCTGGGACCATCGCCAGCCGCATTGAATGCTAAAACCTGGGAGATAATAAGATGATTAGTATATTATATTTTATTCTATTATAAAGTAACTAATAATGAGTATTGTTTGGAAATATTTATCGTATAATACCTGAATGCGATACTGTGTATATTTGTCAAGGAAGACCAGCGAATGAGAGATCGCAGTTGCTGGTACAACTTCAATTTCCTCTTCGATACGACGACCAGGTTCGGGTTCCTCGGGTGAATCCGTTACTAGATAGAAAATCTGTAATAAGAATACATTAAAAATGTTTAAAACGAACCGTGCAAGATAATAATACCTACTTGGGACAATCATACGATAGGTATACGTTTTTAAGCTATTGCATAGCTTTTATCGCGGGCTTTGTGCGCGGCGACCGAATCAAGAAATTCCGTAACGAAAATAAAACCTAACACCCGAAGCTCGCACGGATCGAGACGAGCTGCTCCGAAATCGGACGAATACGTAAGCAGCTGTTTGTGAGAAAGTATATAGGTGTATAGGTATCTATCATATATTTATAATGCCACACTCACCGCATGTGCGTAAGTATACATTTTCAAAGAAAAAAAAACTGCATAAATAAAAAATTAAAAAAATTATAATTGCATAAGTTGATAAAAAATGCTATGCAATAGCTTAATCGCGTCAGTCCCCGAGTGCCGCACGTTTTTTTCTGTTTAGATTTTACTTATATGTATATTTATACTACTACTATTATATTTTGTCATGAAGCAAAAGCATGAGTTATCGTAAAGTAATATTAATTACGAGCTACTGTTACGCAATCCGACCCTCTAATTAAACAAAATGCAATTGTAACCGCAATGAGATCTAGTATATTTCCTCTAATTTTTATACAGGTATTTTTATTGAATACTTTCATTTTTTATCATTGTTACAAAATATTGTATGTTTAACAACGTTTCACATTTTGGAAAAATAATACTAATTAGTTCCGTGTTTCAGTGGTTATTTTTATAAAATCAACGCCCGCATTAGTATTCCTGTGTTGCCGGGGAATTTAGCAACATATATGTACATGAAACTGACACAAAGAATCATCATCATCAGCCTATCGCAGTCCACTGCTGGACATTTCCGAAGAGGCGTATCTAAATACAATAGGCCAGTGACGGGCAGCAGCGTCACCGGTGCAACAAGCTACGCCCTGCGATAACCAACCCGTCTGCCCAGCGTGGTGATTATGGGCTAAAATCCTCCATGAGTATGCAACAAAAGACACAAAGAATACTCGGACTCAATACAACAAACTGTTGTTCCATATGGGGTTTGATCCCAGAATCGCTTGCATGAACACTACGCTATCCATTCTCCCAAGGTTACCTTATATCCGAGCAAGTCTCCGTTCTGTTGCTGCGTGGTGGGCGGGGTCCAGGCGAGGGTCACCTCTGTGGGGGAGAGTGCCCGGGCTCGCACGTCGCGAGGCGAGGCGGTGGGGACGGCCTCGCCGACCCACACCACGGCCGGCGTGCCGCCTGGACCCGCTCCCTGGGAGTTCACGGCGCATACGCTGATCTCGTAGTTGCGGTCCAGCGCTAGATCCGTCAGCACCACCTCCTCGCTCTGACGTAAAGGCCAAGAATATTTGCACGTTACGTTATATCTACAGTCAAGTTTGCTCTGATCTCAAATCAAATTGCAAGAAAATATTGCTTTAACAAAAAAAAAACAATAGTATCCCAAAATTAAAAATATCCCAAGTCCAAATAACTCCACTTGTTTTTGCCAGAAAGTGTTTTCTATTTTCATTTTATTAAATACATACAGGTGATAACATGTGTTTAGATATTAGATAACATATTTTTATGTTGTTGGGGGCAAACGAGCAGACGTATCGCCTGATGGTAAGCGATTACCGCCGCCCATGGACACCCGCAACACCAGAGGCGTCACAAGTGCGTTGCCGGCCTTTGGGGAATGGGGGGAGGATTTCACTCGGTGAAACACAGCGCAGACGCTGTTTCACACCGGTTTTCTGTGAGGCCGAACTTTCATATGTACCTTGATGCCCATCACATCCTGCTTCATGGTTTGTTGGAGTGCAGTGGGGAAATCAGTGAGCGGCTGGTATCGGACGCGGTAGCCACCGGTACGAGTATCGCCGCTCCAGTGTTGTTCACCCAGAGGTGTCCAGTTGACCCGCACACTACTCGGAGTTATTGGGACCACGTGTAAGTTCTCCACAGCTTTACTCGGGGCTGTGGAACAAAGATGCATTACGGACTAAATAATAAGATAAGTAACTTGAAAGTAAGGCATAGTGTGCTCGTGTTTACTAATGTGTAATCCGTCCGTAAGAAATAAAAATTACTGAAAATAGTTGTTTTAAGAGATTACTAAAACACTTAGCAATTATGATTACTAATTTTACTGTTTAACACTGGGAGTTACTTTAATTGTTTGTTTTTTTTAAAAATTGAAATTCATGTTTGGCTTGTTTTGATTTAAGTCCAGTTGAAACATTCTAAACTTACCAGCTGGTAATGTTCGTACTGTTTCAGTTGCATTACTGTATCGACTAGGGCCAATATCATTTGTAGCTCTTATTCTGAACTGATATGCTGTATAAGGTTTCAGTCCCTCTGCAGTGTATGATGTGACGAAAGGATCGACGCGTTCCGGAATAGTTTGCCACGTGCCTCCTTCTTCTTTTTGTTGAACAGTGTAGTATCTGAAAAAGAAAAGCAATTTAAACGCAACTTTAAACTATATTTTGACACTTATTTTTTTGTCTCACAGTTATGTCACTTGCCACTGCTAAGTTTAGGTTCTAATGTAACATTGAAAATAACAATATATAAAAGTATTATATACCTAAGTGGTGCATATCCATCGTCGCCAGGTGTCCAAGAGAATGTAATATGGTGCGGTTGCAACAGTGAGCGCGATACATTAGGACGTGGTGGCGGTTCGGGAGCAGCGCGGTTTGCAGTCGTTAGTACCAACACGCGCGCAGTGGCACCCCACCCCAACCGTGTCTGCGCACGCACGCTGAACTGGTAGAAACGTTCTGATGATAGTTCTGTTGCCCTGTTGAAAATCGTTATAAAATCCATTATAACAATTATTGATACTTAATAAGTACTAACTTCTTAGACAGATGTTTATTTGCCGCGGATTAAGGACTAGTCTACTATCGTACGTACTAAATGTCTTATCTTAACGTAAAATTTATTGATGATGCGGTAAATTTTGAGGCAAAAAAAACATACGATATTAATAGGCATGATGACAGTAACCAAGAACCACTAAAATTGTGTATACACCATTAGTTTTTAATTACCAGAGAAAAAATAGGGGCAGATACAGAATGTATGTACTTACATAAAACACCATAACAGAAATGCCAAACAAACAAAACAACAAAGTTATTAACGTTTTTAAAATCACAAAATACGTCCATAATTTTTGGACACCATGTAATAATTACGCACGTAGTGTACCTAACATATCGGTCAATGAATATTTTTATTTTTTCGCGCTCACAGCGGGCCCGGGCGACGATTGGTTTAATATTATTATTGCATTGCAGCGACTTCAAATACAACTGTTCTAGGTTTATGGTTAAATAGTTAAAATCCCTCATTATACTAGTTTGATCGTAATGGTAGTAAAATCAGAGTATTTAAGCAAGTTTGGTTGAACTGAGTACCTAGTAAAGTAGGTATCTACCTACTTAACAAAGTTTCTCAATCAATCACTCAATTTTATGTTCGATACACCCGAGAAGCCAGCCTTTAAAATGGGCAAACACAATCCCTACGTACCTACCAATGTTTTATCCGATACTGTTTTATTATTAGTTAGTTTTAATTTTAAGTAATCAACTGGCAGCTAGGTACTACAGTACTTAAGTATTTCATACATACCACTACAAATGCTTTAATTGTTGCAAACACAAACACACTATTAAATTCACTTTTAAACTTTTTAAACTTTCACTTCACTCCACAAGTACCTAAAAGTCCACAGGAGTTAATCGGGAGACGCGATCGCGAACCCCCCGCATCCCGCAGCCCCGCAGCAAGGACATTGACCGTATTGAATTATATCATACGTTATGAACAAATATTTGGTGGTTTTAAGGATAAAATTAACATATTGTTTTTCTTTTGTTTTAATTACATGGATGTGCTCAGTATCGAATACCGAATACCAGTTTTTTTTTTTCTCTGGTAATTAAAAACTAGTCGTGTATATCTGATGAAACGGGGTTCATAGAGTGTAAAAACCGTATTTATTTTCATATTTAGAGCGAGAATAATAGTTAATTATAATAATAAAACTACGAAATACAGCAATCCGCCTTGTGAAGTTGAACACCAATCAGAGCGAGTTACGTCACGTATGTATAAAGGTCACTTTGTTTGGATATAATCGACGATCACTTTACTGTTTTTTTTTAAGAGCCATAATTGACACTGGTTGATAAATGGTTACGTCGCGTCTGCACAAATAGACGCCACGACAACACAGTGTGTTTTGGCCTTTTTAAAATTTTAAATTTAAATCGAATTTTTTTTCTTTAGCTGCCAAAATGACTCTGCCCTGCCTGATGGTAAGCATGAACAGAATCCAGGAGTGACGGTCACCATCCTCATTGCGAATAAGGACAATGCAGCATGGTGACCGACACCATGGCGGCCTGGTGAGATGCTTTTTCACGCCCCGCTTAAAAGACCCGGGATCATAGTGGGAAGGAAACACGTATGCTGGTAGTGAGTTCCAGGTTTTCACCGCTCGGCACAGGAAGGAAGAACCGAAGCGATGAGTACGAGAACGTATGTCTACTACTCTGAAGCGGTGACTTCCAAGGCCGGCACGTGTTGTCCTGTAGAGGAAGGGAGAGGGAGGGATCAGTTGGAAGAGCTCTTCAGAACACTCTCCATGATAAAAGCGATAGAGGATTGCCATGGAGGCGATATCTCTACGCAACTGCAGAGGCTCAAGGGACTCGGTGGCTTCGGGACTGTTGACAATGCGGTATGCTCGCCGCTGCAACCGGTCGAGAGCGTCAAACAGGTACTGTGCGGCACCATCGCAAAGATGAGAACAGTACTCCACGCACGAGCGAACCTGGGTCTTGTAAAGAAGACACAGATGCCCGGGCGAGAAGAACCGTCTCACCTTGTTTAAAACACCTAGCTTACGCGAGGCCGCTTTAGTGACACTCTCAACGTATTCACGTAGGTTGAGATCTCGGCAGATATCCATGCCCAGGATATCGAGCCTACCTTGTAATGCCATTTGAGTGTTCTGAAAAGTGGGAAGGGGAAGGAATGGAGACTTTTTGGCAGAGAACGCGCACACCTGTGTTTTTTTGGCGTTGAACTCGACCAGATTCTCACAGCCCCATTGAGAAATGCGGCCCAGAACATGGTCGAGTTGAACGACAAGCTCGTGTCGTTTTTCCTCAATATCTGCTAGCTTGGCTGTAGTGTGTCCAAAATATCGCCCATGAACTGTGCTGTCGTCTGCATAGCAATGAATGTTGCCAAGGGCTAACATGTCATTGATATGCAGAAGAAACAGTGTGGGCGACAGGACGGAGCCCTGCGGTACTCCGGCATTAATCGATTGAAAATCGGAGGCCGCACCGTCGCAAAGGACTCTGATGCGGCGCTGGTGCAGGAATGCGGCAACCCAGTTGCAGAGTTTGGGGGGCAAGCCGAAAGCCGGTAGCTTGGAGAGAAGCGAGCGGTGCCAAACCCTATCGAAGGCCTTGGACATGTCGAGGCTGATGGCCAAGGATTCCCCATGCCTGTCAATAGCCTCACCCCAAAGGTGAGTGACGTACGCTAGAAGATCACCCGTGGATCGGTTTGGTCTTAAACCATACTGACGATCATTTAGTAGGGAGTGATCTTCCAGGTAGTGGACCAGTTGTTTGTTTATTATCCGCTCAAACACTTTGCAGATAATGGAGGTGACGGCTATCGGACGGTAGTTGGCCGGGTCGGAGCGGTCGCCTTTTTTGGGGATCGGTTGAACATTTGCCTCTCTCCAAGCCTCCGGAACAGCTCCCGAGGAATATGACAGGCGATACAGGCGCGTCAATACCGGAGACAACTCTGGTGCACAGTTCTCGAGAACCACCGCAAAAAGATCAACAAGCAGTTTCGCTTTCTCCTGCGGCTGATGGGCCAGTGATCCATCTGGATATTTCAGCGGTGGTAGCGAGGGCTGGCAGAAGTTGGACTGCACGGCTTTGGCCAATCGCCAGAACTTTCGGCTACCCGTAGGGTATGCGACGAGTTCTTGACCAAGCCGCGCGATGCGCTGGGCATCCGCTCTGATGTAAGCCTTCTTGCATTCCCTAGTGGCTTTGTTAAACGCTGCTTTTAGTCGATCAACGTCAGCGGAGCCCTTAGCGCGGGCCCTGATCCATGCGCGGTAGGCCGATTGCTTCTGTGAGACAGCATGGGCGCACTCGCGATTGAACCAGGGACGGGTCGTTGCGCTGGCAACCTCACTGTGGGGAATATAGTATTCCATTCCTACAGTGATCTCGCCAGCCACGGCCGCCGCACTTCGCGACAGATCTTTATCTTTGAAGCAGCGTTGAGCCCACGGGATGGATGCAAAATAATCCCGCATTCCATCCCAGCCTGCCGACGAGTAGTGCCATAAACGTCTTTTTGCTGCCACTCGTCGTGGAGGGGCAGCAAGAGGCACCGTGGTGGACACCAGGCAGTGATCGGAGGATCCCAGGGGGGCGAGCACCGATACACTGTACTGCACTGGGTTACTCGTCAGCAGTAGGTCCAGCAAGGAAGGCGCTTGACTAGGTATGTCTGGTATCCTGGTGGGCTGGAGTACCAGCTGGGTGAGGTCATGCGTGGACAGTCCGACCCGCGTGGTCAGTTCTGGTCCCACCGTCCGGTCACCAACCGGCACGACGAGCCACTCCGTGGATTATGCGCGACCTGACGGGGCAGCCTCCCAGGGTGGTTAGCCGCGGTTGGGCCCCTCTCTATGCCGCGGGCGGCCAGCGGCACCACCGTTTCTACGGGTCTCCCTGGCCGACGGCTCGATCCACGCCACCCTCTACAAGACTCTACGAGCATTCTACTTCTCACACACTTACCCCGATAACTGTCACCCCTGCATCACTGGGCCTCCGGTCTCGCACTCACCAACGAAATACGACAGCACCAAGACTGTCATTTTAGGTTGGTGAAATCAGCGTGGCTCTACTACCTGCTACCTTTTATTATAACTTTTTTTGACAATAGGAGATACTTCCGAACATAATAAAACAGATTTTCAAAATTAGTCATCATGCCTAATAGCAACTACACGGTTTACGAAACGATGGCAATAATAGCATTTGCTCGTAAAATTATTTTATAGCAAACACTTACCTAAACGTGCGACCCGAAGGCGGGAACTCTCGAGAAAATACATGCTGTGTACTGCTATTGAGGTGATATGTAACTTTGTAGGCCAATATTTCTCCATTTGGGTCTTCTGGCACGTTCCAAATGATACGCGCCATGGTAAACGTGACGTCGGGAAACGAGACATTGGACGGTGGACCTGGAGCTGAATAACAATAATATTATTTAATACAATATTCTATACATTCAGTGTTGGCACTAATCGATTAATTTTTCGATCGATTACTTAATTTCATTAATATTAATCGAAATTAACTTAATCGTGATTAAATTAATCGCGATTAAAATATTAATCGTAATCGCGATAAATAAAATTAATCATTAATCGTAATTTGATTAATCCGATTAAAGTACTTTTATTGACGGGCAAAAAAAAATCTTAGTCTATATTTGAAGCAAAAAGCTTAAAGGTTACATGCTAGATGAGTGAAGAATCATATATTTCTTCGATTTGGAGTCTTAGCTGTCATTTTTAGGGTTCCGTAGTAATTGGCAAAATACGGAACCCTTGTGGATTCGTCATGTCTGTCTGTCCGTCTGTATGACACAGCCACTTTTTTTTGGAAATAAAAAAACTATAATGTTGAAACTTGGTAAGTAGATGTATTCTGTAAACCGCAGATTTCATACAAAAATAAAAAAAAACAAAAATTTTGGGGGCTCCCCATACTTAGAACTGAAACTCAAAATTTATTTTTTCAAAAATCTATACCTGTTGCCTATGGTCTATGGATGACCTGTGGATAGGTCTTCAATTTGATACTGAGGTTTCAAATTTTTTTTTTTTTCTAAACTTATTAGTTTGCGCGAGAGACACTTCCAAAGTGGTAAAATGTGTCCCCCCATGTAATTTCTAAAATAGGAGAATGATAAAACTAAAAAATATATGATGTATATTACCATGACTTCCACCGAAAATTGGTTTGAACGAGATCTAGTAAGTGGTTTTTTTTAATACGTCGTACTCGTAAATCGCAAACCGCAATTTACCTTCCATTCGATCAACACAAATATAAAAACAAAACAAAACATTATATTATGTTACTTGCTGCTACGGAACCCTTCATAGGCGAGTCCGACTCGCAATTGGCCGCTTTTGTTTTTATCTATGTATGTATATGTATTACGTTATATAAAATTGTATATTACATATATACATATTATATATTACTTGTATATTATGTATGTTTGTGTGTACACCTACAACTAACGTTATTTCCTGCATACATGTACATACATAGGTTGCCTGGGAGAAATTACTGTTAGCAATAAGGCCGTCCATTGTATGTACTTTATAATTAAGACAAAAAAAAGGACCAAAAAATTTTGATTAGCTATGTAAGCTTTTTTATTTTTTAACCTTTTCAAACTTTATCTATTAATCATACATTTTTAATCGTAATCAGAAAAATTCTGATTACGATTACGAATCTGATTACGAATCGCAAAATTTGCGATTAACTTATTAATAGTAATTTTTAATCGTTAATCGGATTAACTTTTTGCCAATACTGTATACATTGTAGGGTAAAATATAATAGGTCTTTACCTATGAAATTGCCGTTTTGTATGCAATAAGTGAAAGTACTTATTTTTTCAAACTTTTTTATTTCTGTTATTCGAAGTAATCACCCATGCAATCGACGCATTTTTGCCAACGCATTGGCAGTTTATTGATGCCCTTCTTGTAAAAATCAGCTGGACGGGAGGCAACAAACTCTTCAAAGGCATTTTATACTGCCTCTCGGGAATTGAATTTTTTACCCACTAAAAAGTTGTCTAAATTTTGGAAAAAGTAATAGTCGGTAGGTGCAAGGTCTGGTGAGTATGGCGGATGAGAGAGAGCTTCCAACCCCAGCTCTTGCAGCTTGGAGACTGTCTGTTGTGCAGTATGGGGTCGCGCGTTGTCGTGAAGGAGCAGTGGGGACGACCGATTGACCAAAGCTGGTTGCAGATGTGCAAGCTTCTCCATCATTCTCTCCAGTTTTTTACAGTACACATCTGCATTAATGCTCATGCCGTTTTGTAAAAAGCTGTGGTAAATCACACACGCACTAGACCACCAAACAGTGACCATCACCTTTTTAGGGGTCATTTTTGGTTTAGGGCATTGCTTTGGTGCTGAACCAGAGTCTAACCAACTTGCTGAGCGCTTTCGATTGTCGAACAGAATCCATTTTTCGTCGCACGTAACAATTTGTTTCAAAATTCCTTCATTTCTTTGCCTGTTGAGCAGCGCAAGGCAGGTCTCGACGCGTACGTTGCGCTGGCGATCGTTAAGGTCGTGGGGCACCCATCTATCAAGCTTTTTTACCTTGCCAATTTGTCGCAAATGGATCAATATTGTTTTGATGCTTACATTAAAAGCTGCTGCTAGCTCAGCTGTAGATTGAGTTTCGTCAGCTTCCACAATCGCCTTTAATTCATTATTGTTAACCAAAGTCTCCGGACGACCACGAGCTTCATTTTCAAGTCAAAATTTCCAGAACGGAACCGGGTAAACCAATAACGGGTTGTGCGTTCGTTTGTACAGTTCTCTCCGTAAACGTTTTTGATGTTACGTGCCGTTTGTGTCGCGTTGGTGCCACGACGGAACTCATTTTCCATAATTACACGATTTTTTAAAGTATCCATTATGACGAAATATGTTCAAATGTAATGAAAATACAACGCTAATGAAAAAACAAAAGACTGAGTTTGTAAATAGAATGTCATGGTTTTAAAACAAAATTAATTTGAATTTAGAAGACAGAGCCATTACAAACTTTTTTTTATTTGAAATGACCAGTACTGAAGAACGGCAATTTCATAGGTAAAGACCTAATATTAAATATGAGGTTATTTTGATGGAGAAATATGAGAACCTGATCTTCTAGGCTGGTAATATTCTGCGAAAAGGTATCAAATTGTAATGTGCGTTGTGTGTGAGTTTAAATACGACTGTGCCTACCCATAACGTTACCTACAAGTTTGAGTATATTTATTTGTAAACAGTAGCTAAGATGGGAATTAGGTCAAAGTTTAGTAACATGGAACTGGGCAAGTTTTTATTGCTTAGTATTTGTTTATTATCAATAAATCTATCAGATACGACTTCTCGAAATGTAAGTTCCTGTGGTAATCTGACATTAATAGGCGCGAAAGAAAAATCTTCTGCTCGCTTAATTAGTCTATATTACCAAACAATAATAAACAACATGGATGAGGGTAGACGAAATAGAATGCGCTGCCGGTTATTTTTAAAATTTTCAGTTATATGCAGGTTTCCAAAAAAATATACAGTGGGTATACTCAATCTATTCAAAATATTTCGATTATAAAAAAGTCGCTGAAGTCATACTTTAATAAAGCCCCTTTAATAAAGCCCGTACTTACTATCGTCAAAAGTTCTCACTGTCACTGGTGGATCACTCAAGGCTCCGTCCCCAAGTCTCGTATAACCCAACACTTGTATCTGATATACGACATATTTTCTCAGTTCTGTCAACGTTATCGTGTGGGTTTGGTTAGATGGCACGTCTTGACATTCCACCTTCTTCTGTTCCGGCCGCGGTGGTGGTACTACAGCTGCGTAGCACACTTTGTATCCTTCGATTAGGCCGTTCTGATCCGAAGAAGGTATTTCACCCCAAAGTACTACTATTGTAGTAGAGGATGTGGCGTTGGCCGATACTCCCATGGGACCACGTGATGGTACTGTGAAAAAAATACAGTAATAATATCAGTACTTTAGAATGTTTATTAGTCTCTGAATATAATAAAAACAAGGGGCATCGTTTATTTACCTGCTTCTCTCGTTCTTTCCATAGATATAGGGCTAGCAGCTGAAGTTCCCACTTCATTTAAAGCAGTCATCTGTATCTCATATACAGACCATTCTTCTAAGTTGGAGAGTATGTGCGAGTTAGCTGTATGGTCTTCTATAATACTATGTAATGTGTCGTTACTACCGCTCCTTGTGTAGGTTATGTTATATCCTTTTGGATTACCATACCATTCACTTTGCTGTAAAGGCTGCAATGAAGTTAAATTATTTTTTATAACAATTCTCGTACTCGGAATATTCCTGTGTGCAGGGAACTTTACAAACATAGGCAGATGTAACGGACACAAAGAACAATCAGACCGACACGATTTGTGGATCGGATAAAGTGTTGGTTTGAGCCCACAACACTCTGCGCAGCAGAAAGAGAGGTGACCTCAGACCAGAGGAGCAATTACTATGACATCGAATTGAGTAGGTATATAGTGAACGAATAAATAAATGACTCTTCCTAGTGTCTTCGTATCATTAAAAGATTTTATATTCAGTTGTTTTAGGCTAGTAAACACAGGAACAAGCAGAGTCTTATTACTATCTCTTCTCTCTTCAACGAACGAAGGAATCCCCCAAAGAGCGCCAAACATCCCGGTCTTGGGCAGTCCGCATCCATCCACTGCCAGCCATGTCAACCACATTATTACTATTCCTGGTGGATAATTGACGAAGACGGTATGTATTTCAAATGCGATAAAGAATGATTATATCTTAATACTTACAATCCATCGAACACGTAGGTTAGTAGCGCTTACGGCTCGAACTGTAACATTCTTGGGTGGGTGCTGAGGCGGGGCTTGAATCGTTTGGAACTCTTTACAAGGCTCAGAAGGCGATGATGACCCAACCACGTTGGTTGCGATTAATCTCAGTCTGTACGTTGTGAATGGAATAAGACCAGTCACGTGTATTGACTGTGCATCCGGCGCGTTGACTTCGAAGATTGTGACCCATGATGAATTGCGTGCTGTTTGTGCCTATAATTGTAAACACGTTTGTAAATACAATTATTTTTTGAAACCTTTAAATACATTTTTTTTTCTGTTCTAAATTAATACTATTTAAAAAATTTAAACGACGCTTCAATGAAAAGTTAAGGTAAATGTTACTGGACAGTCACAACCTTTTATAGGAAAAGTAGTTGAGGGTTAATTAATGCTGCAAACAAGCTCATGTCCTTTTTAGTACTATATCCCTACCATTGACATTTGAACATTTGTAAAGATGACTAATATTATAAACGCGAAAGTTTGTAAGTATGGATGGATAGATGTTTGTTACTCTTTCACGCAAAAACTACTAAACGGATTTGGATGAAACTTTACAGTAATATAGCTTACACATCAGAAAAACACATTGGCTACTATTTGCTGCGATAACCGACATACACGCGGGCGGAGCCACGGGCAACAACTAGTATATCATAATACTAGCTGCAGTTGTTGTTGTAAATGTACAACAACTACCGCTGGTCCCACAGCGGGGTGCAGCTAGTCTAAAATAAAAGTAGCCTAAGCTACTCCTTGTATAATCAGCTATCTGTCAGTAAAAGTACCTTCATTGTTGGAGAATCCATTCCAGAGATTAGCCGGAACAGACAGACAAACATTTTATAAATTATTTTCTTGATGTAAGTACAGTATATACTTTTATATGCATTTAGTAAAAAAATGATAACTTGACATTACAAACAGACACTTCACTTTAGTTTCTTTGTATAGTATTAAAGCATGTGAATAGTACAAAATAATATAACTT
This sequence comes from Diaphora mendica, assembly GCA_949125395.1. Classification (NCBI taxonomy): domain Eukaryota; kingdom Metazoa; phylum Arthropoda; class Insecta; order Lepidoptera; family Erebidae; genus Diaphora; species Diaphora mendica. The sequence goes on from OX421318.1 coordinate 15,931,786, forward strand.
TAAATATTTATGCACTAAGTCGCTATAAACAGTACACATTCTATGATGTAATACATTTTCAATAGTATGGTTTACTAGTGGTTGCCCGCAGCTCCGCCCGCGTATATGTCGGTTATCACGGCAAATAGTAGCCTATGTGTTATTCTGATGTATTAGCTATATTACTGTAAAGTTTAATCCAAATCCGTTCAGTAGTTTTTGCGTGAAAGAGTAACAAACATCCATCCATCCATACATACTTACAAACTTTCGCGTTTATAATATTAGTATAGATGCTTATCTGACGCATATAGAACAGGTTAGTCGTGTGGTCACACGGCAAAAGCGCATATCTGTAATGTTTTCTTTCAAATTCCACAGTTACCTACAGAGTAACCTGAGTAGCAGAAAATTATCTTTTGTCAGCAGTTACAGACTGTACACTGATATAATAAACGTTTAAACATTAGTACACTTGCATATAACATATATCTTGTTTATTCTCACGACTGTTATTGACACTTTACAATTGCATGCGATACAATATCATAACAATATTATTGCTTACTTGTACAGTCCATAGGGATATAGAAGAATTGCCATCGAATCCTTGTGTGAACTGTAGTAGTACCGAAAATGCTTCAATATTGGACAGTGCAAGGTTCCTTGGTGCTTCAGGCAGCACTGGTTCGACACCAGATTGAATTACAGCAGCCCTTGCTGGACCTTCCCCTACTGCCGTCATTGCACAAAGCCAAAGTCTGTAGTGAGTACTGGCCTGAAAAATACAGTTTTCAAGTCAACAAAACAATATCTGTAACTCTTCTGAAACAATATTCAACTATAAACGAGAGGGCCTAGTGTGAGTTTATTTCACATCAACCCGCTCTCGGTGTTGCGATTATTGAAGATAGGAGGCACGAAGAACGCGGTCACCGTGTCAATCGGGTTGATGGGCAATAGACTCACCTAGCCCTCAGATATGAAATATTATTTTTTATATTCGTTTTTTGTAAACCCATATACGGCTATTAAAACAATCATCATCATCAGCCTATTGCAATCTACTACTGTATATAGGCCACTCCCATTGCACTGTAAACAAATACATATATGTATTTTGAAAATGTTTTAATAATAAAACTAAATTATATAAAAGGAAAGTATCAAACACACGATAGTAAATAATTATGACATACCTGCAGATGCTCAACTTTAATACTGGTGATATTTGGTGGCAATACCTCTTCTATATAAGTGTCATTGTCATCTTTCATCTGGTATGATAGTTTATACCCCATAAGTACACCATTGGATTTTTTAGGTGCAGTCCATGACACCCTTACTGCTCGATCTGATATATCATCAAACAGTAGGCTTCCTACTTCATCCGGTACTAAAAAGAGAGAGACAGCGATGTATTAAAAACTAAAAAAATATTGAACTACGCATGTATAAAATTCAAATAATCTGAAAGATTAGTATGAATTTATTTACGATAGACTCGACATGAAATAAACTCACACTAGTCTCCCTGATAAAAGTTTGAACGCAATAAAATCGTTTTAACAGTGAGCTAGTTTCACATGTATAAATAATAAATTTTGACTCAAAACTTACTGTCTTCCTTCGTTCTAACTAACACATAGTCACTCTGAGGGCCATCGCCAGGTTCCGTGAAACATAACACTGTTACATTATATTCGGTAAACTTGTCAAGACCGCTTATTATCGCCGATTGTTCAGTTAGAGGATCTAACAAGTTAGGTGGTACACTCACTAGCTTCTGTTCGATATTAGTACCTTCTTTTTCATCCCAAATCCAAGCTTGTAGTTTGTAACCCTAAAAACAATAAAATACATAATTACAAACTTTTTTATTAAGCACAATAACAATACGTGTGTACACCACACATGTGAATAGGTGAGAAGCCCTATGTAGTACTCATTATTAGTACGTAAAACCTATTTCACACAAAGAAACCCCGCTCAACAGTTTTTGTAATGTAATGTTCGTACATACCTGATTAATTCCATTGATTTTTTGTGGGTTCGGCGGTGTCCACCAAACAGATAATGCTGTTGAATTAAAAGGTTCACATCGAACACTGTCAGGAGGCGCTTCTGGGACACCTTCTTTAGTTTTAATCGTATAACTATCTGAAAAGACCCCAACACCCTTGTCGTTGTACGCTGCGATTTGAACATTGTAGTCTTTCCACGTTATCAAATCTTGAATCAGATAATTTCTCTGCGCTTCGTTAGTGATGTTCTGAAAAGTCCAGGGGCTGTTCTCATATCCGCGCAGTCTGTATCTGATCACATATCCTAGAATGTGGCCGTTTCTGTGTTCCTCGAGCGGTGGCTGCCATTGAGTAATTATTTCTGATGAAGAGCGCGCTGATCCCATAAAACCCACTGGAGGCCCAGAAGGCGCTACAAATTTTGTACGAAAAAATTAGTCCATAAAAATTAAAGGTTCACTTTCAGTTCCTGAGGCTAATATTCTTTTGTTGCATAGTTTTTTTAATAAAATTAACGACAGTATAATTACACATTTAAGGTTTGCATCCATATTTCTATACAAATTTAGTATGTTCTTTCTATGTCATGCATATTATTCATAATATAGGCAGAAACATTGGCACATTAATCTAATTGAACATCACATTTCATGCAGACACACAAATTTTTACTACTACATTATTTATTTTGCTTGTTTAACGCAACATACAGTGATAACCATAAATAAATATGTAAGATAAACCTACTTATTCATGGAGTCCATGTAACGGAAATTTGTACTAATTATCAAAATGCATAAGAAAGTGTCAAACAACTTATAAGAAATAAACGCAATCACATGACTAAATAAAAGAAAACTGAAATGAATGCACTAATTCGCCGAGTTCTGCATACCTTGGCAGCATATAAGATCACTGGCTGCTTGATCACAAAGAGAATAAATACATTTTATTACCATGAGATATGTTCATATACTACATATAATCTTCGTGAATAAGTATTTTAAACAAACAATATGAAGTGCAGATATTGATGAAATATATGTATTATAGTGTTCTTGGGTATTAGACATTTTAAGTCGCATAAGTGAAATACGAAACCATCAAATATATATATATATGTATAATTCTCGTGTGGCATTTAAATTTTATGTGTTTATTTTTGGAGATCAACTCACAATATTATTTTAAAACCGCATTAAAATCTGTAATATATAACAAACCTTCTTGTGGCAAAGTTAAAACATCAGTCGGGTCCGACGCAGGGCCTTCTCCCACCGTGTTCACTGCTGATACTCTAAACTGATATGATGTGGCCGCTTTTAACGTAGTTAAAAGAATCCACCGCTGATTTGCAGACACGTTCATAGGTTCTGTTACCCAATTTAACAATGGATCGGGTGTGGGACCTGCATACAGGAACTTTGGTTAAATAAACAATTTTTGTGAATAAAACTTTTCTAACGATTCTAAACCACAGCTTTTTCAGTTCTTACCGAATTCGGGAACAACTCTTCTTTGAACAATAAATTTTTGTATTGGGGAATTCCCATCGAAACCCGGTGTCCAGGATATATTGACAGCTCGTTGAGATGCAGCATCCAATCTTACGGCACGAACGTTATTAGGAGCAAAGGGTAGTTCAATAACTGATAATAGTGCCTGTCGGGTGTGGTTGCCCCCAGGTGACGTCACCACACACGTGTATTCGCCTGCGTCACTCGCACGCACAGCTTGCACTTGAAGGGCTCCATCTGCTGTTACCCACACTCGAGACCCGGCTGTCATAGGTCTACAAGAATAAAGAATGGATTACTATTAAATCTGTCATAAAAAACATGTGTTTAATAAATGCTTTTACTCACTGCTTATTATGGAACCAGTCAATATTGTATTTAACATTCGGGTCGTTCGATACTTTACATTGTAAGGTAGCAGTATGACCCAATAACACGCGTGTATCGACAGGTGGGGCAATTATTTGAGTTCTCACTGAAATAAAAACAGCCATATAAATTGTTTGTTTACCAATCGCTGCTATTTTGAAATTCGTTACATGTATATGTTTATAAACTATAAGGAGGAATTGCAACAGGCAAACCTAACAAAAACGTTTTTTTATGGAAAAGTTTTAAGAAGAACTAATTAAATGTATGGGGTATTTAATTCTCTCTTTTTAACCGACTTCAAAAAAGTAGGAGGTTCTCAATTCGACTTTTTTTTTAAATATATTTGTTACCTCATAACTTTCGACTGGGTGAACCGATTTTGATGATTCTTTTTTTATTTGAAAGCTGGTGCTTCCAATGTAGTCCCATTATAATTTGGTCCTGTTCTGACATGTCATCCATGAGAAAACCATATAAGTCTTCAATTGCATTGAGTATATACGCGACAAATTGACGAATAACTCAATATCACGCCAACCGATTTCGATGATTCTTTTTTTATTTGAAAGCTGGTGCTTTCCGAGTGTACCCATTTCAATTTGGTCGTTCTTGAAGTCGTTTTTTTTGGAATTTTTTTTTATTACATTACAAAGAGCAATTCTTGATCTCAAACGTCCGCGGCCACACGCGTGGCCAAAATAAAAACCCTCTCAAACGTCCGTGGCCACACGCGTGGCCAGCGCGCGCAATAGCGCACAGTTGAATTTAAATCGTATCCTTTAAGAAACAGGGTACTGTTTGGTAGATTTTCATTGCTTCAATGTGTAGCTAATAAACTAATTCGAGTATAGAACACCAGAGGGCCGTGGATTTACTTTGATTGGACCATGAGATTTGGCCGCTTCAGTTGACCCGCGTTCCGCTTGAGTGTCGTGCGCGAGTGTTGTTGTGCGCTAAGGACCACCCGCAGTTAAGTCGTAAGTACTATAGTTTTATCGTATTTAACTTCCAAGTGTTATGCATTAAAACAAACTAGATGAATTGGGCTTCACGATGATGTTTACATATTACAGTTGTATGTAATAAATCTATATTAATTTTAGCTTTAAACTATTGATGCTTCGAACAAAATGAAGATGCTTTTCGTTTTGACCAATTTTAGTATTGTTTGCACATATTTTATACACAACTATATACAAAATATCAAATTAGATTTCGTAATAAGCAAAATAATATCTATATTTCATAAAAACATGTTAAATTCATTGAAGATTCCTCAATAATATATATGTGTTCCTCAGAATTTAGGCGTGGCCACAGTTGTTGCCACGGACGTTTGAGCAAACGGTCCAAATAAGGTTCGCTATTAACGTTAAAATTGTATTTGCAACATTTTTTGTTTTTTGTTTTATTTTATCGCGTGTAGATAGGACCTTTTTACCGTTTAAAGTCATAATATATATATGTTATCGATCTTATTTCTAAAATAATTCTGTTTAAAATACACACTGTGACTTTTTTCAACAACATATTACGGGAGTAGGACGGCCTTAGGTGCGGCCATTTTGGTATTATTTCGCTTTCGCGAATAAGTCGAAAGCGCTAAAATTTGCACCTAAAAATTATGAATTATTATATAATATATAAATATTATTTAAATACTTAGATATAATTAAATATAATAATTTATATGCCATTAGAAAGGGAAATAAGTCTAGTTTGTTGTGAAATTATTTTATTGACAAAAATATAACAATCCTCCTTGTAATGTAAAAAGAAAGTTTTTTTTTTTTTTTGTTTTCTGAATACTACGTTTAACCCGACTTTACGTATTATATATAGTAATTTACTATTAAACATAGAGAGATAAGTTTATTCTGTATACTTTTAGCTTTCTTTTCGTATCTCTTTATTTATTCTAGCTTATACGGTTAAGTAGCCATGTAGGTTTTTATTGCGGCTCAGCTGCAGGGGTCAAAGTGGGTCAAGTGCCGCGAACGACTGGACGTTGGAGGTGTGACCTAGGCGCGCGCGGGGGACGTTGAGGTGGTTATAGGAGACAAAACCTTTCACATGGTACAAATGATGGTACAAAATCACACTTGTACCTATATGCAGGCAGTGTGCATTTCAATGCAGCAAAAAAATGATAACGCTCATTAAGATAAAGGCAATCTAATCAAAGGATTAATTTCTATAAATATGTGATATTCCAAAGCACTAATTATACAAAACCTGTAAAGAAAATATTTTGGATGTATTTTAGCATAATGTATGTACCTAATACAGTGAGGTAAGCCTCTCCTGAAACGTTGCCGGCATCGTTTGATCTCACACAAGTGTATTTGCCACTGTCCGCATTAGTAGTACTAGTTATTAACAAATCACCTTCTTCTAGTGCTTGAAGTCGTCCTGACAGGTTTATGATCAAAGAATCTGAAATGTTAATGAAATTACATTACATTAACTTTTTTCTCCATTTAATATTAGTTACGGACTTTGCCAAAAAAAAAGTTGAAGACTGTTGGTTAAACTATAATCACAGGATTTGCTAAATGGTAAAACTTCGTACTTAGAACCTAAATCGAACACTAAAACATTGATAGACTTGTGGTTGTTTTTACCATTAGTAATCTTTGAACAAAAAACTTATATTCTTTAGCCAATAAATTATTTTCGATTTCAGTTCATACTACTACACAATTTATCTTGTAATAAATCTACGTTGCTGCTGTATACTGTAAATGTTATGGAAGCTTTATATTACATGTCATGTCACACGTTTACTAACCATTAAAGTACCAGGTAACATTGGGGTTGGGTGCTCCGACCGCGCGACACGTGATGGTGGCATCCTTCCCGTCAAGAACCGTCAGGTTGGCTGGTGCACTCTGCATTATGGGCGGGGACGCTACAAGCCACACGCAGTCTAGTTAGTCTACACGATACTAGCGGGTTATTTGTACTGAAGACTTACGTTACTATTCTATTAGGTATGTATTAGTATCGGTGTAAAACAGAACTCTAAAACAGTGTAAGTAATAAAGCGCATGCAAGTATTTTTTAAATATGCAGTAAATATGCCCAATGTATGTTTAAATAAAATATGCTAAACGAGCATATTATTAGTAAATGTTATGAAAGTTGATTTTAAGGAGTCTTCTTAATATTCCTATGGCCCGGATAAAAAATAAATTCGATTATGTCACTGTATTATGCGGGTCATCAATAAGAAATTAACTGTCTTTTTCAAAACCAGGAACAAATTGATCTCTTTCACCAAGGTGTTACAAACTTAAGATATCCGACTGATGAAATTACTCATTAAATTTTTAGCTTTCGTTTCAAACGTTAGAAAAACGAAAGAGTACTCCACTCGACATTAAAGGGTCGGACTTCGTGTTTAATGGCTTTTAACTTTGTAATTGTTAGAATAGTATAAAGAAAGAACAAAATCTACTCGTAAAACACACGGTATTTTAAAGAACAGGCCATACTCAATTTCCATATTATGTTCCAAAGTGAAAATGTTATATATATAAGTATCTATACTTCTATAGTATCTCCATACAAAAATAAATATACATAGAGGGTCAATAAATATCATGCATTATACCTACTCATCATAATCTAATTTAATGAGTGGCGACGAGTGATTACCGACATGTAAACAGTGTTTTTCATGTACTTCCGATATCGAGCGTGGACACTTAGTAAACTGCGCAGGTGTACGGAGGCCGCACTATAATTTTACTGGATGAATGAATTTTTAAGAGGGATGCGCGTTAAAGTCCAGCGTTTTACGCACTTCACAACTTATAGGAATGTTATGTGGCCTCGTGTTGATTTTGCGCAGGTTACTTAAATTATGTATGAAGATGTTTATTTACACATAATTATATGTATCCATATAATAAATATTAATATAGGTATCAGAACGTTAATTACAATAATGTTGATGACAGACAATAACATCTATGTTTATTTGTACCAACAGCGTCAAGACTGAAATTAACAAAAAAAAACCTAGACGGGAAAAAACAATATAAATAAAGCAATCATCACTCGGTGCTGACAAAAAAAACTGCTATGCTAAGGGTGTTGTGTAAAATGACAACAAGTAGTTTTTCTTACTGCCGGTGTCAAATCTGAACGTTTTGGATTTTTTATCTGAAGTCCTCATTCTTATTAACTTCATGTGACTGCGTGGTAACCGCCTATTGTCCTTCACTGTACGATAGGTTATTAGTTAGATGCAATGTTGCCATGACTATATAATTATATCTACATGTAACCTTGGATATTTGCCTTAAAGGCAATCAGGTTCAAATTTACCCATTGCTGTATTTTCATTTAAATTCATAATTGTCAATTATATGCATTTTAACAATCTTAGCTTTGGTCAGATTCGATTATATTCGTGAACAACAACAACGTTTTAATAGTATCAAATCAACTTACTCTTTATTTTCAGCCATGTATATATAGATGTTTCTCCAGCTTCGTTGTTTGCAATACATTGATATATTCCTGTGTCTTCCATCTTTAGGTCGTGGATTATAAGTGAGCGATCAACCTCTACTCGATATCTACCACCACCGTCGTCAACGTCCGGATTGTCCAACTCTTCAGCATCAGCGCCGACGCTCGCAATTTTTCTGGCATCTTTATACCATGTAATACCAGGTAGAGGTATGCCCTGAACATTACATTCTAAAACTATTGAACTGCCAAATTCACCAAAAGTTTCAGATTTTAAATTCGAAAGGAACACTGGTTTCTCTAATACCGTGACATAGGCCGATGCTGTAACAGTCGCATAACCTCCAGTTTTTAATCTGGCTTGGCACGTGTATTGTCCTGTATGAGTTAAGTTTGCTGAGATGAGAGATAACGTTCTATTCCACTGGTCATTCAAGTCGAATGTGATCCCCGCAAGATCTATCATTATCCCATCTTTGAACCAGAGTGTTTCCAATTCGTGCAAAGGTCTAGCGTTTGCAATACAATATAAACTAGTATATTCTTGACCTTTTATTATTTTAGTATCTTCAGGTTTTATAATGATTTCAGGTGGAATTTCTCTGCTGTCGTTACCAAAAACGTTTAACTGTATGTAGGGGCTATTTTCAGCTTTTCCAAGTTGTGTATTTATGGCACGCACTCTGAAATTCACGGTAAGGTTAACAAACAAGAACGAAAGTAAAATGTTTATGTACTTTTACTTTTTATGCGAATCAAGAAACATTGTACACCGGCCGTTTATACAAGTAGGTGGCTGTGATTTTGAGATATAGTTGTCATAAATTAAATGCTCTAGCATATAACCAACTATTTGTTTTATAATGAACAATATAAAATATATGATTATGGTAATAGGGAATATGCATGTTTTTTTTATTTCTTAATCTGATCATTTACGTCTCTATAACATAGAAAAGAATGTAAATATGCTTGAAAATAGTCAAAATAATTTTCATAGTGAACTTTAAAAATTGACTAATTTTGAGCTATTCAAATGTCGTTTTGCGCGCGCTTTTGTACACGGCCAATGAAGTTATCATTTCGTGTTTGTTTACTATTCAGTGTTTCAGTTACTTTATACTTATTTACAGTTTTAATTGCTGTAAAAATGATAGAAGAAGTAATTTTTTTCTCACAAACACTACTAACAAAGTAGGACATCGACGTCACATTTCGTTTCGACCAGCGTTTTGTAAGTTGGAATTTCTCTTTCTTAATTTGCACTTTTTATTTAATATTTTCTGGGTTTAAATAATCACTAAATAAAAAAAATACCTTTTAAGTATATTGTAAAGATAATAAAGAATCTAGACAAAAATATTTGAGACAAATAAAATGATTATGCATATCCTATTACAGCACTTTGCTATAATCTCAGAATAATTACTCTGTCTATAATACAAACCTGTATGCTTTCTCATCCTCGTGTGAAGTACACAATATGACAAGTTCGTGTTTGTCAGTCACTGCATATTTCTGGTCGTATCGTAAAGATCCATTTTCATCTTGCCATATAACTGATGGCGGAGGTTCAGATTCTATCTGAGGAAAAGGTAGTATGGCCGCTCTACCAGATTCAACACTTATAACGGAATCTGCTACATTTTCAAATACTCCCATATCTGTCAATATTTATCAGATTTTACTATTATATTCATTGTAAGTTACAGACTTCTTTTTTGTAAACAGTTGTGTCATTTTGAGAACAGTAAAAACATTTTTCTCCAAGATTATTCCGCATGCACAACAAAGAGTCACATGAATGTACAAAGAGGCGTATGAAAGTTTACTTACACGCGACGACAATGTTGTTTTTTTCGCTGAATATTGCTCCGACATCATTTTTAGCTATACACTGGTACGCTCCAGCATCCTTACGTTGAGTATTATGAATTTTATAAAACAATTCTGATGAATAATCGCCCAGTGGAACATTGTTTCTTAACCAACGATACATTGGCTGTGGTATACCTAAAGTATTATGATATATTAGGAATGAAGAATGTGTGCAATTAGATAATCTAGATTACAATTTTGATTAAAATCTTACCAATTGCAGAACATTGCAAAATTTTTGTTGTGCCCTCTCTTACCACACTATTTGATGATGATGGTTGCATACTAAACCGCGGTGGCTGCATTTGAACTGTAATAGAAAAATGACAGTTTATCATCAAAGTTAGTTGGCAAGTCAAAAAAACTGTATAAAAATAGACTCGTAAGAAAGTGTATGGCTGGATAAAAAGCAGTATACTCGTAGTAAAAAATATATTATATGGTTGGCAAGAGTAACAGTGACACAGACAACTATAATTAAGCTTTTTACCAAGTAAATAATTTTGACTACCCTAGCAACATTAGTGGCGGTGGTGCTTATTGACCGAATTTATCTCTATCAATATTTTGACTGCGGACGATTGATGTTGCGGCATTTCAATGTTTTAAAATTTTACCTACAGTTTCGATTATAAATCTTTTTCGAAATACCAATTTAATTTACAAGGCAAAACTCTGATAAAGAAACCGACGTGACGTTTTTTTTAAAAGTTGATAACTTCCTTTAATCACTTGATTTAATAAATTCATTTGCATACGTAACACACACATACATTAACAAGTACTCCACGTGTAATGGTAAGGTATTGAGTATTTCATGATAAACAAATCTACAAATCGATTACAAATATTCTGCTCCCATTAGGGTTATCCCGGAAATAGAAATAAAGCTGCAGACATTTAGAGCAATCTGTTGATGGATTGCTTCTTTCCTGAATAACGGATTGTGTGTGAGGGAGCTATTCGTTTTGAGTACAACACGTGCTTAGTAAAAATCCGTACAGATGACACTTATTTAACTTTGATTGTTATATATAGTAGGCCTCTATCCAGGACTTATCTTTAACCCTTTTCTTTAGTAACTGTCCCTTTGGGATCATTAGGCCGAGCACGTATAAATTTGGCACAATCCTTTCGATGTTTAGAAAATCCGTTCTAACTAATGCGTAGCTTTATTGCACATGGGGAACTTAAAATGAAGCTAATGGTGCTGGTGCTTTTAAAGCTATTCTACGCTAAATACTATATTAAATTAATTCATACTTGTTTTGATATTATTTATTTGATTTCAAAATATATCTGTCTGTCACCTAAAGTGCATGATGTGTAATAAATTAATAAATGGCATGGAGATGGAACTTTGCATCTTTAGAAAAGACATAGGCTACTTTTTATCACGATAACCGAACATACACACGGGACGGATCTAATAATTCTATTAAGACTGTAGTCCTTGAGCGTGGGAATTTGTGATTGAACACCCACATTCATATTTTACATGCACACAAACGCATCGGGCACTGTTGCATACTAACCCTGGCAACTAATAAATTTACTTTCGGTTTTTTCTTCTAGTTACATATTCATTAACTGTTCGACTTTGAAGAATGTTTAGCATGTCCTACAAAGCACGCAATATATCTTAGTCATATCGGAAAGCCCGCGGGCTTTAAGTAACTCGTCAACGGCCGAGAATGGGGTTCAAGTGTACCTATTCATTTTTAATTCATTTCATGGACAAATAATATATTTTACACAGTATAAAATTAAGTCGCTCGCGCTATCTGTCAGCTTAGATCTTTTACAGTAATCAACGGATTTTAATGCTATGTTATGAAATAAAATTTGTATGATATATGTTATATTAATGGAACATAATGTTTCTTAAAAATATAATTTTTGATCGCTTTTATTGCTCATATTGACTAAATTTTACTACATAGATCTTGCTTACTTACGTACTTTTTTCACTTTTTGACAAAAAACGACGCTGAAAAAGTATGAAACAAGTTTTGAAAAGCCGTAGTCACGTGTTTTTAAGAGTTATGGTACGTTTCTATTTTAATTTAAGTTTTTACTTTTTTATTTAAAATGTTTTGGTGTAGTGATAATAATAATTTATATGCAAAGTATATTTTAAATACCTAACATAGAAATATAAAAAAATTTGAATAAATACGAACAAAGTCACCAGCAAATGCTAATAATACCTATATATATATATATATATATTTGAAATGTACAAGTAACACCCTTTCCGATGATACCAAACACGGCATATTTATGTCAAATTCATTTTTTAATACAGTACTTTATGTCGGGTAGAGGGCGCCACATTAAATTGAGTGACGCGTCATATAGCCTATAAGCAGCGGACGATCAAGACACTTCTAACGATACCTCATTTATCCAGTTCTAATTAGTAGTTAAGGACCTATGAGGGAACAGATGAACATACATACATAGCCTGTCAAAATCATAACCCTTCTTTGGCTTTGCCGTGGTCGAGTAAAAAACTAAAAAAATACAGTAATTTATAACCTCCTTCTTTTTTTAAGACGGTTAAAAACCAAACTATTTGTCTTAAAATTTATATTAAGAGTGTAAAACTTTGAAATGGAAATTTCCTTAAATATATAATACTAGCTTTTACACGGGGCTTCGCCCCCACAGATTTTCATCCCCTGATTTACCCCCTTAGGGGTGGAATTTCAAAAATTCCTTTCTTAGTGCTCACTTACGTTATATAAAGAACCTACATGCAAAATTTCAGGATTCTAACTTCAGCGGTTTGGGCTGTGCGTTGATCTCTGGGTATGTCAGTCAGTCAGTCAGTCACCTTCCTCTTTTATTTATATAGATTACAGATATCAGATAATGTAAGGGATAGGGCATATATTGTTTTACAATTCACCAATTGATTAAATTCGAACTTAAGGGATGAATAATAATGGAAATGACGTAAAGTGTAGATGGGACCCTTTTTACAATTTTTGTCTGTCTGTCTGTTTGTTTGTGCCGGCTAATCTCTGGAACGGCTGGAGCGATTTTGACGGGATTTTTACTGATAGGTAGCTGATGATATAAGGAGTAACCGCGGTTGGTTTAGTATCGCGGGTAAGACCGTGGGGCTCAGCTAGTTTTTTTTTTTCAAAAAATACAACTTCCGTATATATCCAATAAATCCTGTGTCGCGGGGGACTTTACAAACATACATGAAACGGACACAATGGACACCCAGACTCAGAACAACAATTCGTGGATCACACAGTGTTGTCCCATGTGGGATTTGAACCCACAACACCTGATACAGTAGGAAGCGGCGATGCAACCGCTTAAACCACTAGACCAACCATGCAGTCAAAAATAAAACTGTAATTTTAAGGTCTTTCATTATTTCAGTAGTAGTTATTCAATTCTAACAGAAATCATTTAAAAAAAAATTTTTACTTTTTTAAAAACAATTTCTCAAAGTGTCTCGGTCTGTCAAAGTGTATTCAAAGTACTCGTCAAGACAAATCAAACGACTCCAAACTCGATAGGTTCCGTCGTTACAAAGTTCCTATGACCACCTTCCAGCTTCAACATCAGATCAGCTCCATGTCATCATAATATAGCATTGTCACGCTATATACATATGCCTACAAAAATTCAACACAATCGGTTGAAGATATCTGCAAAATTGAGTTGCAATATTCCGTCTTAACAAATAAAGTTAGATATATACATACATAGCAAGTTAAAAAAAAACATAAAAATAAGTTCTGTGTTAATAAAAAATACTAATATTTTTCTTTGAAATTATTCTTTAAAAAAAAAAAATTAAATTCAAGAATACAAATTAACAGTTACAATTCGACACTCACTGGCAACCCACCCTAAAACTTGTCATTTACGTATTATGGAGCTCAGTGCGAACTACAAACGGACGTGGTGTCACCTTGAATATTCGGCGGGCACTGAATTTTTTGAGCGCGATAAAACTTATTCATTGCAATTTACGGGAGACGATATCTACGTACTAAAATGTATGGAACTTTTGTCGCTAAAAATGAATGATGTTTAGCCTTAGATTATGGCTTTTTGGTGAGAATTAATAAAAAACTAAAACGGTAAATCTTTTCTCCATACTTTTTTCTCGCGAAATAAGAAAAAAAAATTTAAAATAGAGCACGAAATAGGACAGAGTGTGCTAATTAAAATGGTCGATTTCGATGATTTTGATCTTTGTTAAGGCTTTTTTTCACAAAAATAAAGAATTATTTTATAAATGTCACTCGGTAGATTGGTAGACTGATTTATTAAACTACTGAGATTTTTTTTCTAGTTTCAAATATGAATTGAGTTGTTTGAGTTTTGCAAAACTGCAAGTGCCTTTTCGCGCGTTTTTAGGGACGCGCCCCTTAAGAATGTAAGAAATAATTACCTTTTAAAAATTACCGACAACAATATACCTACGCTACGTTATGATGAATTGTAATAAACTGTTTTCTTGATTCCTTAATATTCAACTCTTAAACTTTTAATGGGACCAAACGGGAAGTATACCCTGATGGTCACCTCACGGTAAGTAAAGTAACTAACGTCGCACATCGACACCTGCAACTCTAGAGACTTATGTGCGTTGTTGCCTTTTGAGTGCCCTTCCCTCCTCCAGAAATAGGGATAGGGGGATCCAGTAACCTCAATCACTCGGTGAAAAGAAAGGAAGAATTGATTAACAGCGTTGATTAGCTGTCCGTGAGACCGTCGAGCCGGCTCATATCTGCCGCAGCGTAGATGTCTCACGATAATACATACTATAATGAGCGATTATAACAAATTAACGACTTCCGGTTTTTATTTATTTTGCTTCTCGCCGAATAGGCTGCTGCCAAGTCAATGAGAATTATTAAAAAGTTGTATTAAATACAAGTCTTACATGGCCATGTCTGATTATTTTACAGCTTCAAGCCACCGCAGAAATAAACATTTAATATTCATTTCAACTTGTGTGACTAAGTGATCTTATTAGGGTCATTTTTTACTTCTATGTAACGAAAACCTTAAATCGAGTAAAAAAATCTATTACATTTATATGCCTAATGGGTGTCATTTTCTATTACAGACATTTATTACGAACCGTTGAAAAGTTTTTAAAACATAACTTTGCACTAAATGGTGTCCTTTGTGGTCAATATTTACATTATTAGTATCTGAAAATCATTAAGGACCTAAAAAAGACTGTGTTTTTACTAAATAATTGGAAGCTTTAATCTATACTAATATTATAAAGCTGCAGAGTTTGTTTGTTTGTTTGTTTGTTTGAACGCGCTAATCTCAGGAACTACTGGTCCGATTTGAAAAATTCTTTCAGTGTTGGATAGTCCATTTATCGAGGAAGGCTATAGGCTATATTTTATTTTCAAAAAAATTAGGGATCCGTAAGAAAATTGCTATTTTCTAACCCAAGGTGTGAAATCGAATCCCTATTTTTGCGTGCGCTGCAAAGACTATTGACAATAGAACAAAATAATGTATTACGGGTTTGTAGGGCCCATTAAGATCTACAAAAAAGTCCGGGAGAGCATATATCTAACTATCATGGTTTAGTCACAATAACCGCTTTTGTGTTCGAAAAAATTATTAAATCGTCTGAAGAAAGAAACTACGTTAAATGTGTATCGTAATATTAATCCTTATCCAAATTAAGCATTATGTTATCAAGGGTATTTATGTAGAAGTAAAATACTTTTTGTTTCATCCCAATCCGACATTTCGTTTAGAAGCTATCACGAGTATAAGACGCTAAGAGTTGATACCTAATAATGAGTTATTTGCCAAAGAGTTTTTATCAACATAATGCCTAATATTAATCTTTATCTAAATAATTGTGTTGTTAATTATGAGTATTAGATCTTAGAAGAGTATAATAAATACATCTATACTAATATATAAAGCTGAAGAGTTTGTTTATTTGTTTGAATGCGCTAATCTCAGGAACTACTGGTCCAATTTGAAAACTTATTTCAGTGTTAGGATAGCCCATTTATCGAGGAAGGCTATCCATACTTCCATACTTTATATTATAAATGCGAAAGTAACTGTTTGTCTGTCTGTCTGTCTGTCTTGCTTTCACGGCCAAACCGCTGCACCGATTACAATGAAATTTGGTACACAGATAGTCTAGAGCCTGAGAAAGGACATAGGCTGCTTTTTATTGCGAAAAAAAGGCAATAAGAGGTTGAAAGGGGGGATGAAAGATTGTATAGAAGAGTGGTGGTTCAATCGCCACACGCCTGCGCGTTACCTTGGTGACACCGGGCGTCTTGGCAACGAGTAAATAAGGATGTCAAATTCATTAAAAATATTTCTCCTTTTCAACGAAGACTTAAATTAATATAATAATAATAATATAATAAATAACATACATTCATAAATATGATTTGTATGTTCATTATATTAATATAAATAAATAAGACAAATTACAAAACAGTGTGTACAGTGTCGTCATTTTAAGTTAAAATCTTAAACTTTATATTTTAGGCTGTTGATTACATATAAATAAAAATGTCATTTAAATTTTGTAAAAATTTTAAGATCAAGGGGGTAAAATAGCAATAGGGGATGAAAGTTTGTATGGAAATATGCAAGGTTTGTGAAGGCAAGGCAAGGCCTATGTCCAGCAGTGGATTGCGATAGGCTGATGATGACGATGCAAGGTTTGCGAAAATGTTTCACGAGTTTGGGACAGGAGACAAAATATTAGAGCTATTCAGATGTAACATTTACTGAGTTATCACAATATGCCTAAGTGTGCTTACCCGAACGGGCAGACATGTGAGGGCAGACGACTGTGCCGCATGCGGATGTTGAATTTTGCTACTACAAATTCGTTATTATTCACTAGGATTCGATTTGTTTACATGATTTTTTGTTTATTCAAATAATTTTCTTCGTGAAAAAATCCGAAGGAAAAGTATCCGGCGGGATTTAAACACAAAAAAAAGCAAGAGGGGTACGCCGCAAGATGAAATAAATGCCTGTATGAAACATATGTATTATGGGTACATGTTAAAAAGTTTTGTCTTACTACTGTAGGAGGTATACATACAAACAAACGTACATGCACACATATACACATAAATACAAACATATATACACACACATACATACATACACTTATACTATCCAATAAACAATCCTATAATATTATATTTCTTATTCTATTTAAATCATGTCTATGTAAATACTTCGTTAATCAATATTATTACTTCTTTCTTATTATTATATATTATTATTAAACAAAAACAATTACTATTTACACTTTCACTACATTTATATAATTTAAGTAAATCAAATAATATTTATTGATATTACATTCACCGTAACGGAACCACACCTTTTCTATTGTATTCGGTCGGCGCAAGCGCATCTAAGATTTAGTGTTGAACTGCCCTCGGTCGCGCGAAACCTAATGTGTTGCATTATTATTGAAAAGATACTATATCAATTGAATCTGATAATTATCGTGTGTGTTAATTTGTGTATCTTGCTATTGTGAACTATATTCTCTCTGAACTTTTGTGTAAACTATTGTTAACTATATTTTCCCTTCTATTTGTGAGTGTGAATAAACTTGTGCTTCTACCTTCAACTCATCTTTCATTTCTGGAACTTCCTGTGAGTACTATATTTATTATACCACAACTGGTGACCCCGAGAAGAACACAATGAGTGATAGTAGTGACACGGCTAAAACTGCCGCTACATCAGAGAGCAAAAGACACGTAACGGTACGCCGCGCTAAGCCCGTTACCGTTTCACGAAGAATGAGCATAAAAATACCCGCATTCGCTCCCGAGGACCCTGAAATCTGGTTTGCATTACTGGAAGGGCAATTCGAGGCCATAGGCATTGAGGATGATGCAACAAAATTCACCCATGTCATCACTCACCTCGATCTTCACCACGCAAAAGCGGTTAAAGACATTATCGTCAACCCCCCAGTCAACAACCGATATTCGAAAATAAAATCGGAGTTAATTCGTCGGTTATCTGCATCACAGGAGAACAGGGTAAAACAGTTACTCACCCACGAAGTTTTGGGTGATCGAAAACCATCTCAATTTTTGAGACACCTGCTCGACTTAGCTGGACCATCAGTACCGGAAGAATTCATAAAGACCATCTGGAGTAGCCGTCTGCCTAATAATATTCAGACGATCTTAGCGTCACAGCCTACCCATTCTCTGGAACAGTTGGCGGATTTAGCGGATCGAATCCAGGAGATCACAGCACCCTGTCAGGTAGCAGAATCATCCAGACCAGGACCTAGTACCAGCGTCTCTGCTGAAATCGCCGAACTGAGAGGTATGGTCGAAAAGCTTGCACTGAAGCTAGATCAGCGTTCACGTTCCCCTGAACATAGATATCGCCAGTCAAGAGAACATCGAAGACGTTCCCCTTCACGTCAGAGGTCCAGGTCAAACTCGAGCTACCGCAAGTACCCTATTTGTTTTTACCATAGTAAGTTTGGCTCACGTGCCCGACACTGTGTTAAGCCGTGCGACTACAACAAACCGGGAAAAGCCAACGGCAGTCGCTAATGGCGACTGACGACTGCCCAGTGACTTCAGGTCGCCTCTTCATGTACGACAAGACCACGGACACCCAATTTCTGGTGGACACTGGGAGTGACCTGTGTGTCTTCCCGCGTTCTGCACTACAGGACCGTCGTACCAAGACAGACTACACCTTATGTGCTGCCAATGGCACTGTCATAGACACTTTCGGTAGCATAGATTTAAGTTTAAATTTAGGTTTAAGACGTAATTTTACCTGGCGTTTCACAGTGGCCGATGTAACAAAAGCTATTATTGGTGTAGATTTTTTAAGCTTCTATAATCTTGTTGTTGATGTACGTAATAAAAAACTAATAGATAATACAACTACATTATATTCCAGTGCTTCTGTAGCTCAAACTAATGTATGTTCAATCAAGGTAGCAACAGGCAACTCCAGGTTTCACGTACTGTTGGGTAAGTACCCTGAAATTACACGCCCTTCAGGCACGCCGTGGATCCCTAAACACAAGACAGTACACCACATTCGCACTACACCTGGCCCTCCTGTATCATGCACTCCTCGCAGACTCGCTCCTGACAAACTGAAAATTGCTAGGCGAGAATTCGAACTTATGCTTAGTAATGGTACAGCGCGTCCTTCAGAAAGCGCTTGGGCTTCGCCCTTACATCTAGCTGCTAAAAAAGACAACAGCTGGCGTCCTTGTGGTGACTATCGCATGCTCAATTCCAGAACCATCCCTGATCGGTATCCCATTAGGCATAAACACGACTTTTCCCATGCCATAGCGGGCTGTAAGGTCTTCAGCACCATCGATCTGGTGAAGGCCTATAATCAAATTCCAGTCTTCGAAGAGGATATCCAGAAGACGTCCATCACAACCCCTTTTGGCTTGTACGAGTTCCCTTGTATGACCTTTGGTCTGAGGAACGCAGGTCAGACCTTTCAGAGATTCGTCGATGAACTGACTAGAGGCCTTGATTTCGTGTATCCCTACTGCGACGATTTTCTCTGCTTCTCTCAGGATCAGGATCAACATGAACAGCACCTGCAACAGCTCTTCGACCGCATGAAGGAATACGGCATCCTCGTCAACACTTCGAAATGCGTCTTTGGAGCCAGTGAGGTAAATTTTTTAGGTTACCACATTTCGGAAACAGGCACCAAGCCCTTGGAAGCGAAAGTACAGGCAATTACAGACTTTCCTGTGCCTAAGACCGTTAAACAACTGAGACGTTTCTTAGGCATGCTTAATTTTTATAGGCGTTTTTTGCCTAACTCAGCAGTGATACAAGCCCCACTTAATGCCTTACTGTCAGGCTCGGTCAAAGCTTCACAACCCGTCGACATAGCCGGTGATACACTAGTAGCTTTTGAACGATGTAAACATTCACTTGCTAGCGCTGCACTACTCGCTCATCCAGACAGCGATGCTAAACTAGCACTTGTGACTGACGCGTCTGACTTAGCGATGGGTGCAGTACTGCAACAATTTAAGCACGGAAACTGGCAACCACTTGCATTTTTCTCTCGCAAGTTTAGCCCCTGTCAACAAAAATATTCACCGTATGATCGCGAGCTTTTGGCAATTTACGAAAGCATCAAATACTTTCGGTTTATGCTGGAAGCTAGACACTTTATAGTGTTTACAGATCACAAGCCGATTACTTATGCTTTTCACGAGAGAAAGGCTAATTGTTCACCTCGCCAATATCGACATCTGGACTTCATATCACAATTCACGACCGACATTCGTCACATATCGGGCAAAGACAATGTTGTTGCCGATACATTATCTCGCGTCGACGAAGTTCAGATGTCCATTAATCTCGATCAATTGGCAGAGTCTCAAGCTGATGATGAAGAGCTTGTTAAATACACCGGCGGTGATTTTGCACTTCATCTAGAAAGACTCAGGATTCCTGGTAGTACTAAATATCTTTATTGTGATAATAGTACACCACAACATCGCCCTTTCGTAACTAAGCCACTCAGAAGGCTAGTATTTGACACCATTCACAACCTCAGCCATCCAGGCGCTATAGCCACCACAAAATTGGTCGCAGAGCGGTTTGTCTGGCCTGGCATGCGTAAAGACTGTCGAGAATGGTGTCGTAAATGTCTGCCGTGCCAACGCGCTAAGGTGTATCGTCATGTCTCTGCACCTTTAGGTAGTTTGACCTACCACGCGCACGTTTTACGTTTATACACGTAGACATCATTGGCCCTCTACCACCTTCCCAAGGCTACCGCTACTGCTTGACAGCAGTGGACCGTTTCACCCGTTGGCCAGAAGTCACGCCAATGACGGATATTACCGCAGAAACCGTAGGTAAGGCACTGATATCCTGGATATCCAGATTTGGATGTCCCACGGATATTGTCACAGACCGCGGCCGGCAATTTGAATCCACACTTTTCCAATACCTTGGAAAAATGATAGGATTCAAACATCGCCGAACAACTGCGTATCATCCTGCGTGTAACGGTTTGGTGGAACGGTTCCACCGTCAGCTTAAAGCGGCCATAATGTGTCACGCAGACTACGACTGGGTAAATACCCTACCCCTAGTACTACTAGGCATTAGGGCATCCTACAAAGAGGACTTAAAGACTTCGTCGGCTGAATTGGTCTATGGCGAACCTTTACGTCTTCCTGGAGATTTCTTTCAGGCAAATATTCCTGATTCCACGGATCTAACCGATTTTACATCCCGCTTGCGAAATTTTTCACGAAAGCTTTGTCCGTCCCCTGCTTCTCGCCACAATAATAGTAAAATTTTTATTTATAACGATTTAAAATCTTCAAGCCACGTATTTTTAAGGGTCGGTGCATCACGAGGTCCTTTAGAACCTCCTTACTCCGGTCCATACGTAGTGCTCGAGCGCGGGGACAAAACTTTTAAAATACTTAACAAGGGTAAGAGCGTCACAGTATCTGTAGACCGTCTTAAACCAGCCTACATACTCGTCGACCCATCTACTAACACCTTACCCCCACCAACCCCTACTAATTCTGATCCCGTCGTAGATCCTACTCCCAGTCCCAGTCCTAGCCAGAATAACCCTTCCGATCATCTGAGCTCCAGAACTACACGTTCCGGTCGCAGAGTTCGATTTCCGGATTTCTATCGACCGTAGTGACGGTCTCTGGGGGGGAGTGATGTAGGAGGTATACATACAAACAAACATACATGCACACATATACACATAAATACAAACATATATACACACACACATACATACATACACTTATACTATCCAATAAACAATCCTATAATATTATATTTCTTATTCTATTTAAATCATGTCTATGTAAATACTTCGTTAATCAATATTATTACTTCTTTCTTATTATTATATATTATTATTAAACAAAAACAATTACTATTTACACTTTCACTACATTTATATAATTTAAGTAAATCAAATAATATTTATTGATATTACATTCACCGTAACGGAACCACACCTTTTCTATTGTATTCGGTCGGCGCAAGCGCATCTAAGATTTAGTGTTGAACTGCCCTCGGTCGCGCGAAACCTAACGTGTTGCATTATCATTGTTATAGATATTATCTCAATTGAATCTGATAATTATCGTGTGTGTTAATTTGTGTATCTTGCTATTGTGAACTATATTCTCTCTGAACTTTTGTGTAAACTATTGTTAACTATATTTTCCCTTCTATTTGTGAGTGTGAATAAACTTGTGCTTCTACCTTCAACTCATCTTTCATTTCTGGAACTTCCTGTGAGTACTATATTTATTATACCACACTACAATTATGCGAGTACAACTTCACAATGATTTATGAGCAGTGTCAATATGCAAATGCTCTTCTAAAAATAGGAGATGATTGTATGCCAAATGACAGTAACGACATGATTACACTGAGACGTGAGTTCTGGTATATGATAGCACACATGATCTAAAAATAATATCTTTTCTGATCCGCCGACTAATGAGACATTATCAAATAAACGAACGGATCATGTCAGACGTGGAGGAAGATGTTAACGAATGGAAACAATGCAAGGGAAACTGAACCAGTCATATCATAGCTTTTGCATAAAGTTTTTTAAATCTTTAGAATTATCAGGAGCGCCTTCCCATAAGTTAAGAATGAAAGTTAATGTTCCAGTCCTATTAATAAGAAATCTTGAGCGACAAAGATATGTAATGGTACACGGCTACAAAATACACATCTGGGGTACAAAATTGTAAAAGAAAATGTTTCAATTCCCCGTATTCCAATAATTCAACCTTTTTTGCAATTTCAATTTAAAAGAATGCAGTTTCCGCTGAAAACAACATTTGCACTACCAATTATCAAAGCCCAAAGACAGACGGTTAAAGTTGCAGTTCATTTAAAAAAAAACATGTTTTTCAAATGGGCAGCACAATCGCGTGTATCAAATCAGCTAAATCACTATATTTTGACAAAGGATGGCAAATCAAAAACGTAGTATTTTAAAATTGTAAAAATTTAGAATTTGCTCAGACTGAGGGAAAACTCAAGCAGAATCCAACAGTGGAGGCAACCATACTCGCTGTGAAAGCAGACAATGCAGAACCAAACCGTTTGGTTCGAGAGCGTATTTCTAAGACTGAGGCGGTGACTTCCAAGACCAGCACGTGTTGTTCTGTAGAGGAAGGGAGAAGGTGGGATCAGTTTGAAGAACGCTTCAGAACACTCTCCATGGTAAGGCAGTAGAGGACTGCCATAGAGGCGATATCTCTCCGCAACTGCAGAGGCTCAAAGGAATCGGTAGTATTGGGACTGTTGATAATGCGGACTGATTGCCGCTGCAAAAAATCGAGAAAATCAATGCCTAGATCCATCACAAAGATGAGAACAGTACGGACGAGCGTACCTGGGTCTTATAAAGGAGTCACAAATGCTCGGGCGCGAAAAACCGTCTCACCCTGTTCAGGCTGTCTTAGTGGTGCCCTCGATGTACTCCCGTGGGTTGATGTCTCGGCAAATATCCATGCCCAGGACACCGAGCTTATCCCGTAGTGGCAGTTGAGTGCTCTGAAAAGTGGGGAGGGGAAGAAACGGAGACTTTTTGGTAGAGAACGGGCACACCTGTGTTTTCTTAACGTTGAACTCGACCAGATTCTCATCACCCCATTGTTAAATGCGGTTCAAAACCCGGTCAAGCTCAGCGACAAGCTCCTATCCATTTTCCTCAACGTCTACTATCTTGGCTGCAGGGTATCCATAATATCGCCCATGCACTGTGCTATCGTCTGCATAGCAATGTATATTGCCAAGGACTAATATGTCATTGACATGCAGAAGAAACATCTTGGGCGACAGGACCGAATTCTGAGGTATGCTAGCGTTTACCTCCAGAAAAACAGAGGCCGCGCCGTCCGTCGCAAAGAACCCGAATGCGAAGGCGCTGATGAAGAAAAGAGTCAATCTAGAGACGACTCTAGGAGGCAGACCGAATGCTTAGAGGTCGGAGAGAAGCGAACGGTGCAAGAACAGGTTGAAAGCCTTGGCCATGTCGAATGTCGAAATAAGCTCATACAAAATACTTTTCATTTTATGTACTTATAGAAATACTTAAATATGTTTTTAACAGTGAAAAGTGTGTCATATTTTTAAAATAATATTACCCTTAATAATTAAATCTGCTACCCAAAGTCACTGTTCCACGCGGACGAAGTCGCGGGCTCAGCTAGTACAAGATATTTATAGAAAATAGAAAACAAAATTATTGGTTTTTCAGCCAAACTTGTATAATTATGCTATATTACAATGCAAAAATGACAATAGAGACCTCCCAAACGTTGAAAATTTTCTGAGCGAAACCTAAAATGAAAAAAAAAACATTCAAACGATACATTTGCACGGTTAAAGCATGGTTCAACGTAATTATGAACCCATATCGGTATAGTTTCATGTTTTGATTAATACTAATTCTTAAACTTACTAACTTAACTGGATATGTTCTAGAAACACAATTATAGCTTGGTTGAATTAATTAGTTTACTAAATAACGTAGACAATTTTTGGTATAAAAAAAGGAGGAGGATGTTCGCGGATCACTTCGTCGTTTATGAACCGATTTTGATGATTCTTTTTTTAATGGAAAGGAGATATCCCAACGGTGGTACCATGATAAGGACACTAAGATCTGATGATAGCATCCAAGAGAAATCGAGTCGAACCTTGAAGTCGGTTTTTGTTTTTGTTAAAATTTTATTTACCTATTATAATATAAAAAAATCTCAATATTTTTTAAGAACCTAGTTAAACGAATTGCACGTAATCTGAACAGTGGCAGTTTGGTATTTAATTTTAACAAATCATTGTTCTCCTGTAAAAACATTATTCATCGCTGGTAATTGCTATAAAAATACTAAAGTATTCCAATTAAGCACGTGACATTCATTTTAAGATATTTGAGTGATTTAAAAGATTATTATACTGCTGGCTAAAACTCGTAAGAGAACTAAGAAGCGCTCTAGTAGCTTCTTCATTCTCTTTAGCATAGTAGTAGTAGCATAGTAGTTGCTGTCTTATAATTATTCAGCACAGTTGCATAAGTAACTATGAGTTTTAGTATCTCCTAGTTAAGGTACTGTGTGTAAATTAACCAGACTTCGATGTTTAACTGCGCTAGTTTTAAGAAAGAGTGTGCATGAACTATGTTCAAGCCGTCAATATGATACTCAACACGTGTTGAATCTTGGTAACCGGGTCAGGCTAACTGCAGTCAATCAAGAGCAGCGTAAAACGTAAACACATTTAATCTAAAATTGCATCATGCTCTTCATTTTTAATCAGATGTAAATAAAAGTTCATGTGTTGCCTTTGCTGGTATTAATCTTCAAAATAAGTTCTGAACGCGATCTAGTTTTGTATTACAACTGCAAAAATGTTCAATGTAAAACGTAGTAAGTATATGCAACAATACAATATGTAATGTCCTTTCTCTTTAAGTTTCTTTCATAACTTATTAAATTTAGAATGCTACATTTATCAAGTACTTTTACATACGAATTGTTACATATTAAACTGTATTGATTTCCTAATTTTGAACTCTCGGTAAATTACTTCTGAACGAAGTTTTAATGTTTTCAACAAAACTTCAACTGAAGCTTAAATAAAATATAGGTCGTTACTTACATTTCGCATGAAGGGTGTGAAATATGCTAAATAACAAATGAGAACCTGCATGTTTTAATTGTATAGAAATGACACAGTAATAAAATATGTGTTTTCAATAAAATATAAGTTTTGCTTATTTTATAACGTTGTTTGGGACATTACAGTTTTATGTATTGTTAGTGCCTCCAAAGCATAACAGGACGAAGACACTGACTTATTGTTTAGCTAGAGACCTCAATAGCAAGCAGCAATACTTATTTAACTAACAAATATTAACATTTAACATAAGGATGGAACATTTGCTCGATTTTTTGTAGTAGCTGGCTAACCAAGATAGCGATTACTAATGCTGTAAACTTTCTATGTAACACACATATTTTGTATGTTATCACCGGTTATCTTTAACCTCATCGTAGCATTTTTTTTTTATCAAAGTATGTACTATAAAGTCATAATATAAAGTCAATAGATAATTGAATATTGAGATACTACCTTGTCTTGTTTGTTGACATGATTAATTTGATAACATGATAAGATAAACTATATAGGTGAAGCCGCAACAAGAAACTATGTCAGTTTTAGAGGCAAATAATTTCAATTTTACAGTCCGTTACCTGGCTACAATAGTTTTTAACATTGTAAGCTGTACAACATAGTATTTTATTTGAATTATCTTATAAGGATCAACAAAATATTTAATATTAGTCCTTGAACCTTGAAGGTGAGCTACTGGTCCGATTTGAATTTTTTTAGTGTTAGATAGCCTATTTATCGAAGGAGGCGATACGCTATATATCATCGCACTAAGACCAATAGGAACGCAGTACCAATGAAGAATGTTACACAAACGGGGGAAAATTATTATACTACGGGCAATAGGAGACGTAAACGAGGTTGCGTGGGTCAGCTAGTACGAAATATACCTACAGATATAATTTTCAATAAGCGAGTATAAACTGTTTAACACGCAGCAAGAACTGCTACGATATTTAGGTAAAGATAGAAAAGATAAAAATCCCATGTTTTAAGTTTATTGGTGGTTTCGCAAGATCAGTATTGCCACTACGGCTTCTAAAAGGGAACACGATGAAATAATATCCTAGTAGGTTATAGCTATCCGGTTCAAGTTCGATCCCGGAATTAATTTAGAAGCACGTTGGAAGGAAAACTTTTCCTTTTAACATTGATACCTTTTAAAGATCTCTTTTTTGAATTCGAATTACTTTATTGTTTTTATAATGTCAGTTGGACCTTCAACTTTACCGCAATGTTAGTGTGGTAGAGTTGTCGATACACATAGAACATAGATACTCATATAATAATACTAGCTGACCCACGCAATGTCGTTTGCGTCTCCTATTGCCCGTAGCGTGATAATTTTCCCCCGTTTTTGACGACGACGAAACATGAAACAAAATAACTCATTATTGGGTACCAACTCTTAGCGTCTTATACTCGTGATAACTTCTAAACGAAATGTCAGATTGGGATGAAACAAAAAGTATTTTACTTCTACATAAATACCCTTGATAACATAATGCTTAATTTGGATAAGGATTAATATTACGATACACATTTAACGTAGTTTCTTTCTTCAGACGATTTAATAATTTTTTTGAACACAAAAGCGGTTATTGTGACTAAACCATGACAGTTAGATATATGCTCTCGCGGTTATTTTTGTAGATCGTAATGGGACCTACAAACCCGTAATACATTATTTTGTTCTATTGTCAATAGTTATTGCAGCGCACGCAAAAATAGGTTTTCGATTTCACACATTGGGTTACGAAGTAGCAATTTTCTTACGGATCCCTAATTTTAATTTTTTTGAAAATAAAATATTGCCTATAGCCGTCCTCGATAAATGGACTATCCAACACTGAAAGAATTTTTCAAATCGGACCAGTACTTCCTGAGATTAGCGCGTTCAAACAAACAAACAAACTCTGCAGATTTATAATATTAGTATAGATGAATCATGATCAATGATTCATATTTACAAGTTTAACCAACTTTTTGTGAAACCGATTATAAGGAATCAGAAAAACTAAAATTATTTCTTAAATATTTTATGCACGCTGATATTCTTAAGAAATATTCGTAAAAAACTAATTTATGAGACTTTTAGGTATATTTCAAATGATTTAGCGACTAGAAGCGAAAAGTACCGTTAGGTATTGGGAAGTTAACATGCATGAGAAGAAACCTCTTTAAACATTAATAGCTACTTTGTAAAACTAGAGCAAATGTGTTCGGGTTTTATACCTGTCTGTCTTAGTAATTTAATGTATTAATAGTAAAGTGATGTTGTGCCTTTTTAGAGTATTTTGACTATTTTGGCTTTAATTAGCTAGTAGCGATCGATAAACTATTATATATTTTTATCTTAAATGTTTCAAAATTTAAAGATAATAGATATTTATTTATTTTTTTTTATTAAAAAAGACAACTCCCGCACTAGGAATAAATCCTGTGTAGCGGGGAACTTTACAAACATACATGAATATATATTTTATTAATATTTACTAGCAATGTTAATTACATGTGGCAATGTTTGAATTGATATATTAAATCTATATCCTACTAATATTATAAACGCGAAAGTTTGTAAGTATAGATGGATGCATTGATCTATTATACACAATGGATGGGTGGATGTTTGTTACTCTGTCACGCAAAAACTACTGAACGGTTTTGGATGAAACATTACAGTAATATAGCTTATACATCATTATTCTGATCACATAGGCTGTTATTTACCGCGATAACCGACATACACGCGGGCGGAGCCGCGAGCTAAAACTAGTATGTATTTAAAAATGAATCATCGAAATGTATGTACGCGCATATTCCTATCGGCTGCACCAAGTTATCTAAATAATTCTTTTTTCATGTGTTCGTTATTGTTAGGACAAGGTTTATGTACAAGAAAAATTAAAAGATAACGGGGAAAGACCTTTTTTTTTTGTCCGCGACTGTACACTGCCTGTGGGAAGCTATGACAGATATGTAAATATGGCGGTACGCCGGGTCAGCTAGTAGTTTACAACTTTTATACCCTAAAGGAATAAAGTAAGTATACCTATAGTATACGAATAATATATAAGTAATCTAATTAAAAATCAAAGAGGGCCCTCCAACTCTTCACATAGTTTGACGAATTAAAATATTGACCCAGTAGAGCGATACATCGTTTGTGAGAAAAATATTCAAGACCGTTTCCGGAACCTTTCTAGCTTGCGGCGAGTTCTTCATACAGTCCGAAAATAACATATTAGCCTCTAGCTTTTAAGGTTTTTAATATTTTGAAGAGGTAACGTTCTTTCAACGACAGTTTCAATCCCGCTGTGATATACATAAATGAAGTGTTATTTCCTAAATAAATGAAATGGTTAAATAATATAAAACTAAATAATACACTCATTTGCAAAAAATAACGGGCGGTTTCGATTTTCTTCCTGGCTGAAAAAAATAAAATACCAAAAAGGTTTTAATCATTTGAACATGTTACTGGCCAGATTTAAAAGTGACATAATGTTTATGAGTACCTTCCAAATTCAAATTTTTGACTGAGCCTGGTTTTTAAAGAAAACAACTTTTAACTACATTTTGTGGCGCGAATTCCCTATAGTTAATATCGACTCTAATTAACTTTTTGTCAATTTTTATTAAATTATCTGATGTCCTTGACATTTAAAAGTATTGTTATTGCTGTTTAGCAATCTCGAAAATGGTAGATAAAGTGATAAAAGCGAGCAAAATTATTGCGCTGCTTGAAGAAGGTTGCAGCCAATGCTTCGTGGCTCAGAGGCTAAATGTGAGTCGGTCGATCTGGCAGCGCTATCAAGAGACCGGTTCCGTCAAGAGAAGGCCTGGTTCTGGCAGAAAGACATGTACCGAACCACGGGATGATCGTTTTCTAGTTAGTCAAGCGTTGAGAAATCGCAAATCTTCTTATTTGGACTTCAAGAACAGCCTCGAAGAAGTAAGAAATGTGCAAATAAGTCTATGGACGGTCAGGAGGCTTCTCGCTGCTAATATACACAGTCATCGTCCGGCACGCGGCCCTAAATTACTCCGTGGACATCGAGTTGCCAGGCTTAGCTTCGCTCGAAATTGTGTGTCATGGACTCATGAAGACTGGGATAGGGTATTGTTCTCCGATGAAGCCAGGATATCTCTGCATGGGGAAGTCCGACGTCGGCGAGTGCTACGTAGACGAGGAGAACGCTTTGCAGAGGCATGTTTTGAAGAAATCACACCTTATGGAGGGGGCTCTGTTATGTATTGGGCAGGAATAAATTCTATGGATCGTACGGAGTTAGTCTTCATCGAAAACGGTACACTGACTGGACACCGATACATAACGGAAGTTCTAATTCCTTATGCACAACCCACTTTAACCGCTCTTGGCGAAAACTCAATTTTTATGGACGACAACGCTCGCGCCCACCGGTCTGGCGATGTGGGAGCGTATATGCTAGAAGTCGGAATTTGTCGTTTGGACTGGCCAGCTAGAAGTCCGGACCTCAATCCCATAGAGCATATCTAGTACGTTCTGAAGCGACGAGTGAGATCAGTGCAAGCCGGCTCCGCAGACCATCAGAGAGCTAAAGAATGTGATTACCGCGGAGTGGGAACGTATTCCCCAAGAAACCCTAAAATATATACTCGCTAGCATGCCCAGACGAATGCAAGCCGTGATTTCAGCAAGAGGGGGTCACACTCAATACTAAACTTTTATCTGCTTTTAATGTATTCAAGAAAAACAAAGAAATTAACGCGTTTCATTTTTATTTAGCGAGCAGGTACAATAATAGTGTTTTGAGCTTAAACATTATTTCTCAATAATTTAATCAAAATCTATACTAATATTATAAAGCTGCAGAGTTTGTTTGTTTGTTTGAACGCGCTAATCTCAGGAACTACTGGTCCGATTTGAAAAATTCTTTCAGTGTTGGATAGTCCATTTATCGAGGAAGGCTATAGGCTATATTTTATTTTCAAAAAAATTAGGGATCCGTAAGAAAATTGCTATTTCGTAACCCAAGGTGTGAAATCGAAAACCTATTTTTGCGTGCGCTGCAAATACTATTGACAATAGAACAAAATAATGTATTACGGGTTTGTAGGTCTCATTAAGATCTACAAAAAAGTCCGCGAGAGCATATATCTAACTATCATGGTTTAGTTACAATAACCGCTTTTGTGTTCAAAAAAAATATTAAATCGTCTGAAGAAAGAAACTACGTTAAATGTGTATCGTAATATTAATCCTTATCCAAATTAAGCATTATGTTATCAAGGGTATTTATGTAGAAGTAAAATACTTTTTGTTTCATCCCAATCGTTCATTTCGTTTAGAAGTTATCACGAGTATAAGACGCTAAGAGTTGGTACCTAATAATGAGTTATTTGCCAAAGAGTTGTTATCAACATAATACCTAATATTAATCGTTATCCAAATAAATGTGTTGTTGATTATGAGTATTAGATCTTAGAAGAGCATAATAAATACATCTATACTAATATATAAAGCTGAAGAGTTTGTTTGTTTGTTTGAACGCGCTAATCTCAGGAACTACTGGTCCAATTTGAAAAATTCTTTCAGTGTTAGATAGCCCATTTATCGAGGAAGGCTATAGGTTATATATCATCACGCTAAGACCAATAGGAGCGGAGCACCAATGAAGAATGGGGGAAAATTATTACGCTACGGGCAACAGAAGACGCAAATGACATTGCGTGGGTCAGCTATCCATACTTATATTATAAATGCGAAATTAACTCTGTCTGTCTTGCTTTCACGGTCAAACCGCTGCACCGATTTGAATGAAATTAATTAATTTACACAGATAGTCTAGAGCCTGAGAAAGGACATAGGCTACTTTTTAATGCAAAAAAGGGGTTGTAAGGGGTTTAAAAGGGGGATGAAAGGTTGTTCTGGGGGTTCACTCGCCACACGCCTGCGCGTTACCTACGTCGGGCGTCTTGACAACGAATAAACGAGGCTGTCACAATAATAAAAAATATTTCACTTTTTCAATGAAGACCTAAATATTAAGATATTAAGTATGTATTCGTCAATCTGATTTGAATGTTCATTATATTAATAGAAATAAATAAGACAAATTAATATAATTAATTAACAGCGTTTCTTAACTTCAAAATTCTCTGCAGAAGTATCGTCATTATACGCTAGCTGTTGGTTAGGTAAGAATGAAAATGTCATTTAAAGTTTGTAAAAAATTTACCCTCAAGGGGGTAAAATAGCAACAGGGGATGGCAGTTTATATAGAAATATGTTAGGTTTGTGAGTTAGTTTGCAACAAGAGACAAAATATGTATTAGAGCTATTCTGATATGACATTTACGGAGTTATCACGGAGAAGATAGTATGCCAACTGACAGTAACGACATGATTACACTGAGACGTGGGTTTTGGTTTAAGATAGCACAGATGATTTAAAAATAATTTCGATCCTGATCTGCTGACTAATGAGATAGTTATCAATTAAACGAACGGATCATGTCAGGCGTGGAGGGAGATGTTGTCGAATACTTAAAGTCTTTAGAAATATCAGGAGTGCCTTCCCATAAGTTGAGGCTGCAAGTTAATGTTCCAGTACTATTAAATGAGGTATCTTGAGCGCCAAAGCAATGTAATAGTACATGGCTAAATATTACACAACTGGGGTACAACATTGTAGAAGCTACAATCATGACGCATGGAATGGCAAAAGAAGATAATGTTTTAATTCCCCGTATTCCAATAATTCCAACTTATTTGACATTTTAATTTAAAAGAATGCCGTTTCCGCTGAATGCATGAAAACAGCATTTCCAATAACAATATTAACAAAACCCAAGGACAGATGCTTAAAGATACAGTATTTTTTTTTTCTCATGGGCAGCATACTCACGTATATCAAATCCGCAAAATCTTCATATTTTGGCAAAATATGGCAAAAGAAAAAACGTAGTTATTAAAATTGTACTTTTTTTTTTGAAGCTGCCAAAGTGACTATGGTCAGCCTGATGGAAAACTCAAGCAGAATCCAACAGTGGGGGCAACCATACTCACTGGGAAAGCAGACAATGTAGAATTGCGTCCCACACTATGACGGCTTAGTGAGATGCTTTTTCACGCCCCACTTAAAGGGCCCGGGATCACAG
Source organism: Diaphora mendica (assembly GCA_949125395.1). NCBI lineage: Eukaryota > Metazoa > Arthropoda > Insecta > Lepidoptera > Erebidae > Diaphora > Diaphora mendica. The sequence continues at coordinate 15,964,912 of OX421318.1, forward strand.
TGGGAGAGAAACACGTGCGCTGTAAGTGAGTTCCAGTTTTTAGCTGCTCGGCACAGGAAGGATGAACCAAACCGTTTGGTTCGAGAGTGAACATGTTATTCTGCAGAGGAAGGGAGAAGGGGGACCAGTTGGAAGAGCTCCTCAGAATACTTCCAATGATACAGATGGTAGTGGACTGCTATAGAGGCGATATCTCTACGCAGCTGCAGAGGTTCAAGGAACTCGGTGGCTTCGGGACTGTTAGTAAAGCGGACTGCTCGCCACTGCAACCGATCGAAAGCATCAAGCAAATACTGCGCAGATCCATTACAAAGATGAGAACAGTACTCGAGGTCCCGGCAAATATCCATGCCCAGGACACCGAGCTTACCCCGTAGTGGCAGTTGAGTGCTCTGAAAAGTGGGGAGGGAAAGAAATGGAGACTTTTTGGTAGAGAACGCGCATAACTGTGTTTTCGTAGCGTTGAACTCGACCAGATTCTTATCACCCCATTGTAAAATGCGGTTCAAAACCCGGTCGAGCTCAGCGACAAGCTTCTGTCGACTTTCCCCAACGTCTGCCAGCTTGGCTGAACGGTGTCAAAAATATTGCCCATGAACTGAGCTATCGTCTGCATAGCAATGTATGTTGCCAAGAGCTAACATGTCATTGATATGCAGAAGAAATAATGTGGGCGACAGGACTGAACCCTGAGGTACGCCAGCGTTTACATCCAGAACATCAGAGGCCGTGCCGTTGCAAAGGCCCATAATGCGGCGTTGATGAAGAAAAGCGTCAATCCAGTGACATAGTCTAGGAGGCAGACCGAATGCCGAGAGCTTGGAGAGAAGCGAGCGGTGCCAGACCCGGTCGAAGGCCTTGGCCATGTCAAATGTCGAAATAAGCTCATATAAACACTTTATAATTTATGTACATATATAAATACTTAAATAAGTTTTTAATAGTAAAACGTGTGTCTTATTTGTAAAAAAAATCGAGTGATGTCGTGGGACATCAGATAGGAATGAGTTCCATATCAAAAATACAGATGGCGCTATACTAAATTTTTCGTTCACGAAATAAATAAATCATTACAGATGGCGCTATACAAAATTTTTAGTTTTCACGAAATTGTCTTAACCCCTTTATTTTATTTAAACTGATTTATAAAAATATATAAAAGTTCTATGCGAGGTAAAGAAAATAAAACTATTCAGGTACCGATACATTTTGTATTATGATTTTATATCGATAAAAATCCTACCTATATTAATAACGCGAAAGTTTGTTAGTATGGATGGATGGATGTTTGTTACTCTTTCACACAAAAACTACTGAACGGATTTAAAACTTTACAGTAATATAGCTTATACATCAGAATAACACATAAGTTAATATTTGCAGTAATAACCGACATACACGCGGGCGAAGCCGCGGGCAACAGCTAGTGTTATGATAAAACTGATGAAAACTATTCCTTCCTAATTAATTTATAAAATTCTGAGGATAACAATACCTAAAATTGTCAAACAAACTAATAGTAACTATAAAATAGTTCTTTGCTTAAGTGCCCGTTTTTTTTTTTGCAAAAGAGTTTATTACAGTTTTTTTTGCTTTGGCCAGAGGAGAACTGCATAGTATTCAGCCAACATGTGTGTATAGTGTGTACTTTAAAACATAATTAGTAGTGGCTAAACTTCCATTACAGTAGGTATTTTAATCATGAGTTGACTTTTTGATTACGTTTGAATCTGTTGCATAGAATCATAGATCTTAACAATTTTAGACAAAGTCACTTGAGAGTAACATGCGTAAAGAAAACACAAAATCTAGCTTGAAATGACCATTAAAGAGGATTCCAAAGTTCTCTAGCGCCTTTCATTCATGGATCTCATTATATTATAACTACGTAACAATACAAATACCTACAAAAATTAGGGTCAAGTAGCTCAGGACGGACCTACGGACCTAAAAGATTATTTAATTTGGTCGACTGATATAAAACTACTAAGTAGGATTATTTTTAAATAAAAGTATTCTCATTCAGTGGCAGCAAAATTTCTAGAACTTTTATTGTAAATAAAACGCCGCTCGTTAGACTAAGTTTAATTTATGTATACCCAACGGCTGGCTTGGGTACGCAGATGTTTGCTGATAAAGGGATTTAAATTATAAACAGCGATAAAAAGTATGTAGTATTACAGTTGTTCGAACGCCCCGTTAAATAAAAACAGTGATTGAAGTAAAACATGGGAATGCATCAAGCTCAACTCAGACATCAATATCGTAAGAACCGTTTCCGTTACGTGACTCACACCTATGGCACGTCTGTTCGTACTACAGAGACTACTAACATACTAATAAGCAACGACATATTCTAAGAGCTTTTTTTATATCTCTTGAAATTTTAAACCTTGGACTGACGCTTAGTAATATTTTCCATTTATTAAATAAGAATGTTTTTGATATAAGCAGATAATTACAAACATTTTGATCGTACAGAAAAATAAGAAGGGTGGTCAGTTTAAGTTTCCGTGACGGTGACGGATTAAGAATACAGAGTGTCCCCACTCCTATTCAATCCATGGGTGTCGCATAAGGCAAGGCAACTAAAGGAAAAACTTATGGAAGACAACATCACTGCAAAGACAAGGAAAACTGAATTTAAACCCTATAGATACTAGCTGACTATTAAAGGCTGTTAATGATAAAGAAAAACACAGAACAGCATGGCAAACTGTTGGTAGGGAGGGAAGAGACAATGCGTGTTAGGGGGCTGAATTAGAGTGACCAGTGTATTTTTTTTGAAGAAATCATTGTTTTTCAGAATTTATTGAATATAATACTAAATAACAAAAAGAAGTATGAAACAGTTGCTAAGACAGAATTTTTTTTTAACAAAACCGTATTTTTTTAAGTGGATTTAATTTTCTGAATTCTTTAAATGGGAATTTGTTAAAAATATGAAAACTTTTTACTGGATTTAAGTAACGATTTGAAGTAGTCAGATTGTTACAAAACGATTTCTTTCAAAACTATCCTAGAAAAGAAACAGGTCAGTTTTTATTTAACGGACAGTGTCCCACGGACGCAGTGCACACGAACGGACGAGCACCAACACATACACAAGGTAAACGCACGGGAAACCCTTCGATTGGCTTTGTTCCTTTTATGCGAAGCCTTAAAAGTGTTATTACAAACTCTCTTAGCAAAACTTTCGTACTGTATGCAAAAGGAGATTAAAATATTTCAGCAATACTCTCCACAACAACTCTAGGTACATATTTTATTATATTAACAATGTTTCAGTCTATGCAACCGCTGGGGGAAAATTTAACTTCAAATTCAACAACTACCGTTCATTTTATAATTAAATGTAAACTCTGCTTCAACAATGTCAATACCAGACAGTATTTAATGTTTTTTTTTTGGTCCGAACTTGTTACAATTTCGGTGTACTAAGTTAGAATGCATTCCTCATTACCAAATTGTATTTGTCAAAGGTTATATTATATTACAAGAAAAGTGTAAAGTTGCTAAAATGCAGTTTATTCTCCCGAGTGAATGTCGGTTCGGCGAGTGGTGAAGTATAGGTAGGTATGTGACCGCAGTTTATGTAATGCCAAGGCACCACTACTAGTGTGACCAGTCGACGCATAATACGGCTTATTTCCCAGAACATGAATACGGACATTTACACACAATATAACAAAGAAATATATCAATCAACCATGCGTAGATGTTAAAGACTAAAGATAAGTTGAGTATTTAAGAAGTTGATCTACATATTCTACATGCTTGGAAACATTAGGTATTGTTTTAACATAACGAAACTTACAAGCTACGAAGGACAAGGGCATGCTACTTTAAAAGAAGCAGGAAATTCTACTTAAATGGTCATTACTAAGTAGGTCACCATTATTAGTTGTGTTGCGTGGTAGTTATACCACTATAACAGTGTCAGAAAATCATAAGTTTTGTTTATATGTAATAAGGAAACTCAGAGGAAAGCTGATATAAAGAACCGTATATTGTTAACTTGATATTTATGTGACGTACCAATATAATACAAAATAATAGATTGATATCTAAAAAACTGCCTTACACAAATTTACTTAACGTTAACACTGTTTGTCTAAAGGCGGATCGGCGACATTTTATGATTGTCGTCGAAAGATTTTGAAATATAAAATAGAAATGTAGATAAGTCGATATAGATAAGGTTTCTAAAAAAATTGGTTGTCTGTAAAGTCGGTTTACGGACGATAGTTTAACGTGACAACGTCATAACAAAACATTGATGGAATGACGAGAGAAAGATGCGCAAGCGCCGCATCTATCTCTCATAAACATTGATGAAATTAAATTACTATCTACACTATCTCGCATACAACAACGTACAATAAGCGCAACGGGACAATGAGCTTAACTAAAAATGAGCGTAACGGGACAATGAGTCATCCTTTTTCGTGCATGCAGCCGGCGTTTATCAATTTATTAGACGTTGTCACGTCAAAAAGAACCCTACCTACTTAATATATTATTTTACCGTCTCCGTGTAAATGTGTATCCTAATTGTAGTAGAAAGACGTAAGGCCTAGAAGTCTCCTATTTACGAGTGTGACATTGATTTTTAACTATACTGTACCTTAGTGAGGCAATTTAAGGAAAATAGGCCAAACAATACCTCCTTTCTACGAGAAGACTATTAACGGCTGTCGATGATTTAAAGAACCTAATAAATTAATACTTATTAAACGTAATGAATTAATCTATACTTAGCAGTTAGCACTTAGTTAGATAAGTGAGCCCTGTTTACTAATTTTATTTTATCCAACGTGAGCCTCAAGTGTTAAGCCTGTTTGTGTTAATGCAGGTAAGTATAGTTGTTAATGCGATAGCAGAAGTAATTTATAATGAGAGACGTGGTTTGAAACTACACATTTTATTTCTTTATATTTCTGATGACTTGACCTAGAATATTGATAACAAAATAAACGTTAAACATCAAAGGTTCAAGAACAATTTTATTCGTGGACCGTTAAAATTAAGTACATCTGTGTAAAACAGAAACATGGAATATAGCGATGAAAGATCGTTGTTTATTATGAACTTTGATCCCTGGAGTATATTTAAGTTTTTAAAGATTACAGTTATAAGGCAACATTGCAAGAATTATGTCAAACATTGTAATGCATCTTTTGCAGATTATTTGCAGTATTACGCAGTCGGATGTGTTAAAACAAATATCTACTATCATATCACTATACCAACCGTAATATTAAACGTTCCGTACTATGTATTTAATAGGTACTTATTTTGTACCGGTGATGCCCTAAAATATGTTCCAACGTAGCGCCTAAACTACTGAACCGATTTTAATGAATGAGGTGTCAATAGCGTAATAATGGCAGTGACATCTATACATACAAATAAATATATTAAAAAAATCCGACGAAAACTCCCTGCCAAAAAACACTAAAAAGCGTTAAATAAACTGGCTCTTCATAAATTGCTATGTGCCAATTCTTGTCTATACCTAATTCTTTATTCATTTAAATAGAAGTATTATTTAGTATATATCTATATATATATATAGTATAATAGTATAGTAGGTAGTAGAGCCACGCTGATTTCAGCACGAACGGGCCGGCTCGACCGCTCGCACAGAAAATCAACGTAAAATGACAGCGTGCTGTCGTGTTTCGTTGGTGAGTGCGAGACCGGAGGCCCAATTAGTCTAGCCAACAAGTTCCAAACTTGTTGACTAGACTAAAAGATGCAGCAGCATCACTAGGCCGCCATGGTGTGGGTCACCATGCTGCATAGTCTGCATTCGCAGTGAGCATGGTGACCACCACTCTTGGATTCTGCTTATGCTTTCCATCAGGCAGAGTAGAGTCATTTTGGCGGGCCAAACATAAAAAAAAAAAAAAAAAAAAATTATAATGTGTGCTAGGTACCTAGAATATGTTTGAAGTCGGTGCCGGACTTCCACACAAACTTTCAACCCCTATTTCACCCCTTTAGGGGTAGAAATTCCAAAATTCCTTAGTGGGTGTCTACTCAATAAAAAGATACATATGAATAACTGAAAGAATACAAATTAAGGTCTATACGTACGTGTAATATTAAAATCATCCTCTAATCCCTAAATGTTGAAGAGTTTAACCTTCTATCATCAGCTCACCTAAATAACTTGAAAGTATACGACTAATGGTTTTTAGATACATATGAAATTTAAAGAATTATCCTCCAACTTCTAACCGTTGAGGAGTTGTACCTTCACCTTCCATCATCAGCTTACCTAAATAATGTGCAAGAATACGACTAAAGGTAACATATATACGTGTGATATTTAAAAATTTATCCTCCAACTCCTAACTGTTAAGGAGTTGTACCTTACATCATGAACTCATCATCATAAAATGATGACTACCAGACGCAAATACCGGTTTGCGTCTGGTAGTCATCATTTTAGAACTTTAGTAACTTCAGAAAATATACGAATAACATAGTATGTGCCTATAAAAATTAGGGTTTCCCTCGATCTCCCTGGGATCCCATCATCAGATCCTGATATGGTGGCAATGGGACCACCTCGGAAGCATACCCTTTGGGGTACAAAAAGAATTTTCAAAATCGGTCCACAATTGACGGAGTAATCGGTGAACATACATAAAAAAAAAACATACAGTGGAACATAGAACCTCCTCCGTTTTGGAAGTCGGTTAAAAGTTGGAGTGTCTGTTTGTAATATTAAAATAACCGCTTTTTAATAAATGCATAATAAGTATGTATACACGATCCACGTGCCAAAATATCATTTTTTTCAATTTTTGTATGTCTGTCTGTTTGTGCCGGGTAATCTTTGAAACGGCTTGACCGATTTTGACGGGACTTTCACTGGCACATAGCTGATGATCTAAGGAGTAACTTAGGCTACTTTTTTATAAAGCTTTGTCCCTAGGTGTTACCCGCGTTACTACAATAACCGCGGGAAGACCGCGGGATTCAGCTAGTAGGCTATATAATTTTTACCAAAGTCTTCACGTAGTCGGGTTACAGTTTCTAGGGTTCCGTGCCAAAGTCAAAAAACGGAACCCTTATAGATTCGTCATGTCTGTCCGTCTGTCTGTCTGTCTGTCCGTCCGTATGTCACAGCCACTTTATTCCGAAGCTATAAGAACTTTACTGTTGAAACTTGGTAAGTAGATGTATTCTGTGAACTGTGAATTAAGATTTTCACACAAAAATAAAAAAAAAAACAAAAAATGTTGGGAGTCCCCATACTTAGAACTGAAACTCAAAAAATTTTTTTACCCATACGTGGATCCCCTATCTATGGATAGGTCTTCAAAAATGATATTGAGGTTTCTAATATCATTTTTTTCTAAACTGAATAGTTTGCGCGAGAGACACTTCCAAAGTGGTAAAACCTGTCCCCCCCCACCCCTGTAACTTCTAAAATAAGAGAATGATAAAATTTAAAAAAATATATGATGTACATTACCATGCAAACTTCCACCGAAAATTGGTTTGAACAAGATCTGGTAAGTAGTTTTTTTTTAATACGTCATAAATCGTAAACCGCAATTTATCGATTAAAGTTACAACGAATTACAAGAACTTTTATATTGTTACTTGCTGCTTCGGAACCCTTCATGGGCGAGTCCGACTCGCACTAGGCCGCTTTTTAAAACTTTTTCTTGTAAGTAATAAGGACTAGTTCCATTACAACGATAGCGATAGTTATTAAAAAATTGTTCTAATTACTGACTAGAATTGTTACTCAATTATTTCTTTCTTTCACTTGAAAAGTTATTTCTAAGAAAAATTATTATTATTAAAAATATTTAGTTCAAAAGTTCAAAGTGTGTACTTTTTGTTTCTGACGAAGCATTGTATATAGTTGAAGATTGCATAATTTTTTCGGTTAAAAGCAGAAATTGTGATAGCATATTATGTACAGCGTTAACTTTTTTTTTATTTACAGATATTTTTTACTAAATTAAAATAAGCGTTATAATTTGCACATGTTTATTATTATTTTTGTAGCAGTTGGCTTACCTACTACGCCGCCTCGTGTTTTTGTCGTCAACCTTCGACCTGTAAATTATTATGATTTTCATAATTGAGTTATTCCAATGTGTAATTTAAATCAATTAGCGTTCAGATAATGTTTCGGAGCGTATATTATACTTGTTAATCCGTTGTATCCGTTCGGTTATTTTAGAAATAAAAGAGGGTGCCGATCTGTATAGATTACTAAAATCGGTGGTAAAAAATAAAATCAATAAATCCCTTGTATAAAATAAAATTAATACTAGAAAAAAAATCAATTTCATTGCCGCAGCCTACAGCGAAATTTCGTTTACAATGAGTATTAATTAAATTAATGTGAATATTAACAATCATCTGTTAATTAATGTGAAAATAAACACAAAAATGCTCTTAGACGGCCTATGTTCCCAACATCCTTTGTTTGATCAGAGTAACATTTCAGGCAGTGAAGCGTTGAGCTATTGCTTTGTACGACCATGAGTAAAAATAGAAGTTAATCGATCCTTTTATTCGTGTCAACCGTTCACTACATAATCAACAGGTACCTAACAGGAACCCGACCTTTTTCATCACTTCACTGCAAAACTAATCAGGTAAATATTGTCATATTTTCAAAGGAGAAGACACATTTGAGTATGTGGTACTACCGTCGGATTTAAGTTTGAACCACAGAAATTTAATTTAGATTTCTGTGGTTTGAACATTATGTGTATTATTCTGTTTATGATGTTGCCGTTAATATGCACCATCATCAACAAGGACACACAGAGATTGCAGAGATTTTTAGAATGATCTTATAAATAAGTTAGAAAGCATTCGTTTGTTACTCCTTGGCTTTTAGCGTCTCTTTACCATAGGCGGGATTTGTTTTCGACTGATTGTATCACCGGGATTTACACTTTATCCAATGAAAAAAATGCTTATGGCTATTTCTCGGCAACTGACCGGTAATTACAGTACAAAACGATCCTATCAAAAACATAAATGTGAAATGAGAGCCAAGTTCAATATTATTTATATTATGCCTTGGTTATGCCAGAGTTATGAGGGTATCAAAAGTAGCTCCTAATGGATCGTATAATATTACACATGGTGCTGCTTGCCAGTTCTGTTAGCTTGAACTTGGCTTGACACGCTACCGCGTGTTTAGATCCACTTATCTACTATGCATTAAAATATATCACAATCACGTATCTGGGGGCACGGTCGTGCCCCTGCCAAGACCTGCCAAGACGAGCCAAGCGAAGCGCAAGGGCACTACCTACCTTTTATCGAAGTGTTTCGTCGTTTTTTTGAACCCTCATAAGTTTGGTTCCCGATATACCAGATCGTTCAAATTCTCAGGATATGATGTTACCAATAGACTAATGAAACATACAAAGTTTCAATTGCATAGCTCTGATACTTTAGATTTTATTGATACCTAAAAAACACCGATTTCGTCTCTGACACACTGATGATCATCAAAACTGTTAGGGTACTTCCTGAAGTGCTAGAAAGCTGAAATTTGGTATGTAAACAAAATTTAGTATACAAACAACAGAAAAATTCATAAACCTATTACTTTTGCCCCCCAACCCCCAAATTTGGGGGGTGGAAGTTTGTATGAGACTTTCACAAAGGTTTATGCGAGAGGTTTTTAATTTAAGGTTTTTCGAAAGTAGAAAGAAGTTGTACAAGAAATACAGCTCAAAAAAAGAAAAAAAACTGCCTCAAGCAAATTACAAAAAGAAATGAAATCCCACCAAAAACATTTTCATATAAAATGTTGCCAAGACGACTGCATATGGCTTACCCTGTGAAAAAGATATCAGATCTCATGTAGAGCCATGGTTCCGAATCTACACGCCCTAACTCTACCAACCCTAACTTCACAAACTCTACATCTCAGTAAAAATGCATACATTTTTACTGAGATGTAGAGTTTGTGCTTGCTTCGCCGTTTCGCTACCATACCATCACGAAGGGGAAACAAACGCCTTTTGTGTTTGCAAATATCTAGTTTCTGAAGTAATGTGTTATACGAATATTAGTTTCTGAGCTAACGAAACAGCCAAGCCATACATTTTTACTGAGATGTAGAGTTTACGAAGTTAGGGTTGGTAAAGTTAGGGTTGGTAAAGTTAGGGCGTGTCACAGGCAGAGTCAGCCTGTGACCACGGCCGGTAGAACCTGGTCGAAACGTCAGGCAAATCAGAGGTATGTAATACCTTTTAATAAGTGGTCGCGTTAATTCCCGTAAAAATATTTATTGTTATATCATGGAACGCGAAAGTTTAAAAACTTTAGTGACTAGTTTCTATTATCTTTAGTTGTCCATGACTGTAAGGTCCAAAATTAATTTAAACTTAAGATAAAAAGATTCTTCTTAGAAATATGTAGTTGATATCATTTGGGTGAATATATATCGTATGATATCGTCAACCCATTAATTCCATAGAAAGGCTGTTTTCATTATGTCTAATAAACATATTTCTATAGAAAATTGAGGAATATACATTATTATAATGTGATATAAATCCAACGATATTGTTAGTAAAACGTCATTCTAATTATATTATCATTGGCCTTAAAATGCGGACTAAGTTTCGGACTTTAGACCAGTCTATAAACTTCTAACTCCGCATTTTAAAGCAATAGCGTATTATTAAGTAGGTAATTCAGTTAGTTCGTATTCGTATATTAAAATAAAGCGGGATAGTGTTTGTCTCTGTGGTGCATTCTCTTTTATAGATCGTTTGTCTGTGCTTTGCTCTTTAGATCTTCCGTTTTGATTCTGAGGGGAGTAGGTTTATTATGTTTTACTTTGCCTGAAATAAACATTTATTGCCTGTTAGTAGAAATTACTTCTCTACATTTACAAGCCAACTAACATTGAAATTAGTTCAGGCATGATTCATACTAATTTTATAAATTCGGAAGTAACTCTATCTGTTACGTTTTCACGACTAAATAGCTGCACCGATCTCAATGAAATTTGACATGGCGATACATTCGATATATTTTGGGCGGAGCCGCGGACAAAAGCTAGTATGAAATAATTATATGTATGTAAGTATGTATATTCTTTGTCATGTTAAATCCATATTAGCGCAAACTTAAGGTTTAACTTTATAAACAGTTTGAAATACATATTTGGTTATCGATTTATAGGTCTCGATTATATCTTCAATGGATGCCCCTATAAAGATGACACTGATGGAACGATAAAGTATCAGAATTATGTAGAAAACACCAGTTTCTTATAACCCCGATCACCGCTAAAACAACCTACCATGCATAAATGAGTTAAAATTTAGATAACATTTGTAAGAAACTTCAAACCTGATAAAGAGAAATGAACTGTTTTTAAAGAGGTCATTGATTTCCATAGCAGGTTTTATAGCAAAGGTATAAAAATAAATAAACCTTCATGAAATGGGCAAGTGCATCGAAAATTTTGGAATCTAAACAGCCTTCTAAAGAATTAGCATAGAATAAAGTGTTTATTAAGAGAAGAAATTTAAAAAAAAAAGACATAAATAGTAGACATTGTAATAATGGCACCATCAACTATCAATATTACAAGATTTTATTAACTTGCTATGTTTTTTTTTTTTTTTATTTATTTATTCAAAATCATATACACTTTCTACATGCTCAAGTCTGCCAAACTGTAAGACAGTTGTATGTATGTATATCAATTTTGAAGCAGATATCTTCAACCGATTTTGCTGAAAATTTGCAAGCATATGTATATAGCGTGACAATACAATATTATAATGACATGGCGCTGATCTGATGCTGGAGCTGGAAGGTGGCCATAGGAACTCTGTAAAGAAACGTCACAACATCATCGAGTTTGCACTCGTTTGATTCATGCTTTTCAATTTAATTTATTATATTATACTCGTATATAAAACTCTTCTGTTACTGAGCCGAAACTACTGAACGCAGGAAGCCAAGGGCATGTACGTTTCTTGAGGAATGTAGGTGAGCACCAAAAGAGTATTTTTGGAAATCCCCCCCCAATGGTTAAAAAGGGGATCAGAGTTTGTGTGAAACTTTTTATTTCTTTAATTAAATTACTTGAAACTTTGTATATTGGTTTCTCAAGTGTTGTGAGTACTAAAAAAATATATTTGTAAATTCTCCTTACAGATTTGCTCGCGTGTAATAGTTATTTGTTATACAAGAGTGCAAAGTTGCTTTTTAACCGCGTGCTCAATTTTGATGACCGAGCAAGCGAAAGATTCTGATGTTTTGACGTACAAGCTTAGTGGAAACGATGTTCTAAATTCAATTTTACTTTATCCTCTAGCGGATAAAAACGGCCTTTGCACTCAGATATCGAAGGGTAAACATAGTCTTTCCGAGATGGTGGGGATGAAAATTACTTTTCATCCCCCCCATCCGAGGGTATTTTATCCTCTAGAGGATAAAGTAAATTTAATTTAGAACATCGCTTGGGTGCACTAAGTTTGTGAATTCAAAACATCATTAAGTAAACCTATTTACTTCTAACTCCATGGTGCCGAATTAATCATACAATATTTTTTTATTTGTTACAAACTCAGACTCGAAACCTTCTTGGTGTACTTAGTTTTTTATTTTTTATTAGTGCTGCCCGCGCCATTTTATTCTGTAACTATAGCAACGCATGATATAAATATCATGTAGCAACGTTACTTTCAATTTTCCCTAATTTATCTATAACATCGGGTGGTGCGGCGCCAGGACCTGGCTTCACTGATTTTACAATAAGTGGCACGAAGCCAGGACCTGGCGGATCGCTCATGTCGATATAAAATGCAATAAAAAACGAAATTGTCGACTGATATTGCACTTGCACCTACACTATTACGTCAAGGAGGGACAACGTCAGCTAAGCGCAACAAATTTTAGCCAGGCATAGAGAAATTCCGTTCGACATAGCCCTTTCCAATTCGGACGAGACGGAGAACGTGTGTGTCAATTGTGGCGGGAACGAAATATATTTAAAAAGTGGTGTTTTTTTGCAGTTTTGTGATTATGTTGTATTAAAAAGATGTCTGGGTAAGTAATCTACTATATAACACCTTTTGTTTGAGTTTCTCTTTATGTTTTAAATGTAAATTGTCTCAGAAATGAAAGTGTATACGTGCTAGGCCACCATCAATGAATTTTGTTTATTATTTTGAAAACTAAAATGCATGCATATATATATTTAGTGTTTGTATTGTGTGTTAACATAACTCAAGTGACGAACGAAATTTAAATCGAGAGCATCGGTGCAGTAATTTCATAATTATTCATCTAAATACCTAGCCGTGGCAATTGCCGCTTGCGTGCATTAAAAGCCCGCGTGATTCCACGGATGTCGGTTGGAAATGGAGAGGGTATAACACAAAAACTATGCTCATACTATGCTCATCTTTTTTTGGTTTGAATTTGTGTAGTGTGTGGATTGTATACACGGTACATATATTCCATAATAACATTTTTATGGTTTTTGTCGATTTGTTTGTTCCAGCTCATATCTGTAATGGCTGGACCGATTTTGATGGGACTTTCGCTGGCTGATAGCTGATGTAATAAGATATAAATTAGAAGGAGGAGGTTATCTATTCTACTATATTTTTTCATGTATAACTAGTGGCTGGGCCGATTTTGATGGGACTTTCGCTGGCTGATAGCTGATGTAATAAGATATAAATTAGAAGGAGGTTATCTATTCTACTGTATTTTTTCATGTATAACTAGTGGCTGGACCGATTTTGATGTGACTTTCACTGGCTGATAGCTGATGTAATAAGATAAAATTTGAAGGAGGAAGTTATCTATTCTACTGTATTTCTTCATGTATAGCTAGTGGCTGGACCGATTTTGATGAAACTTTCACTGGCTGATAGCTGATGTAATAAGATATAAAAAGAAGAAAAGGAGGAGGTTCTCAATTCGACTGTATTTTTTTTGTTACCTCATAATTTTTGACTGGGTGAACCGATTTGGATAATTCTTTTTTTATTTGAAAGCTGGTGCTTTCGCATACGCCCATTTAAATTTGGTCCAGATTGAAGTCGGTTTTTTTTTGTTAAAATTTGTAGGTAATTATTTCATGTATAGCTTGTGGCTGGACCGATTTTGATGATTTCTTTCACTGGCAGATAGTGAATTTTATTAATGTGTGGTTTTCCTTTTTGGTTTGCTTTTATATTACACAGGTAATGAGAATGAAAACAGCGGCGGTAAGCGCGCTCAACACCTGGCGGCCGCGGCTGACATCTGACAACGGCTCCAACTGACTTCTGAAGGGTAAACGAGCAGACGGAGCAAGACAAATGCGGAAGGGGAAAATGACAACAGACCGGGTCATCTACAGAGTGGACAAACGAGCAGACGGAAGCAACGTCTTATAGTATAGATAAAGGAAAAATTGCGAAAAGCACAGATTTCTTATATAGCATAATTTTTTTTTTTAAATTTAAGCTGGCTACCACTTTTCTCATGAACGCGTAGACGTATAAAATTTAAATTCATATCAAAGACTCAAGTCTATAACACCTTCAAGCTGTAACAAAATTAAACTTTTATATTAACGCAATCTCAAGAAACAACATATTAAGCCCCATATTTGGAAACTCGCAACTACTCGCAAGGGAATCAAAACCTAAAGGATACTTCCCGCCGTCCTAAAATCTTGAAATTTGGCACTAAGCAACGTTTTATAGCACAACTAAAGGAAAAATTTCGAAAATATAAAAAATTTTGTTACATTACATGTTTCTTTTATAATTATATAACTATGTATTACCGTTTGCCTCATGAACGCGCAGAGGTATCAAGTTGAAATTTATATCAAAATTAGGTGTTGCCTTTAAGCTTTGAAAAAAAAAAATAAGTCAACGCAAAAACGCAAAACGCAAAGGTACAACCATTTATACCACATATTTTGAAGCTGCTTCCTGTTGACATAGAAAATTGAAATTTGGTTAGAAGCAATAGCTTAACAGCACAGGTAACAGAAAAGTTCAGAAAACTTGTACTTATATACGTACAGGTTTGTACGGAATCCTCGGTGCGCGAGTCCGACTCGCACTTGTCCGGTTTTTTTTTACACTTTGTCTATCAAAGAGCTATTGAAATTGAGGTGAGGTAGAAAAGTCATCATAATTTACGTACTTTAAACCAGTAAGTTGACTGTTAAAATACTTATAAACTCAGCGGTGGCTTCACAGTATAGTAAACCAGTAAGTTGACTGTTAATATACTTGTAAGCGGTGGCTTCCTGATATAATATCTTGTAAGGGCTATGTTTTGGCCTGAATCAGTGCAATTATTATGTATGTGTATTTATGTCTGACACTCAGTTCTTTCCACGGCACTGATGGTGAGCTCGTTCTGCACAGATCCCATTTTTTTATTGTATATTATTATTAAGTATGTGTTACCTATATGTAAACAACGGTAAATTTTTAAACACCTCATGTCATGTTATGGTTGTCTAAAAGAAATTGCCGTGAGCGGTAAGACCTCTGATTGTTATAC
This sequence comes from Diaphora mendica, assembly GCA_949125395.1. Lineage (NCBI taxonomy): Eukaryota > Metazoa > Arthropoda > Insecta > Lepidoptera > Erebidae > Diaphora > Diaphora mendica. The sequence goes on from OX421318.1 coordinate 15,980,461, forward strand.
TTGGATACTTTGTTACTCTAATTTTGAACCATTTTGCTTTGAGTGTGCAATAAAGAAAAATAAATAAATATTACTTCCAGAAATAAATAAAAAAAAATCATTACTTACAATAGATAAATAAATAGGTACATATTTAAAAAAAAAAATACTCACAACACATAATTTTTATAAATATAACATTTAAAAAATCATATGAAAAAAATTTTTGACTATCACAATGCCATGTCCATTTCACACTCTACGTACGTAGTTTCCCGCGCAATGTTAAATTCACCGCTTGTCGTGCTCTTGTCGCGCCCTTGTCGTGCCCTTGTCGTGCCCTTGTCGTGCTCTTGTCGTGTATGTTTGTCAGCTTATTTCTAATTGTTTTTGTTAGCAAGTACTTATTGTTTTTTATGTATTCTATAGTAAATATTGTGTACTATTTGTAACAAACAAGCGGTAATGAAAAAACCGCGTGATTGTCGCTTTAAAAGTGTAAATAGTAAAGTTAGTCATTTGAGTGTCGATTTGAATGGGTTGATTAATATGGTCCGTTCTTTGAAATAAAGGAACTTATACATCTGATACCTATATTATATAAAGTTCATGAACCATACTACTCAGAAACAATTAAATCAAGCCACTTCATTACGGCATCTGTCGTCAAAGCCACTTGAAACTCTCATGTTGTTCTAGGAGTGAGCGAGCGCGGGAGAAATGGCGCGCAGAGTTCTAATAGTCGTGGTGTAAAAACTTTGTATTGAATTTGTCAAGTGATGATTAAATTGAATAGATTTAAGGTTTAGCTTTAGAATAACACAAAAAGTATGTGTAGGAATGATTTATTTTTAAAAATATATACAAGTTTATACAAATTTTTCGTTTTTTTTTTATCTCTTCCTTAATTTCTAGCGATTTTAACAACAGATACGTAAAAAACTTTACAATATTTTTACACTACTCTGTAGGAAATTTTATCAGGAATCTAAATATAATAAATATTAGTAGGTCTTCTTAGAAAACCATTGATAAATTGGCGAAAGAATGCATCGGCGCATACGTAGCGCGGCCACCCTGCGGAGGCCCCGCCACGCGACGGTTTCGCGCCCGCCGCGGCCCGCCACACGAAGGGCTATACATCCATACAAATAAATAAAATTGACATGTCTGTTTGTAATATTAAAATAACCGCTTTTTACTAAATGCATATGTGTGTATACACGGTATATATATATATATATTTTTTACAATTTCTGTTACATTGTCTGTCTGTTTGTTCCGGGTAATCTCTGGAACGGCTGAACTGATTTTAACGGGAATTTCACTGGCAGATACCTGATAATCTAAGGAGTAACTTAGGCTACTTTTTTAGACTAGCTTTGTGGTAATGAACCTTAGTGACTGTAGTGTAAGACAACTAGATCAAACTTCAATAAAGTAGGTACATTAAGTAATATTAGGTCTTTACCTATGAAATTGCCTTTCTTCAGTACTGGTCATTTCAAATAAATAAAAGTTTGTAATGGCTCTGTATTCTAAATTCAAATTAATTTTGTTTTAAAACCATGACATTCTATTTACAAACTCAGTTGTTTTTGATTAACGTTGCATTTTCATTACATTTGAACATTTTTCGTCATAATGGATACTATAAAAATTCGTGTAATTATGGAATATGAGTTCCGTCGTGGCACCAACGCGACACAAACGGCACGTAACATCAAAACATTTACGGAGAGAACTGTACAAACGAACGCACAACCCGTTATTGGTTTTCCCGGTTCCGTTCTGGAAATTTTGACTTGAAAAATGAAGCTCGTGGTCGTCCGGAGACTTTGGTTAACAATAATGAATTAAAGGCGATTGTGGAAGCTGACGAAACTCAATCTACAGCTGAGCTAGCAGCAGCTTTTAATGTAAGCATCAAAACAATATTGATCCATTTGCGACAAATTGGCAAGGTAAAAAAGCTTGATAGATGGATGCCCCACGACCTTAACGATCGCCAGCGCAACGTACGCGTCGAGACCTGCCTTGCGCTGCTCAACAGGCAAAGAAATGAAGGAATTTTGAAACGAATTGTTACGTGCGACGAAAAATGGATTCTGTTCGACAATCGAAAGCGCTCAGCAAGTTGGTTAGACCCTGGTTCAGCACCAAAGCAATGCCCTAAACCAAAAACGACCCCTAAAAAGGTGGTGGTCACTGTTTGGTGGTCTAGTGCGGGTGTAATTCACCACAGCTTTTTACAAAACGGCATGAGCATTAATGCAGATGTGTACTGTGAAGAACTGGAGAGAATGATGGAGAAGCTTGCACATCTGCAACCAGTTTTGGTCAATCGGTCGTCCCCACTGCTCCTTCACGACAACGCGCGACCCCATACTGCGCAACAGACAGTCTCCAAGCTGCAAGAGCTGGGGTTGGAAGCTCTCCCTCACCCGCCATACTCACCAGACCTTGCACCTACCGACTATTACTTTTTCCAAAATTTAGACAACTTTTTAGTGGGTAAAAAATTCAATTCCCGAGAGGCAGTACAAAATGCCTTTGAAGAGTTTGTTGCCTCCCGTCCAGCTGATTTTTACAAGAAGGGCATCAATAAACTGCCAATGCGTTGGCAAAGATGCGTCGATTACATGGGTGATTACTTCGAATAACAGAAATAAAAAAGTTTGAAAAAATAAGTACTTTCACTTATTGCATACAAAACGGCAATTTCATAGGTAAAGACCTATTATAACTCAATATCATTCTGTTAGTGTACATGTTACTGAACTTTGAGGGTAGTAAAAAGTATCACAATGCTTGGTACACAGTTTTGGTTTACTTCACCTAAACTCATTTACGTGTTTATGAGTGAAATTATTTACAAAATTTATTATTTTAAAGTGTGGCAGCAATGAATTATGGAAAAGAAAATCTTCTTAAACGTAATTTTGCTGTGGTTTACTATGTGTTACTATTGTTTGCGTGTTTTTGCTGAGCATGAAAAATAACTTAACGTGATATAAAATGACGTGTCAATGGTTAATAATGTTAACGTTATCAAAAAGACATCCACATAATATAAGTGAGGACACGACTTTTCGATTGAGTAGGTATAGGACATTCGTAGTTTAAGTAAATCTGCTATAGGTAGGTAGTAGGTTTTTTCGTTATTTTATGATAAGGAACTTCGTTCCTATCTGGTGTCCCACAACCCCACACTTTTTTTTTTCCTTTAGTGACATCTTGCCAAAAGGAAACAATATCTTTAGCACATAGGGTTAGCATTCAAGGATTATGACAAAACAATCATGGATGATTACTTGCAGGAGCGACGAACCTAGTCTAGACGACTTCTATATAGCATATATGTTTTTTTTCCCTAACTTACGGGGAATCAGTTTCACAGTTAGGAAAAATATTGGTTCAAAATTGTCTAAAATATGGAAAAAATTGTTTTGCTGTTATAGCGTTACCTTCTCAATTCGAAATTTTTTCCTTGTTTGTATACTAGAGAAAGTTATAGTAGTCAGCTCTAACTGGAGAAGATATATATACGATGGATCCTTATCGTATATTATATAAAATCTTATAAATAAAATTCTCGTGTCACAATGTTAGTTACCATACTCCTCTGAAACGGCTAGACCGATTTTTATAAAATTTGGTGTGCATATAGGGTAGGTCTGAGAATCGACCAACATCTATTTTTAATACCCCATTTTTTTTTTTATGGCAAAACAACGTTTGCGGGATCAGCTAGTCTTATATATATAAATTTCTCGTGTCGCAATGTTAGTTAACATACTCCTCTGAAACGGCTGGACCGATTTTTATGAAATTTGGTGTGCAAATCGGGTAGATCTGAGAATTGACCAACATCTATTTTTTATACCCAAATTTCCTTTTCTTCTCAAAAATTCTTGGTTTAATTAAACAGCCTCTTTATTAAATTAATATAATGCATAATAGATATAAGCAAAATGTGGGTAGGTGTTAAAACGTCAACACATAGTTTTAAAGAGCTCTTATTTGAAAAATTAATTTTATTTAAATCACCCCTAAATAAAGTGAGTCAGTGAAAATTGCCTATTGCACTTACAGTTGTTATACCATCCATATGTTTGTTTGAGTGTTTAACCACCTGCCAGCTTATTTGCACAACTTTAACTTGTTTCAACAAAAAAAAAAAAACTATTTAAGTGTCACTGCTATCCTCAAATAATCATGTCTCAACTTGCTGACATCCAAGTGGCTCAGAGCACCTTAGAAGAGAGCTTCGCTAAAAGAATGGCTCAACTGGAGGCACAACTGCACTCTGGAGGGAACTCAAAGGAAACCGTGGCACGAGTCTCCGAGGAGTTTAGAGCATTCCGAGAGCTCATGTTTAACATGCTGGGTTTGATACGCAAGCAGATCAACGAGTGTGCCAGAATGGTTGATGCAATTGAGACACGTTATCGTCGCAAGGCACTTGTGTTTCTTGGAGTGCCTGAAGCTACCGAGGAGGAATGCGGTAAGACCTTGCTTGATATCCTTAGCCAAAAGATGGGTCTGAAAAATCTCACTACATCCGACATCAAAACCTGTTACCGCATTGGCGTACCATCCAAGGAGCGTCATCGACCGGTGCTGGTCAGATTTTCTGCAGTGGAGACTCGACCTGCTGTCTGGAAGAAGAAGACGACGTTGAAAGGGTCTGGCATCTCGGTGAGAGAATTCTTAACAAAAACTCGACAGACGGCTTTTAGCATGGCCAGGCAACATTTCGGCATGTCGGCCTGTTGGACACAGGATGGCACTATAATCATAAAGCCTTCTGATAACAGCCGGCATAAAGTAACATCACTGGACGATCTGGAGCCTCTTCTACTTAAGTATCCTAAAACTAAATCCCCGCCCAAACCGAGTTCCAGCGCAGCCACTAAAAGTTCACGGCGACAGTAACAATTTCAGTATTCGATTGTCACCCTTGTAATGGTTTAACTTGCTCACAATTGGTTTGGGATTATATTGGTTGTATTCAAGACTATTTTATATTGTATACATTGTGTTTACATACAAGTTCTTGATTTATTTACTTTTTATTTGTCACAACTACACCAATCTGTCATCTGTCAGTTACAGTTACGTTTTATTTTTTTCTTTTATTTTTTCTCGTTCGTGTTCGTTCAGAAACGTAAACTAGATATTGACGATGAGTGTCTGTTTTCCTTTTATTTGGTTTAAGTACAAATGTCTGCCATTGTTATTGTTATAATCAAATCTATATACAATGTATTACGAGTAGTATTAATTTTGTGTGTGCCTGCTGGCGGGTGGTGCAGAAATGTGATCTGCTAGCTTCAGGTTATTTTTCATAAATTGCATTTATATTATTACGTATTTTTTTGGGTCCTTTTTTATTATTTTAATATTTTTATCTTATTTTTTTTTATTATTAATTATATAGGTACACTAATGAGCGATGATGATGTATTTTTTTCTGCCGATGACACCTCAGAAGATAATAGTTACAGTTCAGTGACAGAGACGCTGGGTGATCAGTTGCGACAAATATTTCACATGCAATCACGTCCTTATCTAAATGTTTGTCATATAAATGCACAAAGTATCCCCAGCCATTATGATGATTTAACCGATTCTTTCTTTGACAGCAATGTTCATGCCATCCTGGTTTCTGAGACCTGGCTTAAACCCCACTTACTGTCCACTTCATACGCTCTTTCTGGTTTTGACCTCATTCGTAATGACCGTTTGGATAAAAGAGGTGGTGGCGTTGCTGTTTACCTCCGCAGCTTCTTACCTCACAAAATTGTAGCCTCTTCCTCTTCTGATCTTACCCCCAGTGCAGAATTTCTCTTCCTCCAGGTTTGTGTAAAGGGAGTAAACGTTATTCTAGGAGTAGTTTATTGCCCCCCTACTGTTAACTATTTCTCCAGTCTGGAAACAGTTCTGGAATCTTTAGGGTCCGAACATTCACATCACATCATCATGGGAGATTTCAACACTGACCTTCTAACCCTCACCTCTCCCCGTACACGCAATCTCCTTGAAATCATCCAAGCTACCAGCCTCCATGTCCTGCCTCTTCAAGCCACTCACCATAATATTGACCACCAAGACACCTGGCTTGATCTAATTCTCACTTCTACCCCACACCTTGCCTCATCCCACGGTCAACTCCCAGCTCCTGGTTTTTCCCGTCACGATTTAATCTTCCTTTCTTACATGCTAAAGCCTCCTAAATTACCTCCTAAAATTGTAAAGATTCGCAGTTTTCGAAGTTTGGACATCGAAAAACTACAAGCAGATGCTACAAAGATAGATTGGACGAATATGGCAACTGCTACCGACGTGGATAATAAGATCTGTATTTTTAATGAGACCATAAACAAACTATATGACGTTCACGCTCCGATCAGGACGGTAAAATTGAAACGTGCCCCGGCACCTTGGATGTCGGAGGAGGTCCGATCAGCTATGAGACGAAGGGATAAGTCATTTCTTCGGTTCAAAAGGGATCGTTGCGAGGATACATGGAATCTGTACAAGTCTGCGAGAAATCGGTGCAATCAGGTGATACGCAACGCTAAACGCCGACATATTCTTCAAAACATTGAGTCCTCTTCTAGTTCCAGTATCTGGAAATTTCTCGGTAGTTTAGGTATCGGCAAAAAGCAACATTCCGTGTTCAGTAGTACAATTGGTTTGAATGATATCAACCGTTATTTTTCATCTACAACTACGCTGGATGTTCAAACCAAGTGTCAAACGCTGAACTACATTTCTGGTCTCACCAGTCCTACTATTGACTCATTTGCGTTTTCTCCGGTGCCTCCTGAGGATATCAAGAAGACTGTCTTATCTATACATTCTAACGCTGTGGGATGTGATGGCATTAGCCGACGTATGATAGTCACCATACTGGACTGTGTTCTTTTAGCGATTACTCATTTAATCAATTTCTCTCTTGACTCTGGAACCTTTCCTTCTCTGTGGCGCAAGGCTTACATCATCCCTCTTCCAAAAATTAATAATCCTTCACTTGCTGAACACTTTCGACCAATTTCTATTCTTCCCTTTCTATCTAAAGTTCTCGAAGCCTGTGTTCATAAGCAGCTCTCACAATATGTGAACAGAAACCAGCTTCTAAGCCCCTTACAATCCGGTTTTAGAGCCGGTCACAGCACAATTACCGCTCTTCTGAAAGTGACTGGAGATATAAGGAAGGGTATGGAAGACACCAAAGTTACCGTACTGGTATTAATTGACTTCTCTAATGCCTTCAACACCGTCTTATGGTTCCTTCAGAGGCACTGGAATGGTTCTCAACATATCTCCAGGGACGACAGCAATGTGTTCGTGTTGATGACTCGACATCGAATTGGTGTGACCTCTACGCTGGCGTCCCTCAAGGCGGCATACTATCTCCCCTCTTATTCTCTATTTTCATTAACCTCATAACTCAACAACTTCATGGTTCGTATCACCTGTATGCTGACGATCTGCAGGTGTACTCGCAGGCGAGAGTGGAAGACGTGACACAGGCTATTGACGAAGTCAACCGTGACTTGGAAGTCATAAAGTCGTGGTCTATGCGATTTGGACTATCGGTTAACCCCACCAAGTGTCAGGCGATCATAGTAGGCAGCAAACGTATAGTGAGTAGACTGGATACTGCCTCAGTCTCACCGATTATCTTTAACGGATCGGTCATTCCATTCAGCTCGGTAGTCAAGGATCTGGGCTTACTCATTGACTCGACCCTTGATTGGCGAGCCCAAGTTACTCACGTCAGCCAAAAAGTGACTGGAAACCTGCGAATTTTATACCGTCTCAAGAACTTCCTGCCTCCTAAAACCAAAACTACTCTTATGCAGTCCTTAATAATACCCATAATCGACTATGGTGATGTATGTTATTTCGACCTGAATGCAGATCTCCTCAATAAACTAGACCGTCTTCTCAATAATTGCATTCGATACATCTTTAATCTTCGGAAGTATGACCATGTGTCTGCTTTGCGCACCCAATTAAACTGGTTGCCTGTTCGCCTGCGCCGCAATCAGCGAGCACTTACTTCTCTATTTTCATTTCTAAAATCGCCATTCTCACCTACGTACCTTACTCCGTACTTCCGTTACCTGTGCTCTAACCACGACAGAAATCTTCGGTCAGTTAATAATCTGCTTCTCTCATGTCCCTCCCACAACTCTGACTTCGTGAACTCTTCGTTCTTTGTCCAAGCAGTACTACTCTGGAATGCGCTCCCGCTCGAAGTCAGGATGGCCACAAACCGTTTAACATTCAAAAAGAAAGTACATAATCTCCTTTTCAACGAAATGGCGGAATCATATAATCGATAATATATCTTAAATTCAAGCTGTCTTATGCCCGTTTTCACCAACGTTCCCTAAATTTAAGGGACCACTTAGAGAGAGTTAGGTAACCCTTAGCGATATTTTCGTTTTCACCAACCTTTAGGGGTTACCTAAGTGCTTAGGCGTCTCTTAAAATTTAGGGGCTCGAATGTTGACTACCTAACCAACCCCTAACAAGGTGATAAAGAAACTTGACGTACGTTTTGCTTAAAATTTTTGAAATGGAGGAGTTATGGGATGATTCCGATACAATGAAATAATAAATAATCCTAGTTTATTCAATATATTATCGAGATAGACCAGCCTTATTTACAAAATATGTCGTTATAGATTTTGTTACAAGATTTAGGTTAACCAAGGCGTGTTATTTATTTATTAAATAAAATTGAACAAATATTGGAATATCCTGATAATAGGTAATACAAGCCCATACACTACTTATACACATATACTTTGGCAGGCCCATACATAAAAAAAAGTTACTAATAATATTTTCACTTTTTTGCAATATTTTGTATTTATAATAATTTTATATATTTTACTAAGTAGTTGTGTAATCAAGTTTTACAACCATCAACTTTATACTTTTAAAGTTTTACTGTAAATATAAGTGATTACTTCTACTCGAATATTAAACAGGTAGTGGAGAAATAACAAAAAATAACACGGAACATTTTATAGGAGACATAGTAATTACATATTTACTTTATAACCTTAACGACTCGCAGTCGATGTGACACATGGTACATATTTTTGGCAGTTGTCAGTTGATTTTGACATTTCGAGGCATTAGATTAAAATAAAAAAATATAAAAAAATGTGTGTAATCTTTATAGTAAACAAAAACATATTCTATTTCATATTGTATGTTTATTACTTAGTAATAATTCTTCATTTAATAATTTAATATTGAAGAAAAAGACAATTCACATACAATTGCGCACGTTTACGGTTTCTGAAATCCCTACAAAATAGGAGACCCTTAGTTAGGTGTCACTTAGCATGGTGAAAACGAAATTAGATAAGATTTATATTTAGGAGCTACCTACGTTAGGGGGTTCCTAGTTAAGAGATTGTTTAAGTATAGTTGGTGAAAACGGGCATTAGTGTACGAATTTAGTAAAATATAAATATGTGTAAGTGTATTTTATATATGTCCATATATATTGTATATCATATATATTTATTAGTATTTATGATGTATGTATTGCATTCGTATATATTTGTTCATAAGTTTTTGTATGCAGTTAACTGTTACCTTTTCGTTTACTGCTTCATCTGTAACCTATGTGCACCTACCTTATAAAATTTCTCCACCACCCTAAGGTTGACTGGTAGAGAATGCCTTGGGCATTAAGTCCGCCGATGTACAAAAGTGCATAAAGTTTATAATAAATAAATAAATAAATAAATATAACTTTGTGAGCGATATGTATTGTAATGAAATCATCGAAAGGTAGTCCCGTCCGTCACTCAATGAATTAAATTCTTAGATTTTTACAGCGAACTTTAAAAAAGAAAACATGCTCAACCTTCAAGCTTTGGAAAGCGAAAACTACTTAAAAACAAAAAGCTAGTTACTACTTGCAGAACGCGGAAATCTAATAAAAACATTTCGGAAATAGATCGATTATGAAAATTATAATATGAAGAGAACCAGAGGTCCCTTGATAACGATTAGCATTACGATTAACTACTAATTACTGATTTTCAATTGATCATGACCAACTCTCTAAACTTCTAAAGTAATAACGTTTCAACCTTTACATAATTTATACTTGTGATTTCGTTTACCTTGTAAGTTTTTATTTGTACCTGATTGCAGGCGTGGACTACAAGATTAGATATCGACTCATGCAAATTGTTATTGAGTTTGTGAAATTCTTAGTAGCAACGGGGAATTTGACCCAATGTCCAAACAGCAAGACTCACTCCTTATTATTTATTTTATTTATTTATTTATTTATTTTGGACCTCCGACAAGGAATACACTTTACATGCTAGTACATTACAAAAAATAAATTGTCTTGTGCTTCCTCAATTATGGGAGATCACAACATGAACATTACAAAAATCACAAAATATACAAAACCAATAATGACTACAAGCCAAGGCAAAGGGAAAACAATTATTAATGCAAAAAATCACAAAACAAACACACAACATACACACACGTACACACAAATACTTATTTATTCATTTTTATTTCAAAAGCAGGTAGGTACGTCAACAAATAAACACCGTTCAACTAACGTTCAGTATAAAAGATTGAACATTTTTTCCTGAATTCACCCAAACTGTTAGAAAAGATATCTATGTCCCCCGAAGGAACCGAAACAACGTTATACTTCTGAGTCATCCTAGCAATTGGTGCCTGCTTCCCTAGATTTGTTCGGGCTCGTGGAACCCTGAATAGAGGGCGAGGGTACCGTGGGATTCTATTTGGAACATTTATGCCGATTTTGCTGAGAAGGTCTGGACAGTCAATGTGACCATGGAATAACTTGTATAGGAATATAAGGTCAGCGATTGTACGACGGGACTTTAAAGATATAAGTTTGAAATATGTTAGTTTAGCCTCGTAAGTATATAAATTCCTAAGGCCAAAACGGAAACTTAGATGTCGAACTAGTCTCTTTTGGACTTGTTCTAATTTGTTAACATGTATTTGGTACATTGGGTTCCATACTGTGCTACAATATTCCAAATGACTACGTACATAGCCATTGTATAAAAGTATGACAGTGGATGGCTTTTTAAAATCTTTCGAGGACCGAAGCACAAAACCTAATGCTCGATATGCTGAGTTGGTTATGGTTATTACATGAAATCTCTGGCGAAATTTAGATCCAATATACTTCTACCTATTCCGTTGGGGATATACTTAACATAACTATACATACAATAACATAATAAAAAATAAAATATACTGAAAACACATCAAAACATGTTACGGTGTAGGGCTTTCGGCTAACTGTCTTGGGAAATGAGATAGAGAGAAAATTACGTTGACCAAGATATACCTGCAAAACAAACAAGTTTACAAATGTTTTGATGTGGTCGCCTCAGTTGATCAAGTGCAGATCAAGAAATCTTGTTTCGACTACTTCGGAGTTAAAGTATTTTTAGCCATTAATTAAGTAATGATATCTCCATTTTCAACCGACTTCAAAAAAGGAGGAGGTTCTCAATTCGACCGTATATATGTAATTTTTATTTTTTTTATGTGTGTTCGCGGATAACTTCGTCGTTTATGAACCGATTTTGATGATTCCTTTTTTAATGGAAAAGAGATATCCCAACGGTGGTACCATGATAAGGAGACAAAGATCTGATGATGGCATCCAAGAGAAATCGAGTCGAACCTTGAAGTCAGTGTTTGTTTGTTAAAATTTTTATAGCATATTATTATAACCACATTCTTATTGTCTACAAATTTATGTAAGATTTTGTTGTAAACTGTAAATGTTGATAATATTTATATTGTATGTATTTATATAATATGATAATAAGTCACACACTGCCAATCAGGGATACCAGGGTATCATACAAGTATGCCAATTTGACCTGTGAGCTGTTAAAGTGCGTCCATCGTCTTGATTCCATCGAGCTTCAGGGAGTTACGTATTCTGCCGCTTGTTGCTGACAACAACAAAAATTATTGTCAAAAACTTGGCAGTTTATAAATAGGCAATTTACGCTACTGTATTCTTGTAAAGGTATCACCAACCGATATTCGCCTTGGCTCATTTTGAAAACGCATAACTGCCGTTTACTCATTTCATCGTTTTGATAGGTTTAAGATTCGTGAATGCGGTAACAAAATACAGGAACTAAAGTCAACTGTCGTATTATTAGTGCCATTGCTCATTTACAGTTGCAATAGTTATAGCAATGCTCCTCATGCGAAGATGTTTATGTAGTCAATCGTTATAATAAAGGAAACGTATATTTTAATTATAACAAGTTTTCTTACGTGACCCCAATTACATCTTACCTAAGTCGCTTAAAATTGCCGAAAAATCAATTCACATTTGCTTTAGAAAGACCTTCGTCTACAAATACTATTTAAAGTGTACGAGCATTTGTATCAAACGATTCTTTGGGTAAGTTACTTTTAAAATCGCGATAATAATCGCGCAAAAATATTTACCAGATACAAAATTTTTCGATGAGACACGATAATTACATTTAGGTCAAAATAAAATGCTGAAGAAAATCTTTGTAAGTATATTTTGTTGTAAATGATCGTATGTTTGTATTTTCAGAATAAAATATTACATTCAATCTCAGTACATAAATTGGAAGTATACGAGTACTATACTAACACGAATATCCCTAAATGCTAACTTTATTACAGAAACATAATCAAATTCTGTAACTGCAGAAATTCGTGATTTGAGACTGTAAATAAGACTACTTTGGTGTCCCAATTCAAATCAACGCAAGTTATCAAGAAGCAAGACTATTAAATAGGTTGTTTTAGTGGCAACGCGAACATCAAGCAATACTTAAGATTTCGTCGCATCACTTGAATAATAAATAAGGGTCGGTCCGGTTACAGTCACCCAAAAACTATTTTACCTTCCGGGACTCACCAACCACACATTCGAATGTCGTAATAAACCTGAATAAAAAAGTGAATAAAATTCCACTTTGCTATTATGTAATGGATAATACGAGCAACAATACAAAACAAACTGAAGGTCGTATGTGTTGTTTATAAAGTATTAATTTAATAACAGTGTTACATACGCGAAAAACTAATGTTATAATTTTAAATGAGTTTGAGTTTGTTGATCTACATATGCATTAGACTATAACATTATGTTTGTTCAGCACAAAATATTGCGTGAATCTGCAACTAAAATTATACGAAATATACCAAGTACAAGTTTTAGAGCACAGCCTGAACTATGTTTTCTTTTATGTATGCGACTATGAGATTATCAAAGTAACTCCACTCTGCCTGATGGAAAGCATGAGCAGAATCCAAGACAAGTAGTCACCATACTCATTGCAAATGCAGACAATGCAAAAATGCAGTATGGTGAGTTGGTGACCCACACTATGGCGGCCTATTGAGCTGCTTCTGCATCATAGGGCCTCCGCGGTCTCGCACTTACAGCGAAACACGACAGCAGGAATGCTGTTATTAATGGTAAAAATTAAATGTACTAATGTAATCTATACTACGAGTAATCTATACTAATATGTATTATAAACGATAAACGCGAAAGTTTGTAAGTATGGATGGATGTTTGTTACTCTTTCACGCAAAAACTACTGAACGGATTTGGATAAAACTTTACAGTAATATAGCGTATAGATATACATTAGAATAACACATAGGTTACTATTTGCCACGATAACCGACATATACGCGGGCGGAGCCAGGGGCAACCACTAGTACATAATAATAGGGCAATATTTTTATTTTTGCTTTCATTGTAATATAATTTCATGTAGAATAGACCACTTACTTATTTCAACCAATCGCCGTCCACAGATGAACGTAGGTAGAATGTAGAATAAACCACGAGTATACAAAATTAAATACCTACTATAATTTATTGTCAAAAATTGCGGTTTTAAACTGTCAGTTTAAATATTCGCGCGAAAACCACCTTGTCTGACTTTATCCATGTTTGTTCCTCGCCTATTCATGCTGGTTTTCGCAGTTGCTTATAGTTGTTAATCTCGTGATATTTTTTGAATAAATAGATGGATGCATCAAGCTACTATAAATTTGGACTATACATCAACATCAGTTAAAGATGCCACTAATATTCCGAAAAAAGCCGCGACCATAGCAATAGGGCAGCAGCATTTTTACACCCACTAGGATACAGATTTTAGTTGTATCTAGCTTTAACCCGCGGTTCCGCCCACGTCTATTTCGGTTATCAGTAGACAGACAGACAGAGTTATTTTCGAATTTATAATATTAGTATGGATGAACTAAGATGAATTTTATGTTATGTTTATGGTGTTTTGACTAAAGTTTTTTAACTTTATTGATGAACTAGCTGAACCCCGCGGTGTTACCCGCGGTTATTGTCGTACCGTGGGTAACGCCGCGGGGATAAGCTAGTTTAAAAAAAGTACTCTACTCCTTATATGATCAACTATCTGCCAGTGAAAGTCCCGTTAAAATCGGTCCAGCCGTTCCAGAGATTAGCCGGAACAAACAGACAGACAGATAAAAATTGCAAAAAATGTTATTTTTACCCGACTACAACAAAGCCAAAGGAGGGTTATGATTTTGACAGGCTATGTATGTATGTATGTATGTTCATAGCTCCTTAACTAGGTACTTATTAGAACTGTACAAATGAGGTATCGTTAGAAGCGTCTTGATTGTCCGCTGGTTCTAGGCTATATGGCGTCTCACTGAATCTAATGTGGCGCCCTCTAGCGGTTATAAAGTACTGTGTTAAAAAAATAATTTGAGATAATCATGCCGTGTTTGGTATCATTGGAAAGGGCGTTACTTCTACATTTCAAAAAAAATAATATTATTAGCATTTGCTCGTGACTTTGGCCGTATTTATTCGTTAAGTGTGATATATCTATAGTATGCTTGTTTGTTCCCTCATTCTTTCTAAACTACTAGTCAGAATAAGACAAATGAGGTATCGTTAGAAGCGTCTTGATCGTCCGCTGGTTATAAGCTATATGACGTGTCACTGAATCTAATGTGACGCCTTCTAGCCGACATAAAGTACTGTATTAAAAAATAAATTTGAGATAAATATGCCGTGTTTGGTATCATTTAAAAGGGCGTTACTTGTACATTTCAAAAATATATATATATATTATTAGCATTTCCTCGTGACTTTGTCCGTATTTATTCGATAATTGTGATGTTTCTATGGTACCTATCTATACTAATATTATAAAGCTGCAGAGTTTGTTTGTTTGAACGCGCTAATCTCAGGAACTACTGGTCCGATTTGAAAAATTCTTTCAGTGTTGGATAGTCCATTTATCGAGGAAGGCTATATTTTGTTTTAAAAAAAAAAGGGATCCGTAAGAAAATTGATATTTTGTAACCCAAGGTGTGAAATCGAAAATCTATTTTTGCGTGCGCTGTAATAACTATTGACAATAGAACAAAATAATGTTTTACGGGTTTGTAGGTCCCATTAAGATCTACAAAAAAGTCCGCGAGAGCATATATCTAACTGTCATGGTTTAGTCACAATAACCGCTTTTGTGTTCAAAAAAATTATTAAATCGTCTGAAGAAAGAAACTACGTTAAATGTGTATCGTAATATTGATTCTTATCCAAATTAAGCATTATGTTATCAAGGGTATTTATGTAGAAGTAAAATACTTTTTGTTTCATCCCAATCGGACATTTCGTTAAGAAGTTATCACGAGTATAAGACGCTAAGAGTTGGTACCTAACAATGAGTTATTTGCCAAAGAGTTTTATCAACATAATACCTAATATTAATCTATATCCAAATAAATGTGTTGTTGATTATGAGTATTATACTTTGTCCATTCGTTTATTTTCTTTTCTCACGCTCATGCCTATAAATTACCATTTTTTTTTTCGGAATTATGTACTACAGTAATATCGTACTTTATTGACGGTGACGGTACTTTAGTGAAGTGGTCTGTGCATAACAAATAACCACAGACTATAGAACAGTACTTGAAATACGATAAATCGATCATATGATAAAAATAATTTGACTTCATGTAAGTATTTTTTCTGTAAATTTAGTAAAAAAAGGAAATAAAAATAATATCTATGACTCCAAGATTGACTTTTTGCAAGGAATTAAGTCGAAATCTTGGAATTTAGGATCAAACCAAGAGTAAAGAACAATAACTCTGTTCATTCATCCAATTTACTGATTTATTATTTATATTTTTGTTTATTTCTTACATAATATAAAAAAACTAATAAAGGAATAATTAATATTTCAACAAAAAATATTTAATTACTTAAATCGATTGAAAGTTCTTCATAAATAAAATCGCTATTCGTTTCAAATCGAATCGGTAATGCTTGAGGGTGTCACTAATTTCAAAATTTCTTGAACTGTCAAAAAGAAAATAAAGAAATGGACAGAGTATAGATCTTAGAAGAGTATAATAAATACATCTATACTAATATATAAAGCTGAAGAGTTTGTTTGTTTGTTTAAACGCGCTAATCTCAGGAACTACTGGTCCAATTTGAAAAATTCTTTCAGAGTTATATAGCCCATTTATCGACGAAGGCTATAGGCTATATATCATCACGCTAAGACCAATAGGACCGGAGCACCAATGAAGAATGTTTCAAAAACGGGTGAAATTTATTACGCTACGGGCAACAGATTCTAGGTACCTAGCACACATTATAATACTACTATTTAAATGAATAAAGAATTAGGTATAGGCAATTTATGAAGAACCAGTTTATTTTACGCTTTTAAGTGTTTTTTTGGCAGAGAGTTTTCGGTGGATGTTTTTTTGGTATATGTACCGTGTATACATACATGACATATACATTTAGTAAAAAGCGGTTATATACACACATCAAAAGTGTCTAGGGATCAAGCATTTTTATGCGGATTTCTTGAGATTGAGATGTGGCTTTGGCCCTGGCCTGCTCAGTCGCCAGACTTGAACCCGATTGAGCATGCATGGGATATGCTACAGAGAAGAGCTCTGCCGAATATGGAGGGTATCCAGTCGCAAGAAGACCTTTTTTTGTTGTTGCAACGAACATGGGCGGCCATTCCACAGCGTGATTTGGATGAACTCATTTTGAGTATGCCAAACCGATGTTCTTGTGTTAGTGTTCGCGGTAGAAACACGGATTATTAATTGTTTAAGTTACCTAATAAAATTTTAAAGAAAACTGTTATTTCAGTCTTTTTTTCGAACTTTAATGTTAGTGGTTCAAATGTCAAAAATCCTTTTATTAGGAAAATGGCAAATTTCTTTATTAATGCAAAGGTGACTTGGTTTATCGTTACTGTGACAAACGAAAACACTTTATTTGATGAATCCTTAAAGAAAATTTTAATTAATATCAATCAGGAGAAAAGTTATTGCGAAAATATATGTTGATCCCTAGACACTTTTGATGTGTGTATTACAAACAGAAAATACAATTTTATTTATTTGTATAGATTGTATTAAGTATATTATATATATTATAATATGGATATTTAAATATTACTTTTTAAAATAACCTTAATTCTGTATCTTCAAAATCTGCACAGTTTTC
Source organism: Diaphora mendica (assembly GCA_949125395.1). Taxonomy (NCBI): domain Eukaryota; kingdom Metazoa; phylum Arthropoda; class Insecta; order Lepidoptera; family Erebidae; genus Diaphora; species Diaphora mendica. The sequence goes on from OX421318.1 coordinate 15,998,054, forward strand.
GCATTATTATGATGGTTCCCACACGATAACCTTCTTTACGTACTTTACGCTCCGGAGTAACTCTACTTTTTAACCGACTTCCAAAAAGGAGGAGGTTCTATGTTCCACAGTATGTATTTTTTTTTTTTTTTTATGTATGTTCACCGATTACTCCGTCAATTCTGGACCGATTTTGAAAATTATTTTTTTATTCGAAAGGGTATGCTCCAGAAGTGGTCCCATTGCCACCATCATGGGCGTAGCCACGGTGGGGCAGGGTGGGGCGCTTGCCCCACCCTGGCTCTGACCTGTAAGGTACCTTTTTTACGCGTGGAAACCCCACGGGCCGTCTCCCCAACGAGGTTTGCGGTGGGGTGAGTTTCAGAGTCGGACCGACTTAAACCACACGGTGTGCACTCTGAGCCTGAGAAGGGAGGGATCCGGGAACTGATGTTATTAATAAATCCGGACCCCTCCCAGCACTTGCCCGCACTGAAGCGGGCACCGTCTGCTGATGCACTTTTCAAATTAGGCAACGTACGGCACACTCGTACTTCGTCGCCTCGCGGCTGGCCACTTAAATGAATGGAGGGGAAAACCCTAAAAAAAGTCTCAGGGCAGAATTAGGGGCTTGTAAGTGTGCCTCCGCTGCCCGGTTCACCGGTAGCGTATTGAGTCCGAGGGGAGGTTGACCTCCCGAGCCCTCTCCGCCGACTGCTTTTGGACCGACCGCGGTAAAACAGCTAACGCCACTGGCCATGGAGGGTATGACAGCCGGTAGCGAGAGATCTCCTCCGATGACTGCAGTGAGTGCCCGACGCTACGTCGCCCAGGTGGTGAAAACCACTAGCGTGTGCTGGGCCGAGTCCTCACTGCAATCGCAGTGGTGACTGGTGGGACTCAGTTCCTTCCTAGCGACCAAGTGCGAGTACTTCACGATGCATCCGTGCCCGGCAAGGACCTGCGTCAGTCGGAAAGTAAGGGTCCCGTGCTGCTGCCCTGCCCACTCGAGGATGACCTAAAGGAGGAGGAGGATGCTGGAGAGCTTCCACGGCCCACGGATGGAGTCTCTAGCCGGGATGACCAGCGAAACATTGTGGCTCGACGAGCGGCTTCACGCCACGCGCTTATCTCTTCGGGCGGAGGGTGAAAGCCGTTCTCTGCCCGGAAGTCAGTCGTCCGCCGACAAACTTCAGCGAGCACTTCCGCCTCCAAATCCCACGGGGAAGTTCTGGCCAAGGCGCACGCCGCCTCGATCGACATGGTGCGGTAACCACGTATGCCTCTAACAGCCAATATCCTCTGGGGACACCAGAGGCGCGTCCTATTCAGGGCGGTCAGAGCCGCTACACAGACCGGTGCACCATACAGCGCTATCGACTGGACAACCCCCATGTAGAGCCGTCTTGTTGCGACGTTGGCTCCATCTAAATTGCGCATAAGTCGCCCAAGCTGTCGGAATTGATCGTTGAAGAGCCAGCTACCGTCGACGAACAGGCCCAGATACTTCACCTGGGCCTGAACCGGTAAGAGGACCGAGTTGACTACGATAGAGGCGCTGGGGGTCGGACCACGACGGGGCCATGGAACATCAGGGCCTCGGTCTTATCTAGGGCCAACCGTAGGCCCAGTGCTCAACCACCAAAGAGACACCCATAGTGACCAAAAGGCGCGCCGACTTTTGGAAGTTTGACCCCCGAGCCGTGACCAAGTGTCATTGGTAGCGAATTACGCCTAGCCTTGAGGGGGAAGATGACTTCGAAGGACCCAGTCGTACCCCGCGTTCTAAGGACAGACCCCTGCGGAACACCGCACGACAGTGTTCGCCGTCTCAAGACGACCTCTCGGTCCTCGTACAAGATAGTATGCTCCTCTAAATAGTCTGCCACTAGCCGCCTCAGGTACTCTGGCGCGCTGGTGAATGGTAGACTATTGATTGCATTGGCGATGTCGAATGACACCATCAACAGCACACCACCACAGCCCACTGCCTCTTCGGTCACAACCCTCAGGCGCAACATGACATCGATCGTCGAACGCCCCTCTAGGGATGCGAATTGAGCGTCCGACAGATATGGTCCTACCTCACAGAGGTGCCGAACGATACGGACAGTATCCTTTCAAACAATTTGCCTGCCTCGTCTAACAACACGATGGGCCTATAAGCCGCGACCGAATCGGTAGGGGTAAGACCGCGGGGATAGTTACATATTATTTTAGACTGCTGCCCCACCCTGGGCCCATGGCTGGCTACGCCCATGGCCACCATATCAGGATCTGATGATGGGATCCCAGAGAAATCGAGGGAAACCCTCATTTTTTATAGGCACATACTATGTTTTTCGTATATTTTCTGAAGTTACACCCGTATTTGCATCTGGTAGTCATCATTTTATGATGCTGAGCTGATGATGTAAGGTACAACTCCTTTTTTTTTTTTTTATAGAGGCCTATGTGACCTCGCAGCTTTTCCCCGTCCATGAAGACAGGACCTTGTCATTCTAGGATATTTAATTCAGCTTTTATTTAATTTGGTTTATTGGGTGAAATTCCCGTTTAATATATATTTTATTTTACGAGTGTTTTTACAAACTTTATATTTATCTTGAATATCGTTATATTATACACAGTTACTTACTTTTAATTCTTATTTATTTCTTTATAGTTCTAGTATCTATCTTTCTTATAGAAATTTAATGTCTATCTTAGCCATTATTGTTTTGTACACAGTTACTTTTTCTTTAAGTCTTTTATTTTTCTTACTTCTAAGTTCTATTTATTTTCTAATACTTTAGTTATTTGCGGTTTGCAATTTGGTTTTCCATTCCATTTGTCTCATGTTTTCAATTTAGTTTTTTATAACTTCCTTTGATTCTAATTTGTCTAGATCTTTTAGTTGACTTTTTTTATAAGTATATTTTTATGACTAGGTGTAATTACGTTTTCTGTCTCCATTTATAATTTTTCAGTGTCGCAGTATTCGATTTTTGTCTCTCCAAGACGTCCCATTCGGTTGTTGTGTTCCAACGTGTATATCGAAGTATTTATGACTTTGTGTATCTGTTTAATGTGCGTGTCTAGTGTTTTATGTACGTGTTTTGCTTTATCCTAATTCATATAGTCCTGTTTCTTTCCTTCCTGTCAACAATCTGTACATATCTCAGATATATGCAATTGTTGCCACCTCTATTATGAATTAGTACATTCCTGTTTTGTTTGTTATCGTGTACGTGTCAATGTTTGTGTGCGTGTTTGATATATTCTTATATCTTTATTATATATTTCCTATATCAGTGTATGTGTGTGTTCTGTGTCGTGTATGTGCGTGAGTGAATGAGTCATAAATACGATGTTGTTTGCCTAGCTAGGTAGTCCCATTTAGAGCGTGTTGGGCATTCGGCACTAAAGGCGTTGTGGCCGACGCTCTGCAGTCCAGAGCGCGAGCAGTTGCAGCACCGCGGTTCGGCTCCCGTTTTATACTCAGGGCATTCCCCGCGCAAATGCGGGCCTCCGCAGTGGCTGCACCTTCCTATCCAAAGTGCTTGAGGTCTGTGCATATAAGCAGCTTTCAGAATTCACTTACAGACGTCTGTTCTGATTTCTGAGGACTTTTTATTTTTTATTCTGTAATTTCTGAGGTCTTTTTATTTTGTCTGCCACTGCCTAACCATACAACTAGATAAGAAATATTTAAAGTAACGGAAGAATATTTCGATGAACATAATTTGGAATGGAGCAATGACCTATTTATGTGAATTATGATTTTTAACTCTTACCACAATAAAAACAAAAAAAGGGAACACCTCAAGATGATCGACGAAGAGATGAGACCGTCTATGCTCAATTAAACTGTAAAATAAAATTATAGTTTTGTTGACTAATAAAAATCATTTTTTTATTACTTACTTAAGAAATATTTTTTAATTTATGGTGTACCTCCAAAAATTTTTATCTCCCTAGATGTACCTACCTTAAACCCAAAAATTTTGCGGAACACTGTATTAGAACACGTTCCTTCCGTTTTAAGTACTTTTAATTCGTTATTATTGTAGAAAATCAATATAAAATAAAAACTTTGCATTGGCCTTTCTCTAATATTTTTCTTACATTTTAGTCACAAAATATTGATAATATTATATTTGCATCTTCCCTATTACCTACAATGTAAAAGTAAATTCAAGTAAATATTCTATATATTATAAATATATTATTTGCAATTACATTTTAAAAAAACCTTAGACCTTGGATAAAACATTAAATTGTATTACGACGCGCGACGTTGATAATTTAAGAATAACAATGGAGATTTATTTATATGTATGTACATGTACTGTACACCATACTTCCTGTAACAAGCATACATGACGAAAATATCATTTAATTTACTATTGTAGTCGGACATCGGTTACTCTAAACATACATGTTTATCATGGAAAATCATTCTTTCACAATCGTTTCCGATAAATTAGGTTCAATGGAACTACTCCCATAGAACGTGACCTGTTACCTACATACGAGTCGAGTAAGTTCATCATTAGTTCATTACGCAGCGTACTGGTCGTTCTTTCTTACGTTATGTATTGTATCGGTTATTGTGAAATCACTCCGAGAAAAATGAAAGCATTGAACTCTGTCGCGTCTCCAGCTTTCTTGACTGTATTTACCCGCGGCGTAGTGGTTTATTATTAATAACCTCCATTCAAGAGGTTCCTGCAATAGCTACTTCCTGCCGCGTGTACAGCTTTTATGATGATGTTTACCGCCGACTCCTGTATTCCCGCACGTCGTCGCTAAGGTTTCACTAAGGAACACATACTTTAAAGAAGCTGGCATATTTATTTTCGAGTACAACCAACAGCTAGGTCAGCTATTTTAATTTACGAAAAAGAATGTTCGATAAAATAGAGCATGTTAGCTACCCAGTACTTTTAGAACGTGTAATCAATTTTAACAATGTCTAAATGTAGCATGTTCTATAAAGTAGGGCTGATAAAACTGCTAGATGTGCGTATGGTCGAAAGCCAATTTACATAATTTGCTGTTGATTCAGACTATTTTATTTCAATAAGAAATTCTACTTAAAGATAACAATGACTCGCTTATTCCTGTTACTACAATCGTTCACAATGATAAATAAAAATACCCTGATTAATTTCTGGTGAAACAAATGAGTAAATACACACATCAAAAGTGTCTAGGGATCAAGCATTTTTATGCGGATTTCTTGAGATTGAGATGTGGCTTTGGCCCTGGCCTGCTCAGTCGCCAGACTTGAACCCGATTGAGCATGCATGGGATATGCTACAGAGAAGAGCTCTGCCGAATATGGAGGGTATCCAGTCGCAAGAAGACCTTTTTTTGTTGTTGCAACGAACATGGGCGGCCATTTCACAGCGTGTTTGGATGAACTCATTTTGAGTATGCCAAACCGATGTTCTTGTGTTGTTAGTGTTCGCGGTAGAAACACGGATTATTAATTGTTTAAGTTACCTAATAAAATTTTAAAGAAAACTGTTATTTCAGTCTTTTTTTCGAACTTTAATGTTAGTGGTTCAAATGTCAAAAATCCTTTTATTAGGAAAATGGCAAATTTCTTTATTAATGCAAAGGTGACTTGGTTTATCGTTACTGTGACAAACGAAAACACTTTATTTGATGAATCCTTAAAGAAAATTTTAATTAATATCAATCAGGAGAAAAGTTATTGCAAAAATATATGTTGATCCCTAGATACATATGTTGATCCCTAGATACTTTTGATGTGTGTAGTAATAAATCAGTAAGTTCTTTGAGAGTTCATTAAATTTCCGAAATAAAAATATGATAGACGAATAGATCTCTGTAACCTATTACACTTTCTTTTTGAATTTTTGGATCTAAAGTTCTTCAAAGGGATTTGAAACTATCTGACTGTGTATATATCACTCAGAAATATATAGTCAATTGATAAATCATGATTTGCTTTAAAATTGTAAGGGAAAAACCTGTTTAATTTATAACTGTCTCAAAATAACATATTTAAGTTAAACTTTCAATTGACGACGCCATTCTGAAAGCATTTGATGCGCAAGGGCTCACGAATAAAGAAATAGCTGAGAATTTTGCAAATGGTTTCGACAAATCTATTAAAACTATCATCCCGAAGTGCAGTGTTTCATTGTTAAATACAAGAGATTATTATGGACAAACTAACTCGAGTGTACTATTCCAAAAAGCTACAACTACCAAAATTCACAAAATCATAAAAACTCTAAATTCAAATAAGGCACCAGGTATTGATAACATTAAAGCTGCAGATATTAAATACATAGGGGATGACATCTCAATCGCTATATCCAACTTAATAAATAGTAGTGTAAAATCTGGTCTTTATCCGGATGAGTTAAAAAAAGGATGTGTAAGACCTGTATTTAAAAAGGGAAAACGAAATGACTACTTGAACTATCGTCCTATAACACTTCTCCCTACTATAGATAAAATAGTTGAGAAATTTGTCGCTGATCAAATGCAAAGTTTTTACCAAAAGCACGATATAATATACAGAAATCAGTTTGGATTCCAAAAGGGGAAAGGAACTAATGATTTACTGTCTGCATTTACAGATGAGGTCAATACACACCTAGATTCGCGGAAAATAGTACTGGCTCTCTTCATAGACTTTTCCCGTGCATTCGATGTTTTGGACCATAAAAAATTAATAAATAGAATAGGTAACTGTGGCATAGGGGGGCCTTTATTGGCCTGGTGTCAAAACTATCTTACAGGCCGCAGTTTTTCAGTAAAAATAAAAAACGTGCTTAGTAATACAATCTCAGCCACGGAAGGCACTGCCCAGGGATCGGTCTTAGGTCCACTACATTTTCTATCTTATGTGAACGATATGCACAACTGCATCACGAAGGGTACTTGCTATCAGTTTGCTGATGACACCTGCATTGTAGTGGCTGACAAGGACCCTCTAAAGGCACTTGCAAAGTTACAGACAGATTTTGATACCTTGCTGAGATGGTGCCATGATGCGGGACTGGTAATAAATTCGAACAAAACTAAACTGCTAGTTATTAAATCACCGTATCAACGGCAAACTATCACATCTGCATTAATTGCTCACACCCACAGCTGCCTGCATAAATTCCGAAAAGATGCGTATAACTGTCCATCCATAGAAATTGTCACGTCACATACTTACCTTGGTCTAGTAATAGACAGTCAATTCAACTGGGGAAAACATATTGAACATGTTTGTAATAAGCTGCGGCAATTCTTAGCCAACATTATTATCCTTAAAAATAGAATTCCATTTAAAATCAAAATTATGTTGTATCATTCATTAGTAGAATCTTATATCCAGTACGGTCTTAGTAGCTATGGCCGAACCTATAAAAGTTATCTTAACAAAATCTACCAGCTACAATTGAAAATACTAAAGACAATTGTATCCCCAAAGATCAAATTATTATTTTATAACGACGAAATTAGCCTGTTTAAGCATTGTAACTTATTACCTGTCCAAAGTAAATTTAACTTTACCATTTTAAAAGAAAACTTTTTCAATAGCAAACTAAAAATTGACACAGAACATGCTGTGTATACTAGAGCGGCGGCTCAAAACCGGTTGTGTACAGTGCGGGCGAACAACAAGTACGGCGAAAGAACTACTACCTACATAATCCCTCGCCTCATAAACAAGCTACCGCCGGATTTAGTTAATAAAATTACTCAGAGTAACATTAAAATTAAATTAAAGGTATTTTTCTTGGACAGCAGTTCTAATCTTTTTAGATATAATTGATCCTATTTGGGAGGCATGTATCTGGCTCTCGTGTTGATATAATACGCTTAATGATTGTGTAAAAACATTGTAATTATATTTATACAATACCGAATAACTGTGTAACACAACACAAACCCTAGAGGTTTATCGTGTTATGTATCTTATTTAAGTCCTGTATTATTGTTTATATGATAAATAAAAGAAAAAAAAAAAAAAAAAGTGTATTCACACTAAAAATCTTTAAGGTTTTATTAATGTACTTAAATTGAACATGACACCCAGATTTCTCTTGCTTCATTAAACTGACATGAAGAAATATATTATTATATTTTATTTAAAAATCCTTAAAGCAAGTAAATAAATATCTAGTTATTAATTGATGAACGACGTGAAATGTTACTTAATATGCTACGAGAATTAACTCTATAGACTAATAATTTAAAGCTTAAGAGTTTGTTCGGTTGAACGCGCTTATCTCAGAAGTGCTGGTCCGATTTCAGTTTATTTGGAATTATTTCAGTGTTAGATAGCCCAGTTATCAAGGAAGGCAATAGGCCAAAAAAATCTTAACGCTCCGACCAAAAGTTACCGACTATCAATGAAATATATCGCAAAAACGGGGAATTATTCCTTTTGAGCGCTTCCATTGCGTGCATAGCGTGAACGGTTAAAATTTCGCAAAAATATGTAGCAAAGAATTATTCCCCTTTAAAAGTTCTAAAAAAAATCCGCACTAGCATTATGTCTATCTTTTACGCTTGGCTCACAATAAACTTTATTATGGTGAACAAAGAACACGCTTGATAACATACGCTACGGGCTATAGGAGACGCAGACAAGTTTACGTCGGTCAGCTAGTAAGCAATAATCACGCGAGTGAAGCCGCTGACAATAACTAGTATGTACATACTTTCCACTTGAAACAATTGTATGTACAAGAGGTTTCAGGACTATTCAGAAACAACGAATCTAAAAACTTCTGCCGACATCAGGACTATTCAGAAACAACGAATCTAAAAACTTCTGCTGACATATTTTGATCCGTGCGGAAAAAAATACAGTTTTGGCTTCAGTATCGATTATAGAGAGCCCTCCAAAAATTTTTTTTCAAAATATATTTAATGTACAGAATTGGACCTGTTACATTTTTATTATAAGTTTTTAGATTATTTAACGCATTCCTGATCGCCTACGGTGGAAAGGTGCCCATTAGACTTGCAGCATTAAATGGCATGTGTGAATTTATAAAAATATTTTATTGATATTATTATTAGTCATCGTCAATAATTTTAGATCTTATTACTATATATAAGTACATATATAAATATATTTATGGACGTATACGATAAATACTATATTTCAGATAATCTCCGTCTCACTTTCTTTACGATTTCCATTAATCTGTAATGAATATTACATTCAAGTAAACCATATTTTAATAAGAAGAATCTTAAACAATGGGTCAACTGTTTATTTGGATGCGCGTTGTAGTGATCTGTCGTAGATCTATAATACTACTGAAGAGCTACTGGTGAATACATAAGACTAATGAATCTACTATCTTATCAAATACTTGAGGTCATCAGCCAACTTAGTCAACGTCTTCATCAATAGTTCTGTTAAAAATCTAAATATGTAAAAATAAACACAATTACGATCGGTTACCGATAGACATAAAAACAAAATGCAATAAATAAAATAAAAAAAACATACGAGGAGATTAAATCTATTGACGTCGTAATGACTGTAGCTATGTTAAAGAATAGGTAATATACCTAATGCGTTTTATTAAAATACTAGCTGGGCTCCGCGGTGTTACCCGTGGTCATTGTTGTACCTTTACAACAACGACCGCGGGTAACACCGCGGCCGAAACTAGTCTATAAAAAAGTAGTACTCAGTTACTCCCTTATATCAACAGCTATCTGCCTGTGAAAGTCCCGTCAAAATCGGTCTATCCCTTCCAGTGATTAGTCGGAACAAACCGAAAGACTTTTTTTTAATTGTTTTTTTTTATGTAAGGTATTGTATAGATACGGGATCAAGATGATTTGATATAATAAATGAATAAATACTAGTCTCGGTTACACATATGTAGCTACGTAATAATTATGAAAAGGTGTATGTAATACCGACGCACTCACGAGCGCGTGCCCATGAATGCATTTCTAAAACAGCTTGTGTCTAGATCCTTCAAAGACTCAAGTTTTCCACTCCTGTTGTACGCCTTGCCATTAGGCTCAATGTTGCTAAGAATTTTAAAACCAAAGTCACTATAGCAATTATTTCAAAATCAGTTACGGTACTAATAAAACTAAATTCCCGTCGTGGTGGTATTGTGCCGACTTTTTTTGTTGTAGTTTCACACGTTTAAATGATACTTTCAAGTAAGGACGCCTAATCTTTTAATTAAACCGATACTTTTAACGTAATAATGAATCGTAACACATTAGAATGATTGGCGAAGTAAACGGAATTCCGGTTTGATCTTTCCTAGATCGTATTATTGATGAAGGATACTAATTTTTATATTTACCAAACTTTTACGAAATGTCACTTTTTGAATCACTCAAGTTATAATTATACAGAGAGAAAGAGTTAAATATTCTTTCTTATCATCTCTCTGTAGGTTTAATCACTTACTTAAAAAACACTTAAAAACAATATAGACGAAGGATTTACTTGCTCTGCCTAGTTTCAAATCAGACTGCCTTGTTTGAGAGTAAGTTGAGTGAAATTTTTATTAGTGAAAGTAACATAAGTAATTGAACAAAATATCTCAGGATTTTACGAACTTTAACTCTTAATAATATAAGTAAAAAAGGAAAAAAGATAATTATAGATAAAAGTAAAGGCTACAAAAGGCTACAAAAGATGACATTATGGAAAGCTAAAAATGATTTATTATCAGGTAGTGTACCGCGATCAAAACTAATATTACCTATTTACTTACGAATACGTAGGTACATAAACAAACATTGTTTATACAAAAAATGGTAATTATATGCAGAGCGATTGTTAAGTTCTCTACATTTAAGATACAATCCAAACCAGAATATTCTATAATTTACACAAAAGTACAATTAAGTAGTTGAATTTTTTAATGACATGATGATGTAATGTCATGGGTGCTTGCGTTTCGCGTGTGTGTAGAATAGAACATGAACCATAAAATCCTAACTTTTTAACTGAAAAGTAACTTGATTGGCTTTTTTTTTTCATATTAGGTATGTTGTTGAAAGGATATGACTAATATATCAATAGTTATACTAGTAGGTTATTTTAAATCAAAAGTTCAAAACTCATGTGATAAAACTATCCGGTCCATGTCGAAATTGTATTAGAGAAAATCGCAAATTAAAAGTAACGATTTTTTAACCGACTTCAAAAAAAGGAGGAGGTTTCTCAATTCGACCGTATATATATATATATATTTTATGTGTGGTCGGAGATAACTTCGTCGTTTATGAACCGATTTTGATGACTCTTTTTTTAATGGAAAGTAGATGTCCCGACGGTGGTACCATGATAAGGAAACTAGGATCTGATGATGGCATCCCAGAGAAATCGAGGGTAACCCTCATTTTTTTCAGGTACGTACTATGTTTTTCGTATATTTTCAGAAGCTACGCCGGTATTTGCGTCTGGTAGTCATCATTTAATGATGATGAGCTGATGATGAAAGGTAAAACTCCTTAACGGTTAGGAGTTGGAGGATAAATCTTTAAATGTCATATGTGTGTATGTTACCTTTAGTCGTATTCTTTCAAGTTATTTAGGTAAGCTGATGATGGAAGGTACGACTCTTTAACGGTTAGAAGTTGGAGGATAATTCTTTCGATTTCATACGTATCTATAGACCTTTAGTTGTATACTTTTAAGTTATTTAGGTGAGCTGATGTCACAGGCGCTATGATGACTAACCCCTTAATGTATTTTGCTTAAAGTAACTCGCCTGCTTCTATTTCATCACGACATTTAAACTTGGACACGATTCCTATTGCCCCGTAGACCACGTTCTCGGTAACAGAAATCTTACATCTCAGCATAATTTTGGAAACTGATCATACTCAGTTTTAAGACTGTAGTCCTTGAGCGTGGGAATTTGTGATTGAACATCCACATTCATATTTTACATGCACACAAACGCATCGGGCACTGTTCCATGCTAACCCTGGCAACTAATAAATTTACTTTCGGTTTTTTCTTCTAGTTACATATTCATTAACTGTTCGCCTTTGAAGAATGTTTAGAATGTCCTACAAAGCACGCAATGTATCTTAGTCATATCGGAAAGCCCGCGGGCTTTAAGTAACTCGTCAACGGCCGAGAATGGGGTTCAAGTGTACTTATTCATTTTTAATTCATTTCATGGACAAATAATATATTTTTACACAGTATAAAATTAAGTCGCTCGCGCTATCTGTCAACTTAGATCTTTTACAGTAATCAACGGATTTTAATGCTATGTTATGAAATAAAATTTGTATGATATACCTAATTATGTTATATTAATGGAACATAATGTTTCTTAAAAATATAATTTTTGATGGCTTTTATTGCTCATATTGACTAAATTTTACTACATAGATCTTACTTACTTACGTACTTTTTTCACTTTTTGACAAAAAACGACGCTGAAAAAGTATGAAACAAGTTTTGAAAAGCCGTAGTCACGTGCTTTTAAGAGTTATGGTATGTTTCTATTTTATTTTAAGTTTTTACTTTTTTTTATTTAAAATGTTTTGGTGTAGTGATAATAATAATTTATATGCAAAGTATATTTTAAATACGTGACATAGAAATATAAAAAAAAATTGAATAAATACGAACAAAGTCACCAGCAAATGCTAATAATACCTATATATATATTTGAAATGCACAAGTAACACCCTGTCCGATGATACCAAACACGGCATATTTATGTCAAATTCATTTTTTAATACAGTACTTTATGTCAGCTAGAGGGTGCCACATTAAATTGAGTGACGCGTCATATAGCCTATAAGCAGCGGACAATCAAGACACTTCTAACGATACCTCATTTATCCAGTTCTAATTAGTAGTTAAGGAGCTATGAGGGAACAGATGAACATACATACATAGCCTGTCAAAATCATAACCCTCCTTTGGCTTTGCCGTGGTCGGGTAAAAAAATAAAAAAATACAGTTAATTTATAAACTCCTTCTTTTTTTAAGACGGTTAAAAAACAAACTATTTGTCTTAAAATTAATATTAAGAGTGTAAAACTTTGAAATGGAAACTTCCTTAAATATATAATACTAGCTTTTACACGGGGCTTCGCCCACACAGATTTTCATCCCCTGATTTACCCCCTGAGGGGTGGAATTTCAAAAATTCCTTTCTTAGTGCTCACTTACGTTATATAAAGAACCTACATGCAAAATTTCAGGATTCTAACTTCAGCGGTTCGGGCTGTGCGTCGATCTCTGGGTATGTCAGTCAGTCAGTCAGTCACCTTCCTCTTTTATTTATATAGATTACAGATATCAGATAATGTAAGGGATAGGGCATCTATTGTTTTACAATTCACCAATTGATTAAATTCGAACTTAAGGGATGAATAATAATGGAAATGACGTAAAGTGTAGATGGGACCATTTTTTTACAATTTTTCTGTCTGTCTGTTTGTTTGTGCCGGCTAATCTCTGGAACGGCTGGAGCGATTTTGACGGGATTTTTACTGATAGGTAGCTGATGGTATAAGGAGTAACCGCGGTTGGTGTAGTATCGCGGGTAAGACCGTGGGGCTCAGCTAGTTTTTTTTTCAAAAAGACAACTTCCGTATATATCGAATAAATCCTGTGTCGCGGGGGACTTTACAAACATACATGAAACGGACACAATGGACACCCAGACTCGGAACAACAATTCGTGGATCACACAGTGTTGTCCCATGTGGAATTTGAACCCACAAAACCTGATACAGTAGGAAGCGGCGAGGCAACCGCTTAAACCACCAGACCAACCATGCAGTCAAAAATAAAACTGTAATTTTAAGGTCTTTCATTATTTCAGTAGTAGTTAATCAATTCTAACAGAAATCATTAAAAAAAAATTTTTAAAAACAATTTCTCAAAGTGTCTCGGTCTGTCAAAGTGTATTCAAAGTACTCGTCACGACAAATCAAACGACTCCAAACTCGATAGGTTCCGTCGTTACAAAGTTCCTATGACCACTTTCCAGCTTCAACATCAGATCAGCTCCATGTCATCATAATATAGCATTGTCACGCTATATACATATGCCTACAAAAATTCAACACAATCGGTTGAAGATATCTGCAAAATTGAGTTGCAAGATTCCGTCTTAACAAATAAAGTTAGATATATACATACATAGCAAGTTAAAAAAAACATAAAAATAAGTTCTGTGTTAATAAAAAATACTAATATTTTTCTTTGAAATTATTCTTTAAAAAAAATTAAATTAAATTCAAGAATACAAATTAACAGTTACAATTCGACACTCACTGGCAACCCACCCTAAAACTTGTCATTTACGTATTATGGAGCTCAGTGCGAACTACAAACGGACGTAGTGTCACCTTGAATATTCGGCGGGCACTGAATTTTTTGAGCGCGATAAAACTTATTTATTGCAATTTACGGGAGACGATATCTACGTACTAAAATGTATGGAACTTTTATCGCTAAAAATGAATGATGTTTAGCCTTATATTATGGCTTTTTGGTGAGGATTAATAAAAAACTAAGGCGGTATCTTTTCTCCATACTTTTTTCTCGCGAAATAAGAAAAAAACATTTAAAATAGAGCACGAAATAGGACAGAGTGTGCTAATTAAAAAGGTCGATTTCGATGATTTTGATCTTTGTTAAGGCTTTTTTTCACAAAAATAAAGAATTATTTTATAAATGTCACTCGGTAGATTGGTAGACTGATTTATTAAACTACTGAGATTTTTTTTTTAGTGTCAAATATGAATTGAGTTGTTTGTGTTTTGCAAAACTGCAAGTGCCTTTTCGCGCGTTTTTAGGGACGCGCCCCTTAATACGTGTTCAAACCACTAAAGTTATTCGCATCAGCAGAAATTATATGAAATAGTTCAACTTACTGATAACCTATGATTGTTTGCACTAAAAATGGAAAAATAAAAACTTTTTATAAAAAAAAAAACCGACTTCCAAAAAACCATCCGACGAAAACTCCCTGCCAAAAAACACTAAAAAGCGTAAAATAAACTAGCTCTTCATAAATTGCTATGTGCCAATTCTTGTCTATTCCTAATTCTTTATTCATTTAAATAGTAGTGTTATTGTGTATGCTAGGTACCTAAAATCTGTTTGAAGTCGGCGCCAAGCCAAAATGTAATAGGAGGTACCGCACTCGCCGCTGCCGGATAGCTAGCATAAAACAACCCAAGCGAGCAGACACGCGCGGGCTGACGCGACGTCGTTGATGGTCGTCTCGAAATAAAGCGAGTGTGGTAACTACTATTACATTTGGCTTGGCGACGACTTCAAACAGATTTTAGGTACCTAGCATACACAATAACACTACTATTTAAATGAATAAAGAATTAGGTATAGACAAGAATTGGCACATAGCAATTTATGAAGAGCCAGTTTATTTTACGCTTTTTAGTGTTTTTTGGCAATGAGTTTTCGTCGGATGGTTTTTTGGAAGTCGGTTTTTTTTTTATATAAAAAGTTTTTATTAAAAGATTCAGATTCGACATCTCCACTTTCAAGTAATATTTTCATTTATTTCTCATCCAAATAATACCAGTAGTTAAGTTAACAAGCTGCCTCAGTATTAACAAGCTTATGGGGTCTGACGTTAATTCATCACTGAATATTTTAGATCCACTTTAACTTGACAAAGTTCATTAAAGTCTTTGATTGAGAGCCTCCACAGCAAGTTAGGCTCCTGAATTCATGCTAATAATTACGATGGTTAAATACGTATTACATTGTTATTTGCCTTGTAACATGGTTTATAAACTGATACTAGGTATGTCTCTGAAGTTTAAATATTTAATGTAGCAGTTAACTAGTTACGGTTACATTTCGCCTTGATCACAAAATAAAAAATCCAGATTACTGCAAGAGTCACAAGTTGGTTTTGGCCCTATGAGCTCTCTCCTTCTCCTAAAAAACAGTGAGGGGGGAACCCTTGTAGCTGTGGTAACCGCCGGAAACAGGGGGTACCAAGGAGCACATAATCTCACGCATTGCTATGGCTCGACAGATCTTCGCACATCTTCAGGTCCAGGTTAATCATGTCTAGAGACCGGATTATATGCAACATAAAAAGCTTGTTATATGCATGCAAATATGCGTGGAAAATGATTAAAATATGCACGAAAATTGGCAAAATATGCAAAACTAAATGACTTATTTTAGGAATAAAAAGAAGAAAACCTAGTCATAATTTTTTTATTACAAAATTTGCATACAATTAGTAAATTATCCTTTGATAGGCGATAAAAGGTACAGTAACATTACATGACTTTAGAATTATTTAATATTGTTGTAAACGTAAACAATCAAGTATTGTTCTAAATAATCACTGGTAAGATTGTGTCTTCGATCATTTCTTCAAAACTTCGTTCAAATAGACGTGCGCAGCTAATAACCGAAATGCGATCCGATGCGATGCGAATCCGACCAGTCACAATTATTACTTAATAAATAACCCTTTTATTTTGTGACTATATTTGGTCGGATTTTGGACATTATCACTTTTATCGCATTTCGGAATGTAGGGTAATTGTACTGCACTCGAAAAAACATATGAAAATGTACCGATAATATGCATTATAACTAGATCTTAGGTAAAATATGCTATTACTGCTGAGGGTGGCTTAAATATGCAAATGCATATATACTTAATCCGGTCTCTAATCATGTCTTTGCGGAATTCTTGGGTTATACTGACCTGTGAAGATCTTCAAAGAAAAATGTTTAGTGTTGACAATAATTTCCGATCTGCCATATATAGTAAGAGAGCTACTGAATCTTTCGACCACCGGTGTGTCTGTAAGGCTAGAAACTCTTGTAGTGATGAGTCATAACGTGCTAAGTACGTAACCATCGCCTGGCAGGCCTCAGTCCTGCACATCATCATCTTTCATGGTTTTGAAAGTGTAAAAAAAATGACACAAAAAAACTTGTTCCTGTAAGGCTGAAATTTTGTATAGGATTTAGATCATTCATTAAGAAGTTCAAAAACACAATGACAGGCGATTCCGATGAGCACTAGTACCTGCCAGGCGAACAGGAAGACACACATTTCTTCAATTACATCATCAATGTAAATAAATATTATTCTGAAAATCTGTAATTCATATAATATGTTTGTCTGAGCGATTTAAAGAAAGTAGGAACAATGACCGGCGGTGCAAGCTAGCCTATTTCCTAGACAGGTGAGGGGAAAGAAAGCACTTGAGTGCAAGTAAAAATGTGTCTGAAAACACTTAGTCGGTCCTAACTAGACAAGCTTCTCATTATTAGTCATAAATAACATTAGATCGTCGGAAGCATCTAAATCAATGCAAAATACATTTCAACTAATCGATATATACGATTTTTTATGAACAAAAATAAAGCATTGCCCACACTATTGTGCGTATGACACATATATAATATATATACAAATGTATATATAAATGTATTTATGTCAAAGCCAAATTGAAAAGATGATTAATATTAGTCTGTATATTGCATTGATTTGGATGCTTCCGACGATTTAATGTTATTTATGACTAATAATGAGAAGTTTGTCGTGTTAGGACCAACTAAGTGTTCTCAGACACATTTTTACTTGCACTGCAGTTCTATCTTTCTCCTCACCTGTCAAGGAAATATGCTAGCCAGCACGGCCGGTCATTGTTCCTACTTTCTTTAAATCGCTCATACAAACATATATATATGAATTACAACTTTACAGAATAAAATGTATTTACATTGATGATGTAATTAAAGAAATGTGTGTCTTTCTGTTCGCCTGGCAGGTACTAGTGCTCATCGGAATCGCCTGTCATTTTGTTTTTGTACTTCTTAATGGATGATCTAAATCCTATAAAAATTTCAGCCTTACAGGAACAAGTTTTTCCAACACTTTCGAAACCATGAAAGATGATGATGTGCAGGGCTGAGGCCTGCCAGGCGATGGTTACGTACTTAGCACGTTATGACTCATCACTACAAGAGTTTCTAGCCTTACAGACACACCGTTGGGCGAAAGGTTCAGTAGCTCTTGGTCCAGAACTGGATTAGTCACCCTCTGCGTAGGGACTGTATTGCAGACCGCAAGGAAAACGTAGGCATACTCGCCCAAAGCACAATTTGCGATGCACTTTCGCAGTAAAGAAAATCGGCGAGACGTTGAGTGAAGTCAAGTGCGAAGCTCAAGACTAAAAGTCATGGATTATGACTCAGCGCCCTCTGCCTCATTTTAGAGACGTAGGATATATCGAAGCCAATTAAGTAATGTCCCATTTTTAGTGACTTTTTCAATTGCAAGATGGATATAGAGAGTGCTTCCTAGATTTGAAACTATTTGATCAAACTGATCACAGATACGCAACCACAGTCGGTTTATGACGACTTAAGACAATGTTTAATAAAAATTCTTGGTACAGAGCCATGTAATAAACAAGGTGCAGTTATAAAATTACGAGATTTACTAGTACTTCCAAGCATTTTAATAATTTAATTTTATAGTTTAAGCCCTCTGCGTTTTCGCATCGTGACCGACCGAAGATTCGGTTTTGGCCAGTTTCAGTGGGTCGGAAATTTGGAGGTACTCCAAGTACAAAAAACACGACATATTGATGTCAACTTGGCGGGTGTACTTGTGTTACTTTGTTTGGTTACTTGTGTTTTTTTCCGACTGCGAAAGGAGGGTTATGTTTTTCGAGTGTATGTATGTATGTATATTTCTTTGGCACGCCCTAGCGCCTAAACGGCTTGTCGTATTTTTATGTGAGTGGTGACAATAGATTCGTCTTAGTCGTGAGAGAGAGACACTGGGTACATAAAAAAAAGTATTTTTTGGCGCCAAAAGTAATCTATACTAATAGTATAAAGCTGCAGAGTTTGTTTGTTTGAACGCGCTAATCTCAGGAACTACTGGTCCGATTTGAAAAATTCTTTTAGCGTTAGATAGTCCATTTATCGAGGAAGGCTATTAGGCTATATTTTATTTTCAAAAAAATTGGAGATCCGTAAGAAAATTGCTATTTTGTAACCCAAGGTGTGAAATCGAAAACCTATTTTTGCGTGCGCTGCAAAAAGTATTGACAATATAACAAAATAATGTATTACGAGTTTTTAAGTCACATTAGGATCTACAAAAAAGTCCGGGAGAGCATATATCTAACTATCATGGTTTAGTAACAATAACCGCTTATGTGTTCAAAAAAAATATTAAATCATCTGAAGATAGAAACTATGTTAAATGTGTATTGTAATATTTATCCTTATCCAAATAAAGCATTATGTTAACAAGGGTATTTATGTAGAAGTAAAATACTTTTTGTTTCATCCCATTCTGACATTTCATTTAGAAGTTATCACGAGTATAAGACGCTAAGAGTTGGTATCTGATAATGAGTTATTTGCCAAAGAGTTTTTAATCAACATAATACCTAATATTAATCTTTATCCAAATAAATTTGTTGTTGATTATGAGTATTAGATCTTAGAAGAGTATAATAAATACATCTATACTAATATATAAAGCTGAAGAGTTTGTTTGTTTGTTTGAACGCGCTAATCTCAGGAACTACTGGTCCAATTTGAAAAATTCTTTCAGTGTTGGATAGTACATTTATCGAGGAAGACTATAGGCTATATACCATTACGCTAAGACCAATAGGAGCGGAGCACAATGAAGAATGATTATAAAACGGGGGAAAATCATCACGCTACGGGCAATAGGAGACGCAAACGACGTTGCGTGGGTCAGCTAGTATAAAATAAAAATGTTTTCAAAATACATAGTGTCGTATCAAAATAAAGAATTTTTTACGGTGATTACGAATATATATAAAACTTACTTAATATGTTTTATTGTTAAATATTGACGCAGTCGGGTTTTTTATTTTTAATAATTTGTACTTGTTGTACTTACAGCACATCCAAATTTCTGACCTGCTGAAACCGAATCTTTGGTCGGTCACTAATTTCAAATAAGATATGTTGTTGAAAGAGAAAAAGAGAAAAAAAATTTTTATTAAGTACTTACTTAATTTAAAATATATGTATTTTATACATAAATTTTAGTAATTTTCAATTGTTAAAATAAATTGTTATTTTCATATACTTACTTAGATTTTCTGTTGTTATTGCAAATACCCTTTCCTAAGCCCTATTTACTGTGTAACTTTGCGTCCTTAGTTATATTATATACTAGCTGACCCGTGCCCACTTTGTTGGGGGGAAAACATTTTTTCTCCGACTTACTCTGCAAATCCAGCTACCACGAAAAGTCTTTCCACTTTTCGGGTTATTATTATATCCTGTGACTCACAAATAACGTGGCCTTCTATTGGTAAAATAATTTTCAAAATCGGTTCAGTCGATCCAGAGATTACCCCTTACAACGTCACAAACTTTATCTCTTTATATAATAGTATAGATAAAGAAACATGGTTAGTAAATAAAATAATTTAATTTCGCAATTTGGCTATATTTAAAGTTTAATAATTAAACTCATGGTAAAGAATTCAATCATGATTTTTTTTTTACAGCTACCTACCACCTTATACTTACTACAGGTTAAGTAAACAGTAAACTAAAAGTGAAGTAATGAAGATTAAGAAACATTTATAGTATCTTATTATCTTTATTAAAAAGGATAAAATGTATTATAAATTGGGATTTAAAGAAGAATCTATTGTGGCCACATAAGTACAATTATGGTAACAATAAACTTTAAAAGTAAGTAAAAGTAAATAGCACTCACTTGTACTGTTTATTGATGATGCTGGGTGAAAAATAAGAAGTAATAGAAGATAACTTCCATAATTCCGTTTACTACTCATCTTGATCAACCGCTCTAATTCTTCCATGACACGTTAAGTTTTCTTGTACATAATCCAGTTTGCACTTATTGTATAGCTACATTATCTCGCACTTTCCTAAACACCATTACATTACAACATTAAACTGCATTCAACATGTCATTTTTAAATACTGTTGCTAGGAGTTAGTGACCACAACATTCGTTAAACACCTGTGGAATTCGCCTTGCAACTATGGACAAGGTACGGATTACTCACTAAGTTCACTCAACTTTGTATATATAAATATTGCACCTATTTTACTTAATAACAAAGAGCTCATATCACATTTACGGCTCTTTAGCAACCTGAATTATTCTACATCAGTATAATTCAAAATTATAAAGTTATTATGAACTTCGAAAGTTTTCCAAACTTCATTGCACAATCGCATGAAGGACGCGACAACTTCCCAACGAGCGAAACGCGTTCTAAAACAAAATCTGTTCACTCTGTTCAGCAAAACCTACGGTTTGACAGTGTTGCTAAGATTAAAATATTTGTAAGGCAAGTTGGTACAATTTGGCACAAATAAAACTTTTTGTAACACGATTGAGAGTATCACCTCTAATGGTGTAATGCTTGTCGAGTACCATTCAGTGTTAGCAACTTGAAGCGAGCTGACTATCATACCAGGGGTGTAGAATTATCGTACATGGACCGAAATTGGTCGAAATTATCGTACTATCGTATTATTATTTATTATTATCGTCGTTTTTTAATATTTTTTCGAAAGTAAAGGAATACGTTGATACGTTTGCTCGTTTGCCCCCTATTCAATAAGAAAAAAAAATGCCCATTCTGTCTATTTTGCAAATTTAAACAATTTTGACAGAAAATACGTAGATTCTGGGACTAAAGTACGTAGGTTTGCAGAAAAGACTTAAAATACGTAAAAAGACGTAGAGTTGGCAACACTGTATCAAACTTATTCTCTTGTCCGCATTGGTAGATGGCTAGATGCTAACCAATGAGAAGGCATGTACGTCAGAATAAAGTTACAGTCCAGGTGGTGATGTATAACTTCTCACAACTGATCATAAAAGAACCAATAGAAATAGAGAATTTGTATTTCCCGGTATTTCTCCAATATTTTATTGGACAAAATAATCGAGCGGAAGAAAATTGTAAGTTCTGAAAGTGTTAACTATATTGTGCCTACTTTATATTGCTACTATAGTGCCTACTTTATTAATAAAATAAATTCTCAAATTTTGCATCACGATGGAAATTATCGTACAATCTGCGTACGATAATAATGTGCTATCGTACATCGTACGTAGGCATGAAATTATAGTACATGTACGATAATTATCGTACGGTTCCGAACGCTGGTATCATTTGCTACTGGAAAATGGATGTCTGAAAATGGAATGTGTTAGAAAAATGTTGTAAATGTACTTGGTTAGACTCTACTTACCCTGTTTGATGGAGATAATATAATAATTTATTGTTATTATTTACAATGAATGTCTTTTGAGCACTCTGAAAATGAGGTTTCTTTATAAATTCAAACTTTCTCAGCATCTGATAATTATCTCATCAGCAGTCTATAATAGTCAATTGCTGGACACAGCTCCCCTTCCTCACTCCCATAATGTGACGGTGACGGGTTGGTACATTAAGCTTTGTTTAAAGTTTTCTTCGTTAGTCGCATCTTACGACACTCATGGGATGTACAGGCGTGGCGATACTCTATATTCTCCATTGATCTATTCAACACACTAGATTAGAAGGAATAAGAACATACCACTCACAGGTTTGGCCCGGTTTCAGTTTCGAGGGGGTGTCGAGATAATAAAAAAATTGGTAGTCATAAAATTAGAAATGTAATATTGTTTAAATTAAAATCATCTAAAATTAGCATGTTGGAGACGCGAACCCATAAGATTTCCCCCACCAAAAAGTGCTCAACGTGGCCAAAAAGTTTTCACTTTGAAAATGTCATGTCAGCATGTCGGTGCTTAACTAGAACTCAAGATTTTCCACTACCAAAAAGTGTTCATCACTGCTAAAGAAGTTTTCACTTCAAAATTAAAATTCTAAGTCTCAAAAGTATCAAAAGATACTTAGAGCATATATACCTGCAGGGGCAGCTGAACGGGAGGAAAGCGTGATCGGAGTAGAGAGAGACCACAAAACAAAAAGATATAAGTAGAAATGACTAGTAGGCGTGGCGCGCTTGCCACTGATAAGCGTTGCAACGCATACCTTTATGAGTTGTAGGTATTTTGTATCATAGTCGTGTTACAACGCTGCGTTGAATAGGTCGTCCAATGAAAGTTCTTTTTTACGCCACAATGCAGTACTGTTCTGTTTTACAGTGTAAAAATGATAGCAGAAGGAAAAAGATTGATAATTGAGGTGTTTCTTACCATCTGTAGGTACAATTTTATAAGTTTTATCAATAAAATCTTAAAATTTTATTTAACTGATAATTGACTAGAGATTTAGGCTAAACTCTTCCTTATCCCATTCATATAAATCTCAATCTGGTATGATCGGGTCTTATCAGTTTTCAACGTTATTCTCGTATTTTCTATTCTACTCGATTAGTGATGTAGCCAGGTAGGATGTTAGCTTTATCGATTTGCATACTTTTAAACATGTTTTATTTATTTACTATAATAATTATAAATATTAAATTTTGCTTGTTTGTTTACGTGGCCTTGAAAGAAAAACACTTGTTTTAACCATTGAATATCTATACAAATAAGTATATAGTAAGAATATATATATATAATAAGAGTGTCTGTTTGTTATATTAAATATTTATATCCGCTTTTTACTAAATGCATCTGCATGTGTAGGTACACGGTACAATTTTTTTTTTACGGAACAGGTGGCAAACGAGCAGACGTATCAGCTGATGGTAAGCGATTACCACTGTCCATGGACACCCGCAACACCAGAGGCGTCACAAGCGCGTTGCCGACCTTTGGGGGGTGGGGAGGGGGAGGAGTTGGGATATGGGCCTCCGGTATCCTTACTCACTCAGTGAAACACAGTGCAAGCGCCATTTCACACTGGTTTTCTGTGAGGCCGTGGTATCACTCCGGTCGAGCCGGCCCATTTATGTCGAAGCGTGATTCTTTTCTCTGCGAAATTTGCAGGCACGGGCCGGGCCGTATACCTTAATTACATTTTTTTTTAATTTTTTCTGTCTCTCTGTCTGTTCCGAACTCTGACTCAGCGACGACAATTAGACGTATTGCATTTTTGTTCATTGCAGTCAATAAAATTTATGATTATTGATACCATGTGTATTTCCTATAAAACTAAATATGAATACATACTGTGCCAAATATAAATGATGTAACCACTGTTTTGAATTTTGTTAAGTGGCTAAACAGTTTTATTAAATATAATATGATTATAATACAGATTCTTAAAATTAATAAACATTATTATGCAAGTACTTATTGTTTAGCTTCTTCACCTTTATAATGTTACCTCCTCAGATATCCTTCAATTCATGTTTTTTTAATCTGCTCCGTCCTATTACAACAAAAGTTAGGTATCGATATTATTGATAATATTGTAATATGTGCCACAACACTAAGCGAGTAGCGGTAAATATCGAAGAATGACACAAATATCGAATTTATTCTTATAGCGATTAATGTTATAATTGCGTGAATTTAGAATAACGCCATCTGTTTTTGAATAGCTTGCAATGAAGTATTCTTACTTTCAAGATTACGAAACATTGTAAGTTCTTCTTACGCTATGGCAAAATAACTGTTAACATTACGCGATAAGATATATTATCAAACGTGTGACTTTATGTATTGTAGGCTAGTTTTGAGCAAATAAAAACATCAAATCAAAACAATTCGTTAGTAGTGTGCAGTAATAAAATAGTGCTTTCATTTGTCTGAGTTTGGCGACAGTCGTTCCGTTGTAAATTATGTTATTATACATTTTATTTTATTTACATATTATACATTATGTTATTATACACATAACATTTCTACCTATTCTTTATGTTCTGTGAGAGAGACTGAGTTTGGTTAGCGTTTGTCTCTCTCACGTAAGCTTCTGATGGTGGATGCACATACCAATTTGCATGACTTATTTGACGGGAAATACACCAACCAATCAGAAGCTTGTGTGAGAGAGACAGACGCTAACCAAACTCAGTCTCTCTCTCTACTGCGGTCACGCTTTCCGCCCGTTCAGATGCCCCTGCAGGTAAATGCTATAAGCAAAAGATACGGTCTTGTATGCTCTATTATTGCACCTCACCGCAGTACTGGAAGACCTGTTTTTAGAACTCTAGACGGGAATGGACTTTGTATCAATATTAATGGCGAGTATATTACCGCTATTGGATTTACTGATGAGTCGTCATGGCTGAAACTATGGAAAATCTTAGCACAATGCTCGATGGCAACAGTAGGGTCTCCAGAGACCTGCTGATCTTAAAATTAACATGGATAAGACGAAAATTGACGAAATTATACCTCTATTTCGCGCTCACTCTCAGTCAAAATTTGAGGCTCTAAGGTATTGACGTCTAGAGCATACATTATATGAAGCTTGCGTGAGAGAGACAGACTCTACCTAAACTCAGTCTCTCTCTCTCTACTCCGATCACGCTTTCTCTCGTTCAATGATATGATATTCAATGACGTATTGGTGACGAGCAGATATCCCTAGTGGCCGTTTGCGGAACTAACGTAAGACAGATACTTCTACCTGACAGTAATATACAGAGCGAGTGCATTGATTTTAAATTCTTTCTACAATGATTTCATTGATATACGTCTACGGAGTAGTAAAAAATACTATAAGACCACTTCGTGAGGGTGATCAGTATTTTAAAAGTGGAATGTTATCGTATATACGTATTTTTATCTGTCATACGTTAGTTCTGCGACTTGCCGCTAGGGAATCTGCCAGTATAATATACAGAGCGAGTGCATTGTTATTTTAAATTCTTTCTACAATGATTTCATTGATAGACGTCTACGGAGTAGTAAAAAATACTTTAAGACCACTTCGTGAGGGTGATCAGTATTTTTAAAGTGGAACGTGTATACGTATTTTTATCTGTCATACGTTAGTTCTGCGACTTGCCGCTAGGGAATCTGCTCGTCACCAATAGCTTGGCACAAAAGAGTCTGGAAAAAATTAGGGCACCACTTTTGTAGGTATGGCCACCCTTTATACTAGGACTTAAGTTTTTAGATACTTGTTGTTATAATCCACAAACACGAGATCCCGGGAGTCGCGTTACAATAGACATAGTCTCTCAAACTCTCAATATTTAAGATTTTAATTTGACTTGATAGGCAAACAGGCTTTTATTTTTATTGTATTTAGTAGATTCTGAATTATTTCGGTAAAATATAATTATTTTTCAAGGAGATGAGTGATAAATGACGCATTAGAAACGAAAACATATTCTGAATATGTTATGTATGAGAGCGAGGGACAAGTGAATAAAGCAACGGTTACGTTCACACTGGTTTATTATAGACAAGGTACCCACATAGGTGACATATACATACATAGATATACAACATTTCTCCCCCAACAAGTTCGGAACATGTAACAAAAATAATATACTCATAATATATAGACAAAAGTTAGAATCATAAAACATAAAGCAAACATATAGACAATACAATATATAGAAGACTTAGATACTAATTCTAAAGAACTGCTTATAATCTACTTTGGGGATATTGCGTAGGCATTTTCCCCCAGCTGTACGATCAGGAGCATCTTCTACAGCCTCATGGTACTCCTCATCCTCCGAAACATTTCGATCAGATCGAACCAGGTGCTGATCGATTAATGATCGTTCTGGAGTTGTACAGCTCTCCTGTGCCTGACCTATTCTGCTCGCGTGTATTGCTCTAGCCGAGCTCGGTGACGATGGCAAGTCACTAAGTTCCACCAGGCAATCATCCGGTTGACTATCCGGATGAGCAGCTTCTTTACATGCTATTAACTGATTTTTGTGTTTCTTAAAAGGAGCCGCTGATTTCAAATCCTTAATCAAATAAGTGACACTACCAAGCCTCTTAATCACCATTCCCTTGTTCCAAAGCACCTTGTTATTTGGCATGTTTACTTTATAGTTAATGTGATCGCCAGGTGCGAAGAATTGTACATTTTTTCCACCATATGATTTACGCTGTAAACACTGTTTGTTTTGTACGTAATTAGCAAGAGTGCTTGATGACGATGACGAGGTCTTATTTTTTAAAATATCTAAGCGAGAACGTAATCTTCTCCCGAAGACTAATTCCGCCGGGGTTGTACCCGTAGTAGAATGAACAGAGTTACGGTAGTCAAAAAGGAACTTTAGAAGATTATTCTTAAATGATATTTTGTTATGATCACTCATCGATGATTTAATACCCCTTTTAATAATTTTAACATAACTTTCCGCCTGACCATTACTAGCTGGATGGTATGCGGGTGACGTCACATGCGAAATGCCGTTTGAAGAACAAAACGTTCTAAATTCACTAGACGTAAATTGTGTCCCATTGTCACTCACTATAGTATGCGGCAACCCGAACCTAGACATGAACTCGTACAGTTTGTTTATAACCTGTGTAGATGTCGTTACATTCATTTCATAAACCTCGACCCATTTCGTATACGCGTCCGCGATAACTAAGAATGTACGATTGTAAACAGGGCCAAGCATGTCTATGTGTATCCTATGGAAGGGTTGCGGTGGGTGTGGCCACGGTGCAAGCGGTGCCCGCGGCGGCGATTGCCTCAGCTGGCTGCATACTGCACACCTAGACACTACATTTTCTATCGACCGGTCTATACCCGGGAACCATAACCGACTCCGCGCTTCCGCTTTCATTTTCACTATTCCTAAATGTGACTTGTGTAGCTCCGAAACAATTTTATTTTGTAATGTCGCAGGTATTATTAATTTGTAGCCACGCATCAAACATCCATTTTCAAACGCTAACTGCAACCTACATAAAAAATACGGCATTAAATTTAAATCGGTAACTTTTCTAGGCCACCCATGCTTTATACATTCTATAACCTTACACAATAATAAATCTTTTCCGGTTTCTCCTTTAACATCTTGTAAAGAAATAGGTAAACTTCCATCTGTTACAAAATTTATGTAAGAAGCGCGTTCCTCTACCCCTTCCAACTCGTTACCGGTTTGCTGAATGTCATGTAAACTAGCTCGCGATAGATAATCCGCTATATTATCCCCGCTTCGTATGTACTGTATGTTAAAGTTGTAACCATTTAAAAACAACGCATAACGTTGAAGTCGGTTCGCAGATACTTCAGGAATACCGCGCGAAGGATTAAATATGGACAAAAGGGGCTTATGATCCGTGCGGAGTATAAAGGGCGTTGACCTACCGTATAGGTATTGATGAAACCTCCTAACGCCAAATATTATAGCGGTTGCTTCTTTTTGTAATTGAGAATATTTTTTCTCAGAGGAGTTAAGGGTTCGCGAAGCAAAGGACACCGGTCGCTCTATACCCTTATCGCATATTTGAGACAAGACCGCGCCTAACCCGTCTGGAGATGCGTCTACAGTTAAAATTAATTTCGCATTAGGATCAAAGTGGGCTAGTACCTGTTCAGATGCCATCATGTGCTTAATTGTAACAAATGACTTTTGGTGTTCCGCACTCCATTCCCATTTACTATTCTTTTGTAGTAACTTATAAAGTGGGCTAAGTATAGAGGACGCATTGGGTACAAAGTCCCGATAGTAGTTGACTAACCCTAAGAAAGATTGTAATTTATTTAAATTACTGGGGGCTGGTGCATCTAAAATTGCTTTTACCTTTTGTTTACATTTATGTAATCCGTTTTTATCAATTGAATAACCTAAATACTCAACTTGATCCTTAAAAAAATCGCATTTATCTAATCGTAATGTCAACCCGGCCACTTGTAATCTTCTTAACACTTCGTTAAGCCTCTCTAAGTGTTGACTAGTGCTATTTGCTGTAATTAAAATATCATCCAACATACATAAAACGCCATCTATCCCTGACAGTAAACAATCCATTGTTCGCTGAAAAATAGAAGGCGCGCTGGCCAGGCCAAACACTAGCCGAGTATAGTTAAACAACCCGCGATGAGTATTTATACAAGTTACCTTTTGTGAATGTTCATCTAGTACCAACTGGCTATAAGCTTGGGATAAATCTATTTTACTAAATTGTTTGCCACCTGATAACTTTGCAAAAAGTTCCTTGGCCGTCGGCAGCGGATATTTTTCAACCATTAACTGTTTGTTTACTGCAATAGAATAATCCGCACACAGTCTTATCGACCCATCTCTTTTTAACACAGGTACGATAGGCGACGCGTAGTCGGAATGTTGAACCGGTTTCAATACACCTATAGACACTAACCTATTTATTTCCTTATCTATTGTATCTTTTAAAGCAAAAGCGACTGGCCGGGCTTTGATAAAAACCGGTTTTGCGTCATCTTTTAATTTTAAATTTATTTCATATTTATTGAACTTCCCTAATTCATTCGAGAAAACAGAGGGGTAACGAGATTTCAGTTGACCAACTAAATTATTAGTTTCACTAAAAAAATGTATAGGTGACAATTGAAAATTAAATAAAGAAATGAAATCACGTCCTAATATCGGAGGTCCGCCATTATTTATGACGTAAACATTGAGAGCCTGAGTGTTGTTCAAATATGTAAACAACAATCTAACTGTACCTACACACATTATCTGATCACCGGTATACGTAATTAAGCGCTTACTAGTGCGTGACAAGGGCTTTTTAAGAAAATATTTATTATATGTACTATTGGAAATCGCTGTAACCGCCGAACCCGTATCCATTTGAAATTTTAAAGGTACCCCCTCAACTACAACCGTTTCAGACATCGGCTCCCCCTTGAACGTACGAATATGAAATAACTCACCGTCATCCTCACTCTCGCTAATTTCATTTGATTGCACAAAATTAACTTTTTTACACATTCGCTTTAAATGACCTTTTATGTTACACTTTTTGCACTTATAATTAGCGAATCTACACTGTAACGTAGTGTGATTTTTATAGCCACAAACCGCACACGACTTGGCAGAATTATTTATAGGTTTCGTTATCTTAAACAGCTGCTCATCGTGACCACCATGTGTAGCTGCTGACCCTGTCACCGCTGAGCAAGCGCGCGCGCTGCGCACACTTTCCGCTAGATCGATCGCCTTTGCCAGAGTTAACTCTTCTAAGTTCTGAGCGAACAACTTATCTCGCTCCACTCCAGGCCGCATTCCCATTACGAAACGATCCCGCAATGCTTCCTCAACGTTCAAAAATGCGCAGTCTACAGTTAACCCACGCAATCTCGCAGCCCATTGAGCAAATGTTTCTTCAGATTGTTGGGTAGCCGAATAAAAATGATACCTCTCACCAAATCCGCATTTGGTCGGTATAAAATGCTTGTCCAAGAGATTAAGAATATCCTTGTATGGTACATCTTGCAAATCCTTAGGCAATGCTAAGTCGGCAGCGAGCTTGTAGGTGCTATCACTGAGTGTGCTTAAAAAAATTGCTCTTTTCTTAATATCCACTGGGTCCTTGGTTTTATCAACATCGTTAGCGATAAACCATTGCGCTAGTCGACTTTTAAAAGTTTTCCATGACTGTACGTTCTGGTCAAAAACTGTTAAAACTCCGTATTGAGCCATTATTGACTAAAAGTGGGTACTCGTCGCCACTGTTATGTATGAGAGCGCGGGACAAGTGAATAAAGCAACGGTTACGTTCACACTGGTTTATTATAGACAAGGTACCCACATAGGTGACATATACATACATAGATATACAACAGAATAAAATTAAATATCGTACAGAAATTTCGCAACAGGAAAACTCTTTTTCTCTGATTGCACATAAATCAAAATCACCAATTTCTTTCTTCGGGCGACCTTTTCGGTGTTTTCCAGGTGTAGAAAAAATTCCATTGTTTTTTACACCTTCATCAACTATTTTTCTTATTGAATTGACAGATTAAACATAAAATTTAAAACTCAAATATAGATATATAAATCGTATTATTTCCAAATAGAACAGTGTTGCCACAAATAATATATTGCAGTTCCAACTGTCACACGTCAGACTCTTTTTTTGCCAAACTTTTACTGTCTCTGTGGAATGTCAAGAATAAAGAATATCATGACTGTGATAAAAAAATGCTGGCTATGAAACATTGTTGATTAAATACAAAGATATGTTTCCACGTGCAAGCAAAGACGATGTGAAGAAAAAGTTCAATTCTTTGAGAACACTATCGAATTATTAAAATTATCGAAACACTATTCTCCGACTGAACACAAAAATATTGCACAATATTATATTGTGCAATATAATTGATCGTTTGTAGTCAAAGCGCCTTTCAATATTATTGTGCTATAAAATATATTGTGCAATGTTATTGTATTGCCTAGGGTCTGCCTAAGAATGGATTGCGACGTTGCGAGTCTTTATTTTGTTATATAACTTTATACAATACACTTCAATCGTGGTGAGTTTAGATGCCTTTTTAATGCAACTGCTGTTGCGTTACAGTTTTAAAACACAGTGGGCACTGTTCGATACCAAATCATCAATTTGGTATATGCTCTTAGTAAATGTAAGTATATGATCGTAGTGAATATAATATTGTAATGGCAACACTAGGGTTTGTCACATTTGGTTTGACAGTTGCAATGTCAAGTGACTCGGAAATAGAATTTGCTACAGTCGTACTGTTAGGGTTTTGCCCCGTGTTTTGTATTGTTTTGTGTGTCTGAGTCTGAGATAGTTTGTAAGCCTGAAGGGCCTCTCAGCACAATAAATTTAGAAGTTACGTTTTGATGTCGGTTTTCTGAGCTTAGCGTTTAAGCTACGACACGAGCTTAAGGTTTGTGGAGAACGTGATTCGGAACGTTCCAAGGCCGCCTAAAAATGACAGTAGGTGGGAACGACACGTTGACAGCTCTTGCAAGGACGAACGGACAAAAGAAACATTTTGTACAAGTATTATTGTATTCCAATCTGATATTACTTGCGTCGACATTGTCACATGTTAGACATCGTCACATGTTATAAATACATAGTACAATTATCAACAAACCAGCAGTGTTTTGTTCGGCGCACGCGCCGCCTCGAAATCCCTGTCGACGACCGGTCACGGTGCCTTACGGAGTCCCTCACCGAAGACCCGGCCGCCAAAGTGGTGACCTACGCGACGTGCAAGAACCAAAATTCGCAGCGTAAAATATAAAAATCCTGTCTGCGGCCGCCGTGCTCTGACGCAAAAGGCACTTAATACTCAAGCGACGTGACAAAGACGGACAACACCGGCCAACAAACGCTGTTGACTGTGTTATTAGTTCACAACACCGCAGCACCGGTCAGCTAGTGGCACACCGTGTTTCATCATTAACATTGTGCTAACAGTACGCTGTTTAACAGAGTGATTAGAACAAAACTCATCAGATAACAATTTTTATAACGTTCATAGAGATAGATATAAATGTTCAACGGAGTGATTAGAACAAAAACTCATCAGAGGCCCTTTTTCATAACATTATACTAACTAAATTCATTTATGCCATTTAAACCTATACATATAATAGTTTTAAAAATTTCTTATTAACTTATTTGTTAGTTTTAGTTTTTTTCCCTTGTATAGTTTAAATGGCTTAAATAAATAAACTAAATTCATATTGTTATTGCTTTTTTTTTACATTGGTGATAAGTTTAGTGCATGAATCATTGGTTTGTGATTTATGTGTATTTAAGTGTGTTCAGAGTCTTCCCTGCAACAGCTGTAAGTAACATTAACTGTCATTATTTGCATCTTGCCACTTCATCTCTATTTTTTTCTTTTTATATATTGATGTCCATTGTGTTGTTTTGTGTAGGTTTTGATAAAAAGTGGACCTGTAATACTTATTATTATTTTTCTCTCTTTTTTTTTCTTCTGTGTGATTTGTCTATCCTGGTGTGGTGTTTGTGCATGGTTTGGTACTTGTTAACACACTAACGACCTTATTCACTTACCTATCCTGCATCATGGAGGAGCTCCAGGCACGCCTGGCTGCGCTTGAGGCTGAGAATGTTGCATTACGTGCCGGTACCTCACAGTCTAAGCATGAGGCTGCACAACCACAAACTGAGCCTTCTATATGCCGAGTAGGCATCAAACTCCCACCCTTTTGGCCTGATAGGGTTCATGTATGGTTTACACAAGCAGAGGCACAATTTCTCCTCGCAGGTATAACTACAGATGAAACCAAATATAGCCATGTGCTCAGCCAAATGGACCACAGGATTGCCGGGGAAATTGAAGATATCATAATAAACCCGCCAGCACAAGAGAAATATAAAATGTTGAAAGACACCCTTATAAAGAGACTCTCTTAATCGGATGAACAAAGGGTTAAACGGCTACTCAGCGACGAAGAACTCGGGGATAGAAAACCATCCCAATTTCTTCGGCATCGACGTTCTCTCGCTGGCACTACACTTTCAGACGAGAACATTTTACGACAACTATGGATAAGACGTTTACCACAGCACGTCCAAGGCATTCTTGCCGCTCAAACCGACTTAAGTCTAGAACGGATTGCAGACATAGCGGACAAGATTGTTGAGGCTCTAATAACGTTTCTGCTGCGTCTATCTCCTCGCCCTTGGATTTGATGATGTCTCAGATCGAAAACCTAAATGTGCAAGTTGCCGCTCTAACAGCCGCCATCTCTGGTCGGTCCCGGCCATCAAGCAGATCTTCTTCCAGAACTAGAGGTTCCTCTAACAGCAGGTCGGTTGAGTCTGACCTCTGCTGGTACCATAAAAGGTATGCCGCAAAGGCCAGGAGATGCACAAGCCCTTGCAGCTGGAAGCCAAAAAACCCCGAATGCAGTCAGTAGTGGCGGCAACTGATTGCGAGCCCACTCCTAGCTGCCGGCTTTTCATCACCGACCGTACCACCAAGCGTCGGTTTCTCATCGATACAGGATCAGACCTATGTTGCTACCCTCGCCGCTGGCTTACAGACCAGAGGAAGCAATCTGACTACGACCTCAGTGCCGCTAATGGTAGCACCATAAAAACCTACGGAACCATTAATTTGTCCCTCGACTTCAGTCTCCGACGCAACTCCACCTGGCAATTCGTGGTCGCCGACGTCACTACTGACATCATTGGTTCTGACTTTTTGGCACATTACCACCTCCTGCCAGATTGCCGTGCCAAAAAACTCGTAGATGGCGTTACGAGCCTTTCAACGCAAGCCGCTACTGCACATTCGGAACAACCAAGTGTCAAGGCGGTGGTGTCGACCAATTCTACTTTCGCACAAGTGCTAGCAGAATTTCCAGAAATCACACGCCCGCCCGGATTTCCCAGGACAATTAAGCACAATACTGTGCACTTTATAAAAACCACTGACGGCCCACCCGTTTCTTGTCGCCCTCGCCGCTTAGCTCCACAGAGATTAATTGCAGCCAAAAAGGAGTTCGAGGAAATGCTACAGTCTGGCACCACACGACCTTCTAAAAGTGCCTGGTCCTCGCCACTGCACATGACCTTGAAAAAGGACGATACTTGGCGACCCTGCGTGGATTACCGCGCGCTCAACGCTAGAACCGTACCAGACCGATATCCAGTTCGGCTGATACACGATTTTGCGCACAACCTCACTGGCGCAAAGGTCTTTAGCACCATTGACCTCGTCAAAGCATACCATCAGATCCCGGTAGCTGAAGAGGATGTCCCAAAGACTGCCATAGTGACCCCGTTTGGCCTCTTCGAATTCCCCTTTGTGACGTTCGGTCTCAGAAACGCTGGCCAGACCTTTCAGCGGTTTATCGATGAGGTCACACGGGGCCTTGATTTCTGTTTTCCTTACGTGGATGATATTTTAGTCTTCTCTGCAGATAAAACTCTCCACATTAAACATTTGCGAATCCTCTTTCAACGCTTGCAAGATTACGGTGTGGTCGTCAACGTCAAATGTGTTCTTGGTGCTCGTGAAGTCACATTTTTAGGATATCACATCAGCCCTGAAGGCACTCGGCCACCTCAGAATCGCATACAAGCTATCTTGGACTTCCCCCCTCCAAAAACAGTCCAAGGCATGCGTCGTTTCCTGGGCATATTAAACTACTACCGTCGTTTTGTACCTCACGCCGCGCAATTCCAGGCCCCACTAATAGACGCCGTAGTGTCTATCAATGGTAAAGGCGCTAAGCCATTTATATGGTCGCCTGAACTCCTTGAGCAATTTGAGGCCTGCAAAAAGAGCTTGTCAAATAGCACTCTACTACAACACCCAATAAGCGGTGCACGCCTTGCACTGTTCACGGATGCCTCTAGCGTCCATATCGGATCCCGCTTGCAGCAACACGTTGGTGACAATTAGTTCCCCCTTGCTTTCTTTAGCAAAAAGTTGACATCGAAGCAAGCAGAGTGGCCCGCTTACTACCGTGAGCTCCTGGCGGTGTACGAAAGTGTCCAGCATTTTCGCCACATACTCGAGGTCCAGCACGTGACTATCTTTACGGATCATAAGCCGTTGCTGTACGCTTTCGTACAGCACTGAGAAAAGCTGCCGCCCCCTCAACTGAACCAGCTGTCCTTCATAAGTCAGTTCACAACCAACTCAAACTCAAACTCAAAAATATTTTATTCATATAGGCACTTATTTTACAGGCACTTATGAATAGTCAATATTTAATATAAAAAAATCCAGTGATTCTAGTCGCCCGTTCCAAGTGCAGCCTACCCTTCATGGAGAAGAATCTGGCAAGAAACTCCATTGTTGCTCCTTTTAAAAAATTATAATATGGTTTACAATATTTTTTTCACTAAGAGACTTGAATGAGAACGAAGTCGACCAAAGAAAACAAAATAAAAGGTTTGGAGTCATTGCTACACAGCCATGAGCTAACCAATCATGCGCCGTTCTTACTGATTGCTGCAAGATTTTTACATTGTTATATTGTGACATTGTATTGTTATATTGTGAGGTCCACTTATGGAAAATAAAATCCAAATAGCACTTTCACTCACAGTCAAATTTAAAAAGATGTAATATGTCCAAATATAAAATAATCAATAAATGTCACAAATGTAAAATAGAGTAAGACGCATGGATCAGCCATCGACCTATTCAACTATAGTTGAGCTGCGTACTCAGGCCGCACCGCAAATCATCAGGTCAATATCAAAGAAATTAATAATTAATAATAATCTAATCATATTCGACAAGGTGCTCATACAATAACAAGTGCGTATTTAATAAATTGGGAAACATTGTTAGATAAGTACCAAAGTACCATCATGTATTCATTTACATTATACAAGTATGTGTGTATGTTTTCATTTATAAGATGCGACTAAAACAATCAACAATTTGTATTTAAGAAAAAAAAGAAAAATGAAAATTAAGTAGAATTGATACAAGAAAGAGATAAAATAAAGGAAAATTTAAACAAGAACAAACTAATTAAGAGAAAAAGGAAATTATTAAAGAAAATTATACAGAAAATAGTTACAAACGAAGTCTTAACTTAATTATATGTCGGAATTAGATGTCGTTAGGTTAAAGTATACAAACAATTCATACCGGAGTACCAACATTTCAAAATTTATATATTATTAAAAAAAAAAATGTCTCAATTTCAAGACAAAGAAGTTAGTGTGTATATAATAACATTAATAACACCTTAAACCCATGACTCTTTGTCGTTCAGATAATCGCCAATCGTATAGTAGGCTTTCCTAATAAGGTGATTTTTTACAGTACGCTTGAATTTATCTATAGGAAGGTCAATTACATATGTAGGAATTTTATTACAAAGACGTATACCAAGACCTTCGAACGAGTTGTGTACCTTATGTAAACGATGATAGGTACTAACGAGTTTAGACTTATTTCTTGTATTAATATTGTGTACATCACTGTTTTTCTTATAGTCATTAATGTTTTGCCTAACAAACATAACATTTGCAAATATGTACTGTGATGCAACAGTTAAAATACCTATATCTTTAAACAACTCTCGAAGAGAGACTCTAGCACCTAAATTGTATATTGAGCGGATGGCTCGTTTTTGTAGAATAAAAATCGTTTCAATATCAGCCGCCTTGCCCCAGAGTAGTATACCATAGGACATGACGGTGTGAAAGTAGCTAAAATAAACTAGCCTAGCTGTGTCCGTATCAGTGAGCTGACGTATCTTCAATACGGCATAAGCTGCCGAACTAAGTCTACCTGCAAGGCTATCTATCTGGGCTCCCCACTGTAGTTTGCTGTCTAATGTAATTCCCAAGAATACAGTTGAGTCTACAATATTTATGATTTCACTATTTAGAGTTAGATTAGTGCCTAGCTGTTTTACATTTGGCATAGTAAATCTCACACACTTTGTTTTATTTGAGTTAAGTAGGAGATTATTTGTTGTAAACCAAATCAATACATCAATTAGTGCCCTATTCACATCGTCAAAAACTGTTTGCTTACGATCGACTTTAAAAAGAAGTGACGTATCATCAGCAAATAGAACTATATCACAGATATCTTTTAAATAATATGGTAAATCATTTATATATATGAGAAAAAGTAGAGGACCAAGTATAGAGCCCTGCGGAACGCCCATAGTAACAGGTAGTCCAGAAGACCTCGCACCATTGACATCTACGTGTTGAATTATATCTTTCTAGTAGGAAACAATTAGTTCCAAAGCAATACCATTAACGCCATAATGCCTAAGTTTAAGAAAAAGCGTGCTATGTTCTACGCAGTCAAAAGCTTTTGAAAGATCGCAAAATACACCCATCGCATCCTGCGAATTCTCCCATGCATTAAATCTATGTCTCAAAAGAGTTGCACCAGCATCAATTGTTGAACGACCCTTTGTAAAGCCATATTGTTCTTTGTGAAATAAATTATTTAGATTAAAATGGCTTTCTAGTTGTTGCAAAATGACTTTTTCAAAAATTTTACTAATAGCCGGTAAGATTGAGATTGGCCTAAAGTTACTTGGTTCAGTTGTACAACCCTTCTTGAATAAAGGTATTACTTTGCTATACTTCATGAGGTTAGGAAAAACACCAGAATCAACACATCTATTGAAAGTTATAGCTAAAAAAACTTTTTATAAAATAAAAAAAAAACGACTTCCAAAAAAACATCCAACGAAAACTCTCTGCCAAAAAAACACTTAAAAGCGTAAAATAAACTGGTTATTCATAAATTGCGTATAGCTAATTCTTTATTCATTTAAATAGTAGTATTATAATGTGTGCTAGGTACCTAGACGCAAATACCGGTGTACCTTCAAAAAATATACGAAAAACATAGTATGTGCCTATAAAAAATGAGGGTTTTCCTCGATTTCCCTGGGATCCCATCATCAGATCCTGATATGCTGGCAATGGGACCACCTCGGAAGCATACCCTTTCGAATACAAAAAAATAATTCAAAATCGGTCCACAACTGACGGAGTAATCGGTGAACATACATAAAAAAAAAAAAAAAAAAAAAAAAAATACATACAGTGGAACATAGAAGTCCTTTTTGGAAGTCGGTTAAAAATGGTGCTATATCAATTATAATAGTTTCTATTAATTTAACAGAAATCCCCCATAAGTCCCTTGTTTTTTTAGGATTAAGAGACTTAAATGTTTTCATAATATCTGTAGGGTTTATGTTTTCAAATGCAAATAAATTCTTACATTCATTTACATTGGCCTTTAACAACAGTTCAGACCCGGACGCACAAGAATTCAAGATACTAGTTGTACTAACTGGTATATTTGTGAAAAAGGTATTAAAAGATTCAGCTATGTCTAAGTTGTTTGTTAAAAACCTATTATTAATATTTAATTTTAATTCATTGTCTCGAGGTTTACTACGTCCAGTTTCATTGTTAATAATGGTCCACGTAGCTTTTATTTTATTATTTGAAGACTTAATTTTATCACCTATGCACAAAGACACGTCCTCCTAAAAATCATTGAGTAATTTCTAACATAATCATGAAATTTTGGGTCAAAATTACTCTGCCTCAAGGCATACAAACCATAAAGCCTTTCTCTACTTCTATATATTCCTGGCGTCGCCCAATCACAGATCGTCATTTTTGGCCTTTGCATAATTGTTTTTGACTTAAATATACTGTTAAATTCGAATTCTATCATACCAAATAAGCAGTTGTAAAGCTTATCCGGATCCCTCTGAGTCCAATCTAAATTGGAAACCTTATCTCTAATGTTATTACCAAAATTCAATAATCGGTTACTGGTCATGGGCCTGCATATAATTTTGTTTATTATATTTTCTTTTATACAAGGAAATGTCTCAAATTGCCCACAGTGATCAGATGTTAAATCACTTAAAATTGACCTATTTAAATATTCCCCATTGCAAAATATGTTATCTAAGCAAGTTGCTGAGTGAGAAGTAATTCTTGTAGGCTCAGAAAATAAATAATTCAAGTCAAATGACTCAAATAGGCTCACTAACATCCAGTACATCAAGGGAGAGGATAATGTGGTTGCTGACGCGATGTCACGCGTCGACGCCATTGCTCTCGAACAAGACTATGAGGCCCTCGCTAAGTCACAGCTGACAGATCAGGAGTTGGCTGATCTTCGTCGATAAGGCTCCTCAAGCCTAAAATTAATTAGCGTTCTAGTTCCTGGAACTGACCTCTCTATCATTTGTGACGTATCTACTGGAAAGCCTCGCCCGTACCTAACCCCTTCTTTTCGAAAAGCCTTAACAAAGACTGCAAGGAATGGGCACGCACTTGCCAGGCGTGCCAACGTTGCAAGGTATCACGCCATAACTCAGCTCCGCTTGGTAATTTCGACTCGCCACCTGGACGTTTCAGGCACGTCCACATTGACATTGTGAGACCCTTACCGGTTAATAACGAATATCGTTATTGCCTTACAGCCATCGATAGATCAACTAGATGGCCTGAGGCCTGGCCGATGCGGTCCATCACTGCTGAGGAAGTAGCAGAAACCTTCACACGCGAGTGGATTCCCCGATTTGGCGTGCCATCAATAATCACCACCGATCAAGGAACCCAATTCGAATCCGACTTTTTTCGCCGCCTCATGTTGCAGTTCGCCACGAAACGCATCAGAACAAGAGCGTATCACCCCTGTGCTAACGGCATAATCGAGCGCGTTCACCGACAGCTTAAGGCCTCGCTCTCATGTCATCACGACACCTGGGTTCGTGCACTACCTCTCGTGCTTCTCTGCATGCGGTCGGCTTTCAAGGAAGATTTGAAGGCCACCGCTGCAGAAATGGTCTACGGAGAACCTCTGCGCTTGCCCGGAGAACTACTGGTGCCTAAAACAGAAGACAGTTTTGACGATCCGGCAGACTTTGTGACACAGTTACGGCACAAAATGTATACAATACGTCCAATCCCAGCTTCTCGTCATTCTCAACCAGCATCTTTTACTTTTAAGGATCTTTCTTCAGCCACTCATGTTTTTCTTCGAGATGATTCCGTTCGACGACCCCTACAGCCGCCTTACACGGGTCCATATCCTGTCCTCGATCGAGCCAGTGATGGAAAAACTATAACCTTAGAAATTAAGGGCAAACGGGTCGTGGTTAGTGTCGATTGGATCCAACCCGCTTTCATTGATCACCCAGTACATTCATCATCTGAACTTCCTCATTCCCTTCAAGAGCATCAAATCCCCAAACCCTCATCAATACCTCCTATCCTTCCCTCCACTCAACCGAATATTGACACTGGTACTAAACTCCAGCCGTACACTACACGCGACGGCAGGCGCGTCAAATTTAAGGATTTCCCAGATTATTGTTAAATCAATCTACCTCTTGTTTCTCCGTGGGGGGGTGGTGTGGAGAACGTGATTCGGAACGTTCCAAGGCCGCCTAAAAATGACAGTAGGTGGGAACGACACATTGACAGCTCTTGCAAGGACGAACGGACAAAAGAAACATTTTGTACAAGTATTATTGTATTCCAATCTGATATTACTTGCGTCGACATTGTCACATGTTAGACATCGTCACATGTTATAAATACATAGTACAATTGATCACTCTTCTCACCAATGGGGCGATCACTTTGTGATACTTGTAATACCTATAGGACCCATGAGTATAAGCATTAAATCGCTACTAGTCCATTGGCAAGAAGGATGAGCTTTACGGCGATTCACCGTGTTCTTAATCTAAACTAAATTCATCAAGCACTTACTGGAGTTGTGTGGCGTCCTGTTCTCGGCGCCGTTGATGGGGTACCCCACCGCCTGGTCTGTCCTGGTACGTTCACACATACATGCTCCAGAATGCTGTACAATCTTCAAGGAATTCGAATTACAACAAACTCGTATCAGCTATCACGGATATTCGAATTACAACTCACTCGCTTCAGCTATCGCGGAAGGCGCCTACAAAACTCGCGAGTCCAACCAGACCTCACACAAACGGTAAATCACTACAGAGACCGGGTCGATGGACAATACAATTAGCTTAATATCAATTAATTACGGTTCTCAAAACAATCGTCTACCTTTCACAACGCGCGTCTTTCAAGTACTTTTTAACCTCAAACGTCAAAACGTCAAACAAGAAAAAGTGACAATCAAAATGTTGCCATTATAATGACGTTCGAAATCCAACAACAATTATCAACAAACCAGCAGTGTTTTGTTCGGCGCACGCGCCGCCTCGAATTCCCTGTCGACAACCGGTCACGGTAGGCACCGGAGTCCCTCACCGGAAACCCGGCCGCCAAAGGTTATTAGTTTCGGTGAGATTTTGTTTAGGCCACCAAGTAGATTAAGCTAGTACTCGTATAATAAGTAACGAGTGTTTTGAAACCGGATTGCGTTGGTTCCTCGTAAGAACAAAGTGTTGTACTTGGGTTGATTAGTACGGATTCGGGAATCTGCCCCGGCGTAGGAGTGTTTGAATTGTAAAACGGAGTGTGGTGTATATGGACCTGCGTGGTTATCGACCGGGGATCCCTACACCGCAGCGAAGACTGAAAAAACCAACACGCCATCCGTGAGTAATTTTCTTTATAACTTGAAAAAATGAGGCGTTACACCTCGTAACGCCTCATTTGACATCCGTTCACCAGATGATCGGTCTGCGATTATTTAGCTATATCTACATGGCTACGTTAGCCTGGTAACAAAGTTTCCTTCCTTCAAGAGGAACGCAGCCCTGGTGATTGGACTCAGGCGCGGTTCCAGGGGGGGGGGGGGTCACAGGGGACGTGATCCCCCCCAAAATCTGCTACTAGAACCTGATTTTCTTATTATTATCAGTTTCCATAATTGTTCAATCGAGATAAGAAATCAAAGGATAGGAACTCTTGAGAGAGTTATCTCTAGACGTATCAGCGTCCAGCGAACACCTGTCTGAGTGGGCTCTGATCTATCGGACCGCCAATTTGGATTTCAACGGGGACGCTCGACAGTGGACGCTAATATATAGGTATGTTCGCTCCCTGTCCGATCGGAGGGTGGTGTTGGGAATTAGCCTTGATATCGTTAACGCTTTCGGCACCTTTCAATGGGGCGCGATTAGGGCAGCCCTTGAATATCACGAGGTGCCGACTTACCTGCGTGCCGTCATAGAGGTCTATCAGCGCGACAGGACAGTGAAGTTTGTCGATCGGAACGGAGTGGAAAATTGAAGGGAGGTGTGTTATGGGGTTCCCCAGGGCTCTGTATTGGGCCCATTGTTATGGAACCTAGCATACGATGCGGGCCTTCGCACTAGTCTGACTTCGGGCATCAGTGTCGCCTGCTATGCAGACAATACCCTAATACTGGCTAGAGGGTCACGCTTCGGGGAGGTGCTTCTGCTCGCAAGGGGTGGCTTGTGTCGTGGATAACATTCATGAGCTGGGCCCGAGGGTGAAGGGCCTCAGAAAACTGAAGCGATATGGTTCCATGGCCTACGTAAGCGCCAGGAACCACCCAGCTCATACCTCCGGGTGGATGACACCGAAGTCCAAGTGGGTCAGTAGGTATATGAAGTACCTCGTCATGGACAATCGGTAGAGCTTCAAAAAGCATTTCGGGCGACTAGTCCCCAGTACGATGAGTAGCAGGGGTGCCACATTGTCTGCTGCACAATCTCGGGGGACCGGGGAAAGAAGTTCGCTGCCTCTATGTGCGTGGGCGTGCTTATGGGCGTCGTGCGATCCATGGTCCTCTATGGGGCACCGGCTGGATCTTCCCGCTGTAATGCTCAACTCGGGCTCCTGCATCGGTTGATGGCCATATGGTACGTACGAGGCCACCGTACGATCTCGTACGAGGCGGCAACGATCCTGACACGATCTCCACCCTTCGACATTCTAGCCGACATGAACACAATGGTCTGCGACGAAATTCGATCTGTCGGTCGATATGACGAAGAGATTGCGCCGTATCATGAGCCCGGAATGCTTCGTCAGAACACACATACGCAAGCCCTACGAGCTTGGCGGGCACGGCTCGACACCCAGGATTGTTCCAGCCAACGCGCTGTCGGAGCTTCGAAGCTTGCATAGAGAGAACCAACTTATCACCTAGCGAATTACTTAGATGCTCACCGGGCACGGTTCGTCGCACGGTCGGACAGATCGGACGAAACCTGGCGAGTAGTATGAAGACGTTATGCTCCAGAAGGAGTCCGAAGAGCGGGATCGGGAAATGGCCGATCCCGCTCAAAAGAGGCGACGAAGGATGCGCTCTCACTCACAGGCGGGTCGGCGTTCCGACCCTCTTATTGTGTAGAGCGGTGTGAGGTACGACAGCGACATGCCCCGGGTTTGAATCTGGTTACCCCGGGAGGTACCTCAGTGATGAGGTAAGGCAGGGGGAACTCCAGAAGCCGCTGATGCGTACCTGGAGCTCCTCTTGACTGCAGATGTAGGCTGCCGCCGGGGTTTAGTGGTTAAACCGATTTGTCGGGAGTTCCATACACGCCCTTCGTCCCCCAACGGAGCTAGATCCTCTAAATATTCATTCAGAGATTGTCACACATGTCTCAAATATCATGATCCCAATAGATTTACCAATAAAAACAAAAGATATCCATTTGTTTTTAATATGTGAAATAAAATTGTGTATTGTGCAATAAAGTCTAATTTACTCGACTTATTTGATTAGTGACCCCCCCCAAAATTTCAGGCTGGAACCGCGCCTGATTGGACTAAACAGGACATTGGACAAAACTTTAAAATTTTCAATAGTGTGGATAAAGTTAGTTAAGTCTGCGGTATTTCTTTCATGAGACGCACTATAACTCGGTATAAACATAACTAATTCAACTCGAGTCGCAAGTCACTTATCTGAAATTAAACTCTAGTCACGTAACTCGAGTTAACTGCGTAAAATCAAGTCTTTTTTTTAACCGACTTCCAATGGAGGAGGTTCTCAATTTCATCGATATTTTTTTTTTTATTTAGACCTAGTTTTGCCATCATAAATTTGAAAAAAGAAACGTCGTAAATACGGATTGGAACATTGAAAATAATTTCAAGTAGGTAGAATAAAAAAGATATCGGAATTTATTGCAAGTATTATGAGTTTCTTCATTTTGAGATAAAATTGTTGAGTTTGTTTTGGGTAAATA
This sequence comes from Diaphora mendica, assembly GCA_949125395.1. Taxonomy (NCBI): domain Eukaryota; kingdom Metazoa; phylum Arthropoda; class Insecta; order Lepidoptera; family Erebidae; genus Diaphora; species Diaphora mendica. The sequence goes on from OX421318.1 coordinate 16,042,482, forward strand.
AGGCAGCCTTTATCTTCTGAAAATATATTTACTAGGTTTATTATGATACACATATGTAAAACACTCTGCACTATAAGCATTGCGAATACGACTATGGCAAATACGGGAAGTAAGAGGTTCGCAGATGATTTTAATATTATTAAAAGGAACTACTGTTGTTATTATTAATTGGTTTCATTTCCACTAATTTGGCAGCACTGGTGATTAAACGCGTTGCTGTTCACACGGGCGTAAAAATTACGCCAACGCCGAGCGTAAAATTCACGCCTAAGCAACGCGACGTACAAAATACGCCCGTGCGAACGGGGCCTTACTGTAAACAGTCTCTTCAAGTCACGAAACCTAGAGCATATATACCTACAGGGGCATCTGAACGGGCGGAAAGCGTGATCGTATTAGAGAGACTGAGTTTGGGTAGTGTCTGTCTCTCTAACACAAGCTTCTATATATATGTGTTTATGACGATTTAACAATGTAGTCGTTATTCAATTAAAATCAAAACACTGTTTAAGCTGAACACGTCTTTATTGGCGATTTTTTTTTTTCCTAACAAATTCATATATCAGCAAGACAAGAACTGGCATTCGAAACTGGAACAAAAAAGACATTGAAATTATATGAAATTACTCAAATGATTTATATTGGTGTGTCTATCATAAGGACACTCGTTTCAGCCCTAAGTTTCAGCTTAGAGTTAATAGTACTTTCAGCTCGTTTCACGTCAATCCTAAATATAGTCATAGACAATTCAACTCGAGACAACTCGATTGAAGTTCATCTCGAAAAATCGAGTTGACAGTCAATACCCCTTTTGACGCAACACTAATTTATTTCTTTCGGAGTGTTTTGTCATTTCGGTTCGCTGAGGCGGGCATTAAATCCTAGGTAATCTTTATATTTGAAGCTATTTATTGCGAGAAAAGTATTCCACGTTCAAGAGTAATATCTGTGCTACCCGTGTCACATATTATTTCAGGTTTCGGAAGTAATATTCAGTGATAACCTTAATTCGTTCACGGTGTTTTGACATTTCGTGTAGATGTGAAGTTCAGGTTTTAAGAAATTCCTTGTTATTAACTGTTTAATTTATCTTAATTTATATCGTTTCAGCCATGGTGCGAATGAATGTATTAAGTGATGCTCTAAAATCAATTCACAATGCCGAGAAGCGCGGCAAGCGTCAAGTGCTCATCAGGCCTTGTTCGAAAGTTATCGTCAAGTTTTTAACTGTAATGATGAAGCACGGCTATATTGGCGAATTCGAAATCGTCGATGATCACAGAGCTGGCAAGATTGTTGTCAATCTCACTGGGAGACTAAACAAATGTGGTGTGATATCGCCCCGCTTCGACGTTCCAATTAATGACATCGAGAGGTGGACTAACCTGCTTCCTTCCCGACAGTTTGGGTAAGTTATCAATTTCTTGTTTAAAACTGTAAATTGACTCGCATGCAATTAAATACATGGCAAACATAGAGGCTCGCCACCTCAATATTGTATTGAATTTATTAATATATTGAATGAATTATTTAATAACTTCATAAATCTTAAATAACTAACTTCGGAACTAATAGCTGTGAAATTCGGTCCAAAACATAGTTATCACTTGCTACAATGGTTACTTTTCAATTCACTCATGTGAAATATTGAATTTTTACAAACTAGTGTAGACCTTAAAACAAAGAAAACTTAGAATACCTTGATTACTTCTAAATATTGATAATTATGTACTTGTTTAATTATGTAGTTTGGTTAATGATGTGTTTCATTATGTGTCATTATGATACTCCTTAATATGGTTAGGAATTAAAGCACATTCTCCGCGGATCGCCAATAGTCCTTGTTGGTAGTCATTTGAAAGTTTGTGCTATAATAAACGTAAAGTATCACAATTTGATGTCTTCTCTAAATGAGTGGATATTGTCAGTGATATTTTAAACATGCTTGTATAACCATACATGTATTACCATACATGTATTACAATTTACATCATATCATCACATCAACAGCCTTTAATAGTACGCTGCTGGACATAGTACTCTCCTCAGTAAAGAGGTTTTAAGCCAGGTGGGTCTACACTGAAAAAAAGTTGTTAATTTTTGTGTTGTCAACACGTATTGGTGACAAGTTTCTGTAATTTCCTTGTATTGGCAACAAATGTTGGCAACCATGTTTCTGTTTTTGGCGGTAAACGTCAAAAGAACACACTTGTTGCAGTTTTTATTGGCTCTGTGGAGACGCTTAGTTCAAATGTTTTTCAAATTGTTGGCGACTCGGTCTAGACAGAATGGAAACAAAAGTTGGCAATTTTTCGAAGTGTTGCAAACAGTTGGAAACACTGAATTTGCCAACAATTTTGGTGGAGACGCACCTTTAGGTTACTATACCATGATGACTACTCAGCTAAGTATACGGTTTGTGTGCAGTACTGTTGACCTGCATAGTTTGCTCTCTTAGTTGGTTCTTTAGACACACATGTGACGAAAACAAGTCACGACACTGTATTCTTAATCTGTCAATTAAGACAGATTAAGAATATAGTGTCTGACTTCTGTAAGTAAACAATATAATTTGTTATATTAATAACAAAATATATTGTTTACATGTTCACATGTCACTTCCTCTTAATTTTTATTTTTATTACAAGTGAATATAACCTAAACGTGTGACAAAACTCTGTTATTGAATACAAAATTGTATGATAAATTCATACAATAATGGAACTTGAGTTTTGTTGTTTATTAAATATTATATATCAACGATTAACTGCCAGGAGTGCCTAATTGATATAAGATACACATACTCAGGAAATCTTGATTTTCCATCCTGTTAAAAAAGTATTTTCATAGAATTCATGTTCTACAAGAAGCTATTGCATGATCAACATTTTACTTATCTGCACTTAACCTGATCATCTTATTCATAACTTATTCATTTCATGGTTCCTGTTATGTTTATTGAAATGAGTACGATGATTAAATTTGATTTTTCTTTAATTTCCAGTTACCTTGTCCTGACAACCAGTGGTGGCATTATGGATCATGAAGAAGCTAGAAGGAAACATCTTGGAGGCAAAATTTTAGGCTTCTTTTTCTAAGTTTACTCAATATATATGAAAACATACTTGTGGGGTTTTATTTCTATTATATATTTCAAAGAACCAATAGAAACTACACAGGTTCATGAATGACTATGGTTTAGGGAGCAAACGGACAGACGGACATGTGGGGCGGGTAACATGCACTGGAAATCAGTTGAGCATTGCTGGGTACCATGAACCGCACACATTGGGAGATGTCAGACAAACATTGATACAACATTAGATGGCACTAAGGTGTTTCGTTTCATTGGATGTGTAAGTCACTACATAGCTTTTTTTTGGCGATGTTTTCGATTTTATCCGACGATCCAAGGAGCCCAAGTCCGTGTCAGACATCCGGAGCAGGACACTGCATCCGCATAAATTTATTTCATCGATTGAAATTTTAGCATAGACCCTCAATAATTATTTTTCTTCTACAACAAAAGTGGGAGGATAAAGCTACTCTTTAAAATATCCACTGGCCAAAATGTTCCTTCACATCTGCCCATTTCTTCGGAACATTACCCGGGCAAATAAAAACAAAGGAAAATATTTTTTTTTAGCAAAAAAGTCTTGTTACCTCTAACAATACTAGAACTTTTATAGATGAAATCCCGTGAATAGGGACGGTTAAAAAAAAAGGTTGTTACCTGATTTATCTTTACATAATATAAAATGAAGTCTCTTCCGGTGTCTTGGAGTTGGAAACTACTCAATGGACTGCAGTTTTCAGCTATTAATAGTGATTGAATTTGAAGTGAAAGGCTTATATATGTGTAATACAGGCATATTAAAGTAGAGGATATCCGAGTATTTCGAAGACTTCCTTTCGAAACAAGGCCGGATTGCTAGTATGCTTTTGAATAAATATATCGTAACTACTAATTTTATCGTGCCAAATCTTAAACGCTATTATGTGCTTGCAGCACACAACTTCTAAAAAAAAATCAAGGATGTATACAGGGTTACTGGTAATGTGTAGCGATCCCTTAAAGGGTTGATAGTAGAGATCATTAGCCATCAAATTGTCCTCGGGTAAATGAGTCAAAATGTACCGTTATGGAAAAAACCGACTTCCAAAAAACATCCAACGAAAACTCTCTGCCAAAAAAACACTTAAAAGCGTAAAATAAACTGGTTCTTAATAAATTGCCTATACCTAATTCTTTATTCATTTAAATAGTAGTACTATAATGTGTGCTAGGTACCTAAAATCTGTTTGAAGCAGGGATATTCCGGTTAGGGTTAACCTAACCGAAATAATCTGTTATTAACCCTTTTGAATATGGGTTAACCTAAATTTAGGATTAACCTAAATATGTGTTACCGAATTATAACTGTTAACAGGAATAATCTAATACAGGATATTACGGTTAACCTTAACCGAATTTGATATAGGTTTCTTTTTTTTTTTATAAAAAGTTTTTATTTTTCAGTTTTTAGTGCAAACAATCGTAGGTAAGTAGTAAGTTGAACTATTTCATCAAATTTCATCATCAAGAATACAAATGAAGGTCTAAACGTACGTGTAAAATTGAAATCATCCTCTAATTCCTAACTGTTGAAGAGTTTAACCTTCCATCATCAGCTTACCTAAATAATTTGAAAGAATACGACTAAAGGTAACATATATACATCTGATATTTAAAGATTTATCCTCCAACTCCTAACCGTTAAGGAGTTGTACCTTACATCATCAGCTCATCATCATAAAATGATGACTACCAGACGCAAATACGGGTGTAACTTCAGAAAATATACGAAAAACATAGTATGTGCCTATAAAAAATGAAAGTTTCCCTCGATTTCCCTGGGATCCCATCATCAGATCCTGATATGCTGGCAATGGGACCACCTCGGACGCATACCCTTTCGAATACAAAAAAAAAAAAAATAATCGGTCCACAACTGACGGAGTAATCGGGTAACATACATAAAAAAATAAAATTAAAAAAATACATACAGTGGAACATAGAACCTCCTCCTTTTTGGAAGTCGGTTAATAAAATAAAAAAAATCGTTTTTTGGAGAAAAGTGGATCACGCCACTTCAAAGTGCTCTTAAAACAAACACTTGCGTATTTAATGGTTGTTTTTAGTTTGCTAACACCCTAATACGTAATAATAATATGAATATATATGTATGTTCATCTGTTCCCTCATAGCTCCTTAACGCCCTCTAGCCGACATAAAGTACTGTCTTAAAAAATAAATTTGAGATAAATATGCCGTGTTTGGTATCATTCGTAAGGGCGCTACTTGTACATTTCAAAAATATATACTCACAGGCACAATTAACCGCCCATCAATATTTTTCGTCACCTTGTTTAAGTTAACTGTGGCTTATCTACTGTTTTGTTTTTTGTTAAGTTAAGCAATAAATTAAACTCCTGAACTCTAATTTCCACGTATAAACTTGTATCACTGAAGCGTTTTTGGAATTTAGTCGTTGTTTGACATTGTTACAGTTAAGTTGCCTTGTTTACATTTCTTGTTCTTTTCTGCTATCGTGGGCGAATGTTGTTTAATTTGAGCTTTTAATGTATGATTATCCTTTAACTGAAAAAAAAAGCGGCCAAGTGCGAGTCGGACTCGCCCATGAAGGGTTCCGCGGCAGCAAGTAACGTAATATATTTTTTATTTTATTTTTATATTTGTGTTGATTGAATGAAAGGTAAATTGCAGTTGACGATTTATAACGTATTAAAAAAAAACTACTTACTAGATTTCGTTTAAACCAATTTTCGTTGGAAGTTTGCATGGTAATGTACATCATACATTTTTTTTAGATTTATCATTCTCTTATTTTAGAAGTTAAAGGGGGGACACTCATTTTACCACTTTGGAAGTGTCTCTCGCGCAACCTATTCAGTTTAGAAAAAAATGATATTAGAAACCTCAACATCATTTTCGAAGACCTATCCATAGACGTAATTGGTTTGATGAAAAAAATTTTTTTGAGTTTCAGTCAGGGTTCGAGGATATATATCAATGGATATATATCAAGATATATATCTGATATATATATCAAACTGGTTTCGTTGATATATATCAATGCTACCTGAAATTAGATTGGATATCGGATCCTTCTCATGATGATAGCGGATGATATGATTCAAAATGTCATTTATGTCCTATAATCCAGTCCAGACTCAGAATCGATAGATGACCTATCTTTATCTTCCTTGCAGTCAAACTAAGCACTACGAGTATTATGAATACTGCATTTTTCATAGACGTTTGATGAAAAAAAATTTTTTTTGAGTTTCAGTCAGGGTTCGAGGATATATATCAATGGATATATATCAAGATATATATCTGATATATATATCAAACTGGTTTCGATGATATATATCAATGCTACCTGAAATTAGATTGGATATCGGATCCTTCTCATGATGATAGCGGATGATATGATTCAAAATGTCGTTTATGTCCTATAATCCCGTCCAGACTCAGAATCGATAGATGACCTATCTTTATCTTCCTTGCAGTCAAACTAAGCACTACGAGTATTATGAATACTGCATTTTTTGATGATTTTATTATTATTTGATAATATTTAACAGTTTATTACGAATGACTGATGACTGATTTGGTAACTAAAAGACTTATGATTATATTATAAAGTTATTATTATTATTTGTAATATATTAAAACATTAACATCATATTCGTTTTTTTTTGATAATTTCAGTATGTTTATGTAACACATATGCAAATAGTATTCATAAATAATACAATAAAATGATATTATGGCTTACAAAATTGATATATATCAAACTTGATATATATCATAAATATCCGATATTTTGATATTTATTATAAATATCGGATATTTTCGAACCCTGGTTTCAGTTCTAAGTATGGGGACCCCCAAAATGTATTGTTTTTTTTTTATTTTTGTGTAAGTGGCTGTGACATACGGACGGACAGACAGACAGACAGACAGACATGACGAATCTATAAGGGTTCCGTTTTTTGCTTGGCACGGAACCCTAAAAACTGAAATTGCTAAACAAAACTATAAAATCAAAAGATAAATAAAAAGTGGCCAAGTGCGAGTCGGACTCGCCCATGAAGGGTTCTGCAGCAGCAAGTAACATTTTTTTTAAATATTTGTTTTGATTGAATGAAAGGTAAATTGCAATTTACGATATAAGACGTATTAAAAAAAAGTACTTACTAGATTTCGTTCAAACCAATTTTAAGTGGAAGTTTGCATGGTAATGTACATCATATATTTTTAGTTTTATCATTAACTTATTTTAGAAGTTACAGGGGACACACACATTTTACCACTTTGAAAGTTTCAACATTATAGGTCTAATAGTTTCGGAAAAAAGTGGCTGTGACATACGGACGGACAGACAGACGGACAGACAAACGGACAGGCAGACGGACAGACAGACAGACATACATACAGACAGACAGACAGACATACAGACAGACAGACAGACATACAGACAGACAGACAGACATGACGAATCTATAAGGGTTCCGTTTTTTGCTTGGCACGGAACCCTAAAAACTGAAATTGCTAAACAAAACTATAAAATCAAAAGATAAATAAAAAGTGGCCAAGTGCGAGTCGGACTCGCCCATGAAGGGTTCTGCAGCAGCAAGTAACATTTTTTTTAAATATTTGTTTTGATTGAATGAAAGGTAAATTGCAATTTACGATATAAGACGTATTAAAAAAAAGTACTTACTAGATTTCGTTCAAACCAATTTTAAGTGGAAGTTTGCATGGTAATGTACATCATATATTTTTAGTTTTATCATTACCTTATTTTAGAAGTTACAGGGGACACACACATTTTACCACTTTGAAAGTTTCAACATTATAGGTCTAATAGTTTCGGAAAAAAGTGGCTGTGACATACGGACGGACAGACAGACGGACAGACAAACGGACAGACAGACGGACAGACAGACAGACATACATACAGACAGACAGACAGACAGACATACAGACAGACAGACATACAGACAGACAGACATGACGAATCTATAAGGGTTCCGTTTTTTGCCTTTGGCACGGAACCCTAAAAACCGACTTCCAAAAAACATCCAACGAAAACTCCTTGCCAAAAAACACTAAAAAGCGTAAAATAAACTGGCTCTTCATAAATTGCTATGTGCAATTCTTGTCTATACCTAATTCTTTATTCATTTAAATAGTAGTATTATAGTGTGTGCTAGTTACCTAGCCTCTGTTTGAAGTCGGTGCCAAGCGACTATCGCATAGATTTTTGTAATTGTTCATTCGTATTCTTTTTGGCTTATCTAAGCGATAGTCGCTTGGCACCGACTTCAAACGGATTTTAGATCGTACCTAGCACACATTATAATACTACTATTTAAATGAATAAAGAATTAGGTATAGACAAGAATTGGTACATAGCAATTTATGAAGAGCCAGTTTATTTTACGCTTTTAGTGTTTTTTGGCAGGGAGTTTTCGTTGGATGTTTTTTGGAAGTCGGTTTTATTTTATAAAAAGGCTTTATTTTTCAGTTTTTAGTGCAAACAATCGTAGGTAAGTAGTAAGTTGAACTATTTCATAAAATTTCTGCTGATGCAAATAACTTTAGTAGTTTAAAAATAAGTATTAAATGTCAACCCCTATTTCACCCCTTAGGGATAGAATATCCAGAAACGCTACGTAATTCGTTAGCACTCATTTTTATAAGTAGCCCAAAAATAAAGTTTCACGTTTGTAACTTAAAAAATACGAACTTATATACAATCTTTCAACCCCTATTTCACCCCTTTAGGGGTAGAATCTCCAGAAACGCTTAAATACGTATCTACTCATTTTTAATCAGTAGCGCAAAGATAAAGTTTCATGTTCCTAACTTAAAGAAATGACGGACTTTCGTACAAACTTTCAACCCCTATTTCACCCCCTTAAGGGTGGAAATTCCAAAATTCCTTCCTTAGTGGGTGTCTACTCAATAAAACGATCTATATGTATGACTGAAAGAATACAAATTAAGGTCTAAACGTACGTGTAATATTAAAATCATCCTCTAATCGCTAACTGTTAAAGAGTTTAACCTTTTATCATCAGCTCACCTAAATAACTTGAAAGTATACGACTAAAGGTCTTTAGATACGTATGAAATTGAAAGAATTATCCTCCAACTCCTAACCGTTGAGGAGTTGTACCTTTCACCATCAGCTTACCTAAATAATTTGAAAGAATACGACTAAAGGTAACATACAAACTTATGATGTTTAAAGATTTATCCTCCAACTCCTAACCGATATATAAATTATAAATGAGTAGTGAGAGAATATTAAAAAGCGGCCAAGTGCGAGTTTTTAGTTTTATCATTCTCTTATTTTAGACGTTACGGGGGGGGGGGACATTTAACCACTTTGGAAGTGTCTCTCGCGCAAACTATTCAGTTTAGAAAAAAATGATATTAGAAACCTCAATATAATTTTTGAAGACCTATCCATAGATACCCCACGGGTATGGGTGTGATGAAAAAACAAAAAAAATTAAGTTTCAGTTCTAAGTATGGGGAGTTGGGGACCCCCAAAATTTATTGTTTTTTTTTTTATTTTTGTGTGAAAATCTTAATGCGGTTCACAGAATACATCTACTTACCAAGTTTCAACAGTATAGTTCTTATATATCTTATATAGCGCATCTAAGGGGCGCCACCTCTACCAGTTCTTTCCATCTGTTCGCGAAAGGTTGTCAAGGACATGGCTCGAGGTATCACTGTGTCGCTCAATTTCTTACAGGCCAAGGTAACTTTAAGAGCAAACTATACTCATTTAAATTAGTCGATTCACCATTGTGTCAATGCTCAACACCTGATTCTAGCTGTGAACAGTCGTGTTTCGTTGCGGGTTCCAAGACAGTTAAATTTTTTCCTGGGACTTCCCGAGTGTCATAACTCGGTGTTTTCGTGGGTCACCGCTGTTGATCCTGGTGTACAGGAGTTACAGTGGTGGGCGTGTGGGCGGGATTAGTCCCATTAAAAAGTATAGTTCTTATAGTTTCGGAAAAAAGTGACTGACATACGGACGGACAGACAGACAGACAGACATGACGAATCTATAAGGGTTCCGTTTTTTGCCTTTGGCACGGAACCCTAAAAAGCAAAATGAAAAAATGTTTCATTTTAAAATAACTTGAGTGATTAATTTTTCTTACAAAAGTAATGTTCTTCCGGCTTTTTACTTTACTAAAGTCTTCTAATAAGGATTTGTGATTTATTTTTGCAGCTAAATCTGCTTCAATTGAGAGTATTGCTAAACCGCTTATCGTTCCTGCTTCATATTGTTTTTTAAGTAGTTTTTAATAAATTTTACGACATGTTCGCTTCATTCATTTGAGACTCGATAATCATATCCAAATCTACAGATTCAGGGGTAAATATTTCTTTGTTTTGATTAAAAAAAATCGCATACTAGCACCAAGAGCATCATTAGCTAAGGTCATCTCAGTTTTTCTTTTTCGCTTCGATGCATCGGATTCCTATTTTAGGTGCGCATATCTGTTCCTGCTCGGGCGGACATGATATATAAAACAAATACAGTAATTTACCAATAAATAAATTAACACAAAGAACTTCTTAAGTGCAAGCTTTTCCTGAAATGCTCTAAAAAGAATAATATAAAGTATCCCTTGAAAACTTTTACTATCAACTTACAATGTCATTACACAATTTCTATAATACAAAATCCTCCATCATCAGTTCCTGGATACTATCAAAATATAAAATACTCGTCAAGACGAATCAAACGATTGCAAGCTTGATGAGTTGCGTCGTTTCATTACCAAGATCCTATGACCACCTTTCGGTGCCATGATCAGACCCTGGATACTATCAAAACATAAAGACGAATCAAACGATTCCAAACTCGATGGGTTACGTTTTTTCATTATAGAGTCCCTATAACCACCTTCCGGCTCCTTAATGAAACCCTGGATACTATCAAAACATAAAATACTCGTCAAAACGAATCAAATGAATGCAAACTCGATGCTGTTGCGTCGTTTCATTATAGAGTTCCTATAACCGCCTTCCGGCTTCATCATCAGACCCTGGATACTATCAAAACATAAAGTACTCCTCAAGAAGAATCAAACGATTCCAAGCTCGATGGTGTTGCGTCGTTTCATGATAGAATTCCTATAACTACCTTCCGGTTTCATCATCAGACCCTGGATACTATCAAAACATAAAGTACTCGTCAAGATGAATCGTGGTTTGATTCAAACGATTCCAAACTCTATGGTGTTGCGCCGTTCCATTACTGGGTTCCTATGACCACCTGCCGGCTCCAGCATTGTCGCGCTATATACAGCTGGGGTTGGAAGCTCTCCCTCATCCGCCATACTCACCAGACCTTGCACCTACCGACTATTACTTTTTCCAAAATTTAGACAACTGTTTAGTGGGTAAAAAAATCAGTTTCTACATTCGTTCATTTTTCACTGAGTGACAGATTAGTATAGCCTAAATCTCCCTTGATTCTGGAGAAGGGGCTCGAGGGCAAATACTATTTTGTGACTCTTGCGGGTATCGATAGACGTTGGTAGTGGTAGAGTCACTTACCATTAGGTGACCCGTCTACTTGTTTGTCCCCTATATGGTAGTACTATTATGTGCTTTGCCTGATATCTTTAAGTATTTATTTGAAATCTTCTTTGTGTCTTCGTTTATAAGGCAATGTTAATATTAGTTTGATTTTCAATTTTAATAGAGTAATTTTGCAAGATTTTTACAAGAAGGGCATCAATAAACTGCCAATGCGTTGGCAAAGATGCGTCGATTGCATGGGTGATTACTTCGAATAACAGAAATAAAAAAGTTTGAAAAAATAAGTACTTTCACTTATTGCATACAAAACGGCAATTACATTGGTAAAGACCTATTATTTACATAGCATAGTGCATCGATAACTATCGTGATAAAGAAAAATGGTCGTCAATTATTTGTCCCGGGTAAGAATCGAACCGCCGGCGCTGGCGACCGCTCTCAAGTCTGTCTGGTACTGGAGTGAGGACCGCCAACCGTTAACGTTAATCGCTAGAGCAACCATGAGATTCATTATAGATTATCGTTCTAAAACATGGCTAATACAAGCAAGCGCCTGCCATTTTGGTAGGCAAGATCTCCACATTGATCACAAATACAAAAATGTAGACTCTAGTGACATCTAGGAGTTCAGTAAGACTTTAAATATTGTAATAAACAATAGATGGCTCTGCAATCTCAATTTCCACATTATTATTTTCGCCATTTTAATTAAATTTATCCAAGACCAAATACCTAGTTTTCTTTTCTGTACCGAACTACGAATTTTAGACTAAATACATGCGATAGGTTCACTTAAAGTGCTACAAACTTACTTAAAACGTAATATTTATCCCAACGTACAATAATTAGCCTAAAGACTAAGCGTAAAGATATATTTTATGTAGACATCGTCTGTCTCTTAGACACAGAAATACAGCCACGGATAAAGTAAATACTTAAAGTTAACAATATTGAAAAATATCGGAAGCTTCTAGGTAACTAGAAAACTTAGACGGTAGGCAAGGGTTGATTGTATCAAACCACTATCAAACTGATACTGGGTATTAGGCATAAACACGAAAGTCTTGTCTTGATTCTAAATTCTAGCGAATCTATTCCTATCATTGTTAATGATGCAATTTAGATATCTACTTGTCTTTTGTTGTAACACACTTAATGAGCAAATACATCAACTAATAATATGCGTAGCATTCAGTCACCAGATAGGTCGTAGTTGTGGCGCACAAACGCCATCACTACCATTCTTGTACCCCGCCACTCTTTCTTCCGTTCCGCTCGACAGTAGTGTGCTACACGGACGATACTACGCTCGCTGTCGCCGGCCGAAAATGTGTGTCGCGTCCACAGTGTACTAAAGTTTATTGTGCTAGTGCTCGTGTTCTACTCTATACATAAAAAAAAAAACATTTATAGCAACGATATAATCAAATAATGATGGCTCCCGAGACAGTGGTAACCACGGAACCCAACAAACCCCAAGGACCACCTCCTCAGCAGCAGGGTGGTAAACTCGACTGGATTAAAATCGACATTAACTACTTCAAAACTCCTCTGGGCCTTCTAAAAATTGTTCAACTAGTGAGTATTGTTTGAATTTTGTTATTAATTTCTACACTTTTTATTGTTAAAAAAACTATAGGTAAGTAAATTTAATTGTAACTTTGGATGTACGTTGATTTGTTAAATATATTTTTATTTTACTTGTTGTTTAAAACATAAAAAAATAAGATTTAAATCTTAAAATACTTAGATCATCGACACCTTTAACCTTACATACTAATGCCAGGTAAGGCCATTTATTCAAGTTAAATATGTTAATTAGTTAGAAGTGTTCTCAGAATTAATTAAGTTCTCTATAAGTAACGGCAAATTGTTCTCAGGTTTCGTAATTTTATATCAGTAAAAGAAACCGTGATTGTTTTTTTTTCGTCACACAATACATAAATCATTAAGATGTGCATGTTTGTACTGCGAGAGCGTGTGCATAAGCTTAATGTGTTTTATGCTTATGAGTTATCGAGGCCATAAAACGTTGCATATTGTCGCTGCGAATGCTTTTTGGTGTCGTGGAGGTCAGTGGGCAGGAGTGAGAAGGCGGCGGGGCGCGGGGTTTAACGAAGCAGGTTGTAGACAAGCCGGTACATGCGGAGGAGGCGAGCTTATGTACACCTCCATTCACTGACCGCCGCGTACTACTTAGCTTAGAACTCTTGTAAGAGAAATAGAGTTCGAGACACCTTCGAAATGAATAAACAAATAACTTGTATAGAAAAGTCTTTATAAATTCCTAGGTAGTCAAAGGCTTAGCTGTAAGCACTGAAGTGTTTACTCAAAGATTTCAAATATGTTGTTTCAACAACATATAAAGGTCTAACGGAAATGTTTACAATTTTGTATGAATTCCTTAAGTTTCTTTGTTTTAAATAATAAAAAAATATTGATCTATCTAATTATTCAAATCATAATACATGTGAAAAGGTAATTATTTTGGTCCGGTTCTTCCAAAAACAAAGCAAAAAAGCGATTGTTCTCACGAACCCTGACGAAGCATTCCTAATTCATTAAAAAACCACTTCAAAGTGGATTTTGTTGGTTGTGTGCTGTTAAGATCATCTACTTGTACTATGCTATGTTAATCGTAGTCATAATGAATATATACTTTTATTTTATAATGATTCTAAAAACACAACATTTGAGTTTGACCTAATAATGATGTCAACGCAGCTTATTCATTGGAATCATGCCATTTTCTGATTTTAAACCGGCAACTTACGTATAACAATTTTCTTCAAGATATCAATTTGTTTTTACATTTTATACATCGAATGGCAGAAACGACGTTTTAATTTCCGTGTGTTTAATCAATTTAGAGTTCTATAAAAAGTTATCGTGACTCGTGTTTTAGGTACTAACTTAACATTACGGGAAAAGTAAATATTAAATTTTAGATTTCTTATTAGCAGCGTCGGCTCACGAATAGAGTTGACGCTTCAGCCGCCTGATGCCAAAAGTAACAAAAAGCCATATGCGGAAAACAATTCTAGCGGAAAATAAATACTTCAAATGAAGCTGAATTTCGCGGCTAACCTTTTTTGTTACTACAATACGTACGTAACTAAAAATCCGAGACCGGAGGCCCAATGAGTATGGTGATTAGAGTCAGAGTAGAGCCACTTTAGCAGGATCGCCAGAATCAAATAAAAAAAAGTTAAAGAAACACGAGTAAGCGAATTGGAGTTTCGTAATTTAATTTAAATTTATACATAATGTCACTCCTTTTTTTAGAGGGGTAGGCAAAGAACGTCGGGGTTCCAGGGATTTCCTTTCGAGGGTGCACCTGGTTCCCCGGCTTCTAGTACCGGCTTTTAGTCGGTTCGAGCCCGACATAACCACCAGCCGGTGGTACAGGAGGGGTTTCCGCAAAAAAAAGAAAGGGTAGGCAAAGACAATTGATCTCCTCTTTTGCTTCATCAACATTCATCAATCGCTGCAGGCATGCTGGTTGGTTCCTGATGATTTTCACACGGCCCTTCTTCAGAACATCTTAAACTACAACTTTAATGTTCCTTTGTTAATACATTTTTGTTGGTTGAGTCTTGATTTTTCAGTAACTTGGACTTTATTTAACAAATGAGTATGTCGTTGTAATTTAAGAGTAAGATTTAGCTCTAAGATTCAGATCAACAGCAAGGATTGGCGCTGAGTAACTTTGCCTGGATCCCTCAACTTTTAGACGTAACGTGACCTTACAGAGGAAGCATAACGTATGGTTTTAGTAGGTTCGATTCCATACACTGTCCACTAAAAACTACGTTGCTGAAGCGCGAGCGGTTTTCACATTTACATGACGGAGTAATCGGTGAACATACCTATATAAAACAAAAAAAACATACAGTGGAACATAGCACCTCCTCCTTTTTTGAAGTCGGTTAAAAAATAGGGGCCATCGTTGGTCATTACTATGATCACTAAGAAATAGATACACCTTTTTGGATGAATAAGGAATAATGCATTTTATAAGTTTTAGTACGAAAGATTCGTCATAATTTGAATGGGCGTGTGCCCGCCCTCGCCTACTCGAGCTCGGCGCTTGCTGATATCATCGCTTGTCCTTCCTTACCTCTATCCTAATAACACGAGGCCCATATAAGTACTTACGTACCATTTTGGTTGAGAACAATAGTTGCAGCTGTGATCAAAATTTGTTAATCACCAATTACTACTTAAGTGAGAAAACCGTCAATGGCTTCGGAACGCAAAGAAGGAAGAAAATTCGTTTTTTTTTCAACTCCCAAACAAAAGTAAACAATTTTATGATTGAATTATGTCACAAACACATAACTGTTTGTATAAATGTATGACTGGAATTACAGAAAAGGTTATTTAAGATATTTCAGATTTTTGTTACTTTCTAAAGCGAGCACTTTAGGAAGTACACGGAAAATTTGGAGCTAAATATGAAAAGAAAAGCAGTAACAAGGAAAGGCTGGAAATGGCTTAAAGTTAATAAGAAAGGGCTTATGCGAACGGATTAGAGGATGTTAGCAAAGTTAGTAACAGGTGAACAGGTTCTCAGGATAAAGGAGATATTGACCTATTAAACTACGCTGGCCAGACGGAATGGTAAACGGAATTTGCTCCCTTATTCGACTGTTACAACACCCATGACATGACATTCTATATTTGTATTCTAAATCAGTCAACATACAGGTTAGAGTCTCATACCTTTACATTCGAACTGACTGTTGTGCTAAAATGCGACACCTGTAACCTCTCTTGAAAAATATAAATCGAACGTATTACCCATCAAACTGACAAGTATCAGAAGTTTCTAAATAGGAACTGAAATTGTTGTTGACTAAAAACCCTACTACTTATGACAAAGAATTCTGTAAACCATAACATATTATCTCTGTGTTTTATCCTACTTATCTTCTTTAATATAATAGATAAAGCAACTGTAACAGTTGGTAAACCTTTGTAATGAATCACAAAATTCATGGCACTAGTTGCATTGCAGTAGAAATTAGTTGCACTTTGACTTCAATTACACTAATTGATCTAATTACTAGTCTTCTTATTACATCCTGAATTATATTGTAACAAGAAGGATGCTGTATCCTGTTTATTTACGTCTAAGGTTTGACATTCAAAACGTACAGTCATAATTACAGCGAATACTTAAATAAACTCTGAACCGAAGATAGACTGTAAGTAATGTTTGTTACAAAATTAAAAAAAACTGAATGTAGAACTGAATGTAATCAATGCTTGTTATTTATTCTCGTCGCGTAAACTGTAAATTTGGAAAACGAAAGAATACGCTGTGCATTTTCTTGGTGTGGGTGTATTACTACAAATTGTACCCTGTAATAAATTAATTCTTGTTGTATATCTATCGTTTGTCTTCAAAACTCGATGGGCCTACGCAGCTCATTATACTGTATCTATCTTATATAACATACATGAGACATAAAATAAAAACTATTTTGTAGGTCTTGTGAAAGTAAACAAGTATGTGAGTATGGCTTTCGCTTTCTTTATATTACGAAACAGTTTTAACTTCACATTGCCGCCATGTCTGAGAATCATGTTTAAAAGTTTTTTTAAAGTGAAGTTTTATTTCAAATTGATTTCCTTTACCAACACAAACTATATCATCCCCGTTGTTCTGAATGATGTACTTATATGCGAAACGATAGCTAAATTGCCACACCTAGGTTTTTTTAAATTTCTTCTAATTGGAATGTTAGAAATAAAAAAGGATAGATAGGAGATCTGTGGTTTTAGCACTTGAAAAACTGTACTAGCCGGGTTAAGTTTATTCTAAAGCCAAGTGGGCATGTAGAACTAAGAAGTAAGTTTCGGTAAAATGTTAGTTTGTTTTAATTCTTCGTAATGAGCAAATTTTTTTTTGTTTGAATAGTATTTTTAAAGAATTGTGAAAAGCTACGACTTCTTCCAATATATAAAAGTACCTGAATGACCGAACCTTTCTCGGTATTCTTTTTTGATAAATTTTCTAAAAATGAATCCTAGTTAGATCGATTTATCGCCCCGGAGACCCCTGAAACCTGAAAGATTATAAACATACAAGAATTGCTCGTCTAAAAGTATTAGATAATTATCACACTGGGAATCAAAATTGAACAGGAAAAATGTTCAAGACCCAAAAAAAAAACATTAACTTGAAATGTCTTGGAATTGACTCACGCTGGAATATCTTATCATTGACCGATAAATGCGACAATTTCATAACTTTTTTTATCTTTTTCCTATTAAATGTTTCCAGTTGGCTTTATATTTCTGGGTTTTTAAGTTTTATAATTATATGACTACTAATCAATTTACTTAGAGTCAGTGACTAAGAAACTTTATCTATATCAGGTCCTAATTGCTCACATTTGCTTGTAACAAAAGGAGCTTTTTTATTTTATCAATTCTTGTAGGTTCCATAAGAACGTCTACGTTCTTCTTCTTTAGTATCGTAATATTCATAACATAATTATGTATTTAGTAAATGTGTTTATTAGTAGACTGGTTACCATAATCCCTACCAACTTAATCTAAAAAGTATATTGAAAAAAGACAGATCAGATTTTGTTGAGTAGAATTCTCTAAGGCGCATTCGCCTTCGAGCGAGCGAGCGAAAAGAGCAGTCTCTTTTAGTCACACATTCGAAGGATTTAACCAAGTAATTAGAAGTACAGATTGAATCGTGACTTGGAGTTTAATAATTATGTAGGTATATCATTCACTTGATTATTTTATATTTTCCACAGGGAAACGACGCCCGCCAAATTTACACACATCACAATTTTGGAAGGATGACGTCTTATTTTCGTAAGGTTGATTAATGCCCAAATTAATTAAACATTTTTTAAACCAATAGTCAATTATATTACTATGTACATTGAGTTTCTGTAAACATGATTTGGCACTTTGATTTGAAGATGAGGTGTAATGAAACTCATCGACAGGTCAGATTCTTAGATCATCCTTTTAGAAACTCAAAACTGATTTGACAAAAATTCACATTTTACATAAGTAATTCTTTGATTATCTAGTTTTATAGTATTATAAGTTTTAACAAAACCGTAGCTCGTATGTAGGACGGACTACGATAATTACAGTGACAGCTTTGTGGCCTGTAGTTTATAAAAAAGTCCTTTGAAAACTATTTATTGAAGGACACAGAATTCATCAGATTTAAAAAAACAAGGAGTTCTCTATTTGTCAATTTATTTTGATACTTTTCTTAAAAGCCAACATTCATTCTGGGAACCGATATCTAAAGCAATAAGTAGCGCGTCATAAATGTTAGGTACTAAGTACCTACTATACTATATATTTTATTAGTTTTACTTTAAAATGGAAATCTTTAGCACCTCCTTCAAGGTTGGCTGATGTGACTGTCAGTAGTAAGAGAACACGTAGGTAGTATTTATGTATCGCGATATGTGTATGTATTGGTAGTTAACGTAATCCTCCATGAATATCTGTGAATAAGCACGCGATGACACATTTTGTACAATCTTTATCATTGAGATGAATTGTACCGCTAAGACAATGCAAAATATGTATTTCAAATTTATGATAAGTCATTACTAGCGTTTGCAGACAGCTTCGCTCGTATTTCGCGACTTTTGTTGCCCCTGGCAGGGTTTATGCACATTATTTAGATTCGTCCTTGACGATTTGAATTAACGCCAATGTTGCGGATGCATCTCTAGTTGAATGTAGTAGGACTAGTAATAATGTAATTTGATAAACAGTGTCCGCCACCGCAGCGCAGCGAACTCCTTTTTGATACGAGAAACATTACTTTTATTGATTGTTTTCATTATATTTTTCCTCCTACTCTGGGTGGTAAATAGTTTTATAATATTTTCATTTGTGACTTAATTTCTCTACCCCTTACTGTTGTTTAATAACTTAAGGTCTAGATCTCCTCAGATTTGGAGACATTTTATACTTTTGCAGATTTGCAAAAGAATTTGAAATCAGTGAGGAACAAAACAGAAGAAATTATTCAAAACGATTCAGAACAAACAGTTCCTAAAATCTGGGGGCACGGTCGTGCCCCCGCCAAGACGAGCCAAGCGTAGCATAAGGGCACTACCTACCTTTTCTCGAAGTGTTTCGTCGTTTTTCTGAACCCCCATAACTTTGGTTCCCGATATACCAGATCGTTCAAATTTTTAGGATATGATGTTACCAATAGACTAATGAAACGAACAAAGTTTCAATTGCATAGCTCTGATAGTTTAGATTTTATTGATACCTAAAAAACACCGATTTCATCACTGACACACTGATGATCATCAAAACTGTTAGGATACTTCGTGAAGTGCTAGAAAGCTGAAATTTGGTATGTAAACTAAGTTTGGTATACAGACAACAAAAAAATTCATAAACCTATTACTCTTGCCCCCCAACCCCCAAATTTGGGGGGTGAAAGTTTGTATGAGACTTTCACAAATGTTTATGCTAGAGGTTTTATTTTTGGTACACGGACTTTTTCGAAAGAAGAAAGAAGATGTACAAGAAATACAGCCAAAAAAAAGGAAACTTACATAAATAAATGATATCCCACCAAAAACATTTTCATGTAAAATGTTGCCAAGACGACTGCATATGGCTTACCCTGTGAAAAAGATATCAGATCTCATGTAGTGCCAAGGTTCTGAATCTACACGCCCTAACTCTACCAACCCTAACTTCATAAACTCTATATCTCAGTAAAAATGTATGGCTTGGCTGTTTCGTCACTTCAGAAACTAAATATTCGTATAACACATTACTTCAGAAACTAGATATTTGCAAACACAAAAGGCGTTCGTTTCCCCTTCGTGACGGTATGATAGCAAACGGCGAAGCCATACATTTTTACTGAGATGTAGAGTTTATGAAGTTAGGGTTGGTAGAGTTAGGGCGTGTAGATACAGAACCTTAGCTCTACATGAGATCTGATATCTTTTTCACAGGGTAAGCCATATGCAGTCGTCTTGGCAACATTTTACATGAAAATGTTTTTGGTGGGATATCATTATTCTCTCCCTTTTCGTACATTGCTACTTTTAACCAAATAACTGAGTTCGGTTAATAACATTGATAGATAGGTATATACATAACAAAAAAACTTTTCTAATATTATAATATAAATGATGATATACTTTTATAAATAGCTTTTTGACTATATTAAATATTGACTAGATTAAATATCACTGCACGTTTGGCCTAGTGGTTTAACGGTCACCACGCCGTTTCCTACTTCGCTAAGTGTCGTGGGTTCAAATCCCACGTAGGACAACACTTTGTGTGATCCACAAATTGTTGTTCTGAGTCTGGGTGTTCTTTGTGTCCGTTTCATGTATGTTTATAGAGTCCCCCGCGACACAGGATTTATTCCTAGTGCGGGAGATGTCTTTAAAATATATATATATATATTTATATACCAAGACGTTTCTCGTTTTCATGTTATTTTTGTCCAGCTTTATTGGAAAGTTTAAGTGTAAACACATTTTCATAGTTGCTGTACCTAACTAGTAAATAATAACGACTTATTACAATTTCAAGGTTTGTGTATACAAAAAAAAAATTGCAGATAAAAATATTAAATGTAGTATAGGTAAACTGTACAGACTTACTTCAAATTAATTTTTTTTCCCACAAATCCTTAGTGAGCGGAAGTTGACTGCATTGAAAATCGTATTTAAATAAGAGAGCAAATAAACAGCATATTAACAGACGATTAAAATTTCGCATTCGTAGCTTATTCGAGAGCGACATGAGGTGAAAGTTGCCATCAAAATGAAAGTAGTAGTGTCAACATGTGGTCCGGCGTGGTCGGCCATAGTCGGTGGTGGTACGGTGCGTCTTTGAAACTCGGCGCGGGCCGGTGTGACAACTTGTCGTTTTCCCATCATTTCACTGGATCGATAGTTTTGTGTTTGGTCCGTCGCGTCGTCACTTGTCATGGTTTTCACAACTTGCATACATTTTTCACGGCCCTTCCTGAACTTTGCTTATTTATATCACATAAGTGTTAGGTATTATAGGAATTTACAGAAGTTTTGAATAATTCTACTAAACTATGAATAATAAACTATGAAAAAAATAATTTTTGTTTGTTATTTTTGTCAGTTTTATGTGTACTGTTCATTTGAGTATCGTCAATTTCTTTTTTGTTCTTTTCCAGGGATACAAAGAAAGTCAGCTCATCTATACTTATAATAAAAATGTAACAGGTCCAATTCTGTACATTAAATATTTTTTGAAAACATTTTTGGAGGGCTCTCTATAATCGATACTGAAGCCAAAACTTTTTTGTTGACGGACGGACAGACAAAACATTTTTGTCTGTCTGTCCGTCTGTCTGCCTGTCTGTATCTTGGCCGCGCATCACACCAAAACTGCTGAATGGATTCAAATGAAACTTGGCATGATTTGAGTTCATACTACGAGGTAGGACATAGGATACTTTTTATCCCGAAATTCAGCACGGTTTCCTGGAGAGGGGGGATGAAAGTCAAAATATATGTACTTAGTTGTAATTCAATAACACATAGTCCGATTTCTTTCATTCTTTTTTTTTGCTAGAAAGAAAAAAAAGAAAAGATAACGGGAAAAGTCTTTTTTTTTTGTCCGCGACTGTACACTGCCTGTGGGAAGCTGAGACAGATACGTAAATATGGCGGTACGAAGTTCGCCGGGTCAGCTAGTAAATAATACTATTCATGTCAGATTTATATTTTTTTGTAAATTGAAACATCTTGACTCCTATAACATCTTGAGAGTTATGTTGAATAAGTTCTGTAATCATAAATAGTAGAAATATAATCAATTGTGGTTTGGAAATTCTATTGGGTATTATGCGAACAGAATTCTACTTTACCATCTAGTCATGCTGACATACCGCGTCGGCATATTTCAAAGGAGTATATCCATGTGCACATCGAATAGAGTACTTCGTTTAGAGTAAGAAGATCAGTATTGATTTAAAACCATACCACATCAACAACATCAGATCTACTTCTGAACTAAGGTCATTCATAATCAAAGGTAATTCGAATATGGAGTGTCACCGACTCTATTCCTTCTGTGGGTGTCGTAAAAGACAACTAACAGAACAAACTACGCAAGACAACATCACTGCAAAGAGAAAGAAAATTTAAAACAAACCCTATACCAACCAGAGTGGTATAGTATAGTAGGTTGGTAGTATGTTCACCAGCGGACTGTTAAAGTTCATGTGATGATGTTTAAATCTCAAAGTAAATGTTCTACCTAAAGGCCACAAATACCGACCGAAGTATGCATTGCATACGTATCGCATGGTATTGCTCTTATATAAGCTTGTTTCAAAACCATTTATTTCTTGAATATTAGGTATATAGGTATTGAAACTCCCTAAACAATAACCGTGTCGTAAGTAGTATTGTACCTATCTAAGTATTGTTTTAATGACTGTTAAAGTTAGCTTCTGAATTATTTAATTGATTTAAGCTATACTTAAACGACTCTTTTCCTCCTAATATTGTTTTAATCTTTGACCATTTTTGTTTATTTTACCCTCATATCGGTTGAGGAAAAACAGAAAAACAAGATATGGTACGAAGTTAACTTCATGTTGAGCACAAATATGCGTTTCAAAATGTTAGCGTTATATTATGTGTGTTACGTTGTAAGCTTGGTAGTTGCGACACACCTCTCTCCCACTGTCAACGCTTTGTTGCACATGTAAACGAAAATAGAATAAGTAGAAAAGTACAGTTACATATTCACTACCGTTCTCGTATATTTTTTAAGGCAAACCACATAAGTTTTAAAAGAATATCATCGGGAAAACAACACTGTGTATGTTTAAAAATTGAAGTAATAATAGTTAGTAGATAAGTATAATGTTATGTGGTTATTGAGATCTAATGCCAGTAAAAACGTAAAAAAACAAAGTTCAGACGTGTCGGCAATAGACTGAACCTCGACTTACGACACAAACCTAGTTTGGGGAAAGGCTTGGAAGATGAGAATGCTGAATCCTCATCAAGAGCCTTTAACAAGCCACTGCTGGACATGGGCCTCTCCTTAGAAAAGAGGTTTTACCCTACTATATTATTACATTCTAATATCTCTCCATCTTCCTAGCCTTTTTTATTCCCAAGATTTGGGGTCGGCTACTAGTTCAACCGGTTTTACCTGAATATCAGTTTTGTACACGGAGCGACTGGCATCGGTCCTCCGCAACCCTGATGATGATGAATTCGAAGATTGAACTAGTTGTCAGTATATTTAAGGGCACTGACTTCCCAATAACGATTGCCATAGATGTTCATGACAACCGGGACCGACGGCTTAACGTGCTCTCCGAGGCACGGGCGGGAAACACCACCATCTTCCATACTCCGGGCTGCTATTAAGAATGCCTTGTAAGAAAAACCCAACAGCAGTCCGATCCGGGAATCGAATCCAAGACCTCTTGATATGCAGTCGCTTACGCTAACCACTAGACCAACGAGGTAGTACATTCTAATAACTCTAATTTAGTTTTATATTTCAAATATTGAGAGATTTGTCTAACGATTTCAAATATTCTCGGTCTCAACGCTTTCTGACTTGTTACCGCGCTTTGTTGATTAGAACTAATTAATCTGAACTTGAAATAATTTACTTTAAAAAATACTATCACCGACTTCAATCCACTTAATTTGTGATAAACTTTTTCTACAATACCTAATTTTTCACCATTAAGTAGGGTAGAAATGACTAAATTAGAAAAAAATCATTTAAGTGGAAAGAAACCGGATAATACCTTCCTAAATAATAAAAAAATATCTATCCAAATGACAGGGTTCAGAGTTAAAAAAACATTGTACCTGTAAAAATGTATTCTAATGAATGTAATAGTCCAGTGGGAACTCCTTTAAAAGTATAATATATTACAAGTAGGTAAACATCTGCATCAATACAATTTGAAAAAGTAAAGGCAAATATAAAAATATTAATTTTATTTCAATAATCTAATCTTCATGTACGAAATGCTATCGATATCTTATCCCAAAACGAAAGTTTTACATTTCAATAATCACAAAACAAATTAAATGATGAATTTTATTTTGTTATCAACGTTTACTAATAAGGCACGTTACTGATAACGTGCACAATCGAGGCTCTGATTGAAGAAAAATGTTGATTGACTAGTTGGCTTAACATTGACATTTAAATAAGCAATTTCTATCAAGGTCATTTGATTACAAATTGTAAGATGGCGACAAGAGCAGTCATTCTTACATCTTTCGTTATGTCACGATTAAACAGCGTTTGTATTACAACAGTTATAAATACCCGGTGCTACCAAGCCGATGGTTATTTCGGGAAGGTGTTCATCTGTTGTTCTCTTATTTACCCGCTTAGCAGCATACAAGAAAACGGGTCACGGATATCATAGGCAAACA
This sequence comes from Diaphora mendica, assembly GCA_949125395.1. Lineage (NCBI taxonomy): Eukaryota > Metazoa > Arthropoda > Insecta > Lepidoptera > Erebidae > Diaphora > Diaphora mendica. The sequence goes on from OX421318.1 coordinate 16,067,586, forward strand.
CAACATCATACTCTTTAATAGAATCGTTTTATGTCCTATTTTAATTCACGCAAACGGTCGCGGCGGCGGAGAAACTAGATTTTTAATTCTCGAAATTGAATAAGACTACTCTGTCTTATGAAAATACTGTGAGCCTGGCTCAAGAGCCTCAACTCTCTTCTATCTCTCTCCACTTGTCCACTCCACACTCCACCACAACTCAGCTCTTAAACTTGACTTTGAGTCGTCCACTGTAATAATATCCCACCAAAAACATAAATGTAAAAAAGGAGAGCCAAGTTCAATACAAAAATTATGCTTGGCTGTAGGCTTCGTCGCAAAAAGAATGGAGATCTAAATGAGTGCCAAGTTCTATGCAAAATCCAAATTTGTATTTATAGGAACAAAATAACATTATGAACAAGTATTAAACTCTATTTCTTTGCTTTATTGGATACCTATGACAATTGCTGTTATTTAAAAACTAGCTGTTGCCCGCGGCTCCGCCCGCGTGTATATCGGTTTAATATTTTTGATGTAAATTCTTTACTCTATAACTAGGTATTTATAATTCTAAGTTTACAATTCTAAATAAGTTTCGATTAGTTAAAATTAATTTATACGTTTTGTTATTTATGTTTAGTACTTTAGTTTCTTAGTTTAAAGGTTTTATCATAATATAGCGTAGTTTAATATTTTTGTTGTAGGTTCTTTAATCTATTACTATTTATGATTCAGATAGCTAGATAAGTTTAATAATTCTAAATAAGTTTATATTTGTAAAAAAATTTTTTTTTAATTATTGCTTTTTGTTTAGTACTTTAGTTTATTTATTTAATTTTTTTATCATAAAGTGTACTTTGATTGTTTTTGTTGTAAATTCTTTAGTATATAGACAGCAAGAATCTAATATTCATGCTGAACAGCGTAGACGTGAGCAAGCAGCACGTCAGGCAAAAGTCAGAGCTGGAGAAAATTGTCCGCAAGCTTATGCTGTCAGGAAAATGCTATCCGCATAGCCACTCAGCGTGCATCAGAGACTCCTGAAGAAGCAGCTTCTCGGCGTCAAGAAAACGCAGACCGTATGGCCTCTCAACGTGCCGTTGAAATACCTGAAGAAGCAGCTTCTCGCCTGCTTGCAGTTACTCAGCGTCAAGCAGAGCGCCGTCAAATATTTACAAGAAACTCTTGGGAGATATTTGAAAAATGTGCTTTTGAATATGACGCGACATTAGATTACAGTAACCACAGGCTCATTAAAATTAACCGTATGGAAAATGTGTGTCGCTATTGTGGGGCATTAAAATGGAAGGAAGAAAGAGCGGGAATGTGTTGCTCTGGGGGCACAGTAGCCATTCCTATTTTACAATAGCCCGTGGATCCCTTAAAAACGTTATTTACAGGTGAAACAGATGAATCTCGGCGGTTTCTTGCGCGTGTTAATAAATACAATTCATGTTTTCATATGACTTCTTTCGGGGCAGACAAAATCCTCGCTATGCCTGGATTTTCCCCTACATTTACGGTGCATGGCCAAGTACATCAAAAATAGGGTCACTGTTGCCGCCACTTAATAAACAGCCCCAATTTTTACAGGTGTATTTTATGGGAGATGAAGAGACGGAGACTGACAGACGGTGTCAAATCATTCAAGAGGTAGAGCGAGCAACTGTACTTAAAATTCAACAAGTCCTACACAACCACAATATCTTGGTCCATGAATTTAAGTCCGCCCTAGAGAATATGCCCAATGATAGTTGCAAGGTAGTCATGGATGACTACCTTGCAACGACGCTCTGTGTGGACGCAGAGCGCGTGCCGAGCGGGCAGCACCCACGCCGCTACAATACGCCGGCAGCCGCCGAGGTGGCGGCTGTGGTTGCGGGCGCTGACGCTACCGCCCCAAGAGATATTGTCCTGCGAAAGTACGATGACTCCCTCACCAGGATTGCAGATACGCACCAATATTATGATGCTCTACAGTATCCAATAATTTATTGGAAAGGGCAAGAGGGTTCGTGAAAACAATTTTAATTTATTGTTGCGCTGTAGGACACTACTTTCACAATTCTTGGTGGATATGTACGTAAAGATGGAGAGTGAGCGCCTACGCTACATAGCTCCAAATCAGAGCAAGTTGCGTGCCGAGAGCTTCATACACCTCCAAGACGCCATTGCGAACGACGGCAATGTCAACCCAAACGATTTGGGTAGTATGGTGATCCTCCCGTCGTCGTTCGTAAATAGTCCCCGTTATCTCCATGAGTATACTCAAGACGCATTTTCATATGTCCGGAATTATGGGCGACCGGACCTATTTCTTACAATGACGTGTAATCCAGCCTGGCCTGAAATAAAAGAGGAATTAATCGGGGCAAAAACCAACTGACCGACACGACATCATCGCTAGAGTCTTTCATATAAAGGTACAATAATTGGTGGCCCTCATTACCAAAGGGCAGGTGGTCGGTGAGATGCAGTGTTTTATGTATTCTATTGAATACCAAAAGCGCGGACTGCCGCATGTCCATTTATTACTTTGGCTAAAAGAGAAATTGCGTCCCAGCCAAATTGACGAAGTTGTTTCTGCAGAGTTGCCTGACCCCAACGAAGACAAACAGTTATATGACACCGTTACTAAAAGCATGATCCACGTACCATGCGGAGTATTGAATCGTACGTCTCCTTGCATGAAGGATGGGAAATGTACAAAAAAATATCCTCGCGCACTAATAAAAGATACCCGTTATATAGACGTAGAGCGCCCGAGGAGGGTGGGCGTACGGTTAATATTAACTTCAGAGGCACCGCACAAAACTTGTCCGTGGACAATAGCTGGGTGGTTCCATATTCACCGCTGCTTTGGAAAATTTTTGACGCCCACATAAATGTAGAATTTTGCAGCTCGGTCCAGGCTATCAAATATATATGTAAATACATAAATAAGGGCAGTAACCAGGCTATTTTCATCGTGAGGCAGCAGGGTAACGTTCTGATCGACCCAAAGAATGAGGTGCAGATGTTTCGGGCGGGCCGATATGTGAGTACTAACGAAGCGGCATGGAGAATACTTGGTTTACCGTTGCACCAAAGGCACCCAACAGTGACCCATCTTGCTGTGCACCTCCCAAAGAGCGAACGCGTGTATTTTACAGAGGAAAATCTGCGAGACCGAGTTGCAACACCACCTATCACCACCCTCACCGCATTTTTCCGCCTGTGCCAAGCTGACGAGTTTGCCCGGACGTTGTTGTACGTAGAAGTGCCAAGGTATTACACGTGGAATGCGTCGCGGAAAGAATGGAAACGACGCGTGCAAGGCGCACCCGTCAACGGATACCCTGGTGTGAAGGCCTCAGATGCACTGGGCAGAGTGTATACCGTACACATAACACAATTTGAATGTTATTGTGTACGGTTGCTGCTCACTAGACTCCGCGTCGATGGGCAAGAAAAGGCCACTTCCCGAGAAGCGTGTGAGGCGATGGGATTGCTGGAAGACGACGGCCACTGGGACGCAACGATGGAGGACGCTATATTGTGCTGGTCAGCGACTACGTTGAGAGATCTCTTTGCGATTATGGTAAGCGTCTGTGGACTCTCTAACCCCCGACAGTTATGGGTCAAGTATAAAAATGCTTTATCAGAAGATATTGCTCGCCGATATCAAGGAACTGCACGAGCCAACGATGACTTAGTTTTTAACGAAGCACTGAAACTAATCGATGACAAAAAAATTGCGATGGTCGGGAAACTGCTGTCCGATTTAAATTTGCCTACTCCACAAAGAACGGGAGAGCTTTTTACTGATTTAGTCAGAGAGCTGGGTTATGATACTGTTGCCTTGGGGGCTGAAGTCGCCCAAAGAGAGCCTCTGTTACTACCAGTACAAAAGGAAATTTTCAATCTCATAACAAACCGCATAGCTAACGGACAAGGTGGTCTTTTTTTCTTGGACGCACCAGGGGGCACCGGCAAAACATTCTTACTGAACTTGCTGCTAGCACAGTTGCGGAAAGATAAAGTAGTTGCTTGCAGGAGATTTCCGGCAGACGCTGCCAGTTATCGAGCGGGGTACTGCGGCAGACGAGATGAACGCGTGCCTCAAGGCTTCAACGTTGTGGAGTAAGGTTGAGCGGTTACAACTGAAGACCAATATGAGAGTCCAGCTCTTCAATGATCAGGAGTCTGGACTATTCGCACAAACACTTCTCGAGGTCGGCGAAGGTCGCGTGCCGACGGACGCTAACAGCCAAATAACTTTTGATAGCCGATTTAGCAATGTTGTAAGTTCGGAAGATAACCTTATCAATGAGGTATTTCCGAACTTAGAACAAAACTTGGCTAACGTGGAGTGGTTGTGCGAAAGAATTATCATGGCGCCTACGAATGAGTTGGTGGGAAAAATTAATAAAAAAATATTGGAGCAAGTTCCAGGTGAGGTGAGGACCTATATGTCAACAGACACCGCCATGATAACTGACGACGCTTCTACGTACCCTGTAGAATTTTTAAATTCTCTCGAACTATGTATACATAGTTAAACTAAACTATGTAGACATACGAGCTCAAACTTGGTGTGCCTGGCATACTGATGCGTAACCTGGACGCCCCTAGATTATGTAACGGAACCAGGTTACGCGTCACAGAGCTGAGACGGCACATTGTACAGGCCACCATCCTCACCGGAGGGGCATCAGGAGAGACGGTATTGATACAAAGAATCCCCATAATACCCACCAACTTGCCATTCCAATTCAAGCGCTTGCAATTTCCTCTGAAGGTGGCTTACTCGATTACAATAAATAAAAGTGAGGGGCAAACTCTAAAAGTAGCCGGTATCCACTTGGGTACCCCCTGCTTCTCCCACGGGCAGCTCTACGCAGGTTGTACGCGTGTGTCGAGAGCAAGAAATCTTTTTGTTTACGCAAAAAATAATAAGTCTTAAAATGTTGTTTACCGGGATGTACTGCAGTAAAATTATTTTTGGCTCACTACGACCCGAGACAATTAATTCAATAAGTCAGATCAGACAGTTTTTCCGTTCACAGTCCTCGATAAGATTAGTTATCGTAAATTGCCACCCGTAAATTGCGATCTTTCTCTCTAAAAATGTGAATATTTTACTCACCGGTTCAGTAAAACAGTGATAAACCATAGGGTCTGAAACTAACTACTAATATTATAAATACGAAAGTTAGTGAGGATGTTAGGATGTTTGTTACTCTTGCACGCAAAAACTACTGAATGAATTTGGAAGAAACTTTACAGTAAGTAATATAGCTTATACATGAGAATAACACATAGGCTACTATTTGCCGCGAACACCGATATATACGCGGGCGGAGCCGCGGGCAACAGCTAGTAAATATATAAAGTATTTAGAACGACCACTATGACAATTTCTCAAATATGCTTAAGATTTTTTTTTATATTGTACCTAAATAATGCTACTATTCACCACAACTCATAAAAACACCAAATTGCCCGCAGTTTTTACACAAAAAACGTTACACAAAAATTGTCATCGTGGTCGTTCAAAATATCATGAAGGGTGTACATTTTCAAAGAAATTCTAAATTTTTCTTGTGACAAAAAAAAAACTAGGTATATTTTTAATTATTTTTCCTTATGTACTCATGAGCAGGTCTACCTTTTGGCGCCCGCTTATCGTTGAATTTTGGGACACATGGTATATGTCAGTCAGTGCTAAAATTTACGACTTTTTGACCTTCATATCTTTATCACCATTTGAGTTAGCTTCATGGAATTTGGGCTTCTAGATGTCCTTATGGATATAATTAAACAGACGTAGTTTTATGTGTTTACGTTAAAGAGGTTTTGAGTTATAGAAGGGTCAAAAGTGGCACCAAGTGGTTCGTGTAATATTACACTCGGCGCTGGCTAGCCAGTTCCTTTGCTTGAACTTGGCTTGACACGCTGCCGCGTCTAGATAAGTTAAGTTTTTTTGCTAAATGTAGTTTCTATTCTAGATAGAACTCGTCAAGTTGAGCATTTTATGCTGCACTGTACAGGGATACCTGTAGGTACTTTGTTGTTGTTTCAGTTAGCGTCATTCTGTAAATCTTCTGGTTGCATGGTTGACTATTAAAACCAGCGCCCCTAGCCAAGTTGCAAGCGTTTTTCTTTCTGCAATCGTTAACTCCTAAATTGTCGTGTGTCATTGGCTAATCTTAGACAAAGTAATCTTGTACAAAGTATTAGCCAATGATACACGAGAATTTAGGCGGTAACGATTGCAGAAAGAAGAACGTTTGCAACTTGGCTAGGGGGCAGAAATGGGGAACGTAGTCCAATAAATTGTAAAACAACTTGAAGATTTTTTTTGCTAAGAAGAATGTACGTAAGCCTCGTCCTTCAATGTCAGTATAAAAAATAACAATCATTAAAATAACATGAATTTGATAAAAATTGCTTAGTTTTTGTAAAGCTAGAAAAACTTAATTTACCAGATGATGGAACAGGTTTTCCTATAGGTTTTTAAAACCGACTATGTACCTATACGGTTTAGTGAGTAATAGGTATGTGTAATAGTTAGGAGAATTGACCCTTTGATTTGATACTTAGGATACTTTCATGAATTGGTCCTTAGACAGAACATTCTCAAAGCATTCGTTGTTTGACCTTTGACGTTTGACTTCCGACACCTCTCAAATCGTCTCTATTGAGTTACTGATCCTCTCAGCCTTGAGTTAATTTTTAAATTACTAAGAATGTTGTTAATTACATAATAGATGGCTGTAATACATGGGTCTTGGCAGAGTTAGTTATGTTAGTGATTAGTTGTTTCTGGTACCACCTATTATTTTGTATACGCATTAATTATTACAACAAACATAATACGTTCATTCGCTGTTTGATGCTTGGAATACCAGCCCGTATTAGTGTAAGTATACCATGAAAGCATAGAGCCTTTGTTTAATGAAATACACATACGGGAATTCATATTCATTAGAATTTTTGAATGCTATTGTCACGTTACTTAAACCAAAAAATACTGTGCACCATAACATGAGAAAAATACAACATAATCCATAAGATACTTATCGATACAATCTGTGCCATGTTATATCTGATTAGGGCGTTAATCATTAGGAGCGTGATTATAATATTCATAACCAGTACCTAGCTACATTATTTTTTATTCAGAATAACGGTAAAATAATGAATTACCTTATTCAACGTTTTCAAACATTTACATCTTATAAAGCATCCATCGGTAAAAGTTTTGTCTTGCTCTATGAGAACATCGATTATTTCTGTCGTCAAATCAATCGTCAATGTTGTGTTCAGCCAGTATTTAGTTGCATTTCCATAGATTAAAAAGTGAAACTAAATAGTATTAGTGCTGCAATAAGTTAAGAAATGCTGATACGATTAGAATTGGCTAATAAGTTGTACTAATACACCAAAATTGATAATATCACGCATAACATTCACTGTTTCCACTACGTTTAGTTTACAAGTGAAAGTTTTTTTTAATTATTCAAATTATAAAACAGAAAGTATGATTATATAAGACTTCTTTACTTGGTCTAAAAAAACTATTAAAGAGGTTTAAATTAAGTAATTAATCAATGACATAATTACCAGGAATTTAAGTGGATTCTATACACTATGGTTACTTGTAAACAAGTAATCTATAGTGGAAAAAGAATGTACTTAAATAAAATTCAAATCATATTATTTACTACCATCAAATAAAAATAATTTATCATTCGAAAGTAGTTCAGAATATGTTGTGCTAGCATGTGTAATTAAATAACAATTTAATGGGGAAATAATGGTCTAGTTGTAATAGTGTCTAGTATAGTTGTCTAGGTCTAAAACAATAGCTGTTATTTAAAAATGTGAGATCTTAAAGTAGGTTTGATTTGACTTGGCCAGTTTTTATCAGAATTAAAATATATGTATATATATATTTGTTAAATAAATTTATAAAATTACTGATGTTATGAAAACTGGCTAAGTCAAATCTAACCTACTTTAAGATCTCACATTTTTAAATAACAGCAATTGTTATAGGTATCCAATAAAGCAAAGAAATAGAGTTTAATACTTGTTCATAATTTTATTTTGTTCCTATAAATACATGTTTGGATACTGCATAGAACTTGGCACTCATTTAGATCTCCATTCTTTTTGCGGCGAAGCCCACAGCCAAGCATAATTTTTGTATTGAACTTGGCTCTCCTTTTTTAATGTAAAAATGTATGTGTCTGTATGTGTATGTGTATGTGAACGTTTTTGGTGGGTTCATGATATACTCCTCCTCCTTATGATTAAACAAATCTTGTTTAGTTCAAGCTCTCAAAACTTCCGTTCCTTCACTAAAATAATGGACGATATTAGATGTAGATTGCTATAGTAAAAAGTTCAATTCTTTAACAGTATTACGTTGGTACTGTTTGTAAACATCTAAGTGTAACGGATCCCCGCTGTTTTGTCGTTCGGTCACGGCAGCTACATCAAGGTCAATGAAATTGAAATAACTTTCTTATAACCATTATTTCCTTTGTGTAGTCAATCGAAAGCATCAAGGTTACTCGTTTTTGAATTGTTGGGCAAAATCTATAGGTATGAATAAGGATGTTGAATATATAAATGTTTAATTCAGTGGGTAAGTAAAGAATGCGGAGGGCGGGCGCGTTGCCATGTGCCTACTAGTTTGGTAAACTTGTTGAATGCCGTTCGACTATAAAAGTATGCGAATGAATATGTGGTAAGGTATCTCGCTGGTCCGAACACCAGATCTGGGTATTGCGTCATTCTCTAAAGCCTGAGCGACTAAGCGAGAAACAAATTAAAATTTACTCACGGCTACAAATAAGAGACGATTGGCCAGTTTGTTAAAAATGTCTTTAATGGTATTCCTTAAATATTATTGTCAAGGTCAATACCGTCATCTAAATGGCTAATGACTTTAAGAACGATGACGAAGACGGGTTTAATTTTCGTAATCATTTATATAATGGCGGTGTTAAATACCAAGCTGTTAAGCTGGTTATGATAAGTAACTTAACTGCCTAACGTACGAATGTTTTTCATTGCTAGTTAATTTACAGAAACGGCATAATAATGGTACAAATAATAACATCAATTGATGTTAGCGGAGTAATGCACATATGAATATTATTTAATACTAATTTTTTGTTAGATCATGAAGTTTTCATTTGGAGGAGACATTACTTATTTGCTATTTATTGGTTATTGTCTTTTGAAGTTAAAATCAAATACACAGAAATAAGAACTTATTTACGTTATGAAATTCAAGAGTCTCCATATACTTTCCTTGAACTATTTTGATTGCCATTATTTGAACAATGTAAAAGTTAACTACCTATGTATGGGGAAGTATGGTCAATGAACTAACGAGACAGTGTTTGGGCGAGCTGGCCCGCTGCGCCCGCGCCGCTGTGGCACGCACCCATTGACCCCAATGTTGTGTTGCTTGATTGCATTTTCACTTTGCAACCGTTGCGTTGTTGAATAGTTTGAAATCTAAAGCCCACTTACTTACGGTCGAAACTGTGCAATATAAATATGTTAGTCACTTATTTTTTATAAGAATTAACTGTTTGGGATATTGTTTTAGGAACGTTTGTTTCGAAATAAAATTTTGTCCTGTACGTTTTAGGATTTTAACATTTCTATAGTAGTGTTACGAACAATAATGTGGCTTATTCTATATACCGATCGATAGAATCACTTAATGGGCCGCCATTGTGGACTTGTTTACTTCAAGGACAATTGCTATTGTACTTACACATGGGAGTAGAATAACAACACAAATACACGCCACAAACTATTGAGTAAGCAATTATACATAATTTTATAAGATTTGTCAACATCATTTGTTTCTTATGAAACAAATACTAATGAAATAAAATACTGAAATAAAAAACAAATACATACTAAAATAAGAAAACAAATACCAAAATAAGACAAACAAAAATCATCGAAAAACTATGAACGTTTATGATTCAATATCAATGATGTCAATTTGGTAGTCATTTACCTATATGTTTTTTCTATTCACCCTATTCATGAAATTCGTTTCTTTTGTCTTTAAATCACTTTATAATATATATATATATATACTAGCTGACCCGGCGAACTTCGTACCGCCATATTTACATATCTGTCTCAGCTTCCCACAGGCAGTGTACAGTCGCGGACAAAAAAAGACTTTTCCCGTTATCTTTTATTTTTTCTTTCTAGCAAAAAAAGAATGAATGAAATCGGACAATGTGTTATTGAATTACAACTAATTACATATTTTGACTTTCATCCCCTCTGTCCAGGAAACCGTGTTGAATTTCGGGATAGGATAAAAAGTATCCTATGTCCTACCTCGTAGTATGAACTCAAATCGTACCAAGTTTCATTTCAATCCATTCAGTAGTTCCGGCGTGATGCGGCCAAGATACAGACAGACAGACGGACAGACAGAAGGGCAGACAGACAAAAATGAAAAAAAAATACAGTTTTGGCTTCAGTATCGATAATAGAGAGCCCTCCAAAAAAAAATTTCAAAATATCTTTAATGTACAGAATTGGACCTGTTACATTTTTATTATAAGTATTGATATATATATAGATTGTATAGAGTCTATATAATTTTAAAAGATATGAAAATAAGTACAGTACAGAAACAAATTAAAATGTTTATTCATTATATAAAAAATTCTGGGATTCGCTAATAAAGTCACTGCACACTGTAATGCAGGCATCTTAAAATCAATATGTACACGCACTTATTAGATATATCTCTTGCTATTTATATTAGGTTATGGCTCAACTAGTCACATCTTAGAAGGGGTGAGAGAGAAAATTCGACAGAATTCGATCTCCTAAGTTACAAGCCTTGCCCGTGGGGAAATTATAACATGAACGACATTATCTATGGAGTTACAGAGAAAATAGGGTGTAGACGAGTGGGTCGTGCGCGTGTGTGTAATGGCAAAACGATTTTTAATAGACAAACGAACTACTAATGTCGACACATTTACAATTCAGTTTAATTTAAGAGCCAGGAGACCTAAATCCAAAAGTATGCCATCGCTTTTTTATTTGTATCTAGTAAAATTTGTCGAAATTCTACATATATCGCCCTTTTACATTAACCTCCGTGGGTGTGTTCTATAATTTATAACACTTTCATCAATAGATGTAGATAGCGAATACAGCAGGATCGGAAATCCGGTTGCCTTTTGTTATTTGGAGCGAGACTGCAACGTGTAAAAGCGATGGTAGTCTGTGAACCCATTGACAAAGGCTTGGTGGCCCGGTATGGGTGTCGCATCACATACATACACATCACCACTGTAGACGAGACGTTTCCTCGCGGCACCCAACAACACACTTTCTCCATTTTATGCAGCTGTGCACGTGCCTCATTTGACACACATTAGTTTCCCGCCAGTTCGAAACATACAACCACATACCTACTAAGGTTCTTGTCATCGACAACTTTAAGGTTATAATCACTTAGCGAGAGCACATTTTGACGTAAACGATGTATGAATGGTTTTGTACTGATCATGTGTTAGGTTCTCCTTTAGCATTTCTACAAACAACACCTGTTAGTGAAGATTGCAACAGAGGGTATCGTGTTTTCGATATCAAACCGGTTTGTTTTGTTGAAGTTGAGATGGCGGGCGTTATTTGCGCTTGCTCTTCGACGTACGCTAATGGTTCACGTTTATCTATACCGTTGTCCTGTGGTAATCGAATATTACCGCTATTTTATCGTTTACCTACCGTGTGTTGTTTAAGTGTTATTGAAAAAAAAACTTGGTTATATGTCAGCTTAACTCTTTACTGCTCTTTCAAGCTGTTTTGAATTTATGTTTCTAAAAAACAGTTTCAAAACGGTAGAGATTCTTTCCATATGCATGATGCGATATTGGATTAGAATTTTCAAGTATTTATTTAATTATTTGTGCTCCAGGCCTGTCTAACTTATGTGAAAGAGAAGAAAATACATAGCTATTTGTCATGATTTGAGCAGACTGAAAACGGTGATGCGTTTTAGGGAAATTATGTAGGTAAATACTTATCTAAACACACTGTGTCTAGTCTAGTAGAGACTGTAGAGAAGGATATACAGATATATAGAAATCTGTATTTAATTTCAAAACAGAGTGCTACTAACTGATAACAAACTGGTAATGAAAATAACGTTTTCTTAACAAATAAGGTCACGTGTCAGCTATAACTTTTCAAATATTTTATTTTCCTCCTAAATGTTTATTAATGGGTTCACTAATTAAAAATACATTTTAGGTATTACTGATTAGTTATCCTCCTTAACTACGCAGGTGCTTATCTAAATTCATTTATGCGCTGCTCAAATTTTATACCAATGTTCACTAATTGATTTCAAAACATAAAATATTATTTTTAAGAGGTAAAAGTTAAACAGAAACCGTTACACTAAAACAAGTTGAATGTTCCGAATATAAAATATTGTAGTTATGATAGAAATCACCTTCACTACAATCGCTATACACATATTTCAAATAAATCATTCTGGTTTCTACCTACTATATTTTTATCTCAGTTCTTGAAATCTTGAATGCAGGCATATTTACGTAATGTGGATCAGCCGTTAGAAAAACGTGAAACTGAAATGAAATTACAATTAAGCATATTATTCTAGTTATTTTTAAACTTAATTATAAAGAAATTTCAAGTGTTAATGAAATGAATGTGAGATATAAATATAAGTATGTTGAAGTCGAACCTGTATGGAACTCGATTAAATTATCCTCAAAATAACACAGTCATGTAACTTTTTTCTAGAGTCCCTGTGTAAAAGAAATTAACTACTGTAACTCTCAGTTATCTTTTTGTCTATTAAGAAATTTCTTAGCCTTACTTAAGACAGACAGAGCCTTGTTTATTATAACGTATTTATTTAAAGTGTTTTGGTGCCTCTATAACATTAATTTCTATGCAAACTATATTTTTAAATAGGTACCATAGAAATATCACAACTATCGAATAAATACAGACAAATTCACGACAAAATGCCAATATTATATATATTTATGAAATGTACAAGTAATGCCCTTTCGAATGATACCAAACACGGCATATTTATCTCAAGTTTATTTTTTAATACAGTACTTTATGTCGACTAGAAGGCGCCACATTAGTGACACGTCATATAGCCTATAACCAGCGGACGATCAAGACGCTTCTAACGATACCTCATTTGTCCAGTTCTAATTAGTAGTTAAGGAGCTATGACGGATCAAATGAACATACATACATACTTACATACATACTTACATACATACTTACATACATACTTACATACATACTTACATACATACATACTTACATACATACATACATACATAGCCTGTCAAAATCATAACCCTCCTTTGACTTTGCCGTAGTTGGGTAAAAAGCGAAATAAATCACCCTCCCTTTATTCTTCACTAGTGGTTGCCCGCGGCTCCGCCCGCGTAAATGTCGGTATTCGCAGCAAATGTGTTATTCTGACGTATAAGCTATATTACTGTAAAGTTTCATCCAAACCCGTTCAGTGGTTTTTGCGTGAAAGGGTAACAAACATCCATCCATCCATACTTACAAACTTTTGCGTTTATAATATTAGTATAGATTATCTATGAACAGTACCTAAATGATTCGGATGCTATTGTTTTAACATTTCTGGTTTTAAAGTCGATTTATAAATGTCACTAAAATCATGTTACTATATTATTCAATGAGATAAATTCTTCACACCCTATTATGCTAATATATGAATGCATAATTTCTCGAAAAATATTATGATTAATTTAACATAATAATCCATCAATCAAGATAGACGATGTATATTTACGTCGTGACTGGAGGGATACGCGCATGACGCATTTGTCCTTGTGTTTTGGCACCTGATAAGATATCAATATGTTAGTCGTATACCGTTGAAGGAATTGGTGACATTGTAGACTAGTTTCCGATTACATGTGCAATACAAGGGTAATTTTAAAAATACAATAGACATTAAAATTATACAGTATTTTGTTGAATTAACCACTTTATATTGCTCGCTTACGTCAACAACACTTATAGTGCTTTGCAGAAGGTATCAAATATCTGCAGGATCCTAGGAGCAAATGAAATTGAACTCAATTACGACAAAAGCAAAACATTCTTTTTTATATTCATTATTATTCTCTAATAAGGGCAACAATTAAAATTGCACGTTCATTTCATCGTATACTTCACGTAAGTACATTGCTTTGTTCATGAAATAAATTAGTAAGTACAGCAAAAATATTTGAAAAATTTGGAAAACTACATCCAGACACGGAAAAACTAATTGATGGATCACATAATAGTTAGCCGTGAAAGAATTAAATACACATAAGTCGATCACTTAAACTATTACCACTACCCGTTATTCAATTCATGTAACCTATATATATACATTAAGGCAGAAGTACACAAACGACTACAAAAGTTATCCTAAAAACATTGGAGAACCTACATAAATTAAAGTGAGTAAACCCATTGACACTGCACTCGTTTTTGCCAATCATGACATAGGTAATATGTCGATGGTCGATGACAAACGTATCACTAGCTGACCCGTGAAGCTTTATTTGCGTATTTAAAAAAAAAACATTTTAGCTGGCAGCGTAAAGGCGCGTCTCCACCTCAATTTGATAACACAAAAAAAGGTTGACAACACAAAATTTGCCAATTTTTCTTTGGTGGAGACCCGGTTTAATGTTATTTACAGCCAATAGCATTCATAGATAAATTGGCTATTCAACACTGAAGTATTTTTTTAATTCAAACCAGTAGCTCCTGAAATTAGCGCATTCAACCAACTGAATTAACTCTGTTGGGATTATTGGCGCAGAGGATAATGAAACACTTCTTCGTCTGTGCTGTTCAACGGTTCAGTTTATTGTGAGCACGTCAAATTGGAGTATATTATAGAGAATTCTTTCTTAGTTTATATTTCACTTAACACTCAACACCAAAAGGTCTCTTGTCATAACATTAAGTTATTTATTGAGGCTTGCGATAACACTAAGTAATTTATAGAGGCTTGTGTTTTTTGTTACAATCAACAAACTCTTTAGCTTCTAGTAGTAATGCAGTTTTCAAATTATTAGTAAAAATGGACATTTGTTTTATTTCAGGTCCTTGGCATCCTCTGCATGGCTCTGGCCTCGCCGTGGTACTCAACATGGTTCGTGTTTGTCGCTGTTGTCAGCTTCATAACTACTCTCCTCTGGAGTTTGGTCTTCCTCTTCAGTATTAAGGACGTCCTCAAACTGCCCATAAATTGGCTATTATCAGTAAGTGAATCTGTTTATTATTTAAAATTTATATTTAATCGGTAATTATGTTTCTTAGTCATCTGGAGTCGAGACAGTGAGGTCATGGAGTTAAAGTGCTTGTTCTGCTTATACTGAATTAGCTAAGCGATTGGACGATACGTCTTGTAACCAAAAAGGCGACCTTTTTCTAGCTTACGGAATTAGCATTGCCATACAACGTGGCAAGACCTAAACTAAGTATACCTAGGAGGACTCTAGAACTCACTTAAAAATACTTGTAAAAACCAATATTGATACTAATACAAATATATGCTCCGAGTTTATCAGAATATTTCAAGTGTAAGTGTTTGAAAATATCTATTTCAGTTATTAAACACCGCCGTTGTTCCATACAGGTCGTCTAGATAAAACGACATTTGTTTATAACGGTCACGAGAATATAATAAAATGTAAGATAGGACTATGTGACAGGTTTTATAACTAGTTTGTTGTTTTTCCAGGAGCTGATCAGCATGGGTTTAAAGACGTTGTTGTACCTGATTGCATTCATCGTATTATTCGCCGCAACGGCAACCTATTACTCAAATATACATGCAGCAAACGTTGCAGCTGCAGTAAGTATCTTATCACAATTTATCAATCATCTACCATCCGATTAAAAGTATTCTTGGAAATGTTTGAGAATGTACAGACGTTAAAGAATATAGAAGCTATAAATTACAATAAAACCTGTTTTGAAAGTTGCTCAAGACTGGACAATTATATTATGTTTGAATTGCTAATTAAGCGTTTGTTAAATACTCATCGTATATATCTCTGTAGGGGACTGAAATAACTCGTAAAAGAACGACTGTCATTTAAGTAACTAAACGAAGTCTTATTCAAATAGAAGTGTATTGATTCGTCCGTAGTGAAACGACATAACACACTGCGAAGCGATTAAAACTTTTTACTTTTTTCGTATCTCGACCCATCAGCTTCAACTTTCTATTTATAATTTGCATATCAATTCTTGCCCACTTGGTTTAGTGAATTATTTACAAACATATATCTCTAGATTTCTATATGGGTAGTAAGAATATTTTATAAAGATATTTTTAGGCAAGTTCGAAGCTAGGCTATAATGAAATAGTTCTAATTTACGTAACGTACCTTTGAGCGTAGTTTATTTATATTAACTTTTCAAAACAAATATGTACATATACGAGCTTCTTCTTCCTAATTGTACCCTCGCTGCTGAGAATAGTCATTCTCTTTTATCCTGTCAACCATCGGTCTCTATCGATTGCGAGCAATCGCTGAATGAAGTGTGACACTTATCACATCACACTTACATTTCTAACGATTCTGCGATGTGGTTTAACCATCTTCTGGGACTCCTGCCTCTTGGTCTCTTTCTTTCCATCTTTCTAGTCACCATCAAATGCTCCAATTTAATAATAAACACTGCTATCTAGACCGTTACTATTTATGGCTTACACTACGGGTTGTAGAACGCGAATAAGTATACCTATAATCCTATATTTTCTACATAATTATGATTTGTATATAACATTCGTTATATATAACAACCAAGAGCACCAAGTATGTACATAGGTCTGAACATTGTTGTGGGTTGTTCTAAATCAATTAAAAAGATCGACCGTAGCATCTCAGAGTACCTATCTTATTTATTTTCCTCTTCCCTATTGCTATTGTCGTTTATTGCATTGAGACTATTGTGTCATTTAAAATATGTTACATTTCGATACCAATTCGTATCTGCAGCATCAGTTTTTAAATATAACCTCTGAAAGTGTTCAACTCGCAAACAGTATAACTAGATCAAAATCGTTCCATCCATTCAGGAACTATGATGACATAGATGCAGATACAATGTTAAATTATGAAAACCTCTCCCGTGTGTGGAACGGAAACAGAATATAGGTACCAGCGACGTAAACCAATACTAAATAATGTGAACAAAGTTTGAGGTTTCTCTTTTCTTCAACGTCTACTTAGTCACAACTCACAAACATAGTTTACTATCGCTCGTACTTTATTTAATATTATTTAAGCTCGTTTAGATTGTTATTTATTACTAATCAGATAATGAAACAAAGTCAAGGAAGTAAGGCATAAATGTACATAAAATATCGAAACATATATTATTAAGTCTTTAAGACCCATTAAGATTTCTATAAACAGTTAACAATATAGCAAGTATTACCAAGTAAGGCTGGTGTATGCGGGTACCATTTATTAGTTTGGTAGAAGACACAAAGTATTCTTCTTTAAACGGCAACTGTTGGTAATTTAAAAGATAAAGATTTATAACGTTATTGATACTGAAGTAACTAATAGGAACAATATTATATTTCTAATCGACACGAACACACAGATTATTCTTTAGCTGTGGGTAAGTTTGATGTATTGGTTATAATTTTGTTTATTTTTTATTACAGGTTTTTGGTATTTTCAACACGGTCGCATATGGAGCGAGCACGTTCCTTCTGTACAAGGAGTTCCGAACCACGGCAGTATCCGCGCCAGCTGCGTGAAGCCTCCCGTGCCCGCGGCCAGTAGCGTAACCTCAGCATTTTATTTATTGTATCGCTCACATTCGTTTTGCTTTCGATTCAAGACATTAAAACATAACTGTATTTAACCTTTCTTACGATAGCACTTTACACATTTTGTAAAAGTCATTAAATAATTAGATTAAAATTAATGTTACACAGTTCTGTCAAATGTTATAAAATTAAGAAAGTTTGTAAATCGAAGGTGATATGAATGGGTTTAATTAACTGCCAGGTCACGTTTTTTATACATTATATCAGTATGTGTTAAGCTAAATGTATATATCATTTATATTTTCTTACATTGACTATATTTTGTTACAAAGAAATGTTTATTATTATTGTGTAAGGGTTGATTTTTAATTGATTAACTATAGATAATGTATTACGACATTAAATATGTCGAGTCTTAACAGTTTTTATATATCTATCAGATGTTAAAGAATCAGCCATTGTGACGGGATTTCCTAAATAGGTGAGATTTTTATCGACTGATTCAAATTTTTTAATTGGCAAAGTACCTACCTACTTACACTGTAATACATTATTACAAACGTAAATATAAAGAATGGCCATAGATTGTGTACAAACAAAATATTAATGACAGCTGTTTAGAAGTTACATAAACTATTTCTCTAAAGACACATTACTTTAATATACATTACGTTATTAGACTAGTCTAAACGTCAATAAGAATTAAATGGGTAAAACGAATTAAAATAATATATGGTATAATAAAAATCATAGATGAAAGTAATTTAGAATTGTGTAAAAGGTTACGACCAAGAGAGTACTTGTGTTCTTTAAAAGTACCTGCTACGTGTTAATTCGATATATTCACGTATTTATCGATCAAATACCGATATTTTTTCGATTGATTATTTTATAACAATCAAAGTTATAGTTGATAAGTTTTACTGTTATTAAAGTTACGGTTACATAAAAATATTTTCTTAACAAAAAGTATACCTATCGTCCGTTTTGTATTTCTGTGGTTTTAAGCACTATTCTTACACGTATAAGGTATCTATTTGTGTATCAATATCTACACATTTTAATATAATATATTTTTTATTAAAGATACATTTGCTGTTTTTGTTAAGTACTGAAATATTTAAGTTGTGTTGAATGTCAGATGTTATGTGAAGTTTTTAAGCGGTAGTTAATTTAAATAAACTAATTTGTAAAAAGTTAATAAATATATTTTAACATATAATTTTATTTCATTTTTTATGCCGATAAATATGCTTTTTAGTAAACTTTTTGACTCGCACAACACAAATTGAACATATTTCCGAACCGATGCGATCTTCAAACTTTCAATAATAAAAGCTTAGATTACAAAAGAAAGCCAGATGGAACGTACTTGTCAAATAACATTGCTTTCTAATTTATATTTACTTCGTTAGATTCATTGTTCTGTTCTTTACAGTACATCTTGCTTTTCTTTGTAATCTGAGAAAAAAAGAGTATAAATAAGTTGATACCCATTTTGGGTGCTTTGTTCAGAAATATGTACGCCGCCAATTTGTTACGGCGGCTACATTGGATTAATAATAATACCGATTATATTTCATTGCATTTTCATCAGAACTAAAGGTATTTGACTGCCTCGTTGGTCTCGCGGTTGGCGTGTACGACTGCTGATCATGAGGTCTTGGGTTCGATTCCCGGGTCGGACCAAGTATTTGTATGATCTACAAATATTTGTTTCGGAGTTTGGGTGTTTTCTATGTATAATATGTATGTATTTACAAAAAAAAAAGTATTTATGTATTTGTATCAGTTGTCTAGTACCCATAACACAAGCTCTGCTTAGCTTGGGACTGGATGGCGTTGTGTGTTAGATGTCCGAAATATTTATTTCAAATTTCAGCTCAATCGGAAATCAGGATCAAATAAAACTTGCAACATTTGATTACAGACAAACATCGGGACAGGTGAAACTAAATAAAAGCTTGTAAGTAAGCTTAAGTCCAGCAACGCGCTTATGATTCCTCACTCAGTTGCATGTGTTTATGGGCGGTGGTAGTCCACAATGTGAACCGTCTTCTCTTTTGTCTCTGAATCATAAAAATACTGCCGTTCATATAAGACTTCAATATATTATATATATCATTAGTAGCTTTTAATAGTCCACTGCTGGCATCTCCTTAGAAAAGAGGTGATGGCCTACTATACCGCGCTGGCTTGACGGGTTGGCCTATACCAGCCTAAAAAAAGCATCTTACTAGGCCGCCATAGTGTGGGTCACCGTGCTGCAATGTCTTTATTCGCAATGAGGATGGTGATCACCACTCTTGGAATCTGCTCATGCTTTCCATCAGGCAGAGCAGAGTCATTTTGGCGCAGCTAAAACATAAAAAAAAAATAGTGGTATAGCGTGGTTAACAAACCATAGAGTTTGTCCAAAAGTTTCTGAGTTGTTGTTTCAAATTTTCCTCCTCTTTGCAGCGATGTTGTTTTGCGTAGTTTGCTTCCTTAGTCATATTTTATGACACTAATATAATGAATAACAACACGGAGAACGGAGGGTGGATTAATTTATACAAGTAAATACTTGTTAATTGGCCCGGAAAAATTTACTCTTTTAAAATTGAAAATCAAACTAATATGTTTTAAATTTTCCTCCTCTTTGCAGCGATGTTGTTTTGCATGCATGTTGTCTTGCATGCTTCCTTAGTCATCTTTTATGACACTAATATAATGAATAACCACACGGAGAACGGAGGGTTGATTCATTTATATTTCACAATAACAAGTAAATACTTGTATATTCGTCCGAAAAAATTACTCTATTAAAATTGAAAATCAAACTAATATTAACATTGCCTTATAAACGAAGACACAAAGAAGATTTCAAATAAATACTTAAAGATATCAGGCAAAGCACATAATAGTACTACCATATAGGGGACAAACAAGTAGACGGGTCACCTAATGGTAAGTGACTCTACCACTACCAACGTCTATCGATACCCGCAAGAGTCACAAATATAGTATTTGCCCTCGAGCCCCTTCTCCAGAATCAAGGGAGATTTAGGCTATACTAATCTGTCACTCAGTGAAAAACGAACGAATGTAGAAACTGATTAATATCGGTTTTCTGTGAAGGTGTGGAATTACTCCAGTCGAGTAGGCACATTTCTGCCGAAGGATGACTTTCCCACGGCAAGCAGTTATTTTGTTACTGTCCTATTGTTACTGTGTCTATTACTGTAATGTATTTTTCTACTTCAAATCGAAATTGAAGGTATTATATTATTTTTATATTTCCAATAAAGTTGGAAGGGACCATATGACTGCCTCGGTGGCGCAGTGGTAGCATATGCGACTGCTGCAGATCAGCTGCTGTACTTGAGGTCTCGGGTTCGATTCCCGGGTCGGACCAAATGTTTGTATGATCTGCAAATATTTGTTTCAAAGTTTGGGTGTTTTCTATTTATAATATACATGTATTTACAAAAAAAAGTTAATATGTATTTAAATCAGTTGTCTAGTACCCATAACACAAGCTCTGCTTAGCTTGGGACTAGATGGCATTGTGTGTTAGATGTCAGAAATATTTATTTATTAATATGTCTGTTTAATAGAAATGCTTTTTAGGGCTTATAAACACCGAAACATTTTTACACGCATATTTTCAACACAGTACTCAATATGAGATTTGGCAGTATACACTGTAATAGGAAAAACAGAACTGGACTTAGCGATTATGGTTAATGTATCCTCAGTGGGATTCGAATCTACGACCACGATCTCTGAATTCCACCGGCTAATTGACCAATAGGCCAACAGACCATTCTACTTGATCATAAGTTATTTTGGCTTAAATTGAAGATGTTTACTAGTCTGGTGCTCCAAGGACCTGCCATCCTAGCCAAGCTGCATTCTACAAACGTAAACGATAATAGAAAACTAATAGCCCTTACTACTTACTCAAAGAAACATATACATATTGGCAACGGTACAGCAGAAAAGAGCGTGAACTTCCTTCTGTTCACGAGGGATTGATTGGCACAGGTTTCAAACGTCAGCCAGAAAGTCACCTCATTTCTCCGCGTTTTATATCGCTTAAAGAACTTCCTTCCAATTCAAAACAAGGCTACGCTTATGCAGTCCCTAGTTTTTACCCTAATCGACTACGGTGATGTGTTTTATTTTGACCTGAATGCAGACCTTCTCAGTAAACTAAATCGCCTTCTCAATAATTGCATTCGATTTGTTTTCGACAGTTTACATATATATTTTTTACAGCCATCTAAAGTCCCTTTCACTCTTTTGGCAATCTGAGTAGACTATAAAAACCAAGAAACTAAATATGGCTAGACTCGTAATAGTCGCAATTGAGCTGATCTAATCTATGCAGTCAATTGTCTCAATCCATTTGTGAGGGACGACAAAGAGAGTCATATTGTTGAATTTAAACGGAAAGAGAATCTGCGGAGTTGAAACACATTCCTTTAAAAATCATTTTGTAAACTGTTAAATGATAAATGAAAACTGTTTTATTTTTCCTAATGTTATTATGGTAATGACTCAAAATCAAATAATGAAAATTGTACTCAGAATGAGGGTTTGAGTCAGAATTGCGTTTATCATCCTTGTAAGCTTATGAAACGTGTTTAAAAACAGCTATAATAATTATTAATATTATTGCCTTTTGTTGACTACGCATTCTAAAACATTTATTATTATTACATTTTTTATTATTTTTTATACCTTTGACACTCACAAGTAATGCGGCTTTTTGTAATGGTAAAATAATTTTCTGAATCGATTCTGTAGAGCTCACAAACTGACAAACTCTACCTCTTTATAATATTAGTTTAGGACTGAATAAGACTGAATTAGCTAATGGTCAATATGTTCATATAATATGACTGTTGTATTCGGATAAAGTCTTTAATTTCCTTAGTCATCAATGGTAAACATTGTATGAGAATGAAAGACTTCGATTCGCTATATTGTATGTCTGGTAGCAGTGGTGCGCAATGTCGATAGCGACGAAGGTGACTCACCAGCGGTAGCCTGGTGCACACTTCACAGTCGTTCTTACACGTCTCGCTCGTACAAACGTGCGCTTTTCTTGTATTATTTTCACAATTTTCCTGGAGTATAACACTGTAAGTACAATACCATAAGTAATTTTCTTAATAAATTATTAATTTCTTCTGGTCCTTATACTTATTATGTATTTAAATCGACTAAAGTACACTGTTTACAAAACAGACGTTAGAAATATAGAATAGACTCGGTGTTTCTAAAGAATTAGTGTTAGTATTATGTAGCTTTAAATAATCTTATTAATACTCATTCAATTTATTTTTCTATAATTTTAAGGCCGTTGTTCGTTTGTGAAGCAATTTCTTTATGTAGATACAATGTAGAGACGAGCGTAGAGTTGGGTCATCTGTTAGCACAGAACACAAAACTCAGATCCTAACTCCCACACATGTAAAACATATAGTTGAATGCTGGGTGCAGTTATGTATTTTATATACTTGTATAAATAAACTTGGTGTATATGCAGTTATTTATTTACGAGAGTAGCTGACCTCGACACACAAACATCGCGTCATTGCTCACCAACACGCTGACCTAAGCTACCCTTTTTCGGAGATGACATAATTTCAGAATTTAAATGACAAACCATTCGATTGTTGGGCACGTACCTACTTGAATAAGGGAATGATATTAAGAAAAATTGAAACTGTAACTTATCTCTGTATGTGAGGTCGATTCCCATGTTGGGCAAATATATATAGTTATTATATTTATTTGGTAATTGACCCAGACAGCTAAGCCGGACTTCAAAGGTTTGATTCAGACCCAAAACAAAAATCGTGTGATTTCCACGATAATTTAATATAGTTATATCTGGAAGTAATTTATCTATAATATGTATGTATTTAGAAATGTATAAGTATGTCTACTTAGTTTGGGATAAGTCTGCTCTGCTGTGTGTGAGATGTGTGAATTTATTATTTAGTCATGAATTATAATTTTTGTCTGTAATGTAGGACCTTACACATTCGTGGATTATAAAAATTAATTTTATGTATGAAACTTAGTAAAAAAATATTACTTGGTATTCATATTTATTACAGCTATACAAAGTCCATGAGTCCCACTTGGGACCAAGCTTCATTCCGTGTAAAAGGAACCTCCTAAGTCCCACATCCCCAAACTACACACGCCACTAAAATCTTCAATAAACATATTATATAATTCCATTTTTTTCGATTTAATTCGCGTGTAACTTCCTATACCTTTTTAATCGACTTCAAATAAAGGATGAGGTTCTCAATTTGTTGGTAGCTATCTTTTTTATCATATGAAATATTCATTTTCATTTATCTTTATCTTGTAACTGAAATTATTTAAATTTAAACTCATTGAATACTAGATTTCGATTAGTGTAATTAGTCATCTCTTCTTTAAATAAATATTTTTTTATATTAATACGAGCCATTACAAAGGCAAAGATTAGGTCTAACCAAAAAATATAATATCTATTTAAATGTCAGTCTGACTTGATAAGATTAGGGGAGAGTTTCAAATGTTATCTCTTCTTCTTTTGATGAGATGGCAACCAGCTGGATCAGCTATTTATGCCAATGTCAAGTATTTAAAGTCTTCAAATCTTAAGTCTTTGAGTCTTCGCCTTCGTCGTGATGAAATTAATGATAAAAAAATATAAAAAATGTGAATGAGATAAAATGGGGACCGTCTTTCGAAAAAACTTTCCTTGCTGTCAAATCAAGTCACTGCATTTTGACTGTGAAAAATAAATTCATTTAAAAAATAAAATCAATAAAATAATGAACATACTACGTGATACTAATTTGTAGTGTCGTCAATAAAATAATTATTAAATTATTTTTGAATTTCGAAATAAATAAAATAATTATTACAAGTAAGCATGCCTTTTCAGACACTTACAAAACGTTATATTAATAACTTTAGTTGGTGCGTATGTTACCTAATATACATTATATGATTGTTTTTTTTTCCAGTAAACCAGTATGTCGCATTCAGTAACTATTACTAGAACGACGGTAGCCACTAGTGGTACACCGGTCTTCATCAATAGCAACTACTTAAGTACCTTCCCAGGGCTCCTGAAGGTGGCTCAGTTGGTAAGAACGCCTTTTAAAACTTGCTATCAAAACATGATATCGTTATTGTTGTTGCATTTTGACCAAATTTTATCTTAATTATTATTAAGGAGTTTAAGTGATCGTAAAGAATAGTTTTTGGTTTGTAGCGACTTATTCGCGATAAATTTATAATTATTTAATTTAAGTGGTTACGAAACCTTCTATATCCCGACGTTTCAAATGGGTTATACCGCTCGTGGTCACGGGTAGACTGGTGGATTGGACTAAAAACAGTCATCGGAAAAAAAAAATGCAATCAATATGATATGATGATATAATGATAAATAACCTCAAGGGTTGCAATAACAACCGGACCTGCCCGCGTCCATCCAGTTTGGGGTAGGCCTATGTCCACCAGTGGACGTCGTTCGGCTGAGATGGTGATAATATTAGATTGGACACTACTAATTTACTTTTAAAAATAGGTCAACATGTCAAGGTTCCTTAAATATCAGGTTTTGGATTAAAAGTTCAATATTATAATAATAATTATTTTTACGGGAATTAACGCGATCACTTATTTCAAGGTATAATACCTTGAAATAAGTGATCGCGTTAATTCCCGTAAAAATAATACCTTGAAATAAGTGATCGCGTTAATTCCCGTAAAAATAATACCTTGAAATAAGTGATCGCGTTAATTCCCGTAAAAACAATAATTATTATTAAAACGAAAGAAACGATATTTTTTAACAACCAGAAAAATGAATAATCCGTTGGTGTTAGTGTAATCAATCTATTTTTCCACTTCTCCCGATATTTTAATACGGAGTGTAACCTACTTTCAGTTTCATAAATATCGCGGTTGAGTAACACTTAAGCATTTACAATCATAAAACGGCTGACGTAGCTCTCTTTTTACCCGACTACGGCGAAGCCAAAAGGGAGGGTAATACTTTTGGAAGTCTATGTATGTTCTACCGTAGCGTCTAAACCACTAAACCGATTTTAATGAATGAGGTGTGAATAGATTCGTTTTAATGGCCCGGTGACATATGTAACCAGGTTATAGTTTTTTATATACTACTTCTTTTTTGTAAATATGATTTTAAAAGAAGAAAACATGATACAATATATAATTATAATAAAATAGGTAGAGATAAAAATAAACTTATTTTTCCAAACATGACTAAATCATGGTTTAACTTAAATTTTCATTTTCAGACTAAATTTTGATAATAGCATTTTGTTTAGGTTTAGACAAGTTTCGTACTGTGTATTTATTTTTGTAATGGGCTGCACGAATGGTGTAGTAAATTAAATGATCACTCACCTACAGTGACTGTGACTATTTTTTTACTGTTGTGGGTTCAGTCCTAAAATGGGACAAAACTTTGTGAGATTTAGAAATTGTTGTTCTTAATCTGGGTGTTCTTTGTGACCGTTGGATATACGTATATTATGTTAAAGTCCTCCAAGACACAGGATGTATTCTTAGTGTGTGGGAGATGTCTTTAAAAAAATAAATATTGGCAATGTTTACAAACAAACACGAAGCTACAGAGCTCTGTGCTCCTGATAGATATCTTTAGCATATCTCATTACTATCATTTGTCTTTTTATATGTCATGAAGTCGCTTAAAAAGTAGTAGCAGTAGGTATGTGATTTTGATTCAAATTAAAATTATTTTGCCGTATTTATCTTACTTATAGGTATATTCAGCACTGTTCATTCAGTATAGTTTTCCTTGTAAGTTTATAGGAATTAGCTTACAATGATATCATCCCTGGATGGCGTCACCGTATGTTGTTAAATTATTCAAGCAAATATTAATATACTTATACGACTTAATAATAAAGCGGCCTATCTTTACGCTGTAGCATGAGTCAGAAATTAAGATCAGAATATGTACCGCGTTCTATTAGCGCTTGTTATTTCATTTAGAGCTGTTTGTACTATATTCGGAACAAATTAATTGAGTGGTACTTCTTGCAACGAAAACTCACATTCGTAAACTTTTTTTTAGTGCGTGTATATCCTGTCACATTTCGCGATATCGCACTAAAAGTAGCCTATCAGTCTATCAAACTATCTTCATACCAAATTTCATTTATGTCGGTTCAATAGATTAACCATGAAATTGTAATAGGCATATAGAGTTATTTTGAGATTTACAAAATGCAGTAGGGTGGCACCAACATGATCCTAATAATGTCACTGTATACTACAGATAATGCTATTCTAAGGAAAACCTTGTTAAATTGAAGAAGCCATTTATATTTATTAACTCAATTAAAAAATGAAATGTTACAATTAATATAAAACCTTTGGAGGACCATGCTTCGGCAAATTTGGATCAACGTACATAGTAATAAATAAATAATAATAAATATTTCGGACATCTAACACACAACGCCATCTAGTCCCAAGCTAAGCAGAGCTTGTGTTATGGTTATTAGACAACTGATACAAATACATATATACTTCCTTCCTTGTAAATACATACATATTATACATAGAAAACACCCAAACTCCGAAACAAATATTAGGTCTTTACCTATTATTTTGTTTTAAATTCAATTTTTTCATCAATTAATTAATTCAAATTAATTTTGTTTTAAAACCATGTCATTCTATTTACAAACTCAGTCTTTTGTTCTCTGATTAGCGTTGTATTTTCATTACATTTGAACATATTTCGTCATAATGGATACTTTAAAAATTCGTGTAATTTTGTAATATGAGTTCCGTCGTGGCACCAACGCGACACAAACGGCACGTAACATCAAAAACGTTTACGGAGAGAACTGTATAAACGAACGCACAACCCGTTATTGGTTCTCCCGGTTCCGTTCTGGAAATTTTGACTTGAAAAATGAAGCTCGTGGTCGTCCGGAGACTTTGGTTATCAATAATGAATTAAAGGCGATTATGGAAGCTGACGAAACTCAATCTACAGCTGAGCTAGCAGGAGCTTTTAATGTAAGCATCAAAACAATATTGATCCATTTGCGACAAATTGGCAAGGTAAAAAAGCTTGATAGATGGGTGCCCCACGACCTTAACGATCGCCAACGCAACGTACGCGTCGAGACTTGCCTTGCGCTGCTCAACAGGCAAAGAAATGAAGGAATTTTGAAACGAATTCTTACGTGCGACGAAATATGGATTCTGTTCGACAATCGAAAGCGCTCAGCAAGTTGGTTAGACCCTGGTTCAGCACCAAAGCAATGCCCTAAACCAAAAATGACCCCTAAAAAGGTGATGGTCACTGTTTGGTGGTCTAGTGCGGGTGTGATTCACCACAGCTTTTTACAAAACGGCATGAGCATTAATGCAGATGTGTACTGTGAAGAACTGGAGAGAATGATGGAGAAGCTTGCACATCTGCAACCAGCTTTGGTCAATCGGTCGTCCCCACTGCTCCTTCACGACATCGCGCGAACTCCATACTGCGCAACAGACAGTCTCCAAGCTGCAAGAGCTGGGGTTGGAAGCTCTCCCTCATCCGCCATACTCACCAGACCTTGCACCTACCGACTATTACTTTTTTCAAAATTTAGACAACTTTTTAGTATGTAAAAAATTCAATTCCCAAGAGGCAGTACAAAATGCCTTTGAAGAGTTTTTTGCCTCCCGTCCAGCTGATTTTCTCAAGAAGGGCATAAAAAAAAATGCCAATGCGTTGGCAAAGATGCGATTGCATGGGTGATTACTTCAAATAACAGAAATAAAAAAGTTTAATAAAAGAAGTACTTTCACTTATTGCATAAAAAACGGCAATTTCATAGGTAAAGACCTATTATTTGTAGATCATACAAACATTTGGTCCGACCCGGGAATCGAATCCGAGACCTCATGATCAGCAGTCGCACACGCCAACCGCGAGACCAACGAGGCAGTAATATCGCGACTTAAAAGGAAACCTGAGTTGCAATTCTTTCGTTAGTTTTTAGTGAGGAAGTGATTGTCTAATCCCTCTCTAATAATGAGGGCCGGAAATACTTAACAGGCGGCAACGTAATTGTGATTCTTAAGTCGTAGGTGTACATGTATGATGGTTGTCACTTACCAGCCGGTGTTCAATCTTCTCTTTTATTCTATCTACAATGTGATTAGGTACGTCAGTGTGTCAATAACTCACGTTATATACATGTTATACATATTATTGCTATACATTGTACACGTAAGGCGTGTCTCCTGCGGCTAAAAATAACAAAACAAACTAACAAAACTTGTTAACTAAACATGTTAGCGAAAAGTCGCAGGAGACTTTTAATCGAACATCAAACACGATTACACGAAAAGCAAAAATCTTTTATCTACTCGACAAAATGACTTATTAGTACACTTACTTACTTTTATAGTATAAATTTTAATATGAATAATATAAGTATTAAGGTTAGTTTATTTCAGTTTCATTATACGAGAAGTATACGCTGAGATGTTTTCAGTCCGCTTTGGATAACATGTTTGCTTGTTAAAATTAACAAAACAGTTAGGCCACGCCCATATTTTGATAAATATGTGATGTTTTGTGTTTATAAACATTAAACAGTGTCGCAGGAGACCCGGCTTAATTGGCATACAAATGTGTCACACAACTCACTAAACCCGCAAAACATACTTTGCCATTGTTAACCTTAATCTCAATGATTTCAAAATACACACATCAAAAGTGTCTAGGGATCAAGCATTTTTATGCGGATTTCTTGAGATTGAGATGTGGCTTTGGCCCTGGCCTGCTCAGTCGCCAGACTTGAACCCGATTGAGCATGCATGGGATATGCTACAGAGAAGAGCTCTGCAGAATATGGAGGGTATCCAGTCGCAAGAAGACCTTTTTTTGTTGTTGCAACGAACATGGGCGGCCATTCCACAGCGTGATTTGGATGAACTCATTTTGAGTATGCCAAACCGATGTTCTTGTGTTAGTGTTCGCGGTAGAAACACGGATTATTAATTGTTTAAGTTACCTAATAAAATTTTAAAGAAAACTGTTATTTCAGTCTTTTTTTCGAACTTTAATGTTAGTGGTTCAAATGTCAAAAATCCTTTTATTAGGAAAATGGCAAATTTCTTTATTAATGCAAAGGTGACTTGGTTTATCGTTACTGTGACAAACGAAAACACTTTATTTGATGAATCCTTAAAGAAAATTTTAATTAATATCAATCAGGAGAAAAGTTATTGCAAAAATATATGTTGATCCCTAGACACATATGTTGATCCCTAGACACTTTTGATGTGTGTAGAACAGACTTGTCACGATGTGGTTGATGCATAATTGTAAAACAATGTTATATCATACGTAACCTGTCAGCAAGAATCTTTGTATAATCGAATCGAATATAATCGAATATATAAGAATCGTTGTAAGCCTGTGAATAGTTAAGACATTTTTAAATTGTATTTTTGTTTTAAGCCTGAATAAAAGCGAATTAAACTTTGCGGAGTTTAGTATCTAAGTATTATAAATTTTTAGAGGAGATTTTTCTCTGCCAAAATTTTCCTGTGTTCAACCTTGGGGTTTACGATAATCGTGATTTCATCGGTGAATGTTATTCTCGGAGCACCGAGAATAAACAAACATTCGCTGCTTTGCAGCGTGAAAGTACGTCACAACGAATGCTTGTGTTTTGTGCATTC
The DNA here is from genome assembly GCA_949125395.1 of Diaphora mendica. Lineage (NCBI taxonomy): Eukaryota > Metazoa > Arthropoda > Insecta > Lepidoptera > Erebidae > Diaphora > Diaphora mendica. The sequence goes on from OX421318.1 coordinate 16,098,211, forward strand.
ACAGTACGTTGATAAACACTGTTTAAGGAAAAATCTAGTTGGTACTTAACATGCATTGTAAGTCAATTTCACAAGGCAACAAGTTACTCACTCTCAAGGTTTATTGCAAAGTCAATAGTACAACTGTACTGTACACAATGTACACATAACTATGTGTCAGCTATTTGCAAGTGGTACTCATTTCCTTTTAGCAGTCTAAGTAGTATTAGACAATGCGTAGAATTAAAAATTTTGAGTGAGATGAACAAACTTATACTTTGATCAAAATACTCAAGATGTTCCGAAAATACTAACAAATAAATAAAATTAATTTTTTCTCGAAACTGCTTTGAAGTGACTGTCCGACCAACTTCAATACAATGTTCTTGCGAAAATTTGCCACTTTGAAAATCATTGGTTGGGGAGCCTACTTGCTCGTTCCCGATATCGATCGTACTCACTTCAGGACCTTCTTAATTTAATTGTAATTTATCGGTATCCAATGGTCAATCATCAAGATCATCCGACGTGTTCTGCAATGAACTGTTTTTAACTTCTGCTACAATTTTAGATTCAGAGTTATCAACTTTTGTCTCCGATAGAAAACGTATTTTAGTCGTATCTTTTAACTGAATTAACTTAGAGGCTCAGTGTTTTACAGCTTTAAGGGACTTCAGACCAATCCTTGAGAAAATGGGATCTTGACAGAGCGATCCTGTAATAGTTTCTATTTTCCTTCTGAGCCACGGTACCTTTAAACCTTGTAACCATGTGTATGTGTAATAGGTACAGTAAAGGACTCAAAGTACATTCAGACTGAACTGTAAACTTTTAAACTGTAATCATATTGCAGAATAATTGATAAGGGGTGGCTATACTATACTAATGGCTATGTTAACCTCTTTGTCTGTCATGAAGGTCGCAGTAATAAAGTGCATTACAGTAAATACTTGTTACCTGATGAGCTCATGGTTTCAAAGTAGAGTTATTTTTAGATTCTTCTACGAAGATTTTAGTTTGTTGGTACCTAACAAATAAATTGACCATTAATTGATGTCGCAAACCGATACACATTTATAATTCAGTAAACTACGTTTGTATTAAAATGATTGTGAACGCCTGAAAAATCTACACATGGTTTGCTCTAGTCATAAATACCTACTAGTTAACTTTGTTCAGGCACATTAATGGTATTTTTGGTTTGTAAAAGTTATTGGTACTATGAAATTGAGCATAATGTTCACCAGCCTCACGACTAAGAGCTCATAATTCGATTGTTAAGGGCCGAGTCTCACAATGTGAAGGTTTTAAACTGTTTGCTGTCGCAATACCAGATCAGGTTTCCTAAAAATTAATAAAAAAAGACAACTCTCTAAAAGTATAAGGCAACTCTCACTTGGATTATACACACATGCATGAAATAATCATAAAGAAAATTTAGACTTATATCACACAAAGTGCTATCTCATGGTACAGGTTGAGCTTATAACACTCAGGGCAGTAGGAAGTGGCGAAGTTATCGTTTAAACCACTACGCCGGTAACGTGTATATGGCTTTCATTCCTGTATCTACTCTTACAATGTGCAAGTGTAATGAGATTCCAGTCTTTGAGGAGACAGCTGTGTTAAAAGTTGTACTACTTTGTTCATGGAACTATTATAGTTTCTGCTACTGATAATCGCTTACAGAGTTTTTTGGTCATTTTTCAGTTACTGGGTGCGGCGTGCGTCGGCCTTGTTGGTTACTATATGGACCATGGCTACTCGAGGTACAATCAAAAAGCTGAGCTGTTCTATCTGCTCGTCGCCGTATCCTTCCTCATTGGCACTTTCTGTCTTATAACCTCGCATCTTGTCTCCTTATCTTCTTCTATGATATCGAAGACAGTTTTCGTAAGTAACTTAATGAAAGTGGATATAAATCGATTCATTAAATTATGTCATTACAAAGACAAAACAACAATTAACGAATTAATCATTAAAAGTTGACGAAGGCTAAAGATTTTGTTACGTACCTACTGTTCCCAGAGCCGAGAGCCTTAGCGACCGTAGCCATCACGAGGCCTCGGTCGGGTAGGTCATTGCGACTATGACACTGAAAGACTGTCAAAATGACAGACGAAATTAAACTCAGGCAATCCCCGAACATAAATCGAAAACAGCATGATAAGTATCGAACAGAAGTGCGTGAGAAGCGTGACATGCAGGGGCCTCTGCATGAGACCTTGGGCTCTTGCCCTGCTCTGCTTATCCACTCTACCACCTCCAAAGGCCGCCGCTGATTATTCCAATAGTGCTTACTATTGGACTAGTTACAACATCTACATATAAATAGAAAGAAAATATAAATCTATTGACTTTCAGATTTTTGTTTTTAGCAATAAACGATAAATGGCGTCATTAATTTCAAGTTTAACATTTATATACATTTACATATAATATCTCTTTATAAATATGTGTTACAGGAGGTGATATATCACGGACTTGCATTTATTTTATATCTTTGCGCTGGTCTCACACTTCTTATAGAAGTTAATCATCGAAAGAACAGTTATGGATCTCTCTATGAGGCTTACTTAGCCGCGTCGGTATGTATTAAATCTTTTTATACATACATATTTTCGTAAGAAATAAATATTGTACCTACTCATCCCGTTGGTGTGGTATAAGGCAACTAAGGGAGCAAACTACCCAGGACAACATTACTATAAAGAGAAGGAAAACATGAAACTATTTCTTGTGCCCGCCTATCTAGCCAACGTGGTACAGTAGGCCTAAATCACCTTGCACTGCACTGCACGTTTGGCCTAGTGGTTTAACGGTCACCACGCCGTTTCCTACTTCGCCAAGTGTCGTGGGTTCAAATCTCACGTAGGACAACGCTTTGTGTGATCCACAAATTGTTGTTCTGAGTCTGGGTGTTCTTTGTGTCCGTTTCATGTATGTTTGTAAAGTCCCCCGCGACACAGGATTTATTCCTAGTGCGGGAGTTGTCTTTGTAAAACCTTGGGAGACCTATGTGCAGCAATGCACCATTAAACGCCGTGGATGAAATATTGTACACTAGTTGTAGCCCGCGGCTCCGCCCGCGTGTATGTCGGTTATCGCTGTAAATAGTAGCCTATGTGTTATTCTGATGTATAAGCTATATTACTGTCAAGTTTCATCCAAATCCGTTCAGTAGTTTTTACGTGAAAGAGTAACAAACATCCATCCATCCATACTTACAAACTTTCGCGTTTATAGTATTAGTAGGATATTAAGCACGGTTCTTGTGAAAATATGGTCTTTTATATTGAACTAGCGACCCGCCCCGGCTTCGCATGGGTGGAGTTTAGATGCCCCCGTATTTATTCGTAGCCCCGCCGCGTCGACGACACGATTCGTGCATTTTAAATCTGTAATATCTTCGAATATATTCATTTAAATTAGATACAGTAAAGAGTCATTTTTATCTTTATTAAATGCACAATGTATTTAATTTACTTAATTGTATAAGGATTCATTCTGTATTGCTTAATATCGCGTCGTAAATAAGCCATTATTTCTCGTAAAAAGAAAGGAATAAAAAATGTTTATAGTGGGTTATCCCTAAGAGATAGACATATACCGTCGCGGACTTTTTTGTAGACCTTTTCAAGGTGTACAATACTGTAGTACATTATTTTGATCTATCTCGTAGGGTGCCACCAGCGTTTACAATGTAAGCGCAAAAAATGTGTTTATTTGCTACATCACATTAAAAACCTCGAAAATTAACAGTGTTTCCATACTATATTATGCATTTATTATACATAAAAACCTTCCTCTTGAATCACTCTATCTATTAAAAGAAACCACATCAAAATCCGTTGCGTAGCTTTAAATATTTACGCAAACATAGGGATATAGGGACTGAGAAAGTGACTTTGTTTTAAATATTATGTAGTGACTAGCTGACCCGGCCACGCGTTGCTGTGGCTACGTGGTAATTATGCTGTTAAAATGTAGCTTATATGACACGTTCGTAGATTTACCATAGCAGCGCCATCTATTGATTACTTACTCAACCCAGTCGAAAGGTATCGACATCTGTTAGAATCATTTGGAGTTAACAGATAATTGTGACTGTCAAATAATAACAGACAAATAATTAGCAATAAATTAAAATTGCGACTATAATTTGAGATTTAAAGTATCCTATCTCTCAATTTGGATCGAACTGCACATGGTGTGCAAATTTTATTATAATCGGTTAAGTGGTTTAGGAGTCCATTGAGGACAAACATTGTGACACGAGATTTATATATATTAAGACTAGCTGACCCGGCGAACTTCGTACCGCCATATTTATATACAATATAATTAGCAATAAATTAAAATTGCGACTATAATTTGAGATTTAAACTATCCTATCTCTCAATTTGGATCGAACTGCACATGGTGTGCAAATTTTATTATAATCGGTTAAGTGGTTTAGGAGTCCATTAAGGACAAACATTGTGACACGAGATTTATATATATTAAGACTAGCTGCCCAGTACGTGCTTCGCTACGTATAAAGTGAAATAAAAAAAAATGGTGATATAATTTCAGATTTAAACTATCCTATCTCTCAAGTTGGATCGAACTGCACATGGTGTGCAAATTTTATTATAATCGGTTAAGTGGTTTAGGAATCCATTGAGGACAAACATTGTGTATATATTAAGAAGATAACACTCTCGCGGAACTTCGTCCGCGTCTCTCCAAAGAAATTTCCCTTTTTCGCGACATATCCATTGATTCTCGGCTCGATAGCTATAAAATGAATCCCACACTATTTTATTCAAAACCATCTTGAAATTTCTTTTTTGTTTGAATAAGAATCATAAGTGTTTCACATCTAATTTGTTATTACTTTGTTTCAGATAATGGGGCTAGTTATGGCTGGTCTATATTTGCTAAGTACGTTTTTGGCAAACCGTTCGTACCGTGGCATTTAACTATCGAACTGATCGACTGACTTCATTATTGAGGAGATATTTAGAACTATACTTTATATTTAGCTTAAACTGATTTCAAGCCATGATTTAGTTCTAAGTAGAAGTACTTTCGTACTTTATTATTTAACACACAAACGTGACTTAAAGAAGCTAGGTTAGCAAAAGAGAAACAGAAACGAATTTACATAGAGACAATGCCGTTCAAGTTGTGTTATCACCTTGAATTTATAACTGTTTAGAATGCGGGAGTTTGGTTGGAAACGTAAAAAGTGATAAACCTCGATTTACTGTATTAATAAATGCATGTGTTCTTGTACGGGTTGGCCCAACAGTTTTGTGGGTATAAAAAAATCAATAAGAAAAAATTTGTCAAAATAATCCTAGATGGATTTTTTTTTAAAGTTTGATGATCCAGATGCCCAAATTTATTTTGTCGATATTTTTGTTTCCAACCAATAAATGATACTTGAAAACTATTGTCTAGGTTTGATAAGTCTTGTTCAATAAGAAATATAATAAATAGTAGTCATGAACCTAAGTCAAGAATAATGACGTTTGATTGTGTTCTAAATAGGAATATATTTATGTATAATTATAGATTAACTAGTCAATATTAATTTATTTTCGGTGTACAATTTTTAAAGTACTGTTCATTCTGAAGATTGATAACTACTGTTACATTTAAAAAAATGTACACATTAATACGAATCCTTTATTGTTATTATTACGAAATGGTTTGCCTAAATTTATAAATAATTTTAAATATAGTAAAAATTCATTGCCATAATCGTCTTCCGTATTTCGTGTTTGCGCAGTTTTGCCAATATGCACGAAGTTCTACTTACGTTAGTTGTTATATTAAAAATGTACTTACGAGTTACTTTATTAAATAATGTTTTTTCTTATGATAACAGTAAGTTACTGTTTTGGAAGAGGCATGGCACTTCGAATTTCTAAATAAAAACCGTCTATCTTAAAAAGTTGAGAAATATAGTGAAGTCTGTGAACCATTTGTAAGTTGTTTCATCAACAGATTTAAATAATAAACTAATAACTCTAGGTCTTAGAAAGGTGGCTTTCGTCTACTATACTACGCTACCAACTACCAGACAGGTTTGTATAGATTTTTTTTTTATTTTTATTCCCTGAGCATTCTGAGCAATGCTGTTGTCATGCTTAGTTCCTCACATCCTCACATCTCACACACGGCCGTCACTCACGTTACGACGACGATTTGGGATCACGATCGATGTTGTCACGTCGGGTCGTTGTTACGTCGTGATCCCAAACTAGGCAAAGCCTGTAGGTAATATTGTAACCACACTGCTGATAAACATACATATTTTTAAATACATACGTATTTATAGACAGAGTTTGCTCCGTTATGCTAGCCATATATACGATAGGGTATACCAAACAGGTATGTATTTACAGTTGGATATAATTACAGTTGAAAATAGTTTACAGGTAAACTGGAGCATGTATATGTTGTACAACTGTGTAGTGCAGGTATGTCATTTATTCAGCTGAAGTTTACCTGACGGGTATAATTGTGCAGATACCCTTGTCAGGTATACCTACCGTACCGTTTATGGCTAGCTTTAGTTCTTCTACGACACCTACAGGATAAACATGGGTGGTAACAATCTGTAATAGAATTTATTTAAATAAGTAATACCCGTCCAATATCTATTTGTATTATATTTAAAGCCCGTTTAAGTATGTTGTCGTGTCACGTCTGCTTATGATAATTATTCTACTGAGTGCCATTTAAAATAAACAATCTTTGTAGTTTTATCTTTACATACAGTAGGTACTAAAAGTTATCACGAATTTTTTGTGACATTTTGATATTATATTTTGTAGTACTTTATATGGATGTATTTTTGTATGGCTAGGTACTGTTTTTGAACTGCCTTTAAAATGATTGATATATTTTTGAATATACATAATTAGTTAAACTTAGCTAAGCTGAAACTGTTATTTATTTTATACTATTTTATATTACCTTTTAAGATATGTTTTTACACAAATACAATTGAGTCGTACGTAACTACGCCTCACTTTTAATGTTGTACTTTAAAAATATAAAATTATTTTTTAACTTTAAAAATATTTCGAATCTCTCATTGGAATATAACATATTGAAAGGAATGAATATTAAGAACTCATAACATAAATTAGATTTTTTTAATGTACTTTTTCTAGTGTATTTTGTATGAAAGGTTATATTATATAAGAATTCACTTTGCGCATTTCAATAATGTTTCTACTACAACTATTAAATGTTTCTGCTTTTAACCCTTGTTGTTTTTATTTCACATTTTTTTATGTTTTTTAATTGAATACGTAAATACCTACTTTTTGTTTGCCACATTGTGAGTATGGAAAAACTTTCCGCAACATCAGTTATCCTGCAGGCCTAGGTAAGTTACAAGTGTTTCGCGTCGTATCTCTTTCTATAATCGCTACCACCTCTATTCTATTGTTTTGACCTCGAGATTAGCGTTGAGATGACGTCATTACCATAAATTTGATTTGATTGATAACGTTTACGTTTGTAGAATGTGAACTTGCCTAAGCCGGCTGGCCTCTTAGTACCTAACACGATATTTTTCAGGTAAAATCTATTAGAAGAGCAGTTCCAATAACTCAACAAAATTGATCAACCTTGTTTTCTTCAAGGAGTTTTCTTCTGTTTCACTGTAACTATACTAACAATTGATAGATTTTAATTTTAAAATGTATTTTCTTAACTGTATTTGGTTTTGTTAGAATATACAAAAAATATTAAGTTTTTCGTAGGAGAGTCATGCTTCGGCACAAATGGACTGGTATCACAGGAAGCCGGTGTCAAGCGATTCCTTTGTTGCTTTTCACCAAGTGAGTGATGCTACGCGAGCCCAAATCTTTACTCCACTCCTGCTTCTCCTGACTCCTCCAAGGCACTTATCTTCAAGAATGATGATGATTATTCACCGTCGGGTGACTCGTCTGTGTATTTTCCCGTCTATGTCATAAAAAATATTATTTAGTTAATAAGATAATTCATTATATTCAGTTATTTGTTTCATTGTGACATAATATGATTGTATGCCTAAGTCACCAACAGCTCGCAATTGGAGAATTATGAAGCACATGATTATGGAGCAATTGGAGAGGTCTATGTTCAGTAGTGGCCTGCGGTAGGGTGATGATGATGATGATATGATTGTGTTTCAATATATTTGTTTACTTGAGAACAGTCTTATCCAGATTACAAATAGTGTATCTCACACACTCATTTCTCACACATGCAAAGTTCGAATCCAGATCCAACTAGCTAGATCCTAGCCATAGGACTACGTAGTCATATACATTCTTAATGTTTGTGCATATTGTCAGATAATCTGATTTTAATTGCACTTGATATGGCGGCACAATACAAGTGATCTACTTAATCGATGGATAAGATAGAAAATACAAATAAATATATCATTGCACTTCATATGATATTTTTAAAGAGCCGATTTTAATATATAGTAAATTTATAATAAAAGTTAATAATCTCCCACATCTCATATACAGCCTTTTGATCCAAAACTAGGCAGACCCTAACGGTACTGTGGCTGTTGATAAACATGCAAACATTTCTAAATACATACTTATCTTTACATAGTATCTATCTATCTAGGTAGGTAGTATCCAGGTAGTAGAGCCACGCTGATTTCAGCACGGTTGGGCCGGCTCGACCGGGGCGGTACTACCCTCGCACAGAAAATCAACGTAAAATGACAGCATTCGTGTTGTCGTGTTTCGTTGGTGAGTGCGAGACCGGAGGCCCAATGATGCAGAAGCATCACTACTAGTGATGCTTCTGCATCATCGGGCCTATCGGACACTATGTGTGGGTCACCATGCTGCATTGTTGCATTAGCAATGAGTATGGTGACCACCACTCTTGGATTCTGCTTCTGCTTTCCATCAGGCAGAGTAGAGTCATTTTGGCGGCCCACACACAATTTTATTTTATTATAAAATGAACTCGCTTCCGCTGTCTGTTCGCTTACATTTTAAACTACTCCACGGAATTGAGCGCAGTTTTCAGCAATAGAAAGAGTGATTCAAGAGGAAGGTTTATATGATTAGGAATTAGAGTAGAGAAAATCTGAGAATTCCAGACTTTTACTAGCTTTATATAAATTACATCTAGACATCGCATAAATGATCATGTTCATCTTATTTAATTTAATTTGATTATATCAGGAACTCTAGTTCTTGAATTATATTGAACTGATCATGCGTAAATTGATATAATTAATAAGATCTAGCTACTTCATGTTGTATATTACACACGTATAGGTATATTATTGTAAACGAGCTTAGCATTTGTGTAATGCCAGATATGTATTTAATTAGTAGTTACACTTATAGTCACTAGGTGGCTCTGGGTGTTAGACAACTGACCAGTGCCATCGCCAAAACACTCGTCTGAAATCGAAACACTGATAAATAACAATCCTTTATTAACAATTAGAAATTCAGTTAATGATTAGCTATTTTTGTCACGGTTTCATAAAAGAGTAAAAGGTAATGAATTAAATTAATTTATAATTAATTTCTAAGTAATAATTTTTAGGGTTCAGCTTATCTAAACAACCAATATGAATTCTAAATGCTTGATATGTTTTTAAATAATTGATACATCATTAAAATCCTTACATCTTCATTATTACTTTCGTTCATTTTTTGATTTTGATAAAAATGTAATTAATGATAACATAAAAACAAACACAATGTAGATGTAGCGCTTGCCACACCCACATTACATGTCTATTATTATTTTTTGTTGTTAGGCTACAATTTTTCGACCAATTCTCAGTGTTAGTAAAAGCTGTCGAAGTGGGAAGCGAAGGTTAAAGTTGAGCCGGACAGTACAACAGACTCGTCTAATAATATGTTTTTACTGTGGACCTCGTATGTGAAATTCAACACAGTAGGTACTTACCAAATTATTATATTAACGTTAACTTGACTGTAAGTTCAATAAATCACAATGAGTTTTGGCATTTTGTATTCAGTTCCGTTGTCCTCATACTTCTTAGAAAAAAAATTACAAGGATTCACTCTATCATCAGTACAGTTAATGAAAAAGTTTATGATAAAATTATAGAAAATAGTGTAGATTAGGATTATAAATAATATGGGGCATTTCACGTCAAGCGGACAACGAAAAAAAATGAGGTCGTGAATTTTGTTTATATTCTGGTCAGTTATATACTTCTAGGAGACGTGGATGTGTACACACAATTTTTTTTTCGTATGATGCTTTATTGCCGAGTTATGAGATTTTAAAAGTTTACTAAAAATGAAATCTGTTATTTTTGGATACTTATTATTTGTAAAAAAAAACTAAAAAGTATTGTTTCTTATAGTTAAATAGTTGAAATTTTGTTTTTTTAATCGAATTCTAAATTTGAATTTTTTTACGTATAGTAAACCGAAAGTGAACATTTCAAATCGATTTTTGAGTAACTTCGACATTTTTTATTTTTTTTATCTTTAATTAAAGCTTTATATGTAGTAATTCTTCACAAAAAGAATTAAAACGTGATCTCCAATAGTTTAGGACTTAGAGTGGTTTTATTAATTGAGAGTGAAACAGTATTAAGTAAATGGAGAGTTTTATTTTCAATTTTTTACAATTTTACTATTTGCACTAGCTCTAATTCTTTTTACACATACATTGTCGTTAGTTGATAAAAAGGCATGCAGTTTTGAGTTCCGAGGATGGTGATAGCAGAAGCAAAACTGAATCGTAGAAAAGCTCGCTCTTGTTGAACGATAATTTCGCCTTCAGATATGGTTTACTGTGAGTTCTAAAATAAAGCACTTGTTGTTAAGCGATAAAAGGATGCGGCTTCATAATGCCCAAAGTGGTTCACAAACAATCAATAAAATCATCAGCAGAAAGCGCTTCGGTTGCTATCGTATCGGTCTGTACCTTCACATTTTTCAAACTGAATCATTGTCACTTAATTTTCATCAATTGGCATTTTTAAATGATCACGTATTCCGCTTAAACCAGGACAGGAAGAGCAACTCTCATTTGCTGATTTTACTGTCTTTGTAGACATTAAATGACATACTGTTCGAAGGAAAGTGTTAAACAAGAGCGAGCTTTTCTACGAGTCATTTTTGCTTCTGCTATCACCGTCCCAGGAACTCAAAAACTGCATGCTTTTCTTCCAACTAACGAAAATGTATGTGTAAAAAGCATTAGCATTAGTGCAAATGGTAAAATTGTAAAAATTTGAAAATAAAACTCTCCATTTACTTAATACTGTTTCACTCTCTATTAATAAAACGACTCTAAGTCCTAAACTATTGGAGATCACGTTTTAATTTTTTATGTGAATAATTACTACATATATATTTTTTCTAATTGTGATTCATTACTACAACTAATATTTTTAAAACAATTAAATACTGCAGAAGATAACAATAGAGATCCTTTACAGCTGAAATGGAAAATAAGGTTAATGAATGTAAATAATAACCTAAAAATAGCAATCAACCCTCCCGTCGCGAGTGCGTCGCTCTATATTTATAATTAGGCGCACACGCAGCGCGCCGGCACGCGACATGTTCAAACTTATTGTAACTTTGCTCTCGTTGAGACACATCCTAGTTTGAAGCAGGATCAATTATTTGCAGTTTAAGAGTTAAATAACACTTATATCTAACACACATTTAAATTATTTTTATTTGTTAGGCCAAAGTTCATTGGCCGCGCTTCCCAAACAACTGAGAACTACGCCAATATCTAAAAATATTTTATTATGAGTAATACTGACCGTGCAAGAGGATTGAACTCTGGCTTATTTCCTGTCGAGAGAGAGTACTAGTGAACGTACACCTCAAATTCTCAATAGTTTAATACAAGTTTTAAGGTAAAAAGTGATAAAATGACTCGTGGGCCGACGATAGTGCGAGTTGCACCCAGTGGAGGTGGTGGCGGAAAAGGCATTAAGTGTTGTTGTTGTCGATGCTGTGAATGTTTCAACTTAGGATACCTGACCTCACATCATGGACTTATTAAGCTAGCTGAAGCTGTAAGTATTCTTTTCTGGGTAAACTATTGGTGATGTAAAATCAACATTTCTGATGTCATGTGTGTGATATTGTCGTGTAATATTTCTACGTAGAATAAAATTAAGCACCTGCACTTTATATATTTTGGATCAAAGACAACAGATGTAGTGAACTGTAATCGTTACCCTTATCGAATACTGTATTTTTTATTTTTTATTTTACATTACGTAAAATAAAACTGTTACCTCCAATAGCTTGAGGGCCTGTTTCCACAGTTCATGATAAATTTTCAAATAGATATCAGCCATTTAATATATTTGGTGCAGATGATGAAATATGCTTACCTGAGATATATGTACACTTAAGATTTGTGAAACAAACATTTGTAGAGTTATCTAAAGAATAAGTTCACATTACTTTGACTGCCTCTGTGACACAGTTGTAGTGAATGCGGCTGCTGTTCTTGAGGTCTCGGGTTCAAATCCTGGGTCGGACCAAATGTTTGTGTGATCACCAATTATTTGTTTTAGAGTTTGGGTGTTTTCTGTGTATATATGTATATATTTACAAAAAAAGTATATATGTATTTATATCAGTTGTCTTGTACCCATAACACAAGTTCTGCTTAGCTTGGGACTAGATGGCGTTGTGTGTTAGATGTCCAAAATATTTATTTATTATTTTTAGTCTATTTTTACTTACTTTATAAGCAAGTCAAACTTGCCTTTAAACTATATAATAAAACTTTAATATCCTTATATAGCGGGCACATCAATGTTGTTTGACGGAAGTACAGGGGAGGCACCCTCCACTGTAGTTAAAGGGACTCATATGTGCCGAATCATGGCTCTACCATGACATACGACACATAATCCATAAAACTCTCTCAAATAAAGACGCTTGTCACTTTAAATCACGTTGCCAAGTCAATAGACTTTATAAAGACTAAGTATGGACAAAATTAATATAAAATGCAGTTAGTTAAGCAACAGTTAGATTTCACAACTTTTTGAAGAGTTGCGTTGCGACTTCCGAGATTTGGTTTTTATGTTATGTTTTTGATGCGATCTCATTTCTTTCTATAGGTAGATATAACAAAGGAAACAGTGTAAGTCAATGACATTGAACTTATCTATGTCTACTACTTACCTACATATCTCTTTAGATAGTGTAAAGGACGAAGATGTCTATGATTTGGAAGGGTAGTAACATAATTCGATTTCATGTGGAATTGTGTGTTGAGTAGAAGTGTGAAACAGCGCCTGCGCTGTGTTTCACCAAGTGAGTGAGGATACAGGAGGCCCATATCCCAACCCCTCTCCCCATCCCCATCCTCATCCCCTAAAGGCTGGCAACGCACCCGTGACGCCTCTGGTGTTGCGGGTGTCCATGGGCGGCGGTAATAGCTTACCATCAGGTGATACGTCTGCTCGTTTGCCCTTAATACCATAAAAATAAAATAAAAAATGAAGTAAAAATGTTTTGAGGTTGTTGTCCTAAAAACAGTCTGATAAGTTTTAATGAGTTGCCTAGATTTTTTTTGCAATTGTTTATGAGATCCTTAGCTGTTCATAAGGGAATTAACTAAAAAGAACTTACTTAAACCTTTTGAAAAAATAAAACAATTTTCCAAACCGGTTCAACTAACTTAGACTAGCCAAGTAACGTATTTACCTAAAACCGGTCAGCTCGTTCTAAACGATAGACAGATTTTTTTCTTAAGTTAATAAAGATATGCTAGGTAGTAGAGCCACGCTGATTTCAGCACGAATGGGCCGGCTCGACCGGGGCGGTACTACCCTCGCACAGAAAATCAACGTAAAATGACAGCGTCCGTGCTGTCGTGTTTCGTTAGTGAGCGCGAGACCGGAGGCCGAAATAGTCTAGTCAACAAGTTCCATACTTGTTGACTGGACTAAAAGATGCAGAAGCATCACTAGGCCGCCATGGTGTGGGTCGCCATGCTGCATTGTCTGCATTCGCAGTGAGTATGGTGACCACCACTCTTGGATTTTGCTTATGCTTTCCATCAGGCAAAGTAGAGTCATTTTGGCGCGCCACACATGAAAAAAAACTAATATGTAATTTTCCTTAAAGTGTAACTTACTATATACATTGTATAGTGAAACAGTACATATAGTGTAAACAGTTATGTGCCTGAATTCTCAGTAAAAAAAAATTGACCCAAAAAGTATCAACTCGGATAAGCGTCAAATACACACATCAAAAGTGTCTAGGGATCAAGCATTTTTATGCGGATTTCTTGAGATTGAGATGTGGCTTTGGCCCTGGCCTGCTCAGTCGCCAGACTTGAACCCGATTGAGCATGCATGGGATATGCTACAGAGAAGAGCTCTGCCGAATATGGAGGGTATCCAGTCGCAAGAAGACCTTTTTTTGTTGTTGCAACGAACATGGTCGGCCATTCCACAGCGTGATTTGGATGAACTCATTTTGAGTATGCCAAACCGATTCTTGTTTTGTTAGTGTTCGCGGTAGAAACACGGATTATTAATTGTTTAAGTTACCTAATAAAATTTTAAAGAAAACTGTTATTTCAGTCTTTTTTTCGAACTTTAATGTTAGTGGTTCAAATGTCAAAAATCCCTTTATTAGGAAAATGGCAAATTTCTTTATTAATGCAAAGGTGACTTGGTTTATCGTTACTGTGACAAACGAAAACACTTTATTTGATGAATCCTTAAAGAAAATTTTAATTAATATCAATCAGGAGAAAAGTTATTGCAAAAATATATGTTGATCCCTAGACACATATGTTGATCCCTAGACACATATGTTGATCCCTAGACACTTTTGATGTGTGTATATTTATTTCGATTCGATTTGTTTTAGTTTTTTTATGTTCTATTAGATATACTTTTCCAGCTTACCAATTGAAACATTTTCTTTTTTTTTAAGTATGGTTATTAATTTTTATAGTTAACTTTTTTAACTCCCATTAAAAATAAAACATTATAAATTCAACAAAAAAAGCTAAATAAAGTGGCACTATAAACAAACAAATAATTTTACTTCTTTTTAAAAACAATATAGATAACATAAAATAATCTTGATTTGCTATATAGATAAGAAACTTAATTCCGAGAAAGGTTGTATTTAAAACATTGAATGATAATTAATTTATTCCAATCGAAAGCCAGTAGTGCTGATAAATTAGGTGTTACGATAAATAGATATTAATTAAGGCAATGAATTTCATCAAATTAATATTGATGCATTCCTGAATAGAAAAGATAAGTAAGAAATATTCATCATCAGCATTAATCTCTTCTTTCCTTCGAGCTTGACGTTCTACAAACGTAAACGTTAATAGAAAACTTAGGAACGTCTCTCAGCGCTATGTCACGAAGTCAAAACTAGCCATACATAGCTAGTCCAACTAGCTATGTATGTATATAACGCGTGTATGTCGGTTATCACGGCAAATAGTAGCCTATGTGTTATTCTGATGCTCAGATCAAATAAAAAAAGGTAGATAACGCACCGCCTTGTTCTTGTTGAAGCAGAAAAAAATGCTCAGAGTTCGAAGTAAACACACGCGTTACGCACTAACTATGCTTCATCCACATCCGTTCAGTAACTTTTGCGTGAAGAAGTAACAAACATACGCACAAACTTTCGCCTTTATATATTAGTGTGATAATAATACAAGAGAATAGAAGCGTTGGGATTAAAGAAAGAGAATCGATGAGTAACACTTGCATTTTGGTTAAGGGAGCTGAAATTCAATAATCATGCTAGCTAGGTGTAGTGTACTAGTACACTAAATATTGATATGCCTATTTATAGTTTACAAATTGGGTGGTTATAGTATAGCACAAAGTTAAACAGCCAAATGAGCTTCAGTAAGCATTTCCAACAAAGAATCACGCGTTAAATGTTTTAGAAGACTTGGAACGTTATTTGTCTATATTTACGTTGTGTTGCTAATTACGTAGGCTGGAGCTAGAGGTTGCAAAAAAACAATTAACTCTTAATTAATTTAATATTTAAATCTTACAAAATCTAATTATTACTAAGAGGTGGTAATTGGACGATGTGAGTACCAAGAATAATGTCAATTGTATTTCGTACAATATTTATACCTTGGTAAGGTCTATTGCAAAAACATTTCTTGAACTGCGACTAGCGTTGATTCGGCCCTCGTATCGACGCCGCGTGATGCACGGGTGTTGCGATGCGCGGTGTCAATTAAGCTTTTTTTGAATTGCGACGTTTAGGCAAAGTGCTTCGTCAGCGATCCTCCTTATAAACCGTAGTATAACATCTCTCCCCAAAGATCAGCAACTATTTGTTAACACTGTTGAAAAGATTGCTGAAAGATTATAGGGATCAATCCTTATTTAAGCAGGGCAGACGTTCCTTCTTGATGTCGCTTCGGTATAGACGTCTTCTGCAGTATTCTCTTGTATGTACATAACACTTGCTCTCATTTGAGTTACTTGAACAATATTTTCTTTATGATATTGCAATGAAGAGTACGTTTGCACTGGATAGTACCACATACATGGGAATGGTGGCATGGTACACGCTCAGATGGTTGATGCTGTGCCCAGATTCAATGGTGGCTGCATCGAAATTATCTTAAAGCTGTCATGAAGGCTCTTGAGATTCACGGTATGAAACTGTACAAGAGATTTTTCTATCCTGGGAGTAGTGTTCTGATCTTGTGGAAATTATATTTTTAAGATATGTACTTTGATATGCTTATTAGTATTGAGTATCGTGACCTTTGCTGTTTTTAAAGAATAGTTTCAAGGTACGGTGGCTAAGTAGCTACGTTGTAGTGTTTTGATCTGTTTCTGCCCACAAGATGTTCGCATCCTTGGAGATACTGGGAAGCTGAGTGTGTAATGTACTTCATCAAGTTGCTCCAGGGCTCCATTGTTTAGTATGGCTTGCGTGAATGTACAGGAATTGATATTCTGCTGGGTGATAAGCTGTTGTACACAGTCAGGTTTAACCCGGATCCTGTAGTCGACGTTTTCTTCGCAGAGTTACCAGGAGTTTAACTTTGGACATTCTGTCTCCATGTACATAGAATTTGATTCATGAATTGTTATGTAGGGTGAGGTAGGTATAACGGCTAGGTTATTTTTATTGGGCACTATGGATGGTTTGTATAAGGTATAGGTTCTAGGTAAGTTTATCGGGAATTTGATAACTATCACTATTTTCTTATCGATTGTACGACCCTAACTTTAAGACGTTATAATATTCTCTAAGGTCAATATGTAGAATTGCATAGCTAGAGTAACTGTTTTAATTTAGTTAACATATTCCTAAAACTATGTCAAGGGTGGAATGGGCAATATTTGACATACGTATAAAATCTATTGTATTTTAAATTTTATATATTTCACTAGATAAAGACTCTATTTTATCTTTTAAAATTAGAAGATGCTGAGCTAAATGCGCATAGTCAACAAAATCTGCGTGATTTGAAGCTAATACTACATTTAGTTTATCAGCATTTATCAGTTGATTTTCTACTATGTTGTTTAAGATATTAGAGTATTTGAACTTCCATTCTTACGTTAAACTTACATAGTTATTAAATTCAAGTTGCAATTTATCATCATTTTCTTGTAAAATTTGGATAGAATTATTATATTTAATAGCGTTGGTATAATCTTAGTTACCGGAACTACTTTTAATAATATAAATAACGGATCCTAATCAATCGATTAGTCCACGTTTATTTCGACTAGGCTCAAAGCTCTCTAATTGTAAACATATTTTATTGAATTTATCTTGCAAATATTCGACATGCGGTTCAAATAATGACAACGTTCCATTAGCTGTTATTTCACTAAACTTATTTAAACGTAGCTTAACTAAATCTAACGTCTATTCAATATCATCTAAATCTATGTATACATAGAAGAAATGAATGATAATGGGAAGCTATTTTAGTAGTTCCCAATCTGAAGGGTCCAGGACCATCTTGTAAAGGCTCAGGAATATGTCCTCCGCTTGTATTGTGGACCAAAAACATCAGTATCCTGTAACAATTGTTAAAAACCTCTTAAGCCTGATCTTGAATGGCTTTTGCATATTACTATTCATTGAAACTGGCGGTGTAAGAGAGGGTTTATTTAAATTATGTGGTTTCTTTTCAAGCAAACGATCATTACGTCGTTGTAGGTACGGCGTATTCCCCCCGGGCTGGGCGTAATTTGTTACGCCGATGACACGTTGGTCACAGCCCGGGGGGCGAACTTCCAAGAGGCGGCGTGCCTGGCCACCAGGGGAGTTTCTCTAGTGGTCGGGCGCATCGAGGCGCTGGGCTTACGGGTGGCCCTGGACAAGACGGAGGCCCTATTGTTCCATGGGCCCCGTCGTGGTCCACCCGCCGGCGCCTCCATAGAGGTCAACTCGGTCCTCGTACCGGTTCGGGCCCAGATGAGGTATCTGGGCCTGATACTCGACGGTAGGTGGCTCTTCGACGAGCACTTCCGACAGCTTGGTCCGAAGCTGGTCGGCGCTGCCTCCGCCCTTGGGCGACTTTTGCCCAACTTGGGTGGAGCCAGCGTCGCAACGCGACTCCTGTACACGGGGGTTGTCCGGTCGATGGCGCTGTATGGTGCACCGGTGTGGGTGGCGGCTCTGACTGCCCTAAATAAGGCCCGCCTCTGGCGGCCTCAGAGGGTATTGGCAGTCAGAGCCATACGCGGATACCGCACGGTGTCGACCGAGGCGGCATGCGCCCTGGCCGGAACACCCCCGTGGGATTTGGAGGCGGAAGTGCTCGCCGAAGTTTATCGACGGGTGGCTGAATATCGGGCGGAGTATGGCTACCGCCCTCCGCCCGAAGAGGTACGCGAGTGGCGTGAAGCCGCCCGTCGAGCCACTATGGCTAGATGGTCGTTCCGGCTGGAGACTCCACGCGCTGGCTTTGCCGCCGTGGAGGCCCTCCAGCCGGTCATCCTCGAGTGGGCAGGGCGGCAGCACGGGACCCTTTCCTTCCGACTGACGCAGGTCCTTTCCGGGCACGGTTGCTTCGGGAAGTACCTGCACTCGGTCGCTAGGAGGGAATTGAGTCCCGCCTGCCACCACTGCGACTGCAGTGAGGACTCGGCCCAGCACACGCTGGTGGTTTGCCCCGCTTGGGCGCCGCAGCGTCGGGCCCTCACTGCAGTCATCGGAGGAGATCTCTCGCTACCGGCCGTCATACGCTCCATGGCCGGTGGCGATAGCAGTTTTACCGCGGTCGCAACCTTCTGCGAAGATGTAATCTCGCAGAAGGAGGTGGCGGAGAAGGCCCGGGAGGACGATGTCCACTCGGACCCAATCCGCCGCTGGCGAACCGGGCGGCGGAGGCGCGCCTATCAGCGCCTCATGCCGCCCTGAGTGTGGCCGCGGATGGTCGGGACGGGCTTTCCCCTCCATCCGCTCTAGTGGCCACCCGCGAGGGGGCGACGTACGCGTGTGCCGTACGTCGCCTAAATAGAGATAGTTTTAACAGCAGACGGTGCCCGCTTCAGTGCGGGCAAGCGCTGGGAGGGGTCCGGACGTGTTAATAACTGCACTAACTAAATACGGCGTATTCATCTCTTCCTGAACAAACTCAAGTGCCTTCTCTATAGTTTCAAGACTCATACACCTAATACGCGAACCTAAGAGATCGCGACGTCCCCGTACGTACAACTGCAAAGTTAATTTTTAATTTTTTGTGTAAATAATTACAAATTTTAACAAAAAAAAAACGACTTGAATCTGGACCAAATTTAAATGGGACCATTCGGGAAGCACCAGCTTTCAAATAAAAAAAGAATCATCAAAATCGGTTCAACCAGTCGTAAGTTATGAGGTAACAAACATAAAAAACTAAAAAAAAGTACAGTCGAATTGAGAACCTCCTCCTTTTTTAAGTCGGTTGAGAACGTTTCGATTCTGTGGTTGTACCTACAGTAATGCAGACTCACGTAAGTGCTAATTTTGGCGAATAGATTTTGTAATTTTTCGTAGTACTGCGGGGTTAAAGAGCCTTGACTCAATAGATCTAAGTCGTTATACAACAAGGTCTCATCGCGTTGGTCTGAAAATCAATGCGGTACGTATGCTATCCAAATTTTCAGGAATACCGTTCGTATTTATTAAGCGAGCTACGGGGCCCGTGATTTTATTTAATAAACCATTTCTTAAAGCTAAATTAATAAAACCCACCTCTGCGGATATATAAATTTGAACGACTTGGTCACACAATTTAATGAAACGCGATAACATATTTGTGTTACCGTCGAATTCGGGCACCATACGTAGCGCCTCATACATGTATATCGTCGAGTCGAGACATCCTTACGGATGGTTTTGTATTATTCGAATTACTAAAACCTATATTTCTAGCTAAGTCAAGTAAATCTGACCTAGACTGTCTACCTAACCTAGGGGACTTCGATTGCCTGGGATGGAAAATCTTGGAAAATATATGGGATACTTTAAAAATAGAAAGGAAGCAATTCAAGAATTATTCTGAAGTACTTACTTAAACATAACTGATTTCTCTGCGGTGTCAAGGTCTGCATACACCTCGCGGCTGCAGCTCTCGTAGATTCGGATAGCTTGTCGTCCTTGCTTGATGCACTGACTCTACTTTGACTATCCTACCGACTGACTGCGCCAATTACGTAGGCTGAAGCCGGAGGTTGCAAAAAAAAACAATTTGCTCGTTTTTAATTTAATATTTAAATCTTAGAAAAACTAATTATTCTAAGAGGTGATAATTGGACGACGTGAGTACCAATAATAATGTCAATTGTATTTCGTACAATATTTATACCTTGGTAAGGTCTATTGCAAACAATGATACGACGTGATATTCTAATAGCGCTGACTCGGCTCTCGCGTCGACGCCGCGTGATGCACGGCTGTTGCGTTGCGCAGAGTCAATTCAGCATTTCTTGAATTGCGACTAGCGCTGACTCAGCCCTCGTGTCGACGCCGCGTGATGCACGGGGGTTACGATGCGCGGTGTCAATTTAGCTTTTCTTGAATTACGACGTTTAGGCAAAGTGTGGTATGTCGTCAAGGATCCTCCTTATACACCGTAGTGTAACATGCTAAATATATACACCGAAAAATCACACAGAAACATTTAAACATTTCCGAAATTGTTATAAACTAGTGGTTGCCTGTGTTGCCGCCCGCGTATATGTCGGTTATCGCGACAAATAATAGCCTATGTGTTATTCTGATGTATAAGCTATATTACTGTAAAGTTTCATCCAAATCAGTTCAGTAGTTTTTGCGTGGAAGAGTAACAAACATCCATCCATCCATCCATCCAGCCATCCATCCATACTTACAAACTTTCGCGTTTATAATATTAGTATAGATATTAAAATGTCCTCGGCATCGTGTGCAATCTCAGTTCATTAATTTTTATAATTGTTTACCGGAAGAGATAAAACGCATACCTACCTAATCTACTTAAGTGCCTTATTCGAACGAAAACTAAATCCTTCCTATTGAAAAATAAGTATTATTTTGTTTATGAACTTATCTTTATCAGATACCATTAAGTGAGTCAGTGACTGTAGTGAGTGAAAATTGAGGCACATTGGTTCAGATTTAGACCTAATGACGCCGATAGGAGTATACTTTGTTATATTAGTTTCTTTGGTTTATTCTATTTGTTCACCCCGGTGATATCACCCAGGTGAACATAGTGTTATAAACTGTTATATTTGCCTAATTTATTACACAATTTCTAACCTTGTCATATAACTATTCTAGCTTTATCCACAACAAAGCTATAGACCAACCATATTCCAACATTTAGAAAGGCGTTAAGAAAGGATTTTGCGGCTGTGCCTATGTGTGATTGACTTTTTATTAACAATCACCGTCAAACACATGTCAGCATCCGCACCGTCGAATACATATCTGTGATATTATTTATTTTGTATTTATTGGTCACAGAAGTTGTACAGAAATGCAATAGTTGACACTCTGATCATGTGAGGTTATTAACCTACAAGAAAGTTCTGTAAGATATTGCCTCAAAAATAACCGAAAATAGCTGTAGCCTTTAACAATTCCTGGCTGAAATAATTTCAATTCTATGAATAGATAGCAAGTGTAGTTCTAACAATGCACTTTGTCATTTCCTGCAGTTTTGTTTTTTTGTTTTGGTTGTTAGGACATCCAAAAAGTTACATTCCTTTAGACTTACAGAAACATTCATAACTCGGTTGTGTGTCTATTGTGCTGTTTGTAAATCCGTAAAGAGAGTAATACTACTTCCTTTGCGGAATGATCAAAGTTCAATAACCACAATATGTAGTTAGGTCCTGGTTATGAATGGCCAAGATAAATCTAGAAATATCTTTCCACATCCAAAAATACTGCAATGTTATAAAATAGAATTTTAAAATTCAGAGATAATGTACGCTTGCATCAATTTTTTCTTTTAAATATTCTTCTATTCCGATGTTCGAGATATAAATATTTAGATATTTACCTAATTTCTTAACATATCTGGCAATGCTAACGGTGTAATTATTAATCTCTTTTTTCATACAGATGTTAGGTGGTTTGTGTCAGAGTCTTCTCGTTAAGTATGGAATGTCGGAAGCAAGTAGCATGGGGTCAGCATTCCATGGCTTCCTTACAACGGCCTCAGCCTGTCTGCTCACCACTGCTCTTCTCATCGCTTGCTACGTACTGTCTTCGAACTCCCAACAACTCATACGTCAATCCATATTTGTAAGTTTTTTATAAAATTCTTTCAGGACACTTTCTTTCTTTAAATACATTTTGTGTTCATAGACATTCTTTTATGTTTCTAGTCTGTTACATTCTCTTCCCTATTTAAATTGAGCACTCAGTGCCTAAAAGACAAAACTTTGCAACATTTATTAGATCAATTACAATCTTACACTTAAGAATCGAAGTTATTTCGAACAAAGAAAGAAGTGAAACAGCCGGAAAAAAGATTGACAATCTTAAAATTTTGGTATGATTTACTCATTTCTGGTATAGAGCTTTAACCTCCCAAAAAACCAAAAAGGTCTAAAATCGTAAAAAGTCATAACGTTATATCGCTTAATGTTATCCACACATTGCCTTTTAATAGCGCCTAAACACAGAAATCCTTTAATCACTTATCTTTAATTACATAGTTAATCCATTTTGTATTCCAACACCCACATTCCAGGAGTGCATGTTCAATGCTGTGGCCTGTTTCTTGTATCTGTCGGCGTCATCATACATGGGCGTCGCGGTGAACTTCTATCTGTACCAGAGATATCTCTCCATCAGCATGTACGCTGCCTATCCAGCTATGACTGCCGTCTATGTAAGTAATTCCGTTTATCAGTTCTGCTATACCAAAATTTTATTGAAAATTGTCCTGCTTCTGAGATAATTACGTAGTTATCATTTTTGAGTTTTCAAGTTAGACGTAGAATCCTCAGGACGTTAGGCAGCAATTAAACCTACCTCCTTATGCTTTCAAACGAAGTGTCTTATGAAACAGAAATTGGGTTTATTTCTTGTGTTTGATGAAATGATCTTTTATATTCGCAATCGCAGAAAACCGGTGTGAAATAGTGCTTGCGCTGTGTTTCAACGAGTGAGTGAGGATACCGGTGGCCCATATCCCAATCCCCTACCCCTACCTCCCCCCATCCCCAAAAGGCCGGCAAAGCACTGTGTTGTGTTGTGACTGCGCACAGGCGATAGGACTGCTTGTTTGCCCGCCTATTACATAAAAAAAAAACTGGACACCTTACATCATCATCAATAACGACATACTTGGGAATAATACTAAGAAAAAGATTTTTTTAAAGGGGTCTTAATTGTAATACCATAAACATATGTATAAACACCCGAAGTACATGGTGACAAAGAATTATGAGCTCTGACTATTCTTTTGAGTTGCTAATTAATGCTCAAGAACGTCGACAATGATGATTAAACTATTCTAATACCGATAGCTACAACTACAGATATTCAATAATTTCTGTTTGTGCTAACAGAGATAGAAATTCTGTTGCGTGTGGGTGTTCTACAACTGTGGTTTTCCTATAAGTGACGTAGTATTGTTTATTTTAAAGGTTTTCGTGGGATAAACCTTTAAAATAAACAATACTACGTCGTACGCCATACGGCCGTGGAGCCATAATGCTAGGAAACAAGAAATTACTGATGTTAGCAGTCTTTATAGACAGCGGTAATCGTAATCGCTGTCGATAAATAAGTTGTTCTCGGTAATACATACGTATAAAAAAATTATAGGTAAAAAAGTTGCTTAAGACGAATACTTAAATCGAAAAGCGCTGAACTTGTATGTGATTCTTCTGTATTATATTTATAAAGAATATATTCATTGTTATTTTATCTCATGGTCCTTTTCAACCAATAATAAAATTATATTATAAGTATAGCATCAAGAAACTTCCAAGATAAAAGTTAATCTATAATCCTTACGTATCACAATTAAAACCTCGTAATTGATGATAATTCAAAACAATATTATCCACTTTAATTATTTTAAATTGATTTTTTGATAAATATGAACTAAATTTTGGTGTGGTGTAAATGTGGTAAAAATGTGGTGACGTTATTGCTACCGTCAATATATTTAAGGTATCTTGTATAAGACCTGCAATGGAAGTTGAAGTAGAAAATATTAAAGAAATAAATATAAACTCTAAATAAACTCACTTTAAAATGGTTAATTATATATTGCCCTGACCATGACCACTGATTTCTAAGTCATTTCAAATAAAGCAATGCTGTTAATCATTCCTTAATTTTCCAATCCTTAAATGTTATTTTTCCAATTATTACGAAATTTATTGTATCGCCGGTATAAACTTCTGAATTCCCATGCCCTACTAGATCAATCATCATCAACCCAAAATGTCCCACTGCTGGGATCGGCTAGATCCATATGGATACTTTATGGATAAGTTACGAGAGGTTAGATAGTTAGGATTATGAGCAAAACAGGTTAACCAACTGAAGTCAATGTTAGATCATTGTGGAAATCTCAGAATGGAACATATGTTTTTGATTTTGAGACAGAAATGTACCTACTGTATAATGTGTAGGTATAAGAGTTTCTGAAACGAAAAACATCCGGTCCCGTACAATTGAAATTAGTCGTAGTTCATAACACTTTTTGAAAATAATCTGCAAACAGTACCGACACGTTTATGTTAATCGGTTTAATCAATTTTGTTAATTTAAGATATATTCATATCGTTTATTTGCATTCCACAATGTTATAGAAAGATGGTAAACATGTCACACTTTAATACTAGATACATTCCTTCTTAATAGTCCGCAAGATATATTCTACTATACCTACCTATTCAATTACTCTCAGTTTTTGTAATTTTGTTGATATTTATAACCAAGATAATTTTGTAGTCGAGGACTGGAGATCTGTCACCCAGGTTTTGAACATAGCTTAGACTTCAGCTCTCAACAAGGTTCTGTTTATATAGTACCTATATATAAATATAAGAATATAACTGTGTGTTTTGAGAGAAAAATAAATGATTATTATTATCTATACGTCTAATACTATTTTTAGCTAACATGTGTTTTACACTTAGAATAATAACGCATAGAAAGATAGCTTTATACAAAGCGCCCTTTCAAAAATGAAGCACTGAACCGATTCACATAGGTGTGACGATACGTAGGTACGCGCGGCGATACGCACACATGCAAACGGAATATTGAAACAAAACATTTATATTTTAACCTAATTATTTACAAATAAAAAAAAGTAAAAACTAAAACCCAACTACGACAAAAAACGACGCTGAAAAAGTATAAAACAAGTTTACATAGAAACACGTTACATAGAAACGCACCATAACACTTTAACAACGTGTGACTACGGCTTTTCAAACTTGTTTTATACTTTGTTTTGGTGCCGTTATTAATATAAAATTTACATATATTTGAAATGTACAAGTAATGCCCTTTCTAATGATACCAAACACGGCATATTTATCTCAAATTATTTTTTGAATGTAGTACTTTATGTCGGCTAGAGGGCGCCACATTAGATTCAGTGACACATCATATAGCCTATAACCAGCAGACGATCAAGACGCTTCTAACGATACCTCATTTGTCCAGTTCTCATAAGTAGTTAAGGAGCTATGATGGAACAAATGAACATACATACATACATACATAGCCTGTCAAAATCATAACCCTCCTTTGGCTTTGCAGTAGTCGGGTAAATACTGTAAAATAAAACAAAATATTCACAGCGAGACACGTTCGGCGTACTTTGACCTTGAAAGCGGCCCTGTGTTTGGAGCTGCGGCTCCATTTTAGGTGCTTCAAAACGGACGCACGGACTCGCCTTCTATGCGTTATTATTCTAAGGTTTTACATTTCTCTCTCTTGGTTGATTATACTAATTAAGGGTTTTGTTTTTTCAGTATATTGGGATAGTTGTCGGCATTCTTCACGGAGTTGATGCATATTTAGCTTACAAATATTATAAAGGATATCGGTAAAGTTAATGGCAAACAACGAAGAAAATACGAAACCTATAAACGAAGTACTCTGACTAGAATACGAGAAGACCAAAGCATCTAATAAACCGAATTAATAATTCCCTAAAAAGCTTTTAAAAGATGTGATGTGTAGTTGTATAATATTTAGTATATTTGTCTCTTTAGTAGTTTATTATAATATTATATACATTTGTACTGTCTGTACTGCCTAAGTTTGACGTTATACTTTGCTATTGAACTTTTTGATGTCTTAAAGATGTCTTACTTTATTTCCTTATTATTTACTAGCTGACCCGGCGAACTTCGTACCGCCATATTTACATATCTGTCTCAGCTTCCCACAGGCAGTGTACAGTCGCGGACAAAAAAAAAACACTTTTCCCGTTATCTTTTATTTTTTCCTTTCTAGCAAAAAAGAATGAATGAAATCGGAATATGTGTTATTGATTTACAACTAAGTAAATATTTTGACTTTCATCCCCTCTCTCCAGGATACCGTGCTGAATTTCGGGATAAAAAGTATCCTATGTCCTACCTCGTAGTATGAACTCAAATCATACCAAGTTTCATTTGAATCCGTTCAGTAGTTTCGGCGTGATGCGCGGCCAAGATACAGACAGACAGACAGACAGACGGACAGACAGACAGACGAAAATGAAAAAAATTACAGTTTTGGCTTCAGTATCGATTAAAGAGAGCCCTCCAAAAAAAATTTTCAAAATATCTTTAATGTACAGAATTGGTCCTGTTACATTTTTATTATAAGTAGTATATATAGATTTTGCCAACCTTTCATTATAGGCCTTTGTCCTTTTAATATTATATTTTATTAGAAATTAAGTACTTTTTTTATGCGCGGAGCTCCCCTCGGATACCACCGACTGATGGTTATGTCGGACTCAAACCGACTAAAAAACCGCACACCGTCTCGTGTACTAGAAGCCGGGGAACCAGGTGCACCCTCGAAAGGAAATCCCTGGAACCCCGACGTACCTCGGCCCACCCACAATTTGTAGGTGGGCCCCCTCCTGTGTAGGAACCCTAACACAATTCACAATAGGGTGCGAGCACTTTATAGAGCTCGCGCCGCCGCCCCGACCTGCTTCTGCTTGGGTGACTGGTGGCCTCATCTGTCACCCTCAGGCTTGCGCTTATGGAGGACGGAGATCGTATTGCGATCTCCGGCGCCTGAGTCGTCTGCGATACCTGGCACTTTCTCGAGCCTGGAGGACAGGGAGAGGTCTAAACCTCTCCCGGTCCCGCTCCGCCATCTCCTTCGCAAGCATAACTTGCTCACAGAAAGAGACGGCAGAGTTATACGCGCTCTCGCTCCGCGACATGGCCGCAATCATGTTACCGGGCGAGAGAACGAGAGAACTCCCACTCCGATGGCCGCCACGAGATCATTAGGCAGGAGGAGAAGGCATTAGGTACTGTTAGGTACTGGACATTTGATGTTTCAGAATATAAATACCAGGTAAGGAATCTGCTACATCCCATCAATAGTTGGTTGCTTAAATTAAATTTAGGTAAAACAATATATTTGTGTAACTTCCCAGGGAGACAATCTTTTAACAAAAATGTTTTGGCGATGATTGCTTTAACTTTTATATAAAAAGAACAGCTTCATGCTTAATAGTCATTATCGTAGTAGAAAAAGTGTAGAAGCACCTTTATTTAAATATGTATGCAAAAATGACAATTAAATTGTATCGCTATGTAAGTATTGTATTGCTTATAATAATATATTATGATGATGCATTAAACATGCCTATAATTTAGAGTGTAAGGCTATAATAGTTATTTACTAGAAATTGTGATTGTTTATTTCGCTTCTCGTTTGCCTTATCTATTATTTGATCATGTATGTAAAATACATGTAATTGAAATACTTTTTTAAGTTCTCATATAAATTGTAATTTTATAGGGTATAGATAGCTAAGTTGTAAACTATGAGTTTGCCAGATTGCATTTTTTTCATCTTAACATAATCGTACTACATCCGTCATTGAAAAAAACACATATTTCTAGTGTTTTTAAATAGACATACAGAAATGTGTAAAGTGACTCTACTCTGTCTCATGGAAAGCATGAGCAAAATTCTTCGATCACTGATCTGAGGTTTAGTTTTTAATTAATAGTATTTGTTGAAATTTTGTACAAGAAATCTATAAATCAGCTGTGTATCACATCTATACAAATAAATAAAATTCTGTTTGTAATATTAAAATAACCGATTTTTACTAAATGCATATGTATGTATACACCGTAAATATAGCAAAATATCATTTTTTACAATTTTTGTCTGTCTGTCTGTCGGTCTGTCTGTCTGATTGTTCCGGCTAATCTCTGGAAAGGCTGGACCGATTTTGACGGGACTTTCACTGATAGGTAGCTGATGATATAAGGTACTCCTTATATCATCAGCTACCAGTGAAAGTCTAGTCTAAAAAAGGGCTAGTCTAAAAAAGGCTAGTCTAAAAAAGGCTAGTCTAAAAAAAAGTAAGAAGACTAGCCTTTTGTTTAACCGCCGTTACCCGCGGTACGGCAATAACCGCGGTAACACCGCGGGGTTCAGCTAGTTTAAATATAAACACACGTATAATAATCTTTTGTAAGCAATCTGTAAGCGTATCAGTTTCCGTCATATAATAGGTATCTAATCTAACTTATAAGTTATATTAGATACCTATGTATAAATACAATAATGTTTATACGCGGATTTCTTGAAAAGCTAATAAACGTTTATTATTTTATTGTATTTTATTAAAATAAATTTAGTCCTTTTTATGGTTATCGTTTGTATGTATTGCCTTTGGGACATTTTATGTATAATGCACTGAGTTATCAGTTCAATATTAAAACTTTACTAGACAAAGTTCAAATTTCGAATATTTCGGACATTTGACACACAACACCATTTAATTCGCAGAACTTGCACTACGGGTACTAGAAAATTGACACGAATATTGTCTACATGTAGGTACTTTTATGCTCGATCTATTTGCTTGCACTTTATTTCATCCATTAACCAATATCACTGTCCCATATCATATTCTCTTCTTAGTCCAGTCATCTTAGGCTAAATTAGGTGAATATCTCGGAAAATCGACATACCCAGTATAATACCACGCAAAAACTTGTATTTCGGCATCCTAAAACTGTTGTCAAAATTCACATTTAATTGGATGGTCGCAAGTTTTAAATTCAGGTGTCAAAGGTCATAAAAATCGTTTTTTTTTTCATTTTTTGCAAATATTTAGTTTTCTATGGGTTTTACGGTATTTGTATTTATTATCATATTGTAGAGAATTAAATTAATTTAATTAGTTTATCTATCCTTTCATATTAAACATCCAAATCCAGTTCCTAAAGGGGCTGACGGTAATTGATTTTCCTAAATAAGGTATTAAGAAAAAGTATATAGGTATGTACATATTTAAGTCAGTTGTTTAGTATCCATAATACAAGCTCTGCTTAGTTTGAGACTAGGTGGCGTTGTGTGTTAGATATCTGAAATATTTAATTATATTTGTGTAGGTATATATAAAAGTATAATAATATGTCGACTTTTCCTACATACTCGTCACAGAAATCTAAACTTATTTAGATTTCTGTGATACTCGTATATCGCGAGTACTACCTATGTGTAAATATATGTATGTTATAAAAATGTACGTGTATGTATGTTAGTAGAAAAATTGTCAGAAGAGTATTTTTTATTTATATTGTTTCATGCTCTACTGTCCTTTTAATCTTACCTATAGATCAATAAATTTTATCACATGTACCGCTTTAATCCATGTTTTTTTTTGTATTATATGCTTTTCATGTTTTGTTAAGAAATTGTAGTAACATATTATGTAAGTAAATGTTAAGTATAACTTGTCATGTAATAAAGTCACATTTATTTTTACTAAGTATTTGTTTTATTGATAGTAATCCTATAGTGGTGGTGGTGTTGATATACCTATAAGAAATGCTCTACTCACTCTACTGGAACTGGCGACATCTCTTTTTTTTATTCTCTATAATAAATCTGTCGAGGGTGGCCGTGCATTCTGCCGGGTTACAGATGAGTCATGTTATTATGATTATTTGCGTGGATCCTTTTACCGTAAGGTCGATATGCATTAATTGTTATCCACCTTATCCTACTAGATCCTGGCGGTTCTTCTCTACGGTTACATGCCAGTTTGGTTTGCAAATTGATATTTTTTTCTATACAACTACATTTTGATTTTATATTTACCAGTAAGTTACGTCGAGCGTCATGAGCATACGAGGACATTTTGTTTTTTTTTTTTTTTATGTATGGTCCGCCATAATGACTCTACTCTGCCTGATGGAAAGCATAAGCAGAATCCAAGAGTGGTGGTCACCATACTCACTGCGAATGCAGACAATGCAGTATGGCGACCCACACCATGGCGGCCTAGTGATGCTTCTGCATCTTTTAGTCTAGTCAACAAGTATGGAACTTGTTGACTAGACTATTTGGGCCTCCGGTCTCGCACTCACCAACGAAACACGACAGCACGAACGCTGTCATTTTACGTTGATCTTCTGTGAGAGGGTAGTATCGCCCCGGTCGAGCCGGCCCATCCGTGCTGAAATCAGCGTGGCTCTACTACCTACTACCTACCTGGTTGCAGTAGTTTTTTCCAGGGAATACTGATTCGGCGATGAATTTGATACTTCTTGGTTCTAATATTCCCATTTATTGAAATGTACTCTAAGTGTTGTTGAAAGAAATTATTCATAAAGAAAGTTTCCTTTCGATACGAATATTATTAAAAGTTGGTTGCATAAAATTGTCTTCCAAGACAATGCTGGCCAAAAGAAATACAAACCTTCTTTCAAGTTTACCTTCTCTTTGCTTCCTTTGCTGTACTCTTAAGACACCCACAGGATGAAAAGGGGTGGTGACATTCCGCATTCTTATTCCATCACCGTCATGTAAATCAATGAGTAGGATCTGAATTCGATTCGTGTAGGTTATATCCAATTATAATATAAGTCTCGAACCCAGTAGTCAGTTAGCTTGTGAAATACGAGTTACATTCACAAAACAATGCTTCGTATTTCACAAGCAACGTATTCAAACTCAACAACTATGATATCAAGCGATTGTTTAGCATTTATTTTGCGATGAACGTCTGTGTTTGCATCGATCGTCGTACCTGGTACGAGCGTCGCGCGTCATCGTCATGATAATACAATAATTAAAAATATAATACATGTATTAATGTGTGTTAGAATGTGTGATTTATTTGTTATCATTGTGTTTTGATCATGTTTTACACATTATCTGTGTACAATCACACCGGATGTTACGTTTTTAGACATGATTATTCTCGTTCTCTTTAAAAACAAGTTGACAAATAAGTTCTGAGCTTGTTTGTCGCTATATTTCAGCAGAAATCTGTTTATGGCATTCATGTTCATGTTTAATTTTTTGACTGTCCGATACCTATAACTTCAACTTGTGTACGTGTGAGATTAAAGTACATATACCTATACTGGACTTCTTTAACGTCAGACTAACATTTTTATTTATCTTTTGATTTTATAGTTTTGTTTAGCAATTTCAGTTTTTTGCACTTTCGAACGTCGGTAAACTCGTAAGTCTGTCTGACTGTGTCGCTTTCATGGGTAATCAGCGATTTCAATGATATTTTACATGAAGACAGTTTTGAGGATGACTTTGATGATGAATGAGATACTCTTTACCGACTAAGGGCAATTAGGCTGCGATAACCGACGTATACGCGTGCGGATCCACGGGCAAAAGCTAGTACTTTATAGTTTATATACATATTTAAAGAATTTAAATGTTTAACACCTCTGATTGAAGACTTACTTTTTTTTTTTTTATCATCACTGGGACATCTAGACACTAGATGTCCCAGTCATGATACCGACCGATAGTGATCGATGACACTAGATTCTAGTGTATCATTTATGTAAAAAACAATAATAATCTGAGTCATCAAACACAAATCAAAACATTTCAAAGGTACTGTCTTCCTTTACCGCTGTCAACGTAGGGATGAGAGAATGCTATTGTGCGTAAAGTACACCAACAATACGTAAAGAATTCAATATAAAGGTTATTTAGTTGATATGAACGATATACGTGACTCATTATAACAATTATTGATAGATAAATACATTTTATTACTATTGGTAATTCACTGAGGCTCACTGCTCAGTAATTACGCAAATAATACGATTGTTTTATTATTTTCACAGATTAGTTTTAATACCCATTAAAGGAATTATAATAATCTCTTATTAATCCGATTTCATAGAATTAAGTGTTTGAAATCACAACAAACAGATAGACTAGACAGATAGCTTCAGTAGGTATATAAGAAACGTTTTTTAGATTCAAACTATATTATGCCCATTAGTTTTAGGTTATATATATATGTATATAAACTTGGGCACTCTATTTAATCTATTTATATACATACATATCTAATTTATTATATAATACATATATACATATCTAATTAAGTACATTGTAATGTGTGTACAATGTACCTACTTAATTTAACATTTATTGGCTACACCAACAAAACATTTTTTTTAAACAACATTCTGCATGTTTGTCGCAAGAACACAATTTTTTATAATCTTGTTGATAACCTAGTTAATTTGTAATATAGGGGATTTCCTTTATTCAAGGTGACGAATTAAAAAGTAAAGTAGGCAGTTAGGTATGTATAGTTAGAAGCCAATATGTGATCGCTACACAAACTAATTTATGACAAAAATGAGATTTTGAAAAACACAACTCAAGTTTATGTTTCAAATGAAAATATTTGACCCTATACTTAAGTTTTAGACCAGATCCTTTCTAAGGAGAGTTCTATGCCCAGTAGTGGACTGTTAAAGGCTGTTAATATGATGTTAAAAAACTTTGTGGAAACGTAAAAAATAATATAATAATTCCTAACTTCTAAAAACAAGGAGTGATCGATTCAGGTCTCTTTGATTCAATTTTCCTTGAACACCACAATATTTTGGACCAAAATAATAAGTCATATAAGAAGAAAATAAAACCTATTTGTCTATGCGAAGGTCGTGTTAAAAAATGGAACCAGTTTATCTGCGGCAACATTCACAGCTTTCGACATCCTACGCGCGTTGGTGTCGGGAAAGTAGGGCGTAGTAAACTGGCCTCCCTACGTCAAATTCCAACCATTTTTATAAATGAGACTGTGAGTTTGTTTGTTACACTTTTACGTTTAGACCATTCGACTTATTATAACGAAAATTTACATAAATGTTGTCAATAACTATAAATTCTCAAAATGTAAAAAATCCCCCGACATTACCTGAGTACCTACCCCTTAAAAAGTAAAAAACACGTTATGCGCTTTCATTTGAGATCCCACTCGATGATATTT
The DNA here is from genome assembly GCA_949125395.1 of Diaphora mendica. Taxonomy (NCBI): domain Eukaryota; kingdom Metazoa; phylum Arthropoda; class Insecta; order Lepidoptera; family Erebidae; genus Diaphora; species Diaphora mendica. The sequence goes on from OX421318.1 coordinate 16,132,162, forward strand.
TTGCAGACATTCGGTTACTCTTCCCCACTTTCACCCCCATAACTTTTAAACGGCTCAACCGATTTTCATGAAACATGTCTAAGAACACTCGCACGTAACTCACCTTTCATACAAAAAAAAAACTAAATTGAAATCGCTTCATCCGTTCGGGAGCTACGGTGCCACAGACAGACAGACAGACAAGTGAAACTTATACCTAACACCCCTCTTTTTGGTCGGGGGTTAAAAAGTAGAGTGAGTCGGAGTAGAAAGATCATCATAAGGTGCTAATTTGACACCAAAGAGTCAATCCTACTAATATCCCATCACACTAATATATAAAGGCGAAAGTTTGTGTGTATGTTTGTTACTTCTTCACGCAAAAACTACAGAACGGATTTGGATGAAACTTTACAGTAATATAGCTTATACATCAGAATAACACATAGGCTACTATTTGCAGCGATAACCGGGATACACGCGGGCGGACCCGGGGGCAACAACTAGTAGAAGAAAAACCCTGAACGGTTCCTGAGTTAAAGCTAGTCTTAGATCAGTAGTGGAAAGAAAATGAGTAATACTAATAATAAAATATTTTAGCAAAAGCAAGAAATATTTTTTCAAGCCCTGAGCGGAGCCCTGGGTAAAAGATCGTCTCCGATAACGGTGTAACCGTTATCATCGGAGACGTATTAGTATAAGTGATTCTAATCGCGCTAAACATAGGGTCAACAGCACACATTGCGGTCACTAGGTGACCATTTTATCAGTTTACTGCGTGCATTATACGAATATACTTATCAAAAAAAATATGAATATGACGACTATTTTTAACATAAAGCAGGTAATTGACATCAATGTTTATGCTTTATAACCAGTACATAGATGACCGATGTTTTTTTTTTTTCTTTTGACATCCACACAACGCCATCTAGTCCTAAGCTAAGCAGAGCTTGTGTTATGGGTATTAGACAACTGATATAAATACATTATATACTTCTTTTTTGTCTATAAATACATATTATACATAGAAAACACCCAAACCCAAACTCCGAAACAAATATTTGCAGATCATACAAACATTTGGTGCGACCCGGGAATCGAACCCGAGACCTCAAGCACAGCAGTCGCACACGCTACCACTGCGCTACAGAGGCAGGTCTTAATGTTTTTAAAAATAAATCCTAGTAGAATCGATTTATCGCCACCCCGATACCCCCTGGCCCCAACATACTAAATTTCATGAAAATCGTAGGAGCCGTTTCCGAGATTCAGATTATACGTATATATTTACAAGAATTGCTCGTTTGAAGGTTAAGATATCAATATGAGTCTGGCCAATGAAGAAATATTATAGATGCCTGCCCACTTAGTCAAGATGTGTTTCGTGTCGATCTCTTTTGACAATCGCTAACGTGTCTATTTTTCTTTGACCACGTGACATAACGTTGAGACGCGTAAATCCCTACTTGTTAGAGTTCTATTACCGTTTACGTTTGTAGAATGTCAATTTGGTTATATAGGGGGTTTAAGGTGTTTAAAAAATGTCTTTGTTTCAGTTTTTAAGTAAGAACGTCGAGGAGAATCGAAGAATTTAAATTTATGTAATAAAAATACCAATCAAATTGAGAACCTCCTCCTTTTGGAAGTTGGTTAAAAAGACAGAGGCGATGAATTTGAAAAACCAAACGTAGCTAGTTTTCAGTGTTAAATTTTCCTGTTCTAGTATTCAATTTCAGAAAATGAAGCTATATGACTATCATCGCTTTACAGATCAATTACCATAAAGCCCTTGATAAAAATGTAAATGTATGTCAAATCAAGTGAAAAATAGTAGGTGATTGTTTTTCCTTTTGTTTTTATTATAGCGTCTAAAGCGATATAAAACGCGTTAAATATGATTTGTTTAGCTTATCTAAATATATAGTTGGCCTTAATAATTAGTCAGCCGGCCCCATTGTTTACTTATGGAGATAGTTATCAATGCAGTTTTATCTATCTCATATCAGCTGTGTATATAATTTTACAATTTACGGTAAGTTTTGAACATGAAAAACAGTAAGCACAAGATACATTATATCTCTAATAGAACTATGCACTGAAAGAGAAAATAATCTTTATAACAACAAGAACACAGCACAGCAACAAGATCTACCGTGGGAGAGCCACGCTTCAGCATGAATGGGCTGGCCCGACCGGATTGATACCACGGCCTCACCGAAAACCGGTGTGAAATAGCACTTGCGCTGTGTTTCACCGAATGAGTGAGGATACCGGAAGCCCATACCCTGTCAGCTACCTTTTCTAGAGAGCAACTTTGTTATATTAAATTGGTTGACAGAACTCTACGTTGCATGTTATACAAACAAGTAATTAAAAAATCTGGGGAATTGATACCACTTATATTAATATACATACATAATTACTTAAGGCAGTGTATAAAACATTTGGAATTTGCATATAGTACTTTTATTTTATGTTTGGCCCAGCCAAAATGACTCTACTCTGTCTGATGGAAAGCATAAGCATAATCCAAGAGTGGTGGTCACCATACTGCGAATGCAGACAATGCAACAATGCAAAATGGTGATCCACACCATGGCGGGCTTGTGATGCTCCTGCATCATTGGGCCTCCGGTCTCGCACTCACCAACGAAACACGACAGCACGATCGTTGTCATTTTACGTTAATTTTCTGAGCGAGGGTAGTACCGCCCCGGTCGAGCCGGTCCGTTCGTGCTGAAATCAACGTGGCTCTACTACCTTGAGAATATTGTTTACATTGTTGGTATTAACCTCATTTTGCAGATATATATTAAAAATAACTTCATTTTACGATTTTTCTATTCAGCATTTATGTTTAAACTCGTCTTATTAAATGTTTAACCTAACATGTTGCTGTTTATCATTCCAATTATTTACTTGAACACAGTCTGCCAAGGTCAAGTTGGGCGGCATTGACTAGGGACGAAGAGAATGAAATCTGCTTGCAATCACAACGTGATGTGCTAAAAAAGGGGGGAAATGTTTGTTTAACAGCCTTTAGGAATTACTTCATCCCTCGAGGTCAAACAAAATAACTTTCATTTGCCAGCTTCTCTCCCGTATTTTTTAAATGTTAAGATAATACTGACCTTGCTCTTGTTTAGATAAGTTTAAATACTTTTTAAGTTAAATTTAAACTACGACATTATACACTATACACTCACTCTATACATACCTCAATAAAATTGTAGGGATATCAAGATCATCACATTTCATCACTGTCTACACTGGGTGTGACTTTGTGATATTTATACTCTTGTCACAATAAATGCGTTAGGTGCAAACTAAATAAATAAATATTTTCGGACATCTAACACACAACGCCATCTAGTCCCAAGCTAAGCAGAGCTTGTGTTATGGGTACTAGACAACTGATACAAATACATATATACTTTTTTTTTTTTGTAAATACATACATATTATACATAGAAAACACCCAAACTCCGAAACAAATATTTGTAGGTCATACAAACATTTGGACCGACCCGGGAATCGAACCCGAGACCTCTTGATCACCAGTCGCACACGCCAACCGCGAGACCAACGAGGCAGTCAACAAGCAGTAAACTGTCAAGTTACATAATACACACATCAAAAGTGTCTAGGGATCAAGCATTTTTATGCGGATTTCTTGAGATTGAGATGTGGCTTTGGCCCTGGCCTGCTCAGTCGCCAGACTTGAACCCGATTGAGCATGCATGGGATATGCTACAGAGAAGAGCTCTGCCGAATATGGAGGGTATCCAGTCGCAAGAAGACCTTTTTTTGTTGTTGCAACGAACATGGGCGGCCATTCCACAGCGTGTTTAGATGAACTCATTTTGAGTAAGCCAAACCGATGTTCTTGTGTTGTTAGTGTTCGCGGTAGAAACACGGATTATTAATTGTTTAAGTTACCTAATAAAATTTTAAAGAAAACTGTTATTTCAGTCTTTTTTTCGAACTTTAATGTTAGTGGTTCAAATGTCAAAAGTCCCTTTATTAGGAAAATGGCAAATTTCTTTATTAATGCAAAGGTGACTTGGTTTATCGTTACTGTGACAAACGAAAACACTTTATTTGATGAATCCTTAAAGAAAATTTTAATTAATATCAATCAGGAGAAAAGTTATTGCAAAAATATATGTTGATCCCTAGACACATATGTTGATCCCTAGATACTTTTGATGTGTGTAGTTCCAAAAGGTTTAAAACAATATCCAGAATCCAGACACAAAAAGCAGTTAAGTGGAATACAGTAAACAAATTCGTCACAATTTTTTAACCGACTTCCAAAAAGGAGGAGGTTCTATGTTCCACTGTATGTTTTTTTTTTTTTTTTTTTTATGTATGTTCACCGATTACTCCGTCAGTTGTGGACCGATTTTGAAATTTTTTTTTGTATTCGAAAGGGTATGCTTCCGAGGTGGTCCCATTGCCAGCATATCAAGATCTGATGATGGGATCCCAGGGAAATCGAGGGAAACCCTCATTTTTTATAGGCACATATTATGTTTTTCGAATATTTTCTGAAGTTACACCGATATTTGCGTCTGGTAGTCATCATTTTATAATGATGAGCTGATGATGTAAGGTACAACTCCTTAACGGTTAGGAGTTGGATGATAAATCTTTAAATATCATATGTACATATGTTACCTTTAGTCGTATTCTTTCAAATTATTTAGGTAAGCTGATGATGGAAGGTGGAAGGTACAACTCCTCAACGGTTAGGAGTTGGAGGATAATTCTTTCAATTTCATACGTATCTAAAGACCTTCAGTCGTATATTTTCAAGTTATTCAGGTGAGCTGATGATAGAAGGTTAAACTCTTCAACAGTTAGGGATTAGAGGATGATTTTAATATTACACGTACGTATAGACCTTAATTTGTATTCTTGATGATGAAATTTGATGAAATAGTTCAACTTACTACTTACCTAAGATTGTTTGCACTAAAAACTGAAAAATAAAAACTTTTTATAAAAAAAAAAACCGACTTCCAAAAAACATCCAACGAAAACTCTCTGCCAAAAACACACTTAAAAGCGTAAAATAAACTGGTTCTTCATAAATTTCCTATACCTAATTCTTTATTCATTTAAATAGTAGTATTATAATGTGTGCTAGGTACCTAAAATCTATTTGAAGTCGGTGCTAAGCCAAAAAGAATACAAACAAGCCAAATAGTCTAGTCAACAAGTTCCATACTTGTTGACTAGACTAAAAGATGCAGCAGCATCACTAGGCCGCCATGGTGTGGGTCGCCATACTGCATTGTCTGCATTCGCAGTGAGTATGGCGACCAATACTCTTGGATTCTGCTTATGCTTACCATCAGGCAGAGTAGAGTCATTTTGGCGGGCCATACATAAAAATAAAAAAAAAAAAAAAAAAAAAAAAAAAAAAAAAAAAAAAACGACCAATTACAAAAGTCTAAGCGATAGTCACTTGGCACCGACTTCAAACAGATTCTAGGTACCTAGCACACATTACAATACTACTATTTAAATGAATAAAGAATTAGGTATAGAAAATTTATGAAGAACCAGTTTATTTTACGCTTTTAAGTGTGTTTTTGGCAGAGAGTTTTCGTTGGATGTTTTTTGGAAGTCGTTTTTTTTTTTTTATAATATCGTAATCTAATCTAAGTTTCATTATTTATGTTAGTATATCTACTGATATACTCCTCTTTTATTTGATTAACGAATTGTTGAAAGTGTTTTATATTGGACAGGACACGGCTCACACCCTTGACCGTTCCGCCTGCCAGGTTTTGCGAATGCTTCAAGGATATTCAGTACACGCGTTGAATCGGAAATGAACGTACACGAATACTATTTTTTCATCCGCAGTTTAAGAACCAAAATAATTACTAAGCCAAAGCAAATTGTTATGTAACATTTATATGATAAATTTGTGTCAGATAAATCAAACTGTGTTTTATTGGGGTTCACTACTTTGTAAAATACTACCTGAGACATCTTTCTACTAGTCACGAATTATTTTTAACAGTAGATTTTGCAACTGTATGTGAGTAGATGCACACCTTGAATGATTTCTATGTTTAAAGGGTTCAAGCCTTCAATGGTATCACTATGTTTTTTGTTGATACGTTAGCTTTTGGAGCATTTCAATAAAATGAAATTCAGGTGGCAACAGCTTGCATACTATTAACCAGTCATGTAATACTAATACTATTGTACCTGAAGAACTGACTTTCAAAAAGAGTGGACATGAGTTTCTTTGCCAGTATTCTTTTCAAAGGACTCTACGCATTTTGGAAACTGGAAGTTATGGATCGGCACAGACAGGCAGTGGATTTTGGTGTTTTCACCTAATTCACGTTTATAATCCAGTACATCTGTAGCGTCTGTTTATGCCGATCTATGATTTTTAACTGTAGCTTCAATTTAACGTTCATAAATGTCACCAAGTATCTTAATCGAATAAATGATTATGAATTTGAATTTGATATTTTAGCTTATATCTAATCTTCTCGAAACCCTCATTTATAAAAAGTTAGATCGGTATAAAAAGGTTTTCTACTAATAAGTAGACATTAGCATATAAACTTACAATGTAGGTACAAAAATTACGAGTATAAATTTTACTTTAATTTGTGGCCGACCAATAACCATATTACATTAAATTGTTACTATGACAGTCCTATATCATAGATCTACATCTAGATAGAACACGATTGAGTAAATTTAATACTTTTAAAACAATATATTTCACTTACCAATATCTTTCGATATAGATATAGGAATATATATTATGATGACAAATCGAAAAACTAAAATCAGATTAGTAAAACGCATTGCATAATAAGGTCGTCCAGATAATTACTTCAAGTTGAGTGTTATATGAGTTAACAAACGCTCCAATGACAGAGTGTAACAACGAAACGATAAAACTATGAGAGTAAGATGTATTGAAATCAAAATATCTCGCAAAAGAATGCGACATTTTGGGTTTCGTGTTTAAAAAAAGTAAAGCTCAAAACGAAACAGATCTGTTTTGGCAAGCTAGAAGACACAATGTTATCATAAAGGTAGCACAATCAAAGAAGGAAAATTATATAAAATTTTGTTATAAAGTAGGTTAAATGAAGAAGTCATGCGATGTGGTGCAAGATCTCCATATGTTATGTTAGTGTAAGTTATAAATTGTCTGAGCAAATTCGGTGATTGTCAGAAGAGCTGCCATTTGTTATATATTTTATTAAAATCTAATTAAATACATAAATACCTTAACAGTCCAAAAGCAGGTTTTGGCTTACAATACCGTGCTGACCAGACGCGTTAGTATATGGTTTGTTTTAAACCATATCATCACATTTCTTCACAAATAGTGAAATTTACTTAAGTCACGTTACCAAGTTAAAGGTAATTTATATTTGTATTTTTAACTAATTGCCTGTGGCTTCTCTCGCATGATTATTTCTTGTTTCGTGTTTCTAACTCTGAAAATGACAAAAAATTGTTTGTCCCTTATTTTACAGATTTTTAAAGAGTCTTCTCTAATGGCTGTTTGTATTATACTATAAAGGGCATCAGCTGCCAAAATTTGAAGTTTGCCTACCTTGAGGAATCAGTCAGTTAGTGGATAGTTTGATGGTAGAAATAGAAACCCTTTCGGATAGTTCTAACCCTACTAGGCCTCAGACGGAGGTCTGAATATTCTCTACTTAAAATCTCTGACAGTTTCGTAACTAATTTGAACCAATGCTTTGTTCTCATATTTTTTTTCTGTCCTTATCAAAGCAAAACCATATTGTGAAGATTGAGAACAGCTGTTTTATAGCTGGTCCCTTATTCAAAGCAAAAAATACACCATCATCGACGCAATGTATAGTATTGAATTACAAAGGTTTTGGCTTGCTTTTTTTATTACCAGTCGTCTGCCAAGCCAAACTGCGTTGGGAGGAATATATTTTTTTTATAATTTTCTGATGAGACAAAGGAAGAAAAGCTAGTAGCCGACCCCAAATAATCTTGGTAATAATAAAGGCTAGAAAGAAGGATGGAAGGAAGAAGATGTTCTAATGACATATAGAAGGATAAAAAATAAAGAACGTGAGAGCTTAGAGCATTGGATACCGTTAGTCTTAGATGGAGAAACGGGATTGTGACAATGCATTATTTCGAAGAGATAAAATTTTGTACGCGTCATCCGGTGTCTACGTAAAAAAAAAATATAGTAGGTATTTTTTTAAATATTCCACTAAAAACATGAATGTTATGGAAAACGAGTTTGGTTATTACCGACAAACTAACAGAGCTACATAGAGTAGAAGAAGTACATAAGTTAGTTAATATTATGATACTGAATGATGTTTGCAGTTTGACGCGAAAATAGTGATAGCGTTTGTTTAGTTTTTAAAAATATTATCGAAATGGTCGGGACTTTTGTTTTTTTTCTTTTTTTTTTAAAGAAAACTCCCGCCTTAGGAATATACATCGTGTGTCTTTACAAACATACACGAAACGGACACAAAGAACACCCAGACTCAGTACAATATTTGTGGATCACACAAAGTGTTGTCCCATGTGGAATTTGAACCCACAACACTTGGCGCAGTAGAAAGTAGCGTGGCGACCACTTAAACCACCAGTTCAAACGTGCAATCATGGTTTAGGTTTTAAAAGAGCTTCATAGCTACTCTGATTTAAAGTTGATAACATTGTTAATATTGTTTTAAATCATTTTAATTAGTCATTGGGGCATCTGACAATATCCTTAATATTCCATTTAACTACATTCGCCTTTTAATCTCAAAAGATAAAGAAAGATATAATTAACTACGGTTTTTAAATCAATAATTTTCATTAACGAGTTTTAATAGTACGTAATATAATTATATACCCTAACATACACGTGACATTATAACGTACTCTACAATAATAAATAGATTCTAGACTATTTTTACAGTTGTGCAAATAACCTGCACTTTAAAACTGATGCAAACGATCATAAATACACTTGTATATTTGCACTTATTCTTCGTTAAACAATACGTGTCACACACTTCATATCCTAGAATCCAAATAATCTAATTACTTTACTGACTCATGATTTATTGGAAACGTGTAATGTTGTACTCAAGATATATTGCTTAGTGTTTTAGTCGTAACTAATATTCTGTGTATCCGATGCAAGCTTCCTTAAGTGCGCGACTGCTAAATATTCCCATACTAAATATATTTTAGAAAGATTGTTAGTTTACACGATTTTCAGTAATGGTAAAAATAACTGATATTTAACAGTGGAGAAAATAAAACTTTGGACTTTTCTCTAGCAGACTAAACAAAAAAGACGCAAACAGTCCATGCAGCTGTAATGAATACAAAAAGAGAGCTTGACATAAATTGTAGATACGAAGCACACCAAACTGAAATTAGGCTAAGTGGAGCATTCCAACTTCCTCCTGCTAGAAAGGTTAAAATCACCTACCTCGGAGATGTACTTTTTTTTTTTGTGGAATATGCAAACGAGCAGACGTATTGTCTGCTCATGTCCCATGGACACCTGCAACACCAGAGGCGTCACAAGTGCGTTGCCGGCCTTTGGGGCATGGGGGGAAGGGGGTTGGGGGTGGGGATAGGGAATTTGGTGTAGGGGGTGGGGGTGGGGGAATTTGGGCTTGAGTTAGGGGGAGAGGGGTTGGGGTATGGGCCTCCGGTATCCTCACTCACTCGGTGAAACACACCGCAAGCGCTGTTTCACACTGGTTTTCTGTGAAGCCGTGGTATCACTCCGGTCGAGCCGGCCCATTGTAGTCCTCCCACGGTAATGTATGCAAGGTATGTAAGTAAAACAGTTTACCATACTGTTAATTTACTTCGTTTAATTTAAGCATATAATAATCACTGTTGTAGATTTGGTGTTATGACTAAATTTAAAAGCAGCTCTTTTGCTCAGAGGTCAGGTGGTTCTAACTATGAACAAGGTAGAAGCCACCAGTACCTAGGTTTGGCTGTAATTGAACCCACAGGTAAACTGAAGCGTGTATGTTGCACAACTGTGCATGTATGCACAGCTCAAACTAATCTGTCAGGTATACCCTGCCATGTAGATTGATCGTTTCACAAGCTACAAGTTACAATAGCGTTCTTATCATTTCTTTTGGTTTCCGTATACGTTAAGACAGACATTATTCGTATAAAGAAATATTAACTGCTATGCACGGTCTCAAACTTGCTCCGACTTGATCATTTTTGCACTCCAATTTTAAAGCGCTTTATACATTAGAATTAGGAAAGACAAGAGGCTGACGAAATTATAGCGCTATATAAATAGAAAGCAACGAATTATTTTACGAATACTGTATTTATTACCTTGGCGTTTGTGAACATTTTTTTATAATCTAATAATTGTTCAACATCAATACTTAAGGTAGTAGAGCCACGCTGATTTTAAGGGAGTAGAGCCACGCTGATTTCAGCACGAATGGGCCGGCTCGACCGGGGCGGTACTACCCTCGCACAGAAAATCAACGTAAAATGACCACGTTCGTGCTGTCGTGTTTCGTTGGTGAGTGCGAGACCGGAGGCCCAACTAGTCGAGTCAACAAGTTCCATACTTGTTGACTAGACTAAAAGATGCAGCAGCATCACTAGGCCGCCATGGTGTGGGTCGCCATACTGCATTGTCTGCATTCGCAGTGAGTATGGCGACCAATACTCTTGGATTTTGCTTATGCTTTCCATCAGGCAGAGTAGAGTCATTTTGGCGGGCCATACATAAAAAAAAAATACTGATCAGAGTCATCGAAGCAGATTTCTTGGTGGTACCTAAATACAAGTATGACGGCAAAACATGTTCAAGTCTCGTATTACAGGAAATGTATGCTAGAAAGTCGTATTGGGCTGATGACGTCGGTTGGTAAAAAGTACTTAAAAGGATCTCGTTTTAACAATAATAGATAACTTATCTAAATGTTCAACGTCTGGTTAATGGTTTGTAACATGTACACAATATAGATAGGGGGCGTTCCCCAGATTTGATTGAATAGTTGTAATTTTTAAATGTCACAGTCGCTTTCATAAGGCTTTGGTCCAGTGACACAATAGTTAACAAAAGAACATAGTCAAGTCAAGAGTGTAACCGAAGTCAAGTCATTGTCTAGGTAAGTTAGGAAAGGTTTTGTCACAAGACGGAATAGTGAAGTGATCTCGCAGTTACCGTCAGCAGTGAGAGACGCGCCGTGGAGCGCTGCGCATGCGCTTGTTAAACATCGGCGCGAACGACCCGCGGGTTATGTTATTTAAAAAACACTTACGTGATCTTTGAGCAGTGAAAAATATTTTTTCCTTAAATATATTTTTTTAAGTGAAAGGACTGAATTCACCTGACTTGTTACGCCAGTGGTAGCTTACCTGTTGATCGTATTTTAAAATTTCATTAAACGTTGGTTGATACCTACCGGAAAATACGCAGAAATCGAAGGTTGTTAATGTTTGGTATGTTATTTTAAATCAGTTATATACTAAGAGTGTCGTCTTTATCTAGCGAATGCGCTGCTAGAAGGTGTGAGTGAAAAACACTATAATCGGTCGTATAAATTAATCGTACACCTGAGCGGAAGATAAACTTGTTTGGATACGTACTGTACGTAACGTATGAAGTTATCCTTTTGCAGCATCAACGCAGTAATGCCAGTAATAGTAGGATCCGTGAATGACGTGTATCATCCATCACTCACTGACGCGTTGGTATGTACTCGCTTCGACCTCGTTCCTTAACAATGAACCCGTTACAAATCCTTGAACGATGTCCTTCGGCCGTTATATTCAAGGAGGTATGGCACCCACGAAGCAAAAAATTTGCTTCGTGATGGCACCTATACAATAGACACCTCTTGAAAACAGAAATTATTTGAAGCACTGATAGCTCACGTTTACTTTATGACGGTATGATTTTATCTTTATTAGTCTGCATAATTACTGTGCAGTAATATAAAAGTTTACAATTACAGAAAGTTTTTTGTAGGATTGTATTACTTTATTTTTCAGTACCTATAATTGTTTTGGAAGGATATGATGCTTTGTACCTATTCATATTTGTTTTTTTTTATCAATGTAGCAGGGTACCATTGACGTTGGTATGCTTTTGCCTTTATGTTTATTATTCTGTAGACCTTCATATTATAACAACGGAAGACGACGGATCAAAGATGTTTGATCGTCTGCATGCGATTGATAACAATTTTATTGTATTACACGGTAGTTTTGAAAACATTGAATGCGCCTTCGCGTTGTTATTTATTACGTATTCGTATTGAGAAGGGAACTTAAGGCAGTTATACACCAGTGAATGAATATTTTTTCATCGTTTTGAAAGGTTGCGCTCAACCTTAACTTTCTAACAACTTTAATAATATTTTACCTAAAAGTAAAAGTGTATATTTTCCTTTCAATTGATAATTATTTATTTTATTTTCCTTGATGATTTAACTTTTTTTTTTTTAATAAATAAATATTTGGACATCTAACACTCAACGCCATCTAGTCCCAAGCTAAGCAGAGCTTGTATTATGGATACTAGACAACTGATATAAATACATATATACTTTTTTTTTGTAAATACATGTAATACATAATGTACATAGAAAACACCCAAACTCCGAAACAAATATTTGCAGATCATACAAACATTTGGTCCGACCCGGGAATCGAACCTGAGACCTCAAGCACAGCAGTCGCACACGCTACCACTACGCCACCGAGGCAGTTAACATTTTAACTAATAATCATGAAATTTGGCATACTTCATACAACGAAATAAGATTATTTTCAGTTTTCATGAAGGTTGGCAAAATAACTTTGACGTAGGTAGATCCAAAGGCATAAACAATCTGGTTTTAGATAATCTTTACATGGTATACTACTTAGCTCTCTTAGCTCTCAGCAGATTTTAATGCAATTTTCAGCAATAGATAGGGTGAATAGATTCGGTGCGAAAATGTGCGATGGTGCGATTTTGTTTTACAATATGTCGTTATTATGTAGGCTTTGCCTTGTACTATATTACCAGTTAATGAATTAAAGCAAGAGAAAAGAGAGGGTTATGTCCAGCAGTGGACTAGTAAAGGCTATTAATAAACTGAAAATGATGTACCAGATTACCTACCTGTTAATAAATTAAAGCTCTAATCTCTCTAATTCATTAACATTACACAAACACAAAGTGATGAAAGTAGTATCAATCTCGGACCACCAATTTTTGCCCGCAAATTTTTTCGTCAATCTTGGAAATGGTTGATACTACTTTACCGGATATCCTATATCCTTTTCTGTACCCATGGTAACGTCTATCTTTGTAACATAATTATAGCAAACACACAGGAAATAAAGAATTTTCGTTTTGTTATATAGCTTTTGATGGTGAAATTTTGATTAAAATTTAATCATTAGGTCTTGTTTATAATTGGTCTATAACTTATAGTTTGAAAATAAAAACGGGTTTCTTATTGTACTTGGAATATTGTAATAACCTTCAGCAGTCGTTATTAATCTTTTATTTTCGTGTAATGTGTTTTTGCATGGCTCTAAGTATAAATATTTAAAAAAAACATACCAAGCAAATTGGGAACCTCCTCCTTTTGGAAGTTGGTTAAAAACTAACATCGATTTGTGCCTATAAAAAAAATGAATTACACTTTCAATTGACCCTTGCACCAGTCAGACAAAATAAATAAAGCTTGTTACAAATCTAACTAATAAAGTGTATTTGGGTATTCACTTTGAACTTAAAACAACAGTTCTGTATTATTTTCAACTTTAAACATAAAGCCTTAAAGTTCAAAATAACACAGAATCGTTGTTTAATATTAAATAATGATTACGAATATGGAGTTTTTAGGTTAAAAGTTAATAAGATTACGTTTTAAATTTTTTAAGCAATCTTCTGATCAATCGATTGATTTGACGAAATATAAGAATTGCAGCTTTCGTTTTCTGTGATAAATGATTACTAAGTTGGTGATACCAACAAATATAACAATTAAAGAGAACTCAACATTACAAAAGGCGGGAACTAATGAAATCACGTAAAAGTTATTTAATAAAGATTATCTTTAATAATATTTGATATGCTTTCATTGAATTGTGTATTCAAAGGTATATTTTCTGATATTCATCATTATTCGGTAAGTCTATAGGAAGTAAAGTTTTACGTCAAACAAAAAAATATATTACACACCGGAAGGCTTAGGCTTCCAATTTTTTGAATTTATCGTTATCTTAGGTAAAGCACCTTTACATGGTATCGGGTTGGTTAAGTATCGATAAAAGTAACGATTATTGATAAATTAAAAATACTTTCGTTTTTCCGAGCCTTTTTCCTAAATAAGGTTGGGGTCGGCTTTAAGTCTACTACGATCCATCCAGCCATCAGATCTCCACGACTCAAGTATATTCTAGGCGATATCAAAGTTTTGTAAAAATACTGTTTTTAGGGTTCCAAATACGCGTAACCATTGCCACAGATGTTCGCACGGCAACCGGGACTGAAACCTCTCCGAGGCACGGAGGGTCTCAATATGTGAAAATTAGTCACTCATTCATAATAATAATAATAAAATTTCTTTGTTCAGTTTATTATTTCTGCCTTCTTTCAGAAGTTCTATGGATTTCAGGGTGGATATTTGTAAAAAAATACAAAACACAAAACAACCTCAATTTACCAACTTACCAAATACAAGGTGCAAAAGAGCTATCACTTCGTGGCTTAAGTCCCTGAACTACGAGGAAACCAAGAATCTTATTGTTTTGCCCTGATAGCTTCCCTCATTCCTTGTTTTATATCCTGTGGTTAGGTACTTAAATAAGTTTAGAGTTGAGCCACGCTGATTTCAGCACGAACGGGCCGGCTCGACCGCGGCGGTACTACCCTCGCTCAGAAAATCAACGTAAAATGACAGCGATCGTGCTGTCGTGTTTCGTTGGTGAGTGCGAGAACGAAGGCCCAATGATGCAGAAGCATCACTAGCTCGCCATGGTGTGGGTCACCATTTTGTATTGTTGCATTGTCTGCATTCGCAGTATGGTGGCCACCACTCTTGGATTCTGCTTAAGCTTTCCATCAAGCAGAGTAGAGTCATTTTGGCAGGGCCAAACATAAAAAAAGTGGTTTCTTTTTATGAGCACACACACTCGTATATCCCCATACGAACACGCACTCACACGCATACACACACATAAACACGCGCACTATTTGTAATTTGTAATGTAGGCATTATTCTTGCCCATGCAAACATAAATGTCACTGCTCCGCCACACATTTCACCATCCAGAGTCTGGAGCGGCTGGTAATCTGTAATACAGGTCCTAGTGCTGATGCCAGTCTCCCACACAGATTATATTATGTGAACAATATTTGCTGCATGAATTTGTTATCAATTGTAAGCTGTGCGGGACAGAAACAATAAATTATATCCATTCTAATTATAACATATTTAAAAATTAATAAAAAGTAAAAGACAATTTAAAAATCGATTAAATCCAGCTGACATGGCTTGGATTTAACTTTACAAAGTTGTAAACTTCTCAGTGGACACAACCTGGAACGTGTCCAATGAATTATAAAGACTAAAAAGATAAAAAAGTTTCGTCGTTTTGTGATCATCCTAACGTCCCGCAGCCCCGAAAAAATATTCAAGCTTGTTAATGAATCACCTAAAATTCCAATGTTGTGTACGGTGTATGTGATACTACAAATAAGATTTATCTCTATGACTCATGGAAATTCCGTTTTAAATGACGACAATTAGGTTTTATATTAACATTTATGGTCTTTGAATTATTTTTAGTGAGTAGTAAGACAGAATGATTATGTCATGTCAAAATTTGCTCTTTTACGGAATTATGTTGTACTAGCTGACCCGGCGAACTTCGTACCGCCATATTTACATATCTGTATCAGCTTCCCACAGGCAGTGTACAGTCACAAGTTATTGCTTTCTAGCAAAAAAAGAATGAATAAAATCGGACTATGTGTTATTGAATTACAACTAAGTACATATTTTGACTTTCATCCCCTCTCTCCAGGAAACCGTGCTGAATTTCGGGATAAAAAGTATCCTATGTCCTACCTCGTAGTTTGAACTCAAATCATACTAAGTTTCATTTGAATCCATTCAGTAGTTACGGCGTGATGCGCGGCCAAGATAAAGACAGACAGACAGACAAAAATGAAAAAAAATACAGTTTTGGCTTCAGTATCGACTATAAAGAGCCTTCCAAAAAATTCTTTAATGTACAGAATCGGACCTGTTATATTTTTATTATAAGTATATAGATTGATCAATCAATTTGTTAATTCTTTATAAGTGTGCGTAATCATAATGTTATTAGCCGAAGACCAAAGAATACCTACCTAAATGCATTATGAGATAATTAAAAAAACAAGTATGCGATTGAGGTGATAACCAAGGACATCGTTTATTTCACGGGAGGCATTAAGCATTATTATACATAAATGTATATAGTTATTTGTATATGTGTGTAGTTAAGAATGATAAATAAATGAACCATTAATTAAAGATTAAAGAGTGTTTTTTATCTTTCTATTATCTATACAAAATAGAAAGCAGATTATCAATGATATCGGTCTTGGATTTTGCTGATATCGAACAAATCATTGGAAATCAAACCTAATACATTTTCTAATTTAATAAATTAATTAATTTAATTGTCTTTTTGTACCTAATTTTACACATGCGCTTCGGTCATCACCCCTTTGGAAATATTCATCACTTTTGGAAAAAGTTGATAAAATTATACAAAACACGCTTCGTAAAGTTTTGAATGTGGCTTTAAACGATCGAGCCTGGCTCCAAGCATCCTTACCAGTTCGTTTGGGTGGTCTTGGAGTACGCAAAATTGTAGATGTCAGCCTTCCAGCATTTCTGTCTTCGGTTCATGGCACAGAAGAGTTAACCAGGAAAATTCTTACAAACACACTGGTTGATTCTGAAGTATCATGCAAGGCCATTGCCATAGATGCTTGGCAGATAGCTTGTCCCAGTACTGCATTACCTGTTAATCCATTTTCTCAGCGACAATGGGACTCACCGTTATGTATTTTAAAGCAAAAGATACTTTTAGATACATCAACCAGTCTTGCTGAGCGAGCTCGTTTGTTAGCTGTGGGAGAGTGGGAATCAGGTTTATGGATTCAGGCACTTCCATCACCCAACATAGGTACCTTGTTGGACAATACTACTTTTCGCTTTGCCACTTGCCTTCGTTTAGGAGCGCCTTGTGTTTCTCCGCATTTTTGTCACTGTGGAGAAGCTGTTGACAGTTTCGGACATCATGGCCTTTCTTGTAGCAGAAGCGCTGGCCGAATATCTCGACATGCCAATATTAACGACATTATCCGTCGTGCTCTTGTTACCGCCGGCGTTCCAGCTGTACGCGAACCAAATGGTCTGGTACGGGACGATGGCAAGAGACCAGATGGTATGTCGTTACTGCCATGGAAGATGGGTAAGCCTTTGGTGTGGGACGCAACTTGCGTTGACACCCTCGCGCCATCTCATCTTCCAAGTACAGCTTTTTATGCCGGCGCTGCTGCTGCTTCTGCGGAAAGCCTCAAACGGCGTAAGTACCAAAATTTAATAGGTAATTACATTTTTGAACCGTTTGGGGTAGAGACGCTAGGTTCATGGGGTCCGAGTGCTCGCGCTATGTTTAAACAACTAGCCAAGCAACTGATTGACGCTTCTCGCGACCAGAAGGCCGGCCTTTTTCTAGCACAGAGAATCAGCATTGCCATTCAACGTGGTAATGCTGCCAGTCTTTTGGGAACGCTACCAGTAGGCGAAGATGTGGAGTTTTTTGACGCTTGTATGTAAATATTGTTATTTTTTTTATAAATTATGCTTATGTACATAGGTTTCTATATTATTTAATAAAAGACATGTGAAAACTTTAATGTAACTTCTCCTAAATCTGTTCCATGATATTAATTATCTTTATTCCATTTTTGTCGTAGAAATAGACCGACTGTCGAGTTTGTAAAGGATACGGAATGGGGACAACTTTACGACAATTTTTTTGTGCAACGGTTTACCGCATCTGATCCCTCGTCTAAACTCATAAAAAAATTACTATTTTGGTGACACATACACTCTGTGTGGGCTATGTCCCTGTGAAGTATAACTTAGTTAAATGAAGGATAGTCACAAGACCAAGCTCCTTTAAAAAACTGTCTGGATAATTATAAATATATTGACCTTGTTAAGTATGATATAATTTTTATCTAATCTAGATTCTAAGATGTATTAAAAATGAAACCAGCATAAATGTTTCACTCAGCCACGTTATGCTGCAACAACGAAGGCATAATCTCTTTGTATCACATACATTTAATTACATGTTACTTCCTAGTTCAGAAAAAGTTCTTACTTTCATTTGTACTGTCTAATAATTTTGTGTATAGTAGCTGTAGTAGTGTAAATAAATGTAACTTTGGACTATAAAATAATACTAAATATTAATTCAATGAATTAGTCTCAGCCACTTTTACTCTGAAAATATTGAATAATAAAAAATAAATTATAAATAGGCATATCTGTCTCCTGATATCAATGATAAAATGTAGTAGTCTAAAGGTTAATAATGTTTGATTAAATTATTGTTGATAATTAAATTTTCTTAATAACTTTAAAATGGAAAATTATTCAGCTTCAGCCGTAGTAGGCCATTTTCTTTATATATCACAAAATTATTTTTAAAATACGTCAAATCACTAAAATATATTTTAAAATAAGGAAATTACCAAATTATTAAAGATATATTAGATCTATCTTCCTAGATTTTATTACTACCAAAATTAATTGCTACTTGTTTAACCGGTATTACCTGAATATCAGTTTCTCCACGGAGCGACTGGCATCGGACCCCTTCAACTCAGGGTGTACGGAATTCGAAGGTTGAACAAGTTGTCAGTATATTTGAGGGCATTGACTTCCCAATTACGATTTTCATAGGTATTCATGACAACAAATGGTAGGTACAGAGATATTAGATAGAATTATAATGATATAATTAGTTAAGCAAGCCAAGTTCATTTTTAAAATGTCTCTCCGACTATCTAAGCTGGATAGTCATATAAAGCTTACCATAGTTCGCTCGCTCGTGATGAACAAGGATTATTTGTGTAGTCGGTGACATCGGGTCCAAAACGAACATATGTACGAACATTTTATTCCTACTAATATTATAAACGCGAAAGTTTGTATGGATGGATGTTTGTTACTCTTTCACGCAAAAACAACTGAACGGATTTGGATGAAACTTTAAAGTAATATAGCTTATACATCAGAATAACACATAGGCTACTATTTGCAGCGATAACTGACATACAAGAGGACGTTAAGGTTAAAGTTTTAACGTTCAGAGGTGACAAAAGATTTTAAATTGAGTCATGGTTACAATGAGATTTAATAAAGTTTTATGGTCCACGCTCAAGTGACGTAGTAATAGATGTCTCCTTAGTTCATTGTTTGATTAAAACTAATCAGATGTTGACAGTGTTGATTTATGATCGTTAATACAGATAAAATATGGTGACATCTACTAATTCTGGCCTTATTAAACTTACCTTTAATTGACTTCAAGAGAACGAGATGAGATAGCTATCAGTTCAGCTGTATATCCATACAGAATTTGTAATAAATCATTGAGAACTGATACTTCTCTTAATTCAGAAAAAGGGTCTTAAATATCTCATTCCTTTCCTTAAGGGCGAAAATTAGATAAATTGAGAAGAGTATTGAAGGTTTTATACTTTTTTAAATCTAAATTTTAAATCTAATAAAGTTAGTAATGACTGCCTCGGTGGGTGCAAGTGGGCGCGTATGTGACTGCTGTGCTTGAGGTCTCGGGTTCGATTCCGGGGTCGGACCAAATGTTTGTATGATCTGCAAATGTTTGTTTCGGAGTTTGGGTTTTACTATGTATAATGTGTATGTATTTGCCAAAAAAGTATATATGTATTTATATCAGCTGTCTAGTGCCCATAATACAAGCTCTGCTTAGCTTGGGACTAGATGGCCTTGTGTGTTAGATGTCCGAAATATTTATAAAAAAAAAACTTCTTTACACTTCTGTCTCTCTCTCTATCTTTTGTTAGATGTGTCACATGAATGTCTAACGTAAATACACACATCAAAAGTGTCTAGGGATCAACATATGTGTCTAGGGATCAACATATATTTTTGCAATAACTTTTCTCCTGATTGATATTAATTAAAATTTTCTTTAAGGATTCATCAAATAAAGTGTTTTCGTTTGTCACAGTAACGATAAACCAAGTCACCTTTGCATTAATAAAGAAATTTGCCATTTTCCTAATAAAGGGAGTTTTGACATTTGAACCACTAACATTAAAGTTCGAAAAAAAGACTGAAATAACAATTTTCTTTAAAATTTTATTAGGTAACTTAAACAATTAATAATCCGTGTTTCTACCGCGAACACTAACAACACAAGAATCGGTTTGGCATACTCAAAATGAGTTCATCCAAATCACGCTGTGGAATGGCCGCCCATGTTCGTTGCAACAACAAAAAAGGTCTTCTTGCGACTGGATACCCTCCATATTCGGCAGAGCTCTTCTCTGTAGCATATCCCATGCATGCTCAATCGGGTTCAAGTCTGGCGACTGAGCAGGCCAGGGCCAAAGCCACATCTCAATCTCAAGAAATCCGCATAAAAATGCTTGATCCCTAGACACTTTTGATGTGTGTATGTCAGGTAATATTTAATTGAATCGTTTGATAAGCGAATTTGCCAGTAGCAGCGGTGGTCCTTCATGTGTAATAAAGTGATTTTATAAAGATTTTAATCAGTAATCAGCACTCAAATCCGCAAATGTATCATATTTTGTTAAAACGTCCATATGAAATTTAATCTTCGATCATAATTGATTTACGTCACGAGAACTGCTGCATTTCTTAGAATTTAATTATAATCGCTAAAAATCGAGTTATTTTTTGATAAATCATTTTAAGAACAACGTGCCAATAAATCTAATCTCCGTTAGTAGAAGTAGTTGCATCTAAACAGTTGCTTACTGCATTTCTTAGAATCAAAGTCGCTGATAAATAAAGTAATTTCAAGCAAAAAGCCGTGTGAATTTCATCTCCGATCATATTTGATTTATGATCGTCATAATGTGAATTCTAATCGATTATAATCGAGTTATGTCAGAAAAACATCAAAATATATGTAATCTAAGATTGTAATTGATTTAGGTCAGAAAAGCTGTTGAAATTTTGTAAAAGGCATTGGTAAACGTGTTAATATTGATGCATTTTAAATACAGATAATTATGTTTACAGGATTTTTAGAGAGTTTAGTTTTAACGTCATTTAAATTTATTTTCCTCTAAGGCTATGACGGAACGTTACTCTTTAAAACACAAACCGTACATCGAAGGAACGAAAAAAATTATATGTGTGTCCTGTGTGTCCACCTTCAATGGTTTTAAGACTCATGTACTTAAATATATATTTAATAGTTGCACGGATATGCTGTATAGTCAGATAAGATAATAGATTAATAGTTCGATTTCTATCCATGCATCTAAGAAAATATTTGATAATCACATCACTAGAGACGTGTTATGTTTGGCTGGATTGTTTAAAATTAAATAAAAGGTATTTAAAAAAATACATATACTTAGTAACAAAAAATCGACCAAGTGCGAGTCGGATTCGCACAGGAAGGGTTTTGTACCATTAATTATACATTTCAACCGTCTACCTGTTGCCGTTATCAATATCGAGCAAAAACTAGTAAAAAATCAAGTTTGTTCTATGGGAGCATTGGGAGCCACCTTAAATATTTATTTAATTCTGTTTTTTAGTATTTGTTGTTATAGCAGCAACAGAATACATAATCTCTGAAAATTTCTAGTCTTAACTATCACGGTTCATGAGATACAGCCTGGTGACAGACGGACAGCGAAGTCTTAGTAATAGGGTCCCATTTTACCCTTTGGGTACGGAACCCTAAAAAAGCTGTAAAATGTTGTGCTGTCCCTGCGGGGCCTATTATCAGGCGTTGTGCTTTGCCATCGGTCACTTTGTGACTATTGTGTCGGATTGTAAGTCCACGCTTTTGACACACGTGGATGACATTTAACTAAGATTAATTCATTTTTCGTTTCGTCCTTATCTATTATTTATCTGGGGTAGCTTTTTACTTCTGTGTATCCAGGATGATTTCGGTGCTCTGCATTCTATTGTTTTCCTTTTATCGTATGATTGCATACGAAGGTAGGGATATTAAACTATACGAAGTCTTGAAGACACACTATTGTTTTCTTAATATTGGTTATTCACCGCGTCTATACATACCATACACAATGAATATACAATACATATTTACGTAAAGTCATCAATATTCGAAACTTGCCCTGTTGTCGCGTTAAAAATAAAATCACCAATAAATTATGACATTCACTGATAAAAATAATCTGAACTATTAAATCGTTATTTTCGACATTGTGTAACTAAAGTTACATAAATCGTATATGATATTAATTAACCAACACCGAGCAGAGATAATATATGTCTGGTTGTAATGTCGTCACATCTTGAAGTCAATGAATAGATATATTTTTATTCTCCTTTGTTCTTACTTACAATACCTATCTATTACATATTGTTTTACAAAATATAAAAGATACAATAACTGTCATGATTACAATGTAGGTACGTGTCGCACGGAAAATTACGGTACTTCGTAGACATTGCCCACAAACATTATAATTTTGTAGCAGGACATTTGTGTTTGTTAGTTTTTAAATTGGCAGTGTTAGTGATAACCTATACATCCAAATTTGTTCCGATATTAAAAAATTATAATGTTATAAAGTAATTTACAGAACTTTGTGAACAAAAGCTGAAACGTTAAACACCATTTGTGAGCAGACGTGTAAAATAATTGATTCGCTGAAGCTTGTCTTAGGGGAACCAACTCACGACAACAGGAAGTTTTTATGAATAGTTTTTACATTTTGTTTAGAAATTTGATTCTGAGAAATCGAGATCTTGTGCTCGGAGTCACCAATTAGAATGTAAATAAGTTCTATCCCAGGCAACCTCATCCACCTTTATAAACCAATAAATTCTTGAATGACGTTCAACTAAAATTGTATTGCTAATCTATTATCGAATCTACGATGAGTAAGAACAGTGGATAAAATAGGAACTTTATCAAACTGATCACAATCAATGCCACTTTGATATTGAAAATTCCACTACGATATGGATGAAGAAGTTCGAAATAACAATAAATGAATAACATGAATTGTCATTTATACATTTTTTGTTGGAATTATATATATGGATCTTGTACATAAATTCCCAAATAAAATAAATAAAATAAATACTTCAGACATCATATCATCAGCCATAGGTATCGTACGAGGTGACTAAGGGAGTAAATTACACAGGAAAACATCGCTGCAAAGAGAAGGAAAACTTAAACCGTCTGGCCAGCGTCGTACAATAGGCCAAAGCCTCCTTTTAAGGACTGGCCTTTGCCCAACAGTATAGAATAGGACTGTTATAGGATGTTGATGATTAATAATCTTTAAAAATAAATAATATAAGTTCTATAGAAGATTGTGTTAATCAATCATTATTTTTATAATTTATTATTAAGATTCATCAATACTGGTAAATAGTTATTTTGATCATAGATTATCCGATAGAACGATTTGATGGACGATACGATGGCAATACAACGTTATTAGAATATATTGTTTTGTCTGATATCAGGGTGTGTTTAAACGCGAAGTGACTTATGTATTAAACAAAAAAACATTAGTAATAAATAAAAATAATAATAAAAACATTGTAAGCTTTGGCTATATCCGAACAAGAAACTCGGTTGTAAATATTTTTAAAACAAATAAAAACAACGAATTTGCGCCATACTTTATGCATAAACCAGTTTTTTTTACATAAAACTAAGTCGTAAACATCTTGTTACTCACAATAATTAAGGGACTAAGTAGCATACTATTTTAACATATTGAATATTTTATCTAAGATTAAAATCCGTTAAATATAATTCTCGTGTCACGTTGTTACTCACAATGAACTCCGAAACTATCGAACAATTTTCAGTTTATTTAAATGTGTGTTTTGCTGTCGTGCCTAAGATAGGATAGTTAACACAACGCTTAGACTAATAGAAGCCGAGCATGATTTAAAAGAGACAGAGGCGAAGTTGCGTGAGTCAGCTAGTAGTATTATGAGCGTTTGTGTTTCACGGCACATATCACACATGACTTAAAATATAAGCCTATTTAAAGAGACTAAACACAATTTATTTATAATAAAATACCTATAGTTATGAAGATTAAATGTTTATGAGAGCATAAAGTGTAAGCCAAGTTCTTCTCAGGTTACGGATTCATGTCACGTATTGAGTTCCATTCCTGCCTTCATAGGGTTTGCTCAAGGTATCGGTTCTTGAAATATGAAATCAGTTACTCAAAACTTTAAAACTACCTCTGTAATCGATTAAAAGACACAGTAAAATCTGTGATATTTACAAACATAATTGACATGTTTAACATTTACTGAAACATGGTTCGGCCATGGACAGGGTTTAAATTAAAGGTTAAATGAGGGTAAAACAATTCATCGTGATGAGGGGGAGTTATTTAAAAGTTAATTATTGCTGCCAACATTTTAATAAATACTACAATTGGTGACAGAAACGAACAAAGTTTTGTACACAGAGACCAGATGTGGTGCTTATATTGTTGGTGACAGGGATTGTTTTGAAGGTTCATCAGTGAGTAAGCCTTGTATAACGGAAAAGAATCAGTCATCCGCAGTTTCTCAGTTACTTTGTCTCTCAAATTGTTGACAATAACTATAAATTCTCAAAATTAAAAAAAAACTCCCGACATAATAATCTGAGTTCCCTTTAAAAAGTAAAAAACACGTTATGCGCTTTCATTTGAGACCCCACTCGATGATATTTTTGCAGACATTCGTTTATTCTTCCCCACTTTCACCCCCATTACTTTTAAATGACTCAACCGATTTTCATGAAACATGTCTAAGAACACTCGCACGTAACTAACCTTTCATACAAAAAAACTAAATTGAAATCGCTTCACCCGTTCGCGAGCTACGGTGCCACAGACAGATAGACAAACAGACAGACAGACACGTCAAACTTATAACACCCCTCTTTCTGCGTTGGGGGTTAAAAATATGTATGGATGACAAGATTTTTTTTTTTTATAGAAATCTAACTTAAATTTACCGGTAATCATTTTAATCAGATGCAGTCGGTACACTTCCTACTATGAACTGGTTTTCAACAAGATGCTTACCAGTATTTCAACGGTATCCAGTCAATATAAATAATAATACCGTTATTTCAAAACTACTAAATTTTATAATTTTTTGAATAAACAGGTATTTAAAAAGGTGAAGATATACGTAGAAATTGAAAAAATAAATAAATAAAAGTAACAATATTTATTTTCTTTTTTTAAATTTCGTTTTGTTCTTTGTTACAGTTAATTGGGCAAAACACAAGAACTATATTAGAAAGAAGAGAAGAATACCAAAGAGAATGGACTCCAATAGAGATAGAGCTGCCATGGGCTGGCCAGCATCAGGTACGTTTTTAAGAACGATTCATGTATTTAAAAATACTACTAATACTATACAAAAGTAAACTAGAAATGGTGGAAGTGTAGTCCAAAAAGTGTCTAAGAATAGACTATGAATTAAAATTGGAATTGTTGCGGACTTAGAAGATATATTTGAAGTCTCTCTTAAGTTTATAAATCTGCAGTTTAGCAAGAAGCTAACTTTCTATTATACTTGTTTTATTTAAACAAATACTTGCATCATCTGCGGCAGACAGTAGAGGCTCCTTGATGAACTTGCTTTTTATTTCAAAATGCAATTAATATTCACAGCAATGTCATTTACTTTCACATTTATAACATTAAAAAAGATGTCATGATAGGATTTACGTCGCTAGAAGCTAATTAAAATTTAAGGTACGTAGGCTCATGATATTTAAATTCATGTTCTACAGATAATATAATCATTATTATTTAAAAAATAACTGTTGTTGATTCTAATTTGAAGTTTCTTAACAATTTAAAGAACTGATTAAAAATGTTTAAATATTTTTTTTCACATTTTATAAGAAGCCTAAACAAACTTGACAACACTTTACTACATTGTTTACAAGGAAACTTCTACTCCAATTATAATATAATATATATTCTCGATTGTCGGCATTTATTAAAAAATAAAAAAATATATAAAATATATTCTTGAAATAACACTGACCTTTAAACTCTAACTCACGAGTGACCTTCGATAATGCCGTAGGGCAAAACCGGTCAAGTTTTATAAAATAATAGAGTAAAAGTACAAGAATGTATTTTGCATGTTTTCTTGCAAAGGTCACAATTTTTCAAAAATGTTTTAAATAGGACGACAATGAGTGTGATTCACAGGACGTCAACCGCAAACGGTGTCAGATCATTATCGTGCGGAGCGTACCCTTGTTAGTTACCTTAGTCATACAAAACATTTTTTATTAATTTCATCATTATTTCTCAATGAGAACGCGCCAAATTCCAAATGATTCGAAAGGCCGGAAGTATGTTAGTGTTATTTGGATTGCGAAATGACTTAACATTCAAATTTCAGTTGCAGTATAAGTTTAAATCTAAATAATTTACTTATGTGAAGCTAACGCTAGGAATGTGATACGTTTTTACACTTTTTTAACTTCCATTTTATTTTTTAAGCCATTAATAAGGTATTTTTAGCAGAATTGCAACGTTTTCCTTTTAGTTATTAAGTGAAAAGAATTAATTGCTTGTATCAACTGTTTTAAGTCAACTAAGTGTCATAACCTGTTTTCAACTTAATATTTTTTAATTCAAAAATCTTCAGTTCCGTTTGTAAAATAATTTTATTCTTACATATTTTTTTGTTGTTTCGTTTCAGAATCGACCTCAGATCCCAATCTAACAGTGTCCATGATCACGGAGGAGGTACCAACACTTACGATAGCCACAATAGTGGGCTTGATAGTGATCATGATTATAGCTATCGCGGCCGTATTCCTTCTAGGAGTGCTTATTGATTGCAGACAACAGTAAGTTTAAATTGATACGTCATTATTTGCCTTTTAACACTTAAAACCATTGATTTTCGATTATTTCCTGCGATGAAATATTATTACGAAAAGCAAGAGTCTACATTTCTTTTTTAAAATAATAGCTCCCAAAATGAATTTACTTTGCCTTACGCTAAACCACCATCCTCATTGCGAATTTGGACTATGGTGGCCTGGTGAGATGCTTTTTTACGCTTTTCATGGTTAGTTACAGTATTAAATAGCGTTTGATTGCCTTGGTTGTGGATAGCAATGGGTGTTTTAGGGTATCTCAAGGAGCCTCAAAAACATTTTACTATCGCACATCTTACACACGTATGTCTGATCCCAAACTAGGTGGAGCCTCTACTATAATAATCAAGACATAATAAAATAAAAATAACAATATTATAGTAAATGAATTACACCCGAATACAAAACAAACACATTATTCTCATCAAACAAACAATTATTTATCCTAGGCGTTAATCAAACCCTCTGGTTTTGCAGTTAGAATCACTACCCAGTAGATGAATAGGCCTGTTTGATTATTTGATTATCATATCGTTGGATATAAAACGAGAATCTTTTAAAATATTTGAAACAAAGTGTAGGTAGTATAATAATCAAAGTGGTGAAAGTGATTACGTAATCCACGTCATATCCACAACTGCAAACGTTAAGCACATCGGTATTATCCGAGTGCTGATGTTATTTAATTACGCAAGGGAAACCACGCTGACACGCGAATAGGTATTATTAGGTACTAAGTCGTTAACCGTAATATTCTCCTCTTAAAAACTAGGAATATTTATTTTCTGTGTTGCTTTTAGGGCCTTTCCTGGTCTTTACCAACAAAGAACACCCAGAACACCAGAAAGAATTTGTATAAACTAGTGGGCGCCTAGTGTTTGAAATTCCAACATAATCCATATTTTTTTTAGCTTTCTGCACTCCTCCTCTATATAAACTTTTTCCATTCCAAATTTCATACGCCTTCGGTCGCATTATTTTGGTAAAAAAGGGTACAAAGTTTTTCTTTCACGTATTAATGTATAGATTCATTTTAATTTTTAAATATTGTCCACATTTAATATTTAAAAGAATATAACAGTAATATTTAAAAAAAATACAGAAAACGTAATAATCTTATTTACTTAAAAATGAGAAGTATGTAAATTCATTCGAGTTCTTGCAAATTTTTGTTCTTTAGCTGAAAAAATAAGACAACATTCCTAGTATAACATGTGCAGACACAATTTCGTAATAAACTGAAGCAACGAACTCAACAAGCTTGTCAAACATTGCCTAATTATATAAACCTTGAATTTTAATTTGAAAAAAAAAACATTCAAACTAGGAAAAACTATTTGGTATTAACAAAAGTATGGCAAATACTAGTGAAAAATCCTTTTCGCTATGACAACTAATTCATCAAAAAAAAAAAAAACTCACAAATTAACAAATGTTGTAATTCGAATATATAATAATAATATGTTTATTTCACACCAAATTCATTAACATTTGAAATCATACAATGCAATAGATTACACTTGGTAGTTTGATTGTGTATAATTAGGCACTGGTACTGATTCCCAAGCTAGGCAGACCCTGTATTTTGGGAAACAGGATTCAGTCGCAAATTTTGTTCCAATGTATTTAAATTTGAAGTTTGAAGGTGACGCCACTTGCAATTTGAAAAACTCATTTAAATCCTTACTGACTTAGTGTTTGGTGTATGTTTGTGCGAGTGCCTGCGTGCTTTTGTGTGTATGTGTGTGTATGCATGTGTGTGTCATGAAAAAAAAGAATTTTTCACCTCATGTTTGCTATAAGCCCCACATTTATCAACTTTTTATTAATGTCATTATAGACTTGAGCACTTAGACTAGTAGATTGTCTATGGAAATGAAATTCAAAACCATTTGTTTGAGATCGTATTATTAGTAAGCTACTTGAACCCTCGACGATAGATTGACAACTTCAGTAATAGAGATGCTATTGGTACTAGTACTGAGAGTTGGATATTAAAAAGTAAAACCAACCAACGACTACACATGTTTGTATTTTATAAGTAAAATTACGGAATCTACCTATTTGATTAAAAACGGTTTATTACGAGGAATTTCAAGCAAAATACAGTTGATTAAATACAGTCCATTTCCTCATTTCTGAGGGTTCCGAGAAATAAAAATAATTTCCATGCGAATGCACTAGCAGTCGCGCATACAGGTGCATATTAAACAAACAACTTAACAAAAAGGTAACATAAAAAATGTTTGGTATCATATTAAAATTATAGGCCTTAGTTATTTTACTGAACAATGTACAATTTAGGTGCTAGAGTCTCTCTTCGAGAGTTGTTTAAAGATATAGGTATTTTAACTGTTGCATCACAGTATATATTTGCTAATATTATGTTTGTTAGACACAACATTAATGACTATAAGAAAAACAGTGATGTACACAATATTAATATTAGAAACAAATCTAAACTCATTGGTACCTATCATCGATTACATAAGGTACACAACTCGTTCGAAGGTCTTGGTGTACGTTTTTATAATAAAATACCTATACATGTAATCGAACTTCCTGAAAATAAATTCAAGCTAACTGTAAAAAATCACCTTATTAGGAAAGCCTACTATACGATCAACGATTATCTAAACGACAAACAGTCATGGGCTTAAAGTGTCATTAGAATTTAGATAGATACACACAAACTTCTTTGTCTTTTAATGAAGCTAAATATTAACAAACCATTGTTAGTTGAAAGTAATGCGTGGCGATTATTATGGTAATTTAATTAGTAGTGATTTTTATCAGTATCTCGACTATGGTTTGTCATGCTCACTAAAATGTCATTGCTTGCGGTGTCGTCGTGGGGCGGGTCGTTTCCTTCCCTCTGATATGGCGAAGGAGATGATGGCTGGTCCATGCGTCATACTCGTGAACGGGTGCTGCTTGGGGTGACTGGTCGGCCTAGTCAGCGATTCTTTAGACAATACTATTATTCTGGTTCGTTCAACTGCAACCCTAGCCTCTTAATCCAGTCACGAATTATTTTCAACAGTAGATTTTGCAACTGAATGTAAGTGGATGTGCACCTTGTTTCTATTTTGTTCTATGTTTAATAGACTCAAACCTTCAACGTTATCACTGAGTGTTTTTTTTTGTTTGTGCGTTAGATTTTGGAACTTTTTAATAAAAGGAATTTCAGGTGGCAACAGCTTGCATACTGTTTACCTTACATGTATTACTAACACCACTGTACCTGAAAACAGCTCCACGCATTTTGGAAACTGGTAGTTATGGATCGACACAGGCAGGCAGTAGATTTTGGTGTTTTCGCCTAATTTACCTCGACAATACAGCACATGCTGTGGCCCCTGTTTGTGTCGATCTATGATTTTAACTATAGCTTCAATTTGACGTTCATAAGTGTCACTTGGTGTCTTAGATGAATAAATGATTTTGATTTGATTTGATCTGATCTTATTTGGGTCTAATACCTATACGTATCTAAACGTTCTTAAGGGTATGGAAAAGGATTTGGAGTACATTTCACTTGGAAAAAATACCTACTATTTCTGAGTGATACTTGAATTCTATGAAAAAAACTGTATTATTTATGGGAATGTTTTGGACTGCTTCTTGTACAAAAGTGCTGTCTTAATACTATAATAATTAATTTACCTATCAAACTCATATCTTAAAAGAAAAGTAAATAAAATTTGAAACATGAATTTCATGAAAGTTGTATTGTGTCACACCACTAGATTAATACCTGGTATTAATAAATATTCTAAAAATGATCTTTGTTATCGTTAGATATCAGGTACGATTACTTAAAAATTACGTACGTAATAGAGGTAGTTAAAAGTAACAATAATGATAACTGATTGGAAAAATTTAAGTACGCTTATATTAAAAATGACAATTAACTGTATTAAAGGCATGCACAAAGTCAATCAGATCAGATAATCTTGTTGACTGTAATAATTGTAGGTATATATTTTTTGTCTTTTTCTGTCTATGTTAGGTAATAGATTGCATTAGCGGTCACGTAATGTATCGTTAACACAAATAACACTGGAATTTTAAATTTTCCGCTGCAGTAATGTTCTTATACATTTTTATTATTGTTTGTTTCATATATCTTTAAAATGTTATACAATTTTGTCAAAAAATCAGGTTAGTGTGTAGCTAGTTTCCCACGCTCACTGTAGAGTTCCGTAATTATCAATTTTATCTCGGTAATATGATTGTTTAAGTTGTCTGAAGTTAAAAATGATTGCAGAATATGTATTTACAAGGTTTTGACTTTTAATTTCTAAGTAGGTAAATTAGGAAGCTGTTTTAGTTGTTGTGTTATACGGCTTTAGTGTACCTACTTTTTATCCAACTACGCTAAATCCAAAAGGAAGGATAATATTTTTGGCGGTCTAGGCATGTTTTACCGTAAAGTCTAAACAACTGACCGGACTTTAATGAATGCGGTGTCAATAGATTCGTTATTATGGCCCGGGTGACATAGGTTATTTATATTTAAGTAGTAATAAGTAAGTAATGAGTTGTTGCTCGCAGCTACGCCCGCGTGTATGTCGGTTATCACGGCAAAGATTAACCTATGTGTTATTCTGATGTATAAGCTATATTACTGTAAAGTTTCATCCAAATCCGTTCAGTAGTTTTTGCGTAAAAGAGTAACAGAGGTCCATCCATCAATCCATCCATCCATCTATCCAAACTTACAAACTTTCGCGTTTGTAATATTAGCAGGATTACAAATTTTCAAGTTTATAATATTAGCAGGATAGGATGGTCGCGCGTGAATTGAAAGAGGTTGGCAACGCACTTGTTACTCCTTTTTTTGGTAGCGGTAGTCAATTTTACAGTCCACATAAATATACCTTGATCTCTGTGATAGAAACCGACGACGTAACTTTGAACAAGCGTCATATTTATGTTTACATGTATTACCTATATTTTTATTCTTTATTTGATAGTTTTATCACAAATGAAGATTCAATGCATATTATTTATATGAAAACACACCTAAAATGTACCTTGCAAGTTCAAAAATGACACTAGCGACAGCTGTCACAGAGATTAAACTATATTGTAAAGGACTACAATTAGATGACTCGTCAGTTCGTTTGCCCTTAACATCATACTGTACATGTATGTACTGTAATGTTTGTGTTAATTTGAATATGTTTACAAAACACCATATTTATTATCGCTTGGAAATTATAAAAGCCGTTTGGATGCGATTCATTTGGTGGAAATTATCTTCATGAACGAGAGAATTGCGACGGATCCGCATTTCTATCGTCAAGTAAATTTAAATCGCACGAACGAGCGATTTTTCCTTCAGAGTATAGTCGGGACTCGAACGGAATCGCAGAGTTTATAGAATTACGTAGGCTTACGTAGCACACCACGCACGACGATAATATCGCCGAATTTCTCTCCCCGTGGAGGCGACCCCTTTAATTTTAAAGAAGACATCAAGAAGTTACATTATTCCATATCTTACAAATTCTAAAAAATAAAATATTACCAACTTCAACAATTTTTTTAAGTAGGGTCCCGCCCGTGACTCTGCTCTGCCTGATGGAAAGCATAAGCAGAATCCAAGAGTGATGGTCACCATACTCATTGCGAATGCAAAGAATGCAACAATGCAGCATGGTGATCCACCTAGTGATGTGTCCGCATCATTGGTCCTACGGTCTCGAATTTAACAA
This sequence comes from Diaphora mendica, assembly GCA_949125395.1. Taxonomy (NCBI): domain Eukaryota; kingdom Metazoa; phylum Arthropoda; class Insecta; order Lepidoptera; family Erebidae; genus Diaphora; species Diaphora mendica. Next base: position 16,165,104 of record OX421318.1, read on the forward strand.
TGGAACATGACAGCACGAATGCTGTCATTTTAGGTGGATCTGCTGTGCGAGGGTAGTACCACTCCGGTCGAGCCGGCCCGTTCGTGCTGAAATCAGCGTGGCTCTACTTCCTTTAGCCCTTAAAAGCAGTGGATAGATTATTAACCTTAACCATTAAATATTTTTTCTAAGGAGAGGCTTATATCCAGCAGTGGACTGTTAAAGGCTGTTTTTGTGATGATGATGAATTATTTACATTTCCACATTCATATCGATGCAGAGTATTTACGTTTCGGTGGCTTTAATTTACATGGTTGGTTCAATATATTATTCTGATCTACTATTGGGTTTAAAGGCACAATTACAATAAAAGTCAATGGTCAATTGATTTTTTTTCGTGTAAAATTGTAAGTGTCGTCACATTCCATTAAAAGCATCTAAAAGCAAATCAAATTGATAAAGATAAAAAATATCAAGTCATAAATGTGATAAGTCGGTGGCTTTTAATTAGTTGATTGGTTGAAACGTTGTGTTATTTCGATAATATAGGTATTCTGATTAATTAGGAAAGTATGTTTATATTGTTAAGCTGTTCCCACGCGGTCAATGCTTTACATCACGATTTCGTTAATTTATGGCCCTATTTATGAGCAACCTTAACTGACTGAAAGATTGTACGGATTGTTTACCAATAAAACAGTAGCTTTTCGATTTATTTATTATTTCTTCATTGTACATACGCAACACATTGCAAAAGATGAGTTATAAATGTTTAGACTGAACAATCGGCGGTCTTATCGCTATCTCTACATACGACCTTAATACGGTTAATATTGATGATGATGTTAATTAATATTGTGTGAATATCTAATAATATCATTAAAATAATTCATGCACAAATATATCTATTTAACATTACTCATAAACACATACACTTACCTACACATTTATAAATACAGACTAAAATATGTACTAAATATCATAAAACCAGTCGTATATCATCATCATCTCAACTGAAGGACTTCCACTTCTGGAGATAGGCTTCCCCCAAGGCTCTACAAAAATCGGTCTTGTGCTGCCCGCATTCAATGGTTTCCCGTGACCTTCGCCAGGTCGTCGGACCACTTTGTGCCTACCCACTCTAAAATCAGTTGCTACTATAACAACTTATGTCGTGTATACCTATCTGACTGACTAACTAACTGATATTTAGTTATAGAAACCGAAAATAACCCGTACTTTTATTGCTTTACAGGCGTTTGATAGAGAAGAAAATGGGCCAAGCGAAACGTTTGAAGACGCAGCGACGGGTGAACACTTCGGAAGATGACGCTGCAAGTATAGCTAATAATATGGAGCAGCCAGGAATGAGTGCACCTCCTGCTGAGGTCATTACACACGCACCATAGACCATTTTTTAAACCAAGAAGAATCTTTGTGAATGGTTTGGGTAGAACGAAATATATTTTTTATAGACTTTTTGAATTTGTTACTACAGAATTTTTGGTCTAATCTCTACTTGAAATATTTCGAATAAATAAAAAAAAACACTGAAGAGAACTGTGCATTAATTACATAAAACGTATATTTCCTTTTTAATCAATAAATAATGTATATACGTCTTTTACAATAATATTTACGCATGTACTTTCTACCTATTTTATATTAAATACTGATGTCCTATTTACCAAAGTATAATTTCATGTACATAGTAGTTAGGTAAATTAAATCAGATGTAAGCTTACTATGATAAACATAATGAAATCATTATTTTTGTATAATTAGTACCGACTATTTTTAAGTATGAATATAATGATGTGATATAATTGTAATTATTTTTTAAATTATACGTGTTTTGATGTCAATGTATATTTTGTCACGTCTTTATCTGTAATAGTTATTATTAATAATCAAATGTTAATTATTTGTCAAATCTGCGAATAATTAAATGAGAAAAAGATCTTTGGTTTATTTTATATTTTAAACATAGTTTCATTTATTTTTAAATAAAATAAAGATGTATTTGTTGGGGTCGTTTGAACACGCATTTTAAATATAAATGTATTGATTGCGTTTGACATAAAATATATATTCTATAGAACTCAAAAGGTTATAATTTTGATAAAAACTGGCCAAGTCAAATCTAACCTACTTTAAGATCTCACATTTTTAAATAACAGAAATTGTTATTGGTATCCAATAAAGCAAAGAAATAGAGTTTAATACTTGTTCATAATGTTATTTTGTTCCTATAAATACAAATTTGCATTTTGCATAGAACTTGGCACTCATTTAGATCTCCATTCTTTTTGCGGTAAAGCCCACAGCCAAGCATAATTTTTGTATTGAACTTGGCTCTCCTTTTTTACATTTATGTTTTTGGTGGGATATCATTACTTGTTGTAAAGAAAACTAGGCTGGTATTGAGATTTAATAATACATATATTAGGATTGGTTCAAATATCTGCTTGTAAAGGTTCCAACGCTACATTTAAAAAAAAGTATAGGGGGGACCCCACTATATTTTAACCATTTTTAATTTTTAGATTTATTCCTACGCTTACACACAATTACCGAGCTGGATTCCAAATTTCATCCTTCTAGGTCATCTGGAAGTAGGTTAGATTTAGGTACTTTAAGTCAGTCAGTCAGTGCTATAATTTACGACTTTTTGACCGTCATATCTTTATAACCGTTTGAGCTAGCTTCATGAAATTTGGGATTCTAGATGTCCTTATGGATATAATTAAACACACGTAGTTTTATATGTTTATGTTAAAGAGGTTTTGAGTTACTGAAGGGTCAAAAGTGGCACCAAGTGTTTCGAGTAATATTACACTCGGCGCTGGCTAGCCAGTTCCTTTGCTTGCACTTGGCTTGACACGCTGCTACGTGTCTAGATAAAATAATCACAGTAAAAAATACTATGAATAAGTTACTACATAATTAGAATTAGAATTTTCGCACAGGCAAGAAAAACAGGATAGGGCACTGTTATTTGAAGAATAAAAAGTTTACTTAATTTATTTACCAAAACTTCCCTCTCCCCGACATGAAATTTGTGAGATTGGCAATTACTATACGTAGTCATCGTAAGTAGGGTAAAATACGCATTTGTAATTAACGTTCATTAACTAGAGGCAAATGACACTACAATTAATAAAGCACCGAATGTAATTAGAAAATTAAAAGACAAAAGGCTTGTCGAAAATAATTTTAATTATTTCAGTTTCGAAATATTTTTTTAAATTAACAGTAGCATTATTTACCTATACTTTTTTACACTTAGTATAAAATTTATGATGTTTTATACTTATTAAATAAATAATTACTTAACATTATAATAATTTCATTGCTACAATTACTATCGTACTGCAATATTTGGTTATTATGATTACATTCTGTACTTCAGCTTCTTCCTTCGAGCCTTGTTTCCTAACAGATTAGATCAAAAAGTAAAAAAACTTTTGATGATCGATAGATAACTATTTTTGTTTTGCTTTTGAACAGTTAATACGTCAAGTGTTTAAGTATAGAGTGATTAGAATATTACCCTTCCCTTTGGCGTCTTCGTTGTCGGATAATTATCAAACTGAACATAAAATAAAACTAGACGCTGTTACCGCTAATAAGATTAAATTGAAACTAGACCCTTACTATTGATTAAATAAAAGCAAATATAGTAAACAATAAAACGTAAAGTAATTATAGTTGTATTAAACCCGGAACAACCCGGACATAACGGTCAAAATGCGTGTGGACATATGTGACCCCCGAAAGAATAATTAAAACGATAAGGTTATGTGACCACAGGGCCACAGCCACAGCTCAGCATATGCTGCGGTGCGGTCCGAAGGTAACCACAGCGCTTATACTCAGTCTGAAGCCTGAAGAATAACCTAACTATAACCCGACTACGTAAAAACTGAAGTAAATGATATCTTATTGTAATATTTAATAATTGTTATGTTTGCTTGTAAAAAAATATTTTACCGTTTCGAATACGTTGCTTATATTCATTTCTTACGACTATATTAAAGCGATAGTGTAGTTAGAAATTAGAATATGAGGTTCCGCGTGTTTCAGTTTATGTAATAACACGTCTTGAATAAAGGAATGCTGCTTGTCTCGGTGTATGAATGTTCAAGACACGCATGCACTGGCACACGCAGTCACACGCTATCGAACCACGGAATCTCCAAGGAGTTTGATCATACTCTGGTAAATAACCGTACAGCAAATAGTATCGCGGTATTGACACGTTGTTTGCACAATGCAGCTCTAATCTATCAAACATGATAACTACGTTTATAATTATTGGTCGCTGATAAGAAAAGTTTTCACCTTCTGATTTATAAAAATAATCACTTCGTTACTGTCACGGGGATTGTGGACTCGTGCTTGCACTAGTCGGACTATCATTTACTTCTTTCTTTTTATTAGTTAGTTACGTTTATTTTCGAAAGTATAAAAATGTGCGCGTTTTTACGTTTGTTTTGATCAGCTGCAATTAGAGATAGGCAAATAATAAATAACAATGGGAAATTCTAAATCCAAGAAAATTCAAAAGGAGCCCGACAAGTTCTTTGAAAGAGAGAGATGGAAGGAGCAGAAAAGAGAGGATAAGAGGAAAAAGATAATTATTCAAGCTAACAGAAGAGCGGCGTTAAAAGAAGCACCGATAACGCCGAATGTTCTCGTGCCATCTCCTTCGCCAAGCCCTACACCTCCCCCAGCTCCAGCACATGTACGTTCGTACGATGACGAGGCCTTGGCAAGGATGCGTTGGCAGCTACAAAACGACTCTGATGCATTTCTACTGAATAATATTCTTCTTTCTGTTCAATTTTTCGAGAATTTCGAACGGTAAGTGTATTATTTTAATATAATCTCTTAAGCTACAGTAGCCTAATATACATATTTAAATTAATCTATTTGTGATAGGGTATAAATCTCGAATGTGAGCGATAAAAATGTCCATAAACAATTTTTAGTACATTTCTATCAGTTATTAAAACGAATTATGTGTTTATGATAAATAACATAAGTAGTCCTAATTGATTTAATACAGTGGTAAATAATATATTTCAGATAGCGTTCATTAATTTACATTCGCTGTTATTGTGACTAACAGAAAATGGAAAAAGGATATTTCTAGAAATTAGAGATACATATTATTTTTGACTGTCTTGGTCGTCATTTTATTTGTTAACCGACTTCAAAAAAGGAGGAGGTTCTCAATTCAATTTGTATTTTTTTTAAATGTTTGTTACCTCATAACGTTCGACTGGGTAAACCGATTTTGATATTTTTTTTTATTTGAAAGCTAGTGCTTCCCATGTAGTCCCATTTCAATTTGATCCAGTTCTGATATGTCATCCATGAGAAAACCATATGAGTTTTCAATTTGCATTAAGTATGTGCGCGACAAATTGACGAATAACTCAATATCACGCCAACCGATTTCGATGATTTTTTTTTATTTGAAAGCTGGTGCTTCCCATGTGGTCCCAATTCAATTTGGTCGTTCTTGAAGTCGGTTTTTTTTGTTAAAATTTTAAGTTATTATTTTAGTTGTAAATGTTAAAATAATCTGTAGTATATTAGGTATTATTAATATATATTATTATCAGTAATATAATCACAGGCTAAGGAAACGTCCAAATCTCGAAAAACGATCAAACTTCAAGGTTGATGTCTAAATTGGTGTAGGTGCATAGGTATCTGTTTTTTTAACAATGTTTAAACATGAAGGTATATTCTGCAAATTAAGTAAATCAGCTTATGTAAAATAGCAAGCAATTGAATGCTTTATTGTCTTGCGAGACATATTGAATATTTAAGAGAAATGCCACCATCACTGATATTTGTGGATTATAAAATAAACATACCGTACTAAATTGTACTCGTCATGCTTTAGAATTGTATTTTAAAATAATTTAAGATCTATAACTGCGTTAAAAATAAAGAACTTGTTTGTCTTAGAAGCTGAATATATCATTAGTTTTAGGTTTATTTGAAAGTGAATACAATTAAAGTTAGTTTCAGCAATGTAGTAATAATTACTTATTGCTTTCATAATTACTGCAATATCAAAGTTTGTTGAGGTGTTTTATCATTATTTATACTTATACTAGCAATCCGTCCCCGCTTCGCACGGGTTTATTACGGAAAATATGACAAAGCCTATGTTTCTCTAAGATGTCCGCCTTTTTTCCGACGTCTTCAACAAAAATCGTTATATTTTAGCTAAAGAGCTCTACTCAAAAATTTAACAAATTATACACGAAAACCTTCCTCAAGAATCACTCTATTTATAAGTAGAATCCTCATAAAAATCCTAGCAGTGGCTTTTGAGTTTATCGCGGACAGACAGACACGGCGGAGGACTTAGTTTTATAATATGTAGTGACAACTTATTGCTTTCATAATTACTGCAATATCAACGTTTTTTGATGTGTTTCATCATTATTTATACTTATATTAATAAACTATAAACAGAGAGTGTCAGAAAAATGTTACGTAAACGGGGGACAATTAATCCTTTTGATAACTTCCATTGCGTGCGCTGCGTAAACTGTTAAAGTTTTAATAAAATACTGTATGAAAGAATTGTTTCCATTTAAAAGTTTAGATAAAAGTCCGGGACAGCATTTATCTATTTTTTAAGGTTGGCTCACTATAACCTTTTTATGGTAAACAATTTGTTCCCGTTGTTTTAACATCACGTAAATGCCGTATTCACTTTGTATAGTGCGAGTGCAGATATGAAGTGAGGTGATCAATGATTGGTAGAAAATACGTGTGGATAGCGAATTCGCTGCCCACACATACTTTCCACCAATCACCGATCACCCGCACTAAGCACCTGCACTCGCACTAAGCAAAGTGAATACAGGCCTTAACGGGCAATAGGAGACACAGACGAGGTTGCGTGGATCAGCTGGTTAGGGTTAGTAGCTTTTTTTTTTTTTTTTTTTATTTTACGTGGTGGAATGCATTTACGCACTTCGCTCGCCTCCCGCGGGGGCAGGGGGTTCGCTTCGTGTGGGACTCCTGACCTCAAAGAGAAGCCAGACTACCCACTAAACCACCACGGTGTTCCTCCTTCACCTAATCCGAGCCACGGGATAGTTTGCTCACCGCGACTCGGCTAGGGACGCCCTTTGTTGTTGGGCACACCTCATGAATGCACCCCAGAAACACAGAGGGGCGCATTCCACCACATTAGCATGGGGCGGCAGATCCCCCGATCCACCGCCCGTGGCCACTCTCACCCAGGGACGCGTGCGGACTTCGCCCACCGGCATCCCTCCCCGGGACGCGTGCGAACTCCGCCCGCCGGCGTCCCCGTGGCCCGCGGGGCGAAAGAGCGAGCCCAGCCCACTCCCGCCCCAGCAGAGCCCCTCCTCTTGGCCGCCATCAGCCGTGAGGCGACGGCAGCCCGACACTCATCGCCGCCGGCCATAGCCGGAGCCACAGCCTATGGCGAGAGGTCTGCTTTTTACGACTTTGCTGTCGGGTTTTAGAGTCTTTTCCTTGACGCGGGCCGGCCAGTTAAGGCAAGCCCTCCGGCCAACAGGTTCTCAGCTACCCTCCTGGAGCCACCAGTCAGGTCATAGTTGAGCCCCTGTTGGTTACGGAACGCGAGAGGGTGGCGAAGCCTCTCTCACCGACGGTGGCACTAGTGCCTGTCAGCCCCTGAGTTAACAGTGGGCCGACCCGCCCCTCGATCCCGCCGAGCCCTGAAAAGGGCTGCTGCGGATCCCACCCCGCGACCCCCTCGTGCAATGGGGTCAAGCCCTGAAAAGGGCTGTCGGGTTATTGGTCAGACGGCCAGCATACAGAGCTCCTGAGAGTCAGAGTATACCGACCGCCTGTCCAGGGCGCACCAGCCTCCACGCTTCTGCTCCCCAGGACCGGAGTCCAAAGGGGGAAGAAACGCGTAAGCCAACGTGGAGGTTACCCGACGCCGCGCCCCACCCGACGCCGCGCCCCAGGGTTAGTAGCTTAGCTTAGCTTAGCTTAGCATGATCCCAATGTTCAGTTGATAGTTATATTTAAGTTAAAATTGTAATTATTAATGAATCATTAAACTATTATTATTATCTATACTTGTTTAAATATGCTTTGCCCTTCTTTATAATCTCTCTAAGGTCATAAAATTTTATTACTCGTTTATCATTTTTTACTTCTATTGTATTGGTAAATATAATTATATCGATATAGCAGGGGATTTTTATGTACATACATGTCATACATGACGTATGTAATAAAGGTCTAGGTACGGTAATTCCTTCTTATAATCTTTATAATTATACTTAAACTAGCCGACCCGGCGAACTTCGGACCGCCATATTTACATATCTTTTTGTATACAAACCTTGCCCTAACAATAACGAACACATAAAAAAAAGAATTATTTAATGTGGTGCAGCCGATCGGAAGTTATGCGCGTACATACATTTCGGCGATTCATTTTTATATTATAGATTTAATACTAGATATATTTGGTAAATTATGTGATTCAATAGCAATAAATTTACTGTAATCTATTAAAACTTGACAATCTTAAGTGATTGTGGACAGAAATTCGTAAGTTATGATATAGCCGGGTTTCAGAGCTATTGAACATAGAATGTGTACCCGAACAAGGTTTGTTCAAGAGACAGAAGTGCGTTGCGGAAGTGTGACTAATGTGTTTCTAGACGAATATTGAGCGCTTTGAGAATAGTTGGTTAGTTTCTCGAACGGTAGAACTAGAACAGTGTAGTCGAGTTAAGCTTACATTTTTCGAGAGGAAACCTTCTCTTGAAAATGCTCTTCTTGCAATGGCAGAGGTGTATGTTCTCCTGCGAGCAATGTTTCTAGTGAAGTTGCTAAAAGCGGTTGCGACACCTGTCGGGGATATTGCTTACAGATTATTCGCCACACATAAAAGTGGCTGAGTATCATTAGGTAGTAGCTTCATTTTCGAAATATTTCACGTATTATCAGCGGAATAGTTCGCGGCGATTTCCACACGAAAAACAACCGCTGCTGGCAACTTTATCCCAGAAAAACGTCTTTGTATAAGCCTTTTTATCATGTAAAATATTTAGGTTATTTTTAAGTAGCACGATTTAACGATTGAGAGATAAGTGAGTAGAGAGGACATTAACGACAAAATTTCATACTTGTAAATGAAATTTTTAAGGCTTTATTTCATTCTGATGAAATTTTTAGATTAGTCTGAATAATGTTTGTAAGAAGTATGTTCGTACTTATAAACTAAGAAAAACTTTTCTTTTATTTTCAGGGAAGCACGTCAAATTCAAAATAATCCTATAAGTGAACGAGATAATGCAATAAATGAAGCAATGGTACGAGAAAACAAGCACGTGTTCTTCGCAGATCGTTTGCAAGAAAGCATACATGAACATGTCTACTACCAAAGAAGCAAAGGTCAAACGGAACCATTATCAGCACCTAGGCTTTTTGTTATTTACGATAATGTAGAAGCCAGCGAACCCGGAGATACTTCGGACTACAGCGCTGTTCTGGATGCACCGTTCTATAAACTGCAAATTGAAGATGGTAAAGAACCAGGTAAGGATCCTAAAGTCCTCTCTAACTTAATAGTTCTCACTATCAAAACTTTTGTAGATACTTTAGAAGATGATTTTTGACATACATATTACTTTATGCATATATAGGGAGCACCAACCCGTCTGACTAGCGTGGTACAGTAGGCCCAAACCTCCTACCTAAGGAGAAGCCTATGTCTAGCAGTGGACTGTGATGATGTTAAGGAGCAAACGAGCAGGCATGTCTCCTGATGGTAAGGGACTAGCATCGCCCATAGAAATATGTAACTTTTTAAACGCAATTACGTTGCCGTTCTTTGAGTAGTTCGTTCACCCAGAATATAAAACACTTAATAAGAGTGTCAATTTATTAACTACAATACTATATTTTTTGTTCAAAGGTTATGTGAGATTGAAGAAAATAGAGGTTTTAGAAAGCACTTTATCCAAAGAACCTGAAATAGTTCACCCAAAGAAAAATGATTCCGATGATAGTTTGTATACTGATTCAGAGAAAGAGTCTATTGATGGTTCAGATGAGCTGCCTTATAATGCTAGCAAAGGGAGTGATCTGTTGCAGCAAATCAAAACAAAATTACATAATTTGGAACCAGATGCAAAAAGAGATGCTAACATTGACATGGACATAAATGTGACCAGTGGTCGAAGATACAGCGGGCCAATAAAACAAACGAGTTTACAAGTTACACAAAATAATATTTCAAACTTCTCTAAACTGAAAAATGATAATGTTATGGTACTAGAAGAGGACTTGATTATGGAACATAATAATAATGTAGTACCTATAAATGATAATTATTCAATGGTGCCGAGAAAATCAATTTTAAAGAATACTCGAAGAGCAAGTGGCCCTGTAAATAATAAAAGGTTTAGTATAGATTTACAAAGAGCTTGTTCAGAGGCTAATTTAGGTGATGATACTGAAACTTCGGGATATAGATCGAACTCTAGCAGTAGACATACAGAATCCAGTGAAACAGATTCAGATTACGGATATACCACTTTAACGGCGTCTGCTACACCGAAAAAAGTTGAACTTAGTGTAAATAGTTCCGTCACCTCAGGGGTTTTACCTGAAGAGATTTGGACACCTATTGAAGTAAAATCATTGAATTACTGGAGTGATGAAGATGATGAAGAGATTGATGATGGTGCGTCTAAATCATCGTTGCCACGAAATCTATTTGAAAGAGTGTATTATGTAAATTCTATAAGGTTTATGAACAATTTCGTTGACAACTTTATAGTTAACTTAGGATCCGGATTGGGTCTATCTCATGATCAAATATATTCAGCATCAACCCAAGGCGCTAGTATATACTGCGACACTCCAAAAAGTGGCACTAAAATGAGTTATGAAATATTTCCTGCTCTTGTAGCCACTTGGCCTAATGCAGCAAACCAATGGATTATTCGCGAAAGAAAAATAATACAGAATCCTAGAACAAACTTTTCATACCAGTGGCCTACAAAGTATATGGTCAATAAAGCTGTTGGTGCCGGGTGTCTATTGATACCTATTGGCTTTAGGCCAAAAAGAGGAATAAATCCAGATCAAACATTACAGTGGAAACTCATATATCCAGCAGCAGAACGCTACCTTGAAAGTTGCTTAGCACACTCTCACATACGTTGCTATTTGTTTACATTAGCGTTATATAAAACTTACATAGAAAATGAGACAGCCAAAATTGGTATTGACGCTAGTCACATAAAAAATCATTTATTTTGGCAGTGCGAAGACAATTACGCAAAATGGCCTGAAGACAGGTTAGGAGAGTCATTAAGGTTGTTTCTGCGCAGTTTTTATGTTAATTTTGCACAATCTAGAATGCCGAACTATTTTATGGAGAATTGCAATGACTTTAAAGGCATTCCTAAACCAATTCTACTTAAAGCGCAACGAAGAATAGCGGATATTCTTGAGGCACCTGTGATGCATTTGCTCGGTGCCCTTGATAAAATAAAATATACAAAAAGAGATTTTTACCCAGCATTTAACAGTCAACGACTTTACCATATCTTGACATGTAAAAATCCCTTGCGTATTATAAACCCAAACATTCCATCTACTGTTCCAAATTATCAAAGTAGTTCAGATAGTGACACAGAAACAAGGAGAAGTTTATGGGATAAGGAAAAAGCAGTAGATAAACATTATCAGTGGAAAAAAGAAAGACAACGACAGATACAAGAAAGAAGAAAAGAACAAATGCATGCAAAGAAACAAAAGTCATCAAATAAACAGGAAAAAGAAATTAATAGAAGTGTAAGTTATTACTGTAATTATTATTTTCCTATAGTTGTTAAGTTTTGTTGGTAATGGAAAAATCCTAATCTAGGTAAATAAACCTAGTCTCAAATGTAACTAAACATATTACTTTCTTTGACAATCGATGCCGATAAAATTAATGCATTTGTTAGTAATTGCGTTCGGAATTTAATTTTATAAAATCATATTTATTTGGCTGATAAATGCTTTCTAGATACATAATTCGATTTCTTAGTTAAGTTAAAGCGTTCAGTTTTTTAAATGATGGGTACAATTTTTATTAATTTTTAGCTAAAAAAAATAAAATCCAAAGTTAATGTAATGCGTCCTGTAATTGATTATATTATTTTGGATACAGTCAAGAAGAATGTTCCAATGTAGGAAAAGAAGTGTTTAAATTAAAGTAAATAGGTATCTAAATGATTTCTTGCATCGATAAGTATATAATTATGATTTCTCAGTAAATGAATACTATGATTGTTCGATTACTAATTTTTGATTTTTTTACAGATAACGCTACCCGCAAAGATGGAAACTGTACGCCAACGGTTAGTCCTTGATTTCTTTGTGGCACACTTTATAGCTATTGCTCGAACAAGCGAACGATTCGAGGCAATTAAGCAAGCAATTATTTATTTGGAGCAAGCCCACAGACTTTGTCTTCTTCTACTGGATGAACCTGGGGCAGATATAATAGCAAATGAATATCTAGATGTCATCCGTGACAAATTGTCTGACTGTCAGCGAAAGTTGATTAATCAGGTTGGAATTAACTTACCACCACGCCGAGAAAGCTATCTGGACCGGTCTGCTCAAAAAAATGTTCGCAAGACACGTTCTAAGCCTAGACACAATTTAGATGTACCAGTAGGAAGCAAAAGCACATCAGCATTTGCATTTGTAGATGTTCACGTTGAGAACTCTAGCGACCCTAAGAGAGTAAATGATGTACTGCCTGGTGAGGAATCGAAATTATGATTAAGTTACAAGTATTATTTAATTAAGGTTATACCTACTCAAGATATGTATTGCAATACATTATATATACATAAAGAAGTTTTTTCTTGGGTTTGGTTCTCATATGTTTGCAAGTCAATGACATTTGTTGTATTGATTTAGAGCTGTGTGGAATAAAGGCCATGACGTAATTTTTATTTAAATGAAATTATGCTTAGGGATAGTCGTAATAATGTCCGAGCCGAAATGCAGCAATATTTTTTCAAAAATCAAAATCTTTATTGCTAACTTTATTTCATTTGCGAAAAAAGCTATTTCCTTGAATAAGTTAACTCGACGAAAACTTACAATCCACAGCTTGCTAATGTATCATTCACTGTTATGTATCATTTATTTCTTTCTAAAATTAATTAATATAATTGATGTGATGCATGAGTAATGTATGTACTTTGTGTTAATTGTTGTTACTAATATGAATCTCATGTTCACCAACTGTGTTACAAGCCCATGTGATGTGCTTTTGCGATTTAGGAAAAACATAGAAAGCTACATTATTTTAAACGATTAATAAATAAATATTTCGTACATCTAACAGATGATTTGATTTCTTTATGTATAATTTTAATTATGATATAATTTTATTTATTATTATATCATAATTAAAATTATTTATAGAGCCATATACTTATTAAAGTAATAGATATATACAAAATGAGTGCTCTTTACATATGCTAAATTCTATTTCTGAAGTGTACTATAGCCTGTTTTCCTACTTTGAATTGTATAAACATCCATTTGAGGCCCTTTATACTTGTGTAGTTTTACTGTTTGTTATATCAATTTGTTCATCTGTATGTTCGTCTTAATACATTACGACCAATATATTAATACACTTCAAGGTAAAAAAAGTAAATGTATATTAAAAAACTGAATGGGAATATTTCATTTTCAACAAAATTGCTAAAAGTTTAGAAAATAACGTGCGATCTAGGTTGTTTATTTAATTTTATGTAAACACCAATATCATTAACACACATGTTAATGTTTTGGTGGGACCCTATCAGAAGATTCTTTTTAAACCTCCCTTCGAAGGAGACAGCAGGGAAGTATAAAAGACTGATGATTATTATTTTTAAATGCGAAAAGAACTTTATTCTATACCTATGTATAGAACCTAAGTACGATCCTTGACTTATCGTAACAGAATGATGGTACACAAGTGTACCTGTATAATGGACGTTATATTATAAAACATAAAGTTTCATTAATTTTGAAATAAAAGCGGTAAAATAATTACAATTATCTGCCGGATGATCATAATGAGTATACACAAAATATCAAAAGTCGATACGAAAATGGATTTACCTATTACTATCGGTATCGGCGACATGACACGCGGTATTACGTCTTTATATAATTACTTGTTTCCGTTAATTAGAGATAGTTTCCAATGATTAAACCATGTGGATAACTTATCAGCTTAAAGTTTGTTATCGTCAAATCAAGATTGCCTATCATACCAATATGTAGAATGACTAAATCGATACCGAACGACTTGAACGTGACATGAATCAGTAAGTAGTGGATTTATTTACTTAAGAGTTGACTCCTGCGACCATGGACTGTTAAGCAATCGGTATACATCTCGTATCCGGCTAGTCTGGAACATGCTGCTCTAAGGTCCGAATTCAAGTCTGGCGAGATGTAATCAACTCGTGGCTGCGAGTGCACACGCCACGCCTTCGAGGCGTCAACGGCCTTTGAAAGTCCTCTGCCGGACATATGCCTCTCTGTAGAACAGAGACTTCATCTTTGAGTAAATAAATTAGTTAAAACATTTATAATATACTAACATATACTTGTGGAGGGACGGCTGTCATGTCCCTCCAGCACAAAGGGAGGATCTTCCGAACAGGCGAGGTGATCATGCCTGGCCCAACGGTTGATGTTGAGATGTTATATATGCTAATCGGCGCGAGAACTTCTATAACGCGATGCAGGATTAGTAGTTACTGCGTCTAGTTCATTACTCCGTAATTTGGTATATATCCGGTAGACGGCGCTGTAGTATGTTTTTTTTGTCGTATGTGGAATCATCTTAAAATCGGCTGTTTCTTTCAACTTGTCTTCATTAATTGAGCAAGTTAACATAGCTCACATTATCATTCAGAGTCATTGTCTAGTAAGTGTGGTAACGGAGATATACATCTCCGAAATGGACATTTGGTATAGTTTGACTTTCAGGTTTATTGACTATTAATATCAAAATCACTATAGAGAGTCAAGTGTAGAATTTTGGCCGATTGTACTTTGTTAATTTTATCAAAAGAGGATATGTTTGATTCTGAGGACCTGATCAATCACGAGTATTTTGATTACAATCTTTCTTTCTGTCATTGTTCATTAAATGGTTATCAAGAGAAAAACAAATATATACAAAACTTAAAAGTCTTTATTTATAAAAGTATATACCTACATTTCAGACGTTATTATTAGAATTCAATTTAGGCTAGACGAATACTTCCAGTTCTGTTTAGAATAGGATGGTCAATGAATGTCAGAGTGAGTGAATCAGCCGGCTTGAAAAATTCTAATATTTGAATATGATTTTCTTCTTGTCCTGATTTTAGCCACACTCCAGGTACGTACAGAGTCACTTGAGGTCCTACACTCGGCCAATATCTTCCCAAGTTTTTACCGTTTACCCAAATGAAGCCCTGTAGAAAATAATTTCAGTTTAATGCTTATCAAGAAAGGACGACTGAAACGCTGTTTAATTTTAGATTTTATCTACACCCATGCTATAAATCCTCTATAAAAGTTTCTAAAACAGTTAGCTTATTGCCAACATTAAAACATCCTGTGTCATAGTATCCATAATATCATCCAAACCCGTTATCCCACCAAAAACATTTTCATGTGTCTGAAGAAATGTGTTATGGGAATATTTAGTTTCTGAAATAACGAAACAGCCAAGCCATACATCTTTACTAAGATGTAGAGTTTGTTAAGTTAGGGTTGGTAGAGTTAGGGCGTGTAGATTCAGAAGCTTGGCTCTACATGAGATTTGATATCTTTTTCACAGGGTTAGCCATATGCAGTCGTCTTGGCAACATTTTATATAAAAATGTTTTTGGTAGGATTTTATTTCTTTTTGTAAGTTGCAGTATTTTTATTGTTTTATTTTTTGGGGTGTATTTCTTGTACATCTTTCTTCTTCTTTCGAAAAAGTCCGTATACCAAAAATAAAACCTCTAGCATAAAAATTAGTGAAAGTCTCATACAAACTTCCACCCACCAATTTTGGGGGTTGGGGGGCAAAAGTAATAGGTTTATGAACTTTTTTGTTGTTTGTATACTTAACTTAGTTTACATACCAAATTTCAGCATTCTAGCACTTCAGGAAGTACCCTAACAGTTTTGATAATCATCAGTGTGTCAGTGACGATATCGGTGTTTTTTAGGTATCAATAAAATCTAAAGTATCAGAGCTATGCAAATTAAAACTTTGTATGTTTAATGAGTCTATTATTGACATCATATCCTGAGAATTTGAAATATCTGGTATATCGGAAACCAAAGTTATGAGGGTTAAAAAAAACGACAAAACACTTCGAGAAAAGGTAGGTAGTGCCCCTGCGCTTCGCTTGGCTCGTCTTGGCGGGGCACGGTCAATGCTACTAATTTTTCAATAAAAGAACATTGTCAGGCATGCGCTTTTCACTACCACAGCACCATATTTGAAAAAAGAACTGTTATTAGAATTCACGTCGTATCCCGCCATTTTTGTTTGCCATTTAGCTAGCAGTTTCAGATTTTTTTTATAGAGGATCCATATCATGGGTGTAGATAAAGCATTATAAGCAACCGTACATAATTACTATAATTGGGTATTAAAACACTCATGTGATACTATTATCACAGTCGGCTTCGCCTCGTGTGATAAACCCACATTCGTGTTTTAATACCCCTTGTTATACAACAGTTGCATAAATAACTATTATACTAAAATTTTATGTTTTATTAGTAAATGTAGGTTAATATAAGCTTCGTCTAAGTCAATCGTCTGGAAATAGGGACATTTATAGGGAGTATTTCCTTAAAATGGATAAAATTAAGTAAATCAATGTCGATAGCTGTGTTTTAAATAAAAATAAATTAACAAAACCAATTAAAATCGACAAAATATAAAAACTAACAAGGATCTTCAGTAGCGTGGAGAGGAGGAAGTGGACTAAGGAGATGGACCCTGGTCGAAATGAGACGGTGGTCTACTAATAATAACATTCAATATGTCGTGTCCGTACCTTGCCCCAGCCAGTCGTGTCGATGAATGTATCCAGCGGTGTACTACCTGATGGGATTGAAAACCGTCCCTCAAAAATAGAAGGATATGTGGGCACTGAAGCTTGGCTAACTTTAGCTAAGTCAAAAACTTCCAGGGGATAACCAGTTACTGTCCAAGTGCCGTTTAAGAAATCACCGTTGTATTTTACTGGACTCAATATACCCTGTAATATAAGTTATATGATTAGTAATGTGTTCTTTCCTTCACCCTAATGATTTTACCCTAATGTATATCTTCTTTGTCCTGTCTGAACCCAAGGAGCGTTACGAGCGAGCTTGTCTGTTTGGCTGAAGTTATAAGGTGTAACTTTGGCTACTTTTATTTTAGAAAAAAAATGAAAAACGCGAAAATAAAAATAGCCGCAGCAATAAAAAGCATCATAATAATCACCATATTTGGAGCGTAGCTGGAATTTCATATGACACGTGACATTTCATTTAATGTCACTAATAATCTCTTATGCCTTATATACATCCTTGATACATCCTTAATGCCAAAAACAATCTCTTCTAGGCAACCTTAGGATGGATCAAAATGTATCGTAGAGACAGTGGTACTTGATGGTGCAATGAGTTTAAAACCTTCATTAAACTAAGATGTACACTTACCTTGAAGTCATGCAATTGATATCCATAATTGATTCGCCCTTGATTTTCAACAAGTAAAGATAATACTGAACCAGCTTTCGAAATAATCGGTAAACTATAGATCTTACGCATCCTACTGATGTTACCCTGGTACACCTGAAGGAGATAATTTAGGCTATTAGAGAAAAGGAATGTAGATTGAGAAAGCGTAGTAGTACCTACCTAGTACCATAATTATTATAAATATATTTAATGACGGTTGGTCTTTTCTGACTCTTCAAAGAAATACATATTAAATGTATTTTTAAAATAATTAATTAATGAAACGAGCACTTAGGTCACCTGATTGTAGCTAGTGCATTTCTTGCTAATACAGTAGTTGAAACGATTAGATATCATTGTATAATAAACTAGCCGACCCACGCAACCTCGTTTGCGTCTCCTATTGCCCATAGCGTGATAATTTTCCCCCGTTTTTGAAACATTTTTCATTGGTGCTCCGCTCCTATTGGTCGTAGCTTGATGATATATAGCCAGAGATTCCTGGTTCCTGAGATTAGCGCGTTCAAGCAAACAAACAAACAAACTCTTCAGCTTTATATAATAGTATAGATTAGACTTCAATCAAATAGTTTGTAAAATCAAAATATACGTACGCCATCTACGAATACTAATACCAAGTCCCGTGGTTTGGGTATTTCTAGTAATCCAGATGCATCAGTTAATGTAGTCTCATATAACATTAGTCCTCCTTTCTGACGCAACTGCTCGAACGTAGGTAGTTCAGGACCTGATACGTCGCCATATTTCTTGCCTAACGAGGCGCGACCTTCCGCACTCAAAAGACTGACTTTAAAGGAAACATTGACAGATCCGTAATCTCCTTTCGGACTTGGCTCTATCGGACTGAGGCTCTCATCTACTAAGTTGTACTGAAAATTAAAAAACACAATGTTTATTTATTTCTATTCACTTTCAAGTTCAACAAGTTATTTTATAAATAATAAAACTAACGTAATTTTAATAACATGAAATGATTAAGAATACAGAGCGTCACCACCCCTTATTTCCCGACTGAGGGAGCAAGATAAGCAGAACAACAGGACTGCAATGAGAAGGTAAACTCAACACAGACCCTTTATCCGTCTGGCCAGCGTAGTATAGTAAGTAGGCCAAAGGAGAGGCTATGTCGACGAACGGACATTAGAGGCTGTTACTGTGGTGTGATAATTGGATTATAGACTCAGTAGCATTGTATGTATTGTTGCAAATCACATTCAAGCTAGCCTGTATTCCTTAGTCTGAAACAACTGACGAGTTGTATTTGGAAGCATTTTAATTCATTATGATTGTAAGATATTTTTATTTTATTTTATTGATTTTAAAACTTCATGCACACACATAATACATGTACACATCGGCGGGCTTAATGCCCAAGGCATTCTCTACCAGCCAACCTTTGGATGACATAGAAATTTTGTAAGGTAGGTGTGATTTATTTTTATTTATTACACATCATTCACTTTAGGTACATAGGCGGACACAGATATCAATCTATTTCCATTAAAAGTCATGCTCAATGATCTGATACCACCTTTTAATGAAAAAAACTTATGTACTTGAAACATGTTTTGTGTAATTCTGAAATATTTGACAGGCTTTTAATGTAGATTCATACTAATATTATGAATTCGAAAGCAACTCTGTCTATCCGTTACGGGTTTGCGGCTAAACCATTTCACCGATTTCAATGACATTTTGCATAGAAATTCTTGGGCATAGGCTAGATTAAGCTCTTTACCGCGATATCCAATATATACGCAGGCGGAATAGCGAGCAAAAGCTAGTAAACTATAAGTAAAAATGTCAAGTGATATATAAAGAAATACCTTCTTCAATTTATCACGTATCATGAAATATTTAGGTGTGGGGTCCCCGGCTTCGGTCAGTGGCGAATCGTAGTCATAGGATGTAAGATCCGGCAAATAAGTACCATCGTAGTTTGCCCCTGTAAATATACCATTTATAGTTCAGATTAGATTAAATGACTTTAAAGACACTTTTTGGTTTAATATATAACACAAAGTATGGTATGCATAAAAATATATCTGGACGTTATGTCGTACTTTTTGGTTGTTCTAAGCTTTTGTTGGCTCAAATACCTATAATTAATTTTGGTAAAATATGTGAGAATATGTGCATGTAGCAAGCAATATTCCTTATCAACTAGAATTAATCTATATTTATAAAAGAACAAGTCCTGACTGATTCATCATCGCCGAGCGTAAATTATTAAAGCTAGGGTTACTACATTTTGTGTCTAGGTTCGTTTTATTGAGTAGGTAGACACCCACCAAGGAAGGATTTTTGGAATTTCCATACCCAAGGGGGTGAAAGTTTGTACGGAAGTCCGCCATTTCTTAAGTTAGAAACATGAAACTTTATTTTTGGGCTACTGATTAAAAATGAGTAGATATGTATTTGAGCGTTTCTCGATATTCTACCTCTAAGGGGGTGAAATAGGGGTTCAAAGTTTTTACGGAAGACCGTCATTTTTTGATGTGCTATTGGTAATGGGCTATTGATTAAAAATAAATATGTTTTAAAACTTGAATACATTACATACATACTTACACAGTTTTTAATTAAATACATTATAATCAACTTCCACGCGAGCAAAGCCGCGGACAACATCTAGTATCAAGGTATAATTTATACTGCTTTTATTTTGCATATTTGTTAAATAGAATAGATTGATAAACTATAGTTTTATAAAACTAAAAAAAAACTTTTGTAAAACGGGAAATTATTTTCATATAAATTAAAAAAACTAGTGTTGAAAAAAGCGTGGGGTGCTAGACAATTGTTGTAAATATTTTATTGACAGATTGAAGTAAACTTAAAGCCATCACATTATAAAATACTATATCTTAAGAAGCAACCCATACATGCATAAAATAAAATATCATACCTGAAGTATACCCAAAATTGGAGCCTCCAAAGAACATATAGAAATTGACACTGGCGCCGTAGTCAAGCATTGTTTCCAGAGTGCGTACGAGGATATCTGCACTGGTGGTTTGGAACTGTTCACCCCAGTGCGTCAGCCATCCTGTGTAGTACTCCGAGTTCATCAACGGACCACGATTAATGAACCTGCGCAGCGTGTCGAACGCGTTCTTTACATCTAGGAATGAAAGAACCCAATTTTGGTACAATACTATCACATAG
Organism: Diaphora mendica; assembly: GCA_949125395.1. NCBI lineage: Eukaryota > Metazoa > Arthropoda > Insecta > Lepidoptera > Erebidae > Diaphora > Diaphora mendica. The sequence goes on from OX421318.1 coordinate 16,186,065, forward strand.
GTATATGACAACTTTCATGTACATAGTCATGGTCGAAATTCGCCTGAAGAATCACGTTTTATAATTTAGGAAAACAATATACATCAACAATATACATCTTTACATCTAGGAATGAAAGAAGCCAATTTAGGTACAATACTATCACATATATGACAACTTTCATGTACATGTAGTCATGGTCGAAATTCGCCTGAAGAATCACGTTTTATAATTTAGGAAAACAATATAGTGATTACTCGTAGTCAGAACAACAGAATGAGCACCAATGAATAATGTATTTGGTCTTGGTAAAACTTATCGACGGTTTCGCACTAAGCTCGAGGCTCGTGACGCGGCAACCGTCGATAAGTTCAAACCTGTAATTTGTTCATGCACAAGTAAATAAATGAAGTAAATAAATATAGGTAAGTTTTAAAAGGCACAGGTATAGACATCGTAAGATATAATTAAAGGTAATATTAACAAATATCTTTAAAATGTTATGTATAGAAAGTCTTGTTAGTTACACTATTTATAACTCAAGAACAGCTCAACCGATTTGGCTGAAAATTGGCTGGGAGGTAGCTTTAAACCAGGAGACTGACATAGGATACTTTTTTTTCACTTTTCCCCGCGGCGTTAACAGCAGTTGTTGTTGTACCGCGACTAACACCGCGGGGCTCAGCTAGTTTAATTTAAAATAAACGCGAACATTACAAACCTAAATGAGACGGACGTAAAGAGTATCCAGATTCAGAGTAACAATTTGTAGATCTCACAGGGTTGTCCCCTTATGGGGTTTAAACCCGCGCCGTTATAACACTCCGCGCAGTAGAAAACGGTTTAAACAACCACGCCATCATATACAGTTATCATCTTCTTAGCCTTTATTATTTCCAAGTTTTGTGGTCGGCCATTAGTTCAAACGGTTTAACCTGCATATCAGTTTTTCCACGGAGCGACTGGCATCGGACCTCCGTAACCCTGAAGGTGAACTGAATTCGGAAGTTGAACTAGTTGTCAGTTTGAGGGCACTGACTTCCCAATAAAGATTGTCATAGGTGTTCATGACAACCAGGACCAACGGCTTTACGAGGAACGGGCAGGAAACACCGCCATATTATATACATACTCCGGGCTGCTGTTAAGAATTTCTTGTAAGAAAAACCCAACAGCAGTCTGACCCGGGAATCGATCCCGAGACCTCTTGATCAGCAGTCGCTTACGCTAGCCGCAAGACCAACAAGGCAGTTGCCATCATATACAGTGAAACGTGAAAAATAGGCACACATCGATCAAGCTCCAATAAGCCCTCCTGACTAATATAATGGAAGCTGATAAACCTGGGACCACCACTCTTGGATTCTGCTTATGCGTTCCATCAGGCATTAGAGTCATTTTGGCAGCGCCAAACATTAAAAAAAAAACAGTGTTCATCGATTATACGAAAATATTGCAAAACAGAACCTTTTCGTAAAATATAAGCTATACGATGATAACGTGCGTCAATTTGGCATAAAAAGAAATTTAGTGTGTATATGGGTACTATAATAGCTTGTCTTTTCTCGAGAACTATTCAAATATTCATTTTAATAACTCACTTGTGCCGGCATTGAAGTCTATAGTAGTAAGAGTATTAGGGATAGCTCCCGCTGTGAACATACTCCGCGGAGCACCGTCTGTGGTAAAAAGAATTGCTTTATCGCCAACATGTTCTCGGAACATGTCACGGACTTGTATTTTGTAAGTCATGTCGTTGCTGTAACTGCCATACTCATTCTCTACCTAAAAATAAAAAAAAACAATTATTCCTAATATGTAACTCGATTCATAAATTCTTGATAAATCTTTAATGCAAAGTGTTCATAATTCCCTGTATCAGGTCATGTCGACAACTCAACATCAGAGCGAACCAAACTAGGATTCTAATATGTAACTAACTACGTACTTAGTAATTCTCACCACATGCCCGACAGTAAACCAGGATCAACAGCAGTGACCCTTGAACACACCGACTTATGACACTCGGGAAGTCCAGGAACTATATTAACTATTTAAACTATTTTCGTGAATTATTTATTGTAATATATTTAAGAATAAAAGAGATAAATAAGAAGAAGAAAGATTAAGATTTCCCTTCATCATGAACGTAATTCCTAAGTTAAATGAAGTACCAACTTAAATTAATCTAAAAAGTCAAACAACTTGGTTTAGAGTTCTCAATTATTTTTAAATTTATTATAAGTATAAATTTAGATATATATCATTAAAAAGATCCTATGTAAGTATACATAAAGGTCAATTTAAAATGATTACCTGAACTAATATGATGGGTCCGCCGTTGCCGTACAAAAGCGGTGATACTTGTGAGAATAGTTTATTAATCCAAATCTTAGCTTCGTCTTGGTAATCTGAAAAACATAATCAAAAGAAGTTAGTTACTTAAGATGGCTAATACCTTCCTAAAAATTAAAATAGGTACATATCTGTTAACATACTTTTATCTGTTGTTCTCAGTCTTATGTTTGGGTATTTACCAAGCAACCAATATGGGAATCCACCCTAAAAATAAATTATAATTTTAGTTCATCTCTTTCTTGTACCTTGTATATTTGGTTATTCGTAATTAGCGTTTGTTAATATAGGTACTCTATTTTTAAGATGAATTTGATAAAGAATTACGATCATAAGTACCAGGTCTCTTTCAGCGCAGATGTAGGGCCCGACCCGCAATATCACGTGTAGACCCTCTTCGGCAGCCGTTTCAATATACTTAACAATATCATGATCACCTTCGAATGTATATTGTCTCTCCTCAGGCTCATGATAACTCCACTCAACATACCTATTAACAGAAACATTATTCTTGTTATAACTTTCCTTCTTAGTTAGAGTTAGTAACCAACTTGAATTTAATTTTGGCAGTGAACTTCAATTTAATTCTGACTGTCGTATAAGAAGTAATACTTTGTGTAATGGAGCCAAGAGGCGGCTACAGGCTAGTAGAACTCTTCAGTGGTTACTAATCAACTATTCAAGTGTAAACCCATATGATTGAAATGACGAGTTCTGCAGATTGAGCTTTGTTAACGATGCGACGGTCTCAAGATAAAGCCGAGTTCGTTCAACAACCGTTAATTCTGTTCGCAACTAAAGCTGTTTTTCTTGTTTATGTGAGTTGTTGCTATTGTCCTAAAATAGGCGTCTTAACATAACAGCTGTAGCTAAAATACCTAAATTCGCGAAAAATCTAGTGCTGTTATCACGCATCCGTTTTCTCTCCTAGCGAAGATCCAAAACACCGCGGGCACTTTTAGGCATGCGACGTCAATTCTAATTCAATATTTTCTCCGTCATATTCGTCTTTTATTTGTAGTATTTAATGGCTAGAAGAAAATACACACATCAAAAGTGTCTAGGGATCAAGCATTTTTATGCGGATTTCTTGAGATTGAGATGTAATAAATTGAATGCTTGCTTTGTAATAAATTTATGATTTTATAAATTTATATGGATCCTTTTTGGTGTATTTCATAATTTGAATCAGGAACTGTCAATCAAATTCGAGTAAAAGATGAAAATCAGCTGTCAATATTTTCCCTATAAAAACATACAACGCATTGAAGACATTATTAGTGCTACTGTTTCCCTACTACTGATTAAAACCAACGTTATTATGGAGCGGCGACGTCATTTAAGCAGGGAAGAAATGCTCAGAGCCGTGGGAATGATAGAAGCTGGTTCCCGGCAACGTACTGTGGCTTTAGCTCTGAATACAAGTCAGAGTGTTATCAGTCGACTTTGGACACGTTACCGAAGCACTGGTACCGTGGCTGAGCGCCATGGAGGACGGTATCGCTGCACCACACGGAGACAAGACCGATACATTCAAATCTTAACTCGAAGAGCTCCAACAATAACCGCCATGATGTTAGCCGTGAGGCTTCATCACTCTTCAGGGAACTTAATTAGCGACCAAACAGTCAGAAACCGCTTGCATGAAGTGAACCTTCATTCCCGAAGACCGCTACGGGTACCACCTATAGCAATGCACAATCGTAGGATTCGATATCAATGGGCTCTTGAACACAGAAATTGGGCAGAAGAACAATGGCGTTTCGTGTGCTTTTCTGATGAGTCTCGTTTTGGTATGAGACCGGATACAAGACGTATACGACACTGGAGAACCCCTGGACGCCAACAGCGATTAAAATCCTGCCAGGAAGTCCATCCTTATAGTGGTGGAACCATCATGGTATGGGCGGGTATTTGGATCGGCGGAAGAACTGAGTTGATTTGGATCAGAGGCAACCTCAACGCTCAAATTTATGTTGAGACGATTGTATCAGACGTCATCGTTCCTCTACAAGTGCAAATCGGTCCCTTATTTCAGTTAATGCATGATAATGCACGACCGCACACCGCAAGAGTTGTAAGACAGACTCTCGCCGCAGCTAACATCAATGTCCTGCCCTGGCCTGCTCAGTCGCCAGACTTGAACCCGATTGAGCATGCATGGGATATGCTACAGAGAAGAGCTCTGCCGAATATGGAGGGTATCCAGTCGCAAGAAGACCTTTTTTTGTTGTTGCAACGAACATGGGCGGCCATTCCACAGCGTGATTTGGATGAACTCATTTTGAGTATGCCAAACCGATGTTCTTGTGTTGTTAGTGTTCGCGGTAGAAACACGGATTATTAATTGTTTAAGTTACCTAATAAAATTTTAAAGAAAACTGTTATTTCAGTCTTTTTTTCGAACTTTAATGTTAGTGGTTCAAATGTCAAAAATCCCTTTATTAGGAAAATGGCAAATTTCTTTATTAATGCAAAGGTGACTTGGTTTATCGTTACTGTGACAAACGAAAACACTTTATTTGATGAATCCTTAAAGAAAATTTTAATTAATATCAATCAGGAGAAAAGTTATTGCAAAAATATATGTTGATCCCTAGACACTTTTGATGTGTGTATTTGCGTATACTTACGTATCCACCGAATTGAGGCCAGCAGCCTTTAGTTTACGAAGTCTGTCTCTCCAGTAAGCTGCGGGTAATCGGAAATAATGTAAGCACCCAGAGACAATACGCAGTGGTTTTCCATCCAACACGAACTGATCGCCCACGATACTGATATTGTGACTTCCCTCTACGTGTGAACGTTTCTGAAAAATATTAAATGCTATAGTAAGCGATGGAAAGATGATGTAAAGAATGTTAACTTTATATTAACTTTAAAACTGCAGATTTTGTTAATTTTGTAGTTATTTGGATTATAACAGTTACAGTCTTTCGGAAATTAGCGGTTTTTGGTATACATATTTACAATATTTTTATAATTTCCAAGATCGTCATACACCTTTATTTCATGCAAGGCTTAAATATCGTTTCATTTTGACGTTTAAAAAGAGAATTATTTGAACAGTATATTGATGTAAAATCAACCATCTATATTTTATATATCGTCAAGTTTCAGAACATAACCTTTCGGTATTTCAAATATTTTTTAACGTAGTTTCAAAAACCCTTGTTCAGCGTTAGAAGTCTTATAAAGGACGATGGTGAAAACTGATAGCACGCGGAAGCTATTATTTTAAGCATAAGGCCACTAAACCTCATAAACATTTAAACTAAGAAAGGTCAAAACAGTCTGTTTAAAACAACGCAACTTAGGAGTATTTTTGAAATTAGAACTTTAATAACTAGACTTAAAGGTTCATTATCTTAATAATTATAAGCTTTTAATTATAATTAGGGGAATTACTGATATAATCTGTAGGTACCGATTTTGAAACTTTATATTTACTCGTATATGACATGAGATCTTGGAGTAATACGGCGCTTATTTCTCATCTAAGTATATTATAATTAAAAATAAGTGATTATATTTCTAAACTCTAATTTCAAAAAATCTGGATAAATTAATGTAATGTTATTTTTAATGTGCTACTGGTAATCTAAATACGGTGTTTAGGCGAAGGAAAATTGTAAAAGTTGTTCGGGAAATTGGGAATATGGTCAAATTATAAAAATACATGGTTTAAGGCTGACTGTTTGACTGACATAGCTTAGTATTATATAGATCTAGGGAAGGAAAATTATAAAAGTTGTTCCAAAAATTGGGAATATGGTCAAATTATAAAAATACATGGTTTAAGGCTGACTGTTTGACTGGCATGGCTTAGTATTAGATAGATCTACGAACACACCGAGTGAAGTCACTCGGATATTTCAAAGAAAAATTAAAATTACCATGTTAGCGAGATGTTGGTTATGACGAACATGGTATATGTTATGTATAATCCCGAATTATACATAATAGAGAGAGAATCATTTCTTTTTTAAATACCAGCAACCTTAAATGGATAACTCCGCCGTCGGGCATTGACCTGTTACATAAGACGAGCATTGACCTGCTTCCGCGATCGCCAACTGCTTGATGGCTTAAATGGAACGTGATTCAAATGTGAAGAAAGATAAGTAATATGCACCGAATTAATCATGCTGTCCATATGGGACTATGTAACTGCTCCGCGATAAAAACTTTTTAATAATAATAAAATATAATGAGAAAAAAGATCAAAACGCTCGCACCGAAGAGGCTTTAGTTCTACAGATTGCAAGTGGTGGAAGTAAATTCAGTTCAGAAGATTGATTCAGTTATGTGACTAAAACCAGAAAACAACCTGAGTGATTTGTTTGTTTTTGTGTTATCTGATCAATTAGACAGGCAACGACCTGATCACGTGATCGCTTTGTCGACCGATATTGTATGTGATTCTAATAAATAAATATTTCGGACATCTGACACACAACGCCATATATTCCCAAACTAAGCTGAGCTTGTATTTTTGATACTAGACAACTGATTTAAGAACCAACTATACTTTATTTTATAAATACATACATATTATACATAGAAACCATAGAACACCCAAATAGTCTCAGGTATGCCGATTAAATAATATGAACGTTGTTTATTTTCCAAAGACTTTGGTTGCACTATTAATTACTTCCATGGCTTCCACCAGTTATGTACCTACAGTTTCTAACTAAAATGAGTTCATTACTCATATTCTACGTTAGCTCTTTAGTGTGATCAGACATGTGTTTATATTAATAAATATTAAAATAAAAATAGTAATTAGCTGAGTCGTGACCTCGTTTTTCGCCAATAACCGGTAGTAACGGAAAGGGTGTCAAATGCTTAGTACACAATTTTGTGTGAATCGTTTCAAGATAATGTTCTTTAAATAGAGTAAAATACTATAACAAATAATGGACGGCAGTCCATTTGGCAGGAGTAATAGAATCGCCCACACACCACCACCGACGCCTTCATCCGCACCGACGGCTTCACCCGCCCTGATGTCTTCAGATACACCACACCGTAATGTCCAAAGCCCAGTAGACGACCGAATGGAAGCGATCTCAACCCCTGAGATTCATAGCTGGATGGCTCTTATCGAGAAAACCCTTAATGAGGTATGTACTATTGCTTCAGAGAGTAAACTAAACTCGGAACAGAAGCTACGAATAAATACATTGTGCCGAAAAGTGGCAAGCGGTACCTCCCACATGGCCGTAGAATATCAGGCCCTCAAAGCAAAAGCCGTTAGAACTAGTAGAGTTGCCTTAACTCTCCAGGACCAATTTGATCTATCTAAGAACCTTAACGACCTTAAATGTACCATTAATGAATCATACAAACATTCACCCGGAACATCATTCGCCGACATGGTTAAAAAAGGTACTAACAATTTTATACCAAAGACAAATTTCAATTCAGTGGCCATTTATCCCAATGATAAAGGTATCTCAAGCGACGATACCAAGTCATTAGTACAAAAAATTATTTGTCCTGAACAAATGAAGTTGCAAGTGAGTGGGCTGCGAAAAACCAAGAACGGTGGCGTCATAATTAGCACAGATACAAAGGGAGACATAGAAAAACTAAAACAATCAGCCCAGCTTAAGGAATCCGGTCTTATCATTGACGATCAACATAAAAAGAAACCGAGAGTTATTGTTATTGGGGTACCAAATACCATGCAGGAAAAGGAAGTTTTTGAAACATTCTTCATTGGTGCTCCGCTCCTATTGGTCTTAGCGTGATGATATAGCCTATAGCTGTCCTCGATAAATGGACTATCTAACACTGAAAGAATTTTTCAAATTGGACCAGTTCAAAGAAACAAACAAACTCTTCAGCTTTATACACACATCAAAAGTGTCTAGGGATCAAGCATTTTTATGCGGATTTCTTGAGATTGAGATGTGGCTGCCTGCCTCCGCTCCGCTCAGTCGCCAGACTTGAACCCGATTGAGCATGCATAGGATATGCTACAGAGAAGAGCTCTGCCGAATATGGAGGGTATCCAGTCGCAAGAAGACCTTTTTTTGTTGTTGCAACGAACATGGGCGGCCATTGCACAGCGTGATTTGGATGAACTCATTTTGAGTATGCCAAACCGATGTTCTTGTGTTAGTGTTCGCGGTAGAAACACGGATTATTAATTGTTTAAGTTACCTAATAAAATTTTAAAGAAAACTGTTATTTCAGTCTTTTTTTCGAACTTTAATTTCAGTGGTTCAAATGTCAAAAATCCTTTTATTAGGAAAATGGCAAATTTCTTTATTAATGCAAAGGTGACTTGGTTTATCGTTACTGTGACAAACGAAAACACTTTATTTGATGAATCCTTAAAGAAAATTTTAATTAATATCAATCAGGAGAAAAGTTATTGCAAAAATATATGTTGATCCCTAGACACATATGTTGATCCCTAGACACTTTTGATGTCTGTATATTAGTATAGATGTATTTATTATACTCTTCTAAGATCTAATACTCATAATCAACAACACATTTATTTAGATAAATATTAATATGAGGTATTATTTTGATAAAATCTCTTTGGCAAATAACTCAGTATTAGGTACCAACATTAGCGTCTTATACTCGTGATAACTTCTAAACGAAATGTCCGATTGGGATGAAACAAAAAGTATTTTACTTCTACATATATATCCTTGATAACATAATGCTTATTTTGGATAAGAATTAATATTACGATACACATTTAACGCAGTTTCTTTCTTCAGACGATTTAATAATTTATTTGAACACAAAAGCGGTTATTGTAACTAAACCATGATAGTTAGATATATGCTCTCGCGGACTTTTTTGTAGATCTTAATGGGAGCTACAAACCCGTATTACATTATTTTGTTCTATTGTCAATAGTTATTGCAGCGCACGCAAAAATTGGTTTTCGAATTGGATTACGAAATAGCAATTTTCTTACGGATCCCTAATTTTTTTATTATTATTATTGTTTACCTGATCGAAATTATGTCTTACTAGCTGACCCACGCAACGTCGTTTGCGTCTCCTATTGCCCGTAGCGTGATAATTTCCCCCGTTTTTGAAACATTCTTCATTGGTGCTCCGCTCCTATTGGTCTTAGCGTGATGATATAGCCTATAGCTGTCCTCGATAAATGGACTATCTAACACTGAAAGAATTTTTCAAATTGGACCAGTTCAAAGAAACAAACAAACTCTTCAGCTTTATACACACATCAAAAGTGTCTAGGGATCAAGCATTTTTATGCGGATTTCTTGAGATTGAGATGTGGCTGCCTGCCTCCGCTCCGCTCAGTCGCCAGACTTGAACCTGATTGAGCATGCATGGGATATGCTACAGAGAAGAGCTCTGCCGAATATGGAGGGTATCCAGTCGCAAGAAGACCTTTTTTGTTGTTGCAACGAACATGGGCGGCCATTCCACAGCGTGATTTGGATGAACTCATTTTGAGTATGCCAAACCGATGTTCTTGTGTTAGTGTTCGCGGTAGAAACACGGATTATTAATTGTTTAAGTTACCTAATAAAATTTTAAAGAAAACTGTTATTTCAGTCTTTTTTTCGAACTTTAATGTTAGTGGTTCAAATGTCAAAAATCCTTTTATTAGGAAAATGGCAAATTTCTTTATTAATGCAAAGGTGACTTGGTTTATCGTTACTGTGACAAACGAAAACACTTTATTTGATGAATCCTTAAAGAAAATTTTAATTAATATCAATCAGGAGAAAAGTTATTGCAAAAATATATGTTGATCCCTAGACACATATGTTGATCCCTAGACACTTTTGATGTGTGTATATTAGTATAGATGTATTTATTATACTCTTCTAAGATCTAATACTCATAATCAACAACACATTTATTTAGATAAATATTAATATTAGGTATTATTTTGATAAAATCTCTTTGGCAAATAACTCAGTATTAGGTACCAACATTAGCGTCTTACACTCGTGATAACTTCTAAACGAAATGTCCGATTGGGATGAAACAAAAAGTATTTTACTTCTACATATATATCCTTGATAACATAATGCTTATTTTGGATAAGGATTAATATTACGATACACATTTAACGCAGTTTCTTTCTTCAGACGATTTAATAATTTATTTGAACACAAAAGCGGTTATTGTAACTAAACCATGATAGTTAGATATATGCTCTCGCGGACTTTTTTGTAGATCTTAATGGGAGCTACAAACCCGTATTACATTATTTTGTTCTATTGTCAATAGTTATTGCAGCGCACGCAAAAATTGGTTTTCGAATTGGATTACGAAATAGCAATTTTCTTACGGATCCCTATTTTTTTTATTATTATTATTGTTTACCTGATCGAAATTATGTCTTACTAGCTGACCCACGCAACGTCGTTTGCGTCTCCTATTGCCCGTAGCGTGATAATTTCCCCCGTTTTTGAAACATTCTTCATTGGTGCTCCGCTCCTATTGGTCTTAGCGTGACGATATAGCCTATAGCTGTCCTCGATAAATGGACTATCTAACACTGAAAGAATTTTTCAAATTGGACCAGTTCAAAGAAACAAACAAACTCTTCAGCTTTATACACACATCAAAAGTGTCTAGGGATCAAGCATTTTTATGCGGATTTCTTGAGATTGAGATGTGGCTGCCTGCCTCCGCTCCGCTCAGTCGCCAGACTTGAACCTGATTGAGCATGCATGGGATATGCTACAGAGAAGAGCTCTGCCGAATATGGAGGGTATCCAGTCGCAAGAAGACCTTTTTTTGTTGTTGCAACGAACATGGGCGGCCATTCCACAGTGTGATTTGGATGAACTCATTTTGAGTATGCCAAACCGATGTTCTTGTGTTAGTGTTCGCGGTAGAAACACGGATTATTAATTGTTTAAGTTACCTAATAAAATTTTAAAGAAAACTGTTATTTCAGTCTTTTTTTCGAACTTTAATGTTAGTGGTTCAAATGTCAAAAATCCTTTTATTAGGAAAATGGCAAATTTCTTTATTAATGCAAAGGTGACTTGGTTTATCGTTACTGTGACAAACGAAAACACTTTATTTGATGAATCCTTAAAGAAAATTTTAATTAATATCAATCAGGAGAAAAGTTATTGCAAAAATATATGTTGATCCCTAGACACATATGTTGATCCCTAGACACTTTTGATGTGTGTATATTAGTATAGATGTATTTATTATACTCTTCTAAGATCTAATACTCATAATCAACAACACATTTATTTAGATAAATATTAATATTAGGTATTATTTTGATAAAATCTCTTTGGCAAATAACTCAGTATTAGGTACCAACATTAGCGTCTTACACTCGTGATAACTTCTAAACGAAATGTCCGATTGGGATGAAACAAAAAGTATTTTACTTCTACATATATATCCTTGATAACATAATGCTTATTTTGGATAAGGATTAATATTACGATACACATTTAACGCAGTTTCTTTCTTCAGACGATTTAATAATTTATTTGAACACAAAAGCGGTTATTGTAACTAAACCATGATAGTTAGATATATGCTCTCGCGGACTTTTTTGTAGATCTTAATGGGAGCTACAAACCCGTATTACATTATTTTGTTCTATTGTCAATAGTTATTGCAGCGCACGCAAAAATTGGTTTTCGAATTGGATTACGAAATAGCAATTTTCTTACGGATCCCTATTTTTTTTATTATTATTATTGTTTACCTGATCGAAATTATGTCTTACTAGCTGACCCACGCAACGTCGTTTGCGTCTCCTATTGCCCGTAGCGTGATAATTTCCCCCGTTTTTGAAACATTCTTCATTGGTGCTCCGCTCCTATTGGTCTTAGCGTGATGATATAGCCTATAGCTGTCCTCGATAAATGGACTATCTAACACTGAAAGAATTTTTCAAATTGGACCAGTTCAAAGAAACAAACAAACTCTTCAGCTTTATACACACATCAAAAGTGTCTAGGGATCAAGCATTTTTATGCGGATTTCTTGAGATTGAGATGTGGCTGCCTGCCTCCGCTCCGCTCAGTCGCCAGACTTGAACCTGATTGAGCATGCATGGGATATGCTACAGAGAAGAGCTCTGCCGAATATGGAGGGTATCCAGTCGCAAGAAGACCTTTTTTTGTTGTTGCAACGAACATGGGCGGCCATTCCACAGTGTGATTTGGATGAACTCATTTTGAGTATGCCAAACCGATGTTCTTGTGTTAGTGTTCGCGGTAGAAACACGGATTATTAATTGTTTAAGTTACCTAATAAAATTTTAAAGAAAACTGTTATTTCAGTCTTTTTTTCGAACTTTAATGTCAGTGGTTCAAATGTCAAAAATCCTTTTATTAGGAAAATGGCAAATTTCTTTATTAATGCAAAGGTGACTTGGTTTATCGTTACTGTGACAAACGAAAACACTTTATTTGATGAATCCTTAAAGAAAATTTTAATTAATATCAATCAGGAGAAAAGTTATTGCAAAAATATATGTTGATCCCTAGACACATATGTTGATCCCTAGACACTTTTGATGTGTGTATATTAGTATAGATGTATTTATTATACTCTTCTAAGATCTAATACTCATAATCAACAACACATTTATTTAGATAAATATTAATATTAGGTATTATTTTGATAAAATCTCTTTGGCAAATAACTCAGTATTAGGTACCAACATTAGCGTCTTATACTCGTGATAACTTCTAAACGAAATGTCCGATTGGGATGAAACAAAAAGTATTTTACTTCTACATATATATCCTTGATAACATAATGCTTATTTTGGATAAGGATTAATATTACGATACACATTTAACGCAGTTTCTTTCTTCAGACGATTTAATAATTTATTTGAACACAAAAGCGGTTATTGTAACTAAACCATGATAGTTAGATATATGCTCTCGCGGACTTTTTTGTAGATCTTAATGGGAGCTACAAACCCGTATTACATTATTTTGTTCTATTGTCAATAGTTATTGCAGCGCACGCAAAAATTGGTTTTCGAATTGGATTACGAAATAGCAATTTTCTTACGGATCGCTAATTTTTTTAAAAATAAAATATAGCCTATAGCCTTCCTCGATGAATGGACTATCCTACACTGACCATCCAAGAAGGTTTCAAATCGGACCAGTAGTTCCTGAGATTAGCGCGTTCAAACAAACAAACTCTGCAGTTTTATAATATTAGTATAGATATAGATAAAACTATAGTCTGATCGACTAAACTCTATATCACTATTTTCTAGTTCCTTCTTACATGTGAACAATAATGTTGTTAAACACATGGATATGTCTTTGTACATTCTGTCCAACCAAAGGTTGCTTGGAAGAAATTGCTTGTAGCGTTAAGGCAGCAAATTGATATGCTTTCTGTTTATGTAAATCATATTAACTGGTGTACAGTAAAGTTTAACAATTAAATGTACATGTGTGTATTCATTTCTATGCGTTGTACTAAAATCTCAGATCAAATAAAAAAATGTAGATAACGCACGGCCTTGTACTTGTTGAAGCAAAAAAGTAGCGTAGTTCCAAGTAAACACATGCGTTAACGCACTAACTATGCTATAAACTACGCTACTTTTTATCAGTATCGATAATATCGATAATATTATTTGACCATCATCGGTATCACGTGATTTCAAATTTTCGAGCTATTATTCATTTTTATTATTTTCAACCTTTCTACTTATTTTTGCTTAAGTTCAGTAAGGAAATCAATTATTTTCCTTAAAGATAACGTGTTTTTAAATAAAAAATATATCTATATACATAGATAGAGCCGTCTCTTATTTTCGTAAACATTTAAAACTTTTTTAAGTGCTATCTCAACATCGAGATATTACGTACTACGTACTAGAGGAGCCACTCAAAACCAATTATATGTTCCGTTTATATTTGAATTAAAACTAAAAAGCGCTGCAGCGCAGCCAAACAATAATTAGTAGTCTAATCCAACAGTATTAACAAGCAGCGCTCTATCGCATTCGAGCTGTAGTTTCCTCGCGAGCGAAATGTCATAAGCGCCGTGATTTTCATGGCGCTTACGCGTTTTGGCCAACGAACTGTTGCAAAGATTCGCTTTTATAGAGTAAGCGCCAATCAAGAAAGCAGAACGGATAAATAGCTTTATACCTACGAAGCTTTATTAGGAAATTCACTTTGAGTAAATAGTACTTCAATAGCTTTACCAGTTTCAGTTTTTTTGTTGAATTCATCGAGGTATAAAATACAAAAGCCGAATATTCAATTTTTAAATTATACTTTAATGATAATTTAAATATAATTATTGCAAAAAAAATGTTATGGGTTATTTACGAAGCTATTTTTAACAACATATTATTTTTCCTTATCCAATTAAATACGTTAAATACGTTGTGCATTTAACGTCAGTTAATTCTACCTAAATATCACTTCTGTATGTTTTACTCTAAGTACTCTATGTCGAATGAGGCAACAATGGCGTCTTAAAATATTTTGTTCGTATTTAATTTTAAAACAATTATATCTAGTTAATTACTGGTGAAAAGTTATTCCTTTGTTTTTCTCCGTATTCCTTGTATTATTAGTGCAATATCTCAAGACACAAAATGGCATAATTCACGAGTTTTAGAACGTTTTTAAATTTAAACAATCACACGCTTAAGCCACCGCTTCATCAGAGTGTAGCTAGCAAGCGACTGAAGGAAGTGCGGTGCATGCGCCGCAATTGCATGGAACACCGCACTACTGAGTGGCGTCTTCTCTATACATTATATCTCGATGTATCTCAAAAAATTCAAAACATGAAAACATTGTTAGTTTGAAGACTTTAAAAATATGGAAATACCGATAATAAAAATCATGTAGGTACTTTAAGCATTTATTTTTGTTATTATAAACTATTTAATTGTGTTAATACCTACACGTTGTTTTTACCATTTGTAATGCGTTTTTCCCCATTTAATATGTACGTATATTAATTATGTTTTGTCAAAGCAGTTGCAACACCAATTAATTGAAGAGTAATCAATAAATTATCATATTTCAGAGCATTGGCTATATAGGTATTCTGATTATTATTAAAATTATCTCGCCACATGGCGGTAACCTACATATTTTGAGCACATCTGTATTTACATTTAGCATTGCATCAAGAAGCATTAGGTACCTATAGTTGTTATATTTCAAAACGTTTCTTCACGTATTTTGGAATATAGTTTATTATGGCTAATAAGAACAACTCTAGAGGAATGAACACATGAGATACTGAAATCCCATGTTTAAAAGTTTACCCTGTTACATCCTGTAACTCTGATTAGTTTTATTTATAACCTCATACGAGAACAAAGAAATTTATAAATAGGTACATTCGAACCCTTAATGAATATATATCTCACAATCAGTTCATGAAATTAAGATGACATTTCAGATGATAGGTATTAACCTACGGCGACCTGCTAATGATTAACTCAATTTGTTCCATTACGAATAATTTATAAGATCATTTCTGACATCGTGACAAATAACTTACATCTCCACAAATTCATACTAACTACCATTATAAATTTGAAAGTAACTCTGTCGGTCTATCTGTCTGTTTGATACGCTATTACGGACAAACCGCTGAACTGATTTCAATGAAATTTGGCAAGGAGATACCTTGCTACTCTACTACTAAGATAGTACTTAATATTATAATAAACTTCAGTAGGAACGTGATGTAAGTCTGTAAATATTAGGTGACTAGCTACTCCGATAAACTTTGTTCTATCAAAAGTTGTTGGCCTGTTTTATACTAAAGCGCCTTTGCATTGTTTTCATTGACATAAAATGTATGACAGCTAGGGAAAAGTGAAAAAAAAAAGTTTTAAACACTACAGTAGCTTGACTACATAAAACTTGTGATAAATCTAATATAGCCTATATCACCCGGACCATTATTATTATTCCAATGACACCTCCCTCATCAAAATCGGGTTAGTAGTTTAGGTGCTGCGGTCATCCAAACATACATAAAGTACCAAAACTATTAATTTCTCTTCCTTTTGACTTTGCCGTAGGTAAAAAGATCCAAAAGGATTTCAATTTAGTCAAATCAATCGAATTTTCAATTCCTCTCAGCCACAAGCGTCTGTTTACGAGTTTAAAACGAAGTTTAACCTCTGCATTTAAACTTAGACCATTTATCGTTAAGAACATAACAATAATTACTTCAAATATTATACTCCCGAGGGTCATGATAAAGTCCTCCAACCAAGTAATACCAAGGTATATATGATTGAAGCTAACATCAGGATAATGAGATCGAAAAATTGCGTGACAATTGTTAATTGATCCCAAGGATATTCCTAGGCCCTTTGTTTATTTCTTTTGTAATAGTTTACAAGTTACCTTATGAACCGGCTCTGAATATCTCTCGTTGCTTCTATAAGGAACTTGAATTACCGTGGGAATGAAGTCTTGTGACGCCTCCGCCTCTAACGATGGATTATTTACAACAGTCCACAACGAAACTATTACAAAAACTCGCCATTGTAACTCCATCTTTGATCTGAAAACAAAAATATGCAAATAAAACACTGCAATGTTGGGGAATGGGAAAGTTGAATCTTTACGATGATTGAATAAAATGTACTTTAACCACTTTAAGCTATTCGATAAACATTGCAAATAATAATTATTAGGGCTATTGATTAGTTTCATCATACCAATATATTATATATATATCTGACGTATTTGTCTGTATCCAAGACTTGCGAAACCGAAAGCAGTATTTAACTGGGATAGAAAGTCAAAATAGCCTATCTGGAACTTTATCATCAAGTGGTGAAATTCACCCTTAGAATAAAAAGGTTATATCAAAAGTTAAAAAACACTGACTTTAGAATTAAACTTTCATTGACCTCAAAACTCCTTCCTCACTTCAGCCCTATATGTGGCGTATGCGTGTTTAAAACCTATTTGAGTAACCTGTTCTTTATCAGTCCAGTGACCAACTTTAAATATTGTTAGAAGTGTGAGTAGACGTTATTTATTAGTCTTTTACCGTAGTTAAAACTAAGATTGATTCAACATAATATCAGGGGCAGTAGAGCCCCGCTAAGCACACAAAAACAACCAGCACAGCCAGCTAGTCTACAACATTTTCAGGAGCAGTTCAAGACGTATTGACCTCTCTGTACTCGGTTGTATATAAACAACTTATACTTTAAAAGTACCTATCATATCTTTTTTTCGAGTATTTAATATCTTGGCAATTGCAATCTATGTTCATACTATTGTTACGATTTCGCGGCTATACCGTTGCTCCGATTTTAATGGAATTTGGAATCAAGATACTAAACTTACTACTTATACTTACTACATATTATATCAGGATCATCTTGATTCAAGACATAGACATTAGACATAGAGGATATAGGCTACTCTTTACCGTGATAACCTACATAAAAGTGAGCGGAGTCGCGGGAAAAAGCAAGCTGTTCGTTATAAAATCTTTATACTCAACACGTAAATTGTAACCAATATTAACGCACAATTTAAATAAGACTGTTTCAAGTTGAAAATATTCTTAAATAACAACGAAGTCATTATACCTTTTTACAAAAGTAATAAAGATGTATAACATTGATACGGTAACTATAAAATGTTGTTACTAAACGATTAGGTCTTACAAGTTGTGAGACTTGCATTTCTTATTTAATTGTAATTTTTTGTAGGCATTGTATTTATCTGAATTGGTGGAAGGACTTTAGAATCTATACAATCGATTTCGGGGGCGGGGGTAGGGGGAGGGGGTGGGGGAGGGGTGGTAGATAGCCCCCTTTGAAGGGGGGGTTGCGATTCCTCATAGTTTTTTTAATATGAATTTTTGAAAATTTTATAGGTTAGGACGCATTTCGCAATATATACAATAGATTTTGGGGGAGGGGGTGGGGGATACCCCTTACTTGGGGGGTCCTCCTCACCATTTTCACCCGCCGGAAATACTTGGTTCCCTTAGAAAAAATAGAAATTTGTACAAAAATTGTTTGTTTATTCCACTTAATAAACATGTTTTATCGCTGTTATTTATTATATAAATATGTATATAAAAACTTGCTTCAATTATGAGTCGACGGAGCCCCGCTGTGCGGGGCTCCTATTTCTGGGTGGTTTATAAAAAAAATAACCATCTAACCTAAACCAATAAAGTCGGATTGTGCCAACTCGGAGTAATACATTGCTATTAATTACCTAAGAATTATATCCTGTTCTTAAACATTTCCTATAACACATAATGTTATAATTCACAACTCTAACCTAACCTACAAAGTAGACTAACAAAAACATTAGGGTGTTGCTAAATTGTTGTAGTTCTATAATTGAAATTGCGTCGCGTCATTAGTGTTGCGTTTTGGTTCTCCTTTTTTAAGAAAATATGTCCTTTATTAAAAGTGAATATCAAAACGTAATATATAAAAAAATATTCGAAAAGTATTTTTTCGTATATTACGGTGTGTATTACAATAAAAACTAAATTATTTAGCAAAAAATTACACAAAAACTATTTTGAGAGTTTGAAAAAAGTTTAAAACGAATAACGTAAGGAATAACAAAACGCTTAGAAGATGTCAAAATTATTTTCACGTATTTTATTTATAATTTCAAAAATTTATATCTCAAAAACTACGACTTTCCGCAAGTTGAAATTTTAGGAGTAGACTAACAAAAGCAAGAACTATCAAACATAAAATTGTCAACTCTCAAATCGATTGTATAGATTCTAAAGGTTAGCCGAATTGGTTTATAAGCATATCTACTTGTTATAATATAGTTGACCTTGCGATGTTTCGAGTGTCTTCAATTACCTACCACATGATATATATTTTTTGTTTTCAACTTTATTTAATTTTATTAAAAGGTAGACTCGACAATTAATGTGAATAACAAGTTTTATACACATATACATATATAATGACTTGCTCTGACTGGCCGAAACTCACCACTACAAAAGTTACAGAAGCTACAAAGTTTAAACTATGGTAGTTTATGCTTTTTCTCAAACTTTTGTGTTTGTTGAAACAGAAAAAGACGTTTAATTTGTTAACACGCTTTTATTAACTTGACCTACAGTATATACCTATGTATGTAACAAAATCTTTTAACTTCATTTTCACCTACTTCTAGGAGTCTGATTAACTTGAAAATTGGCACAGGGGTCAAGGGCCGATGACAATGCAATAAT
Organism: Diaphora mendica; assembly: GCA_949125395.1. Classification (NCBI taxonomy): domain Eukaryota; kingdom Metazoa; phylum Arthropoda; class Insecta; order Lepidoptera; family Erebidae; genus Diaphora; species Diaphora mendica. The sequence goes on from OX421318.1 coordinate 16,205,607, forward strand.
ATGAAAAAAACTAAAGAAAATAGCTTTTTTTCTAAAAAAAATAGTTTTAAAAAACTAAACAAACACCCTTTTGTAAATATATCAATCTAAAAAGTAGAAAATAAATTATAGTTTAAAAAACTAAAAAACACGCTTTAATAGCAATCGAACTAAAAAGTAGAAAATAATTTTAATGTAAAAAGCGTGGGGTGCTTTCTGAAAATATTTCAATAATGTCGCCCCACGCTTTTTACATTAAAATTGTTTTCTACTTTTTAGTTCGATTGCTATTAAAGCGTGTTTTTTAGTTTTTTAAACTATAATTTATTTTCTACTTTTTTTTATTGTGACTATTTCCTAGACGGGTAGGCCGTAATAATAATTGATTTGATAAATGATCTTCACTCACTACGATCCTCTTATGCTTCGTCCACTTTCAACAATCGCTGTATGCATACATGCTCGTCAGGATCTGATGCTTTTAAAGAGTTTTTTTATGGAATTTTTACGGCATTCTGCACCGGATGATTAGTATCTATCACGTCTCTTTACCTCTTTCTTTCATACTCAATAAGAATACGTGCATAGTAAGTAGATGTATTCTATGAACCGCATTAAGGTTTTCACACAAAAATAAAAAATAAAACAATGGGGGTTTTGGGGGTCCCTATCTCCATACTTAGATCTGAAACTCAAATCTTTTTTTTCATCCAACCCATACGTGTGGGGTATCTATGGATAGATCTTCAAAAAATGATATTGAGGTTTCTAATATTATTTTTTTCTAAACTGAATAGTTTACGTGAGAGACACTTCCAAAGTGGTAAAATGTGTGTCCCCCTGTAACTTCTAAAATAAGAGAATGATAAAACAAAAAAAATATATGATGTACGTTACCATGCAAACTTCCACTGAAAATTGGTTTGAACGAGATCTAGTAAGTAGTTTTTTTTATACGTCATAAATCGTAAACCGCAATTTATCGATCAAAATTACAACGAACCACAAGAACTTTTGTATTATGTTACTTGCTGCTACGGAACCCTTCATGACTCGCACTTGGCCGCTTTTAAAAAAAAAACAATTACATGTTACTATTTTATCTTATAGTATTAGATTACCACCACTATGAACTCTTTTCATAATAATCCCGGAGTCAAGCCTTCGTAAACTTTAAGAACTATTATGAAACTTCACAATTTATGTTTTTGCTGGTCTTATCATTATTTTTTTATCTTTAGTATATGGTTCTAACAATTATGCGATCACGTTTTACCCATTACTTAGTAAAATGCGTAAAACACGATCAATCACTTAAATGATTATGTTATTACAACATTAAATTATCTGAAATTAGAAAAAGATTTTTACAAAGCCAAAAACATTTCCTGATCATACTTTCGTTTGAATATTCGTCTATGGTTTGAATGAAATAAAAAAAATGCGAGAAAGTAACTTTCTATTACTTTAAGAATTAATATCATAACTATTTGAATCGGTACACACGGCTGGTAATCGCAAAAAAGGCAAACGTTTTGGATCACCTTTCATAGAACGTAAGTTGTTGTACTCTCAGTAGCATAAACAGTGGATTAACTTGGATCAAAAAGCAATGGTTTCTAAAAGGAAACTATCATGAAAAAGATATATAATATTTACTTTCTGTAGTGTAGATAACAAAGGAATTAAAAACCCCTCAACCTAAACTGGGTACATAAAAAAGGTAAAACTCTATTATAAGAAGGAGCTAATATTATTATAAGGAGAAAAAGAAAAATGCCGCTATATACGATGTCCTTAAGAACGTTGTATTAAAATCACTTGCAAAAATAGCTGGCGGTTCTTTACTTGTATATGTGCAAATACAAAGAAACTTGTTAACATGATTTACTAACAGAAACTCGTTTGCACAGAATAAAGAATTATAGGCACAGAAATATTCCAATGGTGACGATCACAACCTTTTTTGACCGTCAGAATAAAATATTTAATTATTGTTTTTTTTTTCACCCGCGTTTTATTATTATTCCTAACATATTGTAAGCATGGCAATGGTAAGATGAATATAAATGAAGTGATTCAGTGTAAAATAACAAAACGCATGTTATTTAAGTCATGAAAATAATATAATATTATTCAGTCATTTGATAACCCTAACATTCATTTAGAATTAATCAAATCTGAATCTTGAATTATAGTTCAAAGCATCAAAATTCTGACGATCTATAACGATAACAAAAAATAGAAACAAGATTTTCTAAGAGCAAATAAAATTTTCCATCAAAAATAATTATAACTTGCACTGCGAGATTTATTGTTGATCATTTATCATAGTGGCTTAAAGGCATTACAAATAGAAAATGAGGCTAATAGAACCATGACTGTCTACTTACTAACTTAATTTTAGTTTGTAATAGGTATAACTAACTTGAGCTAGTTTTCAGGGTGCCGTACCCAAAGGGTAAAACGGAAGCCTATTAGTAAGATTCTGCTGTCAGTCTGTCACCAGGCCGTATCTCATGATTATATAAGGTGCAAGACGATGTATTTCTGTTGCCGCTATAGCAACAAATAATGAAAACAACAAACCCTTTCGTACGCGATTCCGCTTCGCACTTGGCCGGTTTTTGTATTTTACATACTAACTACTGAAGAGATAAACATGAATTGTGTATGCTATGGACTCACCATGATATAATAATAAGTAAATAACTTTCAGCCAAAAAAACAAAGGCAGACGCCATTCGTGTCGCAGAGTAGGTACTGAGCATCGACACGAAAATAAGTCAAAAAAATCTCTTTGCAGAATACGTCTGTCATCAGAGAATCAGATTAAGTAAATTCATTAGTTTATTGGTTAAATCAAGACAATCCAACTCTTAGGATTTTTTTATGAGTATGTAGATAGCCAGTAGCATGTTAAATGATCGATAAAATAATTTGGGACATTATTTTATATCACCTGGTTGACTGTGAGAGAATATTCCATGGCATAAAGTCCGCCTTTGTACAACATGTGCATTTAGTTTAAATAAATAAATTTAATTTAGCAATATTATTGCCGTTTACAAATACGGCCATTAAATTTAAGTACCTTCGTTTTGCAAAGTTACTAAAGAATTTATGTCAAATTTAATTAACCATAAACCACATTCAAACAGATAAAGTGCCTCGACGATACTTTGTACCTACAAGTAAAGACATTAAAATCGTACAATTATGGACGTAAAACAAATCCTATAACAAGCACATCAGCATATATGTTATTTTCATCTTTAATTATCATATAATAATAGCTAGTTATTTAAAATATTTATTACTTTATACTAGCACTAGCTGATTCCGCGGTGTTACCCGCGGTCATTGTCGTACCGCGGGTAAAGCCGCGGAGCGAAGTAGTCTAAAAAAATTAGCCTAAGTTACTCCTTGTATCATCAACTACCTAACAGTGAAAGTCCCGTTAAAATCGTTCCAGCTGTTCCAGAGATTAGCCGGAACAAACAGACAGACCGACGGACAGACAGACTAAAATGGTAAAAAATTTATTTTTGGTATAAGTACCATGTGTTTACATACATATAATATGCATTTAGTAAAAAGCGGTTATTTTAATATTACAAACAGACACTCCAATTTTATTTATTTGTATAGATTAGCTGTATAATGTTTTCGTGTCCTGCATTTTCACATGGTTTTAAGGTCACTGCTGCACTTATGGCAGTCATAACTTAAATACTATAGCATGAAATCTTCCACAATGAATACTCTATACAATTCAAATTATTTTAACCTGACTAATCATTTGAGAGATTGACGCTTTTATATAACAAAGAAATAAAAAGTCTTTAGGTTTACTTACATAATTAAGTATAAAGAATTGATAACGCGCTGTAATTAACACAGAAAACAAAAAAAACTCTAATATTTAAAACAGGAGTTTTTTTATTGAAGAGATTTATGTTAGCGCTCGTCAATATGTTTTTTGTAAATCATTACTATTTGAGGCAGATGTCCAGCAGTGGAAGTCCTTCAGTCCTTCTGAGATGATGACGATAAATTATTGTTATACATGTCCCAAGTTCTCAAAATGTTCTAGTAATGGGCTCATTTGTTATATAATAGAGTGCCAAAAGTGCTGATGTAATGAAACAAAATTGATAAGTCTATTTATAATTTGTATAATCGATAACGATAATTCATGACCTCTTAATTAACTCACAATTGACTGTGACCTTAGGCGATCGGATGGAATTTAACATTACTTAAACACCTCGTTTAACTTATACAAAAATAACGGCTCCAACAATTTTCATGAAATTTAGGGGGCAGAAGGTTTCGTGGGCGATAAATCAATGTAGCTAGTATTAATTTTTGGAAAATTTACCAAAATCAAAAATACAGAGCAAAGCTCGGTCATCCAGGTACTAAGTTTATTCACAGCTGAAGAAGTTGTATGTAGTATCACATCGAAACCAACAGTTTATAATACGCTTACTCAAAAACCGTACTTTACAGTAGAGGCATTTGAAGTGAAAAACCATGTCATGATTTAAGAAAAATAAATGTAGGAAATTGTAATGTAATAAATCAACTATTAAGGGTACCAAATTACAAGTCAGTAATTTAATTAATGCAAAAGTTATCACGTTTTTCACTTGTTAGTGTCAACATGCGGTAATCCGGACGTATCTAATAAAATATTAACGATAATAGTCTTAATCTTAACACAGAATACTTATTCAAAATTAAGCAAATAAAAATAGAAGCGTCTGTAGCTAATTACTTTCAACAAAAGAATGCACATTGAAACGTATATGTTTCACCAAAAGACTGATTGCAGTCTGTAGAATGTCTGTAGAAGTAGAATGTTTTCATTAAAATCAATCGCAAAGCTTCAATAACCACGAAAATGCTGCCGAACATGAGCTGCTTCAGTAGACAGACACTGATCTACGATAACCCTATTTCATTATTTGTTGCTGGGGCATTTATAGTGTAAAGCATACACGTTGAAATAAACACAATTTAAATGATTATAATAGAACTCAAATATGAATGGTTGCAAACTCAGAGTTAAATGGAATAATATTTATAACCACCGGTGGGTCTTGAAAAGTTATTTTTGTATTTGGTGTATGCGCCAATTATTAACACGAAGTTCCCATTCTTTGAAGGGTAATAGTTATGGAGCATAAACTGCAGGTAAAAGTCTAGATTTATTTTATAATATTGTATTTCATCATCACCTCAGTCGAAGGATCTGCAGATGAACATTGGCCTTCTCCAAGGCTCTCTACTACAACCGAACAGCGCAAGACCTGTTGTGGAAATACTGTGTGTGCCGACATCCAAATCTTAATATATATAAATCTCGTGTCACAATGTTTGTCCTCAATGGACTCCTAAACCACTTAACCGATTATAATAAAATTTGCACACCATGTGCAGTTCGATCCAAATTGAGAGATAGGATAGTTTAAATCTCAAATTACAGTCGCAATTTTAATTTATTGCTAATTATTGTATATAAATATGGCGGTACGAAGTTCGCCGGGTCAGCTAGTATAGCTATATAGTTAGAAGCTCCAGTGTGAATGCAAAATAAATTGCAGATTTGTTCAAACGTGACTCACACATGGACAAGTTTAGAAAATTCAATGACCTCTGATGGACGTTTTTATATCTTAAAACTTGAATGATTGAGAATAATGATGTTGATGATGAAAAAACTTTAAAGATTTTCTTTTTTTTAATGGGACTAATCTCTCCCACACGTCTACTATTATATCTCCCGTACACCAACACACTGAGTAGTGAGTAATGCCACTCGGGAAGACACAGGAAAACTAACTGTCTCAATACCCACAATAACATTAATAAGGAGTGGTTGAACGAGTTGGGACTTCTATTCTTAGCTAAGAGTAAGCAGAAAAAAAAACAAAAAAAAAATCGAACCTGACTAGTGGTTTAAGTCCGGGTTCCCCGGAACAAATTTAATATTGATATAATTTAACAGACACATTGTCCTACAAATTGCGTGGTACGTTATCCCGGTCCTACGCTCAAAAGTTTTTTTTCTCTGCTAGCGCTGTTAGTTCCCACAATCGAATATTTTTTTTAAGGTGAAAGATGGGCCCTCATCAAAATGAAGCCACTCACGAAAAATTAGCTTGATAGTAATAACTTGTAAAATTTGTTCTGGGGATCCCGGACTATTCTAGAGATAAATGGATATAAGGAAAAATATACTGTTAACTAATTAATTAAATTATTAAAAAAATAGTGTATCTAGATATAATTATTATTTGATTATCCTGTTGTTCTATCATAATTGTACCTACCTTATAAAAGTTTTGAAGTTGACTCAGTAATATTATCAGCACCATGACCTGGTACCCTTTGTATTAAAAGTTGGGTTTTTTCATTGTCCCAGTAGTTAGTGACGTTTATCAATGATATATATTTAGGTACTATTATCACTACTGCCTATTGCTATAGTATTAATATGTAGAAAAAAATAGATACGTTTACTAATGCACATTACCTATCAGCCACGATAAATTAGTTGCCCCAGATGGTAACGTTTAAATTATCATCATCTGTCCTTTTAAAAGTCCACTGCTTTCTTTTCTTTTCTTTTTTTTAAAAAGACAACTCCCGCACTAGGAATAAATCCTGTGTCGCGGGGGACTTTACAAACATACATGAAACGGACACAAAGAACACCCAGACTCAGAACAATAATTTGTGGATCACACAAAGTGTTGTCCTACGTGGGATTTAAACCCACGACACTTGGCGAAGTAGGAAACGGCGTACCGTTAAACCACTTGGCCAAACGTGCAGTCTGCAGTGCAGTGCTGGATATAAATAGGCCCCATGTGAATCAATAGGCCGCCATAGTGTGGGTTACCATGCTGCAAGTGCATTGTCTGCATTCGCAATGAGTACGGCGAACGCTTTCGGATTCTGCTCCTGCTTTCCATCAGGCAGAGTAGTGTCACTTTGGCAGGCCCATATATAAAAAATAAGCCTCTCCTGGGAAAGGTGGTTTAAATTCTTTTATCAAACATCAAATGGTAATCAAATAATGAAGTCATATCTTACTATTGCGAAATCATCTACTTTCAGTATTTGTTTACAAATACAAATAATAAAAAACGTTGAAAATAGTGATGAATATTAAATTTATTTCTCACTTCTCGTAATTCCTTTTAACTACCTATTCAAAAGTGGTATTCAAAATGGGTATATATGGTATATTGATTTAAATAATATAATAACAAACAATTTGCTGACTGCTGAAAATATAACAAAATCTTGTTCTGCAGTCTGTTCAATTTTGTTACCTAATAAAAGTTTTTCCTTGTACATGCCTGTTTATGCTCATTTATTCAAAGCCGGTTGTTTTTAATTGTTTTATATACTCAAAACACAACGATTTTAGAATGGCCAGTTGTAACTTGTTTAATATGATGAATCGATGCGATACAACTGAGGTCGATCTAATAAGTTTGTTTCATGTTCAATGCCCGTTACATCAAAAGTTTTGTAAAATTTTAACATTGCCTACTTTTTCTTAAATATGCTTCTAAATCGTCTGCTAGATCATAATCATATGACTACCTTTCGAGGTTAGCAGGGTAGCAGAATCCGAACACAAACGAACTAAAATAACTAGCTAATAGAACTTGAGAGTTTTTGGATTGTTTGCTTAAATTAATTATTCCTCTTTCTATTCAACGAATCTAAAAGAAAGTGCTAGTAATGAACTCAGTTAGATTCAACATTTAGACCAACCTTCACTCGATATTATCAATCAATCATTCATACAAACATGTTTTTCCTTGCTAGTGTTGCAAGTGATGGCATCAAAGCTTGTCAACATGCAAAATAGACGTTCGTCTAGCTCTCGCTCGTGGCACTTGACTCGTACAACACTCGTTTAAACACTGAACCATGAGTGAACTGGATTGACCCCGAGAAATAACTTTACAATCGCTGGCTTGTGCCTCGGTTAGTAGGTAGGTTAATAGAGCGCGTAAGTACCTGTTAGCGAAATAAGCGCTGGACGTGAGCGATCCCACTGCAAGCCACTACACGACCACTCGCCTCGGCACTCCCTCTTATACTCGCTGTCTAGCTAATTTTTGAACCTGTGACCGCTGGTACGCCGAACTAATTAACGGTATCTGTTGAGACCATTAACAAAATATTACTTACTCATTTTATTGCGATGTTAATCATGCTTTGTTTTATTTGTAAACCGATAAACCTTGGCTTGGTAAGAAATTAGTTAAATAGAATTGTTTATTACTATTAAATTTGTAAAATCGTTAATTTTATTTGAGTAATTTTGTGCACAATTGTTTCAATTTTTACTCTACGGTAACCCTTATTGGATTGTCGTTCACAACAACTTTTGGCAACATTCTTCAACAATTAGGAACATTTGTATTTGCAAGATGATATAAATCATTTTATTTATTAGAATACAAGCAATTACAAAAACTTTTGTTCTATTCTACTATTAATACTTCCAGCAGTTATGAACATTTATGTACTTAAACTTTACGGAGTAGTTGTGCCTCAATGTTAATAATGGTTCAACGATATAGGTGTATAAACTGTATAATATTCAATTTTCTTCTTAGATTTGCATGCTAATACTGTGCTTTATTTTGTGTAAGCCGGTTTAGGTACACATTTACTTAAACCGCCTATAAAAAATAAAGTTTAACGCATAGAAAGGAATAAAACGGCGTAGTGGTTTGAGCGGTTACCTAGCCATTTCCTACTGCGCTGTGTTGTGGATTCGATCCCATGTGGTACAACATTTCGTGTGATCGAGTATTTTTTATTCTGAATCTGGATGTTCTTTGTGTCCCTTTCAAGTAGGTATGTTTGTAAAGTTCTCCACTACACTGGGTAAATTCCAAGTATATGAACGTCTTCTATACGTCTATATCTAAACAAAAAACAAAATTGAAGTTACTGTTTGTAATTAAGTTTTGTCTGTCTCTTTGTTCTGGCTAATCTCTGGGAGGGCTGGAGCGATTGTGACGGGATTTTCACTGGCAGATAGCTGATGTTATAAGGAGTAACTGAGGATACTTGTTTTAGACTGGCTTTGAAGTTACCTGTTTTTGTTATTGTAAAGATACAACAGCAACATGTACAAGCGAAATGTATTACATAATTTTATATACTAATATTATAACGAAGTAAAATTTGTGGGATTGTGAGGTTATGAGGGTAAATTCTCGATCTGATAAATTTATTTTTCAAATTCTTTTACCAATGGAAAGCCACATTATTTGTGAGAACGATAGGCTATATATTAACCCCAAAAAAGTATGGAATTTCGTCATGTCTGTCAAGACCTTTATTCTCAGGAACACGTGGAGGTATCAAGCTGAATTCATATCAAATACTCAGGTCTACTGTCCCTCGGAGCTGCGAAAAAATCAAATTTCTAGACCAACGCAATCAAAAGATACAGTCGTTTATGCTGCAAATTTTCGACACTCGCAAGGGAATTAAAACCTACAGGGTACTTCCAGTGAACTCAGAATCTTTAAAATTTGGTACGAAGCATCCGACTTGCACTTGGCCGGCTTTTTAAAGTTAGAAATACGAAGAAATAGTCACGCGAGCGATGAGCAGCTATGCATAATATAACCTTTTGTACTGTATATCTAATATATAAATTAAAAAATAACAACCTACGTACCTACCTTCCTTTATTCCGAAACTCGTTTATTAAACATCGATCAGACTATACATTTTAAGGATATATTAAAATAATATATTTTAATAATGATTTAGTGAACGGAATATAACAGCGTATTTTGACATTTAACTTACAAAACCTCGATGAGTTTGGTGAAAGTAAATTAAACACAAGAAACGAACAATAATAAATATGAGCCAAGATTATCCTGGAACTTATCCTAGGAGAGAATTCTGTATTTTGGTTACTTTATGCTTTAGAAAGCCCACAAATTCTTATCTTGATTACCTTCATTTATAGGTAGCTAAAAGTAACAAACAATCACAAATACATCATAATATATTGAGTATCGACCAATCACCGTTCTCTGCTGAACGAAGGTCTCCCTCAACAAACGCCAACCATCCCGGTCTTATAAATTGTAATAGTCTGGATTCACCATCTCTTATTTTTCCAGTCCAGTGATGGTATATATTCGTGGAATTTTAATGAAACCTACTCAAAGCAATCCAATATTAATTAAATAGATTCGGCCAGCTTCTAGCTTTATCTTCTAGCTTTACCTTACGTTAACCGAAGAAATAAAATTTTCCCCGTTAACGACACATATTAAATTGATACTCGACTCCTATACTCTATACAGCCTATAGAGTTCCTCGATAGATAGTATCTCATTGAGACGTTAAATTTTACACTAATTTCGTACTTTATTTCGATGGTAAATCGAATACGACAAGTATATGATTCTGTTTCGGCAATTTTTTAAATGTTAGGTTAGAACGTTTTCGATAAAATCATCAACAAACAACAAGTACTAAAGTAAACTACTAAAGTAAACGTGAAGGGGAACAGGAAATACTAAAACAGCACGTCGTACTTAGTAATTTGATAAAAGTCAACTAAAATTCGTGTCACTCTAATTTATGCTTCAATTGCTAATATTACTGAAAAAATAGCTTTCAAAGCATTTCGATGAAAAGAAATAGAGATTGTTTAAGGAATCTTTTTATATGTAACCAGTTAACCCGCACAACTTCATCTGTAACTCCCATAAAATTATGCTTCTGTTGGACGTAGCGTGATGTTAGCCTATAGCTTTCTTCGACAAATAGGTAGTCTAACAAAATTGAACTAGCGAAATCAGGTAAGCAGCTCACGCGTAATGCCACGGCTTTGGTCACGACCAAGGGCAATAGGGATTTATTTATATATAAGTACTTACCTACAGATGTTTGCTTAAATTTAAAAAAAAATACAAAAACAAAACACTCTCGGAAAATATTCAGCCTAAACTCCTAGGACGAAATCTCACTGAAAACAAGCGTAGAAGGGAAGTTGGACATAGCACATGTTGAGTGTCCTCAAAGTTCTAGTACAGTACTCGCAGACCTAGGTATACCACTATTATCAGGTGAAAGAAGAGCGATGTGTCACCGAGGCAAGTCCTTTAGTAAGTTCCTGGTGAAACCGTGAAAATAGGAGTGTAATTATATATTTTTTATGGACTAGGTGATTGGACACCAATGTAACCACACTCTTAACTCATCACCGCTTTCGACTAATGATTTTCAAATTTCAACTGTAAATGACATTGATTGTCTATTGGTGAGAGTTAAGCGAATACTAATTTATTATGTTTGAAAAGGATGCCGACATTCTCTTTATTGGAACTTATAATCAAATTTTCGTTTTAAATGAAGTTCGATTAACTGCATATCAAAGTAAAAAGGTCACTAGGTAACAGTCCTGAAGAGGTTTAAAAAAATTAAAAAGTAAATAGGAAATGTGATATTGAAACGAAAAACCTTTACTACGAATGATACAGCAATACAAAAGTGCAAGTTTTTTGTTGAGTAAGCAAAGAACTCTTAAATCATCAACTACAAAACTTTATTAGACTGTTTGTCTTGTCGTATACTTATTAATTCTCACTAAAATGACTTCTAGAAATGACAATCTCCTTGGCTGTGGATTTCATAGTTTAAATTAAATTGTTATTTTACAGGGTAACAGAAAATGCACTAGGTGAGTTAGCCCTGGCAGTTGCTCTTGGCTTTGCAAGAAGTGATTTAAAAATTACATCATAATAATTTTCTTCCATCCTTTGAGCGTCTCGGGGTCAATAGCTAACCATGAAGTTAATATTAGGTATGTAGAGTTTTTTTAATTTATTTTAAACACGAAAACCAGTGTATAAGCACTAGTTTTTAAAAATACTAGTATCAATACTTTTACTTTTTTGTTCAAACGTCAGAGTCAAATTCAAAAGCACTTCTGAAAGTTTTTTACAAATGCTTTTATAGTCGAGTCATCTTTGTTAACAATATATTTTTCAAGATAAGCATTAATAATAAACTCGCAAAAACTATAGTTGAAAATATTCAAACCTGAATATTTTCAACTTTAGTTTTTTCAACTATAGTGTTGAAATAAGTTCAACGCATTCAAACCTGATTCAATATCAGGTTTGAATGCGTTGAACTCAAAATAAGAGTGTGTGCGGTGAGTCCATTAAGAATACGAAGTGTCACCAGCCCTATTCATTACAAAGGTGTCGTAACAACCGACTAAAGAACAAACTACAATAATAACAGTAGGTGCAAAAGAGAAGTAAAACTTGATTTGAGAAGGGAGTACACTCTTGACGATGAGTAAATCAACCTTAATTGGTCCTGAGATACTTATCATTACTGTCACCTTGTCTGCACGATGACGTACAACGAATAATGGAATGACTATCAAAATGGAACAAAAATAGTCAGTACCAGCGTAGTCACTAGAAATTTTCTTTAGTCACGACCACTACAAAATTTGAGCTCAAATATCAGATTAAGAGAAGTCACATTTTTTTTATGGAATAGGCGGGCAAACGAGCAGACGTATCGCCTGATGGTAAGCGATTACCGCCGCCCATGGACACCTGCAACACCAGAAGCGTCACAAGTGCGTTGCCGGCCTTTTGGGAATGGGAGGGGGGGGGTATGGGGAAGGGGATTGAGGTATGGGCCTCCGGTATCCTTACTCACTCGGTGAAATATAGCGCAAGCACTATTTCACACCAGTTTCCTTGAGGCCGTGGTATCACTCCGGTCGAGCCGGCCCATTCATGCCGAAGCGTGGCTCTCCCACGGTATCACATAAAGTTTGAAATAAAATAATAAAAACATCTCCAGTCTTTATTATATAGCTGACCGACGCAGAAACTTTGAACAAGCCATTTCATTTCGTATCACCTATATTTTCATTCTTTACATGCCAGTTTTATCACAAATGAAATATATAATATAGATTTAAAATATATAAAATATAAATTTATAAAAATGAATCGCCGAAATGTATGTACGCGCATAACTTCCGATCGGCTGCACCAAATTAAATAATTCTTTATTTTATGTGTTCCTTTATGTTTGGGGCAATGTTTGTGTTCAAGAAAAAATAAAAGATAACGGGAAAAGTTTTTTTTTGTGCACGACTGTACACTGCCTGTGGGAAGCTGAGACACATAAATATGTAAATATGGCGGTACGAAGTTTGCCGGGTCAGCTAGTTTAATATAAAAAGTCTCACCTAAGAAACTTTACCAAGACCAGTACAGATTTAGATGTTACCGTATCTCAGTAAGATAAACTGGATAAAAAAGCCGGTCAAGTGTACCTGTTTAAACAAGTGAAAACTCCATATAAGTAAACTTTTATTATAAAATATATATTTATGTACAATATATTTTTATGCAAGGGGTATGCAACCTTCAGTGTGTAGCCATGGCATCATTATCAGGCAATAGATCTTGTGAACACAAACAAAACACTGTCGATATCTACCTCTTGTATTTCTAGAAAAATACGCCTGATTAGAAAAAAATAGCAATTGTCATGTCTCTGGTCCATTACGATTTAGAGACTTGATTTTTTTTCTATGAACTTGACTTTTCTTAAGACTTAATTTTCGTTCATTATTGATGAAAGAAACAAAATGTTGCCAAAAGTTACATAGCAGTTTTACGAGTGCATATATAATAAATAATATTGGTTTACGATTTGAACGATATTTTCCCAGTTACAGATACACATTTTCATCAAGATTTCATAGTGTTCAGTGTAGCATTTTAGCTTGTTAAAACAACAACCTTTATATTAAGTTGCATTTTTTTCTTCTTCTTCTATAGGTAATTATAGTAATGCTCGTTAGCCCCGAATTAGAAAATTTGGCAAGAAATTGGACTTTTTATAGAATAATACAGCGACGGTTGTGCGTAAAAACCCCCTTTGTTTGGCTTGTTGCAAATTTTTAAGCAATCTATTTGAACCATCATTATTAGATGTAAGAAAGAAAAGGTTTGAGTTTATTTAACAACACAATAACAATCGAATAGGTACATTGTTAGTGCATCTTTCTTCAATGAATAGAGTTAGTATATAATTTCAATACCTACGTCGTTGTAAAAATACTGATTTCCGGTTAAATTAAGATCAGATTGGTATAAAAAGTTAGGTAAATATTCAATATAATGAATGTTGTTTGTTCCTGTTATTTTACGAGACCTATTACCAAACGCATCACCAATAAACACTTTCTAGTAGTATACTATACTCATCATCATCGTCCTAGCGTTGTTCCCGGTTGCTTCCAAAGCTAGCACTTTGGAGCCCGTAGTCCGCTTTCCTACTTTTTCTTCTCCACTTTGCCCGGTCTTCGGCATCCTTGGTAGTGAGACCATTAGCACGCATGCGTGCTAGTGGTATACTATGCTACTTGAATTTAATTAAATTTTATAGTAAATAAATGAAGGATTTTCATAACTTTTTTAATTATTATATAATATATAAAAATTAACGTGCAATCGCACACAGCAATATAGTTTACTAGTTTTTGCTCGCGGTTCCGCCTGCGTTTATGTCGGTTATCGCGGCAAATAGTAGCCTATGTGTTATTCTGATGTATAAGCTATATACCTAACTGTAAAGTTTCATCCAAATCCGTTCAGTAGTTTTTGCGTGAAAGAGTAACAAACATCCATCTATCCATCCATCCATACTCACAAACTTTCACGTTTATAATATTAGTAGGATATATATATACTAAAATCTACCCGATACCTATGAGCACAAGAGGTATTTTTGTTTAAAAAATAAATAAAAGAACCACATCAATGTTAATATCTTATCGTCAACATAATAAATTGTTTTAAAATATATTCTTAAGGAACAAGAAGTAAGCAAACCACCAAGACACATTTAAGCAATTTGAGGGACGATTGCCCAAAGTGAAACAATTCTTCATACTTGATTGTGTTTCCACTAGATTTTGTGTACAAACTCTGAAGAAGTTAAAAAATATTCTAAGATCTGATTGTGATATCTACCTAATTTTTTGTAAATATTAATCAAGATGGTATTATAATTCTAAACAATGGCAACATTCACCGTGGGAGAGCCACGCTTCGGCATGAATGGGCCGGCTCGACCGGAGTGATACCACGGCCTCACAGAAAACCGGTGTGAAATAGTGCTTGCGCTGTGTTTCACCGAGTGAGTGAGGATACCGGAGGCCCATACCCCAACCCCCCCCCTATCTACCTACCCCCATTCCCCAAAGACCGGTAACGCAATTGTAACGACTCTGGTGTTGCGGGTTCCATGGGCGGCGGTAATCGCTTACCATCAGGCGATACGTCTGCTCGTTTGCCGGCCTATTCCATAAAAAAAAACACTGTAAAAAGAAGGAATACTAGAAACAAACCATATACCAACTCGTCTGGCCAGCGTGGTATAGAAGGCCGAAATCTCCTTTCGTACGAGAGGCTTATGTTCAGCAGTAGGCTAATAAAACTGTTGATGATAATATTGTTAAAAATAACTAACCCTGCAAGAGCTATAGTTCCACGCGAATGTGTCACAAATGAGCGTTACACAATTTTTTCGTTGTTTTTCACCGAGTGAGTGAGGTTACCGGACTTATCGGAGTCAAAACCCTTGTCCCTGGCTCTTGTGTTGCAGATATTTGAGCAGCGGTAGTTACTAACTACCAAATGACTATAAAAAAATAGAAATATTCTTACCTCAAGTCAAGAAAGGTCACAGGTCTCTCCCCTTTCCTTTAGATGTCGAAATGGATCGAACATGAGGCCTCTATCGTTTAGTTGTATATTGAGGAGGTCGCCAAATCGAGACAAACCACGACCCTTTGGAAATTTGTAATCTGGTAGACGACTGCATTCAGAATCAGTCAATATATTGCGATGTTTTTCTTCTTTGATGAGATGTCTACCAGCCAAAAAATATCAGCTTATTCTGCCAATTCCAAGTAAGTATTTACCCTTCAATTCTAAATTATTCTAGTCTTTAAGTCGTCCAATACAAACAATGATTCTATGACATTTTTACAATGTCAGGTTTAATTGTTTGCGTTTCATAAAATAACTCGATTGCAAATAACATTTATAGCATGACTTTATTACGCTATATTGTTTTCTCTAATTTCACATCTAATAAAATTCTATTTGAATTCTAAAATGTGTAGATTCATAGTTGAAATACACCGTAGAATAATATTCAGTTGAGATTCAGTTGGTACAGTGATATGATATTCACGCAGGCTGTAGACAACGTGATTTATCCTGATTTATCCACCGAAGTTCTATGGATTTATTTATTAGCTAGTTGACTATCTATTAATTGTGTCAAAACTTGACATTGCTTTAATGCAGTACTTCTATTACCTTTGTTTGTTTATTCTCAATGTCTGTCATACAAATACGTTTAATTTTATGTTGAATAAAACCTAACTTCCCTAGGTTTTGCTCTCTTATTTCAATTTATTTATTTATGCTTTATCACGCGTATGCTCCTACGCCACAACGACTGCTATGGGAGCCGCTAGACTAAAATCGCTACACACAGCTCTTTGCCATCCAGGGGTTACATGGATGTTCCACTGGATAAAATCTAAAAACTTGCCCTACTCTCTTGACGACGTAAAATCCATGACTCGTGAATGTCAGATATGTGCTAAAATTAAGTCGAGATACTATAAAAATGATGAGCCTTTGCCTAAGCGTATAAAGGCTACGACAGCCTTCGAACGTCTCAGCATTGACTTTCAGGGACCAGTACCCTCGAACACTAACAACCGATACATACTTACAGTAATAGATGAATATTCTCGATTCCCTTTCGCATTCCCATGCAGTGACATGAGTGCCAAAACGGTGATCAAGAACCTCAATTATCTTTTCATGATGTTTGGAATGCCCGCATACGTCCATTCGGATAGAGGAACTCTCTGCAGAAGTTAAGGAGTTTCTCAACTCCAGGGGCATCGCAACTAGCAGGACTACATAACATATAATATAACATTATGAGGCTTTAATAAGTCAAATTTGGAGTATCTAGTGGGCCCTCTGTATTTCAATGTGCGATGGATCAAATTCTGCAAGGGTTAAAAAATGTTAAATGTTTTATCGATGACGTGGTGATTAAGGGGGACAGTGTGTCAAATTGTTATAAAAATGTAGTAAATGTTTTGAAACGATTGCAAGAATATAATGTTAAAGTAAATTTAGATAAGTGTCAGTTTTTTTGTGAAGAGATAAAGTTTTTAGGACATATAATTTGTAAAGAAGGAATAAAACCCCTGCCAGAAAAAGTAGAAGCTATAGTTAGAGCTCCAGCTCCTAAAACAGTGATACAACTACAGGCCTACTTAGGTCTTCTAAACTACTATTGTAAATTTTTGCCTAGATTGTCAGAATGTTTGAAACCTTTGCATGAATTACTTAAGAGTAAGGTTGATTTTAATTGGAGTGACAGTTGTGAAAGAGCATTTCAAAATAGTAAGCAACTATTAATTGATAATCAATTATTAGCACATTATAATTGCAATAAAGAATTGTATTTAACTACTGATGCTAGTGAATATGGAGTAGGAGCAGTGCTTAGTCATAAATTGGATGGAGAGCCCATTAGTTTTGCCTCAGGAACATTAAATAGCGCTCAAAAAAATTATGCACAAGTTGAAAAAGAAGCTCTGGCAATTGTCTTTGCTGTTAAAAAGTTTCACAAGTTTCTGTATGGTCGAAAATTTACATTGGTCACTGATCATCAACCACTTAAATATATTTTTGATCCTTTAAAAAGCATACCAGTAACAGCAAATGCTAGAGTTCAGCGATGGGCACTTCTGTTATCAGGTTATTCATATAATATTATTTATAGAAAGGGAATATTGTTAGGTAACGCTGATGCCTTGTCACGTTTACCACTGCCAGAAATGGCAGATGTTATTGACACAGTAAATTATTTGAGTTTTTCAGAGGAACCCCCACCTGATTTTAAAGAAATTGCAAAACATACACACACTGACATAGTTTTGAGTAAAGTTTATGAGTATGTAACTAAAGGATGGCCAAAAAGTATAAGTGACATAAATTTAAAACCTTATTTTTTAAAACGTGCTGAATTAAGTGTGGAGCAAAAGTGTTTGTTATGGGGAAATAGGGTAATTATACCGCTAAAATTGAGATCTAAACTTTTAAGTGTATTCCATGAATATCATCAAGGAATTGTTCAGTCCAAGATGTTAATGAGGGAATACTGTTGGTGGCCAAATTTAGGGCAAGATATAGAGAAAACTATTTTAAGTTGCGAAATTTGTCAGTCAACTCGAAATTTTACAAATTCATGCCCATTAACTCCTTGGAGTAAAACTGACAATAATTTTGAAAGAGTTCATATAGATTTTTTTCATGTAAATTCAATAACTTATTTTTTAATTGTTGATTCAAGATCAAAGTGGATAGATGTTCATATTATGCAGAGTACCACAGTCTCTCATGTCATTGAAAAATTATGTAAAACTTTTGCAATTATTGGGGTACCGGCTCAAATAGTCAGTGATAATGGTCCGCCGTTTAATGCAGTGGAGTTTGTGAATTTCTTGAAGGCTAATGGTTGTGCAGCCCTTAAAACTCCACCTTATCATCCACAATCAAATGGTATAGCTGAAAGATCTGTGCAAACCATAAAAAATGGTTTGGCTAGGTTACAATTTAGTAATAAAAAAATATCTAAAGAAATTATCTTACAAAACTTTCTGTTTACTTATAGAAACTCTCCCAACTTTACTGGAATTTCACCAAATGAAATGTTATTTAAACAGAAACCTAGAACTAAATTTGACTTATTAAAGCCTCATAATGTTATATCCAAAAGAAGTTGTAATGAAAATAAAAAACTTGTAATTGTTTTTAATGAGGGGGATAAAGTATGGTGTAAAGAATTAAGTAAAGGAAAAGGATGGGTTAAAGGAATTATTGTTAATAGATTAAGTAAGGTCAGGTATATAGTAAAGATAGGGGAAGTTAAAAAATATTTGCATGTTTCATCTCTGAGACCTTGTAAAATTAATGAGGAGGAAGTTCATATTAATCCAAATGTTATGTTACCAGGGCAGCAAAATACAAATGTTATGTTGCCAGGGCAGCAAAATACTAATGTTGATGATGTACCAACAGTTTTGCCTGTCACTAGCAACAGTGTTGAGACGACAGACATTTCAAGGTTTCAAAATAATAATGAAATAAACGAGAGTGGGAGTGAATTAAGGGATAGAATAGAAGGTCAGGAGACAAATAGAGAGGAAGGTCAGATTACTCATGGTTCATCTTCAGAAGTCTATTCTCCTGCTTTAAGGAGATCTACTAGAATAAGGAAACCTCTCGAACGATTGAATCTGTAATTTAGTTATTAAATTAAGCTTTATAAAGGGGACGAATGTGGTGTATGTGGCAACACTGAAGTTCGCGCCAAATAAAAAATATGTATTCTGTTCTAATGGGTGTCTTACAATTAACTTGTGTGGTCGTAAGTTTTATTCAAATAAACAACTGAAATACTAAATAAGTGAGTATTTATTACCGCGTACAAACCCCAAGGAAATGGTCAAGCAGAAAAGCTAAACTCGACAGTCTGGAAAGCTCTACAACTGGCCTGTGAGTCTCACGAAGCGCATATTGAACCATGGGAACAATATTTACCGGTAGCTCTACATTTCATTCGATCATTGCTATGCACTGCGACTAACTGTACTCCTCATGAAGAATGTTCTTACACACACGCCGATCTCCAAACGGCAATACGATACCCTCTTGGCTAACTGAATCAGGCCACGTTTTGATGAAACGATTCGATCGGAAGAATAAGTACCGCTCGTAGAAGAAGTGGAAATATTGCAAGCCAACCCTGATTATTCGTTTGTTAAACTCAAAGACAGTAGGGAGACCACAGTATCCAATCAACATCTCGCCCCAATTGGACAAGGAGAAGGAGAGATACTGGATCTTCCTGGCCAAGAATCAGTGCTAGAAGAAGAGCCGTTTTCAGGCCTAAATGATTCCTCCAGTGAACTATACGACTCCACCGGAAACTCCGCCTCGTGATGACTTTCCGATCTCACGTCCACAGTCACTGAGAGTCGCATCACCTCGTGGAGAACCTACAACCTCCTCTCCTTCATCTCGTCGACACTCGTCACGGCCGCCACCTCCATTAGAGGATGTTCCCCGTAGATCCGAGAGAGCTCGACGCTTACCCCGCTACCTCGAAGATTACAGTGTGGGAGAATTATATGATATTCAACCTCCTTCAGTGCTGCATGCATCGCAGGCAGTAGACAACGTGATTTATCTCATTGTGTCAAAACTTGACATTGCTATAATTTATGGCTATAATGCAGTACTTCTATTACCTTTGTTTGTTTATTCTCAATGTCTGTCATACAATTACGTTTAATTTTATGTTGAATAAAACCTAACTTCCCTAGGGTTTGCTCTCTTATTTCATACAGGTAACATATAAGAAGATTGTTTAAAAACTTGGATGAATTGGATGAAAGTAAAAAATGAGGAAAAAATAAAGATCTTAACTGTAAAGTAACTGCAAGGTGACCAAGGTTTTGAATATAATGAAATCTCATTTTTGAGACTAGCATTACGGACTTTTCTATATTGACATCGTTTAACAATGTTTCAAGAACAGACCTTTCCCAAGGTTACAAATTTAAGGCTCTCGTTTCTTCATAAGCTCTATTTTTAAGACCATGGTCTGGTGGGTCGTATTCTATTGGAAAAATTAGAACCAGGAAATCAGTTCCACTTAATTGGCTCAATGCACTTTAAAGCGAAATACTCTAAGAAGTTCAATAAATATATAACGTCACTACAAGGACATTTTCAATATTGCAGTAACATAACATATGGCCCAGCTAATGAGTAAAGCGCTTTATCATAATTTTAACGACCCATAGAACGAGTCATTTTGTAAATCAACGAAGAAGCGGAAATATTAAAGGAATACATGCGAAATCTTGAACTTAGAAAGCTTAAACATAATTATATGAACAGAAAGTTTCACGGTTATAATTTGAAATAGCACAATAGAGCATTTCCGAGTGAAATGTGATTGAAGGAGACACCCCCGAGGTGCGTGCGCGCACTTCACGGTAACACCAAACGAACCGTGCAATATGAACTACATTTCATGCGTTGCCCATTGATATGTGGTGACGAACCATGGAAATTAAATTATAAGTTTTAGCACTGAACATATATTTGATGTTGACTTTATAAACGACTTGATTTTTACGGCTCGTGATTTTTCAGCTTTCTGTAAGAACACTTAACACTATAGATTTCACTAGCTAGTGGTTTCCTATCGGTAAAGCACATTAGCTACTTCTTTTTGTTACGATGTATTTACTAAGATTAAAATGGTAAACTGATTGTTAGGCTAGCTGAGCTGAGCTACGAATCTAGTGTTTCTATCTATGTATGTAATGAGTTGAAATTATATATATATATATATTTATAGAGGTCTGTTTGACCTCTCCGCTTTTCCCCGTCCATGAAAACGACAGGACCTTATTATTCGGAGTTCTACGTTTGTGTCGTTAATCTTATTTGGCTCTCGCACCTCTATTCGTCATCTTACTCTCTGTCTCTCTTTGCCGGGTTTTCTTATATTGCTTTATCTCTCTTATTTTCTATATGGTATGTATTTATTAAACTAATATACTAATAAACTATTAGAGCTACAATAATTATTGGTTTTACTTTATTTTTTATACTTTATCATATTATTTCCAGGTAACTTTCTATTTATGTCCAAGATGTCTTTTTATTTACAGGTTTTGTCTATATGATCATCAAACTTATGACTCTGTGTTGAAATTATATTGCTCTTAAAAAGTACTTTTCTATGTCGTGCTTGTAGTGGCTATAGATTTTGTTAGTTCATTATTAACATGACATATTATTCATGACAACAGGTATTTATTGAAAATAGAAAATTAAATTAAAAAGTCATTGCAGGGCACCAATTTTTTTTTAAAAGACTAAGCGATTAAGAAGTGAACAGGTCTAAACAGTGTTAGTAGAATCTTAGGCATGTCCTAGTTTAGTCAAGAATATTTTTTTGTTTAGCTTTAGTTAGCTTAAAACAATTAAAAATAAAATAGAGGAGTTAGTTATTTGCGAAATAATAGCTTAAGTTACTTACTATCTTAGTAAGATTTATAATGCGATGCAGTCACGTAGTTGTGCCTAGCTAGTCCAGGCGGGCGTGATGACCTAGTGATCGCAGTGCACCGTAGCGGTGTTGCAGCGGTTGAAAGCGACATCGGCGCGTAATAACAGTGGCAGGGAAGGTGGTCGGGCCGGCTACGACGGCGTTTACAGGATGTACACTTACAGTGCGCGCGCACCTCGCCATGCGCACACGCTCGTCACATGGAGCGTCGCCTGGCGCTGATAACGCTGCTGGCGTGCGCGGCGGCTATGCGCCGCCCGCCCCCAAATACCGCGGACCTCTCCGCCTCGGACTCCTTAGACTCCTTTTCAGTGTGGGACGAATACGATTCATACGAATCTCCGCCTATGCCGCGACCGCGAACAACTACACCTAGTGCTAAAGTGTTACTTAAAGGAAAGAACCCTAAAGTGAATGTGCCTAAAGACAACGTTAAAGGTGAAGATAAAAAATTAATTAAGACTACACATATTAATATAGAGAGTCATACAAATTTTCTAGGTACTAAACCACCATTAGTAAAGCCCAATTCGAAGACAGGATTACCTGTAGTTCAGATAGGAGACCAATATTTGCTGGTGGAAGCCCCTACTGTGGATCATGTTACTCGGAAACCAGCAACAACTCGGCGTCCCGTCACTCGGCGGCCGTCCACGACCCGTCGACCACTAACTAGCACGCGGCGACGGACAACACGCCCTATGCGCAACACCAAAACAACTAAAACACCAAATAAAAAGAAAACAACCTGCCCGCCAAAGAATTCGGGATGGCTGTCATCGTTCTTTGATGGAAACAAGGTTAAAAAGGGTTCAAATACGCCTGAGAAATCAAGTTGGTTTTTAGGTACGTCCAATTTTACTAATAACTCATAACCCTTTTGTAAAACTTAAAAACGGGTTTAAACTTTTTGTATATTATAATTTTTATACTATGATTGTCAATATGTTTTTGGTCTTACAATGCGTCGGGCATTCCAAGACTAAAGGTACCTATACTGTCAATCATTCAGAGACTCAATCAGTCCCTTTTAGTTTTATTTTCTTACTTATAGGTAGGTATAATAGTCGTCTTAAAATAAAAAAACATATAATGAATGTTACAAGTGGTAAAAGCAAGTTCCTTCGAAGATTTTTTTTTTCAGATTGATTTAAACGTACAGAGAACAACAACCAGACATACTTTATTTGACATAAGGCAAAAAGAATAAGTGCTGAATATGATATAATTTCCTTAAAATCATTACCTTACGATGTAATGATATAATGCCTATTTACGGATTATTAAATTAACGGACTCCCGTTAACGGCGTTAACTCATTCAAATTAACTCCCGCTCTAGGAATAAATCCTGTGTCGCGGGGAACTTTACAAACATACATGAAACGGACACAAAGAACACCCAGACTCAGAACAACATTTAGAACAACAATTTGTGGATCACACAAAGTGCCGTCCTACGTGGGATTTGAACCCACGACACTTGGCGAAGTAGGAAGCGGCGTGATGACCGTTAAACCACTAGGCCAAACGTGCAGTAAAATTCTTTAATTTTATGTATTTTGTATTACCATTAGTTAAATATGAAACTCAAATAACAACTAACCTCTGCAAACAACTTCTTTACATAGATTACTACTGTCCAAAAGAGAACTTTCCTCCTTAAATTCTGTACCTCTAACAAAGTCTACGTAATAATTCACGACAACAGATTTAGTAATATACGTCAAAGTATATAAAAACAAAACAAAAACTCACTTTCATATTTACTTGACATAAAAGTAAAGAAACTTATCAACAATTACAATATTTGTACTGGCGACTTTGGCATGTAAATTTACAATAAAAACTTTTTATAAAAAAAAAACCGACTGCCAAAAAACATCCAACGAAAACTCTCTGCTAAAAAAACACTTAAAAGCGTAAAAAATCTGTTTGAAGTCGGTGCGAAGTGACTATCGCTTAGACTTTTGTAATTGGTCGTTTGTATTCTTTTTGGCTTAGCACCGACTTCAAACAGATTTTAGGTACCTAGCATATATTATATTACTACTATTTAAATGAATAAAGAATTAGGTATAGGCAATTTATGAAGAACCAGTTTATTTTACGCTTTTAAGGTTTTTTTAGCCGAGAGTTTTCGTTGGATGTTTTTTGGAAGTGGTTTTTTTTTAAATAGTATTATTATAATGTGTGCTAGGTACCTAGAATCTGTTTGAAGTCAGTGAGAAGTGACTATCGCTTAGACTTTTGTAATTGTTCGTTTGTATTCTTTTTGGCTTAGCACCGACTTCAAACAGATTTTAGGTACCTAGCACACATTATAATACTACTATTTAAATGAATAAAGAATTAGGTATAGGCAATTTATGAAGAACCAGTTTATTTTACGCTTTTAAGTGTTTTTTAGCAGAGAGTTTTCGTTGGATGTTTTTTGGAAGTGGTTTTTTTTTAAATAGTATTATTATAATGTGTGCTAGGTACCTAGAATCTGTTTGAAGTCAGTGAGAAGTGACTATCGCTTAGACTTTTGTAATTGTTCGTTTGTATTCTTTTTGGCTTAGCACCGACTTCAAACAGATTTTAGGTACCTAGCACACATTATAATACTACTATTTAAATGAATAAAGAATGAGGTATAGGCAATTTATGAAGAACCAGTTTATTTTACGCTTTTAAGTGTTTTTTAGCAGAGAGTTTTCGTTGGATGTTTTTTGGAAGTCGTTTTTTTTTAATATTTTTTTTCTTTTTTTCAGTTTTTAGTGCAAACAATCGTAGCTAAGTAGTAAGTTGAACTATTTCATCAAATTTCATCATCAAGAATAGAAATTAAGGTCTATACGTGTAATATTAAATTCATGATCTAATCCCCTAACTGTTGAAGAGTTTAACCTTCTATCATCAGCTCACCTAAATAACTTGAAAGTATACGACTGAAGGTCTTTAGGTACGTATGAAATTGAAAGAATTATCCTCCAACTCCTAACCGTTGAGGAGTTGTACCTTCCACCTTCCATCATCAGCTTACCTAAATAATTGGAAAAAATACGACTAAAGGTAACATATGTACAAATGATATTTAAAGATTTATCCTCCAACTCCTAACCGTTAAGGAGTCGTACCTTACATTATCAGCTCATCATCATAAAATGATGACTACCAGACGCAAATACCGGTGTAACTTCAGAAAATATATGAAAAACATAGTATGTGGCTATAAAAAATGAGGGTTTCCCTTGATTTCCCTGGGATCCCATCATCAGATCCTGATTTGCTAGCAATGGGACCACCTCGGAAGCATACCCTTTCGAATACAAAACAACTGACGGAGTAATCGGTGAACATACCTAAAAAAAAAAAAATACAGTGGAACATAGAACCTCCTCCTTTTTGGAAGTCGGTTAAAAATATGATTGCTATTCCAACTACACATTTCTAACGTTTTTTCCATCAAATTGTTATCAACGTGTGAAATAAATTTCATAAACTTATAAATTAAACCTTATTATATAGCGTAATATATTATTGTGTATTGTTGTTATATTCCACAACTTCTTTAAAAGAAAGTAATCCGTTTAATTTAGTCAAATGATAAATTATGCACACATACATTTTCAAATGGTATTAGTTTGCTACTTTTATTAAAAAAACCTAATTAATTATGATCTGTCATGTAGCAATTAGTTATTTTTAAATAAGAATAAAGTATTTTTGTAATTAATTAAATTAATATTAAAACATTTAGGTTTAAAAACCAAAAACTTCAAAACAATTGAAAAAAGGAAATATTTTAGTGTTTTTGTTCGTGTCGTGAATGTGTGTAGGTGCTAGTCTGTACATGATGTAAATGACGTAAATACAAGCACCGTGCCGTTTTAGATGTAAAAGGAAATTCCATATTTAGCACATGCATTTTTAGAAATATTTTATAAGCAGGTTTATCAAAATCATCTAAGTTATAATAGCACAAGTCGCAGAACCATGCAGCCCCGTGTGTGATGAAGTAAAAACAACTGAAAACAGCAGTGTGTACGTTGAAAGAAAAACAACATTATCCTCGAACTAATAGATGAACTACAACCAGATTTAGTTAACAATAAGATTACAATTAAGAACACAAAAGATTTACACGTAGGTCACTACTAGGTGCGTCCGCGGTGTTAACCGCGGGTAAAAGCGCCGGGCGAAGCTAGTCTAAAATAAAACAGCCTAACTTACCTGTCAAAATCGGCCCAGCCGTACCGGTGATTAGCCGGAACAAACAGACAGCCAGGCGGACCATTTTTTTATTTTTTTTTTATGTAAGTATCTTAGTTTTATAATTTGTACCTATTTAGTAAAAATCTGTTGGTTTTAAATTTACAAACTGTTAATTTTATTTATTTATATTGATAACTTTTAGGAAAATATTGTTTAGTGAAAGAAAGGGATCCATAAAATATAAATCAAGTATTTGATTGTGTAGGAACAACTTTTAGAAAGTACAAACTTAGTGGTTTATTTTTGTCACATAAATATGACATGATTCTTAACTTGTTTTTTATTGTTTATGGGAAAATAGGAAGAAAATTGAGTCACCAGAAAAGCTAAAGCTTTATTCAGACCAAGAAAATTAATACCTGAATTTATCGTTTTCGCCTTTAATTAGTACCTTATAATTTTTTGACTCGGCAAATACTCTTAAAAGAAATCAATAAACTATGATTTTTTATATGGGAAAATATATATTTTACGGTATGTAAAGTTCAATATGGCTGTATTTAATATTACATTAGAAATTTAGATTCATAAGAAATTATGAACCTGCATTTTCTTGATTCACATTACACATAATTTATTTCTAAATTACCGAACTACGGTTTAAGACGAGGCTCGGATTGTAAGATTTCAAACACTATTAAGTTCCGCTTCTAAACCTTTTCATCTTAACAAAACGTGTTATTGTTTCGGAAGCATGAATTTGATAATGTTCAAAGCGTTGGTCAAAGACAATATGACATGGAAAAGAATTTCACTAAAAAGTTATACATTCACGAAATCATCATTATGAAATCGCAGGCGAGACGGTGGTGACGAGCGACTGAATCTTTGAGTTTTACGAGTAGAAAGAGTGAAATACCGGATAACATATTTTATTTGTGCTTTCTAATGAGACATTACATACTTTGGCTGTTTGAAAAGAGTTTAATTGTTTATCTAAAGTGTCGAACTGTGCATGATAAAATAGAGATTTAATCTATTAAAGTTTTAATTAAACTGCTTAGACGTCTAAAATTATAATTTACAAATAAAATGATACTGATTATTATTTACGGTGATCCATTTTATTTTAAATTAATTAAGTTTTTTAAATTAATTAATATTGGTAGTTTTATTGACAAATACGACTAATATCCTACTAATATTATAAACGCGAAAGTTTGTAAGTATGGATGGATGAATAGATAGATGTTTGTTACTCTTTCACGCAAAAACTACTGAACGGATTTGCATGAATCTTTACAGTGATATGGCTTATACATCAGAATAACACATAGGCTACTATTTGCCGCGATAACCGACATACACGCGGGCGGAGCCGCGAGCAAAAACTAGTGTATCATAAAGAAAAAATGTTTTTGCTTAACTACTTACCTATTTGTTAAAATTTCTCAAAAACGATAATATACCTAGTTTCAGTATGTTCACCGTAACAATTTCTCGACTCTGAATATTTATAATAGTTTTAAAAGGAATCGATTTAAACATGGTTTTTCTATGAATTATTTTCCATGTTTTTTTTTTGGTACGGAAAGTACAAAGAGGTATTTAATACTACATTATAAAATAATTGTAGTTTCATGAGTATCTTTATGAACATTTACTTATCTTTAATTTAACTGCTATACCTCTTGTGAAGCTACAATAGTTTGTAAATAACGGGTGGTAATTATTCAACTTCCATTGTGGGGTAATAAATACTCTCGATTGTCGGCACATGGTTGAACTTCTTAATTTTTTTTATACAATATACTGTTTATTTAATATTAACCCGATTGGTTTCGCCCTATGGCTTGATGATGGGCGGAACCGGTCAAGTACAAGTGAGTAGTGTCACAAGAATGTATTCGTTGTAGGGGTTGATAAAGTTCTAATATTATTTATTGCATGGAGGTAAACATCTACGAGTAGTACGTTATTTATTATTCTTTTTTAACCGACTTCAAAAAAGGAGGAGGTTCTCAATTCGACCGTATATATGTTTTATTATGTGTGTTCGCAGATAACTTCGTCGTTTATGAACCGATTTTGATGATTCTGTTTTTAATGGAAAGGAGATATCCCAACGGTGAGACCATGATAAGGACACTAAGATCTGATGGTGGCATCCAAGAGAAATCGAGTCGAACATTGAAGTCGGTTTTAGATTTTGTAAAAATTTTACTTGTTAACTATCTGCACTCCCCGGTATTACAGCAGTTTTAGTTGCTTGTGAATCGGATATTGTACACTATTTCATTGGTTTTAATTCTATTACAAGCTGTTTATTAACTTGCAATGTATGTACCTATATATGTATATACTTGTATGTTCGGGTGGAATCTTGCAACTCAATTTTGAAGCAGATATCTTCAACCGATTTTGCTGAAATTTTGCAAGCATATGTATACAGCGTGACAATACAATATTATAATGACATGGAGCTGATTTGATGTTGGGGCTGGAAGGTGGCCATAGGAACTCTGTAAAGAAACGTCGGAACATCATCGAGTTTGGGCTCGTTTGATTCGTCTCGAGGCATTCCAGTAAAAGCTTGTTTTTAAAAAGCTTTTTAATTTTATTTATATTAATCAGCTTTTTATTCTAAATTAAAAGTATTCTAAGTTACTCATTATAACATCAGCTATTTGCCGGTGAAAGTCCAGAGACTAGATGAAATAAATAGACAGACAAGCAGATTTAACCATGTAAGTACCGTAGGTATATTACTTCCGTATGCATTTAGTTATAAAAACTTTTTATAAAAAAAAACCGACTTCCAAAAACCATCCAACGAAAACTGCCAAAAAACACTAAAAAGCGTAAAATAAACTGGCTCTTCATAAATTGCTATGTGCCAATTCTTGTCTATACCTAATTATTTATTCATTTAAATAGTAGTATTATTATGTGTGCTAGGTACCTAAAATCTGTTTGAAGTAGGCGCCAAGCCAAATGTAATAGTTGCTGTGTACAACTAGATTTTTAACTAATGTATTTTGTACATGCCATGTAAGCAAGAAAAGAGTGTCTATTTGATGAATTACCTCGCCAATTAAGTTTAATTTGCCGAAAATGCTAAATAACTAAACTACAACAACACTGTATTTTTTTTTCTATTCAGATAATGCACTGGGCTATTGCCACGTTCAGCCTTCTTCGTATTATTCATTTTTAAATGTCAATTATAAATTTCTTATGTATTCTGTGCGGAAATCCCCTCGTGTACCACCTTTGTACCACCCATCGGTGGTTATGTTAGACTCGAACCCCTCGACCCTGGATGGTCATTTTACCACCGAAAGGGGTAAAATAAAGGATGAAACCGCGGTAAAAAGCTAGTATCGGATATTTGACTTAGAGTGACTTGGTTCTTGACTTACTTTGACTGCCTCTGTGGCGCAGTGGTAGCGTATGCGACTGTTGTGCTTGAGGTCTCGGGTTCGATTCCCGGGTCGGACCAAATGTTTGTATGATCTGCAAATATTTGTTTCGGAGTTTGGGTGTTTTCTATATATAATATGTATGTATTTACAAAAGAAAAGTATATAAGTATTTATATCAGTTGTCTAGTACCCAGAACACAAGTTCTGCTTAGCTTGGGGCTGGATGGCGTTGTGTAAAAAAAAAAAAAAAAAAGTATTAATCAACGCAACACCTTTGGTGTCTCATAAAATCGCAATATTAGCGCATAGCAAGTCTATGCTTCTCAGCAATATTATATTAGAAAGAAGTTTAAATCAAGGAATGTATTTTTAATTTTTAATTTTATTTTCGGGGACTTTCTTATGGGTTCTTCTTATTGATAGAGAAAAACAAAATGATGAAAAACTTAAAACGACTTATAAGTAGGTCCCATAGAATTACATCTTATAACTATAAATTCTCAAAATTTAAAAAAACCCCGATATAATAACCTGACTTTCCTTTAAAAAGCAAAAAAACACGTTATGCGCTTTCATTTGAGACCCCACTCGATGATATTTTTGCAGACATTCGGTTACTCTTCCCCACTTTCACCCCCATAACTTTTAAACGGCTCAACTGATTTTCATGAAACATGTCTAAGAACACTTGCACGTAACTCACCTTTCATACAAAAAAAAACTAAATTGAAATCGCTTCATCCGTTCGGGAGCTACGGTGCCATAGACAGAAAGACAGACACGTGAAACTTATAACACCCCTCTTTTTGGTCGGGGGTTAAAAATTCATTGCGAGTGTCATTTTTAAATTTTATTGTTTTAATGTTTTGGTTACTGAAAATCCATCTTCACCCATAACTAAGTTACAGTTGCTCTTAGTATTTTTTCTTTTTTAACAGACATAATACTGCCGTGCCCTAGATACCGTCAATATAACAGTTTGATATAGGAGAGAGATATTAACTTTGAATTCATTTCCCAGTAAATCTAAAGAAATCGAGCAGGCGTGAGAAATTGAAAATATTAAAAAAAACTGGTTCTAAAATACTTCTGAGTTACGTGCTAATAACGTGATAACATTATCCCACGAAAAACATAAATGTAAAAAAGGAGAGCCAAGTTCAATACAAATATTATGCTTGGCTGTGGGCTTCGCCGCAAAAAGAATGGAGATCTAAATGAGTGCCAAGTTCTATACCAAATCCAAATACATATGTATTTATAGGAACAAAATAACATTATGAACAAGTATTAAACTCTATTTCTGTGGTTTATTGGATACCTATAACAATTGCTGTTATTTGAAAATGTGAGATCTTAAAGTAGGTTAGATTTGACTTGGCCAGTTTTCATTACATCAGTCATTTTATAAAGTTATTCAACATTTATTATCTAAATATATTTTAATTCTGATAAAATCTGGCCAAGTCAAATCTAACAAAAAGATGGATATGTTTCAGATTCACTCATTCTAAAATATTATTACGTACTCCTAAATACCTAATGCCTTTTGTGTGTTACGGAGACAGAAAGAAATTACCAAATTACGAAGTATGGCTACCAGATTACTGTGCAGCAAACTTGACGTAAATGCAATACAACATATCCGCACCCCTCCAGCTCTCGCTCGCATTACTTGTGCTACTAACATCAAACGATTTCCCTTAAAGAGTTCCTATAGAAATTACCTACTCTTCTAGATAACTGTTCGCATGCCTATAAAATTATCGAACATATCACGTACAAAAACTAGTTTGACACAAAAGGGTACCGTGGTGCATCAGCCAGTGGCATTGTATATAAAATAATTATTGTTTGATGCTTAATAGCGAAGGAATGTAGGAATAATAAATTAACTTAAACAATCAAATCTTTAAAACATTTCAATGGCTGCTAAAATAGTCAATGAACAGGTCCTCTGGGAACCGGTCGCGGTACACGGTGCCGTTCTAAAAGTTGTTCAAATAAGTTGTTGTAGTTAGAAACAATTTCGAGGACGAGGTAAATAGAAGAATTCAGTTGGGTTTGCAATAACTTCCCAAACGCTACCATTAATTGGGAAGTTAAGCTGGGTTTTTTCAGCGTCGATCCACCAGTGCCTAAAGACAAAAATCCTTAATCAGTGCATTCTACCTATCATGACATTTGTAGCGGGGCAACTTGCTTTGAAGGGTATACCCGAATTGCTTCCTACAGACGCTCATGATAGTAGGTAACTTTGTAGAGTTTCTAAGCTTAACAAAAAGTGAAGCCTTATAGAAAGAATCACTACGTTGTTCATGTGTTTCTGTTTCTGTCACTATCTATTTTTAAAACATGTTTGTATGATGTGGGAAATAACATAATAAAGTGCGAATATTTTGCACATGAGTGCAAGTGCGCACCAAATAATAATTTCAAAGAAGAAAATCTGTTTTATTAATATATCGGTTATTGTTAGTAAAACATACGTTGTAATAAATATAATAAACCTTCAAGTACGGAAGTAAAACGGGATGACACGTATCAGGATGTTCGTGATAAAATTTACCTTAACTATACTTTTTCTTTACAGGGTTCTTTTCCAAAATATATAAGTGGCTTATGAAATCAAAATCATCGTGGTCCTTCTTCGATAGCGGCTGGTTTTTAGACGACATAACACCAAAAATACCTATACCAGCAACTACTCCTCAACCGTTAACAACAGCGCCAAGCAGCTGGTTTCAGACACTTATGGACACCGAAGACGGAGAGAGTTCTTTCGTTACAGATGGCGATTTTAGTATCAGTAAGTATCACAAATTATAACTAACCGAAAATTCGTTTTGTTTAGCCAAACTTATAGGTATTTTATTGTCAGATCCTTTAACATTTCAAAGTTCTGTTTTTTTTTATTTAAATGACTATACATTTCATTCAAAGCCATTTTATATTTTCACTAAAAAAATCATCTACAGGCCAATATTGGTATGCTATGTTTCTAATTTACTGTGTATTCTATTTACAAAATAATTAATTTAGAAACTTGCAAATTTTCTAGTTTTTATTAGCAGCGTTATAGTATTTATCTATCCATTACTATAAATGTGAATGTAAGTTTGTTACGCTTTCACGCGAAATCTACTAAGCCGATCGTCATGAAATTTTGTACACATATTAGAAGTAACATAGGAATCATAGGATACTTTTGATTAAATACGAGCGAAGCCGCGGGTAAAAGCTAGTAGCT
This sequence comes from Diaphora mendica, assembly GCA_949125395.1. Lineage (NCBI taxonomy): Eukaryota > Metazoa > Arthropoda > Insecta > Lepidoptera > Erebidae > Diaphora > Diaphora mendica. The sequence goes on from OX421318.1 coordinate 16,238,774, forward strand.
CAATAAAAAAGAAATATTTTCTTTTTTAATTTATTTAAAAAAATAACAATGTAGTGCATCACATTCACACTCCAGTATTTATACTAATGAATTGACTGCCATTTACAAGACAAATTAAGTATAGTGGAGATAGAGAGATTATTTTTTTTAAATTATAACTCAGCTTTGTAATTACCTTGAAGTATAATGTGTGAATGGCAGTACATAGACTTTAAATGACTTTAAACAATTTCACGTCAAACAACTAGAATTTTTATGAGTCTGTGTATCAGAGAAGAATTTAAAAATAAATAAATTTTAAATTGACTTTAATTACCGAGTCAAGCCGTTCTAGTCTGTTGATTATGTCTTTTTCATTTAATTTAATGTTTGAATCTTTCCTACAAAAAATATTTAATGTATATCAGATCATATTTATTAGATTGATCATATTTAACTGCCTCGTTGGTCTCGCGGTTGGCGTTGGTGGTTCGATTCCCGGGTCGGACCAAATGTTTGTATGATCTACAAATATTTGCTTCGGAGTTTGGGTGTTTTCTATGTATAATATGTATGTATTTACAAAAAAAAAGTATATATGTATTTGTATCAGTTGTCTAGTACCCATAACACAAGCTCTGCTTAGCTTGGGACTAGATGGCGTTGTGTGTTAGATGTCCGAAAATATTTATTTATTATTATTATTATTGGCCTTTCGGTCTAATCCTCAAGCGATCCTGACTGTTAAACCAGAAGTCGTAGATGCGCTTCCCACCGAAAACATACTTAGTCTGGCAATAAATAATATTACAATTAAAAATACACAAAATACCTATTACTTTTGAATTTGGAATCTGTCATTTTTATACGATTGTTCATTGTGTTTTAAGAAAACACAATGACCAATCGTATAAAAATTTTGCGCCTAAATGGAGCGGTGTGATAAAGAGAACCGAATTTCTGTGATTGCATTACATAAAGTAGGTATGGAGCCAAATACAATTTTTAAAATCCTCCTCCTATTGATAGGTACAATGAAACCTCCTCTGTTTGTGACAGAAAAAAATCTGGAGGTTTACGTAGTGTTCGTACGAAAAAGGCGATCAAAGCAGTAAGGGAAAGAATTCGAAGAAATCCTGTCCGAAAGCAAAAGATTTTATCTCGAGAGACGGAGATAGCACCTAGAACAATGTGGCGTATTTTAAAAGATGACTTAGGACTTGCAGCCTATATGAGACACACTGGTCATTTCTTAACAAATAATTTAAAAAAGAATAGCGTAGTAAAATCATAACAACTACTTAAGTGGTACGCAAGTCAAGAGAGGTCACAGAAAATGTTGTTTACGGAGCAGATTTTTTTACAACCGAGCAATATTTTAACTAACAAAATGACGGTATTTATGCTGAAAGCTCAAAGAAGCTTCCCAATTAGTCAACAGAGTACAACGTGAGCATTATCTGACTTCAGTGATGGTTTGGTGGGCTGTTAGTTATCAAAACCCAACACCCTCTACCTTTCTTTTTTTTTTTTTTTTTTTTATGTTTGGCCTGCCAAAATGACTCTACTCTGCCTGATGGAAAGCATAAGCAGAATCTTCTTAAATCTTATTTTCTATCCGATACCAATCTAACGAAGAATAATTACAAATATAAAAAAAAGTTTAAAAATCTATAATAATCTAACTACGTATAAACTTTATGAAAATTTAGGTATATCCCTTTTATCATTCGGGCCATGATTACGAATTTATTGACACCTTATTGATTAAAATCAATTCAATAGTTTAGGCATAACAGTGGAACATATAAACGTACACAAACAGCTAAATTACCGTTCCTTTTCGGTCGGGTAAAACGGCCAATTACAATTGCAAAAAAACAACATACATAAACAATTAGGTACAAATTCGTCTAACACATAGGTCCGGTAACCCTCTTTTCTTACTTGGCTGCAGTTGAGTACAAGTTACCTACAAGATTAAATCAAACATTTAAAAATTTGAAGCTATTAAGTATGTTACTAGACTTCAAGTTGGACAAAGAGATGTTTTTGGCTAGTCTTAAATATCAGTTGTTATGCACATAATCTTTATCTTTAAGAGGTATTACTGCTTATTCGGACTGCTGATTTATTAACTAAATGGAACGAGTAAACACCTTTGTTGTGCATTATACGTAGGTAAAGGAACTAAAGGAAGCCTATCCTCAACTACAGTGTGTTTATAGATTAAAAGTATTGATCGATTAACTGATAACGATGATAAAAATGATGATAAGTGACATCTCCTATATATACCCGGTAGAATAACTTGCTTACATTTAGCGAAAAATCAACTTCGTTTTAGTTTAAAAAAAAAGGAAAGGAATAGAATATTATACAAAGAAGGTGGATTACTGTATATTTCCAACTCCTCCAGTTTTCTTCTGATTAAGTTCGTAGCGAGTTCCAAGAAAGTTTTAATTTTTCCTGGGACTTCCCGAGAGTCTCGGTGTGTTGGTAGATCACTGCCGTTGATCGTGGTCTATAGAAGTACAGTTGGAAAGGGTTGGTCCCATTAAAAAAGGGAGATTACCATACCGTTGACGTAAATACTGTTCAATAGTATGTTTTTAACATATTACTTCATTACGAAGATGCTATAAATAGATCAGAATCTTAATAAACAACAAGAACAAATTATATGACATCTGATGAAGGCCAGGAGAGTATTTGTGTTGAATTCCTATAACTTTATAAAACTCCTCTTTGCTCATAATTACTTAGGTATTCTACTTCTCTGGCGTATTCCTCTCCGCCTCCATCAATTCAAACATTATTTGTCGACGTTTTTTGACAAACAAAAACGGCAATCTTTTTAGTTCCTATGACTATTTATATGTAGATTCCTAATCTACATATAAATTGAAGTAGTTGGTACAATAAAGAAGTAAATGATGAAGAAAAATATCAAAGTTATCAAACTATAAACTATTTTATGTGATTTGTAATGTAAGATGAAGATGCACGTGTCAGATTTTTATTTTCTGGCGCTCGCATCTATCAGACATAACGCAACAAAGGGGCCGTTCAAGTATTACGTAAGCAGATTTATTACAATTATTTACCCCCCCCCACCCCCCTTGTCAGCAAAAGTAAGCAAAGCTCTTACCCCCCCTCCCCATGCTTACGTAAACATTACTAAATAATTAAAAAAATTGGACATCTAACACAACGCCATCTATTCCCAAATTAAGCAGAGCTTGTATTATGAGTACTTAGGGTTGCCAACTTTTTTTACAAGATATAAAGTATATTTAGGTCTGAAAAGAATATTGAACAGTATTTTAGGAAAATGAACAGTATTTTACTTATTGTTAACTAATTTCTTGGGCACGCCGTTATTGCGGCGGTAAGACTCGTTATAGAGGATTGGCTCAAGTGGCATCACGGGAGCCTCTCATACCAGCTGACACAGGTGATCACTGGGAAAGGATGCCTCGGAGAGCACTTGTGTCTGATCCGCAAGGAGCCAACGTCTGAGTGCCACCACTGCGATGGCCAGACCGTGGACACGGCACTCCACATGCTGGCAGAATGTCCGGCGTGGGGCGAGCCAAGGCGTGATCTCGTGGCGGCCATCGGAGGGGGGGTTCTCTCGCTCACTTACATGATTGCGGCCATGTGGCGGAGCAGGAGCGCGTGGAATTCAGCCGTCTCTTTCTGCGAGCAAGTTATGCTTGCGAAGAAGATGGCGGAGCAGAAACGGAAGAGGCTTAAAACTCTTCCTTTCTGCCAGGCCCGGGAACGGGCCAGGTACTGCCGCAGACGACTCGGGCGCCGGAGATCGCAAAACGATCTATGTCCTCCATAAGCGCAAGCCTGGAGTGACAAGTGACGCCACCAGTCACCCTAGCAGAAGCAGGCCGGGATGATGGCGCGAGTTCTAGAAAGTGCTCGCGCCCTTTTCTAAATAAAAAAGGAGCATCAAGGTTCCTACACAAGATGGGGCCGTCTACAAACCGTAGATGGCTCGATGTACGTCGGGGCTCCAGGGATTTCCTTCCGAGGGTGCACCTGGTTCTCCGGCTTCTAGTACCCGAGACGGTGTGCGGTTTTTAGTCGGTTCGAGTCCGATATAGCCAGCAGTTTGTGGTATTCGAGGGGATTTCCGCACAAAAAAAGGCTAAGTGATTTCGGCACATTTTGTACTTTCGTAGTTGTATAACATTTTTTTAAACTTGCTATAGTTTTTTGGTATAACTTGTATTTGTCTATTTGAAACGACATCTTTATATGAAACAATTCAACTTTGGTGAAAGAGGATTAACGTGTTTGTAGGCAAAGCAAATTAATGTTTGTGTTACAGACAAACAATAATTTGCTTTGCTTACATTTTGCGTGCGTCAAATAGTCAGTCTTAACAAAACAATAGATTAACGGAAAAAATAGTTATATGAATAGCGCGCGGTAATTCCCCTATTCGGTTCTAAGCGAGTAAGCATCATTTGTGGGAATCCCCAAAAATGTTTTGTTTTAAACATTGACAATGTGTAGGTTGCCATAGGTGTAAAAAAGTAAATAAATACTGCTGACGTAATCACCATCTAAACCCCCCCGCCCCCCATGTCATCAAAAATAAGCAAAACCAAGACCCCCCCGCCCCCCTATAGTGTTTACGTAATACTTGAACGGCCCCAAACCCGAGATATGTAGAAAACATAAAACTCAACTATGATAAATATCTACGAATGAAAGTGAAGACATTATCTGTCGTTACCGTTCTTAACGTACTTTCTAGAACAAATGTGCATATTAACCGTACTTTGCCTTCTGTTTCAAACATTCTAGTTTATTTTCATACTACCATAGACGTAAATGAGTGTACTTTCCGTGTGATACTTAACCGTGGTTCATCTTTACACCGATATAACTCGCCGCTCTCTGAGTTCATTAATATCTGTTTCGACATTTATGATCAGTTTCATTTCTATACAAAAGCCTTATTCATTGATCGGAAAACCGCAGCTATTTAGTGCAGAGGTTAACTTCTAGCCTGTGGAAGCCAATCTAGATTTGAACTATCCGGCGATCGTTAATTATATAGATGACGCCAGCACAGCCATTACCATTTTTTAATCAAAGCAAAGAGTAAACCGAGTGAGAACCCTGAATCGGTGCATATCGATAGTGTTACATAAAACCAGTGTTGAAATATTATTTTATTACTTTTCGCCTTAACAGTGGCCAAACACTTAATTTGGGAGGGAGGAGCCCTCACAAGAATGCACTATTTTCTTAGTGACCGACCATAACTTCGGTTTCAATTTCGATTTCGGCCAACAAATAAGTAACGTGTTACACAAATAAATTATCTCTAAGAGCGTTTATTGCGTAACCTGTTCGGCCTTAATATGTTTCGTTTTTGTTACCCATCTTGGATGATGGATCAGGAAATAAATTGGTACATATATTTCAAACACCTTGTCATAAATACCTACTAGAAAAATGAAATTTTACTCAAATACTTAACGAACTGCTTCTTTACAGAAAATAGAGCAAAGAAAGCTATTAAGAAAAACTATAAAGGGTATCAACTATTAAGAACATACCCGGACGCCAAGTGGAAAGTTCACGAGATGGTAAACTTGCAGGAAGAGGCGCAGGGGTCAGGGGTCATGTGGTGGACCCCTCCGTCGTTCAATGGTACCACTGACCTACTTGTGCCTCCTGATCTCCTGGTAGATGTCAAGGATCATCTCAAATCCAACAAAATAGACTTCGATGTAGTAATATGGGATTTACAGGTAATCAATAAAATATTACATCTATATCTATCTATATATACTTATAATAAAAATGTAACAGGTCCAATTCTGTACATTAAAGATATTTTGAAATTTTTTTTTGGAGGGCTCTCTATAATCGATACTGAAGCCAAAACTGTATTTTTTTCATTTTTGTCTGTCTGTCCGTCTGTCTGTCTGTCTGTATCTTGGCCGCGCATCACGCCGAAACTACTAAACGGATTCAAATGAAACTTGGCATGATTTGAGTTCATACTGCGAGGTAGGACATAGGATATTTTTTATCCCGAAATTCAGCACGGTTTCCTAGAGAGAGGGAATTAAAGTCAAAATATGTACTTAGTTGCAATTCAATAACACAAAGTCCGATTTCATTCATTCTTTTTTTGCTAGAATGAAAAAAAAAAAAAGATAACGGGAAAAGTGTTTTTTTTTTCCGCGACTGTACACTACCTGTGGGAAGCTACTTGTTTCTTTTTAAAGCGTGGTCTTTAGGGATGTTCGTTTCCCACGGCACCGTGAGTTCTACTAGTACTACACGCTTAATTGACATTGCATAAAGAAATATGTCCGGTCTGGACGCCGAGGCACAGATATCCTCCGGTATTCTGTAGTGATTTTCATACGTGTCCACTAATAATGTCCAGTCACTGGCGGTATTTATAATTGAGTACGGCTTTTGTGTGAGTGAAATCTTTTTTGTTGAGCCTTCCTTTACAAACGCGATGTTAGTTTTTATGTTTGTTGTTATTCCTTTTTTCGCTCTCGCCAGTGATAAACTCATAGCTTCGCGTATGATGAGTAATACCCTATCATGGCGACGTGAATAATGACCCCGGTCTAATAGCGCCTTACAACCTGTCAGTAAGTGCCTGGCTGTACCTATTGCCGCATTGCACATCGTACAAGCCTTTTCTGTAGCTTTTCCCCACCTTACTAGGTTGCTTTGATCGGGGAGAGTTAATTGAAAGGAGTTGAGGTAGAATTTTAACAGGGCGGGTGACCAATCATATAAAAGTGTGCGCCATTTCAAAGCTGGTGGGATACAAAATTCTCCTAGAGTTAACCATTCATTCTGCATTTCTAGGTTCATTGCGTGCACCTTGTAGGTCTCGTTTTCATCTTGTTGTATGAAAGATTTTGTTATCTCTTTGTCGGTCTGTCTTCTAGCATTTCCCAATCCAACTCTACTGGACTGCGTACCCACCATGAATTTTTTGTGGAATTGGAGCCGTGACTCTAGCTCTGATGAATTTTTGTTTTTTGGAAGGGATCTAACGATTTCGTCTTGGGATTTTGACAAGACATGCATTTTGGTAACTCTTAGGTGTTTGTAGAGTTCCGAAGGTTTTTTTAATTTCTTTCCAAAATTATTCGAGCCCCTGTACAACGTTGACGGGTCTGCAGATGGTGCTAGCCCGAGCCACAACTTCAATGTCTTAGTGACTTTCGCGTCCAGTGTTCTTATGTGGATCTGGTTTATATCATATACTAGAAACGGCCAGTTGAGACGTGATGTTAAGTAGTTGTCGTAAATCCAAGCTTTTTTTACGTTACTAATTGGCTGTTGGTCTACCTTGTCAATGTCTTTTACGAAGTCATCGACTATTACGTTTATAGATGGAGTACGACCTTTGTAGTCTATCTTTCTTCCAAGGAATTTAAAGGGCACGGTTTCTGATATTATTGAAACACTTTCCCCACCAATAGTAATCCCGGGGTCATATGAGGTATACCTGGTGCCTCGCCGGCCCAGACAAAGGCAATAGCATTTGCTAGGTTTTGTCCTCATTCCCTCCGTCCATGTACAGAAGTCATCTACCTTACGCAGTAGTTCTTGGCACTGCTTTGGATTACGTGTAATGATCGCAAGGTCGTCTGCGAACGCTAAGATGGATTCCGTATATTTTCCATTGACCTTAAACCGATAGCCCCACCTCTTTTCGCATGTTGCGATATTATCTATTAATATATTTATAACTGTATTAAATACTACTGGCGATAAGCAGCAACCTTGGAACAACCCTACTCTGTATTCGAGGGGTTTCGTATGTCCCTCTTTTGCTGTGATTACAAATTTTAATTTACTGTAGTATGATGCAATTATTTCACAAACTGTTGGCGGGAAGTTATACCATTTCAAGGCAAATAACATAAGCTCGTGCTGTACTGAGCCAAAGGCATTTTCTAAATCTATCCAACAGACTGTAACTTGCCTTTCATTTTTCCTAGCATCTTTGAGACTTTCCGCAAGTAATGAGTTATGTTCCAGACATCCAGAGATTCCGGGCATGAACCCTTTCTGGTAATTTGGTCTGAAGTAATTATTGTTGGACATATACTGTATTATTTTTAATTGAAGACAGGAGAAAAATATTTTAGAAATTGTATTGGTTAGGGCTATGGGTCTAGTGTCCCTGGGATCTACTACTTCACTTTTCTTAGGAATGAGGACAAAATTAGCTTTGCCAAAGGTTGCTGGTATTTCCTTGTTCGACCAGATCTTGCTGAATATACTTAGAAGATGTTTACGCACTGATGGACATTTTTTATATACTATATATGGTATACCATCAGGCCCTGGAGCTGATTTTGAACTTTTCCTCCTAATTTGGATTTCTATGTCTTCTAAGGTTGGCGGGTTACAATCAAATTTAAAACGAGGGATTGCTGGGTTTTGTGCACTTGGTTCATGATAGGTCTTCTTATGTGTTTGCACCTCGTACGTGGTTTTATAATGTTCGTAGATCTGGTCAGCCGTTAGAAGCAGTTGTCCGCGCTTCTCTTTGAAAATATTTCTGGAATATTGGTAAGGGTTTCTATCAAACTCTACTTCATGCTTTGCTCTGTTTAAGTTATCAGTTTCGTAAGCAATTTGTACTGATACTCCTTGAATTAGTTTTAGTATTGATCTTAAAGCCCTGGCCAGTTGGTGGCTCAGGTGGATATCGCCCATGGCTTTAGCATTCCGTAGTCGTTTGACAAGGTCCCTCTTTCTCTTTCTCAGTTTAGTCTTAAATCTGTTTTCATTTCCTTTATGAGCATAGTGTGTTGAGGGTGGGTAGTGCTCATGGAAATATGTATATATTACTTTTTGGAAAGTTTCGACTTGACTATTTAGGTCTTGTTTTGCTCCAGGATGTTCTAGGAGAACTGCCAAGTTCTGGTTGTGTGCTTTCCAAGTGGTCTCTTTTTGGGAGGGAATGCTAAGACGGGCCCAGATGTGGATGGGCTCCTGGTTCGGGTCACTCTCTGGCCTGCCTTGAGATATATGAGGGTCAACTCTATCCGTAGCAGCAATTGACGAACTTACAGACGTCTGTCTTGCATCAATGCCATCGTGTGTTTTCAAATGTTTTAGGAACCAGGCTCTTTTCTTGTACTGTTTCCCGCACGTGGGGCATCTCAAATCCATTATCTTGCCAGGGTTGTCGGTGTAATCTTTCGGTGGACAGTTCTTCCGCCCCCCCCTCTCGCACTGTCCCAGGGGTATTTTTCTTTACCGGACTTTTAGCGATATTTATCCCGAGCATGGCTTGCTAGGCCATTGCTCTCGGCTGTCTTTCCAGCAGTTCACAGTCTTTCCTGTTGTCATTTGTCTTTCCAGCGTCATCCCGTCTATCCGGGCTGTAGGGTTTGAAAAGACCTATTTCTTAGCATTCCATGGATTCACCGTGCGGGTGCCGGGTCCATCGCGTGATAGATGGGGGCAACACATGCGACTTCGACAGTGCCTGGGAATTGCGACCCAGGTTTAGGTTTAAGGAGCACTCCTTACGACGCGTCAACGCTCACCTCCACTGTCCGCCGTGTTACCCCCTCTACCTAACCATATTTGAAGTGAGCCTAGCAATGCCGCTTTGGATATTCGTTCAAGAAAAGAGCTTACTGAAGCTCTTGGCAATCCAAGGTCTTTAAGCAGGTTATAGAGGGATTTAGCTGGTATACCCCTCGCACCCACTTCCACGGCATACAGCGCAACGACATAACCATTTTTAGTTATTTCGTTGGTTAAGTCAAAGTACTTGTTTCTTTTTAAAGCGTTGTCTTTAGGGATGTTCGTTTCCCACGGCACCGTGAGTTCTACTAGTACTACACGCTTAATTGACATTGCATAAAGAAATATGTCCGGTCTGGACGCCGAGGCACAGATATCCTCCGGTATTCTGTAGTGATTTTCATACGTGTCCACTAATAATGTCCAGTCACTGGCGGTATTTATAATTGAGTACGGCTTTTGTGTGAGTGAAATCTTTTTTGTTGAGCCTTCCTTTACAAACGCGATGTTAGTTTTTATGTTTGTTGTTATTCCTTTTTTCGCTCTCGCCAGTGATAAACTCATAGCTTCGCGTATGAGTAATACCCTATCATGATATATAGTCATATATCATAAGTGATCGCGTTAATTCCCGTAAAAATAAAAATTATTATATCATGTAACGCGAAAGTTTAAAAGTCACTGGACGGGACAAAACTAATTTTTAGTAACTTTTAGTTTAATTTAGAATTTTCGAACAACAGTATTAGTACAAAAGAAATGCTTTACCTCGCTCTATAGAACAGTCAACAGATACTGATATATTTGTGTTAACCATTTTCATCATCATCCGTTTGTGTCAAAAATATTTTCATTCCAAATTTAAACCTGATCTAAATTTTATCCGCCAACGACGCTAATAACATTCTATTTCTAACATTCTAACTCATTCTAACATCATTAACATAACTATAACTCATTCTTCATTCTAACATTATAGCAAGAAAAGATTTACTGCAGAGTAAAATTACACACACGGCGGTACGATAAATACGCCATCAACACACTTTATATATTCTACTGTGCCGCGGTTTTAGTTGAGGTTAGATTTCCAAGTTTCACGTACCGAGCCACGCCAATACATTAAACATTACAGTTTCAAATTTAGATAGGTACAGAAATAAATCGACGTATGCGTAGTAATAGGAATCATGTCTTTGTGATTGTCGAATCAGTATTCTTATGAATTATCAAAAGAGTATGTTCCGTAAAAAGTATGTATGTAAATACAACAGTCATTGACTTCATCTCTTCATGTTGTCATATCATTTAATGAAACAAAAAACATAATGTGTCGGTATATGGTGTCTGTAGCGGATTGTACATAGTTTAATCGTGATTAAAACGCAATATAGATGGTGTTAAGGCCAAATAAAAGATGGTAATTATAGTGGACTGTATTTTTAACCGACTTCCAAAAGGAGGAGGTTCTCAATTTCATCGATATGTTTTTTTTTTTATGTATGTAGATTGATTACTCCGTCAATTGTGGACCGATTTTGAAAATTATTTTTGTATTCGAAAGGGTATGCTCCCCATGTGGTCCCATGGCCACCATATCAGGATCTGATGATGGGATCCCAAGGAAATCGAAGGAAACCCTGCACCTGCAATAAAGTTAAGGCAACTGTCTGCATGCCTTCATATTCTGTAAACATCATTTAATTTCATAATAATATATATAGTCCATTTGAGATTTTATTACAAAAAAATACCTGAAGTCCTTTTTGATTCTATACAGTATGTTGTATGTTACCTTTAGTCGTATTATTTCAAGTTATTTAGGTGAAATGACGATGAGAGACTCAAGAAAGACTAAAAAGCGAAAAATAAAAAAAACTTCGTTTAAAAAAACCGACTTCAAAAACTAAAAAGTATAAAATAACTTAATTTGTATGTGCTACCTATTCATAGGTTTGAAGTCGGTGCCAAGCCGACATGTAAGAGTAGGTACCGCGCGTGACCTTGAGCGGGATAGCTGCTCTTTGCGTAAAACAAAACAATCGAAGCATCGGTGACGTCGTTGACGTTCGTCTCGAAATATAGCGAGTGTGGTACCTACTATTACATTTGGCTTGGCGCCTAATTCAAACCTATGCATAGGTGGCACATACAAATTAAGTTATTTTATACCTTTTAGTTTTTAGTGCAGACAATATATAATAGGTAACAAACGTGACAAGACGGGATCGCCTCTGTCGCGTGCCGCGTTCCCTGGAGCAGTGAAAACCGCTTCGTCGGCTTCGTTCGAAGCGGCCGGCTTTACACAAGTTCTATTTAGATGTATACTTTACATAAGTACCTACTCAGATGTATACAAGTCATGAATGTAACACACAACGGCAATGTGGATTATGGAAGTAGAAAAATAAGCACAATTTAATTTTAAGGTTCTATGGAATGTCGTAACGACGCGTTATGCACTACTATTATACTATGCTTACAACAATTAGCATAAATACTTCGTTATAAAACTATACAGAGATTATAAATCATACGTCACCGTTCTAGAAAGCATTTACAATTATTATTACCTCACGGTACAGCAGATTTATGCTGCTCTTGATTTAATGTGGTGAGGTTCTCCAAGTTCGTACATAATTCAAAGGTTTCCAGTTTAACGTACCGTATATTAATAAATAACAAAAATACCTAAAAACCAGAAAGTAATAAAGAATAAGCATTGTTTTTGTCACATCTTCTAAAAAATCATAAACAAGAAGAGTAAGGTTTTTTTTTTTTTTCCTTGGCTTCACACGATTTGTGTATTTAGCCATTGTCGAGTAAGAGTAAGGTTTACACTCAGGCTTTTATTTGTATTTCGATCATAATAGCTATATAGTTAGTATATTGTCTGTTGTACTGTCTAATGACCGATCTTTTTGTACCAGAAAGCGATTACTTATGAAAATCCTCGACTTTCGAAGAAACAACGACTAGAATTGGAAAATTTGCGAGGTCATCCGATGACGTGGCGGCGATACCATCGATATGCTGACATCCTTCGCTATTTGGAATATTTGCAGCATTCCCATACTGATTTGGTTGAACTGATACCTTTAGGGCGATCATCCGAAGGATTACCACTGGTTGCCGTTAAGGTATGGTATCCATCCATCCATCAATACTTACAAACTTTCGCGTTTATAATATTACCTACTTAGTAGGATTGTATAGGTAGTTAAGAATGGACGCAATACGGTCATTTATATAAGACTGCTTAAGACCTTTTCAACACTAGGAATTTGATATTCATCTATACTTATATTATAAACGCGAAAGTTTGTAAGTATGGATGGATGGATGGATGTTTGTTGCTCTTTCACGCAAAAACTACTGAACGGATTTTGATGAAGCTTTACAGTAATATAGCTTATACATCAGAATAACACAGGCTACTATTGGCCGCGATAACGGACATATACGCGGGCGGAGCCGCGGGCAACAACTAGTATAATCCATACTTACTAATCGTCTTTCGTCAAATTACGAGTACAAATTGTTTACCAGATATCGATGGCTGGAAACGACATCAATAATGAAGATAAGAATAAGAAGAAATGGAAGCTCCGCTCCCGCATGAAACCAGCAGTGTGGCTGGATGGTGGGGCACATGCTCGAGAGTGGATAGCACCAGCTGTTGCGACCTGGATAATTCATACCTTGGTTGAAGGGGAGAAAGGTTTAGGTTAGTAGGTTTTTTTAAAGAGCCTCCTCCGGTTCCTGAGATTAGCGCGTTCAAACAAACAAACTCTTCAGCTTTATAATATTAGCATAGATTATTAGACTTTAGTAACAAAATACACCACCTAGGTAGAAAGTATAAAACCTTTTATTAACCGACTTCAAAAAAAAGGAAGAGGTTCTCAGTTCGACCTTATACATATTGTATATATTTTTTAAGTATTTTCGGGGATAACTTCGTCGTTTATGAACCGATTTTGATGATTCTTTTTTTAATGGATAGGAAATATCCCAATGGCGGTACCATGATAGGGACACTAAGATCTGATGATGACACCCAGGAGAAATCGAGTCAAACCTTGAAGTCGGATTTGGTTAAGTTTAATAACTTTTGTAAAAGATAACCAATGTTTTTGTTATTACATATTAGGTGCGGATTACGACGTACTCAAGCAGGCTGACTTCTACATCCTGCCGGTATTGAATCCCGACGGTTACGAACACTCACATACCCACGACCGGCTTTGGAGGAAAACACGGTCGCGTCTGGCCGACCATTCCGACGACTACTATGTAGGATGGTTAGTAAGAAATGTATTAACTTTTACAGATTATCATAGTTGAAGTGTAACGTTCAGAAAGCCGTTTATACCCAGGCAAGTTGTAATTTCTATTCAATGATAGGGAGTTACAGTCAGCAAAGAAAGGTGAAAAAGTTGAAATAGTTTCGGATTTATGCAATAAAAGATTACTTCTCATATTTTAGTAGGAATTGATACAACAATACGGTTTTAATTTAGTATATTCATAATCTGAATTTAGGTGTTAACGAAACCTACACCCATTTGAATAAACCTTGAAGATAAATAATGACATTCAAATTAAATGTAAGTAAAACAATCACTGAGAATATATAAAGAAAACTTTAGAATAGAATATACATATGTACATTATACTGCATAGAGGTAATTCATATAATATTATATGATTCAAATAATATTATGCATATAATATGAATGAGAGTACTATCAGAACTGTTTTAATTTACTTTTTAAAGTAGAAACTCAATGTAAAAAAATGAGAAGTAAGAAGCTAATCTTTTGATTACTAGTTGTACACTTCACATATATCGGAATAGAAACAAAAGAAAAGTTACAATGAAATCCAGCACTTTAACCTTTTTGCAGACGTTTTAGAAAGTAGGTATACATTCCAGTAAAACTGAGGGATATGATGGAATATCCTGTTTGAACTTGTCCTACAAAATGATTGCGGGCAACACCGACGGAAATGTTCTTGTTTTATTTGACATATCCGATGTTATCTCACGTTTGCTTAAGCATATATGATGAGAAGTTTTTGACACTTTCTTAAAGCTGTAAAAAAAGAAAACAAATCCATTTTATATTTCCTTTGGGTTTACTCACCATTGTTTCTTGGAAATTCTTTGATATAGTAGTGCCAATGTTGAAGAGGATTTTTTGACTGCCTCGTTGGTCTAGCGTTGACTGCCAATCGAGAGGTCTCGGGTTCGATTCTCAGGTCTTTTTATGATTTTTTCTTATTATAGAAATGTTTCATAATAGATCGAACTTTAAAAGTTGGGGTCTTAACCTCCGTGCCTCGGAGAGCACGTAACGCCGTCGTTTTTGCGCCTTACCTCTCTCCGGTCGTATTGTATAGCCGTCTCATCGGGTTATGAGAGTAAGGGAACAGAGTGCACTTGTTTTTGCGCATACAATTTTGTACACTTTAATATCTCCTGCGTATTTAGTTTGTATCCGCTGAGACTGACCCTGCCTCTTGTTCCAGCATATTCGAGATTATTTAAATAACCTTGTAAAAAATGTCATCCAATTTTATTCGACGGTTCTGGTGTAATTGAGTACCTGACAAACGTCCATTCTTGTATCTAAATTTTCAAACTATCTGTACCCAACCACGCTATACTATGGCACATTATGGTTGCAAAAATAGATAAAAACCACATGTAAATCATTTTACACCTTTATGTCAAAATTTGAGCTCTATCGGTGCGGAACTTTATGAGTTTTTACAAACAGTAAGTGTACATAAACCAACAACATTTTTATATTCCTACATATATAGATGTGCAGAAGTTTTGATGACTAATTAAAGTTGGCAAAGATGCGTCGATTGCAGGGGTGATTACTTCGAATATCAGAAATAAAAAAGTTTGAAAAAATAAGTACTTTCACTTATTGCATACAAAACGGCAATTTCATAGGTAAAGACCTAATATTCAAATACCTTTTTTTATATAACCACAATACTTAATTACCATTTTAAGTAAGTAAAGAATGATTAAAATATAGTAGTTGAATACCCACTTTTTAATATGCTGTTTTTTTCTGTTTTGTAGTACCGAATCTATACTTATAATAAAAATGTAACAGGTCTAATTCTGTACATTAAAGATATTTTGAAAATTTTTTTTGGAGGGCTCTTTATAATCGATACTGAAGCCAAATCTGTAATTTTTTTTCATTTTTGTCTGTCTGTCTGTCTGTCCGTCTGTCTGTCTGTCTGTCTGTCTGTCTGTCTGTCTGTCTGTATCTTGGCCGCGCATCACGCCGAAACTACTGAACGGATTCAAATGAAAGTTGGCATGATTTGAGTTCATACTACGAGGTAGGACATAGGATACTTTTTATCCCGATATTCAGCACGGTTTCCTGGGGGGAGGGGTTCAAAGTCAAAATATGTACATAGTTGTAATTCAATAACACATGGTCCGATTTCATTCATTCTTTTTTTGCTGGAAAGAAAAAAAATAAAAGATAACGGAAAAAGTCTTTTTTTTTGTCCGCGACTGTACACTGCCTGTGGGAAGTTGAGACAGATATGTAAATATGGCGGTACGAAGTTCGCCGGGTCAGCTAGTAATGAAATAAAAACCAAATCATTTATTGTTTGAATTTTCCTGTTCCAAATCTTTAAAAAATCTTGTGAATCCGTTATATCTGAAACTATCCGATAGTTAAAAATAATAATATACCTACCTGTAACCGTGTGTCTGAAATTATCATTTAAACCTTCATCCAGAAACACTTTAAACACATGCACGATGTCCACCTATTAGTACCTACATGTCACATGATAAAAGGTGGTATTTTAAATAGACTTTCATTCATTGCTTGCACATTAGAGTGCTCATTTCATACATGACATGCATTTGTAATAATTGTAGTGTCTTTCATGCTCTTGAGACATGAAAGTTTTAACATCACTATTTTTAGTGTTTTAGTTAATTTTTCTGTCTAATCGTAATCAACATTTTCACGTTCATTCATATTTATTCCCAAAATAGCTGTCATTTAAATGTGTTGTAAGAACTATTATTTAAATGCTATGAAATATATTTAGCTTTAATTCCGCGAGACAAATATCCAGGTCTGAAAGCAGGGCACAAATCCCACCGTCATGCATACTCACATGCACATATGGGTATCATGCATATGTACACATACAAAACAAGTGAGAAATAATTAGCATGCCATGCAACCAAACCTATACTCGACACGTGTTTCGTTCCTCCACGGGGCATCCTCAGGAGATGTTGACTCGTCAAGCGTTTGAGCTCGAATGAGCTCGCCGCACCGCTGTCGGCCCTTTATATACCGTTTCGATGACGCTATAATAACGGTCGATACAATGTCATAAAGACATCTGTGCCGAACTATCTGCAATCATACTTAGAAGTGGTGATGGAATTAAGTTTGTTTGGTCATTCAACAGTGTATATGCATATTATTGTTAAATCAAATCAAATCAAATCAAATTATTTATTTGCATAAAACAGGTAGGTACAAAGCTGTCATGATACATAATAATAGGTGCGCTGATTTATTACCTTTCTCAGGTGTGCAAATTTTCGAACGTCGAATTAAGTAAAAAATACAAATAAATTTCAGATTGTTATGCATAGGTATTAGGTATGTCAAGGTTACATTAATCAAATTGATATATAAGAAAAATAAAATGTCAATTGAAATTAAAAATAAAATGAAGAAAATGTCAGGAATCACTAATAAATTAATTTAAAACTAATATGTCAAGAACATCATAATTATAATTTATCCGACAAAAAATCATTATTAAGTTATGATACTTCTAACTGTTCCAACACACTCAGCCGGAAACCCTTATCGTATGTATGCATGCGTGAGTATGCATGACGGTGGGATTTGTGCCCTGCTTTCAGACCTGGATATTTGTCTCGCGGAATTAAAGCTAAATATATTTCATAGCATTTAATGTCATGGATTTCCGCAAAGTAACGCCTGATTCCATAACTTAGCACTATTATTACTTTCAACTGTCACTAATTATGTCGTACCAATTGTACTAATCACAGAGACAATACTACGACAAAATAATATTTATATCCAAACTGCTGCGACAGTTAGTATGAGCTACCGAGTGCAGTTACTGCGGTATTATATTCACCGTAAGGGTGTCTTAAGAGCCGACTAAGGGAGCAATCTACTCAGGAGTACTCACGACAAAAGCTCTGAAGTGGAATGAGACTTCAATATGTCATTGTATGTTTTTTTATGGAATAGGCGGGCAAACGAACAGACGTATAATAATAATAAAATATTTATTTAGTTAAAAAGTACAATAATTTACAATTAAATTCTTAAATTTTATAAATAAAGTACATTAATTGGTCTTTGCCCGAACTAGATTGAATCTGTGTTTCGGGCGGTGTATCGCCTGATGGTAAGCGATTACCGCCGCCCATGGACACCTGCAACACCAGAAGCGTCACAAGTGCGTTGCCGGCCTGTTGGGGATGGGGGGGGGGGTAGGGGGATTGGGTTATGGGCCTCCGGTATCCTCACTCACTCGGTGAAACATAGTGCAAGCACTATTTCACACCGGTTTTCTGTGAGGCCGTGGTATCACTCCGGTCGAGCCGGTCCATTCATGCCGAAGAGTGGCTCTCCCACGCACTAAATAATGTTTTTGTTATCACAATACAACCATTAGAAAAAATGCAATACACTTTATACTAACACGTCTGGCCAGCGTGGTATAATAATACATAGGAACAAAAACTCCTAAGGAGAAGCCGATGACCAGCAATGGGTTATCAAAGGCTGACCATGATAATGATAATAATATAAAATATTACCATTATAAACGTAATGATCAGTTTGAATAAATCGCGCCTTGTTAAACCTAATCGTCTCCATTTTTGTCTTTAGTAATTACTAAATTAACCAGATCGTCAGATGGGATCAACTCACGCAAGCCCGCAAGTCAAGACATGCAACCATATTTATATCAATTACCGTATTTTACATTTTTGAGAAACACTTATTCTATTGCTGATGTTGCACTAACCCCAAATTTAACAATTATGAGAACAATTTTGAATTAACGGGCATTAGATGGATTCGAAATTATTAATTTAATTAGGTAATGAACCTAACTTTAAGTGAACCCGAATTTTACTCTTTATCTATGTATGTATATCTATAATTAAATAAAATTGTAATGTCTGTTTGTAATTTCAAATTTACAGCTTTTCACTAAATGCATATGAAAGTATATACGGTACTCGCATCAAAAAAGCAATTTTGATTTTTTTATCCGTCTGTCTGTTTGTTCCATCCTCTGGAACGGCTGGACCGTTTTTGACAGAATTTTCACTGACAGATACTACTATATACTGATGATATAAGGAATAACTTAGGCTGCTTTTTTGACTATCTATTACGCGGTTGTTGTTGTACCGCGGGTGACATCGCGGGGCTCAGCTAGTGAAAACTAAATTACAACTGCGTATACCAGAATACCGATATCTGAATACAAAAAATTGGGAACACGTAAAATAATATTCTACCAACCCCACTTACAACACAGAAAGGCAAGTTATTGCTCTGATGATAAGCAAATACAATATAGGTATATCTCGGATGTTCGTGCATTATATAGGTACAAAAGCGGGAGGCCTTAATATTATAGTTGTACTAGCGACCCGCCCCGGCTTCGCACGGGTGGATTTCAGATGCCCCCACCGACGACACGATTCGTGCATTTTAAATCTGTAATATCTTTGAATATATTCATTTAACTTAGATACTGTTAAGGGCCATTTTGATCTATATTAAATGTACAATGTATTTAATTTACTTAATTGTATAAGGATTCATTCCGTATTGCTTAAAATCGCTTCGTAAATAAGCCATTATTTCTCGTAAAAAGAAAGGAATAAAAAATGGGTGTTGTGGGTTATCCCTAAGAGATAGACATATACCGTCGCGGACTTTTTTGTAGATCTTTTTAAGGTGTATAATACTGTAGTACATTATTTTGATCTATCTCGTAGGGTGCAACCAGCGTTTGCAATGTAAGCGCAAAAAATGTGTTTATTTGCTACATCACATTAGAAACCTCGAAAAGTAACAGTGTTTCCATACTATATTATGCATTTATTATACATAAAAACCTTCCTCTTGAATCACTCTATCTATTAAAGAAACCCACATCAAAATCCGTTGCGTAGTTTTAAAGATTTAAGCACACAAAGGGACATAGGGACAGAGAAAGCGACTTTGTTTTATACTATGTAGTGATGATGAAGTGGCCTGGAAGAGGAAGAGTATTTACTTAGCTCTTTACTTTATTGTTGGTCTACCATTTAGTTGTAGATGGTTTTACGATTTGTTTTCAGTCCATGTTTTTATTTATTTACTCAATTATGATTCAATTTCGTAAAGATATACCGAACCCATGCTATTTGCAAATATTTGTACGTTGCTATTATCAGTAAAAAAATTGTATTTCCTACACTTATCATTCGAGTCGACGTATGTAGAGACCCCACGAATAAGACTCATTAGGTAGTTAAGAGGTCCAATTGCATGCAAATATACATGAGTCTCCGGGTCACAGGTTTGAGTCACGACATCCTCTGAATTTTAAAAGTTTATGTACGGTACGTATCATAAACTAATAATATATTACTTAATGGTAACTCTTAATGGTCAAAAATTCTATCACGCTAACATTCACTTATTTTCTCTACAGGTTTCCCTGGAACTGGGGTCAAACTGAATGTGTAGGCGTGGATGCAGATCGCAATTGGGATTATCACTGGAGCGAAAAAGATTCCTCTCAGGACCCTTGTTCTGAGAACTATGCTGGTCCACATCCATTCAGTGAACCTGAGACACGAGCAGTTTCAGAATTCCTTGCAGAACATAAAGGACAAATCAAGGTATAATAGATATCGCCGGATACGTGTAATAACAGATTAATTATACGGAGTGTCATAACCGCTATTCGTCCCGTGGGTGTCGTAAAGGCCGACACACACGTTCAAGTATACTTGCGCAAGTCCGTCTGTCTGTCTGGATTTGCGCAAGTATACTTGAACGTGTGCGTCGGCCTTAAGAGCCGACTAAGGGAGTAAACTACGCAGGACAACAGTACTGCAAAGAGAAGAAAAACTGAACACAAACTTTATACCAACCCATCTGGCCCGCGTGGTATAAAGCCGAGTCTCCACCGAACAAAAGTTGGCAACTTTTGTGTTATCAACACGTGTTGATGACTAAAGTTTCTGTAATTTCCTTATGTTGGCAACAAACATTGGGAACCGTGTTTCTGTTTTTGGCGGTAAACATCAAAATATTACGCTTGTTGCAGTTATTTATTGGCTCTATGGGGACGCTTAGTTCGAATGTTTTTTAAATTGTTGGCGACTCGGTGTAGACACTATGGAAACAAAAGTTGGCGATTTTCCGAAGAGTTGCAAACAGTTGGAAACACTGAAATTGCCTACAATTTCGGTGGATACGCGTCTTAACAGATATCCCAAAATCTCCTTTCGAAAGAGGGGCTTATGTTCAGCAGTGGTCTATTAAAGGTTGTTGATGATGATATCGTCTGACAGTCGAATTTCGACAGTTTTATAAATATCTCTTCCACTGTCCGATATAACTATAACTGTGATTGAATAGCCTTTAATACCGTTGTAACTCAAAATATACTGGACTCTTCTAGTTCTATGTAGCCGTTATTACATTTATAGCACTTGCGTATTGTTTAAAAATTCTAACTTCTTGTACTTCTTCTACAGATAAACGTTGAGTTTTTCTTCTTCAATTTATAATATATTAAGTTATAAAGCATTAACCAAATTACATCAAGCGAGTATATTCATTGTCGATAAAAATACATTTCATCTATTAGTATTTAATAGATACATTTAAAAGTCGTTCATTACTACGTACAGTAGAAGTTAAATGCAAATTTATTGGAAGTATCTGCCTATTTAAAACATCGTTGGAAAGAATTACCTTTATAATAAGCTGGCCACTTGAAATTCAAACCATAAAAGTTTAGTTTTATTTTATCGTAATCAAAAGCTTGAATGGTGCGCTATTTGGTTTGAAAACTGGCCACAGTCTATTTAACCTCAATCTTCTTCAGCTTTTTAGGGTTCCTAATTCCTACAAGGAGTGTACCTATAGTTGCACCAAGTACATCGGTTTTGTCCTGTTCGTTCGCAACATAAAAGAGTTGTTACCGTTTCTGTAAAATAAGTATAACGATACTTTATTGATTATCTAACCTTTGTATCTAAATTATTATATTCTTAAAATCTATGCACATATGTTTAAAAGCAACCAAATATATAACATTTGAACGTATGGTGTAATTGGGACAAATACGAAAAGATTTAAAACGACGTTTGCCGGATCAGCTAGTAATGATATAAACACAAGCATTTTTGGTCATAATGGATGGATAAACATAACATTTTTCTTTTATGAAACTAAGAAATTTGTCTAGAATTATCATAATGAAAGTTACTTAGACTTAGGGCTTTATTTACCATTACTAATTCACACTCATTAGTCAGTAAAGACTGTGGAGAATTCGTTGTTCTCCCAACAAAACGGTTGACACTGTTAAATGCCCTATTTCCTTCCATTTATAACCGATTTGGTCCTCACAATGGTTTTTATTGGCTATAAAACCATCGAGAACGTAAACCAACTAACCGATAAACGTAAACTAGTCAACAAAATTTTGGTAATCTTGGTTTCTATCTCGTATTGAAGTCGTCGCGTGACGAACACACACGATTATACACAATTATAGGTACCCATTAACCATTTACAGCGCTCATGTAAATAGGTAATTACTGCCCACAATTACTCTGGGGTCTAATGACTTCTTAGGATTTGTTTTCACTTTAGCGCAAATATCACATAGGTACCTGCAAGATTATTGCAAATGATTAGCCTTATTGATAGGTTTTTGGTATTATGAACTTCAATTCCTAAGAAGAAGCGGATCTACGAAATCTGAACCATATTAAGTACCTAAGTTAGAAGCTTAGCATTTGATATTTAAAACTTACACAAGCGACATAAATTCGAGTCGATTTGGAACATAAATAACTATTTTAATTAGTCAAGAAAAATTGTGTCCTTAGTGCATTCGTAAAATTTCATCACAATGGCAAAGCATTTGTAAAGATGTTATCTTTAGTTGACCGTTTCGGCGTGCGTTTGTCTGGAGACAGTCTTGGGCTTCACCTTGCCGTATAGGTACCTATCAATTAGATCTATATAAATTTGAAAACAGACCTTAAAGTAACTAACATATGCAACATGTCGTTTCTGAACAGAGATCTTTCTTTCGGAGTCAGTACTTTTTAAATCGTATGATTGAAAAAGAAAAACCATAATAATTGTGTATGCTTAAAAAATAAACAAAAATAAATTACTGTACCGACATGAGAACAAATCTGACGATTAAAATAACAATGTAACGGAGAAAAAGTAACATAATGAATGATGACGAGCTATCTTCCGAGAACATATACAGTCTCCATTATAGCATTATAGCCTGCCTGTCCTTATTTTTTTTTTACATATATATCGGACGGTTAAAGTGACTCTACTCTGCCTGATGAAAGCATGAGCAGACTCCAAAAGTAGTGATCACCATACTCCTTGCGAATGCAGAAAATGCAACAATGCAGCATGGTGACCCATCATCATTGGGCCTCCGGTCTCGCACTCACCAACGAAATTTTAGGTTGGTCTTCTGTAAGAGGACTAAGAGGGTAGTATAATCCTTATTCTAATTAACTTTTTTTTTTCCCCATCTCAAAGCTATTACATGGCTAAAGGAGCAGATAAGCGGCTATCTATAATAATCAAATCCTTTTGCAATTTGCATTATGACCACCCCATATAAAATTGAGCAGACGACAGAAAAATAATGGTCTTGAATGATGATGAACATAATAATATTTTGTTACACTGCTGGAATAGGGCTCTCCTTAGAAAAGAGGCTTTGGCTACACTACACTGACCAGACTAATTGGTTAGGGTTAGTTATAAGTTTTTCTGCTCTTTGCAGTGATGTTGTCTTGCGTAGTTCAGCAGTAGTTAATAGTAGTAGCATTTGCGCTGTGTTTCACCGAGTGAGTGAGGAACCCCTCTCCCCTCCCCCTCCCCATCCCCCAAAGATCGGCAACGCACTTGTGACGCCCCTGGTGTTGCGGGTGTTCATGGGCGGCGGTATTCGCTTACCATCAGGCGATACGTCTGCTCGTTTGCCCTCTATGCCATAAAAAAAAATTTTACTCCCATAATCGCCTTTTGCTCCCTTACCCACGGAATGAATAGAGGTTTTTAAGATAATCTAATTATATTTTCGTATTTTTCACTAATTACCAAGTCACAATACAATAATCAACTAAATATATTCTAAAATACCGTTATAAGCACAGATTTATCCACATAAATTGTACATAAAGTTTTATGGTATCGTATACTCGACTCAGTGAAATTATAAGTACTCATGCAATTAAGTAAGTGTCTTAAAAGCGCTATCACAGAATTTCGTTCTGAAAGATTAGGTATTTGAAGCTTGGTGACAATTCGCTCGCGTGCATGGAATTTCTAGCATATTTTGAGGTTTGACGAAAAGATTTTTACAATATTTCAATAGTAGGTACGTTTTTGCTAAATAAATTTTATTACATTTTTCACACGCTTCAATAGTGCACTTAAACACATTAAGTGAATATTTTGTTAATAAACCTACCTCTGCCAGTAGCTGGCCAGTACCTCTCACACCTGTGATTTGCGGACAACATAGTCATTCTGGCGGAGTCTCTGCATGATCTGGAAGAAATGCTCAACAGTCTGGATGTTTCTTCAAAACAAGTAGAACTGAGAATGAATATCGAAAAAACTAAAGTCATGCATAACAAGCATGTATCCCCAAGTCCCGTGATCGTAAATGGCGCTGGTATCGAGGTTGTGCAAGAATACATCTACCTTGGCCAAACCATCCAACTCGGCCGGCACAACTTCGATCGGGAGGCCGACAGAAGAATTCGTCTGGGCTTGGCGGCATATGAGAAGCTACGTTATATCTTCGAGTAGGTGATACCTCAATCACTTAAGACCAAAGTATACAACCAGTGCGTCCTACCTGTAATGACATACGGAGCCGAGACGTGGACACTCACCATCGGGCTGGTCCACAAGTTTAAAGTAGCTCAGCCTACGATGGAGCGTGCGATGCTGGGTGTCTCTCTATACGATAAAATTCGTAATGAGGTTATTCGACAGAGAACTGGAGTAACCGACATCGCACAGAAAATCAGTACGCTGAAGTGGAAGTGGGCCGGCCATATCTCCAGACGAACCGATGGTCGCTGGAGCACAAAATAATGTGTTAGAGTGGAGACCGCGATTAGGCAAACGTAGTGTAGGGCGCCCTGCGGCACGATTTACCGATGATTTAAAGAAGGTGGTTGGTGGCGGATGGATGCGGACTGCCCAAAACCGAGACCGTTGGCGCTCCTTGGGGAAGACCTTCGTTCAGCAGTGGAGTGGGCATTTACTTTTGTAGGTTGATTGAAACCTACCTACAAAAGTAAATGTTTCTTGGTGAAATGGCATTGATTTTAAATACAATTTAAAGATGACAATAAAACTAAATTTCCAGATAAGTCATGGGGGGGGGGGTGTTTACTGGGATTGGTATTGTACTTAAATCTCGTTTTTTACTAACCAATTTAACTTTTAATGTTACGTTTTAATGTGAATCAAATCCTTATCATGTCAAGTCAAATTATATTAGTAGATCCTGATATTATTTAAAATTAACTTCCTAACCTACACGAAAATATACATAGAAAATTTAAATAAAGTTTCGAGGGCTGGACAAACTTTTACAATGTTTGATTTTTTAAATTTACTTACGCTCCTAATAGTAAAATAAATTCGAAAACCCGAATCCACAACAAATGATGATAGAAAACTATTTCTGGAATCCTGGAATGGAATCATACGATGTTTTTTAGATAGCCTACCTAATTATTTTTTATAAATCTTGTTCCTTGAAGTGTTAAAAATTAATCATATTAACTGAACTTTTTACTTTTTTACTTTCTATTAATCTTTATATGAACCAAAATCGTTCCAATTCACCAAACAGTCTGCAACGACGGTCTAGGTACCTGCTTACTGAATAGAAATCAGAAATGGCTTGCATTGCGTTTAAATATAGCAATTTCTCATTGGTTCAAAACCATAAAGGTAGACCGCATGTCTATCGCGGGAAATTGTGACACATTACGGTGTAACTACTTTTGACGGATTTTATATTACACTTTCAAAACGTACTTTAAATTCAAAATTGATGGTTAAGGTTGAGAATATCATGTTATAATTTACTATATATATATAAAAGAAGACATTCGATGTAACACAATCTGAGATTGTACTAGCAAATCGAATAGATACTTTGGTGTGTATATTGTGAAAAAGTGTATTCTATAACTTGAAATGTGAATGACTGCGAAAATTTAATTGCTATATAAAAATTTGGGGAATATACTTTTCCTTTCACAGACTTTTTATACAGGTTGTCAGCCTTATCTGTCAAAACGCACCTCCTCCTGTGCTACGCTTAAACTCTCGCTGGGGCTTGGCAAATCCTAGCCTTTGCAAACCTTTGGATGCCATTTACATACACCCTTATGAGTGTGTCCGGCCACACTTGTGTGCCTACACATAGAAGAGGTGGATGTTGAACTTGCGTTTGGATTTAGCTACATAGATAATGTCATTTAAAATAATACACAGTGACATTAAAGACCACCAGCGTTAAGTACATGAAGCCAAACACCACGTTCACATAAATATGATTGTGGATATTTATCAAGTAAACGTAGGTAGCATTCATTTGACTATCTCAAGACTGACTGACTGACTGAATGACTCAGACTTGTCGTTAGTGCATCAACAGTGCGCACACGTACAGTTATGTATGAACCTCATGGTCTAAGAGCCGGTGAAGTTCGACTTACACCCATCTGATAACCAGATGAGAAATTTTATTTTAAATGTTAATATTGAATGAACACACCTATGTTAGTTTGGCTATAGCAAAACTGTCATAACTTTTTTTTTTATTCGGGTTCGAGTCCCGGGTCGGACCAAATGTTTGCATGATCTGCAAATATTTGTTGCGGAGTTTGGGTGTTTTTATGTATAATATGTACGTATTTACAAAAAAAAAGTATATATGTATTTGTATCAGTTGTCTAGTACCTATAACACAAGCTCTGCTTAGCTTGGGACTAGATGGCGTTGTGTGTTAGATGTCCGAAATATTTATTTATTCGTTCTTTTTTATCGCAGGCAAGCCTATACCGTTAGATTTCTTATTAGATAGCCTTTATTTTGGTACCAATTTCGATTAGGTATTAGCTCGGCGTAGTTACCTATACCTATTGATTTACCAGGTGCATGCCTGTTGGCTGGTAAAATATATATATAAATAAGTAATCAAGTCTACATAAGCATATTCTCTGTATGCAAAATTAACATTTGAGACTAAATTTAGTTGGTTTTCAATAGAGTGGAGGGGATGAAAAAAAGTCATAAAAATTAATTTAATTTTAAAAATAGCAATGAAAGTTTTGCGATAGTAATAGAAATTATTTTCTTTACAATTGCAAAAGAATGTTTCTTGAAGTTATCAGATGGGTGAAAGTCGATCTTAACCGCCACTTTTACTATCATCTGTATCACAGAAATGCAGTGTTCATTATGCTGCTGAAGTTTAAAACGCTTGGGTACTGTTTCTACTTTAAGTATTACAAAGTTACGATATGATCAAAGAATCGATAATATAGACTAAATCAAATTACTCAGCAAATATAATAAAAATAACTTATTGAATAGATGCGCTAAAACAATATCAATCTAATCCATACCTACTTAATATTATAAACTAGAAAGTAACTCTGTCTGTTTATCAGCTTTCACGGCTAAACCGCTTTTTTATGGTATCGAGCAGACGTATCGCCTAATGGTAAGCGATTACCGCCGCTCATGGACACCCGCAACACCATAGGCGTCACAAGTGCGTTGCCGGCCTTTGGGAGATGGGGTTGGGTTATGTACCTCCGGTATCCTCACTAACTGGGTGAAACATAGCGCAAGCGCTGTTTCACACCGATTTTCTGTGATGCCGTGGTATCACTCCGTTCGAGCCGGCCCATGGATGCCGAAGCGTGGCTCTCCCACGGTATACTAGCATACAAGGTTACAGTGAAATTAGTCTCGAGAAATTTTTGCATATGTAGTCGTGTGTATATTACTCAGATCTTAGAGCGCGTTTCCACTATATCGTTCTGGCCTATACAAAAATGTTTCGATATCCTAACTGACTAACTAACTAAATGCATTGCTTATGTTTAAAGCCAACCAAAAAAGTGGAGATTACCACGACAATATGAACTATGACAACTATTCAAGGTGGATTCAAACTCAATTAATACCCAACTTACAACCAAATAGTGTTGTTGTTGTTGACAACGCACCATATCATAACTCAATAGAAAATCCTGCACCGAATAGTAATTTTAGAAAATAGCAAATGATTGACTGGCTGACATTGCGAAACATTGAGCATTCATCCACGTTGCTTAAGCCTCAATTATATGAACTGATTCTGCAAAACAAGGCGAGATTTGTAGAGTACAAGATAGACGAAATATTACGACATACCATACCATCCGGAGTTTAATCCTATAGAAAATATATGGGGGATAGTGAAAACATATGTCGCAAAAAAGAATGTCGCAATGAATATGAAGGTTATAATGTCATTAGCTGAAGAAAAAATGAACGCCATAACTGTAGAGGAATGGAGAAAAGTTTTTCTGCATGCTATTGAGGAGGAAAACAAATATCAGGGTAGAGACGCAGCTTTAGACACAATATCAGAACGAATCATAATTAATTTAAATAATTCATCTGATGAAAGCGAGGATGGGGATGATTGTGATATGCCTGGGGTTGATGAATTATTAGAATAAAACATATAAGGCCGGAGAACACCTAATTCATACACGTCTTCACTGAAGTGAAAACCGGCATTCACTGCTTGTAATGTTTGGAACTGGCTTGTCTGCCTCATACAGTTCCATAGATTACAATGCAGTGGATACACATTTTCACGTCCGTATTAGTACGTAGTGCGTATGCGTAGACGTGTACGCATTTGGTGTGCTCCAGCCACAAACGTATATTACCTTTAAAAAAATAAAAACTAAAAATAAAATGTTTTTTTTTTTTTATTTGCTGACCATACACTACTACAAACGCAAAAATTTCTCCAAGCTAATTTACCTGTACTTGGAGAAGAATATAGGCTACTTTTTCTGGCGATAACCGACATTTACGTAGGCGGAGCCGTGGGCAAAAACTATTACCTCTATAAAATATAGAATATGCATATTCTATAGCTTGTTTATATTAAGGCGTGTCTCCTGCGGCTAAAAATAACAAAACAAACTAACTAAACTTGTTAACTTAACATGATAGCGAAAAGTCGCAGGAGACGGACTTTTAAACGAACATCAAACACGATTACACGAAAAGCAAAAATCTTTTATCTACTCGACAAAATGACTTATAGTACACTTACTTACTTACTTTTATAGTATAAATATGAATAATATAATATAAGTATTAATGTTAGTTCAGTTCAGTTTCATTATACGAGAAGTATACGCTCCGATGTTTTCAGTCCGCTTTGGATAACATGTTTGCTCGTTAAAATTAACAAAACGGTTAGGCCACGCCCATATTTTGATAAAAATGTGATGTTTGGTGTTTAAAAACATTTAACAGTGTCGCAGGAGACCCGACTTTACAAAGGTTACAATATTACCTACTTAGAATTTTATACGAAAACTCGCTGTTCTTAACTATCTATACTTATAATAAAAATGTAACAGGTCCAATTCTGTACATTAAAGATATTTCGAAATTTTTTTTTGGAGGGCTCTCTTAATCGATGCTGAAGCCAAAACTCTAATTATTTTCATTTTTGTCTGTCTGTCTGTCTGTCTGTATCTTGGCCGCGCATCACGCTGAAACTACTGAATGGATTCAATTGAAACTTGGCATGATTTGAGTTCATACTACGAGGTAGGACATAGGATACTTTTTATCCCGAAAGTCAGCACGATTTCTTGGAGAGAGGGGATGAAAGTCAAAATATGTACTTAGTTGTAAATCAATACCACATAGTCCGATTTCTTTCATTCTTTTTTTGCTATAAAGAAAAAAAAAGATAACGGGAAAAGTCTTTTTTTTGTCCGTGACTGTACACTGCCTGTGGGAAGCTGAGACAGATATGTAAATATGGCGGTACGAAGTTCGCCGGGTCAGCTAGTCTATATAAATTATGAAAGACTTGTTTGACGAGGATGGTACAAACTTGTTATAACATTAATAACTAGCTGTTGCCCGCGGCTCCGCCCGCGTGTATGTCGGTTATCGCGGCAAATAGTTGCCTATATGTTATTCTGATGTATAAGCTATATTACTGTAAAGTTTCATCCAAATCCGTTTAGTAGTTTTTGCGTGAAGAAGTAACAAACATACCTACATACTCACAAACTTTCGCCTTTATAATATTAGTGTGATGAAGGTAGTTGAGTACTGTTGATTCAACTTGAAGCGCTATACTACTAAATAAACAGGATAATCGTATCCTGTGTATTTTCTAAGTGTTTCACCCCGTAGAACGTAATAAACTACAAAGTCTGATTTATCGCCTTTATGTTTTAGCTTTTTATGTCGCTACACGCATACTCACAAGCATGGTTGGTGCCGAGTTCACATGCACGTGAGGAATTCGCTGACGATGGTGTACTCACCGAGATGGGTAAATTGGCCACCTCTGCACTCGCTGACTTGTACGGCACTAAATACCAGGTAGGTAAGACTTATTTCAAGCAAGTGTTTTTCATAAAATTGTTTTAACTATATTTCGGAAATATGACTTCACATTAAGTGTGAGTGGTGCAATAATATACGCAGTGACAATCGCCGTAGGTACTTAGAAATTTATTAATAATCGTAATTCTAGTCGTAGATACATATGTATCTACGACATGTATCTATCTGTATGTATGTATTTGGAGACCCATTGCAAATTGCAATCGCTAATGCAGTCGTTCTTTAAGTTACAAGAACTAACGAAAGTCCAAAAAGCAAATTTTCATCTTTCAAAACCTCGTCATTGAGTGCATTTCAAAACTTCCAAAAGTTCTGCACCGATTGATCCCTAATTTTGAGACGATATGCAACCCTATTCAAAGATTGATTTTCACTATATTTCGGGCCAGTTTTGTCCCTCACTTCTCATTAATGAAATAACAATGTAACACATCGAAACATGGCAGGATACAGCACTGGTTAGAAATATTTTTTATATTCCAGGTTGGCACTGCAGGCGAAATCCGACAACCAGCATCTGGAATGTCCCATGATTGGGCGAAAGCAAGAGCCGGCATCAAATATGCATACCACGTGGACTTGCGAGATTCTTTCGGCCCATACGGGTTTTTATTACCAGGCTCGCAAATAGTATCGACTGCTCGTGAGACCTGGCAGGCTATCAAAGCAATAGTTGATAATTTTTCATCAGGAAACTCATCATAAACATTTAGTATTAGATAGTAAGGATTGACTGACATTCTTAATTAGTTAGATTACTAACTAATTGGGTTGTATTCGAAGCATAGTTACAAAAAAATTGTAACAAAAGTGCAATGTTTATTCGTGAATGAAGTGAATTTAAGTGTTTTCTTATAAAATGATGTTTGTATTTGTGTGATAGTCAGCTTTTATAATTGTGCATTTATTTTGATACGTTATGGACACCGCTGTTGCACACTGTGGATAGTTAATAGTATTTATTATAAAATAATGTAATAATTAACACTTGTTTACATAGAAATGTAGCTCAAGTGTACAAAATGAACAAATTATTTATTATGTAGCACTAGCTTTTACACGCGGCTTCGCTCACGCAGGCTTTCATCCCCTGATTTACCCCCTTAGGGGGTGGAATTTCAAAAATTCCTTTCTTAGTGCTCACTTACGTTATATAAAGAACCTACATGGAAAATTTCAGGATTCTAGCTGCAGCGGTTTGGGCTGTGTGTTGATCTCTGGGTATGTCTGTCAGTCAGTCACCTTCCTCTTTTATATATATAGATAGATTACACTACATTTATGTTCCACATGTTGTAAAATTGTAGTGAATAATAATTTTTAGTAGGTAGAAAATGAAAATGAATTACAAATGTTAAAACTACGAGTATTCTTCTTTTCATCACCTTCAGTTTCGTGAAACAGTCTTTTCAATAACCTATCTCCAGTTTTAATTAGAGATAGGTTATTCAAACCGGTCTGAATTTACCTTTAAAGGAGCATTTGTTTTCTTTTTGATACTAAAACTTCTCAAAAAAAGAAAAACAAACGGTTCTGCATATTAAAGAAAGTATTTAGGGAGAGCCACGCTTCGGCATGAATGGGCCGGCTCAACCGGAGTGTTACCACGGCCTCACAGAAAACCAGTGTGGAATAGTGCTTGCGTTGTGTTTCACCGAGTGAGTGAGGATACCGGAGGCCCATATCCCAACCCCTCCCCACATCCCTTTCCACATCCCCCAAAGGTCGGCAACGCACTTGTGACTCCTCTGGTGTTGCGGGTGTCTATAATCTGGGCGGCGGTAATCGGTTTCCATTAGGTGATACGTCTGCTCGTTTGCCACCAATGCCATAAAAAAAATATAAATCAAAATGAAAAAAAAATAAGACTATCTCCAGTTTTAACTAGAGATAGGTTAATTAAAGGGTCCGTAAGTCCACATGTATGTTTATATGGTAAATTCATGAATGGTTAAAGATCATGATTATTTTTAAAATAACAAAACCTTAACCAGCCTTTAACAGTCCACTGCTGGACATTTTTTTTTCGGACCTCTAACACACAACGCCATCTAGTCACAAGTTAAGCAGAGCTTGTGTTATGGGTACTAGATAAGATAACTGATATATATCTACTTTTTTTTGTTGTAAATACATACATATTATACATAGAAACACCCAAACTCCGAAACAAATATTTGTAGATCATACAAACATTTGGTCCGACCCGGGAATCGAACACGAGACCTCATGATCAGCAGTCGCACACGCTAACCGCGAGACTAACGAGGCAGTCTTTGAAGTAGACAGACATATACATTAGAAGAGACATAGGCCACTCCTTAGAAAGGAGGTAACCGATTTTCACCGTCGCGGGCGAATTGACGTGAAATTAGAAATAAACTTGCTCTGATCAATAGAGTGGTGTGACAACACAGAGAATTTGACCAGCATTATTTTTAGCAAATGCAGCTACATAAAAGTTGGTCTAATTTTGTTCTAAGTCTTTCCATGTGCTCTCGCATGAACATGAATCACTACTGTTATTTGTAATAAAGACTGTTAATTATAACAAAATATTATTGGCAGTCTTAAGGACTGCTGATAGAAGTGAAAACGTATAACTTAGAATGATATGTATTTGTAAAATTAATGTGTAAAATTACAAATTTCATAATGTTTAAATTAAAATTATCAACATCGAACGTGTCGGACGTGAATCCATAAGATTTTCCCCAACCAAAAAGTGCTCAACGTGGCAAAAGAAGTTTTCACTTCAATAATATTTTTAAATACTATTTTTGGTAGTTTCGTTATAATAGATATACTTGCTAATCCTCTAGCAGGCAAGCAAAATTAGGAAGAGGCCATATAAGCTCCAAAACCGATAACCTTGGGAAAATTGCGTCTCGGCAAACATAGTTTAGGTTGTCCACAGGCCAGTTGGAGTGATGATCTAAGCAAGATAGCTAGCAGGAGCTGGGTGTGCGAAACGGGGATCGAACCAAGTGGCGTGCAATTGGAGAAACCTATATCCAGCATTGGACTGCGTTGGCTGATGATGAGTCAAACTGACCCTTTATTGTCATGTCTTAAGGAATAATAATCGTAATCCTTGATAATAGTCTCACTTTTATACAAAATTTAAAATTTACTAACAATTTATAACCGCTTTATAAATATATATCCAGTATATCCTCTCTCGTGAGGGACTTTACAAATATACATGAAACGGACACAAGAATCCACAACACTTGGTGCAGTAGAAAGCGGCGCTGGCGATCGCTTAAACCACTAGGCCAACCGTGCAATCAGTGCAGCATCGTTACTAATATAAAACACTGGAATTTGTAAATACATCTTTCGTTTTAAAATCGTGCGAGCCTTTACAATATATAAAGTTTACCTATATGGGTTGGGGTGGTTTATCTTATATATAAAATTATCGTGTCACAATGTTAGTTACCATACTCCTCCGAAACGGCGGGACCGATTTTGATGAAATTTGGTGTGCATATCGGGTAGGTCTGAGAATCGACCAACATCCATTTTTCATACCCCTAAATTTATTTTTTAATTTTATGGCAAAACAACGTTTGCCTGGTCAGCTAGTATACTATATAATACGCTTGTACGTTGCATTCTAAAATTTTCAAATTTAGATTACTAGTACCTACCTAAAATGTTGCAAACGCAATATTTTATTAATCACACGTATAAACATTGGTCATACATAGAAAACGGTCAGGCTTCACAAATGTTACACAGTACACGTCTTAATATTACTGCACAGAATAGTCCTTCAACATTTTAGAGAAAAAATCTAGGGAAAATCAACACAGCTAACTACGAGTATATTAACTATCCCTCGTTAGGATATCTCTAGTGAGACACGATCTAATATCACAGAATAATTAATAGTCTAATATCTTCTAGCACATCCGGTACCGGCCGCTAGATGTCAATGAATAGGTAAAGGTTTAGGAGCACTCTTAAAGCATATATACCTGGTATATATTATTATGCTCTAAGGGAGCACTATATCTAATCTAGTCATACGTAAAATGGTTGTTACGTGAACCATTTTAAATTTCGTGCCCATCGTAGAAACTGCGTACGCGCCGAGTAGGTAGGTAAAACGACAGCTTTTTGGAAGAACTAGAAAGTGAGTATAATGACGTTCTTTTAAATGCCCAAAAGTTTTGGAAAGGTTTTTTCTTTACGTCATGAAATAATCCTATTTTATGAGCAAAATAATAAAGTGTACCCGGAACCGTTCATTGTGTATGAAGATAGGTGGTGTCTTTTAGCCTTTCTATGTGATATCACAGAATACAGTGTTGCAGTGGCGGACTAAGGGGGGGCGGAGGGTGCGGTCCGCCCCGGGCCTCCGGTCCTGGGGGGCCTCTAAATGGCTGCAAGTTCCCTTGATCAAATCGTAAATAAACTTTTGAAAACATAAGAGGAAGTTTTGGGTTGAAGGCCCCGTAGACAAATAATTAGGTACAGTCTGTACCGGTAGTTTTTTTTTTTTTTTTTTTTTAATAATAATAATAATAATAATCTTTATTTCATCATGATGGTTCAACATTATTCTCTTATCCTATTTACATATAGGTATTGTTATAAGCTTTTAATTGTGTTCGTTGACGACTGTACTAGTATAAACTGTGCTACAGTCGCCAGCGCCCCCTCCCTTACATCTAGGAAATAGACACAAGAACTATGAACACTTGAGAACAATTCGCTTTGACTACGCCAGTACATTCACTTAAATAAACAAAAATTACAATATAAAAGAATTTGTTTGAGAAATGTTACCACTTGAATTTGAGGAAGTAGATACAAAATATCGTTGTGAGTTAGTGTGGAGTGTGAATGTAGCTATGTTTGGTATGTGATGTGTGAATGTATGAGAATGATGATTGTGTTTTTAAATTTATTGTCAAGAATAGGATAGTAATAGTTCCTCTGTTTGATTATAATCCAAGCCCAACAACCATTTACGAAGAGTATCCCTGCATTTATTGATGGGTAGTGCATAAATGTTATTTGCGTGATTTGCTGCGTTGTATAATTTATTACTCAGTACATAAAATTGGTTTTTAGCAAGAGTCGTACGATGGGAAGTAACCGAGCAAACCCTTGTCTTGTTACGCTTTGTAATGACGTTATAGGTAATATGCTTGTGCTTTCGGAGAACAGTTGATACTACAAAAAGTTGTCTGACAGTTAGCACAGAACATTCGCTATATACAAGACTGGTGCTGTACCTTCGCGGCCTACCCAGTATCACCTTCAATATCGCCCTTTGTGCACGCTCCAAGGACAGCAGAGTGG
Organism: Diaphora mendica; assembly: GCA_949125395.1. Taxonomy (NCBI): domain Eukaryota; kingdom Metazoa; phylum Arthropoda; class Insecta; order Lepidoptera; family Erebidae; genus Diaphora; species Diaphora mendica. Next base: position 16,274,695 of record OX421318.1, read on the forward strand.
TCTTACCAATACCTCCCCATACGACAATACAGTATTGGAGAAGGCTCTGAACAAGTGCATTATAAGCACACAGGAGGGTCTCAAGATCGGCCGATCCTCTGAGACTTCGAAAAACTGGAATCAATCGCCTCACTCGTGCTGTTAATAGCTTTATGTGAGGTAACCAATTTAGCGAGCAATCTATTATTAGACCGAGATATTTTACATATTCAGATCGGGTTAGTTGAGGGCAACCGCAACCATCCAGGAGTCCACAGGTATGTGCAGTAATTTTGAAATCAGATGGCGGCTGAGTAATAGCACGGGGTGTAAAGGCAATGTATCTTGTTTTATCGAAATTTAGAGTGAGTAGGTTCTCATTTAACCACATCATCACCTCCGCAAGCGCACGCTCTGTGTAGCGCCGAGTCTCAGTCCAGTCACTACCATGCACGATTAGCGCAGTATCATCAGCATATGTGATGATGTTGCAGTTGGGTAGCGACCTGGCACACAAACTATTTATGTATAATAAGAATAGAGTAGGACCAAGCACACTACCTTGCGGGACACCAAAGGAGAGTAATAGCTTGGAACTAGTGAATTTACCCACTCTAACGCATTGGGTTCTATTTGATAAGTAGGAACGAAACAGTTTCAACACAACACCGCGAACACCGACTGACTCCATCTTAGCAAGCAGCAGAGGGACAGAGACAGTGTCGAAGGCCTTAGAAAGATCCAAAAAAACACCAATGGCTTTTTCTTTCTTATCAAGGTGCTTACTGATAATTTCTGTAAGTAACAAAGTAGCATCTTCTGCAGATTTTCCCTTAACAAAGCCAAATTGGTTAGGCGCAATGATATTATTTCTCTCCAGAAATTTTACTAACCTGTGATTAATAATTTTTTCCAATATTTTTGAAATAACGCTTAGTACCGATATAGGTCTGTAGTTCCCAACACTGTCTCTGTCGCCACTCTTATAGATAGGATGCACAAGTGCACCTTTCAGAATATCTGGAAAGACACCCGTGTGCAAACATAGGTTGCAGATAAATGTGAGAGGAGGAATTAGACTACTCTTAGCACTTTTAATTACGAGTGTCGGTATGTTGTCAATTCCAGCCGCAGAGTTATTTTTCAAGTTAGTGATTATATTATCGACTTCTCTCTCATCGGTGTCAAACAAAGCCATAGAGTCTCTCGGTGGAGGAGGTAGAGTGCTTGAGATATTCGGCGTACCAATAATTTGGTTTCTTAAAATTGCATTTGAATAAGATGACCCTATATTAGCAAAAAAGTGGTTTACCAAACTCAGAGACTCGCAAGGATCCGGAGCTAGACCAAGCAATTCACCAGGAGGAGGCGAGGATTGTTTGAGATAGGCAATTTTGTTTATAGTCTTCCACACACCCCTTGGATTGTTTTTGTTCTTCTGAAATTCAGATTTTTCAAACGCAGTTTTAAGTTTTTTTAGAAGATTGGTGCAAAAATTACGGTACCTGGTGTATGTGACCTGTAATATTGCATTGTTAGGGTCTGCTTTTGCTTGTTTGTGTAATTTATCCCTATGCCTAGCACACCGGACCAAACCCGGAGTCATCCACTGTTTGATCGTTCGTTTCCGGTGGGGAATATTTATTTGCTTAGAGTGGATACTAATAACGTTAGAGATCACATTTATTAAGGTAGTAGCTGATACATTAGCGTCAAAAGAAGTATAAACCGAGGAAAAGTCTGTGTGGGAGAATTCAAGCACCAGTGCGGGATAATCAACTTTTAATAATGTGGTCTCCGAGGCGTGCCTTTTAATTTTACAATCCAAACAAAAAACAAGGGGTGCGTGATCGGTTATAAGAGAATCAAGTATGCAAGTCGCCGCGCATCTAGTAGATCTCAACATAACGTGATCTAAGCAGCTTTCGCCACGAGTTGGAATAACATGAGCAGGTAAGAGGCCGTGACAGGCCATCAGATCCAAGTAAACGTTATAGTTTTGGTCATTACTTTGAGTAGTGATATTTATGTTTATGTCACCAATTAGAGCCAGTGACCTAACAGACTTTAGGGATTCTAGACAAATATCAAGGGTGTCACAGAACCTATCGATGTTTCGGCATGATGGTGGCCGATACATGGCAACGACAGCATATTCATCCTCACATTGCACAATAATACAATTTGCTTCCGACACAGAAGGCACAATAACAGAGTGATTTATGTTAGATTTGATATATAGAAGAACACCGTCATTTTGGTTGGTATAGTTAGATGCGTAAGATGTATAGCCTGTGATTTCAGGTGCAATCGGACAACTTCTTAACCAGCACTCAGTTAATATCAATATATCACACTGGAAACAAATTCTTTCCAGTAGAACCGTAAGAGCATCAAAGTTACGGGCCACACTACGAACGTTAGTGTGGAATACAGATAAAGCCCTCTGGGACAAATCAATATGGCTTTTTATTTCTTCAGGTGAACATATCACAGATTCCGATATACGAGCTGAATCAATATCGCTACATATGTCATCCAAAATTAACATTTTTTAAAATAAGGTCCGAAGTGCACGACTGAAACTTGCGAGACTGATTATCATCCTGTTGGAATATATGCAAACAGATCATGTAATATATGTGTTTGTGTAAAAACAGTATGTCGAATTTTAATTTTATAAGCATGTTTTGTGTAGTGTAATCAAAGATATTATGTAGTAGTGTAAGTGGTAATAAATTCACCAGTATTATTAATAAAAGTAAAAAAATAATGTAACAAAATTTTAACAAGTTAAAGTACATGCAAAAAACAAAATATATTAAGCATACAGCCTTTTCCAGTCACAGCGCAGGTTTAGGTTGAAGCTTGTCGATGTCACTTTCTTTATCGATGCGATATGATGGGGCCCCAGTCTTGAGACGAAGAAACACCCTTCCATAGGCAGTCCAGCAGAACTCATAATTGTTATTCTTGGCAAACTCACGAGCTAAATAAAACAGATTTCTAGCCTTTTGAGTAAGACTCTCAACTATATAGATCGGTTGAGGTTGTCCATCGAGTTGTAGATGTGCTGTGCTAAGTTTGTTGTTTTGATTTTTCCTGCTGTGTGATTTCACAGAGGTTATGATCTTTTCCTTTAATAGTACCGTCGAAAAGTCCACCAAAATAGCTCTTTTTCCTATTCTATCCACAGCCAGGCGAAAAATGTCTCTAATGTGAGTTTCCTCCACGCACGTTTCCGTAACCAAACCGATTTTTTTAACTAAATTAATCAGGTCATCTTTAGTTTCATTTTTTTGAAGAGGAATGTTTCTCATCTCGATACAAGTCCTCTTTTGTGACCTTTCGAGGTTTTCCACTTTTAATTCCAACGACTGAATATAAGCTAATTGTGATTGTTTTTCAGTCTCCAATTTAATTAAGGTAGTCTTCATTTCGTCGTACTGATTGGATATAAATTCCATGGACTTTATAATTTCGCTGTTTTGCTTTATAATACCATCAATACTTGATTGGATTGCATTTTGCTGTAATTGAAAATTTTCTAGGCATTTTTTCATCTCCGAAATGGCAAAGGTAATCTCATCGTCATGTTGACGCTTTCGGGCACGGGGCTTGCTAGTAACATTACAAGAGCTATCGTTATCAGTATCTGTGACCGGCGCAGAGCTCTGGTTTGTATCGGATATAACTTTCTCTTTTTGTGTAGAAGGAGGTGTTTTCTTTAAAGGCATTATTACTGTACAAGAACGATGCACTGTGCAACCCTAAGTGCACGTTACATGCGCCAATCTGTAAAACACCGTCTGTTGCAACGTATAAATAACGGTGTGAAGTTATAAACAAGGTCCACTCCGCAACACAACGATGCACCAAACAAATGGAAATAAAATACAGTACAGCAATGAAATGACTCATCCAATATCTCACACAGTTATCATTGGTCTTATTATTGGAACATACTCAGTCATAAGTATCAGAACGCCTCCCAAACGGCGGTGCCTAACTCTGGCTAATCAGCAGTAACGGGGCGGGTGAAAGGGCGGGGTCAATGACCTTGTTCAATATAGGTCACGCCTGCGCGTGCGCTGATTAGCCGGTGGGAATAGAAAGGTGTGCACCGTACCTGGAGTGGCGCGATTAGTTGTAAGTACCAGGCTCACAGATGTTTAACGGAAGTTGACGTTCTTGTATCCCAGATGTCTCCACACAACTTATGCACTCCTAATTTTCTTAAACGATTATCTTGACTAAAATTTGTATTTATTTATGTAAAAAAATTCAAATAGACAGTATGCACGTCAACACCTTGCGGCGGTCCGAGGAGAAGGGAAAGTGAAGGGAGAAGGAGAAGTTTACATTTTTTAACCGACTTCCAAAAAGGAGGAGGTTCTATGTTCCACTGTATGTATTTTTTTTATTTTTTTTTGTATGTTCACCGATTACTCCGTCAGTTGTGGACCGATTTTGAAAATTATTTTTGTATTCGAAAGGGTATGCTTCCGGGGTGGTGCCATTGCCAGCATATCAGGATCTGATTATGGGATCCCAGGGAAATCGAGGGAAACCCTCATTTTTTATAGGCACATACTATGTTTTTCGCGTCTGGTAATGATCATTTTTATGATGATGAGCTGATGATGTAAGGTACAACTCCTTAACGGTTAGGAGTTGGAGGATAAATCTTTAAATATCATATGTACATATGTTACCTTTAGTCGTATTCTTTCAAATTATTTAGGTAAGCTGATGATGGAAGGTGGAAGGTACAACTCCTCAACGGTGAGGAGTTGGAGGATAATTCTTTCAATTTCATACGTATCTAAAGACCTTCAGTCGTATACTTTCAAGTTATTTAGGTGAGCTGATGATAGAAGGTTAAACTCTTCAACAGTTAGGGATTAGAGGATGATTTAAATATTACACGTACGTATAGACCTTAATTTGTATTCTCGATGATGAAATTTGATGAAATAGCTCAACTTACTACTTGCCTACGATTGTTGCACTAAAAACTGAAAAATAAAACCTTTTTATAAAAAAAAAACCGACTTCCAAAAAACCACCAACGAAAACTCTCTGCCAAAAAAACACTTAAAAGCGTTAAATAAACTGGTTCTTCATAAATGACCTTTATAATTAGCACATTAGCACACATTATAATACTACTATTTAAATGAATTAGGAATTAGGTATAGGTCATTTATGAAGAACCAGTTTATTTTACGCTTTTAAGTGTTTTTTTGGCAGAGAGTTTTCGTTGGATGTTTTTTGGAAGTCGGTTTTTTTTCAAAATAAAATTACTTTTACAGCCTTATCTTTCTAATGTTCAGCTTCGTAGTTTTTTACTTTCATCAACTTTAAAATACTATGGCCATCTATATTGTATACGCGGTACTAATATTATTTTATAGTGAATCGGTCGGGGAATTCCCGTCTTAGGCCGAGGCCGCACTACGGCTAAACCGCCGCGGTTTTTAACAGCCTGATTTTGTGACAAAAGGAAATGTATGGAAGCGGCCACACTGGCGGTTTTTTACCGCGACTGATTTTAAAACCGCGACAACCGCGGGCGGTTCTGTCCAGTGTTGCCAGAAGGTTACTTTTGTAACGTTTCAGGTGATTTTTCATCTCTTGGTTACTTTTAACGTTACACAAATAAGATTTTTTTTAATACACTCCCCTATCTGCCTCTGCCAAAATTGGAATACTTGGTGTCGACATATCGAGCGAAGTCCAGTTCAGATAATTGCATTCTTGCAGATTCCTCCGTAGAGACGTTACTGAACTGAGGGCCCTATACTCGTATTATGCCGCCATAAATCTGTAATGTCGTATTCTAAAGTTTTAGGATTTTCATAAAACTTTTAAGAAATTCTTAAATAAATTCTTATAAAATAAGCATTGACCTAGAGATAGGGCCATCTCAAAAATTTAGAAACCAGGACCAAAAATGTAGAAACCAGAACACAACACAACAGGAACAAGCGTAAAATCCCCGGATATTTGCGGTCATAATCCGAACACTTTTATATTTTTTTATTTTATTTAGTCGAAATAAAAAGAATACATAGTTCAATTAGTCGAAATAGTTCTTTTATTTAATTTCATAGATATTCAGTTTAATTAAATTTAGTTATTTTTAGTTGTGAAAATGCTTTTCAAACAGTAGTATATTTTTCACAACCTTTTTTTTTAAACCAGACTAATTTGACAAAAATATCTTTAAGTTGAAACTCATAAGATATCATTCCAGTATTCAAGCTCTAAGTTTTTTAGTCTTATCTTCTTATTAAATAAAAATGAATTGCTGTTCGTTTGTCTCGCTAAAACTCGAGAACGGCTGGGCTGATTTAGCTGTTTTTGGTTTTGAAATGTTTGTCGTAGTCCAGGAAAGGTTTAAACTGTAAACATTTAAAATAACTTGAAAATCCAAATCTCACGTGAATGAATTAGCGGGTACAGATAGTAACAAATAAAAAATTATCTGCTTAAACTTTTCATCAGCAGTCATATCGACGATGGAAAGGCATAATGTATTAACCGCCATTTTAGGCGATATCGAGTTATATATACCATTGGAATCGGGAGAACGAGCTCTTTCGAATGGTCCTAGTTTCAGCTCGATCTAATGACTTTTGTGGTCGTTAATACACCGTGATTTTGATCCTTTTCATATTTTTTTGTGTTTTAACTCCATAGTAAATGGTGAATTTTGTCATTAAAACACCTCTCAAATAAAATTATAAAAAAATACTTTAAGCTACTTTGCTTTATTTGACTTTACCCAACTGTGATTGTTAAAACAATTTACCAAGTTTTAATCTTACCATTTTTTTATTTGATACATTATACTCAACTTGATTTTACTTCACCAATGGAGTTCAAACATTTTACTACGATTTGAAATGGTAGTCATTGTAAGTTAATTCATTTTACTCGACTCTAAAATACTATTATTTAATAGATAATACCATTTTACCTATCTACAATAAACTGATATTATGCGTTGAGTCGTTTTACTGTTCCTTCTAAAATATATTTTAATACACTAAAACAAATTTACTTGTTTTCTTTTACAAATAAAACCGGCGTTTAAACTGTCTGTGCTAGTTTAATTTTTTGCTATAAACCATCATAAAAAAAAATATTGCATAAAAAACTTGGTGGATAATACATACACAATAAAGCAAATTGCGAGTAAATCACGACCCCGCGACAATGCGCAGGCGCTTCAGTCACCAGTTGAACATTGTAATCTTTGATGATCCATATTTATATACCTCAGCTTAAAGCTGACTACAGTAAATGTTAATGTTACTTTTTTAATTTAAGTTTATGTTTGATAAAAGTTAAGTGTCTTGTGTGTTATTTAAATTCCAATATTGTATTCCTAATAGTCCGTACTCACATGCGGTATAACTCGATAGTTTTACTCCAAAACGAGTAAAAATTAACGTGTGGACCGCAAACTCACAACACGAAGGCTCGCATCGAGCCGTGTGGACGAAAGCCCATGCCGTGGTTTTTACTCGACATGATTGTTTGCTTTGCACTCCGGGAGTGTCGGTAGAAGTGAAAACTTGAACATTATCGTTATGCATTTTTGATTTTTAAATTTCATTTTTTAATTTCCTATATTTAATAAACATAATGATCTATGCTATACGAATCTATGCCTTGCTTTGCCTTTAATATTCCTTGAGAACCGATAACTACAGAAATGCTTATTGTGATGTTATAAAAATATAGGTTAATGCTATACAGTATACCCCAAAACCCGTGCGAAGCCGGGGTTCATCTAGTATTTTTATAAAGTACTCACTCATTTTCTTTCACTATTTCTTCGTCACTTTTTTTCATTAATAGATGCACTTTGTTCAATTTCCATATTTTAAACACTTGATATACCTACATGAATTTTACAAGTATACAGACAGTTGAGCCATCAGCTTTCACCATCCGTGCATGCGCTGGCTGGACATGAGCAGGCTGCACGCCCTGCGCCGCTTAAATGAAACAGCAGGAGCAGGCATTTTCGCCGCGCGGTAGAAAGAGAGGGGGACATTACTTTCTCTCCTACCTCTACGCCTCCGTCTTACGAATATTCCATCAGGTTACGTGTCCTGACGCGAGTTTAACATTTTTTACTCATCCCAAAAAAGTGCACAACGTCGCTAAAGACGTTTTCACTTAAAAAACTAAATGGTTTCGTTGATGTCAATCATCTCATCTCATCTCAAGCCTTCTTCAACCATTTTGGTGTAGGCCTCCTTCAACCCCCTCCACTTCTTTCTATTTTGGGCAGTTTGTATCCAATTTTGGCCCGCCACCTTCTTAATGTCGTCCTTCCATCTCATCTGCGGTCTGCCAACTGGTCTTTTAAAATTCCACGGTCTCCATTCTAAGAGGTCTTTGCACCACGAATCAGACTTACGGGCTACGTGACCTGCCCATTGCCACTTCAGTTTGGCTACACGCTTTACTATATCTGCAACTTTGCTTTGTTTTCTTAACCATTTGTTTGTTTTACGATCTCGTAAGGATACTCCTACCAGCTTACGTTCCATTGCCCTTTGGGTGACTAAGAGTCTCTGAAGTATAGCCTTCGTTGTCACCCAAGTTTCGGCTCCGTAGGTAAGGACGGGTAAGACGCACTGGCTGAATATACGTGCTTTCTGACTGCTGGTGAGATTCATTCGAAAAGCATAGTCCAGTTTTGCAAATGCAGCCCAGCCAAGACGCACCCTTCTGCTAATTTCTGTTTCCTGGTTTTCTTTACCAAGTTTGACTTCTTGCCCAAGATAGGTGTATTTCGTGACTCCTGACGCTGATGTCAATATTTCTTCATATTTCTTCTTCAGTAAGAGATGTTGCCTCCTCTGGCTTTGATAACACTTATCATACGTTTGTTCATGGACTGTATCAGTTTTTTAATGATAGATTGGGGTATGTTTTCCGATTTCTCCAATAAAGGCGCCTGCAGCTGTTGTATGTTCTCAGGAGCTGGTTCTCGCTGTGTAACTCGCCGTTTTAGCTCTTCCCATAAATGTTCTATTGGGTTAAGGTCTGAACTTAGTACTGGACAGTCCAGAACCTGTATTCCAACATCTCGTAAGTAATCTTTAACGTACATAGCAGTGGGCGCGCATTATCGTGCATTAATTTAAATTCTGGACCGATAAATCCTGATTATGGCACTACATGCTCTTCAAGAATGTACAGTCTTCAGCAGTCACAATTTCTCTTTTTACGATAACCAACTCTGTACGAGTTTCTAAGCTTGCACCTCTCCAGAACAAAACTGAACCACCTCCAAAGCTTACCCTTTCGGATATGGCACATTGTGCATATCGCTCTTCCGGTCTATGATGTACTTTCTTGCTACCATCAGCATCATAAACTTTACATTGTCGAGCGACATTTCGCTAGCTCATTCCAGTTTGTAACAACGTTACGTCTGCTTCGCGTAGATCCATATTTATCGGTAAAAAAGAAGTGAGAGAGACAGAACTTAAATCAGTAATACAAATTTAACAATAGTTCTAAATAGTGTACTAGCGACAGGATATTAAACATAAAAGATTAAAAGTGTGGGTACCTAAAAACTGATTAAATGTCATTTGACACATTTAAATTTGGTAATTTAATTAATGTACACTCTACTAAGATTAAAAATGTACGTTCAAAAACGTATAATTTATTTAAATTTTTACAGGGATCGTAATTTCTGAATAAATCGTAAAAATAGGAGTGGCTTAATTTTTTTGACCACCAGTTTATTATGATCTCACTATTCTGTGGTCCGTACCTAGGGTTACAAGTACTAGCAAGTTTAAGCATATTTTGCAAACTTTATGAGCAATATAATGTTTAGTAAAAGATTTAGTTTTATGTTTCATTTTTTAATATTTTTGGGTTATTGTAAAGTTTTTGAAAGTTTAGTTTGTGGCATAAATTATAGTAAGGTGTACAGTTAAGCCACTTTGTTCTCCTTGTTCGAATAAAATGATGTCAGTACAACTGTTTTTCCAGGTTTCCATAGATATAAAAAGATTAAATAAAACTATTTACCTCTCTCTGGTCATGACTGTATTAGTTATTAAGTCATTTTACTCGATAATAATATCCAATGTATTTGGATAAAAAACACTTTACTTGGAAATAATAATATTTATTTATTTATTCCAGATTAAAACATTTTTCCAGATATCAAACAGTTTTCTTTTTTAACTTGAACTAATTTTACCTATCTGAGATATTGAGGTATTTTGAATTAACTCCATAAATCAATAGAAATAATAGACATACATTATTTTTGTTAAATTGTATACATTTGTAATATATTTATTACTAATTCACTTAAATTTCGTTGAGATATCTTCAATACTTTAAAAGTTATGACATTTTTAAAACTTTAATCGTCTCTCCTGAACATTTTACTAAATGGCGGTTAATACATTTTGCCTTTCCACCATCGATATTAAGTTTTTTTTGTGTTTTCATCTTCTTTATTTAGAATATGTACTCTGAACATTCAATGGCAAGAAACTTTCTCTATTTCGATCATCCAAGCTTTTTGAAATGGTTGCAAGTAGGTATCCTTCTGGTTTTAAATACTGAATTATATTTTTTTTCTAATGAGTTTATTTTTGAGTAAATGATGTGCATAATTGAATGCATGAAAAACAGGTATGCCTCCGATTTAAAAAAAATCAGATCCCCCTGATCTGACCCCTGACCTGACCATGCATAAATGCTTTTCAAACAGTAGTATATTTTTCACAACCTTTTTTTTTAAACCAGACTAATTTGACAAAAATATCTTTAAGTTGAAACTCATAAGATATCATTCCAGTATTCAAGCTCTAAGTTTTTTAGTCTTATCTTCTTATTATATAAAAATGAATTGCTGTTCGTTTGTCTCGCTAAAACTCGAGAACGGCTGGGCTGATTTAGCTGTTTTTGGTTTTGAAATGTTTGTCGTAGTCCAGGAAAGGTTTAAACTGTAAACATTTAAAATAACTTGAAAATCCAAATCTCACGTGAACGAATTAGCGGGCACAGATAGTAACAAATAAAAAATTATCTGCTTAAACTTTTCATCAGCAGTCATATTAAGTTTTTTTTGTGTTTTCATCTTCTTTATTTAGAATATGTACTCTGAACATTCAATGGCAAGAAACTTTCTCTATTTCGATCATCCAAGCTTTTTGAAATGGTTGCAAGTAGGTATCCTTCTGGTTTTAAATACTGAATTATATTTTTTTTCTAATGCGTTTATTTTTGAGTAAATGATGTGCATAATTGAATGCATGAAAAACAGGTATGCCTCCGATTTAAAAAAATCAGATCAGGGGGCTTTTATAAGCTTTTGAAATAATCCACATTCAGGACTCACTCGATAGCTGGAAACAGATTTCGCCAACGCGTCTTTGAATGATAGAGAAGCTGTTTATACTCAACCTCGACTGTGTCAGAGAGTTCTTTAAGAACTTTTTAGATTGTAGCCTTTATTATTCCCAATTTTATTTGGAGTCGGCTTGTTCAAGTGACAAAAACTTTTTTTTTATGTTGTTGAATCAACATATACTGGCAATCAATCATATGCGTGGTGCAGTATATTGATAATGTGCGCAGAGCATCCCACACAAACTATTTTCGAATTCAGATTTTGTTTTAACTTATGGAATTTTAAAACATTGTTGGTTCCATGGCGCTCTATTCCACCGAAGTTTGTATTACAATTATCTCCAGAAAATACAACACATTTAGTTAAAAGATCATGCTGTTGAAGTTGCTTTCTTATAAGCTCAGTAATTTTCTTAGATCTGTCATTTCATTTCGATTTGGTTTTCTGGTGGTTTTAAAACTTCAATCTAAAGGAGAGCTAGTTTATCTGTTGGCAACACTGTTCGCGGTTTTACCGTAGTGTGTGCGCTTCGGGCGGTTTTGCCGTTTGGCGGTTTAACCGCTGGCTGGAAAAAACTGTAGTGCGGCCTCAGCCTAAGTCGGGGTTACTTGAACTGGAATACTGTACCTACTCCTTAAATTGTCTATGAGATTGCACTCTACAGCCCCCCTAGCCAAGCAAGCGTTCGTTTTTCTGCAATCGTTAACGCATAAGATTCTCGTGTGTCATTGGCTAATATTTTGTTTTGATCACGTGACTTAGTTCCATTAAAAAAGTCTTAGCCAAGCTGACATTTGTTCGTAGTGATGGAATGGAATGTGATCGTTTCCATTCGTTTCTACAAATTTGACGCCAAATCCCACACAAACGCTAGCCAAGTTCCACTTTTGACAAACGCAAACGAAACGATATCCATGCGTTTGAACGATCACTAAGCGATTTCAAATATCTATAGTTATCGCTATTTAAATGGCGTCTATTTGACAGCTAAACAGTATAATATGACCACCGAGAAGTATTTTCTTTGCTTAAGATAATTAGAACTTTTAAAATGCATACTGTAAATATGATGTGGTGCGCTCGTGATGAGGAAGTATGGCTTAGACGTTGAAAAAGACATTAATCGTCAGTGCAACGATACATTCCGCGAAATGCCGGACACTTTATTTGTGGAGCAATTCCGGCTATTATAGACAAGTCAAGCTTTCGAAGCCCTTTGTCAAGAACGCCAAACAAAGGGAACCAACGAGATTCCTCTAAAAGTTAAGGTAGGTAAGTTACTAATCTGATTGTTTTGCAGTATTGACTACTTTTGTCAGGTGCATTTTTATCATTATTTTTCTTAATGTTTGTGTTTTTATAGGTATTACGCGCTCTTAGTTTTCTAGCCACAGGATCCTATCAGTGAATTGTTGGTGTCACTCAGCATCATGCTCAACGGACAGCTAGTCGGTGCATCAGACAAGTTGTTGATGCTTTGAACCATCCTGCTATCATGGCAAAATGGATTAGGTTTCCAATAACACAACAAGAGAGAACAGCTATAAAACAAGAGTGAGTACCTAGTTAACAAGCTAACTATATTTAAATAATTGTGTACCATGTAAAAACATATAGGTAATTTTATTTCACTAGGTTCCAAAGAAGATTTGGTTTGCCTGGTGTAATTGGATGCATAGATTGTACTACACATGTAGCTTTGGTAAAACCCATTACTGAAGAGCATGTATATTTCAACAGAAAAGAGTATCATTCACTGAACGTTCAACTGGTAGATTATTTTTATTTATAGGGTATAGCATGTAAGAGACTGATAAGTCACTTCATTATATTGATTTGATTTTCAGATTTGTAATAGTAGTATGTGAATTTTTAATGTGAATGCAAAGTTTGGTGGAGCTACACATGTTTCACATATTTGGTCTTCTAGAAGAGCTGAATCATATATGCGTGAACTTAATCAACATAATGACCAAGTGTGGCTGTTAGGTTGGCATTTGTAACAATAAAAATATTTATAATTACTTTTATGTACGAGCCTTATAAAGTGACTCTTCTCTGCCTATTGGAAAGCATAAGCACAATCAAAGAGCGGTGGTCATTATACTCATTGCGAATGCTGACAATGCAGCATGGTGACTCACACCATGGAAGCATCATTTTTGAACCAGCCCATTCATAATGAAATCAGTGTGGCTCTATTACCTTTAGTAAAAGTTCTATAGTTTTCCTGTGAGTAACATATTTTTAAACTATTTTTCAGGTGACTCTGGATATCCACAACGTCCTTGGCTAATAACACCTACTGTCAATGCAGATCAAGGTTCTAAGGAAGAAATTTATACTCAAAAGCATGTGCGAGCCCGTAACTACATTGAGCGCTGTTTTGGATTTCTCAAAGTACAGTGATGTTTCCTCAGAGACAGGGTTCTTCACTATCATCTCCATGAAGCTGGCAATAATATAGCAGCATGTTGTATATTACACAATTTAGCATTACAATGAAGGTGATATAAATTTGTAAGGTCCCACACCCGCTATGATTGTGGGTAACCAAAGTGAAGTAATCGAAGAGCTATGCTGAATTCTTTATTGAATAGTATATATTAAGGTTATTTGAAACTTTGCTATTATTTTCTGTCCTTGTCAGGGTGGAAATTCTCCAGTAACATAGGAATATTACTTTTGTGATGGATAGAAAGAAGACACAAAAATAGATTTTAAGTATTTTATTTCAAATTTCCTGATTATAAATTATACTTTTTATATTTTCTATAAGTCTATTTGTTACTCAGATGTTAAAACAATTATTAAATGGCTTTATTATTACAGTGTATGTTTATTTACCCAGTAGAAACATCACAAAATTATTGACATAAAGTATTTCTATTATCAATAATTTTTAATGTAGCTGAAGGAATAGATTAGTAACCCACAATTAAGACCACTATCATTATCATGATAATGATGATGGTCTCAACTGTGGTAAAGTTTCTATTATTTTTTCTGAAATATCAGCAAAACAATTAAAAATTATATTCTGTTTATTACAATTCTGTTATACAGTGCATTTAAAATTGGATCTATCTTTCACTTCAATTCTTCAGGATGCTAATTGCCTCCTTTCCAGTTTCCTCACATCCAAGTTTTTTGCCGGTCTGCCTTTGGTTGCAGCCGGTTATTTTCTATGGCCACAAACTCACTCATTGTCATTGGCGCTGTGGAGCCCTTTGAGCCATGGACACACTAGGCTACGTGTTACTGACTGCTGCTGACTGATATGCCATCAAACTTCTCCAGAGGGAGGGGGCAGTTAACAAGCAGCCCCCGATGTTGCTGAAAATACATTATTAATTAATTAAATTAGAAGTACCTTCCTGCTATTAACGGTTATGTGAAAATCAGTCCACTCATTCTGTAGATTAGTCACAACAAACAGACTATGAGATACCATAATCTGGGGCAGAGAATGGACAATGTTGTTTTACAGTACTACTTCAGCAATCAAACCCAACAGCCTCTCTTCTAAAGCAGTAAGTGTTTGCCTGCTGCTAGGACCACCACCAGTCCTGAAAGCTTCACCGCTTTTTGCTAGGGCTCTCTTTTTGGTTTTAGTCTAACCACACATATTAAAATATATCTATGTATTAAACATTCATTGCTAGAATAATGTCTCCCATTACAGGAGAGGCTTATGTCCAATAGTGGACTATTAAAAGCTGTGGAAGATGAGTCAATGAAAATATATGACTCATCATGTCAATTTTTAAATGAATTTTATCACCATTATATATATTACATGGGTACAACAAAAGTTATAGATGACTTATTGATTAATTTTTATAGTGCTTGTTTTTGTCTACGAAGTAAGCTGTTGTATAATATATATGCTTTGTGTTGTAGAAAACTAAATGTGATAATCAAGCGATAGAGTGCGATACTTTCATACAACAAAGAATAACTAATAATTTACATACCTTTCCATGAATTCCAATAAAACGAGGAATTGCCCTGGGTTTGTTCTGTCTGGCTCTAGATTCCATTCTGTAAGAGGTATCACGTCATTTATTGTAAGTTTATCCTCAAGCAGGATCTTTATGTTTCCAAGTCACAAAAATGTTAAAACAACATTTCACACTGTGATATTATAATAAACCATTTACAAATAGAACTTATGCCTTATTTTAATTACTTTTTAAAATTCAGCCAACTAAAATTAATAATAAAAATTGTTGATTAACAATGTCAACGTTACCATGACTACTATAGCGTTTCGATGGATAGACCATAGACTATATTTTAGGTTTTTTCCACCTAGATTGTAGAATGAGCGATTGAATCATTTGTGTCAACATGGCTACCAAGTTATCGCTTTCTAAAATTACTCAAGACAAAGCGTCAGCGATTGCAGAAAGATAAGCGAATGGAAATGCTTGCAACTTGGCTAGGGCCCCAGGAAACTAAATGTTTGTACTGTTCGGTAGGAATTCCGTTTAGTATTTTCAAAAGTAACTTATAGACTTATAGTCTAGTCAACAAGTCCAAAAACGTGTTAAATAGAAATAAAGCTTCTAAAAATATGTGCGATAGCTCATTAGATTCGGAATGACGTCTAGAAAAATGTTTTTTAAGGGTTTATTAGCACATAAAAAATTGCGATTGTTATTAACAAAATAAGAAAAAAAAACAAGGTATTTAGTTATTCGTTAATAACTTTTACAATACTGATATTTAAGGAATTTTGAAAAGAGGTCGTTACGGAATAGGTGCGCCGCCTGAAAAACTGGTATATCACCTAAAATATTTTTTTATAGTATCAGATAACTATTAAAAAATTTGAATAAATTATGGTGTAATCTAGACATTTGAACGAAAAAAACCACTGTGAAAAAAAACACTTATGTAAATTTTTCAAAAAGTTACACCATTCTTAATTACCTAGTTTTTTTTTCCAGTCTCTGCTTTTATAAATTAAGGCATAAAAGTTTAAATAATTGATCTAAAAATTTACCGCTTCGTGGAGCTCTTCTTATTTAGGTACGTAATAAAGTTATGCAAAAAACAATTCATAAAGCTTATTATTTTGTTGATTATATTTTTTTTAGAAAATAAATTTTCTAAAAAATGTTTTAATATTTATTTATAAGAGTAATTACTGCTGTTTTCGCATCTAATATAGCCATTAATTAACATTAGAAATTTTTGTTTTAAGTTTTTCGTTAAGAACTTTTTTTTAAAGAAATAGACTATTTTGGGATTTTTTTAAATTTTCTTTTATCATCTTATAGCATAGGTGAAAAAATTTTTTTGTTAAATATTTTTTTATAGTGTTTAAAATCGTGTTTTTTATATTTCAATTGTTTAAATAATTAGTTTAGAATTTTTTATATTTTTAATAGTCATCATTTACCCTTTTCAATGGATTAACAGAGTTTTTTTTTTTTTTTATAAATAATTTCATTCTTAATTAAGTTAACAATTTGTTGTAAGCAATATTAATCGTTATATTTTTTTTCGAAAACTTCAAAAAAATACAAGAACAAGCATATAGTATAACAAAGTAGGTATATAAAAAAAATTGGTTTTTTTTTTTATTTTAGATTTTTTTTTGTATTTAAATTATTTAAGAAAGATTTTTTTTCCTTACAAAAATTTTTTTTTAAAGTGGAAAAATATTTTTTTATTACTTTTTTTATATATACCTACTTTGTTATGTATGGTTGTTCTGGTATTTTTTTGAAGTTTTAGAAATAAATATAACGATTAATATTATTTGTTTATAACAAAGTGTTAAGTTATTTAACAATGAAATTATTTATAAAAAAAAACTCTGTTAATCCATTGAAAAGGGTAAATGACGACTATAAAAAAAAAAAATCTAAACTAATTATTTAAACAATGAAATATAAAAAAACGATTATAAACACTATAAAAATATTTTTAATAATTTTTTTTTTTCACAAAAACATTATTTCACCTATGCTTTAAGATGGTAAAAAAAAAATTAAAAAATCCCAAAATAGTCAATTTGTTTTAAAAAAATTCTTAACAAAACACTTAAAACAAAAATTTCTAATGTTAATTAATGCCTATATGCGAAAACAGCAGTAATAAGTTATTACTAAAAAAAAAATATATAATTTATTTTTTAAATTAATTTTCTGTTAGTTAAAAAAAATATAATTAACGAAATAATAAGCTTTAAGAATTGTTTTTTGCATAACTTTATTACGTACCTAAATAAGAAGAGCTCCACGAAGCAGAAAATTTTTAGACCAATTATTTAAACTTTTATGCCGTAATTTATAAAAACAGAGACTGGAAAAAAACTAGGTAATTATCAATGGAGTAACTTTTTGAAAAATCGACATAAGTGTTTTTTTTCACCGTTGTTTTTTCGTTCAAGTGTCTAGATTACACCATAATTTATTCAAATTTTTAAATAGTTATCTGATACTATAAAAACAAATATTTTAGGTGATATACCAGTTTTTTAGGCGGCGCGCCTATTCCGTAACGGCCTCGCGGAGCCCAATTTTCAGCGTTAAAAACAGTTATACTTAATTAAAAGAGATTATGTTTCGGGAGTTAGGACTTTTTTATTGGAAATTTCTTCCTATTCCGGGATCTTTTTTCAAAATTCCTTAAATATTAGTATTTTAGCCCCTCGTCTGTGTCTTAACTGTGTTAATAACAATCGCAATTTTTTATGTGCTAATAAACCCTCAAAAAACATTTTTCTAGACGTCATTTCGAATCTAAGAGCTATCGCACATATTTTTAGGAGCTTTATTTCTATTTAACACGTTTTTGAACTTGTTGACTAGACTATAGACTCTGGATATATACCTGCAGGTACCTCAAGATATTTAGGTTCTAAGGCTAAAGGACCTAACTATTACTACATTAAAATGACGTCTGAATAAAAACATTTTAGTGTATTTAATAGTTCACATGCTTTGTTTTAAAGATTTACATTTAAATTTAGTTGTAAAGAATGGCAATCTTCTTAAAAAATAAAAGCAGCTTCATGATTCCGTAGTATTACGGAAACGGTTATTAAAATTGTTTGAGTTACGAATATACAAAATTGTTTCGTCTTGAAAATTATAGGATTTATATTATTGATTTAAAAAAACGGATGCTATTTTTTTTTATTCATGACACAGTGTCACAATTTATATAAAAAAATTTTTAGGCGTGGCAGCACTGACATTAGTGAATCAGTCAGTGTCATTTTGCCGTCAAAATGACATGAAGTTTCCTTGAAAACCACTTTTTAAATGAAAATTTAGTGATTATTTTCATTAAAATGAATACTACAGTTAATAGAACGCTGTCAAGCACTAAAATAGATCCTACTGAATTTGATGTAACAATTAATGCTATACTGATCGGTCTAGGAGCTGAAAAATATGTAGATATATTCAAGTAAGAGCAGTGCAATGTACATAATAAAAATTTGGAGTGTTATGTTTTAAAGTGCAGTTAAACTTTTTTGATTATTTAAACTACATTTAACCAGCTTCATCGAACGAGCCTACGTTTGTTTCCTGTATTCTTTTCCTTTTGTTTAAGTTCTATACTCTGTACCTTTACCCAGAGCACAAATTCCCTTTTGGCTTTTAATAAAATAATTCCAATATTAGGACTCTATTCTATGGTTCTCAAATTGTTATTTTATAAGTTTATCTTTATTTTTTTTTATTTTTAGGAAACGGAATATAGGTCAGCAAACTTTATCTGAACTGTCTGAAGAAGATTTAATTAAATTGGGTGTTGATGATGCTGAAGTTAGACTGAAGATCTTAAATGAAGTTAAAAATTTGCCCATTTATGAAGAGTCTAAACAAATGTAAGGTTGTTTATTTTCAATTATCAAGGGATAAGGAAGGGATCAGATTCCATGATTTTTTTGGCCTTTTCAACGATAGTGCCATATTAACTATTGCTCCAAGTGACCATACTTCCAAATATTTTTTGTATACTTTCCTATGGCACTTTTAGAAAAATCCCAATAAAAATGATCTCCTTAATAATCCTCTGTAGCAGTTTGTAAAGCTTATGTTGAAAAAAATAGAATTTATATTATAATTACTTTCTTCAATTTGCTTACAGATTGAAGTTAAATGTGGGCCCATTAGAAATTATAGACATTATAAATGATAGTTCAAATCATCTGTATAGGATATATTTGAGCATAATCGCAAATACTCTAGCTCTGAAGAAAACAAAAAAATTAACAGACTGTTTACTGTATAGAGACAAATACACATCTAATATTGCTTTGAGTACATTAGATGAAATAACCAAAATACTAAATTCTATGGACATTGCAATAAACACACAGTTGAAGGTATGTATTTTAAGAAACACAAATTCACAGAAAACCAACCTAAAATGACAGCATGATTCGTTGCTGTGTGCCGTGATACCGTAGGCCCAATTAGCCAGAATCATCTCAATAGGCCACCATAGTGTGTGTCACTATGCTGCATTGATGCATTGTCTGCATTCCCAAGAGTATGGTGACCTCCACTCTTAGTTTTTTATTTTTTTTATGGTATAGGTGGGCAAACGAGCAGCAGACGTATCACCTGATGGTAAGCGATTACCGCCGCCCATGGACACCTGCAACACCAGAGGCGTCATAAGTGCATTGCCGGCTTTTGAGGGGTTGGGGGGGGGGGGGTGATAGGGAGAGGAGGGTTGGGGTATGGACCTCCGGTATCCTCACACACTTGGTGAAACACACCACAAGCACTATTTCACACCGGTTTTCTGCTCCCACGGTAAGTTCAGCTAATGCTTTCCATCCGGCAGAGTAGAGTCACTTTAGCAGGCTCATATAAAAGAAACCTGCATGTATGCAGAATAAGTTGACATATTCTGTGTACCACTAGTGAAACTGACTTTAGTGCCTGTAAATTTAAATGTAACTAAAATGTTGGTATTTTAAATAGTATCAAACATATTGATTTATTTAAGGAAAGATAATATATAATGCAAAAAGCAACAGACCGGTCTCTGTGGTGTACCTAGGGAGAGGCCTATGTCCAGTAGTGGACATCGGGGTGATGATGATGAGTATATTTGGAATTCTCAAAAACATGCATTGTGCTACTTGCAAGACACTTGAATGAACACACTATATAGTGTTTGACGAAAAATGTAAGATATTCGTGCTAATTCTGTTGTTGCATCATTAAACTAACCTATCTCTTAAAGTCTCTTACTTTATCGAAGCAATTTCTGAAATGCTTTAGGCAGGACAAAACCTTTTTTTTTTAATTTACAGACTTAGTATATCAGAATTAGCACCATCACATGTCTTAAAAATCAACTCACCTAAAAATATATTTCCAGGAATATAAACAAGACGCTAGAAAAACCAAGAAAAAGAAAATAATAGTAGGCACTGTTGGTAGTGCAGTTATTGCCGTCTTAGCAGTGCTGTTTGTGCATTCTTTGAAGCAAGCGCATTAAATAATTGTTCATAAGTTATCACCATATGCAGCTACTTATAAGTAAGCCTAGTTTTGCTCTAAGTCTTTCTATGTACTTTACTATGAACATGAATCATTACTGTTATTTGTAATAAAGACTGGTAATTATAAATAATATCTTTAAATACTATATTTGGTAATTTCATTATCTATACTTATAATAAAAAATTTACAGGTCCAATTCTGTACATTAAAGATATTTTGAAACTTTTTTTTGGAGGGCTCTCTATAATCGATACTGAAGCCAAAACTGTATTTTTTTTCATTTTTGTCTGTCTGTCTGTCTGTATCTGGGCCGCGCATCACGCTGAAACTACTGAATGGATACAAATGAAACTTGGCATGATTTGAGTTCATACCACGAGGCAGGCGCGGTTCCAGCCTGAAATTTTGGGGGGGGTCACTAATCAAATAAGTCGAGTAAATTAGGCTTTATTGCATCTTCACACTACTCGCCAGCATTGCCGCGATCAATGCTGGTGGTGACAGGGTTCGTCCGATCTGTCCGACCAGGCGAAGTCACCGAAGCAACCATGCCCGGTGAGCATCTAAGTGAATCGGTAGGTGATAAGTTGGTTCTCTCTATGCAAGCTTCGAAGCTCGGCAGAAAGGCTCCGACAGCGCGTTGGCTGGCACAATCCTGGGTGTCGAGCCTGACGATGCATTCCGGGCTCATGATACGGCGCTATCTCTTCGTCATTCCGACCGACAGATCGAATTTCGTCGCAGACCATTGTGTTCATGTCGGCTAGAATGTCGAAGGGTGGAGATCGTGCCAGGATCGTCGCCGCCTCGTACGGTCGCCTCGTACGATCCGTATGGCCATCAACCGCTGCAGACTCCTCCCGAGTTGAGCATTACAGCAGGAAGATCCCGCCGGTTCCCCATAGAGGATCATGGATCGCACGACGCCGATATGCACGCCCACGCACATAGAGGCAGCGAACTTCTTCCCGCGGTCCCCCGAGATTGGGCAGCAGACGATGTGGCACCCCTGCTACTCCTCGTACTGGGGACTAGTCGCCCGAAATGCTTTTCAAAGCTCTACCGATTGTCCATGATGAGGTACTTCATGTATTGACCCACTTACTTCGGTGTCATCCACCCGGAGGTATGAGCTGGGTGGTTCCTGGCGCTAACGTAGGCCATGGAACCAGATCGCCTCAGTTTTCTGAGGCGCCACCCTCAGGCCCAGCTCATGAATTTTATCCACGACACAAGGCACCCCTTGCGAACAAAAGCACCTTCCCGAAGCGTGACCCTCTAGCCAGTATTAGGGTATCGTCTGCATAGCAGGCGACGCTGATGCCCGAAGTCAGACTAGTGCGAAGGCCCGCATCGTATACGAGGTTCCATAACAATGGGCCCAATACAGAGCCCTGGGGAACCCCACAACACACCTCCCTTTTCCACTCCGTTCCGATCGACAAACTTAACTGTCCTGTCGCGCGGATAGACCTCTATGTCGGCACGCAGGTAAGTCGGCACCTCGTGATATTCAAGGGCCTCCCTAATTGCGCCCCATTGAAGGGTGCCGAAAGCGTTACGATATCCAAATTGGCAGTCCGATTTTGGGGGGGGTCACGTCCCCTGTGACCCCCCCCCCCCTGAAACCGCGCCTGCTACGAGGTACGACATGGGATACTTTATATCCCGAAATTCAGCACGGTTTCTTGGAGAGAGGGGATGAAAGTCAAAATATGTACTTAGTTGTAATTCAATAACACATAGTCCGATTTCTTTCATTCTTTTTATGCTAGAAAGAAAAAAATAAAAGATAGCAGGAAGTCTTTTTTTTTTGTCCGCGACTGTACACTGCCTGTGAGAAGCTGAGACAGATATGTAAATATGGCGGTACGAAGTTCGCCGGGTCAGCTAGTACTTATATATACTTGCTAATCCTCTAGCAAGCAAGCAAAATTAGCAAGAGGCCATATTAGCCCCAGAATCGATAACCGTGGGGTAAATGTGTTCTTGAGAGGAAATTTTCGGCAAAATAGTGTAGGTTGTCCACAGACTAGTTGGAGTGATGATCTATGCAAGATAGCTAGCAGGAGCTGGGTGTGCGAAACGGGGATCGAACCAAGTGGCGTGCAATTGCAGAAACCTTTATCCAGCAGTGGACTGCGATAGGCTGATGATGAGTCAAACTGACCCTTAATTGAAATGTTTATGAACACAGCTCTCGTACCATAATCATCGCAACACTTCTGGGATGACTCAATACATGCAGAATAAACAAATTGATGTAGCCATTCATCCAATAACCGCCATAAAGGCAAACAAAGGGATCGTGCCGGAAATACGAACTATCAAATAACAAACATTTCCCAGTTTATAAAACAAATAAATCCAGATGAAATGACCCAATTGTTTTGACCTCACCAATTAAAAAGTGTAAGGTAAACGCCTGGCTGACAGGGCGGTCGTGACGTCATGGGCGGGGACAGGCGGCGCTCCGGAAGTGTTCGGGGACCGCGTGTACCGGCCGGTAGCGGAGTCCCGCGCTCCATGGACCGGCGATATTGCTTATTGCGGTCGAGCGCGCCAATTGAAACGCGTGTCCGTTGCGCCAAATCGGGACGTGCCCTCTTCGAGTTGTGGAATTTCGGACAACCAATTTTGCAATGTGCATTCAGAATTAAACCATTTATGTGCAAAAATGAATTGTTTTAGGATTTTATCTGTGATTTTTTTATTAATATTTAAATGTTTATATGCTCAAGAAAATTACGAAAAAGGTGAGCCTTCATTAATTATTTTTGATATATATTTATAAAAGGCATTTATCTAATGCAATTTGGGTATCTCTTATCTATCAGTCCAAAATACAGAATTGGTCCTGTTTACTAACATTTGAGCCGCTATCTGATAACAGTGATAATTATTGTAAGTAATATATTTAACGTGAAGCAGAAACTTTGTACAACTTTTTACGAAAATAATTCCAACGGAGTAGTACGAAATTTGGTACAGTTTAAGTTTATTTGCAGGAGACCAAAAAACTAAACAAATTATGATCGAATTTCAGTCACTGGGCGACCATTAATAATTAATTACCTACTTATTTATTCTCTTTTGGAAAATATAATTTGTGTTTTTCAAATAACTAATGGACACTTAATAGATCTATCGAAGTGTGATCGCATTATTGATAGGTAGATAGATACACCACGGAATAGGTACCTACTTTCGTTCAAAAGTGAAAATTAACTATTAGATATCTCGTACCTAATGATAAGAGATCAAAAGAATTTCTGCACAAGCTAGTCTAGAGGTATGTTGCATTTAATTATTTTCACTTTTTACCGCTGCATCGCGAATTCCACTTTCTGTTCATCAATTCAGGTGTCAACACAGGACGTGTTAATGTAAAAATGATTGGCTTTATTGTGATATTGTCGCAATCTTTTTTCTGTCCCTCGGCCCTCGGGAAGAGTGTTTTTTTCTGAATGGATATATAAATAAATTTAGGATGAGCAGTTCATATCTGTTAATTTTACTGGTACCTACCTATCTACTTAATTACGATGACAAAAATTGCTAGATTAAAAATTACCTACCTACGCTGATAATGTAGGAAATTTTGTGTTATTGTGTTTAGTAGTTTTGAAAAAAAAGTAGTTTTGACGTGAAAGCGTAACAAACTCACTTTCGAATCTTAGGATACTGGTGTGTACCTACCTAATAACGTTTATCATACATCTATTTATTTTATTTATTTAT
Source organism: Diaphora mendica (assembly GCA_949125395.1). Taxonomy (NCBI): domain Eukaryota; kingdom Metazoa; phylum Arthropoda; class Insecta; order Lepidoptera; family Erebidae; genus Diaphora; species Diaphora mendica. The sequence goes on from OX421318.1 coordinate 16,299,322, forward strand.
ATATGTTATGGAGGACTTACAGCTAACATAATAACATTTGCAATCAAGTAGACAACAGTGAGCCAATTACAAGTCCTCACCTGTAGTGATATGCTAAACATAATGATGTGAGCGACAGCATAAAACAATTTTTGTCTTTATTGATATTACTTTAACTTTTAAAAAACTTAAGGCTCAGACACTTTTGCACCTTTGAGACACCCATAGAGAATGGATCTATATTGTCCTGCTTACAAAGCTCATTAAAAGCCCTACTCACACGTAGGTACACTAAAGCTGTTCTGCCGATAATTGGTAGATGCCCTTGGTACGCTTAAAAGAGGGTTGTGACGGAGTGGTCTGTTGGGAACATGAAAGTTAATTTTTTCTAGAAGTTCCGGGCAGTCTATACTGTTATTAATTATTTTCATTAAAAGTAGTGAGTCAGCTATCATACGAATCGTATCTCTTGCCTCTTGCAGATCGCTGCAAGAGGCAAGAGATGGAATCGCTTACAAAGTGAAATATAATGTTCTGACCGGTAGGGATCCTTTGGTGAAAACAGAGGTATTTGAAAAACCGTTTTTGTACATTTTCAATCCTGTCAATGTATATATGGTAACGTGGGCTCCAAATTTGTGATGCGTATTCCAAGTGACTTCTTACATATGTACAGTATAATATCTTTAACGTTTTAGCTTCCGTGAAGCACTTAGATATACGCTTCACAAATCCCAGTGCTCTAGAAGCTTTTTTGATAATAGCATCTACGTGCTCATCGAACAGAAAACCACTGTCACGGTAGACACCCAGATCGCGAACCACCTTGCAACTTGAGACTGATTGGCCTTCCAATGTATAATTGGTGCTTATGGCCATGCGTTTCCTGGTGTAGGTAACTACAGAGCACTTTGAAGGGTTAAGGTTGAGTTTATTATCCTGACAATATTTCTCTAACCTATTTAGATCGCCCTGGAGTGCTTCCATGTCATCGAGTGATGATATTACAGAGAAGATTTTCATATCGTCTGCAAAGCTAAGCAGGTTAGATGATTGGAGGCAAGAGTGGATGTCGTTCACATAGACAACAAACAATAATGGACCGATCAGGGAACCCTGGGGTACGCCAGAAGGCACTGGGACCCAACTGGAAATGTAGTTGTTAAGGACAACTGCTCGAGACCTATTCAAGAGATAAGAAGAGAACCACCGGAGCAGTTCCCCCTTATTCCCGTCCTGTTTAGTTTAAGCAGCAGGATATTGTGATCGATCCGATCTAAGGCTTTGCTGTAATCAGTGTAAACGACATCCACCTGCTTACCGTCATCCATAGTACTAGTAATAAAATCATTAAATAGCGCCAGGTTGGTGACAGTGGATCGGCCTCTAAGGAAACCGTGCTGTGAAGGACTCAATAAAATCGATATAGCAGAATAAACCTGGTTATACACGATCCTTTCGAATACCTTAGTTAAAATACAGAGCTTCGATATAGGCCTGTAATTGGTAACTTCTAGTTTTGAACTCTTTTTATAAACAGGAGTTATGTACGCTGACTTCCATATAAGGGGAACGATACATGACGAGAGCGATTTCTTAAATAGGATTGAGATAGGCAACGGAACAGAAGACCAACAGTTTTTAAGAAGCTGCGGTGAGATGTGATCAGGACCTGCATCCTTTGAAATATCCAACTGCTGTAGGAGTTTAGCAACTTCATCAGTGTTGATATTGATGCAACAAATTTCTCCGAGGGACTGACTCGGGGTCGGGTCGATAGGGGGGATAGGATTTGAATCTGTATCAGTGAATTTCACGGCGGGCGGGTTCAGAAATGTGGATTGGAAGTATGAAGAGAACGCCTCACAGATTGATTCACCGGTAGATAACGATTCGTTATTGTAAACAAGGTGATTAGGCATTGCATTGGAATGGTATCGGTTTTGTACAAAGGACCAAAGAGCTTTAGGATTAGATATTATGAAATTTTCTGTGAGGGTTACATAGTTTTTGTAACATACCTATCGTCTCCATTGTTTTAGCTCTGTCGCGTAGAAGCTTGTACGACCGTTCATCAGACCTGTTGCCATATAATTTAAACTTTTTAAGTATTTAGATTTTTCTTTTATAATTTTAATAAGACCCACATTATACCAAACTGGATATTTATTGCTTTAATATTTTTTGAGGTATGTGCCGTTTTTGTAAGTTAATTATAGTTTGGTTAAAGAATTCAACCGATTCATCAATCGAACGTGAAGAAAACTTAGACGCCCAGTTAACCGCAGAAATATTATTATTCAAGGCAACAAAGTCTCCTTTACTATACATAATTATATCGTACTCTTGGGGCAGACTCTAAAGGGGGGGTTACACAGGCATGTAGGTCAATTAGTAAGGCCGGGTGATAAGGATCAATCGGTACCAAAGGATCAGTGCACTCACACACTGACACTATGCAGCTAGAAAAGACCAAATCAAGTATTCTTCCATCCTTGTTCGTAACGCCATTATATTGCCCTAGGCCCGATGTGTGTATTTCATCTGCAAGTAGGTATTCGTCACTAGTACTTAAGTTAGCCGGGTAGTACGACGGTTGGTCAGATGGCCGCCACGTAGTTCCTCGCAGATTAAAATCTCCCACAACCAAAAACATATCGGAATTATTATTATTTACCACTGAGTTGTTTAACATGGTAAGAAAGTTACCGAGCTGACACGAAAAAGAATACCCTAACGCTTGTTTACATAAGTAAACAACACATAGGTATGTAAATATTCGCAAATTAATTATACAGTTATTATACAGTACAAAAATAAGTAATTATACAGTTTTAATTTTACCGTGAGAGAGCCACGCTTCGGCATGCATGGGCCGGCATCGATCGGAGTGATACCACGGCCTCACAGAAAACCGGTGTGAAACAGCGCCTGCGCTGTGTTTCACCGAGTGAGTGAGGACACCGGAGGCCCATACCCCAACGCCTCTGGCGTTGCGGGTGTCCATGGGCGGCGGTTATCGCTTACCATCAGGCGATAGGTCTGCTCGTTTATTACATATAGAAAAATAAGTTTTTAGTAAGGCCAGCGGTAGCTATAAAAGAGACACGGCACTGGCAATTTCTGATCAAATTGTAGCTGCTGTCCTACAACCAGTATTAGGTAGGTACTAACTGTATTAGTTAAAAACAATTTCAAAATATCTTTAATGTACAGAATTGGACCTGTTACATTTTTATTATAACTAGGTATAGATTATTCTGTGGTGCTGGCATGGTGGTCGACGGTTGGTGAAATTTAAAAAAATGTCTTGTGTGACTTGTAAAGTAAGTTTCACTTTTAAAAAGACAACTTCTACCCTATCGAGTGTCGTGGAAAACGAAAACTAAGAATACCTAGACTCAAAACAACAATTTGTGGATAGCATAAAGTCATGTCTCATGTGGGAATCGAACCTATAACACTCAGTGCAGTAGTAAGCGGCGAGGTCACCGCTTACACCACTGCACCATCTGCGCACGTACGGTTACGTTCACAATTTATGGCATTGAATTTTGCACTGTATGAAAGATGATAACTGAAAACTATTGAAATTTAAGTAATTGAAAATTTTCAAGTATCCTTATAGCAGTCCTAACTGACCCACGCAACTTCGTCTCTTTTCAATAATGCTCAGCTCCTTTTGTTCTAACGTGATGTTATCTGATTTTATCCCGGCCTATACACTCACGACAGCAAAACACACATTATAAAAAATGAAAATCGGTTAGGTAGTAGGTTTTGGAATTCGTCGTGAGCAACAACGTGACACGAGAATTATATAGATTAACTTAAAAATTAAACAAAAGAGAACATAGTAAGTAACCTGTCTACTTTAAGCAACATTTAATTCTGTACAATTTAAAATATTAAAGGTTCGATTCCGGGGTCGGGCCAAAATTGTTGTCGGGGTTTCCTTACAAAAAATTCTTAATGGTGATGTATTGTTTTCCTCTTCTTAATTTGAATTCTTAATCTAAACGGAGACCAGTTAACTACGCAGGAGATATAAGTATAGTGCACAAGCACACCGTTGCAGGTATACTCTCTGTTCTCTCACTCCCATAATCCGATGGGACGGTTATCCAACACGAACGGGGAGAGATCAGGCGCTGGACCGACGGCTTTACGTGCTCTCCGACGCACGGGGGCTAAGACCCAACTTCCAAACTCCGAGCTATTATTAAACATTTCTATGCCTAATCAGAAAAAAAACAATGACACTTTTTGGCCCGACCCGGGATACGAACCCGAGACCTCATGATCAGCAGTTGCATATGCCAACCGCTATACCAGCGAGGCGTAGGAACAAGAAAATCCTAATGATATATGTATGTATGGAAGTTTGTTGTTGTTTCACGCCCCTGCCTCGGAGGGCACATTAAGCCGTTGGTCCCGGGTGTCATGAACATCTATTGTGAATTGACAATCATTATTGGGAAGTCAGTACCCTCATATATACTGATAACTAGTTCAACCCTCAAATTCAGTTCGCTCTCAGTGTTGCGGAAGTCCGATGCCAATCGCTTCGTGGAAAAACTGCCATTCAGGTAGAACCGGTTAAAATAGGAGCTGATCCCAAATAATTTGGGTTTAATAAACCTATTAAACATACAGAGCGTTATTGTATTGCTTAATATATTTGTCTAGGTCGGTATATATATATTCTAATACTGTGTTAAATGTAGACCCAGGTTAGGTATAACTTGTACAATAGATTAGACACAGTTTTTTTTTTAAATAAACATAGAAAAGTTCATCAATATATCATACAAATTTATGCCTATCAGTGGAGGCTGTCTCGGGACAAAGTGCGGAGCTACCCTGCAACGTCACGGCAGAAAAAGAAGACGACAGACTCAATATTCTCGCTTGGTACAGAAATGGATCAACGACAGCGTTTTACAGGTAATAATAATCCTGTATTCTCTTCTGCTCTTAGCCATTCTTAACTATTGATTGGACATAACAAAAAGAGTTATCAAACAATTAAAGTTAAACCATCTTTAGTTTTGGCTAGCCTAGCCTGGCTAGCTAAAGACATGTCTACCTATACCTAATACTTACTTCATCAACAGCTTTTAAGAGTCCACAGCTGGACTTAGGCCTTCCCTAGAAAGGTTTTTATATTAAACTGTGACATCCAGACTTAGCTTCCAAGTAGGTATACTTATTTACTATTATAGAACACGTTTATATAAGTACCTACGCATTTTGTAACTGAATACATTTTACGACCTTGAACTAGGGAGTGTGTTTAGCAATAGCTCTTAAAAGACAGGCTTACTTTCGATTCGATTTAAACTGTATGTTCATGACGAAAACAAACGTATACGATGTCGCGAGGAAAGTGGAACAAAGTGTTGTCTTTCATCAAACTAGATGGCGTTTTACCGCTTTTCTGAATCGCGATATAGTTGCGTTACCGGGCTCATTGTAAAAACCCGAATGTATTTTTAAAAGACACCGAATAAATAGCTTGTCAGATCAGCAGATCAGTTCACAGTGGTTTTATTTACGGTCAAGTAATACCCTAGTGTTCAGTGTGTTCACAACACGTTAAGTGCCAGTACGGCGCTTAACACTGTCTATTGTCCGAAATTCTAAGATTAAAAAACTTTAACACAAATTTTGTATCAGCAGTCGCGACTTACGTGGCGATGATGAAACCACCACGCCTTCGGAGGGTCGGTATCGTTTGGTGACGTCGGAGAACGCAGACGAGGATAAACTACAAATAATAAAAGTGCGTCCGTCTGATGCTGGACTCTATACGTGTCTTGCTGACTTTGCCGCTAGTCCAGCACATAAAACTTTTGTTGAACTAATCGTTATTGGTGAGTAGCTTTAATTATATTTTGAAGCCTTAATTTTTTAAGTGCATACCTACTGGTATGTTACTTTTATTAGAAGACTAAAACTAACATAAAGACAAATTCTTCAGATATATTTTCAATCTCTACTTAACATCTGCAAGTAAAATGCGTCCCGATTCACTCATCTCTCATACTTAACTCGTATAACTGCTTAATTTGTCACTTTGGTTTTTTTCCCAACCTTCTCACACCTCTGACTTCATCAATTCTTCCTTCTATCGATAATCGATACGATCAGTTCTTCATTAGAATGCAATCATAGTTGAAATCAGGATGTACACAAACCGTTTTACATTCAAGAAGATAGAATTACTTACGTGCTAACACATTGTGCTATTTAAAACATACCTAATGTTTTGAACACATACTTAAGTAGCAGAGTAAGCAGAACGTTTGATGAATTTATATGTTGATACTAATGTGAACCTACATTTATGTATATTATTTTTTATAATATAATAGTTAAGTAGGTAATAATTCGATATAATACCATCTTTGAACTACCTACCGCATAATATTGACATAACCACATTTACACAGGAGTGCTGGAGGACATCATACAGTAAACTTGTCGGACTGTAAAGTAAGTGGTGATACATCGTAAATATGATTTGTAACGCCTGTAATGGATCGCTTGTTAACAAAGATGCAATGAAATGCCGATTATGTCTTGGTAAATATCATTATCAATGTCTGAGTATCGATAAGATTAAATTCACAAAACTTACGAAAGAACAAGCCCTGAACTTTGTATGTCCTTCATGTAATAATATCACTCGGCGAACTCGGTCTGAGGACAGCACGCCTGTGCGCGGAAGCCACCTGACATCTCTTGATGGCGAGGCATTGAACATGTCTTGTGATGGAACTCCATCTGAAGGCCTTTCTACGGCTGCCTCTTCTCGCGAACAAGTGTCGAAGCCCAGCTCTGTTACTGATTCCAACGAGGTGGTAACAATGGAGAGGATAAGTGCTCTTTTGGACCAAAAGCTCAGCTCAAGTTTCACAGTGTTTATGGACAGTTTCCGTAAGGCCTTACGTAACGATGTCAAGGAGATGGTCGCGAGTGAAATGGATGGTGCTATGAAGGTTATTAAGGATGAGTTCAGTGCCACTACGGATTTTATATGTCAGCAACAACAGGAGTTGCAGTCAAACATCAATAAAAGCGCTGCCACCATTAAATTATTGGAAACTGAAAAGGTAGGGCTTCAATCCGAAATAACGAAGCTCAACGCTCGCCTGGCTGGAATTGAGAGAATATCGCGCAGCTGTAACATTGAAATACAGGCATTACCTGAGCGTAAAAACGAGAATGTCTTGCTCTTACTGAAAAAGCTTTGCGAAGTAGTTAAGGTTCCCATGGATGATGCAAACATTAATTCATGTCGCAGAGTGGCAAAACTTAACACCTCCTCCACTAGGCCCCGAAATGTAGTGGTAACCTTCTCAACACCGAGGATTAGGGATATGGTGTTGTCGGCAACGCATAGATATAACAAGGCTCATCTTGGCCAGGGATTGACATCCTCCGATCTGGAAATTCCGGGTGAATCGCGCAGGATTTACACCACGGAGCACCTAAGTCCTGAACAGAAAGCCTTGCATGCGGCAGCACGTAGGTTTGCCAAGGAACGTGGTTTTAAATATGTATGGATCAAATATGGTCAAATCTATATACGCAAAGACGATAATGCTAGCGCAGTACACGTAAAGAACTGTGATTTCCTAGAAAAAATATAACTTTTTTATTTTTAATGTTTGTACCTGGTTTTGATGTTTGGCTAATTATTGTCTTTTAAAATGTATAGTGTTTTTTATCAGAATTTGGGTAGGGCTAGGTCTAAGCTCGATACGATATACTTGAATCTTTTAAATGCTAACTACGACATTGTTTGTCTGACTGAGACCAATTTTGACAGTAGCGTATTTGATAATGAGACTATAGATAACAGGTACATCGTGTATAGACGTGATCGCGCCAGCGCTTGCTCAGTTAGGGAGGATGGTGGAGGTGTCTATATTGCTGTCAAAAATAATATAAGCGTAACCCGTCAGACAACCTGGGAAAGTAGAGTTGAGGACATTTGGGTTACAATAATGCCTAGTAATCAAGGTAAGACGTCTTTGCATATTTGTCTTTGCTATTTACCGCCTGATTTACCCTTGGAAGACGTGGAAATATTTCATGGCAATACTCAAAATATAATACTCAACTCTGCTTTTGGTGATGACTTTCTTGTGCTGGGTGATTTTAATAGCGCGAATTTAACATGGGTCAGACAGATGAATTCAGTCAACATCCTGCCAATCAATCCTTTAGATCGTAGAGCTAAATTACTTCTTGAAACGATGGAGGTCTGTAACTTAATTCAGTGTATCGATGTTCCTAACGTAAATGATAGGTATTTGGACCTTGCATTGACCTCTTTACCATGTAACTTAGTCACCGTTCAGCAAGCTGAACCTTTATGCCACTCAGATAAGCATCACCTGGCGTATCACATTGAAATTACATATGGTTCTGTTAGGGTCACTAAACCTAAATTTAACGCGCGTTATAACTTCAATAAGTGTCAGTATGCCAGGGTAAAGTTTGAGTTGAATTGCATCAATTGGGAGAATTTATTCTCCTCAGAGGATGTCAATGAATGTTTGGATGCTTTCTATAACAAGTTAAATGAGATAATTTCAAAAAATACGCCACTTGTAAGAAACACGGTGTCAAATAAGTACCCAATTTGGTACAATCAGGCTTTAATTCGTTGTATAAAGGAAAAAAAAAAATATCACAAGCGTTTTAAAAAAAATTCTAATCCAAGGGATTATGATACATTCGCTCTACTTCGAAGCAGGTGTAAAGTCCTCATTACAGACTGCTACAGGAACTTTGTGTCTTCTGTTGAGGAGTCTTTGAAGGATGATCCTAAAATGTTTTGGCGGTATGTTAATAACAAAAAAGGTGGTTCTACTATACCACTCACAATGTCGTACGAATCTAAAACTTGTTCAAATGGACAGGATATCTGTGATTTGTTTGCCGAGTATTTTGGTTCAGTTTATGACGCTCCTTCTGGCGGGGAATCCTCCTTGCTGCATAATATGCCTCTGGTCGGAAATCTGTCTCTGTATCAGGTCAGGGTTAGCCAACAGGATATCTCATCAAAAATTAAACAGCTAAATACGCGTAAGGGGTCAGGTCCCGATGGTATCCCGCCAGGCTTTATAAGGGAGTGTTGTGAAGAGCTGTCTCTTCCATTGACAATAATTTTTAATAAATCTTTGGAATCAGGCATTTTTCCAGTACGTTGGAAGACAACTCACATTGTACCTGTTTTAAAATCCGGCGATAAATCACTGTGTTCCAACTATAGGCCTATAAGTATCTTGTCTTGTATGGCCAAATTATTCGAGACCCTGGTATACTCCCCCCTTTATTTTCACTTGAGTAATTATATCTCGGAGAATCAACATGGGTTCGTCAAAAAGAGATCTACATTAAGTAACCTGTTGGAGTTCAAAAATTATCTGTGTCATTCTTTTGCCACGGGAGGTCAGGTCGATGCTATATACCTGGATTTCAGTAAGGCCTTCGATAAGGTGGATCACAATCTTCTGAGCCTCAAACTTAAGCACTATGACATTAATGGCTCCTTGCTGAGATGGATCATTTCTTACCTTAGTAACCGCAGTCAACTCGTTACGGTAAAGGGCTTCTCCTCCTCACCTGTTTCAGCCTCATCGGGTGTTCCACAAGGTTCGCACCTGGGCCCGCTTCTTTTTGTCATTTTTATAAATGATCTTGTAAGCCAAATATCCTGCCGGTCTCTTTTATACGCCGACGATCTCAAAATTTTTACTGATGTCAGAGATCATGCACAATGTACAGCTCTTCAACGTGACTTAAAAGCTATCTCTGACTGGTGCGTGCTCAACAAAATGAGCCTAAATGTGAAAAAGTGCTGCCTTATCTCATTTACTAGGAAACGAAATATATACAAGTTTGAATATTTTATACAAGATCAAACCCTAGAGAGAAAAGATGTGGTTAAGGATCTGGGTGTGCTCTTTGATGACCAACTGACTTTCCGTCCTCACTATCTACATATAGTGAGTAGAACCCGTAGACTTTTGGGATTCGTTATAAGGTCAACAAGAGATTTTAAAAACAAACAGAGTATTTTGACACTTTTTTCAAGCCTTGTTCGAAGCGGCCTTGAATATTGTTGTCCAGTCTGGTCGCCTTTTTATAGGGTTCACACAGATGCCATTGAGAGTGTGCAGCGGCACTGTCTGAGATACGTCGCCCGCAAATTTGGCTATGGTAGGTCATTACAAAATTATGGTGATAGGTTAGTTGAGTTCAACATGATTTCCCTTCAAGCTCGCCGTAGAAGGTATGATCTTCTTTGCCTTCACAGGATTGTTCACTCCACCATCGATGCATCGGGTTTGCTGTCTGCGGTCTCTATTAACATCAGGCACAGGTCGCGCAATCCTAACATATTTTTATTACAAGTTTCCCGTAACAACACCTCTTTCTTTAGTCCTGTCGTGAGAATGTGTCGTACATACAACGAACTGAATCGCGTTGAAGACGTAGACATATTTAATAGTAGATTTTCCCATTACAAGAGTGTCATCACACGTTTAACTAAGTCACAGTGTTCGTAGTGGATATTCCTTTAATCTCTATTATTTGTTTTTGAGATGCTTCTTTCTTTTGTATTGTATTATTTTCTTTATTAAACAATAATTTATTGTAGATTAGTCGTAAGAAATGTTTGTATTTTGCCTTCACTCATGTTGTGTATGCTAAATTTGGATTACTGTCTAGCTTTTATGTTCCTGTCTCATAACGTCTAATAACATGTACTGGCAGTGATCTGTAAGTGTACCTTTTATAAATAAATAAATAAATAAATAACGTTTGTGCGTACACACCTTTGTGCGTTAGGCATTAGGTACACTAATATAAAACTATATTATCTCAATAGGGATTTGTATCTTAATGATCTCATTTCGCCAATCTTTTCGTTTGGACATGGTAAGTATATTACTCAGTTAGTTAAATAGATGAACGTACGCAGTACCTAGGTACGTGTATAGTGAACGAATGCATTTTCTGGTAAATTAAAGGAAATTACCGTAATAATGTGAATTCACCTTCAGTCGTAGTGGTGCGCAATTGTGAAATTGCTCAAGCAGTAAGTAGCTAACTATAGCATCCTAATGATTTATGGTCAGAGGTGCTCAACTGACACATGTTAAAAAAGATAGGACGAGCGACTCATAAGTTTTAAGACTTGTCCTATGTCCTATTTTGCACCTCTGGTAACATGTGTTGAGGATGTTGTACTAATAAGTCGTTAAGTTGCTATTCGAACGAAGCGTACAATATTTGAGATTTGTCAGAAACTAGAAAGTCAAAATACATTAACTAATAATACAAACATTGTATAGTATGTAATTTAGTCCAATTCAACCCCACAAAGACACAAATTTGCGCATTCACCGCTAAAAAACTGCCGTAGGTCGTATGTCCTCGTTTTGAAGATACTCCCCTATCTGCCTCAGCCAATATTGCAATTCTTGGTGTCGACGTTTCGAGCGAGGTCCAGTTTCGTGGCCATTTGGAGGGTAAGTCAAATTGGCCTCGAAGAAGCTTGGCGTTCTCAACAGATCGAGACAGTATTTCACTCAGGCTTACCGCCTTTCGCTTTATATGGCGCAGGTTCTGCCTCACATGGAATACTGCCCTCGTCTTTGGGCGGGGACACCCCAATACCAGCTCCTCCCTCTGGACCACATTCAACGGAGAGCGCCTCGAATCGTCCATTGCCATGAACTTTCAATTCGGCTAGACTCTCTGGCGCTACGTAGAGATGTGGCTTCGCTGTGTATCTTCTACCGCATTTACTATGGGGAGTGCTTCGAGAAATTGGTTGGACTGATCCCTGCCGCCTCTTTCCGCCATCGTCCTACGCGACAGAACTTCATCCCCATCATCTAGATGGTTGGCAGTTTACTACTGTGCGCTTCTCAAGAAACTTTCTGCCTCGCACAACAAAACTGTGTAATTAACTGTCGCCTGCGGTATTCCCGGACCAATACGACCTTCGAACCTTCAAGAAAAGAGCGTACTCCTTCTTAAAAGGCCGGCAACGCACTTGTGAAGCCTATGGTGTTGCGGGTGTCCATGGGCGGCGGTAATCGCTTACCATCAGGCGATACGTCCGCTCGTTTGCTCGCTATTCCATTACAAAAAATGTAAACTGTTCACTGTAAATATCAAACCTTGCAGATGTTTAATATTCAGTTAGTACTGACTATTTTCCATTTTTCCTTTTAAAAACAACAAAGCAGTAACGAGCCGAACTAAAATGTACCTATCGGGAAAAATAACGCCCGACTTCGTTAATTGGTGGCAGGCTAATGAGGAAGCTGACAGCGCCGGAACAATTCGCTCCATTTATTAAACAATTGGCGACGTAAACATTACATCATTAATAGCATAATAATTAGCTAGGTCACTGACTGTACTATTTTAAGCAGTCTGCCATATGAATGAAATTTATGGGAGCAATAAAACAGTTGACTTTAAGTTTGAGAGTGAAAATTCAATTAAACCTAACCGTTTAGTTTGTATTTTTTCCTTCGAACCACAGAGCATTTTAATAGTTTTTTTAATTACCTACTATGTTTTCTACAACGCTATAGCCACTATGCTACAAATCATAGGACATAAACACATTCTATAGTTTGTAGCATAGGAGTAGTGTAATAGTCTTTAGTAAGCCGACAAATGTGTATGACCACGTAAATGATGAGTAGGTAATTAAACTAATTAAAATGGTACAGAGCAATTGAGCAAGCATGTAGCTTTATGTGTACAGGAATGAAAAAAAAAACCACAGAGCTGCTAAAAAAGTTTTTACACGTTATGTATGTATTGTCAGCAAAAGCTATTCTTAATATTATGGAGTGTAGAGATAAAGAGTACAATTTAGAAGATAAAAAAGTGTCCGCCAAAATGCACTAATTAGGTGACGCCACTGTGCAACGAGTGTTAAAGAATTGGAAAAGCATGGAAAAGACAATCAAATGAACTATTATTTGTTTATATTTGTCGAACAGGATACTACGCAGTTTTAAATTTTTAAACCACAATTAAATAAAAAGTATTAAAACGATATCATACACTCTTCTCACTCTAGCGCCTATGTGGTGGGTTCTCGAACTATTATTTAGTCATGTTTGCTGGACAATTTTCCCCTTATGGGCCCATCAAAGATTGTACTCCTTACCTCTATACTCCATGATTAATATTCTCGTTTTATTGACACACACTACATACCACATGTCTTTTTATAAGTATACTGGCTGACTGACCTTAATATACCAATCATTTCCAAAATGATGATCATCAAACATTAGATTCAATATTAGAAACTTTAGATGTTTTTTTACTTTCTTGCTCATGTACCTACCTACCTACTATGTACCTGTACGATAACCACAGAACACATTTACTCACGATAACACATCAAAAATAAACATTAATATTTATCTCTATCGAGCACAGAGAGAGGTAAGATGTGGTTCCCCCACTACCTGATGTTTCAAAAACTGCATTAAATATCACACGAAAATATTAAAGTCGCGACTAAAAGTGGGCCTGGGGTTAGGAGTGGAAAATACTTTACGACCTATTCTCGAGTCGGACTCGCGCACTGAGGGTTTCGTACAAACCTGTAGGTATACTAAAATATGATGTAACTATTTTTTTTTTCTTTTTCGCAATATTTTCTTTATCTGTGCTATAAGACGTTGCTTCGTACCAAATTTCGAGATTCTGAGTTCACGGGAAGTACCTTGTAGGTTTTGATTCCCTTGCGAGTGTCGAAAATTTGCAGCATAAACGGCTGTATCTTTTGATTGCGTTGGCTTAGCAGTTTATTTTTTTTACAGTATTTGATATGAATTTCAGCTTGATACCTCCTCCACGCGTTCCTGAGAAAAAGGGTTCCAAATAGTCTAGTCAACAAGTTCCATACTTGTTGACTAGACTAAAAGGTGCAGAAGCATCACTAGGCCGCCATGGTGTGGGTCGTCATGCTGCATTGTCTGCATTCGCAATGAGTATGGTGGCCACCACTCTTGGATTCTGCTTATGCTTTCCATCAGGCAGAGTAGAGTCATTATGACGGGCCAAACATAAAAAAAAGGGTCTTGACAGACAGACAACAAAGTGATCCTGTAAGGGTTCCGTTTTTTTTTCCTTTTGAGGTACGGAACCCTAAAAACCCTTAAAAATATTTATATACCTACTGAAGCATTTCTTACGCAGAGCCACCTCGCGTACTGTGGATGGTGCATGAGAATGGCACCCAAGTCGCGAAGGCCAGCCCAGGAGTGAACACCAGTCAAAACGTGGGCCCTTACTACGTTGGCGACACTGTGCACCTCGCATGCGTTGCTTATGGAGGTAACAATCTATCCGTAAAAAATTGGTAGTTGTACGAATGAATCTTTTCCTTATAGAGCTTAATTATACATACCGTATAGACATTAAATTGACTGACTGATTGGTTTACCTAAGCAGAGATTGAACTGCTAGCCACAAGTTTGAAATTTCGACAGGTGATTGATGCTTTTTATGTTGTGAGCAGCCAATAAGAAAGAATCTCTGGAAATTTCACCCTTGACTGCGTAAAATAATGTGTGGTATTTTATAATTTTCAAATCCGCCAGCAACGGCTAGTTTATGTATATTACATTGTTATATAATCGATTGCACAAAGATAACTGTAACTTGTAAGTACTACATATTAATAAACAAATTTAATGAATATCGTAGGTAAACCGTTAGCATCATTGGCATGGTGGACCGAACAGCGTCTACTAAAAAACACGTTGACCCCGCTGTCAGAGCATCGCGTCCGCAGTGACCTTATCTACGGTCCCCTGCAGAGAGAAGATCATGGACGAGTCTTTAGTTGCTTCGCTAAAAATAATGAAAAAACAGCACCACTTTCAATAGACGTCGCCATAGACATGTATTGTGAGTAATACGACCCAGTTAACTTTTTACTTTTAAATTACATTTAGTAAACTAAGATTAAGTTTAATAGTTTAGTTTTAAGTAAGTTTAAAAGTAACATATACATATGCAGGTACAATCCTTTGAATACAACTTTACTACTTTATATATACGAGTATATTTAAATTACACACAAACAATAAATAAATAGATGGCTCTAATATTAACGAGTCTATTAAGAAACTGTAACGTAAAAGACTTAGATCATACGAAGAAAACAGCCATATAACTATGTAAAGTTACAAATTTTAACTATGTCTTGACTTGCACTCAGGATAGTAAAAGTGAATTTATTTTTATATATCCGTAAAACAAATATCTCAGACAAGGTTACTGATAAAAACTGTACCTACACATTTTCTAGGAGCAAAATTTTCGATTATATTTTCGATTATACTGTCTACTAGTTGAACTCCGCGGTGTTACCCGCCGTTATTGTTGTACCGCGTTACCGTAACTTAAGTTAAGTTACTTCTTATACCATCAGCTACCTATCAGTGAAAGCCCCGTCAAAATCAGTCCAGCCGTTCCAGAGATTAGCCGGAACAAACAGACAGACAAGAATTGAAAAAATGTTATGTTACACCAACATTTATTAAAAAGCGGTTATTTTAATGTTACAAACAGACACTCCAATTTTATTTATTTGTTTATATAAATATACGATAACCTATTACTGTCTTGTAAACAGTACCACCCGACTTAGTCTCACTAAGAAGCGAGGGTCCAGAGTCAGAAGGGGGCATAGGGCGAGTGCGCGCTGGAGAGGCCCTGTGGCTGCAATGCCGGGTTTTGGGAGCGCGACCTTTGCCACCTATTGCGTGGAAGCTTAACGACAACCAGCTGTTGAACTTGGAACAGAAAATTAGTGTAAGTATTTAATGTTTTAGTCCTATATTTTCATCAAGTGACCCGACTACCACAAAGGTAGAAGGAAGGGTAATAGATTTGGCAGTCTATGTATATTAGTATATTAAATCGTAGCGCATAAACTACTGAATAGATTTTAATGAATGTAGTACGTAGTCGGGTTATAGTTTTTTTAAACTTTTTCTTGTTGCTTTATGAAACAGCAATGTTCTGGGTGCTAACAAACAAATTAACGAATTTATTAAATGATTGTAGATAATATTTGTCGAATTTTAAATTTTAAAGTCGTATTCAGTTTTCGTTAAATTTTCTACTTAAATAACGAGGCTAAAATGTAAACCGCTTTTGCAATTAAAGTTCAAGTAACTGTATTCTTAGATCTATTTTTGGAACATCTGCGTCTAAGTACCTTCTTTTTTTATAGATGGAGCCGTCTCAAAGACTTGTAATTAGCGAAATCCAGCTAACGATAGATCGACATCATGACGAGTCACACATCAGATGCTGTGCCCCTTCACATCAACGCAACGATGAGAAATTAGTGTGTTCCCAGCCTCTACCCCTTACTGTTTTATGTGAGTTGTCACACCATCATTGAAGCTATGGTATCCATACCACTAATAATAAAAATGTGAAAGTACCGAGGGAGAGCCACGCTTCGGCATGAATGGGCCGGTTCGACCGGAGTGATACCATGGCATCAGAGAAAACCGGTGTGAAATAGTGCTTGCGCTGTGTTTCACTGAGTGAGTGAGGACACCAGAGGCTCATACCCCAATCCCCACCTCCCCCCATCCCCAAAAGGCCGGCAACGCACTTGTGACGCTTCTGGTGTTGCAGGTGTCCATGGGCGGCGGTTATCGCTTACCATCAGGCGATACGTCTGCTCGTTTGCCAGCCTATAACATAAAAAAAGTAACTGTTATGCTTTCATGGCCAAACCACTGCACCGATTACAATGAAATTTGACATGGAGATAATTTGATTCTTGAGGAGGCTACTTTTTATCGCGATACCCGACATATACGCGAGCGGAGTCTCGTGTTAAAGCTAATAAATTAATAAAGAAAAAACTTAAAGTGGGCCATCACTTTCAATTCACAACAAAAAGTCTTAAAATATCATCTCTCAATACGCTTAGTCACAAATCACTCAAGATCAGCATATGTGATTGTAATTTGTTGTCCCACTTTTACTTTTAATCTACTTCTAAAAATAATTTACTAGGTACTTAAAAAATTGTTTCCTTTCTGAAATTACTTTCATCACATCTGTTTGTTCAATATTTTCAGACCCACCTGTGCTAGAAATAGTCGTGGAGAGTGACGTAGTCAACAACACCCTCGCCGTCGTAAAAGGTTCAAATGTGTCGCTGGCCTGTAATTATGAGGCCAATCCTTCTGTTTATGAGCTGTTATGGTTTCACAAGGTAAATTTCAATAGTGTTAGTAAAACAATTGCTTGTTAGGTAGCTTTTAAGGAGACGCTTGTGGAGCTTTCCGTTTGAAGAATTCTGGGCAATAGTTTAGAGCGTAAGTTTTGCACGGTTCAAAGGTATCCTAAGAAATACTTAAAATTAAAATGCTTTATTTGATAGTTTTGTTAAGATTTTTTATCTATGAAGAAGAAGTATGTGAATAATTAGGTAATTATGATGATGTGTTTTTCTAGGAAGACCTAGTAGTAAATGATGACAATAGTAAAAGAGGAACGATACGACAGATACTAGAACTGAACAACGTGACAGAAAATGACGAGGGTGAATACGCCTGCGTCGCAACCAACGACGAAGGCTCGACATTCAGTGAACCTTTAGTTATTAATATCACTTGTAAGTAATTCAGAATCACATCGGGGTGGAACATATTCTATCCGATTTTTCTCCAATGATATGAAAGCAGTAAACTGCAACAATGTCGTGCACTGCACACATCAGAAAGCTATATGATCACACAGCACAGATGTCTGTTTAACCACAGACTTTACTGCCGTCGTACGTATTTACCTGGACGTACACCTACTCGTAGTCGCAACGAAACTATTTAGTGACAATATTGTTGGGACTCCAGAGCGTGTAAATATCCGTTTACTCAGTCTAGGTTAAAGTATTGGTTGAAGACATGTTATAGTTAAGGTTCTGGGGACTCTAAGCGACCTTTTCTGTGAGGTACGATAGGCAATACGAACCTACTTAGTTAGAAGGTACGATAGATGCACTGGAAGTCATTAGTCGCTCAAAGATTTTAAGCTTCTTTCTGACGTGGTTTAATGGCATTTGACAACATACAGAAGCAAGGTCGAGATTGGCTCCAAACGAGTAGACCGTAACTGGAAACACTGTTTGTCAAAACTATTATCGTTCCATAAACATCTACTAACATCCTGCTCCTAATAACGTGGCAAAAGTCGCTTTTAACACAATAACCTAGTTAGAGCACGTTGTAACTTACTAACACGACTCAGTAGTATTATGGATGCTGAGTACACACGATGTCAGTAATTCAATCGTTAAATTGCAGATCCAGCATACTGTGAAGACGAAAGCATTGTAGAATATGGTCTTAGTGAAAACGAGGCTATAAATATAACTTGCAATGTTAAGGCGAATCCAGAACCGATGTCGTACCGATGGGTGTTGGTCAACGACGCTGTGAACATCACATCTCTTAAGAACCACCCACAAAGCATCATTGAGACTGAGGAACCCATTCTTTTATATGAAAGACCTAACGGAACTGCCTTTAGTAAGTGATTGTTACCTTAAAAAAGCTTTGTACTTCCAAACTCACAAAAGTGGTGAAAACTTCCATTTAATAGTTATCTCGGCTTTGAAACATACTTAGTATAACTTGTTATAAGACTGGTATTGATTGCCACGAGATGAATTGGGGAGGTGATACTCTGTAGGTATACGTCACCAAACGGATCATCCACTATTGTTAGGAAGCAATCTACAAAGAGACCTGCCTGGCCAGCGGGGTTTAGTAGGTTTAAATCCATCAAAAGACAAGTCCAGGAGTGGACCGATAAAGACTGTTGTTTATGATAATAATTTATTAATTCTTTTTTGTAAGTGATATTTACTTGGCTTCTTTCATAGAGTTCCTGTGTTTTCAGGTACCATATTTTGCTGGGGTCAAAATGAAGTACCAACTGAAAGACAGGTACATAGTCCATGTACATTCTTAGTGACAGACGAAACTATCCCCCGACCACCGACGAATTGCCAAGCCAGGAAGAACTTTGAGCGCGATATTACAGTGAGATGCGAAAAAGGACATGATGGTGGGCTACCACAGGTGAGAAGACTGAAATAACTTGTCTAAATGAAGAAATATAACTATGTATTTGTGAATCCATATTTATACATTGACAGCCTTGGTGAGGGAATGATAGCGAATGCAACTGTTGTTGTGAGGTCGCGGGTTCGATTCCCGGGTCAGACCAAATGTTAGTACCTATGATAATGTTTGTAACGGAGTTTGGGATTTTTCTATGTATATTAATGTATATATTTACAAAAAAATGTATAAGTATTCTATCAATCTAGGTTTCCTAGTACAAGCTCTGCTTAGTTTAAATAAAAATTAGTCATCTGACACACAACGCCATCTAGCCGATGGCGTTGTGTGTCAGATGTCTAATTTTTTTTTATTTAACCCCGCGGCTACCTATTAGTGAAAGTCCCGTCAAAATTGGCCCAGCCGTTCCAGTGATTAGCCGGAACAAACGGACAGACAGACAAAAATTAAAAAAAAAAAATTTTGGTACATGTACCATGTATACATACATATGCATTTATTAAAAAGCGGTTATTTTAATATTACAACACGACACTCCAATTTTATCTACCTATTTGTATAGATGTATAGATTTAAAATTTAAAACATATTTTTTTAGAAATTCAAGTTCATCGTAAAACCAGCAGACGATGATGATGGAGAACAGTTAGTTTCCATTATAAATTTAGAACCAAAGTTTATGATTCCGGAACCGAGTAAAGAAAATTACAAGTTTGAGATCATAGCTTTCAACGAAAAAGGAGAGAGTCAGGTTGTTGAAATCAATGCAGACAGCATTATCGATGAAACAAAAGGTAAGAGAAAGCTATTATTAATTACCATAATTATGTATCTTTCGCGCATCAATAAATCAATCACTTGATATCGCTTTCGTACTTTATTTAGAGGATCTCTTTCATTTAGGTAAATCAGGTCAAAATACCTACATGTTTTGATAAATTACACTGCAGATTAAAAATACTTTTTCGCATATAGGAATCTACTAACGTATTTAAAATACAAAATACCTTTCAGTTTTCAGCCAAGTATTTGTTCCCTAACTGAACTATTTGTATTAACTAGTTCTGTACTTAATAAAAATGGTTCCAAAGCGTTGTAATAGATGAATGTTTACAAGAGCCTCGTGACTGACGGTTCCTCAGATCAATGTTTTAAAAGGTGGAACCTGTACAGGCGAATGGCCTACATAGGCCTATTCTAAAAATTCCTTACTTCTTCTCAAATCAATCTTTCTTTAGGTTAGGTATTTTACTTTCTCATTTTTCATCAAAGTTTAAATAAAATAAACAAGGTTTTGTTTGTTTAGTGTCGGAGGTGGCGGGTAGTGCAGTGGCGAACATTACAACACTGGCGTTGGCGCTGTGCGGCGGGGTGGCGCTCGTGGCGCTGGTGGCGTGCGGCCTCGTGCTGTGCACCTACGAGCGAACCACGCGGGCAGACCTGCCGCGAGACCGCACTGACCCACCGCTCTGCGCATACAACACTGAAGGTACAGACGGCAACTATACTCTTTGCGCTGTAGCATGGTGCGTGGCATGGTTCAGTAACATTTCGTTTCACTCTTGAAAGTTGCCGCGATTTACAAATTATGACTTAGTACTTATTTCAGCTGTACCACATTCGCAATATATTAAATCATTAATAACTGTATTAATTAAATTAAACCACCACCACCTACAGATATGTTAAAATCTTTTATTTCAAAATAATTAATCTTCAAATCTATAAATTTTCAGAATCCAACTGTGAAACGTTCCACGACAGTGATGAAGGCAGTGAGTGCAACGTAAAACGAACCGAATCATTTCGTAGAGCAGTGTCGCGACATCCCTCGAAGAACTTCGATGTAAGGCGCACCAGCTCGTTTCACTCGGCGCGCTACATGAACGACGCGGCCGAGCCGGAGACCTACAATAAATCCTACGACATATCACGTCACAGTAATAACTGCAGGGTACACTCCCTACAGAACATACACAAAAAGAGAGACATGGACGCCCTCTGCGACCATTTGGTCTTGCGTCTTCCTCCAGAGACAAATTACAACGTCGCTCGACCGGTAAGTAGCACCATTTATAGTTGTTTTTATTAGAATAAAAGCCATCATTTCAATTTTAGAATCTAACAACTTTCAGATGAACACGTTCTACACCATGCCGAGAAAAATGCGACACAAGCTAGCAAAAGAGCTCAGTGATGAGATGTCAGAAATAACTCAAACTTCAGACGGGTTCTCGTTGCCGCCTCCTCCCGATGAATTTGGTACTTATCGAGCAGCCAGTAGAATAAAAGACATGCCTACTAAAGCAACACCGACTTATACGACGATCATAAGAAAAAACTCGGCGGGGAAAGACCTCACAAAGCAACAGTACAACAATGTAATAATATCCCCTATGAATACTGTAGGTCTACCCACAATAAGTGGTGGTCAGCACAGTGGCGTGTATTCATATCCTGATGATGATCAAGGGCATGAGGTAACTACGAACCCTTTCGGCGAAGACTCCTCGTAAATTTGTCATTAATCATTATTCATTTCAAAGGACAAGCTGAATACGACTGGTATCGTTCAACCTTATTTGAAACCTAGGGCATCAGGATTGTAAATACTGAACATTTTAATTTATAATCAGTAATTACTCGTAGTAGATCTCATTGTATGTGCATGACTAGTCAAGCCTGATGGAATAGACAGGACTAAGAAATCTTGTAGAATACATGCACTGTAGATATATTTTTCATACTCAAAGTACTTTAAGCACGTATTATGTTTTAGTTTTATATAAGTTATGTATTTGATTATACTTACTTGATCATTAGGTATATCTACGTCTTAAGATGTCAGTTCTTGCTTATAGCCGACTAATACAACCATACCATGTAACTGCATTGTAACTTCAGTTCGATGTACGTAAATCCGATTTACCTAATTCACATGAATATGGGAAGGTGGGTTTTTACATAATAGGGTAGTCTGTATCGTAAATAAATACCGATGTCTCCTTCATTAAAACGAATAGATATTACAAAACATCTCGGAAAATATAATCATTACAGCTTTTCATTTCTACTACAAATTTTAATCAAATAAACATTGAAATGTATTTCTCAATTGAGTAGTCTAAAACAGTGACGTCACAAGTTTGTATTTAGTACATTTTTCGTACAAAGATATCGTTTTGACATATGATAAAAAGTAACTAATTTGACTAAGTTGTCAACCCTATTAGTATTTGAGTGACGATAGTAATACCTTGCCAAATCCTTATTGCGTTTGGCTGCCACAGAAACTGATTGTTCACCCGTTGCAGAGAAAATGATTTTGTACAAAACCAATTTCGAACCAGGATCTATTTTATTAGAGCAAGAGCCCACGACGGCCAGACCTTCGTTATTTTATAAAAGCTGAAAGTTTTTCTGTGCATGACCCATATATAGGTAAGAACGACCAGCGAATATAGAGTTTGGGTTGTGGTTACTTTGGCAGATAACAGGTATGTAGTAAAGGTGTATAAAATAGTACCTAATTTTCGTTAAAGTATAAAGCTCAATTTTTTTCATATTTTCTTCGAGATAACTTTAGAAATCTCGTCATCCATTGCCCGACACTTATGACAGTTGCTACCCCCTGCCAGACACCCCTAAACTATAATAAATTATAGTTATACTTTCGTTATAGGATAAAAGCTAAATTTTTAACCGACTTCCAAAAAGGAGGAGGGTCTATGTTCCACTGTATGTACTTTTTATTTTTTTTATTTTATGTATGTTCACCGATTACTCCGTCAATTGTGGACTGATTTTGAATTATTTTTTTGTATTCGAAAGGTTATGCTCCCAATGTGGTTTTATTGCCACCATTACTGGATCTGATGATGGGATCCCAGGGAAATCGAGGGAAACCCTAATTTTTTTCAGGCACGTACATAAGTCGGTTAAAAATTTAGCTTTTATACTATAACGAAAGTATAACTATAATTTATTAAAGTTTAGGGGTGCCTGGCACGGGGTAGCAACAGTCTAAGTGTCCGGCAATGGATGACAAGATTTCTAAAGTTATCCAGAAGAAAATAAAAAAAATGAGCTTTATAATTTAATGAAAATTAGGTACTATTTTATACACCTTTACTACCTGTTATCTGCCAAAGTAACCACAACCCAAAATCTATAGTCGCTGGTCGTTCTTACCTATATAGGGGTCATGCACAGAAAAACTTACAGCTTTTATAAAATAACGAAGGTCTGGCTGTCGTGGGCTCTTGGTCTATATAGAATGTGCCGGTGTTTCTTTATTGGTTGATCTAGTATGTTGTTATTGGGTAGAGGAGGTATATAAACGTAAAAAGGTAATGAGACATGAATCATAGTTTATTTACAAAAATAGAAACATTTCCATAGTGCCTTTAGATGCATAATCACCATTACTATTCTTACTATGCACATGATTTAACATATTTGTACATTTTACATAATTAAAAAAGAATGTTTGTATGTCACTGCCATTGTCAATGTTATCGATTGAATGAATGTATTTAGAAAATTTATTGTTTTTCTTTAACGAATTTTGTATAAATAGCAATTTATGAATATAGAACATGTATAAATATGTCAGTCAAGGTATGTTTTTATTAATATCTTAATTAATTTTAAGGTTCTTACAATAAACTTTAGTTCAGTTATCAGTCTAATTGGATACATAATATATTATTATTTGTATTACATTATTAAAAATGACTTAAATAGTACTACTATAGACCTTTTTTCCCCCTTTCCTGACAAATTAAAAAAACCATAGCTGAGCAAAGACAATATAGGTTGGTCATCAGTAAAGTGCACTAGTATGAATGGTTTTACATAACATTATATTTTACAACTAATACATACAATAACGTTAATCCATACGATCTAGATGCGCCTGCGCGACTGATAAACGTTCGACTAGACGTTGTGTATTTGGTCGTGCCTGCAACAACAAATTATATGTAAAAAAGGGTTTCAATAAGTCATGATTACACAACAAGGACGATTATACATACATAGTATGTATATATACACTATTAGCTACTTACTAAATGGTGTTTTGATAGTCATAAGTACGATTCTCGTGCACTCATTGCCTCGACTTATACCAATAATGTTAAAAGCGTTTCCCTTTTACGGTTTTACAAAAAAAAATCAATTTTTTAGTTTGAACTCTGGTTATTTGCAATTCGTTCAGTAGTAGTAGGTAGTGTTCGAATAAAAGCAATCGAGTCGTTTAAAAAAAAATGGCATGAATTTTCATACATACATAAAAACCACGAACGTCATTGTGATTAAACATCGCTAGTACTGATTAATTAGAGTCAGAGGATCTTAAGCTCTACACGGGAGGGAGTCACCTGCAAGCCGAATATGACTTGAGGGGGTGGAGGGGTCGGGTTTCCAGAGATTACCTTTCTAGGGTATACCTGGTTCTTCGGTGGTAGACGGCGTGCGGTTTTCGGTCGGTTGGAGTCCGACATAACCACCAGTAACCTTAGAGCATACATACATATTTATGAGGGAGCGCTGAACCAGGGAAAACGTGATCGGAGTAGAGAGAGAGACCGAGTCTATGCAGAGTCTATCTCTTTCACGCAAGCTTTCCCAAGATAACCTCATCATTTTACTCAGCGCATGCACAATGCACCAACCAATCACGGAGACTGTGTGAGAGAGATAGACTCGGTCTCTCTCTCTCTACTCCGATCACGCTTTCCACTCGTTCAGCGCTTCCTCAATATATGTATACTACTTACTGCTCTAAGCCAGTAAGTAGTATTCGACGGGATCTTGTATGTAATAAGTTTGAGTCCGCTATATTTATCCCATCGGTCGCTCTATGAAGTATCCAAGGGGATTTTCGCAAAGAAATAAAAAGGTGTTGAAAGTGCGTGTGCTGAAGCGTACCTGTAGCGCGGAGAGCGCGGTCTCGTGCAGGTCCTTGCAGCGTGAGAGCGCGCGGCGGCGCGGCGCGGGCGGCAGCAGCGCCAGCTCAGCGCGCGCGCCCTCTAGCAGCAGCGCCGCCGCCACGCACACGTGGCTCTCCTCGCCGCAGCCCAGCCACACGCGCTCGCTCAGGCTCACCAGTCTGACAACACACGTACCCATACATTAGGCGTTATAACCCCGCGGCCTAGTCACACGCGCTCGCTCAGGCTGACCAGTCTGACAACACACGTACCCATACATTAGGCGTTATAGACCCGCGGCCTAGCCACACGCGTTAGCTCAGGTTCACCACTCTGACAACACACAAACCCATACATTACGCTTTGTAACCCCGCAGCACAGTCACACGCGCTCACTCAGGCTCACCAGTCTGGCCACCCACGTACCCATACATTACACGTTCTAACAAATAAGCGTACAAGCTAAAAGGTCCTTCCAAAGAAAAAGATTTCTAAATACGTTCGGAAGAGTTTAATCTGTATACAAATTGTGTTCAGAAAAAACTTTTTCATTCTCGTAAGATCAATTACTTTTGGATTATTCATATCTTTATCGATATATTTAATGAATACATTCGTTGCATGTTTCGACTACAAACTAACTCCCGCACTAGGAATAAATCCTGTGTCGCGTTACAAACATACATGAAACGGACACAAATAACACCCAGACTCAGAACAACAATTTGTGGATCACAAAAAGTGTTGTCCTGCGTGGGATTTGAACCCACGATACTTGGCAAATTAGGGTACGGCGTGGTGACCGCTAAACCACTAGGCCAAACGTGCAAACTTTCATTACACATTTAAAGCGACAACAGGAAAGTTAATCCATTTTGAACGATGGCCAACACACACAACGCAAGCATGTGCTAGCTCAACTCTATTTTCATATGAGATAAATAGAGTCGATTAATCACTACTTATTACGATTTTAATAAACAAATTGTGTATTACACCACATTTTAACATAAATCACACTTTTCACACACAATCGTCAATTCTAATTGGCTGTACACTTAAGATGTTGAAAATAACGTGTTAAATAAATCTATCCACAGACTTAAGAGTCGGCCCTTGTTACATTAACTCGAATTTAAAGTCGACTAAATTAATATAAAAATAATTTATTTAATACGTACTTGATATAGATATCCAGGACCTGTTCCAGTGAAACTCCAATGTTTAAAATTGTTCTAAAAACCATTCCCTTATCTGCTTGTAGTTTACAACTCATTATTTCTAGTTGGCGGACGATAAAATCTGTAAATTAACCAAAGTATAAAGAAAATATTTCACTACATTTAAATGCAAAAAGTAAGCACTTAACATATTTTTAACTGACTTCAATAAAAGGAGGATGTTCTCAATTCGACAGTATTTTTTATTTTATTTTTGTTACCTCATAACTTTCGATTAGGTGAACTGATTTCGATGATTTTTTTTATTTGAAAGCTGGTGCTTCCCGTGTGGTCCCATTTAAATTTGGTCCAGATAGAAGTCGTTTTTTTTTTGTTAAAATTTGTATATTATTAAATTACAAAAGCTCGTATAAAATCGTCTTAATGATAGTTATAGAACAACAAAACAACTATGAAACTCAACTTACATAGGGGAAAACAGTGACCAGTGTTGACGTATTCTCTTCCGAGTGTGGTAAGCTTGCTAAGTACAGAGCCCAGTCTCTCGTCGGGAGTGGCAAGATTTCTGGCAGCCGCCTCCGCTTCGGATAATATATTACTCCATATATTTTCAACTAGTAGAGCATCGTTAAGCCCAGAACACTGCACGATGGCGAGCTTGCACTCCCAAAGATTGTAACGGTCTGCATATTCCTCGTAAAGCTACAAAAGGCAAACGGCAAATTGAAATGTAATCAAAGCACATATCATGACCTGTAAGAAATGTATATACTTATAGTACGTGAAGCAAAAACTTTGTACCCCTTTTTACGAAAATTATAGGATAAGAAGTGCAGAAGACAAAAATAATAATTAAACGAATTATGTCCGAATTTCGAGCTCTGGACGACCACTATTTATATTTTAAATGGTAATGAAACGTAACTTTATTGCGTAAATTTAATTGAAACACGAGCTATTCACTACGTGAATTACCTGAGGGGTCGATTTGAAGTCGTCGTTAGAGACGTATATAATAATAAATAATATATTTTTTTTTTATTTTTTTTTATGGAATAGACCGGCAAACGAGCAGACGTATCGCCTGTTGGTAAGCGATTGCCGCCGCCCATGGACACCCGCAACACCAGAGGCGTCACAAGTCCGTTACCGGCCTTTGGGGGATGGGGGGGGGAGATAGGGGGAGGGGTTTGGGTATGGGCCTCCGGTATCCTCACTCACTCGGTGAAACACAGCGCAAGCACTATTTCACACCGGTTTTCTGTGAGGCCGTGGTATCACTCCGGTCGAGCCGGCCCATTCATGCTGAAGCGTGGCTCTCCCACGGTCAAATTTTTTTTAATCAAGCAACATGACTCATAGTGTTAGTAACAATTATTCTTAAGACTATGTTAGTTTACCTACTCTGGTTTACACACAAAATAGATATTTAAAATAAAACAAAACAATATCTATTTGACTCGTAGACACGAGTCACCGCTACAGACTCACCACCGAAGTGGAAAGCCTGCAGCAACGACTCACATACACGCAGTCAAGTCTACTCGCTACACACTTTAAAATGTAATTGGGGCTGGACCGCACACGGTGCACCAGGGAAGCGCATCTCTTGCACATTGTGGCGTAAAAACAGTCCACGTTGGCATCCGCAAACATCCCTGATGCGCTGCAATACCGGGGCAGCCCACTAGGACCCAGAACGCGTTATTGTATTGATAATAAGATCGATAATATTTCTACAACACGCGATGACTGATAGAGAATGCCGTGGACAGGCATTAGCTAGGTGCATTTTGGCAGGCGGTACGTACCTGCGTGATCTCGAGCAGCTCGTCGTCGAGGCGCTGCAGGTGATGAGGGTGTGGCTGCAGAGCTCGCGGCAGGGCTGAGGCGGCGGCCCGCACGGCGGCCTGCACTCGCGCCACTTCGCCCGCCTCCTCTAGCCGCCGGAGCAGCTCCGCCCCGCCCGCGCCGCCAGCACCCGCACCACGCACGCACACCACTCCCGCCGACAGCCACGTCATACGCTGTGCCAGAGTCGCGCCAGACCTATGCACGTTAATCCTATTGTCAATACGTGACTGTAATCATTATCTATCATTTATTTCACCCTCAATACTTCCACTGTCATGTACGATATTAAATTCGTAGGTATACTAGTATGATAAAGCTAAAGAGTTTGTTTGCTTGAACACACTAATGTCAGGAACTATTGATTCAAGTGAATAATATTTTTAATGTTGAATAGGTCGTGTATCGAGGAAAGCTTTATGCTATATCTATAAAGTTACGCTACGACCAATCAAATATGGGGCCGAACATAAACAATTAAAGCAAAACCAGTTTTTTGTTAAATCACCAAGTCAACTATTTTTAAATATCTGAAAATATTCCCACTAATCGGATCAGAACAATTACAAAAAAAGGTAAACACGTCAATTGACAATTTTTTTTTTAATTTAACGCATTACTACTGATCTTAAATTTTCAAAACAACTTTTCAGCCACTTATTGTAGTAAAAAAAAAAAAAAAAAAAACTGACCCAGGTCTCGTGGCTAGTCCCTCGAGCACGTTGGCTGCAGCCAGGTGATCCCCACTCTTCTCCAGCACCTTCCACAGCAGGTCTAGCAGGTGTAGTGCGGCGGCGGGAGGTGCGGAGCGTGCGGCGGCCGCCAGGTACGTGCGGAGAGACGCGGGCGGAGCCGTGCCCAGCGACAGCAGCTCTGCTCACCATTACATAATGCTCTTACATATCTTATACATATTTAGCTCACTTTCTATTCGTTGGATATTTTACAGTATGAGAGGCAAACGACCAGATGGGTCAACTAATGGTTGTTAATATTGCCCATAGACACTTCTTGTTTACGCCTCGTTTTTATTCGGGCTTCATCGGAATCGGAACTCGGCTGAACGATCTGACACGGGCCGACTGTCATGATTTATTTAAACACCAACCCTTGTATCAGTTTTCTCAATAAACCTACGTGCATGTACTGGACTAGAAGTGTCATTTGCTCACCTCATCCACGAGCCCAAGCAAGCGTCTAGTATCATAGAGTTATTATAGATAGAGAGGGGAAGACATATGGCTGACAGTTGGAATGGTTAGAAAGAGAGAGCGGATCGCGGTACCCTGTCTTTCTCTATTGACGCATGCGCAGGAAAGGACTAATAATGGTAATCCAATCACAAAAATTAACCGTCGAATCGTTCTGGTATGCGCATGCGCGAGTAGAGAGAGACAGATGGGTACGCGATCGTCTCTCTCTTTCTAACCGAGGGACAGCAGGAGGCTTGGCTCTCCTACTCTATCTATTATAATTATGTCTAGTACACCCTCAAGCGTGTACACCTATAACTCATGAGTCACGTGTATGTTCCTTTGAGGCCCTTCCACTCGAGTCTAGGCGAAGGTTTGGGGCCCAGTAACATTACTCACGCGGGAAAAGACAATTAAAGGACTTGCTTAATTAAAGTTTTCTGTGAAGTCAAATAACTCCAGTTGAGCTGGCCTATTGTAAAAACCTTTAAAACCCCGCTCTTTATTAATTTAGAACAGCAAAACGAACCAAAAATGAATTAAATTTTCATGAGACAAGTAGTTTACATTTTTCCTATATGTATTTCCTCATGGTACTTAACCTTAACGTACACGTACGTCCTTTCGAAAGTAGTTTTAACATAACTTTAGTAAAAAAATGTATAATACCTGATCCTAATTGTTTGGAGACGAGCCACTCATATACTGCAACATGAAGAAGCTCATCGTCTCGAGACAAACACTCCCATACCAATTTCCTTCCCTGAAATACAAAAGATATTCCTAATAACTGTAAATATAACATATTTAATATACTACTAACACTAGTAAAAATGGTTTTGTAGTGAAGAATCATATAATTGTTTTTTTATTCATGTAATCATTATATCTCTCAGAAGATTGTGTAAAAGTAAATCCCATAAATTGAATTTCTTACGTGGTAATTAGCGTCGGCAGGCGATATTGTTAACATGGAGTCGGGTGCGGGCTGTGAACGTAATGGCGACGGCTCACTGCTCGAAGTCTCCGCACTCCGCTCGTACAATCGCTCCAATGCTGAGCACACTTCGCGGTATACCTCCATTCTAAAACAATTAAAATAAACTTAATATTTACACTCTGTAAAGGATTAAATAGTGAAGATATATCTTCTATGTTTTTTAATAAAAATGTTTATTGGCTTATTTTACGCTTATAAATACTCAAAGTTCAAAACAATGCAGTTCAAATTTTAACACAATTTACAAACCACTTTAATGATTTTACGTTTGATGGTTTGATCTATTTTTCGCGTCAGTTTTGTTCGTTCTTTCACGTCAATGCAAGCACATTTTCTCGTCTCGTCACAAAAATCTTCGTTTCTTATTAAGACAATGAATGGTATGAGAACAATTTTTTTTTTCTTTAAAACAGATAACATAAAAAAATAAATATAATCATAACTAACATTACCTTCTGTAATAAATAAAATGTCCTTCTCTGTCTTGTGAAGGCTGGTCACTCTTGTAATAATGTACGGCTTTGTCTTGAGGATCTAATTTAGTGGCGCAAGCTACACATAGCTCTACCACCCCAGAGTAGAACCCAGCTGATACTAATTTCGAACATACTAAAGGAAGATTCACGTTAGGCGCTACATCCTGAAACAAATCATATGATCTATATAAATAAAAATGAATCGCCAAAATGTGTTGCTAAGCGCAAAACACGAAAACCGCTAACAAAATCGATACTTTAAAAAATAATAATACTTTACGTTTTTTTTCTCAATAAGAACCTACCTTGTGACTTCACAATTTTTTTTTTAAAGTCACAAGGTAGGTTCTTATTGAGAAAAAAAAACGTAAAAATTGCGAGGAAAATAATAAATACAACACTTTTCCCATTCAAACCATAGAGCAAATTATAACACCTGTCTGTAATGTCAACAGGCTTAAAGTCTGTTGGGGCAGCTAGTAATTAAAATAAATAAAAATATTTGTAAATACTGTTATCAAATAAATATAATTAATATTTCGAACATCTGATACACGTCATCTATTCCGAACCTAAGCAGAGCTTGTACTGTGAGTACTAAACAACTGATGTTAATACATATAATATATACTTTTCTTTGTAAATACATACATATTATAAATATAAAACACCCAAAACTCCGAAAAAAATATTTGCAGGTTATACAAATATAAAGTCTGACTCTGGAATCGAACCCGAGACCTCGGCTGTCACATACACTACCACTGCGGAAAATCTTCTATAGAATGTTTCAGTTTTGAATGTTGTCTGATGCATATTTTTTTTTTTTTTCAATAGACTTCATGTAGTTATTTCCCGTTAAGATATTAGTCGCATCAATAAAGTCCAGCATCCTGACAAGTCATGTCCAAACTTTGTAAGAAACAATATTTTCTTAGAACCTAATTAGTCAAGGGACGGGGATTGGTTCACACGTCACTAATTTTTATCGCGAATGGACAAGTTATAATCATATCAGTACTTTAATATTACTACAATAAAAAAAAAACTTTTTTTATTTAAAATGTTTTGGTGCAGCTATTAATATATAATATTTATACATACTATTTACATATTATTATACATATGTACAAGTAACGCCTTTCCAATGATACCAAACACGGCATATTTATCTCAAATTTATTTTTTAATACAGTACTTTGTCGGCTAGAGGGCGCCACATTAGATTCAATGACACGTCATATAGCCTATAACCAGCAGACGATCAAGACGCTTCTAACGATACCTCATTTGTCCAAGTTCTAATAAGTAGTTAAGGAGCTATGAGGGAACAAATGAACATACATACATACATAGCCTGTCAAAATCATAACCCTCCTTTGGCTTTGCCGAAGTCGGGTAAAAAAGAAACTCACTTTGCACAATTTCAAAGCATGCTGGAGCATTTCTTCTCGCTCAGAAGGATTCTTTTGTTGTTTGGCAAATATCAGCAACTCATTGGCCTAAAATTGATAAAAACAATATCAGATTTAGTACTAGTTCTATGAATAATAGGGAATATGCATAAAAAAATGATTTGTCTCAAACAGTTTTTTCTGGATTCTTTATTGTCTTTACAATATACATAAATGGTATTTTTTTTATTTAGTGATTATTTAACCCAGAAAATATTAAATAAAAAGTGAAAATTAAGGGAGAGAAATTCAAACCTATAAAACGCGTCCTACTGGTCAAAACGAAATGTGACGTCGATTGTTACGTTATCGAAATTATCGGCGTCGAAATTCCTACTGTGTTGTAGTGTTTGTGAGAAAAAATAACTTCTTCCATGATTTTTATAGCAATCAAAACTGTAAATAGGTATAAAATAACTTAAACACTCAATAGTAAACAAACACGAAATGACAATGACGTCATTCGTTATGTCAATAGCGCTCGAAAAATGGCGGCGTTTGAATAGCTCAAATTTAGTCGTTTTAAATTTCACTTTGAAGATTAGTTTGACTATTTTCAAGCCTATTTATATTTTTTTCTATGTTATGGATACTTATATGATCAGATTAAGAAATAAAAAAAAAACATGCATATTCCCTATTACTCAATCTAATATGTACGAGTATTTCGCATATAAATATCATTTGGGTCCTTCATATTACCTTAGAACAAGTGGCATCTTCTTGTCTATAGAGTGTGGGGCAGAGCTGTCTTAGTTTTTGTGAAATTCCATCAACAGACGCATTGTCTCTCAAATATCCTGCGACTAGAGATCCCAGCAGAAGACATGCCACTTCTTGTCCACCTACAAATAACTCCCTATAACAAATATATTATTATTAAAACATTTTAATAATAAAAGCAAGTAGAATCTATACAATTTTCAGACACCTGTTTGTGGTTTTTACTTTCTTTTGAATAAATTTCTTACACAAAGGAGTGTGAAATTTTATTCCTGATATGTCAAATGTTATGAGTTTTAAAAATAGGGTGTGCAATAAAGTTTTA
The DNA here is from genome assembly GCA_949125395.1 of Diaphora mendica. Classification (NCBI taxonomy): domain Eukaryota; kingdom Metazoa; phylum Arthropoda; class Insecta; order Lepidoptera; family Erebidae; genus Diaphora; species Diaphora mendica. The sequence continues at coordinate 16,332,630 of OX421318.1, forward strand.
TGTAACATCTTTTTAATGACAGTTACACTGGTTATGGTAATGAAACATAATGACTTTTGCTTTTGAATTAGGTTAAGTCTTTTTTATAAAATTCCCTTTTCTACGGAAAGAAATTTATGAAGAAGTGATTATTGTTAAAAAGTGTGTACAAAACTTCAATTTAAGCACTGGTTTGATATCCTTAACGTAAAAACAAGTAAAAGTCTGTTGTATAAGAAATTTCAAATGTGTGAGGATATATTGAGTAACAAAAAAAAAAACAATATACTGACCTAAAACTAGCGGCCTGTAAGGCATTCTGTTGTTCAGGAGGCAAACTAGCAGCTATCACATGGAACTGATGCTCACATAAAACCTTCCATAAACTTAGCATCTCTATCGCCAATGCTGTAACCACATCAATACAAGTATTAATAATCACCACTAAAATGGAGATCAGATACATGTTAGGATTTTTTGATTTTTTGTTTTTATAAAAATCATCTCAAAATCTTTAAGGCGTGTTATTATCGGTCGATATTATCAGATGCCTTTTGACGATATCTTTTTTTAGTACATTATGCATTAGGCCGAAGTAACACACTTCTGCGATTATAGAAGTATGACACTTGCATTAATAACGCACCTGTATGGGAGAGCCTTTAAACTTTAGATAAAATTTATGAGAAAGTCAGTAAAAAAAAAAAAAAAAGCTGTCTTATAGGTGTTTCTCTTACAGCAACAGTGTACATGGTTATGGTTATTATGTACTTACTTATAAATAATTTTAAGGCTTGTAATGAAGCATGTTCTTCGGAATGTGGGGGTGCGAGGGTACATTGCATAAAGCTAGCCACACGCTGCAGCTTCTGTACTATATACGCACAATCTTCACCTGTCACTTTACTACTCATCTGTTTAATAAAATAATAAAAATTGCACTTCATATAATCTATAAAATAATTAAGAAACCACATTGTTTCCATCAATTTAAATGTTACTTACAAATTCCTTATTATCGGGTGTCTGCGACATTGTGACACACTTCAAGTTCCAAATAGGAGATAATATTCTACCAACATAAATATAAAGGCCATTATGTTTTGCACTGTATTCTACTTGCACATGGAAGTTTGAATCCCTCTGCTGTTGTGACATATTACCAACGAACATTGGCTGATTGAAGTTAGGGCTCATCATGTTTTGTTGGAACGTGGATTGTGGCATCATGGACTGATTTGGTGACCCAGCAAACGATTGACTTTGTGCGCCCATTTGGTAAGATTGGTTAAGATTCCCTTGCTGCATTTGCCCTTGAGGTCCTCTCATAGACATGGGTGTAGACATCTGCCGCGGTGAGAATTTAGGAGACGCTATGGATAAGAAAATCAAACCAATTACATATAAGGAAATAATTTTGGAAAATTAATTATTACTTAAAAAATATTACTTATAGAAGGCATTTGTGAAGGTTGCTGCTGGAACATGTTCGTTGGAGTTGGTGCAGTATGTGCTACTTGACTCCCGTAGAGGAAGAAAGCACGTGTCGCCCATTCACTGATGGAAAGGTCACCACTGTTGATATCTTCGCACGCTAGGAATAACGCACATGCACAGGCTTGATCGATGCTGTAAAGCTGTTAAAGTACAATTATATTACTTAAAATTAAAAAAAGGCTTATATTATCGCGACATAGAATAGGCTAATTGACTGATTTTTGGAAATCGTTTTAAATTATTCTTTATTACGTAATAAGCACACTGCGTTAATATTTTGCGGAATTTCTACTGTATTATGAATTAAAATTTAAGATAAAGTTCAAGTTTGACAACCGCGTCAAAAAACGAAATTTCTTTAATGGCGCTGGTCACATGACACGTATGACGTCACACGCTAGTAAACAAATTCACAAAACGCGAACAATACTCAGTCGAGGAATCTTTCGTTTACTAGCGTGTGACGTCACCAGAGTTGCAACAAATCACAAGGCGTTCATGTCGCAGGAAATATTTCAAAAAATTGTTACAATTTATTTCGTGCAATCTGTGAAAAAATCACAATATTTTGTTTAATTTATAGTGAAATATGTCTTTTTAGGCTATTATCTGATAGGATGACTACAATCCATAGTTTATTTTCAATATTGTCAAATAGCCTATTCTCTATATCGCGATTCAGGATTAGCAGTTACTCTGTAGTTCAGTGTGTCGTCGGTTGATGGCGCTATAGTTTGTATTTGTTACGCTATTTGTGAAAGTCGCCACAATTTAAACTATATAAGGTGTCGTACCTGGAAGAAGTCTTTAACTTGATGAGCATCTGGTCCCCTGCAGTCACGAAGCAGGGAGCGCAACAAGTCTGGCGCTGCGCCCGCCTCCACCACACACGCGCCGGCACCAGTCACCACGGCCCAACGAGACACACTCCACACCTCTTTCACAAAGAAAATTAATTATTAGTTACACAATATGTTTCTTTTTATTTTATCAGATACGGAAATATGACCCATCCGCATAATTAATATCAACCCCTGCCTTTGAATGTCTTATTTTTTTGATTCGCTCAATAACACATATAACTTTTTGCAATAATACTTTGTGGATAAGCGAACTTAGAAGTGACTACACCTAACTTTTAAATTATGATTTTGTATTCGACTTCCAAGTTGCATTAGGTACTGAAAAGAAAAAATTGTGAGTTGTCTACCTTTTTTTGATAGGATGGCCTCTGAAAGGTGTTTTGCGTGCTGGCTAGGAAGCGCGGTGAGTGCCCAAGCAGGGCCGTCAAGTGCCAGCAACGTATGTGCTTCGCTGAAAGTGGCCGCTGACAGTACTCTTGACAAACACCATAGCGTTTCAGCTTCGCCGCCGCCACCCGACGAACATACCATTACTAGGGAACCTATTCCAAACAAAAATAACAATACTGATAAGGATTAAGACATTCAATAGAGGTTATATTCCGAAAACAGAGCAAGTTGTTGCATAAACATTATTTTGAAGGTTTTTATGTCATTAATTTTTAATATATATTTATGCTCTCACTCAAACTTTGGAATTGTTTTGTGTACAATTTGATCAAATGAAATAAGGGAAAAAAGTGACTGGATAATTTACAATTTTTTATAAAATAATCAATTTAACATACCATTTTCATAGGCAGCACTATGAACCTGCTTAGGTTTTAATACTGAAGAGTTAGGTGTGAATCCCGGTGGTAGTCTCACATGCAGAAGTGTGAGGTACTGAGGCCTTAATGGTCCACCTTGACTCGCACTGCAATAATAAGAAGTCTACTAAAAAAAGTTATTATAATAAAAACACAAAAACCCGACCGCTTAAAAGTAATGAACTAAAAAGAGAGAAATATGTATCACATGTATATAAAATTTGAATGACTTATGCATTGTTTCATAAACTTTAATGGATACTAAGAAGTTTCATGTTGAAAAGTGAGAAACGTCATATGGAACTTCATAGAGGACTCAAGATGGACGATATAGATAACTATATTTTCTAATATGTTTTCAAATTTAATTTAGCTCTAAGCTTACTTACTCGCCACTCCCAGTAGTAAAATATAGCCGAGCACCGGTTTGTGTAACAGCAACTAAGTTCAAACTATCTGATTCTGATTCATCTACTGCTGATATTGCCACAACAGGTTTAAAGTTGTTAGGTTCTAGAGTTCTGTAACAATAATATTTTAAGGATATCATTAACATAACATGTAAAATTTATACTAATATTATAAAGCTGCAGAGTCTGTTTGTTTGTTTGAACGCGCTAATCTCAGGAACTACTGGTCCGATTTGAAAAATTCTTTCAGTGTTGGAAAGTGCATTTATTGAGGAAGGCTATAGGCTATATTTTATTTTCAAAAAATTTGGCATCAGTAAGAAAATTGCTATTTTGTAACCCAAGGTGTGAAATCGAAAACCTATTTTTGCATACGCTGCAAAAAGTATTGACAATAGAACAAAATAATGTATTACGGGTCTGTAGGTCCTATTAAGATCTACAAAAAAGTCCGCGAGAGCATATATCTAACTATCATGGTTTAGTCACAATAGCCGCTTTTGTGCTAAAAAAATTTATTAAATCGTCTGAAGAAAGAAACTACGTTAAATGTGTATCGTAATATTAATCCTTATCCAAATAAAGTATTATGTTATCAAGGGTATTTATGTAGAAGTAAAATACTTTTTGTTTCGGACATTTCGTCTAGAAGTTATCACGAGTATAAGACGTTAAGAGTTGATACCTAATAATGAGTTATTTGCCAAAGAGTTTTTATCAACATAATACCTAATATTAATCTTTATCCAAATAAGTGTGTTGTTGATTATTAGTATTAGATCTTAGAAGAGTAAAATAAATACAACTATACTAATATATAAAGCTGAAGAGTTTGTTTGTTTGTTTGAACGCGCTAATCTCAGGAACTACTGATCCAATTTGAAAAATTATTTCAGTGTTAGATAGCTCATTTATCGAGGAAGGCTATATATCATCACGCTAAGACCAATAGGAGCGGAGCACCAATGAAAATGTTTCAAAAACGGGGGAAAATTATCACGCTACGGGCAATAGGAGACGCAAACGACGTTGCGTGGGTCAGCTAGTATAGTATAAATTGATTTTTTTTAGAGATTAATTTAAGATTGCTGTATCATATATTTTTTTTTGTATATATTATGCAGCAGCATAGAAGCTCAGAGTTTTGTGTATTCAAAGTCATTGCAGCTTTTGGAAATCTGTAATAACTTGTACATTTTAGGAAATTTTGATTTAAAAAAGCATAAAATAAACAGGTAACTCTCACACACTTAGCAATCAACTATCAAAAAGTTTTTTTGATAATGACTTACTTTACAATATCTACCGCTGATGACACAATCTTTCCTTGAGTAAGTCTCACAACTCTACTCAAACCATCGCCATCTCCCAAATCAAACACTTCTATGCAACCTTTTTCTGTTAATGTATAAAGTATATGTCTAGAATTGTCTACTTCAATCTTCACTATTGGATCCTCATCATACAAAGCTGCACTAAGGAATGTTGGCACCAGGAATGATAGAGTGCTTGTTGAATGGTTCACTTTTCTACAATGCTTTCCGAACCAACCTAACTGGGCCTGAAAAAAGACAACAAAAAAAAAGATGCTAAATTTTTCTTAGAAACGGAACTATTAACATTCTTCAAGTAATCTTGTAGTATTTGCATGTGTAAATTATGATTGTGACATGTTGCATTTAAATTTTGTACATGTGTGTAAAATAGGTTGAATTTTTCAGGTCCTTTTATACAAAAGAAGACCTCAGAACTCACAAGTGTAATGCAGTAAGAATACAAGTTTCGTGAGTGAGAGAAAGAAACTGATTATCATAATAAAACTACTTGCAGCTATTCAAAAAATAAACTAGTGCACTGTCACTATTACTATCTAATTTTGTTCTTTTTATGTGACCAAAAGTGATGGTATTAATACTTTTTTAACAAAAATAAATCTTAAATTCAATAGAAAATAAAATTTCCTTTTACCTGATATGTGATTTCATATAAACATCCATCTTTTCCACCCATGAAGATTCTACCGTTAGCTGTGGACTTCACACACATCATAGAGATGCCATCTGTCGGTAGAACAAACACTGGTTCTGGCACTAGGTGAATCTCTTGGAATTCACCTTGACCATCACTTTTATTTGATGAGAATGTCACACCTGGTAAAGAAATAATTATACTTTATAATTTCAACTGAATAAAACTATTATTTACAAACACAATTATGTTACTGGAATTTAAAAAATCTTATAAGTATACTAGCTGATCCGGCAAACGTTGTTTTGCCATAAAAAAAAATTGGGGTGTAAAAAATAGATGTTGGTCGATTCTCAGACCTACCCGATATGCACACCAAATTTCATAAAAATCGGTGCAGCCATTTCAGAGGAGTATGGTAACTAACATTGTGACACGAGAATTTTATATATAAGATTAGGTTTTCACAATTTGTAAATTGGGTTTAATTTGTATAAAAGATAAAATAATAAAACTACTGACTTTTGTAAGTAGTGATTCAAAAATTGAATTTGATCTTAGATATTACTACAAAAAATAAAATTTGAAAGAAAATGAAAAAATAATTACAAAACAATAAAAAAGAAAAGATGATTGATTAATTGGTAAGTCAATATACATGTCATTAATTAAAATAATTTCTTGTTTAGCACTATGTTTGTCAAAAAATAGGTCGGTATTGGTAAATAGTTCACTTACCTAATACTACAATTTCAACTGTAGTGGTTAATACTAATAAATATTTTACAAAGTTTTGGAAGACTCCAGGCTTTGGTTTGACCAGGCCCACGGAAACAATGGTCTCTCCTAATCCATCAAAGTAAGCCACATCGCTACCATGTTCAAATGCCCAAACATATATGTTGCTGTCAATTGCAAGCCAGACTCTGCTAATCTCTGGAAAAACTCCCATCAAGCAATGGCATTGCATATCTGATTTGTGTTAAGAAAAAACTACTTGAAATAGAAGAAGTAGAAGTAGGTTAACAGATTAGATTACAGGCACAAATAATAATAGATGAAATATGTAATTAACAAGTAGTGAGTAGTGCATAGACTACCCAAACAAAATTTAAACACCTAATGTTTGTGTTATGGTTGTCTGGAAGATATCACCGTGAGCAATAAAATTGCAATTTTTTATTTTATTTTTTTAAAAAGACAACTCCCGCACTAGGAATAAATCCTGTGTTGTGGGGGACTAGACAAACATACATCAAACAGACACAAAGAACACCCAGACTTAGAACAACATTTTGTGGATCACACAAAGTGTTGTCCTACGTGGGATTTGAACCCACGACACTTGGCGAAATAGGAAACGGCATGGTGACCGTTAAACCACTAGGCCAAACGTGCAGTCAATATATATACATATTAATTTATATATATATACATATTATTATTGTTATACAAACATATTTTGTAACTCATCTTTTCTATTGATTTGTGTATAAGTACAATTAATATAAATAAATAGAAATAAATAATAAGTAAGTTAAAATAAATGATAATTTTTGACAAATTTTAAAAGGATACGGGCAAAATGTTCCATAATTTCAGGTGGAAGAGGAACTTTATTTAATATCCTTAACTGTGACAAGTTCGGGTGATTAACCAAGGCGGCAAGGTTTCGGTAATCCCCTGCGTTTAAACCGCTGCATGTTGGACTTCTGGATGATGCTATGCCTGTTATCTAAAAGCATAAAGAAACATTGATTAAGAAAACATAGAATGAGTTAATGTCACGACTATTAAATCTGAAAATAAATCAGGTTTTACCTCCAAAAAGGAAGGGCGCGAATTATCAGCGCTAATATATCGGTCCAGGGAACAACCAGCCAACTCTAAATGTTCCAATTGCATTTTCGGTCCTTCTGTAGTTCGCGTTCTTTCAATACTATTAATTATTACACTTGGCATCTAAAAACAGCATTATAAAACAATAGAAATGCACTTGCAAAATTGGAACGATACAGTATTTTTCATAATATTTTTAGGTTAACTATCTGTCACAGTTGACATAATATTATTATACCTTTTAAATTTGTCATAAATTAATCACAGACACAAATTAATTATATGGAAATTATAATTATAGAAATTATTGTGAAACTGAAGTAGAATATCTGAATTGTTGAATAAATATAAGGAGACACAATAACAAGACGTAAGTATTCAAAGGAACGCAACGGTTAACATACGCAATGCTACCAACTGCATAAGACAATTTCGTTTGGAAATAATATAAAAATCAGATGGTGAAAGTTTCAATTTCAAAATTACATTATTTTATAGAAAACAATAAAATGATACATTTAGATAAATATTGTGCATATTAACCTAGAATATTAATATAAAATTTAGAAACATGAAGTTTTGCAATAACCTGCTAATTATTTATTATATAGCTAGCCACACACGCACAGATCTGCCCGTCGGATCTGCCCGACAGACGTGCCCGGCGGACAGATCCGTGCGTGTATGGTGAGAACGGTCAACGGACACGGATTTGCCCGCTGCCCGTGGTCAAATCGAGCGCATCGGGCACGGGGCGGGCCAATGAGGAAAGAAAATATAAGGAGATGCCCTATTCTACTATACGAACAATTAATTATACAAATATATATAAGATCGACACATATATACAAAAAAGCATTTTGTCTCTTTTTAACTTATGTTTACCTTGGTTTCAAAAGAGAGATAAACATAGTTTAGTGATCACTAATATTGGCAACACTTTTGAGTGACGTCATGCACTTGTCAATTCGTATCCAAGGCTTTGCCCTAGACATGAAAATCATGCCTTCGTGCTCCATTAAACAATCTGGTGCAAGAAAAAACAAGAATCATTGTACATTGACTCTTTACAGGTTAGTACAAAAATGCATTGAAATTGTTCAATATTTTACGATTTTGTTTATTGTATTGTATTTAACATTTTCTTTTTATAATTTCCGAAGACGTTTGTTAGTTTTTTGAGGTTCTCAATGGTATTATTTGCTTTGTTTCACTTTGATTTGTTTACATACGATTAAGGATAGTGATGGTAGAGTTAAAGTGTCGATACTTATATTATTATATAAAAAAATATGTTAACATGGTGTTTTCTTCATCAGATTTCCTGTAAATGAAATTTTAAGAAAGAAATGGATCGAACTCATTGGTTTGGAAAATATAAACCCTCAACATAAAATGTGCTATGTCTGCTCGACGCACTTCCATGAAACATCCTACAACAGAACTCTCAACGTGACGCGATTACGTGACTGCGCAGTGCCAGTGTTGAGGGATACTAGTAAAACAAACTTTACGGAATTAATGGTATATTGCAGCTTTTAACACCTTTTATAAATTAGTTTCACCTTAAAACACATAAGCGCACCGAATGTGTGAATAAATATTACAACTATTTAAACGTGTTTTATTTACTCAATTTGTTATTTCGCTCAATGTCAACATAATATAAGTACTTTTTATGTTGATATCGGTATCCCAGAACCGTCGGAGCTACGAAAAAATAGGTAAACAACGATATACATTCTCGTTGGTTTGAATGCGGAGGTATTCTGTTCTTTCTTTAGTCTTGTTGCTGATAGAACGGATAGGGCTATTTTCATAGCCGATAACAAATGGTTTTAAAATAATAATTTGAGAAACCTCACCTACGATCATCTATTCCCAGACTACGGAAAGACCAGGATTTTAGGAATTCCAAGAGCCTCATTTTGGGAGGAGGTGATGTACGCCTAAAAGGTGGGAAAAGGGAGAGGACTAGCATTCTACTATCCCACAATGGACTCACCAAACGCTGTAGCACCCCTAATGGCCTACGGTTTCTTGGGTAGAAGCCCAAGAATCGTTTAAGTAATATTTCGCACATATCATATCTAGCCGGGTGTCCCGTGATGGCCAGCTTTCATTTTTGGATTTAAGTCTTAAGTCCATCATTCAAAATTTAATCCATCCATTATATCCATTATAAATAATAAAAAACAATCGGAATGAACTATAATTATTTAATGTTATCGTTATTTTTGCAATTTATTAAATATTTCAGTTAAATATCGATATCGACATTTCGAGTCACTCTACATAGGTACAACCCTAAAGGCAGCCATTTTATGCGCCAAGTTCTTGTGTAGGTAGGCACGATAATTTTGTAGGTATGGGTAGTCCATGTACTGTAGGTCAATGGGGCGGGCAGATCCGAGCTCCCAACTGTACGTGTGTGCGTAGCGACGCGGCGACGGATGTGCCCGCCAGATTTGACGTCAGTCGCACAGAGTACATTGTTATATACTGAAAGTCAGTCGCGCACTAAGCTGTAATTAGTTTAAATGCGTTTGATCACAGAAATGGTGTTAAGCGAAAATAAAGCATTTTGGACAAGTTTTATAGATCCTATAAGTCTTTGCCTTGTTTTTGAAGAGTCAAAGATGAGCAATTGTACCTTATTATAGAATAAAAGGCACAAGCATACGAAAAATTGGTCAAAAATGCAACAAAATCAATCCCGCTGCAGATACAAAGTAATTTAGGCTTTGAAATAGACATTTTTACAGACAACCGTATATGCTGGAGCTACGATTTGAACTACTGCCCGTCAGTTGCCCGTACGCTGATCTGTACGTGTATGGCTAGCTAATGAGAAGTGCGGCGCTTCTCATTATGCTTCAAGCGCCTGGGCGCTACTTGTCAACGCGAGATAAATATTGTGTTTGCAATATATTGTTTTAAACTTTCATGGTCAGTAACATTAAAATATAAATCTACGGGATTGCTACCATGTACCTTTTGTTTGGGAGTATCCGATATTTCGGCGCTGTTGCAAGCGCCATGATCACGGAGTGCAAAATGTGCAAAAACCGGCGTAATCAACAAAATAGAGTTTCGCGATCGTGTGTCGAGAACAATTACGAGTGAATAGTGAGTTAGTGAACTGTGGTACCGGGGGCGATCGTAGTAAAAGACTGCGAAAGAGGGTAGACCGATATGTCTGCCAATAACATCCCACCCAGTGTTTCCACAATGAGGGGAAATTCCCCTTTTGAGGGGAAATTAGGGTCCAGAGGGGAAGAAAAAGGGGAAAGAGATGAAAAGGGGAAATCGAGGGAAATCATGGATAAAGCCTAGCCTAAAATATTGCGGAAAATTTCTTAACTAATTTTTGTATGGACTATACTAATGTTACCGAAAGAAACAGTAGCGAAATTGGCAGCCCAGCCCACCACCAGTGCAGGTTTTATATATTATATTTCTGGTCAGGCTATAAGAATACGAATGTTGAAATTATACTTTATTCATGCTTAGTTAATTTTTTTTGGATTCGCTTGCAGTTGCATTGGCCTGTACAAACTTGAGGTGGGGTATTTCGAACTGATTTTTCATCAGTTGTAAAATAGGTTGTTCCTGTTCTTTTCAAGCTAGATTTGATCAAACTGTTTCATTATCAAGCCTATTGCTTTTATCTGTTTTAATATTTTTACACGACTACGGCAAAGCCAAAGGAGGGTTATGATTTTGACAGGCTATGTAAGTATGTATGTTCATCTGTTCCCTCATAGCTCCTTAACTACTTATTAGAACTGGACAAATAAGGTATCGTTAGAAGTGTCTTGATTGTCCGCTGGTTATAGGCTATATGACGTGTCACTGAATCTAATGTGGCGCCCTCTAGCCGACATAAAGTACTGTATTCAAAAGTAAATTTGAGATAAATATGCCGTGTTTGGTATCATTGGAAAGGGCGATACTTGTAAATTTAAAAAATACATATATTATTAGCATTTGCTCGTGACTTTGTCCGTATTTTTTCGATCGGTGTGATATTTCTATGGCATTTTTTATTTATTTTTTATTTAATAATAAGGGGCAAACGAGCAGACGTGTCACCTGATGGTAAGTGCATGGACACCGGCAACACCAGAGGCGTCACAAGTGCGTTGCCGGCCTTTTAAGAAGGATTACGCTCTTTTCTTGAAGGTTTGAAGGTCGTATTGGTCCGGGAATACCGCAGGTGACAGTTCATTCCACAGTTTTGTTGTGCGAGGCAGAAAGTTCCTAGAGAACCGCACAGTTGTGGACTGCCAGCCATCTAAGTGATGGGGATGAAACTGCTGTCACGTAGGACGATGGCGGAAAGAGGCGGCAGGAATCAGCCCGAACAATTCCTCGGAGCACTCCCCATAGTAAATGCGGTAGAAGATGCAAAGCGAAGCTACATCTCAAGGTAATATATGCTTGTATGTTCCCACATTCTTTCTTAACTACTAGTCAGAATAAGACAAATGAGGCATCGTTAGAAGCGTCTTGATCGTCCGCTGGTTATATGCTATAAGAAGTGTCACTGAATCTAACGTGGCGCCCTCTAGCCGACATAAAGTACCTACTGTATTAAAAACTAAATTTGAGATAAATTTGCCGTGTTTGGTATCATTCGAAAGGCCGTTACTTGTATATTTCAAAAATATATAAATATTATTAGCATTTTCTCGTGATTTTTTCTGTATTTATTCGATAATATTGTGATATTTCTATGGAACTATTTAAAATATACTTCAGAAAGATGTTAATATTATAGTGTCACCAATATTTTAAATAAATAAAAGTAGAAACTAAAACCCAACTACGACAAAAAACGACGCTGAAAAAGTATGAAACAAGTTTTAAAAGCCGTAGTAACGCGATGTTAATGTGTTATGGACGTTGTGGTATATTTCTACGTAACGTGTGACTGCGGCTTTATAACTGGTTTCATACTTTTTTATCATCGCGTCGTTTTTTGTCGTAGCGGCCAAGTGCGACTCGGACTCGCCCATGAAGGGTTCCGCTGCAGCAAGTAACATAATATATTTTTAACCGACTTCCAAAAACGAGGAGGTTCTATGTTCCACTGTATGTATTTTTTTTATTTTTTTATTTTTTATGTATGTATGTATATGTTACCCGATTACTCCGTCAGTTGTGGACCGATTTAAAAAAAAATTTTTGTAATCGAAAGGGTATGCTTCCGCGGTGGTCCCATTGCCAGCATATCAGGATCTGATGATGGGATCCCAGGGAAATCGAGGGAAACTCTCAATTTTTATAGGCACATACTATGTTTTTCGTATATTTTCTGAAGTTACACCCGTATTTGCGTCTGGTAGTCATCATTTTATGATGATGAGCTGATGATGTAAGGTACAACTCCTTAACGGTTAGGAGTTGGAGGATAAATCTTTAAATATCAGATGTATATATGTTACCTTTAGTCGTATTCTTTCAAATTATTTAGGTAAGCTGATGATGGAAGGTGGAAGGTACAACTCCTCAACGGTTAGGAGTTGGAGGATAATTCTTTCAATTTCATACGTATCTAAAGACCTTCAGTCGTATACTTTCAAGTTATTTAGGTGAACTGATGATAGAAGGTTAAACTCTTCAACAGTTAGGAATTAGAGGATGATTTCAATATTTCACGTACGTTTAGACCTTAATTTGTATTCTTGATTATGAAATTTGATGAAATAGTTCAACTTACTACTTACCTACGATTATTTGCACTAAAAACTGAAAAATAAAATTTTTTATAAAAAAAAAAACCGACTTACAAAAAGCATCCAACGAAAACTCTCTGCCAAAAAAACACTTAAAAGCGTAAAATAAACTGGTTCTTCATAAATTGCCTATACCTAATTCTTTATTCATTTAAATAGTAGTATTATAATGTGTGCTAGGTACCTAAAATCTGTTTGAAGTCGGTGCTAAGCCAAAAAGAATACAAACGAACAATTACAAAAGTCTAAGCGATAGTCACTTGGCACCGACTTCAAACAGATTCTAGGTACCTAGCACACATTATAATACTACTATTTAAGTGAATAAAGAATTAGGTATAGGCAATTTAAGAAGAACCAGTTTATTTTACGCTTTTAAGTGTTTTTTTGGCAGAGAGTTTTCGTTGGATGTTTTTTGGAAGTCGGTTTTTTTTATTTTATTTTTATATTTGTGTTGATTGAATGAAAGGTAAATTGCAGTTTACGATTTATGACGTATTAAAAAAAAAACTACTTACTAGATTTCGTTCAAACCAATTTTCAGTGGAAGTTTACATGGTAATGTACTTCACATATTTTTTTAGTTTTATCATTCTCTTATTTTAGTAGTTACAGGGGAGGGGGGGGGGGAGCACACATTTTAACACTTTAGAAGTGTCTCTCGCGCAAACTATTCAGTTTAGAAAAAATGATAGTGGAAACCACAATATCATTTTTGAAGACCTATCCATAAATACCTCAAACGCATGGGTTTGATGAAAACAAAAATTTTGAGTTTCAGTTCTAAGTATGGGAACCCCTAAAATTTATTGTATTTTTTTCTAATTTTGTGTGAAAATTTTAATGCGGTTCACAGAATACATCTACTTACCAAATTTCAACATTATAGTTCTTATAGTTTCGGAAAAAAGTGACTGTGACATACGGACGGACAGACAGACAGACAGACAGACGGACGGACAGACAGACAGACGTCAGGACATGACGAATCTATAAGGGTTCCGTTTTTTGCCTTTGGCACGGAACCCTAAAAAGGCAGTGACATAAAATAGAACTAAATCAGAATAATTTTTGAGGGGAAAAAAGTCCTGAGAAGGGGAAATCTCAATTGAGGCGTGGGAAAAGGAAATCATTAAAGTGGAAACACTGATCCCACCCGCTTGCGGAAGATCTTGATCTTCAGTTACTCCGTGATCATGGCGCTTGCAACAGCGCCGAAATATTGGATACTCACAAACAAAAAGGTACATGGTAGCAATCCCGAAGATTTCTATTTTAATTAGGTATGTATCGTAGCGGATTTCCTAGATTATGTATGAAACCATGGAGTATAGAGGTAAGGAGTACAATCTCTGATGGGCTCCAGTGCCGGATTAGCCACGTAGCAAGAGTAGCAAATGCTACGGGCCCCGCGATTTGGGGGGCCCCGCGCTCCAACGCCTGTCTGACCGTAAAAAATTAAGTTTAGATAAGCGTAAAATATCTTGCATGCCATTGGGTAATCTATCTTGCATGCTATTTGCCGCTATAATAACAACAAACATAAAAACTAACATCGCGTTTGTAAAGGAAGGCTCAACAAAAAAGATTTCACTCACACAAAAGCCGTACTCAATTATAAATACCGCCAGTGACTGGACATTATTAGTGGACACGTATGAAAATCACTACAGAATACCGGAGGATATCTGTGCCTCGGCGTCCAGACCGGACATATTTCTTTATGCAATGTCAATTAAGCGTGTAGTACTAGTAGAACTCACGGTGCCGTGGGAAACGAACATCCCTAAAGACCACGCTTTAAAAAGAAACAAGTACTTTGACTTAACCAACGAAATAACTAAAAATGGTTATGTCGTTGCGCTGTATGCCGTGGAAGTGGGTGCGAGGGGTATACCAGCTAAATCCCTCTATAACCTGCTTAAAGACCTTGGATTGCCAAGAGCTTCAGTAAGCTCTTTTCTTGAACGAATATCCAAAGCGCCATTGCTAGGCTCACTTCAAATATGGTTAGGTAGAGGGGGTAACACGGCGGACAGTGGAGGTGAGCGTTGACGCGTCGTAAGGAGTGCTCCTTAAACCTAAACCTGGGTCGCAATTCCCAGGCACTGTCGAAGTCGCATGTGTTGCCACCATCTATCACGCGATGGACCCGGCACCCGCACGGTGAATCCATGGAACGCTAAGAAATAGGTCTTTTCAAGAAAGTGTTAAGTATGGAAGTCGAAGTCGACGGATATAAAAGTAGAGGACGAGAAGACCACGGCTTGTTGATTGGAAAATTGATCCCCTCATCCCCCTCCCTTTCCCCCAAAGGCCGGCAACGCACTTGTGTTGCGTGTGTCCATGGGCGGCGATAATCGCTTACCATCAGGCGATACGTCTGCTTGTTTCCACACCCCCCCTTTCCCATAAAAAAAGATGGCAATCGTGTGTTAAATGTCCGAAATACCATAAACTTGAGAACCCAAAGCAAACCAAGGGCCCCTTGGCCAAATTTGCTACAGGCCCCGCGCTGGCTTAATCCGGCACTGATGGGCTCTTAAGGGGAAAATTGTCCATCAAACATGACTAAATAATAGGAAGAGAGTATAATATCGTTTTAATTCTTGTTATTAAATTGTGGTTTAAAAATTAAAAACTTTGCGTAGTAAGTAAGTGTCCGACAAACATAATCAAATAATTAAATTGTGGTTTAAAAATTTAAATTTTTGCGTAGTATCCTGTGTGGAGGACAGGTCTGTCATGTCCCACCAACACAAAGGGAGGATCCTCCGACCAGGCGAGGTGATCATGCCTGGCGGTCCAAATGCCGGACACTTATAAATAAATGAATATTTTCGGACATCTAACACACAACGCCATCTAGTCCCAAGCTAAGCAGAGCTTGTGTTATGGGTTACTAGACAACTGATACAAATAGATATATAACTTTCTGGTCATTACAAACCTTACAAACATTTGGTCCGACCTGGGAATCTAACCCGAGACCTCACGATCACCAGTCGCACACACCAACCGCGAGACCAACGAGGCAGGTCGTATTATGACAGTTGCATCCCCCTGCCAGACACCCCTAAACTTTAATAAATTATAGTTGTACTTAGTATAAAAGCTAAATTTTAAATAAGTTACTTGGGGACTGAACCATGCTTCAGGCGACTTTCCACCCAGTATGACGGAATTAAGTATCTTATAAAGGACTATTAAGACATTTTTCCATCTGCTTTAGGAGCTCTGGCGTGATTCCGTCTTCACCCGGTGCTTAGTGCATAAGTTATTGGAGATTCATACTAATCTCGTACAAGCTGGTATATCTTCGGTGTCGGTTTTGATGGAGTTTCTTGCCGGTTCGTCTCCATAAGAATGAAATTTTGGAACCGAGTAACTAAATTCATTAATGTAACGATTTTTAGTTTAGTCAGTTGCATCAATGAAAAAATGAAACTACTAAGTCGACGCGATCAAAAGGGCCTTTCATGGTCCGTTGTGCCGCGTAATTTGACACTCTCAAGGAAATCAAAACCTATTACGAGGTACCTCCTGTTGGCCAAGAATCAAGGTCTAAGGACTCTAGGTCCGCGAGTCCGACTCGCACCTAGCCGGATTTTTATTATCTAGAAACCCCCCCCCGAAACTGAAACCTGGCTACGCCCGTCACTAACTTAGTGTTTTTTTGAATATACCCAGGTTATTAAGGAGGTTGTGGAGTTATTATTTAACACTTAGCAGCCGGCTCCGGCTTCGCACGGTATTATGGTACATCATTTTGTCTTAGTCAATCATCATGCTTAGTTAATTTTTTTTGGATTCGCTTGCAGTTGCATTGGCCTGTACAAACTTGAGGTGGGGTATTTCGAACTGATTTTTCATCAGTTGTAAAATAGGTTGTTCCTGTTCCTTTCAAGCTAGATTTGATCCAACTGTTTCATTATCAAGCCTATTGCTTTTATCTGTTTTAATATTTTTACACGACTACGGCAAAGCCAAAGGAGGGTTATGATTTTGACAGGCTATGTAAGTATGTATGTATGTATGTTCATCTGTTCCCTCATAGCTCCTTAATTACTTATTAGAACTGGACAAATAAGGTATCGTTAGAAGTGTCTTGATTGTCCGCTGGTTATAGGCTATATGACGTGTCACTGAATCTAATGTGGCGCCCTCTAGCCGACATAAAGTACTGTATTCAAAAGTAAATTTGAGATAAATATGCCGTTTGGTATCATTGGAAAGGGCGATACTTGTAAATTTAAAAAATACATATATTATTAGCATTTGCTCGTGACTTTGTCCGTATTTTTTCGATCGGTGTGATATTTCTATGGCATTTTTTATTTATTTTTTATTTAATAATAAGGGGCAAACGAGCAGACGTGTCACCTGATGGTAAGTGCATGGACACCGGCAACACCAGAGGCGTCACAAGTGCGTTGCCGGCCTTTTAAGAAGGATTACGCTCTTTTCTTGAAGGTTTGAAGGTCGTATTGGTCCGGGAATACCGCAGGTGACAGTTCATTCCACAGTTTTGTTGTGCGAGGCAGAAAGTTCCTAGAGAACCGCACAGTTGTGGACTGCCAGCCATCTAAGTGATGGGGATGAAACTGCTGTCACGTAGGACGATGGCGGAAAGAGGCGGCAGGAATCAGCCCGAACAATTCCTCGGAGCACTCCCCATAGTAAATGCGGTAGAAGATGCAAAGCGAAGCTACATCTCAAGGTAATATATGCTTGTATGTTCCCACATTCTTTCTTAACTACTAGTCAGAATAAGACAAATGAGGCATCGTTAGAAGCGTCTTGATCGTCCGCTGGTTATATGCTATAAGAAGTGTCACTGAATCTAACGTGGCGCCCTCTAGCCGACATAAAGTACCTACTGTATTAAAAACTAAATTTGAGATAAATTTGCCGTGTTTGGTATCATTCGAAAGGCCGTTACTTGTATATTTCAAAAATATATAAATATTATTAGCATTTTCTCGTGATTTTTTCTGTATTTATTCGATAATATTGTGATATTTCTATGGAACTATTTAAAATATACTTCAGAAAGATGTTAATATTATAGTGTCACCAATATTTTAAATAAATAAAAGTAGAAACTAAAACCCAACTACGACAAAAAACGACGCTGAAAAAGTATGAAACAAGTTTTAAAAGCCGTAGTAACGCGATGTTAATGTGTTATGGACGTTGTGGTATATTTCTACGTAACGTGTGACTGCGGCTTTATAACTGGTTTCATACTTTTTTATCATCGCGTCGTTTTTTGTCGTAGCGGCCAAGTGCGACTCGGACTCGCCCATGAAGGGTTCCGCTGCAGCAAGTAACATAATATATTTTTAACCGACTTCCAAAAACGAGGAGGTTCTATGTTCCACTGTATGTATTTTTTTTATTTTTTATGTATGTTACCCGATTACTCCGTCAGTTGTGGACCGATTTAAAAAAAATTTTTTGTAATCGAAAGGGTATGCTTCCGCGGTGGTCCCATTGCCAGCATATCAGGATCTGATGATGGGATCCCAGGGAAATCGAAGGAAACTCTCAATTTTTATAGGCACATACTATGTTTTTCGTATATTTTCTGAAGTTACACCCGTATTTGCGTCTGGTAGTCATCATTTTATGATGATGAGCTGATGATGTAAGGTACAACTCCTTCATCGGATGTAAGTATGTATATATGTATGTATGTACTCGGTTACTCGGGGATGATTTAGCTTTCTAATGGTGAGAGAATTTTTCAATTCGGTCAAGTTCTTTTCGAGTTAAATCGTTACAAACAAACAAAAAATCGAATCTTTTCTCTTTAATATTAGTTTAGATAATAACCTCTCTGTTTTCTGTCAGTTCAGTTACTAGAGCACTGTTTCTTATATTTTATTTCTGATAAATATTATACTCATCATAACTTTTAAATTCTATGTCTGATTTGAATAATTCAAAAAGTAATTTATAGGTACTGATATAGCCTTAAATGTAAAGTGATTTATTTGGATAAGGATTAATACCAAGGTACGAATAATGAGGCCTAGTCTGTATCGACGTCACTCTCACAAATTTTAACACGAAAAAGTAGTTATTGTGAACTACCTGTAATAGTTAGACATATGGTACCGCGGACTGTTTTGTGGATATTGATGTCCTCTATAAAACTGTAGTACATCATTTTGCTCTATTATCAATACTTACCGCAGCGCACGCGATATATGGTTTTTTTTTTCAAACCTTGGTGCATATTATCGAAGTTTTCATACGGATCCCTTTTTTTTGGAAATATAATATAGCCTATGTTACTCGGGAATGATTTAGCTTTCTAGTGGTGAAATAATTTTTAAATCGGTCAAGTACTTTTCGAGTTAAATCGTTACAAACAAACGAACAAAAAATCAAATCTTTCTCCTTTATATTATCAAAACCTTTGACCTATGAAAAAGTCTTTACCTATGAAATTGCCGTTTTGTAAGCAATAAGTGAAAGTACTTATTTTTTCAAACTTTTTTATTTCTGTTATTCGAAGTAATCACCCATGCAATCGACGCATCTTTGCCAACGCATTGGCAGTATATTGATGCCCTTCTTGTAACAATCAGCTGGACGGGAGGCAACAAACTCTTCAAAGGCATTTTGTACTGCCTCTCGGGAATTGAATTTTTTACCGATTAAAAAGTTGTCTAAATTTTGGAAAAAGTAATAGTCGGTAGGTGCAAGGTCTGGTGAGTATGGCGGATGAGGGAGAGCTTCCAACCCCAGCTCGTACCACAGAAACAGACTGTGTCATTATTATGTGTGGCGGCGTATATTACTATTTTGTAATTTTTTTTAATGGAATAGGCGGGCAAACGAGCAGACGTATCTCCTGATGGTAAGCGATTACCGCCGCCCATGGACACCTGCAACACCAAAGGAGAGGGAGTTAGGGAGGGAGGAGGGTGGTTATAAGCATATGAACGAAACAGTCGTTCAGTGCTAGTGTCCACAGTGATCCTCAAATATTTATTTGTATCTATAGTATTTATCAACAATGGTTGTTTGTGCTATTCGGAACTGATTCGCCTGCACCGATTTTGCCATGCCATGGATTTACTTTGATTCTTAAGGAAGGGCATAGGCTACGGAAATTACCACGATAACCGACATACACGCGGGCGGAGCAGCGGGCAAAAGCTGGTACTATAATAAGAATTTATCTTTGTGTGTGTGTGTGTGTGTGTGTGTGTATGTTACCTTATAACTGCCAGACTGAAAAATATTAGTTTTTTTTACATGTAATCTTTTTTTTTTGTATTTTTTGATACTAAAATAACATTTTTTACTTTTTAAACCATGGATTAACGTAATAAAATTATTTTTTATTGGAAATCTTTTAAGATCGTACCTAACCGACTAGGTAAGCATTCGCGCTCGCACCTACAGTGGACTTTCAACTTTCGTCTAGCAAGATGTAAAAACCATTAAAACTGTCCAGCTATTGAGATAACATTTTTTTTAGGTCCCCAAGTAACAATATATACAATTTAGCTTTTATACTATAACGAAAGTATAACTATAATTTATTAAAGTTTAGGGGTACCTATCTGGCAGAGAGATGCAACTGTCGTATGTGTCCGGCAATGGATGACGAGATTTCTAAAGTTATCCCGAAGAAAATAAAAAAAAATTGAGCTTTATATTTTAACAAAAAATTAGACACTATTTTATACACCTTTTCTTCCTGTTATCTACCCAAGTAACCACAACCCAAACTCTATAGTCGCTGGTCGTTGCTGGTCGCTGGGGTATGATGGTAAGCGATTACCGCCGCCCATGGACACCTGCAATACAAGGCGTCACAAGTGCGTTGCCGGCCTTTGGGGGATAGGGAGGGGGATGAGTTGGGGAATGGGCCTCCGGTATCATCACTCACTCTGTGAAACACTGCGCGACCGCTGTTTTACACCGGTTTTCTGTGAGGCCGTGGTATCACTCTGGTCGAGCCGGCCCATTCATGCAGAAGCGTGGCTCTCCCACGGTGAGCGTACCAAGTGTCTGATTCATAGTCTTAAATTGTTTGTTTTAATAAATTGCCAAATTAAGTTTCAGTGACAGTGACATTGCTCACAGACAAGACGGCAGATATGGCCAAAATCTTCTGGAGTGGCGCCCACGTACCGGAAGACAGAACGTCTGTAGGGTGTTAAGGTGTTCCGACGACCTGGTTGTTGTGCAGAGCATTGGGAGAGAAAGAGAGCCGAGATGATAATGACGATGATAAATGAATAAACTGTCTTTAATGATATTTTTATTATTAACATATATGTACGTCATTTAATTAAAAACATACTCACAGTTGTACTTATAAAATATTAGATAATTATCACAATAAACTTAATCAATAAATTATAACAGCATGATAGCCCTAGCGAGTGTCTCAGTAAATTGTTTAGTGCCTGGCAATACTGTAATAAATCAGCAATAATTAGACATTCACTGTTATTCATTTCCCAATTCATCAGTCATTTAACAGCAGCTTCCCCTTAGGTCCTCCAATCAATTCTCCATCTGAATACACCAGTTGCCCTCTGACATAACTTTGCATTACTTTACCTGTCAGTATTCTGTTCATGTATGGACTTATCTGGAATAAAATAATCACAAATTTCAACAAAAAGAAAAAACCGACTTCAAGAACTGGACTAAATTGAAATGGGACCACACAGGAAGCACCAGCTTTCAAATAACAAAAGAATCATTAAAATCGGTTCAACCAGTCAAAAGTTATGAGGTAACTAACATAAAATAAAATAAAAAATATACAGTCGAATTGATAACCTCCTCCTTTTTTTGAAGTCGGTTAAAAAAGAAAATAGGTAGTTACTATTAATGACATTAATATACACGCACACTCCTTAAATAAGTTAAGTTCTTACTTATTATTTAAAAAAAATGCAGATTATGCAAGTAAATTTTTATTTACATATTATTGTATTTAATTTACCTAAAGGTTTGTATTATAAGTGGGTAACCTATTTATTTTTAACTCCTTACAAAAAAAAACTGCTAAAGCGAAACAGATCATCATGCGGCCCGCTCACTCTTTGTAGTGAGAAAAAATAAATATTTATTGCTTTATTAATCGTTTTAAATAGTACATTATTGCAAAGGCCGGGAAATAGACATTTGTCGGTCGAGTATGAGTTTGAAGGCCGAGACGTAGGCGAGGACTTCACTAATACGAGACAGGCAATTGCCATTTCCTCCGAGGCATATATAGTGCCTTTCTCAAAAGAATGCAGGGAAATAAAACAATTTGATATTATACATTTAATTTAATTAATATTATTTTTTAGTTAAGATTTTCTTTTAGTAATTGCCCAATATGAGTAATGTAATTACTCATATTGGGGCAATTACTAAAAGAAAATCTTAAATCTGGTGGAGTACAATCAATTTCCATTTCACTCTCTGAACTGTTGGAACTCATTTTAATTATTCAATTTACATTTATTAAATATTTAAATAACAAATCAAGACGAATTTTCAGCTTTGCCGCCGATTTTCTATTTCTCATCTGTGCCGAAAGGCAAACGCATTTACGCATACAGCCACGTGAACGCAATTTGTAAAGCAAAGAGATTTTGGTATGCCAAGAATGATAAAAGAGATCCAATCAAAGAGTATAAATAACCCCAGCACGCCGTTTCATACAACATTACTGGAGCGTTGTAATGTTCCAAATTCAAAAAACGCTCCTGCAATGGATTTATTTTTCGCTGTCCGTAAATTAGATACTTCGCGTGTTCTTTTTTCGAAAATAATGACAATATTTCCATGCATGTTTGAGAAAAAACAATTAGTGTACACAGTATGCACAATTTCCGAAGTCTCAAACTTAGAAAATTGTGATAGATTCTTCATTTACCTTATTTTTGTATCTGATGATCTTCGGAGTAACGATGAAAGATGCGTTGGGATCAAAAAAGATAAGATCAGCATCCAGCCCGACTCTAATAGAGCCTTTCTTCTCCTGGAGGCCGGTTAGACGCGCTGGCCCCGCAGACCAATAATGACTTAATGCACTCAATTTATACCCTCGAGCTTTTGCCTCCGTCCAAAATAATGACAGATCTGTAAAATAGTAAGTACCAGTAATTAGCCTCTGTTTTGTCTATACAGCCATCATCAAGATATACGTTGATCGGTACGTACTTCAATTTATTATTAGCGACGCACTTTTAACTTTAGGATCTGAATGACGAAGCTATGCTAAGCAATGCTCGTTTTTTTGTAAATTTTCTTAATATGAATCCTAGCTAAGTCGATTTATCGCCCCATAATGTAGCTACATAAAACCGGTAAAGCCGTTTCGGAAGAGTTTGGTAACAAACACAGTGACACGAGAACTTTATATATTAAATAATATTTGAAGTAGATAAAATGATATCAACTCTTTTGAGTTTGTATTAAGATTTTGACAGAATGCAAATATTTGATGTCTGTCTGTTCTCAGCAACATAGCTCTGTAAATATTTAGCGGAGATTAAAAATAACTATCGTTTATTTAAACTATCAGTCGTAGTGATTACAAGATAGATGTTAATCAAATTACTTATTTAATTATGGATTTCTTTCACTCACCGAACTGAACTGAAGACACTCCGCCCCAAGCTTCTAAAAAGTTCGTTCCTTTGAGTTCTTGCACACTTGGCGAGTGATCAGATGTTACTAGGTCCAAACGTTTATCTCTTATGTACTCCCAAAGTTTTTGCTGTTAATTTAATGAAAAAGTAAGTGAGATTTATGTTCAAATGACATCATATGTTTTAGAAAAGAGGTAAAAACGAAATAATGCCTGCTTGTGTCAAGGAGCACTATAAATAGCAATCTCGTAAACCAATTTCGTGGGGCCGGGTCAGCCTGATGAACACTAGTTCATGAACTGACGTATACAACGCTTAGAAACGAGTATCAAACAGTGCATTGGCTTTTACAGGATCAAAGTTCCTCTTCTTAGTTAAGACGAACAAAATTGTTAAATCCTGGCTTGTAAAGTCCCCTATAATTTCCTATATAGGTATTATAACCAAAATCTTATCTTAATTATACTGTACTACGAATACCTGATCATTTACTTATATTCATTGTAGGTTTTTTATATCAATGTTGTAAATGCCTACATGGTGATCCCTTTCTTATATTATCTTAGAATTAGAATCTTGTCAATTGAGTAAAATTAGACGTAAAACAGAAGAAAAACGCTTTCACAAATCAGAGAAATAGATATTCATAGAGTCCTCGCAGACTACACATATTTTTAATCTGCCGATAGTTTGCCGATAGTTTAGTTAAAAGGCAGTCGTCGGCCGATACCGAATCGTTGTAATGTGCGTATTCCCATTCATATTCATACTGATTATAGAAACAAACCAATCTGTCGGCCGATCGAAAGTCAGCAGTTTGCGGGGGCTATAACAACAGCAACAGATCGTTATAATGCATAAAGGAAATAACTTGGGATTGGTAGTAAGTACCCTGTTAGTGTCGTTCCTGATGGGTGGGGCACACTTAAATTCTGAGTGTCCAGGAGGGATTTGCTCCGAGCTCAGTGTGAGATAGTGGCTGCAAGTTTCTCCAGTGACACCCCCGCGCCAACCACAGTAGCCGTTCTTGATCCTGTTTTCTCTGGCTGCCTCCAAAATAGGCACGACCCCCGCAGATGAGACGTGCACGACGTGGACATGTACGCTGGATATTATTTGTATTATAAATATAGTGTTAAATATAGTTAAATATGAAATTTCTAAAACAAGTCAAATAAAATGCAAATAAACGGATTAAAAAGGTAAGAGAAAATAAGCGAAACAAGAGAAACAAAATGTAGTATTATTACTATAGATAGTTACCGATGCAGATGGTTTATTCATCAAAAAGGACATGTTGATGGGGCGGGGCTATTTTATCAATACCTTTCATTCGGAAATCGGAAAGTATTAAAAAAGTTTGTGACCTTTGGCTAATATTAAAGTTTAATTAACTCCAACAAAAGATGAAAAGATTCAGAATTTAAAAACTATGAGGATCATATTTTTAGTAGGTAAATCTCTTACTCAGTTTTATTCAAATGTGACGCAATTAGGGACACAGCCTCTAATTCCATTTCATCAGGGCGTGATGCTAAGTAAGTGTCGTACAAGGTTGGATCTGAAACATTTTCCAAAAAATTAGACAACTGATGATGGTGATGAAGTAGAGCAAATCACAGGGTAACAACAATAATGATTGAGTGCAATCCAATATGATATAGGTAGGTGTCCTACTGAAGATCTGTTTATCATTATTTATTTATTTATTTTTATTTATTTAAACTTAATGCACATTTTGCACAAAGGCGGACTTAATGCCATGGGGCATTCTCTGCCAGTCAACCTTAAGGTGGCCTTATTTACGTCGTCTACAATAGTCTACATAATCAACTAGATACATACCTAGATATCTACTGACCAATTAATAACCGGTAATATAAATGATCAAATCGAATTCTCAGACAGAGGAAAATTATTGCAAGAATTACCTACATGAAATTTAAAAATAATTGCGGCTGACAGTAGGTATGTATCACAAGCAGACAGACAACATATAAAGAGTAATATGTTATTTAATTTACCTTCCTACCTACATTTCACGGCCTTGTGACTTAGGTAGTAACATTGAAATACAGTATAAGTTACAGATAGCCTGAATAAATATTTGGTAAAGAAGAAAAAAATATCAGCTAAACGTTTCACATTTAATTTGAAACTTCACGCATATAAATAAATACAAACTTAATAAAAGAAATAAGTATTATTAGTACCCATACTACCACAATTAGGCCTTGTTTATATATTTCCTTTTATCTTTAAATATTTCACAAATGTATAAGACTTTTAAATCATATAATTGACCGAAAAATGAGCCTAGAAAAAACAAAAATATTAGAAGAAGTTTTGAAAGTTATTCAACGAAAGTTAGAAACAACTGATATAGACATGAAATGAAATGAAATAATCAAGAAGTGTATTTCACCGTCAATATTATTTGTTCGATACCAAATCGCCTATCTAGTAAAGTTGTATGCTCTAAGGAAATGTCTCCTCCAGTGATATATGCTCTGAGGTAAAAGTAATTTGTGGTGACATTTTAGGTTATGTCAAAAGTCTCTTGGGTGCCGGGCCTATTAATTCTCAAAACCCTCCCTAGCTGTTCGGTAGTTGTAATAATTAGCTTTGGGGGTGTTGTTTGGTATGTTTGATAGTTTGTATGCCTGCAGAGGCCTATCGTAACATAATGAATGTAAATGTCACGGATTGATTCGGATAATAGAACTCTCTAGAAACTAAGCTTCAGTGTGAATTGTTCGGCCACTGCTTTTGATAAGCTTTAATATATAAACGAGTGTTTTGTAATCGCGTCGTAATTGTCTACGTAATATAAGTAGCGTGTGATTCCTCGCGAAGTGATTGTAACCGGGCGTGTAGTACGGATTCGGGAATCTGCCCCGGCTTCTGGTTTGCTGCAGGTTTGGCCTAGTGGGTAAACGGTCACCACGCCGTTTCTTACTTCGCCAAGTGTCGTGGGTTCAAATCCCACGTAGGACAACACTGTGTGATCCACAAATTGCTGTTCTGAGTCTGGGTGTTCTTTGTGTCCGTTTCATATATGTTTGTAAAGTCCCCCGCGACACAGGATTTATTCCTAATGCGGGAGACATCTTCGCAGCGAAGATTGAAGAAATCTCAGCTACCACAACTGTGAGTTATTTTATTGTTATTTGAAACGGGGTGTAAACGCCTCAGTTGACATCCGTCCACCAGGTTATCGGTCTGCGATTGTCTAGCTTATATCTAATGGGCCCGTACAGCCTAGTAACAAGGTTTCCTTCCTTCAAGGAACGCAGCCCTGGTGAACGGACTAAACATTATTAATCACCCCCATCGTGTGTTGCGGGGGATTTTACAAACATACAGGAAACGGACACAAAGAAGGACCAGAATCAGAACAACAATTTGTGGATCATACAAATTGTTCTCCCACATGGTATTTGAATCCACAACACTTGGCGTAGTAGAACGCGGCATGGCAACCACTGGGCCAACCGTGCAGTCATTATTAATGAGATTACTAATGTTCCTAATTACCAATGTGGGTCCTGTTCATCTTGACCATTCTTTGATTTTTCTTCTATCCAAAGCCTCATTAACATTTTTGTAAATATATAATAACGGTACAACTATAAGGGTACAAATTACAACACAATGATCGGAAGAGTATAACCGTTCCTCGGAGTCTTTTTTCCAATTTAAATTGAGGTCGGCCTCTACAACGATACGACTGTAAACTTCGAGTTTTACCAACCCAAATTTAGGTCTCTTAGTAAAAAAATATTTTGGAACCCTACTTATTTATTTTTAAAAGGAGCAACCATGGAGTTTCTTGCCAGATTCTTCTCCATGAAGGGTAGGTTGGATAAGTGCCTGTAAAATAAGTGCCTATTTGAATAAAATCTTTTTGAATTTGAATTAGGTGATATCGAAATTCTGTATAGACACTACTGCTAAACTTTTTAGGGTTCCAACTACCCGTAACGATTGTTCGCATGACAGTACTTACAAATTGCCGGAGTAAAAGACAACAATTGTAAAAAGCTCAAAAAAACTTGTATAAAAAGTGAAAACATCTATTTTCCACAACTTTCTTCTGTGAAGATTTCTTTTAGACTTTTAAGTACTCTAGACCTCATCAAAAATGTGTTGCGGTGGATGCTGTGGAGGTAGCTGCGGTGGCTGCTGTTGCCCCTGCATAACTATCTACACCTGTTGCACCAAGATCTGCTAACATAAATGTATCTGGCCGCTGGCTCCACTTCTCTGGCAAGCCAAGATTTGAAGTGCTTCAAGATGAGTCAACAACCTCTGTTTTCTATGTGGTCCTTTTCCGTGCCGTTTTGTGGAAATATACTTCTACTACTTCTAACCAACCGGGAAAGACGGCTTAACGTGCTTTTAGAAACGAAGGTTCTAAATTGTTAAGAATGGTCACCCATTATACACTGCACAGGAGAGCCTAACCGTGGAAATACTAAATTAATTTAACATAATGTACAGCATAACTTAACTCCAAACTTTTTCCTGGCCTCATTGTTTCAAAACCCCCAAGTGATAAAAATGTCATTTTCAGATAGAACAACGTTAAAATTTCAACACCGGAAGGTCAACAGACGTAAGAAAATTAACACGTGAATAAGCTGATATCTTATCAATCACACCTTGGTACGAATCACATTGACCTAATTAAATGATCTTATATATATCTGCTTATCTCATAAGCAAGTCAAAATTCTATCACCACCATATGTACCACGAATACATAATAGTAGGTACATTTCAAATCTAGGTAACTTGATTCTGGACTATGTTGAACAGACTGCGTCGTTTAATTGCTCAATCACTCAAAATATTACCTATGATATGAAAATAATGTTATTATACTTCGATAACATGATGTAACACCATAACGTAAATCTCCTTTTCCTCAATTGTGCACTGTCTCTGAATAGGAAGTAATTAAATATTACTAAATTACCTGGACAAGATGAGCCTTCGCAATCGGCATCCTTATTGTCTATCTGTACTTCAGCATGAAACTGTAAAAATCATCCGGCATAAGTATATTTAGAGGTTGTTTAGTATGTATGAATAGTAAGATAATGAATGATAAGTTATGTCATACTTACAGCTAGCACTGTGCCTGTGCCATTAAGATGAGCGAAGGCTTTGTCTAGATCGTCTTCATTTACATAAGGAAACTCGGATACACCACTGTTTATCAGAAAACATTTGAAACCAACCACTCCAGCGTTTACCATATCTTTTAATTCTCCCTACAAGAGAATATCATACTTAATTAAGAGTACAAAATTAACAAGACATTTAAAATTATAATAATGCAATAATATAGTAGGCTTTAAATATATTCGATAGATTTAAATATCAGTTTATCTAACAGTAATCAAATTATTCAGAACTTGTAATATTTTGCAATAGATGTCTATACGAGTATACGTATTATCAACATTGAAATTTTAAACGAAATTGTTCGTTTTTAAAACAGTTTTTTAAATAACCTAAAATCAAATGTATTAATAAAATGCAATGTAATGTCTTTGATTACGTTATAAATATTTAAGAGTTTGGATCTACACATGTATTAATAAGAGTAGCAATAATTTAAATTCAATAAAAAAAGATACAATATTGTTTGTAAGTTGCGTCACCTTGAGCAGATTTTTTATAAAGACGACTCATATTAATATTTTTATATGATGTATGTAATTTAGACCTTAGCTTTTACCTAAATAGAATAATTTATTTAACGTGTATGGTTAATTAGCTATTCTATTTAGATGAAATACATATACGCTTCGGTCATCACCTCTTAGGAAATGAATATTTTAACACTTTTTGAAAAAGTTGATAAAATTATACAAAACACGCTTAGCAAAATTTTGAATGAGGCTTTAAACGGTCGAGCGTGGCTCCAAGCATCCTTACCTTGACCGTGACCAGAAGGCTGGCCTTTTTCTAGCACAGAGAATAAGCATTGCCATTTAACGTGGCAATGCTGCCAGTCTTTTGGAAACGCTACCAGTAGACGATGATGCGGAGGACTTATTTGACGCTTGTATGTAAATACTAAATATTGTAATTGTTTGTTTTTTAATATTATTTTATAGTATTTTAATGTAATTCTATAGTTCATAAATAAGTTAATTAGTCAATAAATATATTAAGAATTTAATTTACATGAAATTTTTCATAAAAAATATGCATACGCTTACTTACTTCATTACCAGGAACAACTCCTCCCCAAAAGCCTACATCTACAAATACTTCCTCCTTGGCGATGTTGGCTTTGATTTTCAAATTTTCTAGTGTTGTAGTCGGAGGAATAGAATTCCTGTGCCAAAAGATATTAACAATTCAGTAATATGAATAACTCATTTAGCTCATAGCTAAGACTTCTACAAAACTATTTAAAAGCATCTTCGCTATTAACAATCTATAGGAGTTTTATTACATCCTGTTTCTTTGTGATTTTTAAGCGACAGAAAGGATAGCAAATTTGTACAGGATAGGACATTTTACTACAAATTGCACCTTCCTAGGGTTTTTTTTTAAATATATTTTGGTCTTTTGTTTTACACAATCCCATCCCCCAATGGCTATCTAGTCCCAAACTATGCAGAGCTTGTATTATGGATACTAAGACAACTGATATAATTACATATATACTTTTTTTTTGTGAAGACATACATATTATACGTAGAAAACACCCAAACTCTGAAACAAATATTTGCAGATCACACAAACATTCGGTCCGACCCGGGAATCAAACCCGAGACCTCATGCACAGCAGTCGCGTACGCTACCACTGCGCCAACGAGGCAGTCAATTATTTGGTAGGAGCCGTTGTTGGTGCACCGACAAATTGCTCAAAAAATTGTTGTAATTTGTAAATGATACATTTTTGAGACGAACAATTAGTGGGTGCACGTTGACGAACATTTATCATGTATCATAATTTCGGGATGTATGATTTAGTCAATACCGAAATAAAATCTTTTTAAAAAGGGATTTCTTTTTATACTAAAACAAAAAAGTAAACTCCAAACTAACGAGTGACGTCTTAAAAAATAAATTAAACAAAGCAAAAACAGTACAAGTCAAACAAACAAATACCTACGTCAACGAAAACTAAACAAGGTTTTATTTAATGAGTTTGTCGAGTTTGAATAGGTAGGTATGAATAGGTAGATGTTACCAGTTATTAAAAATATATATTTTGCTTTTATTTGGTTACATAATATAGAAACCTATGAACATAACCATAAAAAAAAGTAATTTATATATGAACAGGTAAGTAACTGGTTCAAAAAACGTTGCACGACTTCCACGTCTCATTTAAAAACAAACAGTAGCTAGTGTTTTCTACTTTATTGATTTTTCATACCCATCTAGTGATAGATAAGCGCGTGTTAATAAAATATCTGTACCACATTTTTTCCGATTTCGAGTAAAACATCATGCCCTAGGCATTAAGTCCGCCGATGTACATATTTAGTGCATAAAGATAATAAATAAAAAAAAACAGTTTAATCTACCCAGTGTTCACTTTTTTTAAAGCAGCTTATGGGCGGAGCCACGGCCGCTCGCGTGTTAAAAAAGTAGCCTACGTCGTTCCTCAAGAATGAACGTATCTATTAAAATCGGTTCAGCGGTTCGGCCGTAAAATGCGTATCAGACAAATTGACAGACAGGGTTATTTGACATTTATAATCTTAGTAGGGATTAACCCTTAACATAATTGACTGCAGCACTTGACGGTAAAGTAGTTTCCTCTTAGTGTAAGAATTTTACTAAAGAAAATACCTACTTTTAATAGTTAAATCAATTCATTCTAGGTATAGAACAAAGATGGGCATTTGAAATTCAAATCATTGGGAGCTCAGCTCATAAAAAAAGATGATAAGCAATCTGCTCCCATTTCAAAGACGATCATTTTCAATTATTTCAAAAACAAGTTGTTATTCCAAGATTTGACTGTTGGATCTTAGATTTATCAGTAAACAAACCTACTTATCCATCTATTTGTAGTATGTACGTAGTTTCAACGACGAAATTATACTTTTTCATACCATAACTTCATTCCCAAGAATTAAGGAAAATTAAACTCTAATGTATATTTGAAGTACATAGTTACTTAAATTTTAACTTGTTGTTAGCTTATTTTTGTACTTACAAAGGCATATCAATTATTGTGGTGATTCCACCTGCCGCAGCTGCCTGAGTAGCTGTAACGTATCCTTCCCATGATGTTCGACCTGGCTCATTCACATGTACATGTGAATCAATTCCTCCCGCTAAAAGAGCCCAATCTCCGCCATCGATTACCTAAAAGAATACATTCAAATAATGTTGTAATACAGCTTCACATAGAAAAGGTTTACAGTTCGTCCCGAATAGTTTCCTCTAGTGTGGTGACTCACCACACTAGATATACTAGACATACCACTGCACACTGGTGACGGATTAAGACACCTATTCATTCTGTGGGTGTACAAGGCGAATAACGCACGTATTTAGTAGGCAAGTAGTTAACTTTATCTTAATTGTTACTAAAAAGTAGTCGAGTGTTTACACGTGTTTAACTTAAATTATATTTAGTTTGGTTACAATGGATGAAGTAAATCTGAATATTATTAAGTACTTCGCTAAATTGTTGAGTCCACACTCGAACTAAAAGCAAATTTAGTAAAGGCCACGCCTACCGAGGAATGCACGAGGCGCGGTAAAGGCGGTTACTTAATCAAAAAATAGACTCGATTCTATTCTACTTATTCACTAAATCCTTTACTTACCACTTGTGACTAAAGAGCTGTTAAGTGATTGTTTACACGCGTGAATCGAATTAAAATCAAGTTAAAATTTAGTTAATTACTTCGTCACTTGATACGTGTAAACGGTCCTTAAGAGAGCACATTACGCAGTACAATAGGACACTACACAGAAAATGACTAGTTGAAAGAAACGATACACCAGCAGCGTGGTATTATGCCAAAACCTATTTTCTAATTAGACGTTTATTTCTAATAATGGACTCCTGAAAGCTGTTTTTTTATGATGATGCTGATGAGTTTCTCCGAGTAGGTATAAAAAGTCAAGCCGTATTTTAACTAAACTAAGTTGTTTAATATTTAACGTCTGATAGTTTCTACATTTTTTTAATCGAAAATTAATTTAGAAATGACAGATCTGCCTACCTACTTCGCAAGACTCTTTTGCACCTTGAAAGCATTACATAAGAAATCATATCAACCCTGCCGTTTTGCTGATCACTATATTTCAACTTATTCGAAAGGTATAAATAAATAAATTATTGTCTCATTAAAAATTAATGAGCACAGTTTTTGTGAGGTTTCTGTTTGATACAGTCATAGCATGACCTTCGAATAACTACATAGTACATAAACTTGAATCTATGACTTTGTAATGTCTTCGGTTTATAGTTAAAATGTATCGGTATTTCTCATGAACCTATAAATTTACTGAAGGTTCAATGGAAACAAGAAATAATATAGTTAAATTTTTATTTTTTTATGCTACCTTGTTCATATAATCTATCTATATACATATATAAAAGAGGAAGGTGACTGACTGACTGACATACCCAGAGATCAACGCACAGCCCAAACCATTGAAGCTAGAATCCTGAAATTTTGCATGTGGGTTCTTTATATAACGTAAGTGAGCACTAAGAAAGGAATTTTTGAAATTCCATCCCTAAGGGGGTAAATTAGGGGATGAAAGTCTGCGTGAGCGAAGACGCGCGTAAAAGCTAGTCATCTATAAAATTGATTAATGCACCTGCCGTGTCCATTACTAAACCATCCAAAGGTTGACTGGTAGAAAATGCCATTTGACATTAAGTCCGCCTCATGCAAATGTAATGCAGGAAGTAATTATTAAATAAATAATAAAAAAACGACTGTTTGAAGTCGGTGCCAAGTGACTATCGCTTAAACTTTTGTAATTGTTCGTTTGTATTCTTTTTGGCTTAGCACCGACTTCACACAGATTTTAGGTACCTAGCACACATTATAATACTAATATTTAAATGAATAAAGAATTAGGTGTAGGCAATTTATGAAGAACTAGTTTATTTTACGCTTTTAAGTGTTTTTTTGGCAGAGAGTTTTCGTTGGGTGTTTTTTGGAAGTCGGTTTTTTTTATAAAATGTTATTATTTTTTAGTTTTTAGTGCAAACAATCGTAGGTAAGTAGTAAGTTGAACTATCATCAAATTTCATCATCAAGAATACAAATTAAGGTCTATACGTACGTGTAATATTAAAATCATCCTCTAATCCCAAACTGTTGAAGAGTTTAACCTTCTATCATCAGGTCACCTAAATAACATGAAAGTATACGACTGAAGGTCTTTAGATACGTATGAAATTGAAAGAATTTCCTCCAACTCCTAACCGTTGAGGAGTTGTACCTTCCACCATCCATCATCACCTTACCTAAATAATAACAACGATAAGCGGGCGCCTAAAGGTAGACCTGCTATTGAGTACATAAGGAAAAATAGTAAAAAAAATATACCTAGTTTTTTTTTTTAGTTACAAGAAAAATTTAGAATTTCTTTGAAAATTTATACCTTTGAAAATTTATACCTTTCATGATATTTTGAACGACCACGATGACAATTTCTCAAATATGCTTAAGATTTTTTTTTATCTTGTACCTAAATACTATTCACCACAACTCTTAAAAACACCAAATTGCCCGCAGTTTTTACAAAAAACGTTACACAAAAATTGTCATCGTGGTCGTTCAAAATATCATGAAGGGTGTAAATTTTCAAAGAAATTCTAAATTTTTCTTGTAACTAAAAAAAATTATATATTTATATATGGTTATATATGGTAATTTTTTATTTTTTATTTTTCCTTATGTACTCATGAGCAGGTCTACGTTTTGGCGCCCGCTTATCGTTGAATTTTGGGACACATGGTTTACACATGATATTTAAAGATTTATCCTCCAACTCCTAACCGTTAAGGAGTTGTACCTTACATCATCATTTCATCATCACATCATTATAAAATGATGGCTACCAGACGCAAATACCGGTGTAACTTCAGAAAATATACGAAAAACATAGCCTGAAAGAAATGAGGGTTTCCCTCGATTTCTCTGGGATCCCATTATCAGATCCTGATATGGTGGCAATGGGACCACCTCGGGAGCATAACCTTTCGAATACAAAAAAAATATCTAAATCGGTCCACAATTGACGGAGTAATAGGTGAACATACATTTAAAAAAAATACATACAGTGGAACATAGAACCTCCTCCTTTTTGGAAGTCGGTTATCAAATAAATCACCAGTCTTGTTACTCTAGTACATGTTATGTCTAGTTTTACGATAGCCCATTTTTCGATAAATTTCATTTCTAAAGTTGCAAAGGACAGAGCATATATTATAGCCCGATACCTATGGCCTACCGGTAAAATTTGTAGGTCTATTTTCATAGATCATTTATTATGTGTCACTAGTATGCCCCTCTGGATATTTAAAAGTATAGCCCTGCTTGAAAAAGTAATCGCTGCAGCATATAATGAATTTCCTCCGCTATTCCATTTCTCCACCACAAGAAGTAGGCGTCAGCGAAATTCATAACGTTTTGTTTATTTTGAAATATTAATATTATTTATATATATATATTATTATTGATTTGAAAAGAAAATCTGGAGAACATATATGAAAATGTCATTTATATCTTATGTTGAATAGTGCTGACGAATGATATTATAGGTACAGGGTTTACAAATAGATTAAACAATTGTACAATTTAAAGCCCCCTTTTAAGGGTGTATAATGTATACTTTCAAGTCGTCAACTCACCGGGGTCTGCGGTGGCCGGTGGCATAGTGCTCCTTCAACTTTAACCTAAGCTAATCAATTCCCATTACACACTTTAAAAGCCAACAGAAAAAAAATCATATGAGTTGTTGATAAGTTTCCTTCGTTTGAGTAAATAAATCTGTTTAATAAATATTTACATAACATTTCAAAGAAGCTGTTTGATTTTTGCAATCCAAATAAGAGCGTTTATTCAGCACAGTTTGCTTATTTAGAATTATACAAACATTGACATACTTTTAAGACAATGTTAAAACTACAATGATAACCATGATAATAGTATGATACGATATGATGATTGATAAATAGTAAATTCTCTCTATTGCATAGCAATAAAGTATTTTACAACTCTGAAATGTATAGAAAAACGGTACAATAGGCGATCATATCACAGTCTGTGACCTCTTAAGGCTTCCTACACACCACGTCGTAGGGTGAGGCCGCGCAGGTCGTATGCCGCCGGCATCGTCAGGCCACCGGCACTTGCTGCACTGGAGACCGCAGAACATCATAACAATCATGAATAACCCAACGTCCATGTCGGCGGCCTGTTCGCGCAAAGAGGCTGGCGGTTAAGTCACCCGCTGGCATAGTGTGTAGGAGGCCTTACAGACAACTTAGATGAACTATACACAGTCAGACAAGTCCTTCTCTGAATTTCCACACATTTTTTTTGTTAAATTCCACACTGTCCCTAAGGACAAATCCTTCTCTGAATTTCCTATTTCCTGTATGAACATTGCAGTGCTCTTTGGTATTTCAGGACTGACGAAAAGGGACGAAGATATTGGATGGCATCAGTTGATCCTAGTCTTCTAAACAAAAACCTCACCAACTTTAGCCAATTTCCTGCAGGAAGTGGTCTAGGGCCTTTTCAAACAACAAACAACAAAACACACAATTTGACCTTAGGCATTCAAACCCGAAAAATCTCGTCATTAAAGATCAAAATCTTCTTTGCGTTTACAAATATATAGTTTTTTTTTTTTTAAGACAACTCCCGCACTAGGAATAAATCCTGTGTCGCGGGGGACTTTACAAACATACATGAAACGGACACAAAGAACACCCAGATTCAGAACAACAATTTTTGGATCACACAAAGTGTTGTCCTACGTGGGATTTGAAACCCACGACACTTAGCGAAGTAGGAAACGGCGTGGTGACCGTTAAACCACTAGGCCAAACGTGCAGTCAAATGCTGCCCTTTGGTTGGTCTCGAGTTTTGGCGTATTGATATAACCAAACCAAGTTTGTGAAAGTTCAATCCGGAATTAGTCAACTGCTATAATGTTATAGGTAAATGCGATGAGACAACCTACTCAAAACTAAACTATAATATGAGTGAAAGTTATAACGCTAATTGCTTTGTTCCTTAATTTCTGACACATTCAGTTCATAAGAGGCAACGTTTGAATTGCCTTTAATATTGATGTACGAATTTTTTACCTAACAAGGGGAGCCCATGTACAGTTTTATAAGACTTAAATCGATTAAAAACCGCACACCGCCGCCGTCCCGAGTTTCATCAGCTGGGGAATTAGGTGCAATCTGTTATGGATATCCCTAGTACCCCATCCATCTACGGCTTACAGTTAGCCCATTTTAAAAATGTTATGTGTCTGTTTATTCCTGCTAATCTCTGAAACAGCAGCACCGATTTTGACGGGACTTTCACTGACAGATAGCGGATGTTATATAGAGTAACATAGGCTACTTTTATTTAAAAAATATAGGGTTAGGTGAAAACTTTTTTTTTTTTTATTCAACACGGATAGAGACGCTGGCAACAGTTAGTCTATAATATGACTAAATAATTCATATTCGCTTAAACTTTGGAGTTATTGAACAATGACACAAGGTTTGCCAAGCTTGATATCCCTGTTATTTTATAATTTAGCCATGTTAATCTTTTTTCTCATCCTTGTCAAAGATTCAACTCGAATATATTTTGCAAAAAAACCCAGTAAATAACACCAATCACGTACAAGTTCATCACTATTAAAATTAATGATATAAATTACGTATCATAGTACCTAGTTTATGTCGTTTAAATTAATGCACATTTTAAGTAGGTTTTGTGTTTTTATTTATAATGTGCATGTGCTCCCAGAGCGTGTCTATAAACTTTGATTATAAGTTAATAAGCTATTATTTTTAGTCTATGTTTATATATATTTTTGACAATAGGAACGACGCGCTACGTAAATAATATGCGTACCTTCATTTTTACAAAAATAAATAGAAGTAGTTAATTATATTTCAGTGCTTTAGAGCTTAAATTTCTAAATCACTATTTAGTACCTTGAATTGAACATAATGTATGTACATAAACGTCCACTTACCTCCAGGTTTTCAGACTGTTGCAATTTATCTATAGTATTTTTTTTAAAGACAGCTTCAATTACTCCAAACTGATTAACCAAAACGCCACCATCGAATTCATCAGATTCCGTAACTATATGCCGGCTTAAAAACAACTTCTGCTTCCCAGATGGTTTTGAAGCTTGTGTTATTATATGACAAGAAATTCCAGCTACAAATAGAATTTTATTATTATTTTATTTTTATTTAACACGTGATTATTTGAATGACACGGGTATAATGGTGAGCCTTACACAATAGACCGACTTGTAGTAATAAAACATGATAAAGCAACATTATACTGGTCGCTACGGTGCTGTGGTTAATGAAAGACTGACATCGCGATATAATTTACTAAGTATTCTTTATTAGTCAATGACATTGTAGTTCTAATCTCTACTAATAGCCAAAACCGTGAAGCGCAGATCAATGTTAAGAAAACACGTTTTTTTGCAACCGTTTCGATGGCTAAGTTCTAGCACTACTGTTATGAAACCTCGCACACATACATAATATAATAATATAAATATTAAGTTGCGGTTAGTGTGCATAACTGAAAGAACACGTATTTTTCGGTGATAAATATGTAGTAGGTAGTCTATCTGCTACTATATCAGGTTTTCGTACCGATTTCAGTTTTATCCCTAGTCTAAAAATTTTAGGTCTCTTATCTACCGTATTAATCATTATTTGTAGATTGCTTTAGTTAATAGTTAACAAAGACATTGTGAAAAAACCTGTTTATTTGAAAGTAGGTACATCACCCCAACAGTCAAAAATCCATTCGGACAATAAAACAAAAACAGGTTAAAAGCCACCCTTGCCAAAATAATGTAGACAAAAATCCGTCGTCTTCTCTTATCTAATGTAGTTATAAGAACAAACTCTTGTAGTCAGGTATCATACAAACTTGACGACAGGTATTTAACCAACATAAGTCATGATAAACAGTCATAATCCGTATTCGTTGTCTTTCAGTTTTTACTCTCAGAAACGAAATATTTTCGCCCAATTTTCAAGGAATGTGAAAATTATTATTTTACGGGAATTAACGCGATCACTTATACTTATACAGGCTGACTACGTCTACTAGACTACGAGTCAGCCTGTGACCACGTCCAGTGCAACCTGGTCGAAACGTCAGGCAAAACAGAGGTATGTAATACCTTGAAATAAGTGATCGCGTTAATTCCCGTAAAAATAATAATTATTACATCATGGAACGCGAAAGTTTAAAAGGAATGTGAACTTTAAGTACTAGACATTTTAATAAAAAACAGTTATTAAAATCGTTTTACAAAGAATAAAATACTTGTACTGAGAACTTTCTCAATTTTAAAGACGTTAAAAAGGTGTACCATGTATTTGTATACTTGTGGTTCTTTCTCACACAGTAGTATCGACACTTGAAATGTAAGGTTTTTAAATTCTATGCGATCAACCACACAGAGATTTTATAACCCAGCACATGAAGTATCTTCACTCACAGATCCAAGATATACGTACGCACCTATATTTGTCTCCAAGTTAGCGTAATCGCGTCCTCCATTCTAGCACATTTCGGCTCCAGCGATCATACCTGTCAGCGGAGAAATACGGACTGCTATGGCTGCTGCTGCTGATAGATTTTGATAGTCGCTTAGCTCCTTGGTAGAGTCCTTCGTTCAGCAGTGGATGGCAATAGGTTGAAGTATTTGTCTTACAATATTTTAGAGCTACATAGGAATGTATATCATCTTTATGTTTACTTCGAGAAATGTAACGAACTAATCTATGAATAACTGAATATTAACTGAATGTTGCAATAGTTTATAATTCTTACAGGAAATAATTAAATTTTACTATGTTATGTACAGTGACCGTAACATTATACGTGTATATTTGTTTCAGTATAAACTTGTTTGCGTTATCAGTATTGGGCTGTACGAAAGATAACATAATGAAATACTTTTACATATTCGCCTTTACCATTGTGAACACAGATGGTATAATGTTTATATTTAAAAAAGGAATATATGTTCCCAACAAAGGCTTACAATAACATTTAAACACCACTTGGTTTTTATGTCCACTAGTTTTTTTCTCTGTCACCGTTTCTGATTTCAGGAGTTCTTTTTTAATTGAATTTCATTTTACTCAAAGTTGGTCTTGTTCAAATATGTGTGGTGACGTATTATGAATATGGAGTGTCCCCTTCTCTATTTAACCCATGAGTGTCGTAGAGGCGACTAAAGGATCAAATTACGCAGCATAACATCTCTGTAAAGAATGAAAACTTGAAACCAACTCTATACCAACCCATCAGGAGCGGTCGCAGCCTGACATTTTGGCGGGTCACTAATATATAATCAATTTAAGTCGAGTAAATTAGACTTTATTGCACAATATACAATTTTATTGCACACAGTAAAAACAAATAGATATCTTTTGTTTTTTATTGGTAAATCTATTGGGATGATAATATATGGTAATCAGGTTCTAGTAGCAGGGAAAAATTTACATGGGTACGATTTTGGGGGGCTAATGTCCCCTGTGACCCCCCCCCCCCCTGGAACCGCGCCTGCAACCCATCTGGCCAGCGTGGCATCTATAGTAGAGAAAAACCTCCTCTCTAAGGAGGAGAGACCTATATCCAGCAGTGGACTCTCAAAGACTGTCGATGATGAAATATACAAGAACACATATCTAACTTTAAAGAATGAAGAATAAAGATTCTTACAATTCATCATGGAAATTAATACTTCTTTTTTTGGAAGTTAAATATTGAACGGAAGGATTTCACACCTGACGTGTATTTATAACTATCGGTAGTAGTAACTAATTTTTAATTAAGACGGTAATTGCAATTTAACGTTTAAATACGATGTAAAGAAAACAAACTCATTACCTACGTTAGGAAAACCAGTTATTCAGTCTGATATAAATAACTCACA
Source organism: Diaphora mendica (assembly GCA_949125395.1). Lineage (NCBI taxonomy): Eukaryota > Metazoa > Arthropoda > Insecta > Lepidoptera > Erebidae > Diaphora > Diaphora mendica. The sequence continues at coordinate 16,373,545 of OX421318.1, forward strand.
TTATATTTATTTTATGGAATAGCGGGCAAACTAGCAGATGTATCACCTGATGGTAAGCGATTACCGCCGCCCATGGACACCCGCAATACCAGAAGTGTCACAAGCACGTTGCCGGCCTTTGGTGGATGGGGAGGGGGACGAGGAGAATGGGGGGAATGGGGGGAGGGGATGGGGTACGGGCCTCCGGTATCCTCACTCACTCGGTGAAACACAGCGCAAGCGCTATTTCACACCGGTTTTCTGTGAGGTCGTGGTATCGCTCCGGTCGAGCCAGCCCATTCATGCCGAAGCGTGGCTCTCCCACGGTAAATTGTCTTATGGTGGTAAAAATATATTGTCTTACTTTTAAGAAAAAGTAAGAGAATATATTTTCTTCCCAAACTTTGGCCAATCCAATAATTTGGGCTACTAGTTCAATCGATTTTACCTGAATATCAGTTTTTGTTTGTTTTTGCACGGAGCGATAGGCATCGGCCCTCCACTACCCTAAGGGCGAACTGAATTCGAAAGTTAAACTACCTAGTTGTCAATATATTATTATTTGAGGGCACTGACTTCCCAATGAAGATTGCCATAGATGTTCATGACAACCAGCAAAAACTGCTTATCGTATTAAACATTATACTGTCTTATATTAGTTACTAGCGACCCGCCCCGGCTTTGCACGGGTGGATTTCAGATGCCCCCGCCGACGACACGATTCGTGCATTTTAAATCTGTAATATCTTCGAATATATTCATTTAAATTAGATACTGCAAAGGGCCATTTTGATCTATATTAAATGCACAATGTATTTAATTTACTTAATTGTATAAGGATTCATTTTGTATTGCTTAAAATCACTTCGTAAATAAGCCATTATTTCTCGTAAAAAGAAAGGAATAAAAAATGGTTGTTGTGGGTTATCCCTAAGAGATAGACATATGTATACCGTCGCGGACTTTTTTGTAGTACTTTTTAAGGTGTACAATACTGTAGTACATTATTTTGATCTATCTCGTAGGGTGCAACCAGCATTTGCAATGTAAGCGCAAAATATGTGTTTATTTGCTTCATCACATTAGAAACCTCGAAAATTAACAGTGTTTCCATACTATATTATGCATTTATTATACATAAAAACCTTCCTCTTGAATCACTAGATAGCTATTAAAGAAATCCGCATCAAAATCCGTTGTGTGGTTTTAAAGATTTAAGCACACAAAGGGATATAGGGACAGACAGAAAAAGCGACTTTGTTTTATACTATGTAGTGATGTCGTATTTCATTAATAGTAACTAGAAAATCACATCAAAATCTTTTAGTTCTAAAAGCTCTGCTCCTGCGATGTATAGATTATGTCGCGCACATATTTTACTTAGTAGGTAATCTAGCTACATATCCACTTTTCTGCTAATCGAAGACCTAAAATGTGGAATTGAAAGCGGCATTTGAAGTTGTCATAACCAACAGCCTTAAATAGTCCACTGCTGGACACAAGAATCCTTAGAAAAGAGATTCTAGACAACGTTGGTAGGTATAAGATTTGTCTCAAGTGTAGGTACCTACCTTCTTTTTCCAGCCCTGTTATCCTTATCCTGAGTAGGTTGTTCTTTAATCGGCTGTTACAACACCCGCGGGATGTACAGTGGAGGACACACATGGACGCATAATATGAAAAAACTTTTTATATAAAAAAAAACGACTTCCAAAAACATCCAACGAAAACTCTCTGCCAAAAAACACCAAAAAGCGTAAAATAAACTGGTTCTTCATAAATTGCCTATACCTAATTCTTTATTCATTTAAATAGTAGTATTATAATTTTCGTTTGTATTCTTTAAGGTTTAGCACCGATTTCAAACAGATTTTAGGTTCCTAGCACACATTATAATACTACTATTTAAATGAATAAAGAATTAGGTATAGGCAATTTATGAAGAACTAGTTTCTTTTACGCAATGGCAATGGGACTACCTCGGAATCACACCCTTTCGAATACAAAAAGAATTTTCAAAATCGGTCCACAATTGACGGAGTAATCGGTGAAGATACATTAAAAAAAATACATACAGTGGAACATAGAACCTCCTCCTTATTTGAAGTCGGTTAAAAATACATTCACACAACGACCTGTAGTTCCTTACTAAGCAGAGCTTATACAGCATGTATTTTAAATTCAAGTAAAAACAAACAAATATCGTGGTCAAACATATTGATCTAATCTTCGCCGTTCACGTATTGTAAAGAAGGTAATTAATTATTGTTCGTCACTTTACGTTATTATTATTGTAGATAAATATTCCATCGAAAACATAACATCTTTTTGTACAAGTATATCGATTTTCAATATTTTTAAATACATACGTTCATAACTTCATACATTTGCATTTATTTTTTATAAATATCTGTATAGAAACAACCAGACCAGGAAATCAAAAAAACTTGCGTTGCACAGGCCAGTACTGGGTATATACATAATATACCATATGATGATAATATAAGAAATTAACTATGTTTTTAAGCACCAAGTAATTTAAGGTACAACTAAATTATCTCTTTACGTATTGTAATGACTGTTTTTTTAAATCAACATTCCTCATTAGAAATTATTCTACTGATAAGAAAGAATGTTATTAAAATTACTTTAAAATAGGTAATTAGTTTATATTTAACTTAATTAGGCATAGGTTTGGCTCTTAAATCGAGAAAGAGAGAGACAATATAAGTAATTTGACTACTGAAGTACTCGTATATATATAAGAAAAAATGCAATCGTCGTGGACATAAAAATATAAATGCAGGGAAAGTATTTTTCTTATCTAACTTCCCCACTTTTACATATCATTTTTATCAAATCAGTAGTTGCACTGAACTACCCCTTATATTATTGAGATTAGATTCGATCCTTAAACGTATTTCTGTAAGAAGATTCCGACGAATTGATAACCTAATCCTTTTTTGAAGTCGGTTAAAAATATATTTAAAATACCAATTACAAGTTTCGTCCTAAGTTTTATCATTTCAAATATTCAGAAATGCGGAGAGCGGAGGTGTGAGGTAAACTCACTAACTCACTCGGGGTAAAGCAACGAAATAATCGTTTCACATATCAGCTTTTAACAGTCCACTGCTGGACATAAGCCTCTCCTTCTAAAGGAAGTTAAGAACTACTTAGCACCGGTTATTATCTTAGATTAGTAAGCGTTAGCAAGTTAGAAATTATACAACAGTCTGTCTTACAATGAGTATTGTCATGGATGAATTCTGTAACAATAGTTAACTTACTTATCTATGTAAAATTCGTTTAGTTTAAAAATAGTTGTGTACAATGTGTTTTACACAGCTGAAAAATAAGAAAAACACTTGTTGTGTTCGGATGTTTCAGTTCATATTGTTCTATTATACAGGTGATATATTGTTTCATGCTAATACATGTTTGAATAGAAAACGTATTATTAACATACGATTGGTTAAAATGATATATTTCCCGTTATATAATAAATTTAGAAATTTTAGTGCCCATAAATATTTGCGAAATAGATGTCTCGCACTATGCTGTTGCAATTGTTTCTTTCATTTTTCTACACGAGAAGAGTAGCCCCCTCGCGATAAATGTCTATAGTCCTTAAAATACAACTTGGTCTCTGTGTTGTCACTAGTTTAGTTTTAGAACTAAACAGGTATATTTTAGGTGTAATCTTTTTTTATATAATGGCACGGAAAGAATAAAAAAATATAGGTGATACAAAATAAAATCACTTGTTGAAAGTTAATTCGTTGGTTTTGTAGTCATCTGTCACAGAGATCAAGCCAAATTTAAAAGACTGTAGTGCTGTCCAAGTCACTATTGTGTTGCCATCTTTCGAGACCCCCATCTTTGAGATCAGTTCAATTGCCCATTTGTAACAGACGACAATGCATAAGCACCAAGTGTTAATATTATCTTGATTTAAATAATTTCAAAGATTTCACTGAATAAAATTTGAACCTTGGTTACTTTACAAGCTTTTTATTAACTTGCAATGTATGTTTGCTTGTATGTTCGGGTGGTATCTTGCAACTCAATTTTGAGGCTGATGTCTTCAACCGATTTTGCTGAAATTCTGCAAGCATATGTACCTATACAGCGTGACAATACAATATTATAATGACATGGAGCTGTTCTGATGCTGGAGTTGTAAGGTGGCCATAGGAACTCTGTAAAGAAACGTCGCAACATCATCGAGTTTGGAGTCGTTAGATTCGTCTCGAGGCATTCCAGTAAAAGCTTGTTTTTAAAAAGCTTTTTAATTTAATTTATTTGCATACTTAGTCACTTCAATTTATTTTTTGTTATTTTATTACCTATATAACGCGAGGTCGTCAAAAAACTTAGTATGAATTATTGTAAATAAGTCAATGGCAAAAAATCAATGAATTTTTCTTTTTATGACTGCTTTATTAAATGAAACACAAGACTTCATTGTTATGATTGCTGCTGCTTTAAATATGTTATGATTATGTAAGGTGTACGTTTGTATTTAGTAGGTATATGGACAGCATTTGTTCTTAAGAGTGAACCGATTTGAAACATATGTAAATCTCCTTTATGTAAATGACTTGAAAACAAGAATAAGATTGTGTATCCTGTCAACAACTCTCGCATAAACATAAATTAGTTAACCAAAACTCTTGTTATTCGTGACTCGTTTCTTGACGAAGTTAAATTAACTTGTTTGGAAATCAAGTCCATCTAAAATTGTATGTGTCGTCTGTTGCTGGTCAATTTATATCTATATATATTATAAAATGAATCGCCAAAATGTATGTAGGTACGCGCACAACTTCCAATCGGCTGCATTTTTTTTTATGTGTTCGTTATTGTTAGGACAAGGTCTGTGTATAAGAAAAAATTAAAAGATAACGGGAAGAGTCTTTTTTTTTTGTCCGCGACTCTATGGGCCTACTGCCTGTGGGAAGCTGAGGCATTTGTGTAAGTATGGTGGTACGAAATTCGCCGGGTCAACTAGTTTAAAATAAATACTGTTACAAAGACTAGGCCCGTTTTCATAGCTTAAACCTTGATTTAGCCTTACATAATCATTTCTGGTGTCAGAAAATGTTTTAGTTATTATATACCGTTTGTAGGCATGCCTTGAGATTTTGTTTTACTGGTAAATATGAGCAGTTCACCTGTTTGTAATGTTGCACATGAAGAAGCTGTAACTCAAATTATACATAATTATAATTTATACTTTAGATTTTTGGTAGTTTGTGATTTGATTTCATTTGTGTTTGCCTTGAATTAATGGCGATTGGACTAGTAGTATTGGTGAATTTCGAGCTACCAAAATTTCTTCGGGGAAAATTTGTTACACTGACACACCATTATTTCCATGTAAGTACCCAAAATTATTAGGTTTTAGATGTGAATAATTTTAAATAACCTTTGAAAATATCATAGGGCGGAACCGGTCAGATTTAGTTTAAATGGATTAAATGTACATACAAGTGAGTTTAATTTGAAGAATTTATCAATTGATACAAAATTTGCCGTCCTTTGAGTGCTTTAGAGCCAGGGTGGGGAAGGGGGTTGAGTCTCTGATAACTCATTCGGTGGAAAGCAACGAAATAATTGCTTGACATTGGTTTTCAGTGACATCATGATATGACTGCGATATCTATAGGCTATATATGCTGAAAACAGGGTTCTTTCACGATAAAACATGAGTATGTAGTATATTAGCAACTAGCTTTTGCCCGCGTCTCCCCCGTACTTCGGTTATCGCTATGAAAAATAACCTATGTCCTTCCTCAAGAATCAAAGTACCTCCATGCCAAATTAGATTGAAATCGGTGCAGCAATTTAGCCATATAAGTGTAACAAACAAACAGTAACTCTGTTTGTTTATTATCTTTCGAATTTATAACATTAGTATGAATAGTAAGACAATACAGTAGTAGTAAGACAATAACTAGACATCAATGCAAGATGGTAATATCCGAATGGCTGCAATCCTTGGATTATGAGAAAACTGAGCAGTTGTTGGTTATACCTTCATAATGACACACTATATGCACACAACACCATATCCTCACACCCACCTCACATACATAGACACAAACATTTTCTCACACACATACGTAGCTCACGCACTCCACAATCACACAGCCACTCTATTCAGACACATATACAAACATGCATACTATACTCCTTTCTTTTACATTTTACTAGCTTTATTTACTGCTTTACGTAAAATTCAACATGTTCGGGATGGGGCCTGGAGGTCTGTAACACAGGGGTGACCCTAGTATAGACTCCAGTCTCTCACAAAAGGACGCTTTTTGTAATGTATTGTATTTACTGTATGTAACTTCTTTTGTGTTGAGAGAAATAAATAAAGCATTATAAAAAAAAGCATTATAGAGTTAGTAATAGTGATGTCATATCGATACTAATGGTCGTTAGTTTTTAACAATAGAAAAGTCTTAAAATGAACGATCTACGTTCGTTTTCAACGGCCTTACTTATCTATTATTAAGAGAGCAATAAACCTTGAGATGGCAAACAACGTGTTTCCCCCCAATGTATCCCTACGTTGTCGTTGTGGTGGGGCTTGCGTGAGTCGATGATTTCTGGGGCTATGCCGGTAGAGCCACTCATGCCGGATAGGCCCAGAAGGAGACTCCAAACTAAATCGGATACCAGACGGAGTCTGGCTACCGATTGCCGTGTGGGGCACTCTAAACGTCCCTCTGCTCTAGCAGCAAGTGAAGTACAAATGGGCAGTTTCATCCTGAGTCTGAAACACGGCTTGGCAGAAAACCAATATTAGTTAATTTATTATTTCATTGTTTTCACCGAATGAGCTGCTTTTAACCAGAACTTAGAACCCGCTTACCTATCCTGTTTCTAGAGGGGGGAATGCCACGGTCGGTAACATAGGTACTTGAAACTCTTTAATTGTAGTATTCATGGATAGCGGTACTTACCATCGGGTGACCCATCTTTTTGTTTTTATGGAATAGGGGGCAACCGAGCAGACTTATCACCTGATGGTAAGCGATTACCGCCACCCATGAACACCTACCGCTACCGGCCGTCATACGCTCCATGGCCGGTAGCGATAGCAGTTTTACCGCGGTCGCAACCTTCTGCGATGATGTAATCTCGCAGAAGGAGGTGGCGGAGAAGGCCCGGGAGGACGATGTCCACTCGGACCCAATCCGCCGCCGGCGAACCGGGCGGCGGAGGCGCGCCTATCAGCGCCTCATGCCGCCCTGAGTGTGGCCGCGGATGGGCGGGACGGGCTTTCCCCTCCATCCGCTCTAGTGGCCACCCGCGAGGGGGCGAATTACGCGTGTGCCGTACGTCGCCTAAATTGAGAGTTTAACAGCAGACGGTGCCCGCTTCAGTGCGGGCAAGCGCTGGGAGGGGTCCGGATGTGTTAATAACTGCAGTTCTCGGATTCCTCCCTTCACAGGCGCAGAGTGACACACCGTGTGGTTTTAGTCGGTTCGAGTCCGACACACCGCCCCGCCGTAAACCCCGGTGGGGTGACGGTCCGATGGCATTTCCACACGTAAAAAAAATATGGTCCTCCGGTATCCTCACTTACTCGGTGAAACACAGCGCAACCGCTTTTTCACACCGGGTTTCCGTGAGGTCGTGGTATCACTCGACCGGTCGAGCCGGCCCTTTCATGCCGAAGCGTGGCTCTCCCACGGTAGTCCCATCTCCTTGTTTTGTCTGCTTCTCATACCATGACAAAAAAAAATACTACGAGATTATCTGTCTTAGAAGCAAGTTCATATAACAGATTCTTAAACAAACTACCTATCCATTGATATAAATGAAGGGAAAGTTCAATAATACCTATTAATTACGATTTATTTAAAGTTTGCAATTAAAGTCTAATACGTTTATTTATATTAAATATAATTTAATAACAACTTTCCCTTGGGTTCCCCTACAATATCTTTATTTTCATAAATTAACTGTCCACGGAGATAGGTCTTCTTTACTACGCCTTTTAGTTCTCGGCCAATATACGGTGTAAGCTGAAAAAAACAACTCAAGTTAGCAATCATACTATGAATGTCTCAACCGAATTAAACAGATTCATTAAACTAACGAAAATGATTAAAATAAGACAACTATATAATAGGGAATAGGGTCTTTTTTTTATTTCTTAATCTGATCATATAAGTCTCCATAACATAGAAAAATATATAAATAGGTTTTAAAATAGTCAAACTAATTTTCAAAGTAAAATTTAAAACACCGACTAAATTTGAGCTATTCAAACGCCGTCATTTTTCGCGCGCTATTGACATAACATATGACGTCATTGTGATTTCGTGTTTGTTTACTATGAGTGTTTCAGTTATTTTATACCTATTTACAGTTTTGATTGCTATAAAAATCATGGAAGAAGTTATTTTTTCTCACAAACACTACTAACACAGTAAGAATTTCAACGCCGATAATTTTGATAATGTAACAATCGACGTCACATTTCGTTTCGACCAATAGGACGCGTTTTGCAGGTTTGAATTTCCCTCCCTTAATTTTCACTTTTTATTTAATATTTTCTGGGTTTGAATAATCACTTATTAAATAAAATACCATTTATGTATATTGTAAAGACAATAAAGAATCTAGAAAAAAATGTTTGAGACAAATAAAAATTTTATGCATATTCCCTATTGTATTGGTAAATTAGGTTCATTTAGGAAATTTACAGCCGAGTTCGAAGTTTTACAAAGAAGGCAAAGAGATTTTGCACTACTATATCACGCTGGCCTGACGGCCAGACTTCTTTCTTTTTAACCGACTTCAAAAGAAGGAGGTTTCTCAATTCGACCGTATATTTTTTATTTATGTTCGCGGATAACTTCGTCGTTTATGAACCGATTTTAATGATCCTTTTTTTAATAGAAATTAGAAATCCCAACGGGGGTACCATGATAAGGACACTAAGATCTGATGATGGCATCCAAGAGAAATCGAGACGAAGCTTGAAGTCGGTTTTTATTTTGTTTAAATTTTATTGTAGTTGCTGGTGTCCTGCGTAGTTTGCTCCCTTTGTCGGTTCTAACGACATCCGCGAAATGAATACGGTTGGTGGCACTATGTATTTTTAATACTCCATTGTTAACAGACGGATTTTAACATAAAAATATATTTAGCAATATTACTATACCTTATTTTTATGACGTATAATTTCAGTGGACACAACGAAAGATGCATCAGGATCGAAAAAGATAAGATCTGCGTCGAGACCAGGCTCCAACGCGCCTTTCCTGTTTTGTAGGCCACACAATTTCGCAGGTCCAGCACTCAAATATTTTGAGATTGCTGTTAAATCCAGTCCACGAGAGCTGGCTGCTGTCCAGAATAAGGATAGGCCTATAAGCAAACACACAAGTTCTTACTTGTTGAAGTTGTATAAAACTTATGGTATTTCTAATAAGAGGAGATATAAGATTTTATTTCATTTGATGGCTTAATGGCGAGGCTACAGAACCTACACTTGTTTTTGCTGCCAGTCTTTTGGGAACGCTACCAGTAGGCGAAGATGTGGAGTTTTTTGACGCTTGTATGTAAATATTGTTATTTTTTTTTATAAATTATGGTTATGTACATAGGTTTCATTATCTTAATAAATTGTTTTTTTAATGGAATGTTTAAACAGTTTAAAAATTGTCTGCTATAGCTAAACTAAAAATATCATTATCAAATTCCTCTGCGCGTAGATGATTAAACTGAGGTTTATCTGCACTGTAAAACTCAAAGAATACAAAGGATACATTTTTAGGGGCTACCGTAAAACTAAGTATGAATTGTTTAATTACTGCAAATCAATCACAGCATCTTATAGCCACTACTACATGCCTACATCTACATAAATGAAATGCAACTGCCTCGTTGGACTCGCGGTTGGCGTGTGCAACTGCTGATCATCAGGTCTCGGGTTCGATTCCCGGGTCGGACCAAATGTTTGTAAGACCTACAAATATTTGTTTCGAAGTTTGGGTGTTTTCTATGTGTAATATGTATGTATTTAGAAAAAAAGTATAAATTATTAAAGTGTATCAGTTGTCTAGTACCCATAACGGAATATGAACGCTAGAGTCACACGACAAGATTCAAATTCGCGTGCAAGGTGACAAAATTGAAAACTTTTTATGCCTTAACTTGAGTTTTGTTCGAGAGTGAAACTTCTGTACCGCCGTACTATTAATTATTATGTGCCATAACACAAGCTGTGCTTAGCTTGGGACTAGATGACGTTGTGTGTAAGATGTCCGAAATATTTATTTACTATTTATTTATTTGACGCTTGTATGTAAATATTGTTATTTTTTTTTATAAATTATGGTTATGTACATAGGTTTCTATATTATGTAATAAATGTATTTAGATAATAAATAATTCATTGACACCTGAAAAAAAAAACTAATAGTACTGGTTTGAACCCCTTATGTCCAGCAGTGGACTGCGATAGGATGACAATGATAAAATGATGTTGCTACAAACCACAACTACCAAGTTAACCAATACTCACTACTAAAAGTTTAAATAAAAATAACACAACACAATACATAGTACAAAACTGCTAAACTGCGTTAGTAAGTCTAAATTATAACTAAATGAATTCGTAATTTCGTATGTACGTACCAAATTGTACTGATGAAATGCCACCCCAAGCTTCTAGATTGTTTGATGTTTTAAGATCTAGAGTGCAAGGTGAATGATCTGATACTACTAAATCCAAATTATCATCCAAAAGATAGTCCCATAACTTTTCCTGTAATAAAACATACAAAGCAAACAGTTTTATTGATAGTTATGTTGAATATGAGATCAAGTATCATAAATTTTGCACACTATTACTAGAAAATATACCCAACTAAACACATGGTCTAATTCATGCCTCCTAATGCTATCTCTTTGTCTTTTTTTTTTTTGTTTGCATTTTTGTTTTTATTCTGATTTTTATAGTGATTTGTATTGTGATTTAAATATTGTTGATTTTAATATTTTTTATTTTTATTCGACATTTTATTTAACACGGATTTAATATATTAAGTTTATATTATTGTATTTTTTTAGTCTTTGAGTTTGTACATAATTTTGTAACAAATTTTTATTCGAATATGCATATAAATATAGTAAATTAACTACATGATTGTGAATGGAATATTTTTTATATACATAATTAAGCTTATAGTCGTTGTAACAGAACTAGTTAATTACATTAACCCATGTAATCTTAGAGATGATATCTGATAATTATTGTTGTGCATGTTGTATTCACCTGTTATTAGTTATACAATTAGTTTTTAGTCCATAAAATGTATCTTTTGCAATGAAATGTTGTTTATAACTGTTGGTGAATCAAATAAATAAATAAATAAATAAATAAATATTTATTTCACAAACCAAAATACCGAAATATACGAACTGATTACTTAATAAACCAGCTTTTAGCTGAATGACGTTGCTAGTTACTACGGCTTTTTCATAATTTAGTAATTTTCTAATTAAGCAGCTTTATAAAATGTCGTTTAAATGTAGGTACATTTATGTGGAGTGGAGTGCGAATGTATCTAAATGATGGGGACGTTTTTCACTAAAATATTCTATATCTTTTAGTGAAATTCCCCATCATTTGGATATATTCGCTATTTAGGTAGCATAATGCTATTTAAAGAGTCTCCATTGTACAGGTGATAGAGAATGCAGGGTGACGCTACTACTTTATGCAAAAGCCGAGCTGCCAAGCTAATCAAAAATATACTGGCAATTGACAATAAGAATCGCTTTCCATTAGATGCGGTTCAAAGGGAAAAGCTAGTACATGGATTCTACTCCAGGGAGGAATGACTATACCAGATCCATCCAAATTGTAATCTACGGTGATCAGATCGTCGCTAAAATTACCTTAAATACTATTAACAACTTATAAGTACCTTTTTAACATTAAAAGAAAAAAATACCTTGTTTTCCTTATCCCTTATAGGTGGTGCACACTTATACTCGCTCTTACCCTTCGGTATATCGTCAGCGCTAAACGTCAAATAATGGTGGCATGTCTCCGCAGTTACGCCTGAACGCCAAGCCTGATGATCTTTTGCGGCACGAGCCTTTCGAGCTTCTACCAGAAGAGGCACTACGTCAGCTGACGATACGTGAACCACGTGTACCCGGACACTAGAAATAAAATTTAATTAACACAAATAAAGTAATAAACGTAAATAAAATGTATTTCACCAAATGTGTTGCTCAGCTCAAAGCTCGAGAACCGCTTATCCATTCGGGTATTTACAAGAAAGGTTCTTATGGATACAAAAAACTTAAATATTGCGTGGAAAATAGTAAAAAAACACTTATTCATTTTTTCTATTGGACTGCGACAGGCCAATAACTTTTGACAGAACGAAGTCGGGGCAGCGAGTATGTAATAGTGCCAAGATACCGCATATGTTTAAGGTCATTCAAATGATATGCTCTATTTATTTGACGTTTATGGGTGTCACTTGGTGTCTTAGATGACTAAATGATTTTGATTTGATTTATAAGCTGTATTAAATGGTGTATAATAAAATATATTCTACTTTACGAACTATCGGTATGTGTCGGCCAGCCAGAACAGCAATAAAAAGAACAAATGGTTACAAAATACTAGGTTTCGCAATAAGAATCACTAACTATTAGGCCAGTAGACCTGACCTTCCCTGTAGAATTGATTAAAGTCAGATCAGGAAGACTGCCTAATTGAAGCGGCGGAATTACGTGTATGTTGCCAATTTTTAATCGACTTCAAAAAAAGGAGGAGGTTTCTCAATTCGACCGTATATTTTTTTTTTTCATGTGTGTTCGGGGATAACTTCGTCGTTTATGAACCGATTTTGATGATTCTTTTTTTAATGGAAAGGAGATATCCCAACGGTGGTACCATGTTAAGGACACTAAGATCTAATGATGGCATCCAAGAGAAATCGAGTCGAACCTTGAAGTCGGTTTTTATTTTGTTAAAATTTTATACAATCACTACATAGTATAAAACAAAGTCGCTTTCTCTGTCCCTATGTCCCTATAGTTGCTTAAATCTTTAAAACTACGCAACGGATTTTGATGCTGGTTTCTTTAATAGATAGAGTGATTCAAGAGGAAGGTTTTTATGTGTAATAAATGCATAATATAGTATGGAAACACTGTTAATTTTCGAGGTTTCTAATGTGATGTAGCAAATAAACACATTTTTTTGCGCTTACATTGCAAACGCTGGTTGCACCCTACGAGATAGATCAAAATAATGTACTACAGTATTGCACACCTTAAAAAGTACTACAAAAAAGTCCGCGACGCGTACTCTTAGGGATAACCCACAACAACCATTTTTTATTCCTTTCTTTTTACGAGAAATAATGGCTTATTTACGAAGTGATTTTAAGCAATACAGAATGAATCCTTATACAATTAAGTAAATTAAATACATTGTGCATTTAATATACATCAAAATGGCCCTTTACAGTATGTAATTTAAATGAATATATTCAAAGATATTAAATTACAGATTTAAAAAGCACGAATCGTGTCGTCGGCGGGGGCATCTGAAATCCACCCGTGCAAAGCCGGGGCGGGTCGCTAGTTATTTATATTTTGAGGCCGCAGTATCGAGGTGGTGATGTACTAACTTCAACTACATATATGTGATTATCGTTAAAGACAGTATTTAAATGAAAAGAAGATACTGAATAGCATAGTTATATTGCATTTGCATCCAATTGAAAACGTGCTCTGTATTACTAAGCAAGTTTTGTGTTGTTGACTACGATTATGGAGCAAGCAAGCAAATCTTTATTACGATTATAGATTTTCGTTGTAGTGTTGTTTTTATTTTATATAAAGTGTTCTTTTATGTTCGTACTTACTCTGTTTTACTAACAAATTCTTTGATTAACGATACAGCATCTAGTTCCATAGTCGATGGCCTCGACTCCAGATATGTACTATATTCTTCTGGATCTGCAATGAATAAAAACACGCTTAATATTACCTATCACTGACATGATAAACCATTATTTGGATTTAAATTAAAATAATTAAAGAATATAGTGAGCGAAGTCGTGTCTTTTAAAAACTTATGTACCTTTCTTTTTAATTTTTTTGCTTGATGGAGGTTCATCTTTATCTTCTTCCAGTTCAGCATGAAACTACAAAATCAATCATTCGTTTTAGTTTTGAATATTATTTTACATTACATGTGTTGGTGGATTATCAATACAGAGTGTCACCACCCTTATTAATCCCATGGGTGTCGTAAGAGTCGACGAAGGGTACAAACTCGGCACGTACGTACTGGACGTACGTACGTGCCGAGTTTGTACCCTTCGTCGGGTCAACAAGGGCCGGCTCGACTGGAGTGATACCACGGCCTCACAGAAAACCGGTGTGAAATAGTGCTTGCGCTGTGTTTCACCGAGTGAGTGAGGATACCGGAGGCCAATACCCCAATCCCCCTACCCCCACCTCCCCCCATCCCCAAAAGGCCGGCAACGCACTTGTGACGCTTCTGGTGTTGCAGGTGTCCATGGGCGGTGGTAATTGCTTACCATCAGGCGATACGTATGCTCGTTTGCCAAAAAAAAAAACTACTCAGGATAACAACACTGTAAAACCTCCTTTCAAAAAAGAGGTATATGTCCCGCAGTGGACTATTCAATGCTATGATGATGATTATACTCGTATTACATTTAAAAATACATAATTCATGAATACTCACCGCTAAAACAGATCCTGTACCTTCTAAGGCATCAAAGGCCTTTTCTAAGTCTCGCGGGCCAACGTTGGGAAATTCTTCCACCCCACTTGGGCATAAGAAGCATTTGAAGCCAACTACACCTGCCTTTACAAGATCACGAAGTGAATCCTAAAAAAATCCTAATTTTTTACATTTGATGATGATATACCGTGGGAGAGCCACGCTTTGGCATGAATGGGCCAGCTCGACCGGAGTGATACCACGGCCTCACAGAAGACCGGTGTGAAACAGCGCTTGCGCTGTGTTTCACCGAGTGAGTGAGAATTCCGGAGGCCCATTCCCATCCCCCAAAGGCCAGCAACGCTGGTATGTTATTGGACATTGTACGCACTTTCTTGTTACATGCATTGCTTTTACGAGACAAAGTTTCTTCAAAGATCACAGCATCAAAGTACGTACTTATTTTCCAATATTTCCATATTAGACAACAATGTTATACTCATACCTAGTATTTTTGACAACTAAACTATTAATATACTTAATTCACTATTAGTGCCCATGGGATATTAGTTTTCTTATATATTTACCTCATTCCCTGGTATAACACCACCCCAGAACGCCACATCCACGTAAACATTTTCTTTAGCAGAAGATACTTTTGTTTTAAGATTTTTCACAGTCGTAGTTGGCGGAATTGAATTACTGGAACAAGATATTATTAAATTAACATAATATATAAAAGCCTGACTGCCTTGAAAATCCGAACTCTTTTTTTTTTAATGCTAAAGGTTACTTAGCGTCAAGCTACAATTTTCTAGACCAAAGTGAATAATATCCGTGGAACAAGTGGCGCAGCTTGGCCCATTATCTATACAAATAAATAAAATTGGAGTGTCTGTTTGTAATATTAAAATAACCGCTTTTTACTAAATGCATAATTATGTATCTATACACGTATATATTCGGTACATATGCCAAATTATCATTTTTTTTTAAATTTTGTCTGTCTGTCTGTTTGTTCCGGCTAATCTATGGAACGGCTGGACCGATTTTGACGGGACTTTCACTGATGTGTAGCTGATGATATAAGGAGTAGGTAACTTAGGCTAATTTTATTTAGACTAGCTTCACCCAGCGGCGTCACCCGCGGTACGACAATAACCGCGGGTAACACCGCGGGACTCAGCTAGTCTTAGGTATATATAAAAATGAATTGCTGTTCGTTTGTCTCGCTAAAACTCGTGAACGGCTGGGCTGATATAGCTGATTTTGGTTTTGAAATGTTTGTCGTAGTCCAGCGAAGGTTTAAACGGTGAAAATTAAAAAATAATTTAAAAATCCAAATGACAGATGCATGAAGTAGCAGGCACAGCTAGTTTTATATAAATATACTAGCTGAAACCCGCAGTGTTACCCGCGGTTATTGTCGAGCCGCGGGTAACGTTGCAGGACAAAGCTAGTCTAAAAAAAGTAGCAAGTTACTCCTTAGATCATCCGCTATCTGCCAGTGAAAATCCCGTCAAAATCGGTCTAGCCGTTCCAGAGATTATCCGGAACAAACAGACAGACAAAAATTGTAAAAATTGTTATTTTGGTACATGTATCGTATATACATACAAATGCATTTAGTAAAAAGCAGTTATTTTAATATTACAAACAGACACTCCAATTTTAATCATTTGTATAGATTGTAAAATACCAGTCGTTTGTCCTGTCCTGTCCTATGACTGTTAAACTGCTTTGCTTTCATGTAAATTATTGATTAGGTTCAAATGCAATGCCAGTCATAAAAGAGCAGCTTTCATTTTATTACATTTTGTAAGAGAAAACTCAGCTTTCTTAATAATAAACGGTTATTTATGAATGCACTTTCAAGATAACTCAAGTAAGCTGTACCTTTGAAAATCGTTTTTTATTGGTGAAGACACTGTCATCGGTGACCTGCATTCAAATTTCAATCATCTATCTGTCAACGAGATGCTATAATCCAATCATTTACGTGTTCGTTATTTAATTTATGTGTGTGACCTACATTTACAACAACAAAACAAGTTAGTTACAGTGTGACTTATGAACATTAGTTCTTTTCCATGGCCATGATTTTTATGGCCTTAGTTGATATGAAATCTTGTCATAAGTTATAATACCGTAACCGCGGCCGTTTGTTGCCACCATTGCTCTCCTGAAGGTCGAAGCGAGACATAATGACAGTCTTTGACTTAATAATAGTACTGGCCTATAAACATAATTCAAGAATTGAGCTATAAAACGTAGGTAAAAAAAACACCTATAGGTAATCTGAGCACTGAGGTATCAAACAGACAAGAAAAAACAATATTATGATTAGCAATTGAAACCAAGTCAAAAGATTTTTTTTCTTTTGCTTCTACTCAGTTTGTATAATCAGAAACAAATTTCACCGTTAGAAACCAATACAAAACAAACTATTTTATATCAGTAGTAACTAGTAAGCTAGTTAGTAATAGTGTAATAATTACAGAGGCATATCCACGATAGTGGTAATACCACCAGACGCTGCAGCACTAGTAGCAGTCCGGAAACCCTCCCACGCTGTGCGGCCTGGCTCATTCACATGAACGTGAGAATCCACTACACCAGCCAACAATACCAGATCTCCGCCATCTATCACCTGAAAACAGTATCGAAGTCGATCATTAGAAATAGTAAAATATTTATCTAATATGGATTGTTAACAAGAAAATCATATGTCCAGCAGTGAACAAGCAAAGTCTGTTGATGTAATATGTGATGGGATGGGGCCTAAAATGATAACAAAGTAAAGTGGAAGTGAAGATGACTCGCCACCAGTCAGATTGTCAGACGATCTGAAGAAGATAGCTGAGTTAGACGGGATGCATAATGTATGGACTACAAGCTATGAAAAAGTAACTCGTTTTTAAGATCTTCAAGGTAAGTCATCAATGGTACCGGATAAGATCAGGTCAACAAATTTTTGGTGATGATGTAATTTCGTTTATTCAATCATGTTCGAAACAAGTTTGTTCAGTTAAATCTTGTTGAATGCAACTGACATTTAAAACTGTTATGGAATTAAGTGTCTGTATTTCTTTTTTGTTACTATACTGTACTGTATACTAGCGACCCGCTCCGGCTTCGCACGGGTGGATTTCAGATGCCCCCGCCGACGACACGATTCGTGCATTTTAAATCTGTAATATCTTCGAATATATTCATTTAAATTAGATACTGTTAAGGGCCATTTTGATCTATATTAAATGCACAATGTATTTAATTTACTTAATTGTATAAGGATTCATTTCGTATTGCTTAAAATCACTTCGTAAATAAGTCATTATTTCTCGTAAAAAGAAAGGAATAAAAAATGGTTGTTGTGGGTTATCCCTAAGAGATAGACATATACCGTCGAGGACTTTTTTGTAGTACTTTTTAAGGTGTACAATACTGTAGTATATTATTTTGATCTATCTCGTAGGGTGCAACCAGCGTTTGCAAAAAAATGTGTTTATTTGCTACATCACATTAGAAACCTCGAAAATTAACAGTGTTTCCATACTATAATATGCATTTATTATACATAAAAACCTTCCTCTTGAATTACTCTATCTATTAAAGAAACCCGCATCAAAATCCGTATCGTAGTTTTAAAGACTTAAGCACACATAGGGATATAGGGACATAAGGATAGAAAAAGCGAATTTGTTTTATACTATGTAGTGAGTAGTGATGATGACATACAACTGTATAAATATCCTACACATATTACAAACCTAGTTGTTGCTCGCGGCTCCGCCCGCGTGTATGTCGGTTATCGCCGCAAATAGTAGTAGCCTATGTGTTATTCTGATGATAAGCTATATTACTGTAAAGTCTCACCCAAATGTGTTCAGTAGTTTTTGCGTGAAAGAATAACAAACATCCATTCATCCATCTATACTTACAAACTTTGGCGTTTATAATATTAGTACTGATTATAAATTAGGTTAGTGAAAATAAACTATAGTTAAATTGACATACAAAGATCAAGGTACAATGGTTAAGTTAAACGTTTACTGATTTGTTCCTTACCTTAATTTTCCCATCAGCCTCCTTTATTATATCGTCTGCCTGCTTCTTGGTAACAATCTTCTCAATTAACCCATTTTCGTCGACCAGAACTCCGCCATTTGGTATTATAACGCTATCGGCAACCACGCGACTGCTCAAGAACAACTGACGCTCAGTTAATACCATGGTAACAGAACTTGGAATAATCAGAATTATTTGTTACGGTACGTAACGTCCAACTCCGATGGTGTGAAATATACAACTAACTAGCGCTCTAATGAATAAGTGCCGATAGTGAAATCTGTTATTGTGGAGTTGTGAGTATTGAAAACAAACATAACATTCATAAAATGATAAGGATGATGAAAGATCTACTGTAAAGACAGATCCGCTTATTTTTATTTATCATACCTTTGGATATTATTATTATTCATCTTATTAACAACAAATGTAAAACCTATACATATATTAATAATCAAGCATTACACTTTGAGGGTCCGGTGAAGGTCTCGGGAGGCCATTGATGGCGGACGCCATAGGTCCATCTGTTGTTGTGGTGAACCTTGGGTCAGACCTATGTCCAGCAGTACACGTCCATCGGCTGAAATCATTGAGATTAGATCAATGGCTGAAATGGTGATGATAATGTTTATACGTCGTTTTTAATCATTTTTCTATTTTTAAATCTCTATATATTTTATTCTTTACGATATTATCGAGAAACTGATAAAGTGATGAGATAGGTATCTATGTAATGTAGGAAAATGTGCAACTACTTACTTATTTCTTCACTCTTGCAGCGGTTGACTGTACTTCACGGATCGTGATTAGATAAGTACGGAAAATATCGGAACATTAGGTATGTTTGAGTAATTTTAAGCAATTGTTCAAATTTTGAACGATTTGTTTACGATTCTATATTACCTGCCAGTCGTATTCGCTAAAGTTATTTGTTGGCATAGTTGAAAGCATCCGTAATCTAAAGAAATTAGCTAAAAAAAAACTAAACGTCTGTGGTTAATGACAGTAAAATGTATTTTGTCGGGGAAGGCTCATCGCCTTTTACTACAAATAATACAAAATTTTAACAAAAAAACCGACTTCAAGAACTGGACCAAATTGAAATGACATCACACGGCAAGCACCATCTTCAAATAAAAAGAATCATCAAAAGTTCTGAGGTACCAAACTTAAAAGAAATACAGTCAAATTGAGAACATACTACTTTTTTGAAGGCGGTTAAAATACCATAGATACCTAGAAGTTTTGATGCCGTTTATTCAAATTCAAGTTTAAAGAAAAAACATCTCTAAAGGTTAGAAAATAAAAAAGATATGTAAGTATAGGTACGAGTACTACACTTCGTCATGGCATAGGTACATTGATTTTATTGAATTGTACCGGTATTGTAGCAAAGGTGCAACACCGACCGCACAGGTAACACCGCGGGGCGAAGCTAGTCTAAAATAAAAGTAGCCTAAG
Source organism: Diaphora mendica (assembly GCA_949125395.1). Lineage (NCBI taxonomy): Eukaryota > Metazoa > Arthropoda > Insecta > Lepidoptera > Erebidae > Diaphora > Diaphora mendica. Next base: position 16,393,811 of record OX421318.1, read on the forward strand.
TTATTTATTATAATATCATCAGCTATCTGCCAGTGAAACTCCCGTCAAAATCGTACAATAATTCCAGACATTAGCCGGAACAAATAGACAGACTTACAAAAAATAAAAACATCTGTAAGAAACGTATTTGTATACTTCAAAATGCATTCAGTAAAAAGCTGTTAATTTGAAATTACAAACAGCCACTTCAATTTTATTTATTTTTATAGGTTAAATAGTATGTACGAAATCTTGGTGTCCACATACATCGTAAGCTATTTGCTTCAACCGCTCTCCAAAAGCTATGTAATTTCCATCCGACTGTAACTAATTCTACCGTTGCGTCTCACTGAAGAGCAACTTATGAAAACAAAGAAATTCGTTTATTAGCTCTAATAAAAATAATATCTAATAATAATCAGACATAAAAGATAAAAAATGAAAGATAAACATAAAAGATTTACCGTGGGAGAGCTACGCTTCGGCATGCATAGGCCGGCTCGACCGTAGTGATACCACGGCCTCACAGAAAACCGGCGTGAAACAGCGCTTGCGCTGTGTTTCACCGAGTGTGCGGATACCCATACCCCAAACCTTCCCACAAAGACCGGCAACGCACCTGTGACGCCTCTGGTGTTGCGGGTGTCCATGGGCGGCGGTAATCGCTTACCATCAGGCGATACGTCTGCTCGTTTGCCACCTATCCCATAAAAAATGAATAAACTTAAAATAGATAAATAATACTGATTGTGTGAGCACATGAGCAGATACTTTCAATTTTATTTAATTACCCGACTACGGCAAAGCCAAATGAGGGTTATGGTTTTGACAGGCTATGTATGTATGTATGTTCATTTGTTCCCTCATAGCTCCTTAACTACTTATTAGAACTGGACAAATGAGGTATCGTTAGAAGCGTCTTGGTCGTCTGCTGGTTATAGGCTATATGACGTGTCACTGAATCTAATGTGGTGCCCTCTAGCCGACATAAACTACTGTATTAAAAATAAATTTGAGATAAATATGCCGTGTTTGGTATCATTGGAAAGAGGCGTTACTTGTACATTTCAAATATATATATATATTATATATTAATAAAGGCACCAAAACATTTTAAATAAAAAGAGTCAAAACTAAAACCCAACTACACACTAGTCACACGTTGTTAAAGTGTTATGGTGCGTTTCTATGTAACCTATGTATGGCCCAAATAGTCTAGTCAACAAGTTCCATACTTGTTGACTAGACTAAAAGATGCAGCAGCATCACTAGGCCGCCATGGTGTGGGTCGCCATACTGCATTGTCTGCATTCGCAGTGAGTATGGCGACCAATACTCTTGGATTCTGCTTATGCTTTCCATCAGGCAGAGTAGAGTCATTTTGGCGGGCCATACATAAAAAAAAAAAAAAAAAAAAAAAAAAATAACGTGTGACTACGGCTTTTCAATCTTATTTTATACTTTTTCAGCGTCGTTTTTTGTCGTAGTTGGGTTTATTTTTTACTTTTATTTTTAATGTATAGGTAGGTAATATAGATATACAGGTTTACAGGGTAAGTCGACTTATTCCCGTAAAGGGCGTGTAGTTGACATCGTTTCTGACTGCTTTCACGAAAAACACCCTATCCTAAATCTAATAGTTTTTGAGATATTTGAATTTAATTATTTTTACAAAAAATGCCCGATTTTCGACTGTCAGCTTAGATATTTTGAAATGTTTAGGTGTTATTATGACTATTATTTGATTTTGACATGTAAAAAAAAATATATAAAAAAGTTTTTTTTAATTTGAACGGTTTTATCGAAAATAATGTACTAAAAGGTAAAAAATAAAAATAAATTGTCTGATAAAAAATTAAATCGTTGGGCGTAGCGTAAACTGAGTTGACTTGATGGAAACACGGGCCCAACGATTTTATTTTTTATCAGACAATTTATTTTTATTTTTTACCTTTTAGTACATTATTTTCGATAAAACCGTTTAAATTAAAAAAACTTTTTTATATATTTTTTATTTTCAAGTTTTTAGTTTTGAATTTTTCGTAGTATTAGTAGTATCAGTAGTTCACTATGAAAAATTTATAAAACCTACGTTATCCGCCATTTTGTAGCGGCCGCCATCTTGTATTTCAATTTTTTATAGTATATTGTATTCTGCTTGTTGAGCCCTTTCATTTGATACCCATATTGATGGGATTGATAAAACCTACGTTATCCGCCATTTTGTATCGGCCGCCATCTTGGATTTCAATTTTTTATAGTATATTGAATTCTGCTTGTTGAGCCCTTTCATTTGATACCCATATTGATGGGATTAATAAAACATAAATTATCCGCCATTTTGTAGCGGCGACCATCTTGAATTTATAATGATAATGAATAAACATAATTGTATTGTCACCAAAATCCAAAGTGTATACAAAATTTCAGATTAATTGGTTGACAGGAAGAGGGTGAAATTCGAATTACTAAATTTGACCCAAGAATAATAAATAAAACAAACGGGATGAGCTAAATATAAAAAAAAAAAAAAAAAAAACAAACGGGGTGAGCTAAATAAAACCGTTTAATAAAACCGTTTAATAAGATGCTTTATGACTTTAATAACCAATACTATACGTAATGCGAACAAATTGTTTTTTAGCGGTTTTAGCGGTTTTTAGTCGGTTCGGGTCCGACATAACCACCAGCCGGTGGTATCCGAGGGGATTTTCGCACAAAAAAAAAAAGGTGTAAGTGAGAAAAATAATGTGCAAATGTGTTTTGTGTACGTTTTGTATTAACTTGTTATTGTTAGTCTGCTTATATGATTCGTCCGTGGTAGATTTGATATTATTTTACAAGCTTTTTATTAACTTGCAATGTATTTATGCTTGTTAGGTGGTATGTATGTTTAGGTGGAATCTTGCAACTCAATTTTGAAGCAGATATCTTCAATCTTTTATTTATTTTATTTATTATCTTCAAATGATTTTGCTGAAATTTTGCAAGTATATGTATACAGCATGACAATACAATATTATGATGACATGAAGCTGATCTGATGCTGGAGCTGGAAGCTGGCCATAGGAACTCTGTAACGAAACGTCGCAACATCATCGAGTTTGAACTCGTTTGATTCGTCTCGAGGCATTCCAGTAAAAGCTTTTAATTTGTTGTTATCTGTTTCCTACTTGACTTGGCTGTGTTCTTGGTCTGTTTTTATTTTATTTATGATGCTGTGCTGTAAACTGGAGGCTGATTTGTGCTTGTGATACGGAAAGTTTTTTTTTTGTTTTAAAAAGACAACTCCCGCACTAGGAATAAATCGTTGTAAACATACATGAAACGGACACAAAGAACACCCAGACTCAGAACAACAATTTGTGAATCACAAAAAGCGTTGTCCTACGTGAGATTTGAACCCACGACACTTGGCGAAGTAGGAAACGGCGTGGTGACCGTTAAACCACTAGGCCAAACGTGCAGTCGAAATAACTTTTATAACTTTTTGAATAGTTATATCTCAGAAACGGTGGCTCGTAGGAAAAAAAAATTATATTTTTTTTAGATAATTTTATGATCTACAATCATGTCCAAGGTACTTTTATGATAAATCTTACCGTTTTGCTAAAAATCGCGCAAAACTCAATTTTTTGACCTTTGACCTTGAATAAAAAAAAAAACCATACACGGGAATGATGGGGAACTTTCAAATTTTATTTTTAATCATATTTTTAACAATCTTACTGATTTTCAGCTTGATGGGAATTTATGTACCTTCGCTCTCATTTTTATGTCTAGATTGACCGGACTATAATTTTATAATAGTTGCTTCATCAGTTGTATCCAGCGAATCTGGAATGGAAACTGATGTTCCCTGACTGATAGGTCAACGTGGACATAAAAGAATACGTCTACATATAATATGCAAAGTATGTAACAAAAAAAGAGGAAGCTCAGTCAGGCTGTTGATATATTGACGCCGCAATAACGGGCACGCCGTTATTGCGGCGACAAGACCAGTTATGGAGGATTGGCTCGAGAGGCATCACGGGAGCCTCTTATACCGGCTGACGCAGGTGCTCACTGGAAAAGGATGCTTCGGAGAGCACCTGTGTCTTATACGCAAGGAGCCAACGCCTGAGTGCCACCATTGCGATGGCCAGACTGTGGACACGGCATTCCACACGCTGGCATTTGTCCGGCGTGGGGCGAGCCGAGGCGTGATCTCGTGGCGGCCATCGGAGTAGGGCTCCTCTCGCTCGGTAACATGATTGCGGCCATGTTACGGAGCGAGAGCGCGTGGAACTCTGCCGTCTCTTTCTGCGAGCAAGTTATGCTTGCGAAGGAGATGGCGGAGCGGGACCGGGAGAGGCCCGGTAACGGGCCAGGTACCGCAGACGACTCGGGCGTCGGAGATCGCTAAACGATCTCCGTCCTCCATAAGCGCAAGCCTGAGGGTGACAGGTGAGGTCACCAGCCACCCTAGCAGAAGCAAGCCGGGGCGGCGGCGCGAGCTCTATAACGTGCTCGCGCCTTATTCCGAATAGAAGTGTTAGGGTTCCTACACAGGAGGGGGCAACCTACAAATAGTGGGTGGTCCGAGGTACGTCGGGGTTCCAGGGAATTTCCTTTCGAGGGTGCACCTGGTTCCCGGCTTCTAGTATCCGAGATGGTGTGCGGTTTTTAGTCGGTTCGGGTCCGACATAACCACCAGCCGGTGGTATCCGAGGGGATTTTCGCACAATAAAAAAAAAAGGTGTGAGTGAGAAAAATAATGTGCAAATGTGTTTTGTGTACGTTTTGTATTAACTTGTTATTGTTAGTCTGCTTATATGATTCGTCCGTGGTAGATTTGATATTATTTTACAAGCTTTTTATTAACTTGCAATGTATGTATGATTGTATGTTTAGGTGGAATCTTGCAACTCAATTTTGAAGCAGATATCTTCAAATGATTTTGCTGAAATTTTGCAAGCACATGTATACAGCATGACAATACAATATTATGATGACATGAAGCTGATCTGATGCTGGAGCTGGAAGCTGGCCATAGGAACTCTGTAACGAAACGTCGCAACATCATCGAGTTTGAACTCGTTTGATTCGTCTCGAGGCATTCCAGTAAAAGCATTTAATTTGTTGTTATCTGTTTCCTACTTGACTTGGCTGTGTTTTTGGTCTGTTTTTTTTGTTTATTTATGATGATGTGCTTGTAAACTGGAGGCTGATTTGTGCTTGTGATACGAAAAGTTTTTTTTTTGTTTTAAAAAGACAACTCCCGCACTAGGAATAATTCTTTATAAACATACATGGAACGGACACAAAGAACACCCAGACTCAGAACAACAATTTGTGAATCACAAAAAGCGTTGTCCTACGTGAGATTTGAACCCACGACACTTGGCGAAGTAGGAAACGGCGTGGTGACCGTTAAACCACTAGGCCAAACGTGCAGTCGAAACAACTTTTATAACTTTTTGAATGGTTATATCTCAGAAACGGTGGCTCGTAGGAAAAAAAAAATTATAATTTTTTTAGATAATTTTATGATCTACAATCATGTCCAAGGTACTTTTATGATAAATCTTACCGTTTTGCTAAAAATCGCGCAAAACTCAATTTTTTGACCTTTGACCTTGAATAAAAAAAAATCCATACACGGGAATGATGGGGAACTTTCAAATTTTATTTTTAATCATATTTTTAACAATCTTACTGATTTTCAGCTTGATGGGAATTTATGTACCTTCGCTCTCATTTTTATGTCTAGATTGACCGGACTATAATTTTATAACAGTTGCTTCATCAGTTGTATCCAACGAATCTGGAATGGAAACTGATGGTCCCTGACTGATAGGTCAACGTGGACATAAAAGAATTCGTCTACATAAAATATGCAAAGTATGTAACAAAAAAAGAGGAAGCTCAGTCAGGCTGTTGATGGTAGCAAGGGTTGTTGTTGTGCTAGTGCAGATAGTGAGAATAGTGATTCTACTCCTACTGTTGGCCCGGTTGAATGTAATAATATTAAAGTCACACCAAGTAGTGGTTCGGGCCCCCAGGGTTCAGTATCTGGAGTTGCTAGGACCAAGTATGAGGTAAATGACATCGGTCCGTTTGTTGTACACGTCCAGAAAAAGGTTAAGTCGCCCAATGACAATACCACCTTGCACCCTGTTACATTTGGTAGGTTTCTCAAGACCAATGCTATTCACAAAATTGTAGATGGATCGGTTAAGAGGATGTGCAGCCATAGAATTTCTTTAATGTTCTCAGATTTTCGTGATGCTAATTCCTATTTCCAATACCGAGTTATCAAAATCGAATTTAAAAGCATTTATACCAACTTTTCAAATATGTGGGCCTTGTTTGTGGTGTTCCATCGGAATGGTCGCCTGAAGAAATAATTGAAAATGCTTCAGTACCTGATAACTGTGGCAAAATTCTTTAAGTTAGGAGGATAAATTATAAAACTATTGTAGAAGGATCCCCTGTTTGGAAAGCAACGCAGAGTATTGTAATTATGCTGGATGGTCAAGTTCTTCCTCCACGTATATTTATGTGCTACAACTCATTACCTGTAGAGCTGTATGTGTATCCCACTATCCAGTGCCATAATTGTTGTCGCTTTGGACATACAAAAATTCACTATTGGTCCAAACCTAAATGTTACAAGTATGGCCAAGAACATAGTGGTGATACTTGTGATGTTGAGAAAGAAATAATAGGTCTTTACCTATGAAATTGCCGTTTTGTATGCAATAAGTGAAAGTACTTATTTTTTCAAACTTTTTTAATTCTGTTAATCGAAGTAATCACCCATGCAATCGACGCATCTTTGCCAACGCATTGGCAGTTTATTGATACCCTTCTTGTAAAAATCAGCTGGACGGGAGGCAACAAACTCTTCAAAGGCATTTTGTACTGCCTCTCGGGAATTGAATTTTTAACCCACTAAAAAGTTGTCTAAATTTTGGAAAAAGTAATAGTCGGTGGGTGCAAGGTCTGGTGAGTAAGGCGCATGAGGGAGAGCTTCCAACCCCAGCTCTTGCAGCTTGGAGACTGTCTGTTGCGAACTGTACCAAATGATGTTGTCAGCCCAGACAGTGCTAAGCCAAAAAGAATACAAACGAACAATTACAGAAGTCTAAGCGATAATCACTTGGCACCGACTTCAAACAGATTCTAGGTACCTAGCACACATTACAATACTACTATTTAAATGAATAAAGAATTAGGTATAGGAAATTTATGAAGAACCAGTTTATTTAACGCTTTTAAGTGTGTTTTTGGCAGAGAGTTTTCGTTGGATGTTTTTTGGAAGTCGGTTTTTGTTTTTTTATAATTACAAGAAGGGCATCAATAAACTGCCAATGCATTGGCAAAGATGCGTCGATTGCATGGGTGATTACTTCGAATAACAGAAATAAAAAAGTTTGAAAAAATAAGTACTTTCACGTATTGCATACAAAACGGCAATTTCATAGGTAAAGACCTATTATAACTTGCTGTCATTGCTGTAGTAACCATGTTGCAATATATCGTGTCCAGAATTTTTCGTCAAAAAAGAAATTGAGACTGTTATGGTAGAAGAATTTATTTCATATGGCGAAGTTGCTAAATTAATTGCTCCTGTTTCTAATTAATATGCCAAAGTAGCTAGTGCTCCGGTTACAACTTACGCTCACTGAAACTCTCAATCACCTTATACACAACAGTCTCCTTCCCACACTTCTCATAAAAAACAGTGTATTTGAATCGTCGCCCTCTCCCCGAACCAGGTAAAGGTTACGATCGAGAAAAACATCAGCAGATACTTAATGTATACAGGATCCCGACGCCACAAAATGGTTGTGCCGTGGAACTGCAGAAGTGCAGTTTCTAAAAAAAGCGAAATTATTTTCTTGTTAAATAAATATCAAGCTTCTTTGTTTGCAATTTCAGAAACCTGGTGAAACCAGGCTCCATCTTCAAAATCAATGGTTTTTCTTGTTTAAGAGAGAGAGAGACTTCCATAACGACTCTTCTTTTTTCTTTTAATTCCTCCACATGTTGTTCTTTATTCTTGTTTTTTTCTAAATATGTTTATAATAACATTCGTCATTAAAAAGTATAAATATCTAAATAGATATTAATATTTACAACAGGGTTTGCCTGTTATTTATTTAAAATATTATTTTTTTAGTACGTAAGTAATATAAGTCTTTCACATTCCTGATCCTGTTTCCTTTATTCCAAAATCCGAATATTGCCTTTTCGCGAATAAATGTTTCTTCACTTTGTATCACTCAAAAATGTCAACCAATAGAACTTGACGCTGGCGGATGCACAAAAGTGCGAGCCAAGTTCTCCTGCATAGAATGGAGAAAAAAAAACATTTTTTTCTGAATTTCATTTATTTTTTGCTACTTAATGAGTATTTAACTATTGTGTTGTAATAATATCATTTGTAAAATAATTTTTTGTTGTATTTAAAAAGTACCAGTTCTTTTTTGATTTTTTTACAAAATTTTATTGTTATTCATAGACCAGTCATAATGCCGGATCTCAGGACTCAGCGTAGCTCAAATGTCTTAAGCTGTAACTTCATAATATGTATTTGGAGGTAAACTTACTATTTTTTCACGGTACTCTAAAGTTGTCCGTGTGTGTATTTGTAATTATTCAATAAAAATAAACATATGTAGAGAATATTACATTTATCAATTTAAATGCACCATCAACTACTAGGTAGTACGGTCTGGAAGAAATTACATATAATAATACGACAGCACATTGCACATATCAATACATTTATATACAGTGACATACGTGGACCTGGATAAGTGAGATACCTCCATAACTGTAACTCATGCTGAGGTTCCAACACTTTGGCACTGAATTACCTCTGCTAGTGGGACAAAGCAAACCTCTATATCTAGGATTCGTTCTTTCGATTTTCGTTCGAGATTCGTCAAATTTACCTCTATAACTGAGACAGTCAGTGAATTTTATGTACATTAACCTCTGTAACTGAGATAAAATCGTTTTATTTGTTTGAAAAGGAAGAAGATGACGTGTGCATCAGGACTGACGGCCCATTTTTTAAATTTTGAAGAAACGGTATAAAATTCAAATAGGAATAAGTTAAAAATAGTAAAAATCTAAAGCAATGGGTCATAAATTTCTTTTTTTTTTTTTTTTTTTTTTTTTTCTGTAAATGCCATACTAATACAATATATATATATATATGACATTGCTATTACGATCTAGTCTGCTGACTAATGAGTAATTTTACTTTGACCTAAATTAATAATACAAAACTATAATAAGATTGTGTCCATTAACACTTTTCTTATTGTCTCTAATTGATTGAGGACACTCTGTTCGCGTGTTCTTATATTACACTGCACTAAAATGGTAGTGTTTTGTTCACTTCGCACTGTCACTTAACTAACTCAAAGGGTTTTATCCTTCTAAGTCTCCTTATAACGTCCGTATTGTCGAGAAGCTGGATAGCCTCAACGTTTACGTGATGATGAAGTCGTCGTTCATGAGCTTCGGCGTACTTCGATATAATGTCTGCGACGAATTCTACTTTGAGGTCCCGATGGAGGTCGTTCACTCGAATGTACCAAGGTGCATTTACAATACCCCTGAGTACTTTATTTTGGAAACGTTGTATCATCAGTGTATTAGATTGTTTGGTACATCCCCATAACTGGATACCATAAGTCCATACAGGCATAAGGACTTGTTTATATAACAGTATCTTATTATGTACGGACACTTTTGAGTGTTTACCCAAAAGCCAATACATTTTTTTGTAGCGAAGATCCAACTCGTCGCGTTTTTTTTTGACATGGGCTTTCCAGCGAAGCTTGGCGTCTAGTGTCATTCCCAAATATTTGGCAGTATTGACATAGGGTATTATATGACTATTTATATATACCGGGTGATAGTTAGGCGCTTTATTTGAAAAGTCAATGTGAACCGATTTAGATTCATTTAATTTTATTCGCCATTTATTCGTCCAATCACAAATGGTGTTTACTGCTACTTGAAGTTTATCTACTGCCTCCTTATGTGTAGACCCAATGGCCATTATAGCCGTGTCATCCGCAAAGGTTGCAATGATATTTTCGTCTAATTCTGGCATGTCAGAGGTGTATAACAGGTACAGGACCGGGCCTAGGACACTTCCTTGTGGTACCCCAGCTTTGATAGGTTTCAGATCAGAATATGCATTTCCTTCTCTTACTCTGAACATTCTATCAGATATATAGGACTTTAAGATGTCTGCAAAGGGTTTTGGTACTATTTTTCTTAATTTATGCACAAGTCCATCATGCCATACTTTATCAAAAGCTTGTGCTACGTCTAGAAAGACTGTGGAACACACTTTCTTTTCTTCTAAAGTTTTTTCTATGACATTAGTAATTCTGTGAACTTGGTCTATGGTAGAATGTTTTTCTCGAAAGCCAAACTGATAGTCGGGTATTAAATGCTTTGATTCTATTATTGGTTTCAATCTTTTTAATAATAGCTTTTCAAATAATTTAGATATTATTGGTAATAAAGAAATAGGCCTATATGAGGTTGCTTCATGAGGTGGCTTGCCAGGTTTTGGTAACATTATTACCTCTGCCACTTTCCACATGTCAGGTACATATTTTAATCTAAATGTTGCGTTTATAAGCGTAGTAAGCTTAACTATTGCTATTCGTGGTAAATTCTTTAAAACCTCCCCAGTTATTAGATCATAACCAGGAGACTTTTTACGGTTCAGCAATTTAATTTCTCTGCACAGTTCTTTTGGAGTTATAAGTCTTATACCTTCTTCATAATTTTGAATTCCGTCTTGGCATGTTTCGACCACAGTATTTGCTACATTTGGACGAAATATTTGCTCTAAATGACCAGCAAATCTGGTAGCTTTCTGTTCATTACTTACAGCCCATTGCCCACTTTCTTCTCTAATGGGTGGTATCTGCGTAACGGGTCTTTTTAAGTTCTTTGTGACCTTCCATAACGAATAATCTGTATTGCGGTCACTGGTTAGTTGGTTTAGGTAAGTACACATACATTCATCTTTGAACTGTTGTATTACTCGAGTGAGTTTTTTTGTGAGATTATTTAATAAGGTTTTGTCCGAAGGGTGCCTTGTTTGATGCCACCTTTGTCTCTGTTTTCTTTTTTCGCTGATTAAATTTCTAATCTCGATTGGATAATTAGTAGTTCTAATTTTACGTTTTAACTCTGGCGTATTTTGCCAAGCGCAACTTTGAATGTTAGTTACAAAGGTGAGTATTTCTGATTCTAGATGTTGTGGGAGCTTTAATGGGACCCTGAGATTAACAGTAGACTGTAGGTCATACTTAAAACTTTCCCAATCAGTGAATTTATTTACTAGCGTTGGGCGGATCTCTCTTTGTGTTGTTTTTTCATTTATTGTTAACATGATCGGTGAATGATCCGAATTCATATCAGAACAGCTTTCTATACATAAGAAGTCAGATATGTTCTTATAGATAAAAAAGTCTATGAGGTCAGGAACTTTGTGCGGGTCAGTTGGCCAATATGTGGGTTTTCCCGTAGATATAACGTTACATTGTAAATCTCTAATTGCGCATAACAATTCTTTCCCTTTTGATGTAGTAAGTCTAGACCCCCAGTGGGTGTTTTTAGCGTTAAAATCGCCTCCAATAATAAATCTGTTTCCCATTTTTTTTAGGAGGTTTTGGTATTGGATGGATTTTAAAGAATATCTTGGTGGGCTGTAGATTGAAGAAATTGTTATGGCATACCTTTCGGTCATAACACATACAGCGACAGCTTGTATTTCAAGCTCTTCGTGCTTGAATTTCTCGTAATGAGATATGTTATCTTTTATTATAACTGCGCTACCACCTCTGGCTTTGTTATCCGGATGTAAAGCATGATAAATTTTGTAACCTTTCATTTGAATGTAAGATTCATTAGTGAAATGAGTTTCCGATATAAAGCACACATCAATATTTTCTATATTTAGGACAACTAGTAGCTCATTCTGATGGCGGAGGAGTCCATTAGCATTCCAAGTCATGATTTTAAGTTTGTTACTCATGAGTGTTACGGTAAAGTAGCCCTAGTGTTGTGTTCTAGTTTCTTTAATCGTTCATCGAACGTTGATATAATGTTTAATATTTGGTTTAGCTTTCCATCCAAAGTTGTTCTGGGTTGTGTTTGCATTTGTGGTTGTCCTTGAGCACCCTTTGTAACTTGAGCAAATGTGTGTGTTTTAGTAACAACCTTAGACATAACAGGTTTTTTATCAACGATCGCCTTTGGACCCTGACTTGAGGAGACGGTCTTTGCTTTGGGAATTTTATTTCTTAATTTTTGTAATTCCTTAGCTACTATACAACCTCGGTAGCTGGCAGGGTGTGGTTCACCGCAGTGAACACACTTTGGTTTGGCTTCTGCTGGCTTTTTGCAGTCCTTGGTTAGGTGTTTACCTGTACACTTCACACAACGTGGTTCCTTAGAACAATATTTTTGTGTGTGTCCATAAGCCTGACACCTCTTACATTGTGCAATTAATTTACTAGTTTTCAGTGGCTGAATGTCTACTTTACAGCCAAGGATAGTCTTAATGCTGTAAATATTGTTTATGTCTTCATCGTTTTTAAACGAGAGCATGAACATATTAAGAGGCGTTTTGTCACGCCAACTTAGCTTGTTTACCACCTCTAGGATTTTGTAACCTTTGGTTGATAGGTCGTCTGTTATTCTAGCTGGTACACAAGAAGAAGGCAAGTTTTTGGCCATCACTCTGATGGGTCTGTCCTGCTTGTTTTCGTAGGTGTGCCAAAGGAAATTGTTTTGAAGCAGTAACTTTGAAATAGTTCTGTATGCGTCTTCGCTACGGCAGTTTATTTTAACGCTGTTATTATTCAGCATTTTTATTAAAAATGACTCACCAGTGACATTTTCTGATAAGAAATCGTAAAATTTCTGGTAGTCCTTTATATTTTCAGTGATTATGGGCGGCGGTTGTGGAGCCTTCTTAATTTTAATTGTCTTGGTTTCATCGCTGGATCCTATCCCTTGCTGTTTGGCCGGTGGTGTCAACGATACGTTCAGCTTCCGTTTTTTGCGAGTCTGCTGACGAATCCACTCGGTTTCGTTTGCAAGTTCGTCCTCATCAGTTTCATACTGGACTGGTTCAGACGACTCTTCTTTCAAAGTTTGTTTTTTTTCGTTTTGGATCTTTTCCAATTGACTCTGGAGGTTCTCTAATTGTACACGCAAGTCTTGCACCATAAGTTGAAGACTTTCGCTGATTTTTTTCTCATTCATATACTTATCGTATAAGAATTGTTCATTTTGAGTTTTTATTTTAATGGTTGTTGTTTGCATAACGTTAGCCATCATTAAATTTATTTAAAAATATCGTACAATAACAATTACACCTAAGTTAGTCATATGTCTGTAAGTAGGTCATCGCGCGCGACGGCGACGGAGGCAGCCCGACGCTGCGACTGCACTTTTAACTAGGACACAGCGCGTGAGCGATTAACACGTCCGCTCTGTATAGTACCGATTCGGGAACTGAACTGAACTGATAAATTTCTTAAACGTGAAATAAAGCAGCTACGATCAATTAACTTAGGCCCTCAGTTCAGACGCTTGCAAAAAATGACATAGCCTAGATCTCAGAAAGTACTGCCTCTAGGTCAATGCTTTTTATTTTAGAATTTAGTTAAGAATTACTTAAACGTTTTAAGAAAATCCCAAAACTGTAGAATACGACATTACGGATTTATGACGGCATAATATAGGGCCCTCAGTTCAGTAATGTCTCTACGGAGGAATCGGCAAAAAATGGAATTATCTGATCAAATACGTTACTAAAACTTTACAATATTTTAATTAAAGACCTTAGTTAAAGAGAAAAATTGAGACAGAAGCCAATTTTTAAGATGAAAACCAAAGTTGAATTTTTCTAAAACGTTTGAACTGAGGGCCCAAGGTTTTTCGCCTTTACTGGCTAAAGTCAACCTCACAGATGAACGCAAACTACACTAAGTTTTTGTACTATTTTTTAACTAAAACCTGACATTTCATTCGTTGTCCTCAATGCTATATTTGATTTGGACAGATCCCTTTATATGTACCCATATACAATATTTTTTATCGACTATAGCCAACCTAGAAGAAACGAAGCAACCTTATAGGTATCTTAAAAAAGGAAAGGCCAGAGAGTCCACGTGACTGATCACCTTCGATCAATAATAGTACTAGATTAAGGATCAGGAACAAATAAAATCCAAGTTATAAGGTTAATAACATTTTGTTTACAATTTCGTGCTTATTGTATTGTGGAACTACATATAGTTCTCGGTATTACATTTCAATGCTCAGAACACAGTAAGCGTGGAGTTGCAGAATATATTTGTTTTAGGTTTGTCTTGTATGGTGGCAAATATTTTTTACCGATTCAAAAAACTAGTACCTAGATACTATTTTACATTGCCGCTATTACAACAAATAGGTAATAAAAAATAAAATTTAATAAAGTAAAAAAAATGAAAATTTTCGTAGTCGCTTAATTGCTTTTTGTAAATTATGTATTTTCTTAGATTTAATATCTATAATTCTGCGACATGTTGTCAATTTATTTTTTAAGTACCCTGTGAGTACGAGTAAGGCAAGAGTGAGAATACCGGAGGCCCATACCCCAACCCCTCCCCACATCCCTTTCCCCATCCCCCAAAGGTCAGCAACGCACTTTGACGCCTCTGGTGTTGCGGGTGTCCTTGGGCGGCGGTAATTGCTTACCATCAGGTGATACGTCAGCTCGTTTGCCCACTATTCCATAAAAAAAAACCCTTTTCTTGGAGTGTCACAAACAGATATTAAATCTGATAATGATGCATCAGGAGACTTAAAACCAACGGCATCAGCCCGAGGCACGTCACGTATTACCGTAGTTTCTTTAAAACTTAAAGTTGCTGAAGATGTGGCCTGTAAAGAAACATACGCAGTTTATTAAAAACATTTTAAAAAATACCTATTTAATGAAATAGTTTATCTACATCTACACTAATATGATTAAGAGGAAAGATTTGTTTGTTTTTTTTTTAAGCTTTTGCATAACTTTTATCGCGGACTTTGAGCGCGGCGGAACCAAGAAATTCCGTAACGAAAAAACCTAACACCCGAAGCTCGCACGGATCAAGACGAACTGCTCTGAACGACGAATGAACGAATCTATCGAGGGTATATATGTAACTATCATGGTTGAGTCACAATGACCGCTTTTTGGTCAAATTATTCTATCAAAACCCGGGTGAAATGGAGTAGTGGTGATTTTAGTATCATGATGTTAATTCTTATATATTTAAACTCATACTCATATCGAACCTTTCGTTTAAAAGTTATGATGGGTATAAAAATACTCTAAGTAAGAAAAATGTTGCAGTTTGCGCGAACTGCAGTCGCCGAACGTTTAGTCTATTAATAAGTAATTGACGCAGGGAGATAAAATTCGTAGAGTATTAACTAAACCCAAGGGCGAAGTGCTAGTTTATGTTTTTTTTTAAACTTACCTGATTTGATAAATCTTTCGTCAATTCTGAAGTTATAGCTGATTGCACTTTTATTGGTTGGTGAATCTAAAAAAAAAGTCACAATCAACTAACTATTTTGTTAAAACGTTATCTTACACCAACTATTTTAATACTTAATGATAGATATCTGCAATTTGGGAACCGCTTTTTAGTAATCTACGCCTTTGCGTATTTCCAGTTATGTCGAATCTGTCAAAATGAATCAAACATATTCTAGAATTTTCATAAGGGTTGTATATTTCCTCTTCTCTTTCGTTCGCGACAATACATACCCATTCTGCACAGCGAAGTAAGTCACAAACTACAAACAAAAATAACATTATAAAATAACAACACTACTCCATGCATTCCCTGTTCAAGAATAGGTGATGTTTGATACAATAGTTGGTGCATTGGCCAAATAATTACATTATTTGTTAATTTAATTATATTTACTATATAACTCTGTTTATTATTTTATGAAAAACACTTAATGATATAAACTTACCGACAAAAAGATATTCCTTCCAAAACCTTGGTGTTACGGTGGTTATTTACACAGTTTTTGAACGCGCACTGCAGCATTTTGAAGTCTTTATGTTGGCTATGATTGGAGCATACTAATTTGAAATAAGACTGCAAATTTTTTGTGGTCTTATTTTTCGGGCCGTTTTTGAAGCGCTTATCGGGAATCTAGTACATTATTGATCGAAGCTGATCACCGATGACGTTTTCTAAACAAATAAATAAAATTGGAGTGTCTGTTTGTATAATTGAAATAACCGTTTTTACTTAATGCATATATATGTATACACGGCAGGTACATATACCAAAATTAAATTTTTACAATTTTTGTCTGTCAGTCCGTCTGTCTGTTTGTTTCGGCTAATCTCTGGAAGGTCTGGACCGATTTTAACGAGACTCACTGGCAGACAGCTGATCACATAAGGAGTAACTTAGGCTACTTTTTTTAGACTAGCTTTGCCCCGCGGCGTTACCTGCACTTGTTGTATCGCGGGGCTCAGCTAGTTTTAAATAAATGACAAGAAGTAAAATACTACTTAATAATAATAATATAGCCTTTTATTCAGATCTCATAATTAATTACAATGCATTTGGCTTATAATATAATAACACTGAACTCTTAAACTAAATACAATATTTAAGCTAATATCTGTTGTTTGGTTATCTTTCCTAGATCTGTTTGCCAATCGGCAAAGGCCTCCTCCAACCTTTTCCATTCTTTCCTTTCCTGTGTCACTCTTTTCCACGTGACTAATGTCCGTGTAATGACCAGCCACTTGTCTAATGTCGTCATCCCATCTTTTTTGCGGTCTGCCTCTTTTCCTTTTGCCCTCTCTGGGATACCACAAGGTCACCCTTTTGCTCCATTTATCGCGTCCTCTTATCACGTGACCAGCCCATCTCCATTTAAGCCTTTTGATTTTAACTGTTACATCTGTAGTTTTTGTTTTATTTCTAATGACTATGTTTTTCAATCTGTCAGACTTTCTGATATTTAGCATACTCCTTTCCATTGCATATTGGCAAGTTGCTAGTTTGCTTAATATTTCATTATTTAACACCCATGATTGGCATCCGTATGTCAGAACAGGTAGTATGCAGGTATTAAACAGTTTGCTTTTTAAGTTTATATGGAGTTTTTTATCTTTCATAGCCTCCTTCAGGCTCCAATATCTCTTCCAGGCATTCGTAATTCTTCTCTCCACTTCCTTTCGCATGGGTTCTTTTTGCGTTATAAGCTGTCCTAGATAGATGTACTCGTCATTATAGTCTATTTCTGTACTCCCGAGTTTTATAGTATATTTTTTTCCGTTTGTCATTAGTCTAGTTTTTTCCGGATTCAGTGTCAGTCCCACTTTCGCACTTTCTATCGCAAGTTCTTCTAGCATTTTGTTTAAGTCTTCTGATGTTTTGGCAAATAGCACTATATCGTCGGCGAACCTCAAGTGTGACAGCATTACGCCATCTACGTTAATACCGAGGTGTTCCCAATTAAGTCTTCTGAAGATTGATTCCAGTACTGCAGAAAAAAGTTTTGGTGATAAGGGATCCCCCTGTCTAACGCCTTTTTCTATCCTGAAAGGAGCGCTTTTCGTTTCTAGTTGGATTCTTCCTGTACTGATTCTGTATATGTTTTTTATTAGTCGGATGTATTTATGTTCAATTACTTGTTCTAGTAGTGCTTGCCATATTTTTTCGTGTAGTAGGGAATCAAACGCTTTACTGTAATCGATAAACGCGATATAATATGTTAGCTGGTATTCGTTGTATTTCTCTAGAACTTGTCGCACTGCGTGGATGTGGTCGATTACTGAATAATCTCTGCGGAATCCTGCTTGCTCGATCGGTTGGTGTTCGTCTAGGGTTTTTTCGATTCGATTTAAGATGATCTTAGCGAAAATCTTATACATGTACGACGTCATAACAACATGACGTAACTCAATCTACAGCTGAGCTAGCAGCAGCTTTTAATGTAATCATCAAAACAATATTGATCCATTTTTGAATACATTTTTGAATTAAATCACTTGTACTTATTCCACTATTTTATTTTTGTTTACACCTGACCGGTTTCGCCGTATGGCATCATCAAAGGTTACTAAGGCCATAAGGCGAAACCGGTCAGGTGTAAACAAAAATAAAATAGTGGAATAAGTACAAGTGATTTAATTCAAAAATGTATTATAACAAGTTCCATCAAGTGCCGACAATCGAGAGTATAAATTACAATATTGATCCATTTGCGACAAATTGGCAAGGTAAAAAAGCTTCATAGATGGGTGCCCCACGACTTAACGATCGCTAGTGCAACGTACGCGACGAGACCTGCCTTGCGCTGCTCAACAGGCAAAGAAATGAAGGAATTTTGAAACGAATTGTTACGTGCGACGAAAAATGGATTCTGTTCGACAATCGAAAGCGCTCAGCAAGTTGGTTAGACCCTGGTTCAGCACCAAAGCAATGCCCTAAACCAAAAAACCCCTAAAAAGGTGATGGTCACTGTTTGGTGGTCTAGTGCGGGTGTGATTCACCACAGATTTTTACAAAACGGCATGAGCATTAATGCAGATGTGTACTGTGAAGAACTGGAGAGAATTATGGAGAAGCTTGCACATCTGCAACCAGCTTTGGGCAATCGGTCGTCCCCACTGCTCTTTCACGACAACGCGTGACCCCATATTGCGCAACAGATAGTCTCCAAGCTGTAAGAGCTGGGGTTGGAAGCTCTGCCTCATCCGCCATACTCACCAGACCTTGCACCTACCGACTATTAATTTTTCCAAAATGTAGACAACTTTTTAGTGGGTAAAAAAATCAATTCCCGAGAGGCATTTAGAAGGTAGTAGAGCCACGCTGATTTCAGCACGAACGGGCCGGCTCGACCGGGGCGGTACTACCCTCGCACAGAAAATCAACGTAAAATGACAGCGTGCTGTCGTGTTTCGTTGGTGAGTGCGAGCCCGGTGGCCCAATTAGTCTAGTCAACAAGTTCCATACTTGTTGACTAGACTAAAAGATGCAGTAGCATCACTAGGCCGCCATGGTGTGGGTCGCCATGCTGCCATGCTTTCATACGTTGTTATGAAAATACTACTTACTCGCTTAATATTCACAACATGTATTGAAAAGTTACCCTGAGTTATTTGTTTAAAAGAAACGGAAAAAAGTGATTATTTTAAATAAAAGATTTTGAATTGATTTTTATAATTACTTGTTATTTATAGTTTAATGTAACGAAGAAAGAATATTCTAGTACGAGACGTTGAGAGGTAGCCAAACGTCAGAAAGATCTCGTTGATTTCTTGAGGCACGGAATAATTAATTTTACATCAATATGCATAAAATCGAATATGGATTGATCGTCGCGAGTTTGAGATGTTCTTTCCGGTGTTATGTCGTCACGACATCGACTAGAAGTTTCTAGTTTTGCTATGGCGTTGTGACATTATATTTTAGATATGTATGTGTATATTTTTTAATTTAAAGTTAATTCATTATTTATTTTATTTATTTGCATAGATTTGTCATCCGTCATAAATCCGTAATGTCGTATTCTACAGTTTTGGGATTTTCTTAAAACTTTTAAGAAATTCTTAACTAAATTGTAAAATAAAAAGCATTGACCTAGAGGCAGTACTTTCTGAGATCTAGGCTATATCATTTTTTGCAAGCGTCTGAACTGAGGTCCCAAGTTAATCGATCATAACTGCTTTATTTCACGTTTAAGAAATTTATGACCCATTGCTTTAGATTTTTACTATTTTGAACTAATTACTATTTGAATTTTATACCGTTTCTTCAAAATTAAAAAAATGGGCCCTCAGTCCAGATGCACACGAAGATGACGACGGAATGGGCTCGGAACTAAATTTAGTAAAAATTGTAAACGCAAAGCAGTAAAAGCACTAGAAACTTTGCACAGTTAGTTATATATTATTATTATGTTTACTTTTTTGTACTAGGTATTTATAAGAAAACGTGCTTGAATGTTTTTGTTTATTACCTTTTTTGATTCCCAATAATGATTAAAACTCACGAATGTTTGCATAATAGGTTATTTTATTTAAGAATCGCACCTCTATAACTGAAATAATCTTTCTTCTGACCTCTTGACCCTCTGTAAATGAGACAGATATTTATTTATACCTGGATATCTGAGACACTGGGTAAGTGGAATACCCCTTTAAGTGTGACCAATTTGCTGGTCCCTTGATGTCCCACTTAACCAGGTTTCACTGTATATTGCCTACATTTTTGTTTGTTACCTAACGTGATGGAGATGGTGCGAAATTTTAGTTATTTTAAAAAGATCGAAGATGATAGTAGTATTTCCATGACCAATGTAAGCTACCAAACTGCATGGCAGTCAAACCTAGGGTCGAACCTGGTGTTAGGGGTGGTCCAAATTTTTAATTATTTACGTTATTAATTTAAGATGCAAACAATTTAAAAACACATACTCATATTTCGAGAATTGTGTTATCATCCTCATCAACAGCCTTTAATAGTCCACTGTTGGACCTAAGCCTCCCCTTCGAAAAGAGACTTAACAACTATGACATGCTAGTCATAGGGGATATTGTAGAGTAGGTATGTTAATGGTTTTAAATAAATTAGGATTAAAAAAACATAATAAAATACTTTGAATATAAAGTACCTCGATGACCGAGCTTTATTCGTTTTTAAAAAATTTAATCCTACTAATATTATAAACGCGAAAGTTTGTAAGTATGGATGGATGGATGTATGTTACTCTTTCACGCAAAATCTACTGAACGGATTTGAATGAAACTTTACAGTAATATAGCTTATACATCAGAATATCACATAGGCTACTATTTGCCGCGATAACCAACATACACGCGGGCGGAGCCGTGAGCAAAAACTAGTTTTCTATAAATGAATCCTATCTAGATTGATTTATCGCCCCCGAAACCCCCTGCATACCTACTAAACTTCATGAAAATTGTTGCCGCCATTTCCGAGATTCAGGTTATAATATTTTATATATATACAAGAATTGCTCGTTATAGATATTAAATTATAGTTCCTGTTTTATAGATGTTTTTATCGAAGTGAAGCATTTGCATTTAACGCCTGCCATGGAAAATACTTATTATAGTTGCTTCCCAGCGCCGGCAACGTGGCAATTCGAACAGGCACTGAAGCCCCGTCCAGTACAAGTATTATACAACGCTAAAAAGTGTATGCTTAATTTAAGACAAGTAACAGGTAGAAGAACGATATGCTACAGAGGCACTTCAATAAGGATGTACCTAAAAGGTAAGTAAGTCAATACAGTAAGTACTGCGAGAATGTAACAACAGTAAAAAAAAACCGACTTCCGAAAAACATCCAACGAAAACTCTCTGCCAAAAAAACACTTAAAAGCGTAAAATAAACTGGTTCTCCATAAACTGCCTATACCTAATTCTTTATTCATTTAAATAGTAGTATTATAATATGTGCTAGGTACCTAGAATCTGTTTGAAGTCGGTGCCAAGTGACTATCGCTTAGACTTTTGTAATTGTTCGTTTGTATACTTTTTGGCTTGGCACCGACCTTAAACAAATTTTAGGTACCTAGCACACATTATAATACTACTATTTAAATGAATAAAGAATTAGGTATAGGCAATTTATGGAGTTTATTTTACGCTTTTAAGTGTTTTTTTTGGAAGAGAGTTTTCGTTGGATGTTTTTTGGAAGTCGGTTTTTTTTTTAAGTTTCTATTTTTCAGTTTTTAGTGCAAACAATCGTAGGTAAGTAGTAAGTTGAACTATTTCATCATCAAGAATACAAATTAAGGTCTATACGTACGTGTAATATTACAATCATCCTCTAATCCCTAACTGTTGAAGAGTTTAACCTTCTATCATCAGCTCACCTAAAGAACTTGAAAGTATACGACTGAAGGTCTTTAGATACGTATGAAATTGAAAGAATTATCCTCCAACTCCTAACCGTTGAGGAGTTGTACCTTCCACCTTCCATCATCAGCTTACCTAAATAATTTGAAAGAATACGACTAAACGTAACACATAAACATATGATATTTAAAGATTTATCCTCCAACTCCTAACCGTTAAGGAGTTGTACCTTACATCATCAGCTCATCATCATAAAATGATGACTACCAGATGCAAATACCGGTGTAACTTCAGAAAATATACGAAAAATTGTTTTTAAACTTTCGCGATTATACATATTATTCGTCTGTGAGTCGGGTCACATAAACCGTCAAATAAACAAATCAGCCATCGCCGAGCATTTGCTGGAGTCAGGTCCAAACCATTGGATAGAACTACACCAACCACAAGTGGAGGCACCAATAGTGGCGATCGGTGGAGAGGCTCCACCGATCGCCACTATTACTCCAGAATAGTAAGGGAAGCAGTCGAAATTAAAAAAATTAAAAATTTCAACAGAGAAGATGGGTACCGCTTGTCAACATCTTGGAATCCTGTCATCAGCAAATGCAATCGTCGGCGAGTACATGTTGCTAGACAGGACACAGCGGACGTCGTGAGTGTGGTGTGTCGAGGTACCGACATCACGAAAGACAATGAAAATAAAGAAGACCAAGTGCGGGTAGTTGGTGAAACTCGCACTTCACGGAGGCAGCGCTAAGCTCTCACCAGTCTACCCGTGACCACGATCGGTGCAATTCGATCGAAACGTCGGGCTATCAAAAAATCATAGATATTATCGCGATTAAGACCCGACTCACAGACGAATAATATACGAAAAACATAGTATGCGCCTATAAAAAATGAGGGTTTCCCTCGATTTCCCAGGGATCTCATCATCAGATCCTGATATGCTGGCAATGGGACCACCTCGGAAGCATACCCTTTCGAATACAAGTTTTTTTTTTAAATCGGTCCACAACTGACGGAGTATCCTTTTTGGAGGTCGGTTAAAAAATACCTCACACCTTTAAATGTCACACTTTAAAACACTAACCACCCGTTCTGGTTTCACAAGGGTGCCATATTAGTTTCTGTTAATTTTAAACTAGGTATTTAATACATTTCAGTAAGGCTGAAGGGTAAATCTTAAGATTTACCTATTAAAAAGGCTATTACCTAAAGTAAAGTAATTTAAATATAAATGTCTAAAGTCCATTTATCAGCCTTAGGAGTGGAATAATAGGTCTTTACCTATGAAATTGCCGTTTTGTATGCAATAAGTGAAAGTACTTATTTTTTCAAACTTTTTTATTTCTCTTATTCGAAGTAATCACCCATGCAATCGATGCATCTTTGCCAACGCATTGGCAGTTTATTGATGCCCTTCTTGTAAAAATCAGCTGGACGGGAGGCAACAAACTATTCAAAGGCATTTTGTACTGCCTCTCGGGAATTGAATTTTTTACCCGCTAAAAATTTGCCTAAATTTTGGAAAAAGTATTAGTCGGTAAGTGCATGGTCTGGTGAGTATGGCGGATGAGGGGAGCTTCCAACCCCAGCTCTTGCAGCTTGGAGACTGTCTGTTGCGCAGTATGGGGTCGCGCGATGTCGTGAAGGAGCAGTGGGGACGACCGATTGACCAAAGCTGGTTGCAGATGTGCAAGCTTCTCCATCATTGTCTCCAGTTCTTCACAGTACACATCTGCATTAATGCTCATGCCGTTTTGTAAAAAGCTGTGGTGAATCACACCCGCATTAGACCACCAAACAGTGGCCATCACCTTTTTAGGGGTCATTTTTGGTTTAGGACATTGCTTTGGTGCTGAACCAGGGTCTAACCAACTTGCTGAGCGCTTTCGATTGTCTAACAGAATCCATTTTTCGTCACACGTAACAATTCGTTTCAAAATTCCTTCATTTCTTTGCCTGTTGAGCAGCGCAAGGCAGGTCTCGACGCGTACGTTGCGCTGGCGATCGTTAAGGTCGTGGGGCACCCATCTATCAAGCTTTTTTACCTTGCCAATTTATCGCAAATGGATCAATATTGTTTTGATGCTTACATTAAAAGCTGCTGCTAGCTCAGCTGTAGATTGAGTTTCGTCAGCTTCTACAATCGCCTTTAATTCATTATTGTTAACCAAAGTCTCCGGACGACCACGAGCTTCATTTTTCAAGTCAAAATTTCCAGAACGGAACCGGGAAAACCAATAACGGGTTGTGCGTTCGTTTGTACAGTTCTCTCCGTAAACGTTTTTGATGTTACGTGCCGTTTTTGTCGCGTTGGTGCTACTACGGAACTCATATTCCATAATTACACGAATTTTTTAAGTATCCATTATGACGAAAAATGTTCAAATGTAATGAAAATACAACGCTAATCAAAAAACAGAAGACTGAGTTTGTAAATAGAATGTCATGGTTTTAAAACAAAATTAATTTGAATTTAGAATACAGAGCCATTACAAACTTTTTTTTATTGGAAATGACCAGTACTGAAGAAAGGCAATTTCATAGGTAAAGACCTAATATTTAAAAATGATTTTCTTGTGTGTCCCAAACGTGGAGCGGAGGACGGAGGACCCTTTTCCAATCCCGCTCTACAGACTCCTGGATCATAACGTCCCAAAAGAAGGAGACCGCGGCTCCCCATACTTTTTTTATGTTTTAAATGCCAAAATGACTCTGCTCTGTCTGATAGAAAGCATGAAAGAACTCAAGAATGGTGGTGCAATGCAGCATGGTGACCCACACTATGGCAGCCTAGTGAGATGCTTTTTCACGCCCCGCTTAAAGGACCCGGGATCATAGTGGGAGGAAAACACGTGCGCTGGTAGTGAATTCCAGGTTTTGACCACTCGGCACAGGAAGGAAGAACCGAAGCTGTGAGTACGAGACCGCATGTCTACCACTCAGAAGCGGTGACTTCCAAGGACGGCACGTGTTGTCCTGTAGAGGAAGGGAGAAGGGGGAACCATTGCCGCGATCAATGCTGGTTAAGACAAGTTTGGTCCCATCTGTCCGGTCCGGATTCGACGCTCGAACCACGCGGGTCAGATCTCCAACTTTTGCTGGGCGCTGAGACTGCGTCAAGCCCGTTGTCCATTGTCGAACGCCCCTGTCGGAATTCAAACTCAAAAGGCAGTTCGACAGATCAGGACCCACTTCGTGTGATGCGTCTGTGTCTGTCTACATTATATCTCACAGACTATAACAGCTAGAAAATTGCAAATTCGCATGAACATAATACCTACATAGTAATCACGCCATCAAAGAAGTAAAATTAATAGTAAATACTAGTAATTTTCCCATGTCCCATGACGTGAGGTTGGATTATGAAGACATTTTTTTTATTAAGACATCATTTGTGACATATTAAGCCATAAGTGTGAAGTGAGGTGATCAATGATTGGTAGAAAATACGCGTGGATGGCGAATTCGCGGTCCACACGTATTTTCCACCAATCATTGATCATCTGCACTACGCACCTGCACTGGTGAATACAGGTGTGTAAACAATACATTAAAAGTGCTGATTTTCGTTACAGTCAAGCGTTGCCCCTCACTTCTTGGCCAAACGGTTTATATCTATTTGGAGATCACGGCAGTAGCATATACAACAAATTTAAATAGAAAAATAACAACTGAGTAATTATAATCGACCAACTAATTCGACATTACCTATAGCTTCCGGAAATGTTGAAATTAAAATGCAGTTGTATATAATGTAAAATCACAAAACGTGTTCACTACGGAATCCTAAATTGGGTGTGTCTCAATACGCACATTGCCTATTTTTTAACCGACTTCAAAAAAAGCAGGTTCTCTTCTCAATTCTTCTCAATTCGACCGTACATATGTTTTTTTTTTATGTGTGTTCGCGGATAACTTCGTCGTTTATGAACCGATTTTGATGATTCTTCTTTTGTTGGAAAGGAGATGTTCCGACGTGGTACCATGACAAGGAAACTAGGATCTGATGATGGCATCCTAGAGAAATCGAGGGGAACCCTCATTTTTTTCAGGCACATACTATGTTTTTCGTATATTTTCTGAAGCTACTCTGGTATTTGCGTCTGGTAGTCATCATTTAATGATGATGAGCTGATGATGAAAGGTACAACTCCTTAACGGTTAGGAGTTGGAGGATATAAATCTTTAAATGTCATATGTATCCCACCAAAAATATTTTAACAAAACAAGAAACTCTACATCTCAGTAAAAATGTAAGTCGTCTTGGCAACATTTTACATGAAAATGTTTTTGGTGGGATTTCATTTCTTTTTGTAAGTTGCTTAAGACTTAAGACAGTTTTTTTTTGCTTTTTTTGAGCTGCATTTCTTGTACATCTTCATTCTTCTTTCGAAAAAGTCCGTGTACCAAAAATAAAACCTCTAGCATAAACATTTGTGAAAGTCTCATACAAACTTACACCCCCCAAATTTGGGGGTTGGGGGGCAAAAGTAATAGGTTTATTAATTTTTTTGTTGTTTTTTTACTAAACTTAGTTTACATACCAAATTTCAGCTTTCTAGCACTTCAGGAAGTACCCTAACAGTTTTGATGATCATCAGTGTGTCAGTGACGAAACCGGTGTTTTTTAGGTTTTTTTTTTTTAAAGACAACTCCCGCACTAGGAATAAATCCTGTGTCGCGGGGGACTTTACAAACATACATGAAACGGACACAAAGAACATCCAGACTCAGAACAACAATTTGTGGAGCACACAAAGTGTCGTCCTACGTGGGATTTAAACCCACGACACTTGGCGAAGTAGGAAACGGCGTGGTGATCGTTAAACCACTAGGCCAAACGTGCAGTCAATAAAATCTAAAGTATCAGAGCTATGCAATTGAAACTTTGTTTGTTTCATTAGTCTATTGATAACATCATATCCTGAGAATTTGAACAATCTGGTATATGGGGAACCAAAGTTATGAGGGTTCAAAAAAACGACGAAACACACACACGAGAAAAGGTAGATAGTGCCCTTGCGCTTCGCTTGGCTCGTCTTGGCGGGGGCACGACCGTGCCCCCAGATGTATGTTACCTTTAGTCGTATTGTTTCAAGTTATTTAGGTAAGCTGATGATGGAAGGTACAACTCCTCAACGGTTAGGAGTTGGAGGATAATTCTTTCAATTTCATACGTATCCATAGACCTTTAGTTGTATACTTTTAAGTTATTTAAGTGAGCTGATGACACAGGCGCTATGATGACTAACCCCTTAAAATATTTTGCTTTAAGTAACTCGCCTGTTTATATTTAATCACGACTTTTAAGCTTGGGCTAGATTCCTATTGCCCCGTAGAGCACGTTCTCGATAACAGAAATCTTGCATCTCAACATAATTTTGGAAACTGAGCACACTCAGTTTTAATACGTGTTCAAAGCACTAAAGTTATTCGCATAAGCAGAAATTATATGAAATAGTTCAACTTACTGATAACCTACGATTGTTTGCACTAAAAATGGAAAAATAAAAACTTTTCATAAAAAAAAAACAACTTCCAAAAACCATCCAACGAAAACTCCCAGCCAAAAAACACTAAAAAGCGTAAAATAAACTGGCTCTTCATAAATTGCTATGTGCCAATTCTTGTCTATACCTAATTCTTTATTCATTTAAATAGTAGTATTATTATGTGTGCTAGGTACCTAAAATCTGTTTGAAGTCGGTGCCAAGCCAAAATGTAATAGGAGGTACCGCACTCGCCGCTGCCGGATAGCTGCTCCTCGTGTAGCACAAAACAACCCAAGCGGGCAGACACGCGCGTGCTGGCGCGACGTCGTTGATGGTCGTCTCGAAATAAAGCGGGTGTGGTAACTACTATTACATTTGGCTTGGCGCCGACTTTAAACAGATTTTAGGTACCTAGCACACATAATAATACTACTATTTAAATGAATAAAGAATTAGGTATAGACAAGAATTGGCACATAGCAATTTATGAAGAGCCAGTTTATTTTACGCTTTTTATTGTTTTTGGGCAGTTTTTGGAAGTCGGTTTTTTTTTATAAAAAGTTTTTATTTATGAATATGTTCCTTATTTTCGTCAATCACTAAACCGAATTATTATTTATTGAATAAAATACCATAAAAAATATAGTTTTACAAATTCGATACAAGCATTAAAAAAACAAAGGGATAAGATAAACATTAATTTTTCCAAATATAACTGACGCAAAAATTAAAATAAATTGATTACGAACTGCGAAGCTTAGTATTACAATGGATCATTTTGGATGCTTAGCATAATTGCATTCCAAACGGCAAGCCTATAATCTGGCGTGGGCTCATCTGACACCAAATGTTGACGAATCATATAATAAATGTCAACGGCCCACCTTGAACTTCGCCTTGAAGTCAAGCTCGGAGCACGCGGGATGCTCCTGGCCATCGCCCGCCAGCACACGCCCCCCCCCCATACCCCCCACTCGTTGAGAAAAACATACGAAGCTAAATGCATGTACACTAGTTTCCTCTGAACAGTAAACAAATACCGGTTCGACTATATTTAAAAGGGCAGAATGATCCAGATTCCAAATCTAGTTTACTATAATAAAACAAAAATATTTTTCTTCAACGTACAGAGTGAGTACAAATGCGACACAAACCGGAATAAAAAGAAAAACCTTGTAAGTATATTCTCAAAATGTAGAGCTCCTTCAAAAGCTAGTTCACTCGTTCAGGTCAACAAGAAGGACATTGCCAATTTCAGGGTCCACTTAGTGCATGTACAGTTAGGTTGTGTGGAGTCGGCTGCGGCGGCGTATCGGTAAACAATGCCAGTGACATTGGCGGCAAGAAAGGAAGAGACGCTTTGTGCATAGTAATTACGGAAGAGCCCATTGCGCCAACGCACCAAGACACCACGTATGTGTAGCCATAACGCAAGCTCGGTCACCAGCGAACTCTTCATTTATACACTCAATACTTACATACCTACCCGTCAAAACTTTAATACTGCTAGGTAAATTTATGAAATGTATATTAATATTTTTATCAAGACGGTTAAAAAATTGTGATCCTTTTGAACTATAACTGTGCTGACCTAATAATTGTGCATAAAAAATTAACAGATTTTTATATTCGTTATTATAATTTTCTTTACTAAATATAGTCTAGTCAGGAACATAATTGAATATTGGGATATGCTAAGTGAGTGTGAATAACATTGAAATTGGTACGTGTTCGTGACCGTCTCTCCAGAATTCAGAACACTTGTAAATACGGAAATAAATAAGGTAATTGTGCATTTTTTACTTTAGTAGAGTACCTATGAGTTTGTGAGTTTAAATAGCAACACCTGTGCGTGCATGTTACAACAACATTAGTTTCTTATATTAAGGCGCTATTCTTTATAAGGGGGTTCTTAATTCGACCGTATTTTATGTGTGCTCGCGGATAACTTCGTCGTTTATAAACCGATTTTGACTACCTATCCTTGTTTTAATAGAAAGGAGATATCCTAACGGTGGTACCATGCTAAGGACACTAAGATCTGATGATGGCATCCAAGAGAAATCGAGGGGAACCTTCGAAATTCGTAGGGGCGACTAGTGCATTTTTATTTTTTTTATTTTATTTGAAAGCTGGTGTTTACGGTCCCATTTAAATTTGATCGTTCTTGAAATCGGTTTTTTTTGTTTAAATTTTACTTGTTAATTTATCTGATCAGATGGCTATATCCATCCTTGAAAATCTATCGTTCTCTTGAAAAATACTTTAATTATATATCTATTTGTTATCCTTAATTCACCACGGCAATAACTATATCTTGAGTTTTTTTTTATTAATTACGACGTTATTACTTGGTTTAAGTTACGCTGTAGGGAATTTAAACCAAAACTTTTCAAGTACTAAGTAGTATCGAATTTACCCCCTTACACACACCAAAGAGCGTCCACAGTCGAACGTACCCATCCATCGGTTTCCAAACTGGCAGTCCACTTGATATAACATAATATGCATAGGTGCATATACCTACATAGTTATCACACCGACGAATAAGTAAAATTAATAGTAAATACTAGTAATTTTAAAATGGACATGTTATATACATCCTCCTTCCCATGATGTGAAGACAATATTTTGATTAAGACATCCATTTGTGACATAATAATGTAATAACGTGTAATGTGCGTACTTTCAAACATGTTTACTAATTACAAGCCCGATTAAACTATCTGCATATAAAAAAGTTTGTAGTTTGCGGCGGCTCTAAAGTGCTGATTTTCGTAATTCGTTACAGTTAAGCGCTGCCCCTCCCTTCTTAGCCAAACGTAATTAGGACATTGTTATTCTTTTAATCAACTAATTTTGTCACTTTTATTATCTTCGTCATCATTTAATAATTGTTTACTGTAGGACATAGGTTTCTCCTTAGAAAATAAATTAATTTCCTAGACGATATATCCGAATAAGTACAAAGTACAAACCAAACATGTTCGAGGAAAAAATGATTAAAAATTTTACCCAACACTCAGCAATCAATATTCATGTTTCTGATGAAAAAAGATACGTACCCAGTATATATTTTCTTAAAGTATAGTGATAAAAAAAGTATAGTACTAAAACATAATTATCAACTAATTTATGTAAGTGCAATGTCGGTATAGATAAAGTTTTATCATTAATTTTAAAACCAAGCGCATTATTATATAGATTGCCGAAATCAAGACGTGTCGCAAACAGGATTCATAACAGGTTGATAAATAATATTTTAGTTCAAACATCTTTGTCAAGATTATAAATTGAATACATTTTTTTCCTTTATGTCCATTAATTCCATGAAGATTTATACTGCTGATGGTACAAAAACAATGTTCTGTACTTGTCATGTCCCGGTTTAAAATCTATCATTCAAGGGCCAATTTATTTTAAAACTATTATTCTTTTTATTATCTACATTTATTATGAAACATATGTCAAGTTTATGGGAACTTTATGATAACGAGAAGACAAAAAGCTCTGTATGCAAATGTTACATCTGACATTCTTGTTTTATGATAGTGTGGTAGAAATATTATTACTTTAAATATAACGGTACCATTTTTTATGTTTTATATGAAAATATTCAACTTACAAATAGTGTGATATAATAATACCTACTTAGTTCAGTTTTTTTTTTAAATATCCAAATAATACAGCCCTCGTGACAAACTGTGACTGTTACTGCCTAAAACAAACCAAGGTACCATACCCCCCTTGCCAAGTTGCAAGCGTTCTTATTTCTGCAATCGTTAACGCGTAAATTCTCGTGTGTCATTCTTGTCTAATCTTAGACAAAGTACCTAATCTCAAACAAAGTATTAGCCAATGACACACGAGAATTTAGGCGTTAACGATTGCAGAAAGACAAACGCTTGCAACTTGGCTAGGGGGGCTGGTACTAAAATATTATTAAGATTCATTCAAAAAATCATTCGTTTTCATAAGCGTTTTCGTAGTGAAGACGCGCACTTTTCTAAAAAATTGTAGTACATATCTTGAAGAGATCTAAACATCCGATATAAATTAGATAAGAAACAAGGTAAATTAAAGTAAATTAGGTAAGATAAATCACTTACTGTCAAAAATACCTTTAAAACGCTATTTTGTTAAACCAAACGAGAAAACAAGTCTTTCGTTAATGAACGGAAAGCTCGGTAAAAATTCTCAACTCCGGAGGTGTTATTTATTACTTAAGCTATTCTTTTCTCTCACGAACTGTTTTAGATTCTTGCGAACCTCTTTTTCATTTGTAAAACAGTGCAGGTTATCTACAAAAACTGGCTGTAATAAGAATACATTGTCCTGTCACAAGTTAATTCTTCCCTCAAGACCTAGTAGAAGTACAAAAAATATTTTAGTACAAATTGATCCTATCAACCTCAATCTTAAAATATATTTAGAAAACAATACCTACAATAGCAAGAGCATAAGAATATCGCTGAGGGTCAATCAACTTGACAATCGTCTTACCTGAACTAATTTGTTTAAAATTTTTTTAGACATAGGACCAAAGTCAAACATCGATCGACAAGTCCACATACATAATTTTTTTATTTTAATTCCCAAAAATACGTGTCCTTATCAGCCGTACTCCAGATTTTTTATATTAACAACCAGAAATTGTTTATATTTTTTAAAGATAGGTTTGTTTTTATTTGACTTGATCGAAAGTGTTCTTAGCTATTTTTCAGTCAAAATTGTTTTCTAATTTTTGAGTTTTTAAAAGACTAAGACGGATATAAATATGACTTTATTTCCATATCTACATTATTGAAGTGAAAACTTCTTTAGCCGCGTTGACCACTTTTTTGTAGGAGAAAATCTTATGAGTTCGCGTCACCGACATGCTGACGTCACAAAACGTCTTTGGCCGCATTGAGCACTTTTTGGAAAAAACAATTTTGAGGATGAGGTGAACAGGAGAATTCAGCTGGGTTGGGCAGCGTTTGGGAAACTTCGTAGGGTCTTTTCATAGTCGATCCCACAGTGCCTTAAGACGAAAGTCTTCAATCAGTGCGTCCTACCCGTCATGACATACGGAGCCGAAACGTGGACACTTACGGCACGGCTGGTCCACAAGTTCAAAGTCGCTCAGCGTGCTATGGAGAGGGCTATGCTCGGCGTCTCTCTGAGGGATTGCATCAGGAATGAGGTAATCCGGCAGAGAACCAAGGTCATCGACATAGCCCAAAGGATTAGCAAGCTGAAGTGGCAGTGGGCTGGCCATATTAGCCGCAGAACTGATTACCGCAAGACGGCTGGCATGAGCTGGATGCGAGAAGCCGAGGATCGAACGAAGTGGCGCGCAATTGGAGAGGCCTATGTCCAGCAGTGGACTGCGATAGGCTGATGATGATGATGATGAGCACTTTTTGGTAGGGGAAAATCTTATGGGTTCGCGTCACCGACATGCTAATGTTTGACGTTGATAATTTTAATTTAAAAATGAAATTTCTAATTATACACACTAATTTTGCAACTAACATTCTAAGTTATAAGTTTTCACTTCTATCGGCAGCCCTTATGAGCTTATGACTGCCAAGTATTTAATGGTCTTTGGTGACCTAAATACTTTATGTATTACGTAGGTGTTTTGTATCTTTACTATAGGGGCTTGCCATCTTTTTACCTTGTTCTTGGTAGCCTGAGAAAACTAATTTCATCTCCAGTTATGTTTGTCCCCAAACACCACTGGTACTGTGCAAACGTGGGTGCGAGATGCGACGCGAAGCTCGATGTCACCGGAGTATTTAACACTAGGTAACGTGCGCGCCGCCTGCTCAGTCGCACCAGACCCGCGACGCACGCGCAGCCATTCCGACCACATAAGGGTAGTGTTATATACACACTATTTTCCCTTTGTTTGATACAATTGAACTAGAAAGCTCTATTGAAAAAAATATTCGTAAGTAAAAAGTTCAAAGATAAATAATTAAAATGACTTCCTTTGGTTTACTAATTTACGATGATTTAGTTTACTTATTTTGAAAGCTTCCAAGACAGTATTTTTATTTATGATAATAATATTTGATTTCAGAGAAAAGTTGGCAAAAACGAACAGATCAACCCCGTCATGGGGCGCAGCTTCGCCCTATGGGTAAGTTTTCGCTTCTATTTAATTTCAGTTGACTTTCAGTTTACGATTATTTTGCAACAATTTGAAAAATAGATTTTGGTTATTATATTATTTTCAACTTATTGTGAATATTTTTTGTTTTATGTCAATGTAGTTAATTATAAAATAATTGATAAAATAATTTGGATTTCATAAATTAGTTCAATATAATTAAATATTAGTTATAAATGATTCCTAGCATACCTACTGCGCGGTTAATAGGATGAGCCATTATTGTTCAATGAACTCTATCTATAGATCATTTGGTAGTAATGGATTTAGATATTTTACATCGATCTCCTTTTATTATTCAAGCTTTAGATAAGATAAAATTTCTCTTGCCTATTTAAAAATAAAATTCTTAATGTTCCTTAAATAAGAAACGTATTCTAAACTTCAACTACATATCGTAGTGCCTCAACTCTAAAGAAAATGAACTGATTTTTTTAAAAATAATTTACTAAAAACCAACGACACCATTCTACAGAGTTACGTACTTACTTTGAATATTGTCCCAAAATTGACGTTAGTGAAATAAATTTGTGTCTTTTTGGCTCATTGCTTATTCGCGGCATGAATTGTAAGTTATAAGTACCTATATAAAGACATATGGGAAAGTTAAGTGGCTAAGTGTTCTACACCTGTATGTATACGAGACAGTAGAGCACACGTGGTCCGGACGAAGGCCATCCAACCGGGATCAACAAAACAAACTACATTGTATAAAACCGGTACTTGTATTGCAGATTTTTTTTTATATTCCTTGACTAAACCCTTTCGCATTCGTAGTATTCGCAGTATTCATTTATCGTTTTTTTTCAAATAACGTTTATTTCGTAATCGATGAATCGCTACTTACAAAAATATAGTGCCTGTTAATTAATGACAAAGGATAACGGTGGTTTTTAATGTGAATAATGAATCTAAAGAAGACGTAGTCGTTATCGAATAATTTTGAAGTGTATTTACTAGGTCAGGTACTCTTTAACAGTGTCCATTGATGTTTAGTTAACGTGTTATTAGATTCGCAACGCTTTTTTCGTCTATATAACGGTATTTGAACCAAAGTGGTAAAAAAAACTGAAGTAGTTACCCAAAACACGACAATACAATTTGTCAATAGACATGTTATTGACGAAGCCGGATAACTGTGGTTTTTAAAAGATGCATTAAACAATGAGTAATTTCTTGCGAAGTATAAGTTTGATATCTTCATGACTCAATGTGACTATTTATTATTGCATTAGTTGTTTTTGTCTGCGAATTCGCTCGCATTAATGTCGAATTAATCTTTAAATTTTTCCGGGATAGGAGTCATTGTTTGTGCCAGATTATTAAATATCCATTCATACAAATCCCATAAGCCAATCTTGCGTGATTGAATAACAAACTAAACTTTTAAACTTTCGTATTTAAATAGTACAGCAAGACTACGACCTTTCCCTAAAGTTTATTTTGTGTTTTTACTTGTTTTCCATTTGTAGGTGGGTAGGTAGGTAGGTACATGACATAAGTGATTTTTTTGATGATAGGATAACTTGTATTTTTTTCGGTATTCCTAATAACGTATTAACCATGTTTTAACTGGTAGAAAATTCCCACCATGAAACCCACCTTAATATCACGTATATGAATAATAACCTACTTGAAGAACTTTCTGACGTATTACAGGGCTAACAGCATAACAAAGAAACAAAAGCCATACAAATCATGTTTGTAATATTAATAAGAATTATCTACGAATAACTGCAACAGTCAATTTTAAATATTTAATCACACTGGTGGCTACTTTCAGTTGTTTTAATTTTTATATAGTTATTATCAAACCAGACTAAACATAGGTAGGTATACACCACGATACACGATATATGTAATACACCTTTTGTATTTCTAATACAAATTAGTGACACGTGCCGGCTACCCACTGAGGTCTTTAAAATTCTTGGATTTCTTCTACTATAACATGTATTACACACATCGACCTTCTTCATGAAACACTGTATCTATTACTAAAAATTGCATTGAAATTCGTTAAGTAGTTTTAAAGAATTAAGCGAAAAGACTTCAGAAAGGACTGCAAAGATAAATATATTATCGATCTTTTTTTTTTATGGAGTAGGGGGCAAACGAGCAGACGTATCGCCTGATGGTAAAGGATTACCGCCGCCCATGGACACCCCAACACCATGGTTGGTTAGGGTATGTCCCTCCGGTATCCTCACTCACTCGGTGAAACACTGCGCAAGCGCTATTTCACACCGGTATTCTGTGAGTCCGTGGTATAACTCCCCAGGTCGATCCGGCCCATTCATGCCGAAGCGTGGCTCTCCCACAATCTTTATAACATTTAATACGAATTTGATGCAATTTTTTTTTTATCTAGTACAAGATAATTAAGTGTAGATATTATAGTAAAATTAATTTTACTCAATTTGTAAATATGCGGTTTTCAAATTACTCTTTATGTGTCTTGCAGTCTCATCGACCATACGTATCTGACTAGTAGGAAATCTTTTCAATAGTTGACTTTAACAAAAATACAACGATAGTGCTAGGATCTAGATACAATTACATTACAGAATATAGGTATGTATAAAATTAGCAGATTATGTGATCTGCTCAATTAAGCCTTAATCATCTTGTTCTCTCCTGACAACCACTATAGTACTGGGGGTCAAAAGAGACAAGAGCCTTCCTGGTGCACCATGAACCATGGGTCCATCATGAGATATGTTTTTAGGATTACTATTTTGATATATTAATCTTTGAGTGTTTCCTTAAGTTGGATAAAATAAGTGGCATTAATAAAACAAAATAATAGGAAGTGCTAAACATAGGTACTTATTGAATCCACCTTGCCTCATTAACTTTAAAATTTCATAGAAACATCAAATAGTCAAAAACAGAATATACTTACTTGGAATATCTAATGTTTTGAGTATTAAATAAAGGTATTTATTGCAACAAAACATTATCAATAACAGCAATGTCTGTCAATTCTCACATGCAGGTAGTTCAATTTAAAACATTACCATTTTATAAACATACATTTATATAGATAGAATGCAATGCACGTAGAGGGACGACCACGCGTGCGTCGCTCTTGTGGCCTTCACTCAACACAATGTCATTCTGTATTAATCCTCTAGTTTCCTAGATAACGTAGGTATCAATTTAAACAAAATTTTAAAGGCACAACCAACAATAAAGGTCAACAAATGCTATCCTATCGTCCTAAAGATACAGCTATTGGTTATAAAATATCTTTTATATTTAAATAAGCTCACATGATAATTTAAAAACTATCAGACGGAATACAATTTGCAATGTTATTTACCGCTTGTTTGTTTCAATGCAACAAGGTTTACTTTTAAGTGTAAAAAATTATTGTTTACATTCCATTTGTCACTTAAAAATCTATTTAATGCACTCAATATTTCGAACAAAAAATTAATGACTAATGTAAAGAGCAAAATCGTTATTATCTGACCATGGTGATCCAAAAACACATAAAAACAAAAGCTCGTGTCCTAATCGCCGGCGAAATGTCACGCGAAAACGTCTTGGACTGGTTGGGATGATGACGATGACCCCGAAGGCAGCCGCGCCACTACCTGCCTCTGTTGCCTGTATGCAAATTGTGTTATTTTCCGAACGTCTCGAGTCAATGTACTAGAAATCGTTTACTATAATTTATTAGATCATCTCTCCGCACCCAAAATATAAGAAAAAGGCATTAGATAAGCAGGTATAAAGAAAAAACCGGTCAATCTTAACTAAAAAATACTTCCCGGCAAAATAAATGTACCAAATAGCCTAACTGTCGCTTAATTTTATCTATTACTTATGGATATACCAGATTATACAATATAGATTGAAAAACCGTTGTATTAATATCGGCGATTCTAATTGATAAACTAATTGTGTAAGTGTAATCAATCATAAAAAACCTACATAATTGTCTCAATCGTATGTTTAAAAAAGTTAGTAGTTAATACAGCAAAGATTTTTTAGAAACTTAATTTTTTTTTATTTGTAAAACTTTACAGACTATCAGTGTTTTATATAGTTTTTGCTGTTTGGTGTAAAATTAGTTTGTTCATTTATTCATAGAGATTTGGAGATACGATTTTTTTATAGTACATAAGACATAATAATATCCTTGTGTCCGTGCCTCGGTCTACATCTAGCCCTTTAGGGTATACACCACCATAAGACCATTTACCGTGGGAGAGCCACGCTTCTGCATGAATGGGCTGGCTCGACCGGAGTGATACCACGGCCTCACAGAAAACCGGTGTGAAATAGCGCTTGCGCTGTGTTTCACCGAGTGAGTGAGGATACCGGAGTCCCATCCACCCCTCCCCACATCCCTCTCCCCATCCCCCAAAGGCCGGCAACGCACTTGTGACGCCTGTGGTGTTGCGGATGTCCATGGGCGGCGGTAATCGCTTACCATCAGGTGATACGTCTGCTCGTTTACCCCCTCTCTATTCCATAAAAAAATCGAAAAAATCAATAAAGCTAATAACAATAATTAAATTTAAAATACATAAATAATATGAATTTAAAGGATAAGCCGTGAAGATGTCATTTATCGGAAAAATATTATAATACCATAAAATACATGCTTTACCGAATCAAATATCGTATATTGCATTTACTGAATGTTATGTATATATGCTTACTACTGCATGCATTGGATTACTTCTTATTGATTTATACCTGGTTTCAAGGGCGTCGCCAAGGGGAGGCAGGTAGGGGCAGCTGTCCCCCCCTAGAGATTTGATTTGATGCATATTTGAATTTAAAGAAACATATTGAGCATGGAAAAATAATGTCAGCTATCAATCAGATGATATTCGAAATTAGATCATCCTAACAGATCTACGCTCAGAAATTGTTAATACCACAAGACCATATTTTTTATTACTAACCGTAGGACAAAAATATTAAATGATAGGTTAAAGTGTTCTCTGTCCAAATGAAACAATGTGCCCGGTGATTGAATCGTAGTTGACACATTCAGTTCTCTCTATCCAAGCTTCGAAGCTCGTCAAATCGGCATCGAGCATTCCGAGCTCATTACCCGGCGCTGTCTTTTCGCCATTCCGATCGACTGTGACCGACAGAACGAATTTCGTCGTAGAGGATTGTGTCCATGTCGGTCAAAATGTCGAAGGGTGGAGATCGCGCCAGGATTGTCGCCGCCTCGTACGAGATCGTCCAGGATGAGGCCTAGGTACTTCATGTACTGGCTCACCTGGACTTCAGTGTCGTTCACCCGAGGCATGAGCTGGGTGGTTCCTGTTCCAGGCGGC
Organism: Diaphora mendica; assembly: GCA_949125395.1. Taxonomy (NCBI): domain Eukaryota; kingdom Metazoa; phylum Arthropoda; class Insecta; order Lepidoptera; family Erebidae; genus Diaphora; species Diaphora mendica. Next base: position 16,432,715 of record OX421318.1, read on the forward strand.
ACTGAGGCCAGAGGGCAGACTAGTGCGAAGGCCTGCATCGTATGCGAGGTTCCATAACAATGGGCCCAATACAGAGCCCTGGGGAACCCCACAACACACCTCCCTTCGATTCGCCACTCCGTTCCGATCGACAAACTTCACTGCCCTGTTGCGCAGATAGGCCTCTACGACGGCATGCATAATATTCAAGGGCCGCCCTAATCACACGCCAGGGAAGGATGCCGAAATCGTTAACGATATCAAGGCTATCTGTCAACACCACCCCCCCTATTTGAATCCAAATTGGCAGTCCGGTAGATCAGGGCGCTAGAAAATCAGCCTTAGTTTGTCTCCTAGCACCGACAGAGTGATCACCAGTGCCCGACCTGGAAAACACCATCAGGTCCAGGAGCGGTGTTGCGGGAAGCCAGCCGCCATACGGCTCGATCCAGCTCTCCCTCCAAAACCTCACACTCATCGGACCAGAATTGCTGGTCCGATTGCGTGGGAGGGATCAGGAGACTGTCCTGGTCCCTTGGACAGAGCGTGTCTGTCTAGCACTCTTCCTAGAAACTCCGTTCCCGACTAGTACCTAGTGTCATCTGAGTCTTTATGGCAGTGCAGGCCTGAATCACGACAGCCTTGGAGGGCAAAGTTTTGTTATCCAGATTATATTACAGTTTTAATTTATAGGTGTTAAACTCCCATGACTCCACCCCCCCCCCCCCTCCCTAGAACCGCGCCTGCTACCGGCCATGGAGTGGATGACGGTCGGTAGCGAGAGATCTCCTCCGACAACTTGCCCCTACCTAGGCCAAGGGCTGGCGACGCCCTTGCCTGGTTTATCTTCTGTTGATGACATATTATTTTAAGAAACTACTAAATGTTTTACCTACTATGTTTTTTACCCAACGTTTCCACCAATCACTCTAATGTTTTTTGGAATTTATTTTGTGTTGTCATTTTTACACGTCAACTTTTATACCTACTTACATATAAAACTAGAAGGCCCGCGCGACTTCCTCTGCGTCTTAAAATAAATAAAATGTTCCCTTGTTTGCAACAATTTTTATTGATGTTCGGCTCCCGTTAGCTGTGGTATGATGTTATATAGTCTATAGCTATTCCACGATAAATGGGCTCTCCAACATTGAAAGAATTTTAAAAATCGAACCAGTAGCTCCTGAGAATAACGTGTTCAACTAAACAACAAACTCTTCAGCTTATAATGTTTATACCTACAGATGTATGAGTTTAAAGTTTTCGAGTCTTTACTTTATTTACCCTAAAAATGTTTTATTTTACTATTTTTGTAACTATAAATTAAATTATAATGTCATCTCAATATTATTTATTGTACAATATTATTAGTTTTTAATCCGACATTATTTAAGTGACATTAACAGTATTATGTTTAATGTCAGTCCATTCTTACCGTTTTAGGAATTATACTTGACATTTTGTTCCTTGTGTAACAATAACATTTACAATAAATTAGTCTTAAAACATTTTTATCAGAATCTCGTTAAATTAGCTTAGCTCTTACATCAATATGTTTAGCACATACTTTATCAGTAAACCTAATTTGGGCATGGCTTAAAGTTTGTTTCTATCACAAAATTTAGAAGCGGTAAATATTGAAAACATCATTAAATTACGGGCATTGACATCCCTGTCAATGTATGCATACATATAAATAAAAAACTAACCAAAATATGCTTTAAAATATCCATGGACCAGTCTCAAGTGTTGATCTTCTCTCTGTCAATTTATGTAAATTACGCAAAGTCGTAGTGCGATACTTAATCGATAAGTCAATGACCTCTATCGCCTACTCAACATAATTATATTTTCAGTTACGGCGCTGCATGTTTAAGAAACGGTCCATCTTTGCTAATGGATCCTTTGTACTTGAACAATTGATTCACTAACATCAAAGGCTAAAACATTTATTTTACGGTACTTTTTCATCTTCTCCCTAACGGTATCCTAAGCTTTATTTAAATGTCCCCAAATAATTGATACCTAGTCGTATTGTTATAGATGAACACAACTTTTTTATATGAGGTCGACAGCCTCCGAGCCATCTGTTCCATGAATTTAAAGCAAAACACGATGGCCGGTTCTTGTCAAGAATAAAAATTAACGCAAGTTCGACAAAATGTGCGACCTGGGTTTTATTCATAGCTTTAGCACAATGTGCAATAAGGTACACTCAACATTCATTAAAACATTAATTTGGTTTTCCTTATTTTGCAGTGCTTTACAGCATTAGTGCTATGCACATATACAGAAGCATCTCCACGTGGAAGCGTGAATACCTTTAAAAGGAGTATTGTGGAAACTATACCAGAACACGATCCTTTAGCCGCACCAATACGTGCCTCTGTTGAAAGTATACCATTAAGGTAAAGAAATCAGTCTTAATAAAAATAAGATTAAATTACTTACATATTTTATACACGAGTAATTTACATTTTGTACAGGAGTATTCGTGATGAAGGAGATGAAAGGTTACCATTACGTGATGCAGTGGAGAAACGTCCAATTTCACTAAAGGAACCAGAAATATTCCTCAAATCACTCAAGGTTTTTACATTTTTTGAACCTATAAAACCAGCACATAAAAAATTGTTACTGATTTCTTTTTTTTTTTTACTTTTAGGATGACGAAGTAATTTCGGATGTAGAGAATTTTGGTGATTTCAAGCAATACTACGGAGCTGCCAGCTATTTGAATAAGTATGTTCATATAAAAATTCGCACATGTACTTATTATATATTATTATATTTGGTTTCAATGCACAAAGTAAATAGCTTAATCGATTAAACGTTCTTTCTTGTCAGCAGCACCCGAACTGATGAAAGACTACAGCAGGGAAATGCCAATTTGCAAGGTAGAGCAATAACAATTTGAAAAATATAATCATCTTCTGCAACATTCGATATAAATGTTTTTTTTTTTCACAGAAATGCCACTACCAATGAGCGATCCATCCACCCGTCGCCTAGTGGTGTGCTACATGCAGTCTTGGGCAGCGTATAGAGCACCTCCACTTGCGTTCACTGCTGGACTCGTTCCACGATCCTGCACACATCTGCATTATGCATTTGCAACTATGCATCCACACACATATGCTGTAATTCCTAATAATGAGGACTACGACCTTGTTAAAGGTGTGTGAAAAATTGTTATAGCTGATAGAAAAATATATCTTTTTAAATAATTCATATATTTTTTAATACTATGCAAGTAAATAGACAATCTAGTAGAAGATAACAAAAAAAACTTCGTTTAAAAAAACCGACTTCAAAAACTAAAAAGTATAAAATAACTTAATTTGTATGTGCTACCTATTCATAGGTTTGAAGTCAGTGCTAAGCCAATGGAATAGTAGGTACCACACTACTAAAAAAAATACCGATGAAATTGAGAAGTCGGTTAAAAATATGTAAATTCGCATGCAAAATAAAATACTTTTGGAAAGAGAATTAATCAAAATCCGTAAAAACTTGTTTTACAATTTACAAAACTGTATACTTGCTTTTACAGGTGGATATCGCATTGCTACTGGTTTAAAAAGTCGTATACCAGGATTGAAAGTGATGATCAGCGTAGGAGGCGAAGGTACCGATCGCCTTTTCAGCGAGATGGTTCAAGAACCTATTAGACGAAACATGTTCATTGAAAGTGCTGTCAACTTCCTACGGGATAACGATTTTGATGGCCTCGACCTTCACTGGGTATATCCAGGTAAAACTTTTGTTCTCCGCTATCCTTTTTTCCTTGTGGTTATTTCATAGTCGAACCGAACCAAAACCATGGAAGTAAGGAAAATCCTGGATGCGATATCGTCCTAAATAATCTCGAGTGCATTAACCAGATACTGGAGAGTTTATTGTGGTGCCGGAAAAGATATTTTATGTGTTATGATTTCCGTTCAGCATCAGGAACTATCATACCGATTTCAGTCAGCATTTATGATCATTATTTTTATAGGTGAAAAAGACGAAAAAGAAAGGGATCTTCTAACAGCTCTGCTTTACGAAATGCGTGAGAAGTTCTCATCTTATGGATTCCTGCTTTCCACTGTTCTGCCTCCTTACAGGTTTTTACCACATTTCTGTTTATTTATCTGTTTAGTTTAAAAAAGTTTATTCAAAAAAAAAGAGAAAGTAACCAACCAGTTCATTATTACACTTTATGTTCACAGTAGTTTTTTCTATACGTTATCCGTTTAACGTAATAATGTTCTATTAAAGACGAACCATTCTTTCGTTTAATTAATAGGTATCAAATAGAAGATGGCTACGACCTAAGTGCTGTTAGTGGTGCAACTGATTACACGATATTACAAGCTTGGGACATGACACATTCCAAACGTGATGAGCCTCCATCCAGAGCAGTGCAGCATAGTGCCTTGCATAAAGACCCTGGAGCAGCTTCACGTGATCAGCGTTATGATAACATTGTAAGGAACTACTTATTTACTGAATGTCTTAAATTAAACATACCTAAGTGAAATAGCTCATACCTTGAAATCATAAGTTTGCTATTAAAACTGATTCAGAGTTTATCAAATGTCACTCACATGGTCAAATTCAGACACGAACAAAATTTTTTTACAGGAATTCATGGTGAAATTTATTCTTCGTCAAGGAATGAATGCTGAAAAATTAGTACTTGGTATTCCCCTGTTTGGTCGTAGCTACTCTTTAGCACCTTCAACTCTGCCAGCTCCAGGAGCTTCAACAAGCGGATGGGGTGAAGAAGGACCCTATACACAGACCAGAGGATTACTAGCCTTCTTTGAAGTAAGAATGAGGAAGTTAACTTTGTACTCATATTGGGAAACGTTTCTATAGTATTAAATCATTTGAAATTTTAGATATGCATGGCAGATCGTGATGACAAAGGAGCAAGTAGTTCAGACGAAGCTGGAAATGCGTATGCTGTATTTGATAATCAGTGGATTACTTTTGATACCCCGGATACAGTTTTTGAAAAGGTGAGGCAACTGGTGTTTTTTGAATTTTAAGCATCTCATGTTATTGTTATAGATTAAATAGACGCTCGCCGCCAAGGAACCTATTTGATGAAACCATCAGCAGTGTCCTTAATATTGTAGTAAAATGGTTTAGATTCAATACAAATACAAAAAAAACTTTTCGTCTTTTAAAAAAAGAGTTTGCTTCCTTACACTACTGAAAATTAAATTACATTTATCCAGATGAAGTTCGTCATAAGTAAAGGGTTAGCAGGAGCTGCAGCTTGGTCTATCGATATGGATGATTTTCGTGGTCTATGCGGTCAACCGTTCCCTATACTGAGTGCTATTTCAACGACGCTTAATGGTAATGTCGATAACATATATTAATTAATTCTTTGAACAATAATACTTAATACCAAAACTAGTATCTGTTTTATATTTTCAAAATTATTTTAGGTCAAGCTATAACAACTGATCAATCATCATTGAAGATTGGTGCTTGTGAGTCTGAAAGGGCTTACCTTGCATCTGATGAAGACTCGTGTGCACATTTTCATTTCTGCACCGGTGGCATTAGTTACAGAATGGTCTGCGAGGATGGACGTCTCTATGACCCGTCCACAGGCTTCTGCGGGTATGTTTAGAGTTCTATAATATAAAATATATCACAATATTAATTTAACTTTTTTGTTATTTAATCTAATCATATTTATTTTAATCAGCCACCAAGATGTAACCAAATGTATGCCAGGACAAGCGTTAAGAATTAACGTCGAAGATGCAGCTCGGTTTCTGTCACAAGCTTATGAAATCGACTTCGAAGTAAGTAAAATCACAATATGAATAGTAATTTTATTACATTTTTCAATTATACCACTACAATGTACTCATAGCTATCTTTTAAAATTGATCGCAAATTTTATTATTGTTAATACGATTCGGTTCGATTCCCACAGGCACAAAATATAGTAAACCTATCCACAAATAGTAGGCTTTGAGTTTTCTTTGTAGCACCTGAAACTCTCTGAATATTCTTATTTTGTTTATCATAACACTAACTCTTGTTCTTGAATTTAAGTTCTAATAATAATGTTGCAGTGGAACGATGGCGGCGAGAAAGAAATTATACCAAGTAGAGCTCCTGAGCGATTTGTTGCTCAGTGGGATAGCAAAAAAAGTAAGTATTTCTGTTTGAGGGATGAATATATGTTAGATTATTTAAACACACTAGTAACCTGTAATACGTAATTCTTGTTTTAAAGGTAAACAGAGTGACAAGCTAGTTGTGTGTTATATGACAAGCTGGGCCTTCTACCGGCGCGGTGATGGCAAGTTTGTCCCAGAAAATGTAGATACTAGACTCTGTACTCACGTCGTCTATGCTTACGCGTCTCTCTCACCAAACGATCTCATTGCTAAGGAGTTCGATCCTTGGGCGGACATTACTAACAGTAAGTTTAAAAAACTATATAATTCCTTTCCTTCGATGTTGATCATTTTTTATATATTAAATGGAAGCATAGAGAAATTCATTAAATCAAAGTAACAATGTACAAAAACGTTTTATTTTTCAGATCTTTACGAGCGTGTAACGTCTCTGAAAGATGTCAAAGTTCTTCTCGGCTTAGGAGGATGGACAGATTCCGCAGGTGATAAGTATTCGCGGCTAGTATCATCAGCGGCAACACGCAGCAAATTTATAGAAAACTTGATACCGTTCTTGCGCATGCACAACTTCCAGGGGTTACATTTGGATTGGAATTATCCTGTTTGTTGGCAAAGTAATTGTAAAAAGGGCGCTGTTTCTGATAAGAACAATTACGCAAAATTTGTGCAGGTAAGTGTTATCAATTATGATGGTAGGTATAAAATGTAGCCATTTAAAAAAGTAAAATGACTTTTTCAGCCCCCCATTTCGGAAAGAGTATTTTTGCCTTTCGATTTCTGAGTGCAAAATCCGTTTTTATCCGCTAGAGGATAAAGTAAATTGAATTTAGAACATCGAGTCCACTAAGTTTGTGAATTCAAAACATCATTAAACCTATTTACTTCTATCTCCATGACGCCGAATTTATCATACAACCGTTTTTCATTTGTTAAAAACTCAGACTCGGAACCTCCTTGGTGTACTTCTTTTTTAATTTGCTTTGCCCACGCCATTTTCTTTTTTGCATTTAGTCATTTCCTCGCTGTGGTGGGATGAAAAGTTACGTGTTGCACTCGAGTGCAAAGATTTTTCACCTCGTGCTCTTTTGATTACCTCGCTAACGCTCAGGATTCTAATCATAGAATCCTTCGCTTGCTCGGTCATCAAAATTGAGCACGCGGTCAAAAAGCAACTCTGCACTCTTGTATAACAAATAACTATAAAGTTTTCATTTATTTTTCTAGGAATTATCCAAATCGTTGCACGATGCTGGCATGGAGCTTGGAGTAGCCTTATCCGGATACAAAGAAGTAATTGAAAGTGCATATGATCTGCCTGTGTTATCAAAAGCTGCAGACTTCCTCAGTACCATGACATACGACTATCATGGGGGCTGGGAGAGAACTACGGGACACCATACACCACTAGTACCGCCGCCTAAAGATACACTTACTTATTATTCGATCGTAAGTTTTATTTACAGCTGAATTTTAGTCCTTGTGTGTTTGTTTGAAATTCTTAAGAATTAATTCAAGAACCCCTTAAAAATATTTCACTACATTCTCTATATTTTAGGAATATGCAGTAAAAGCATTAATCAGCGGTGGTGCGGATCCTAAGAAATTATTGCTTGGCTTATCTTTCTATGGTCAATCGTACAGCTTATCTGATATGAATGGTGTTAAACTCCAAGGATCACCTGCCACAGGACCTGGCAAACCTGGCGAATTTACGAGACAACCGGGCATGTTGGCTTACTATGAAATATGCTATAGAGGTTGGTAAAATGACGCGTATAATTTAACTTTAGGCTGATATTAATCGCATTAGGTACCTATTTATTTATCTTTTTTATTCAAGACAATAACCTATAGGCAACAACCGACAATAAACGCGGGCAACGCCGCGGGGCGAAGCTTGTTTAAAAGAAGTATTCTAAGTTACTCCTTATATCTTCAGCTACCTATCAGTGAAAGTCCCGTCAAAATCCAGAGTTCCAGAGATTAACCGGAAGCGACAGACCGATAAACAGACAAATAATGTAAAATTTGATTTTTTGATGTAACTAATATAATTAAAAATTACAAATGGACACTTCAATTTTATTTAAATGATAAAATGTGATTAGCTTTTAGAACTTTTATAAATCCATAGGGTAAATATCAATTAGTTACTATGAGTTACACGTCATAAGAGCACTCGAAATTACATTAAGTGTTAGTTACCGAACTCACTGAATAATTTATATAATTCATTATTTATTTACAGTTAAAAAATTAAGGTGGAAGACTGGTCGTCAAGAAAATGCAGGACCTTATACTTACTCTGACAACCAATGGGTAGGATACGATGATCCAGAATCTATCACTGAAAAGGCAAGTACATACACCTAAACCATTAATAATTTTTGGTAAAAATTTCTTAACAGTATATTTACTATATCCTCCATCCAGGTGGAATGGGCTCTTCGTCAAGGCATGGGCGGTGTAACCGCATGGGCAATAGACTTGGATGATTTCGGTAACCGGTGTTGCGCGGAACCTTCGCCGCTATTGCGCGCTGCTGGTCGCGCACTTGGCCGCAGTGTTCCTTCACCGCCAAGCATGCCCTGTGAGCGACCACCTGAACCAGTCACGCCGCCAGCCCCTACTACAACTACTATTGAATCTGATGGTAGGAAACATACATTTGTAATTCCGTGACTGTCTTTTGTCCTTATTTATTGCTCCTACAAGCCTAAATTGGTAAACCAATTTGATGAGTTTTGATACAGAGCTAAAAAAATATGGAGGAAATAAAGTGTTCGATACCTTCTCATTCTTGGTATATAATAAATAGGATTTTAACCCATAAAGGTAAAACAAAAGATGATTAATTTTGCAAAATTTTTTTTACCTCACACTTTTGCAATATCTTTTGCAACTACCTACTAGTAACATCCCAAAAAAATGTTTTAAGCTGCGAAACTTCAATAATGAAAATACTTCATCAGACATTTGTAATAATAAGACATGCATGATAAATATACGCATAATCACAGGTTCTTTAGGTGGTAGTAGTGGCAGCCATGACCACCACCACACTTCAACATGGCCCAGCTGGAGCCCATCTACTACCACACCAAGCACCAGCCAAACATGGTGGCCGGCCGCCACAAAACCCATAACTACATCAACTACTACGACTACCTCGACCACAACAACAACCAAACGTCCAACTAGTACAAAACGACCTGATGCAGACACAGGTAATATACCTACTAACTTTGTTATGTAGTTCTCTTTTTGAAATTTGAAAATTCAACCAATTGGAAAAGTTAGGTTAAAACCTTTTCTTGTCCCATTTCTTATGAAGGATTTTCACCTTAGTACTCTGGTCACAAGTTTAAAATTATACACAAACTCACAAAGAACTACGAAAACCTAAAAAACGTACTCTAGCATCTAATTCTACTAATTAAATCTAGAAAGCGTATAACAGGTAGTAGAGCCACGCTGATTTCAGCACGAACGGGCCGGCTCGACCGGGGTGGTACTACCCTCGCACAGAAAATCAACGTAAAATGACAGCATGCTGTCGTGTTTCGTTGGTGAGTGCGAGACCAGAGGCCCAATTAGTCTAGTCAACAAGTTCCATACTTGTTGACTAGACTAGAAGATGCAGTAGCATCACTAGGCCGCCATGGTGTGGGTCGCCATGCTGCATTGTCTGCATTCGCAGTGAGCATGGTGACCACCACTCTTGGATTCTGCTTATGCTTTCCATCAGGCAGAGTAGAGTCATTTTGGCGGGCCAAACATAAAAAAAAAAAAAAAAAAAAAATAACAGAATAAATATTTTAAAATTTATTTTGAGCTTCTTGAAAGAAAAGACTAACCTAAAAATGAATTTGAGAGACATTACGAGAAAATTATGAGACAATTCCTTGATTTACACAAAATATACAAGGATTCGACCGTCAATCATTATTTAATATTTAGAAAATGATCGCCTTGTGACAATTAAAAAAGTCGTGTGGTGTCATGGGACTCCAGATAGGAACGAAGTTCCTTAACATAAAAAGGTTTATTTTAAGTTCTATTCAAGGTTTATAGAAAATAATTATTTGGGTATACATTTTTTTCATGGTTTTTTTTAACGATAAAAATAAAAAAGGAGGCGATTACCATCGCAGAGAATTGAAGTGAAGATAGATAGAATACAATTTTAAGTGCACTGTAAAACAGAATTTTAAATAAACGATATAATTTTTAATCGTTTCGCTGATATTTCAGAAAAAATAATATTCATTTCAAGTTCTATTCAAGGTTTATGGAAAATAATTATTCAGGTATACATTTTTTATCATGATTTTTTTATCGATAAAAATAGAAAAGAAGACGATTACCATCGCAGAGAATTCAAGTGAAATATAGATAGAATATAATTTTAAATGCACTGCATAACATAATTTTAAATACACGATATTTTTGAATCGTTTCGCTACGATTCAAAATTAGATCGTGTATTTAAAATTCAGAAAAAATAATAGAAATTTTACCATACTTGAGACCATCATCATCATCATTAACATCATAAACTGTTTAATGTAATGATAGTGGTCTTAGTTGTGGGTTACTAATATTTTCCTTCAGCTATATTAAAAATTAATGATAAATATGATGATAGAAATACTTTATGTCAATGACTGAATTTATACAATATTTTGTAATGTTTCTACTATTTAAATAAACATACACTGTAATAATAAAGCCGTTTAATAATTGTTTTAAAATCTGAGTATATTAAAAAATAGAATTATAGTTAAAATATAATAATACATGCAACTTACAGGTGGCGCTATACTAAATTTTTCGTTCAGGCACTTTAAGAACCACAAAATTGTCTTAACACCTTTATTTTATTTAAAATGATTTATAAAAATATATAAAAGTTCTATGCGAGGTATAAAGAAAACAACTATTCGGGTATACATTTTTTATTATGATTTTTTAACAATAAAAATGAAAAATATAACTAAACTTGTGCTGCCACCTAGTAATCTCTACTGAAACAAGTTCTGTCTAGAGTTACTCCATATTTATTACATGCAACTTACAGATTATATTAATGTTTGGTTCACGAAATAAATAACTAATTATTTCGGACATTTTTTGTAAATACATACATATTATACATAGAAAACATCCAAACTCCCAAAAAACTAATATTTGAAGATCAAAAAAAAAATTGATCCTACACGGGATTCGAACCCGAGACCTCACATCATTCTCATACACGATCATTTTGACACCGAGGCATCAATCTTACGTTATGGACGTTTTTTGCCGGCTAGGGTACCCCTCCGCAACGCCCCATAAGGAACTTCGTTCCAAAAAAGAACAATTAGATAACAAACAAATAAAAAGACGCTCTTTTCAAAAAAGAACTTTTCCTTCAAAACAAGAAGGAACAGATTTTGAAACAAATCTGTCATTACAGGGAGTATTGAAGGGTCACCATGCACTGCCGGCGAGTATCACTCTGCTCCTGGTGACTGCGAAGGTTATTTACAATGCGAGGGTGGGCAGTGGCGTAAACATCAGTGTGCCCCGGGACTCCACTGGGCTACTTCTGTCAATCGTTGTGACTGGCCTAGCTTTGCTAAATGCACAGGTAAGTACATTAAATATTTATCTTTTCAACATTATCTAATATTATCGACGTCAAGTCTTATTAGTAATCGCGAAAATGTTTCAACTGAAAAACATGTGTTTTAATTTTTTTTATGTCTTAGAAACCTTTTCTTTTTTGACCTAAATTAAAGCAATCCTCTAAAAAGTGTATAACACGAGCGAGTGAATAACACGAGCATACTCGTGATAACGCAAACGAAAATTCTGTAAAAAAAAATGTATGCCACATTTTTACGAGTCTTAGTTCTGTAGTATGTAGGATCAGTAAATAGGTATCATTTCGATGTTATTATTTTTTTCACTGAGACAATATGTCTGTACTTTTCGTGCGAAGCCGGATACCACTGATATAGCCGGAGCCACTGGTATAAATTAAATTTATAACTACAGAAACAGCTAGCAGTGGAGCTAGTACAGCTACGACCACTCTAGCCCCAATAACATCACGCCCACCGCCGAGACCGACAACCACCATCAGAACGACTACTACCACCACCACGACAGAGCGACCAACAACTAGACCTTCCACACTTGCACCTCAAGCTGGTATGCAATACTATTTTTTAACTAAGTTCATCGAGTACTATTACCAGGTCGTATATCTCTTTTAATGACCTTTTCAATTCAATTTTAGAAAACTAATTGAATACAAACATCGAAGCACCTAGCAGAACCTAGGACCTGCTGCTTCAATTTGGCAAAAAAATAACAGTCACGTAGTGTTTTGCTTTCAATATTTAGATAGGCGTCACAACAGTAGTTTAAAATTTAATTTAGGTAACTAAGTGTTGATTAATATAAAATGATTGACAGATGAAATATACGATGGACCGACGGACGGTTCACCTTGTGTTGGCGAACAATACAGTGCAGTGGCAGGTAACTGCAACGCTTATTTACACTGCGACGGCAGCGTGTGGCGCTTACAGAACTGCGCGCCCGGCTTGCATTGGAGCAACGCGCAGAAGCACTGCGACTGGCCTAAGTACGCCAAATGTGAAGGTGAGTGTACTGAGTGTCATGAACTGTCGTGAAATAGAGAGCCTAATCTGGGTCTATTTCACATCAACTCTATGGTCACGGTGACCGCGTTAGGCCTGCACTGGGATTTTCACAAATTGCAACGCCAAATACGCGAGTTGATGTGAAACACACCCACACAAAGTCCTCATTGCTTGTAAAGTAAAAATCCTACTAATATTATGAACGCGAAAGTTTGTAAGTATGGATAGATGGATGTTTGTTACTCTTTCACGCAAAAACTACTGAATGGATTTGGATGAAACTTTAAAGTGATATAGTTTATACATCAAAATAACACATAGGCTACTATTTGCCGCGATAACCGACATATACGCGGGCGGAGCCGCGGGCAACAACTAGTATGCCATATTATACATGCATGTAAATAAAATAAAATATACCTACACTCTCAGATTAATAAAGAAAGCCAGATAGACGTAAAGAATACGACAATGAATCTACAAAGTAAATATGAATTAGAAAGCGAATACATTCTCGCGGCAGTGTTTGACAAACCGCCATATTGTGTTCACGTCACGAGTGATTTTTGATTTTATTTTCAAAATGCCGTCTTGCATCATTAAACACTGTAAGAGTAGTTCCCAAAAACAAAAAAAAAGAAAATGGACTATCTATTCACATGTAAATACAGCTTATTTAGTTGCTATAATTATTTATTTACCCGATAATTATTTTGTTGTGTCGAAACACAAAACCCTTAACCGTAGTTCGACTGTGATACCAGTTTTTGTCTATTTTTTTCCCCCTACAATTAGGGAAATTACTTGTTATTCCAGACATTAATGAATCCCATTTCTATATTCAGGGACTTGGTTCCAAACCTCATCTGAAAGTATTCTTTGGTGATACATACAATTATTTCTGATACGAACAATTTGTGGATGTTTATACAGGTATAACCGCAGAATATTAAAAAAAAATATTAATCATACATTACAAGAATTTTTGGTAAAGTAAGTATTTTACCTTTTTATAATTTTAACACGAAATTTACACGGAAAACGACAATATTATAAAAAGTTAGTGCAAAACAAAGTTTGCTGAGAGTTTGCATAGTATGTGACAGTACCTAACTGAAATAAAAACAATAATATTTAAAATTCTTTAATATTAAAATACCCTTTTTTCAATCGTAATATTTATCAAAAAAAGGGATTTTTTTACTGCGTATGGTATTTATTTTATTTTATTTACTTATTTTGGACCTCCGACAAGGAATACACTTTACATGCTAGTACATTACAAAAAATAAATTGTCTTTCATGGTATCATTACACACACAAAGATGTACGTGTTCCTACAGTGTCGCACCGGCTGACACACACACTAAAAGAAATCAATCGGCGTCATGTTATTTGACAAGAACGTTCTATTTGGCTTTCTTTTGTAATCTGAGCCTACACTGTAAAAGCTGCCATAACGACTCTACTCTGCCTGATGGAAAGCATGACTAGTATCAACTCAATCGCGATGAGCAATTTTTACGAATAAAAATACCGATTCGTAGGGATTGGATGCTCTTTAAGATGATACTTTAAAACTTTAAATTATTACTTAAATAAATAAGCCAAGTCTACGTATAAATACAAAACTTTTTGATACTTGTCTTTGGTCGGTAGTTTCATTCTAATTGTTATGATATTAAAAGTTAACATATTCATTTTCATTTAATTCAACCTTGCCTCTTGTATACCTACTGCGGCACCGGTGCCAATAGAATTTACTTTTAAAGATAAAACAACTTATGTTTCAGATAAAAAAAGAAAAAAGAAAAGTCGGTATTAGGCCTACTAACAGTAGTAACAGGATTGACAGTTATTTTTACGAAACTCAACGAAGCCAAATTATCAAATTTAAGATTTAAATTATATAATAAAATCGTAAAGTCATTGACTTCTCAATTTAATGGATGACGACGTAGCAATATAATTTAATGTGCCTATAAATATTCATCAGACAACGACAACCGCGGATCACCCACGCCTATCGCGTAAAGGCTTTGAGACCACTCGAAATATTCATGACGTAGGTAATAATAATGAACTGATTTTACATAAGGATAGAATAACGGAACTTTGAAATCCGTAGTAGGTACTCTAGGTAGTAGAGCCACACATTTCAGCACGAACGGGCCGGCTCGACCAAAGAGTATATAATCACTACATGGCTCGACCGGGGCGGTACTACCCTCGCACAGAAAATCAACGTAAAATGACAGCATTCGCGTTGTCGTGTTTCGTTGGTGAGTGCGAGATCGGAGGCCCTATGATGCAGAAGCATCACTACGCCGCTATAGTGTGGATCACCATGCTGCATTGTTATAATGTCTGCATTCGCAATGAGTTTGGTGACCACCACTCTTGGATTCTGCTTATGCTTTCCATCAAGCAGAGTAGTCATTTTGTCAGGCTCATACATAAAAAAAAACATGTTAAAGTACCCAATACTTCAAAATCTTGGAGATAAAAATATTTTTTAGTAATAGATTCAGAATGACTTAATATGTGTAGTCCACTCGCAAGAATTGTCTTTTTACAAATGTGAACTTTGCTTTCAGTGCCAAAATCGACTACTAGTGCACCTAAACCGACAAGACCTATAAGACCTTCAACGACAACTACTACAAGACCTATAAGACCTTCAACGACAACTACTACAACAACTAAAAGTAAGTGATTTGTTGATTCCATTTATTTTTACACACACATATATTTATATGTACCTACCGTGTATGCACACATATGCATTTAGTAAAAAGCGGTTGTTTTAATGTTACTAACAGACACTCCAATTTTATTTATTTGTATAGATTCGAAAGCAACTCTGTCTGTCTCTGACGCTTTCACGGCTAAACCGCTGCACCGATTTAAATAAAATTTGTCATAGAAATACTTTGATTTTGGAGGAAGGACATAGGCTACTTTTTACCACGATACCCGACATATAAGCAGGCGGAGCGACGAGCAAAAGCTAGTTATGTTTTAAATGCCTTCTTCTCTTCTACTTCTCTCGTAACTTAATTATAAACATAAATTTTGCTAGCCATTATTTTACTTTATCATTATGAATAATTAGTTAGTCGCCATTATAACTTTTTCATGCAGCACCACCGTCAGATTCCCCTCAAGAAGGCTCAGAGTGCGGTGGCAACGACGTGCACGCTTCGGCCTCAACTTGCGACGCCTACCTACTGTGTGTTGGTGGACGGTGGCGCAAACAACTCTGCCCACCCAAACTGCACTGGGATAAGCGCACCAAGCGTTGTGACTGGATGGAATTTGCCATGTGTGAAGGTATGTAGAAATCAGCAAGTCAGCTATTGCACCTTCACAATGATACTAGCATATGGAAATCTATTTTCATTCATTCTCTCGTACTCCAGTCCAGAGTCTCTTGTCGTTAATACAAATACTGATCAAAAATTTTATTGGAGAATATTGACGATATGTTGAGAAGTATAGTAATCGACTTTGTTTTTGATAAATTAAATTAAAAAGCTTTTTAAAAACAAGCTTTTACTGGAATGCCTTGAGACGAATCAAACGAGTCCAAACTCGATGATGTTGCGACTTTTCTTTACAGAGTTCCTATGGCCATCTTACAGCTCCAGCATCAGATCAGCTCATTATAATATTGTATTGTCACGCTGCACGCTTGCAAAATTTCAGCAAAATCGGTTGAAGATAACTGCTTCAAAATTGAGTTGCAAGATTCCATTCGAACATACAAGCATACGTACATACATTGCAAGTTAATAAAAAGCTTGTAAAATAGGATTTATTAACCGTTGTCTAGGTGCATAAATTAAACTACAAGTGCCAGGTGATTGGGATTGAAGAATTATCACTATTAAAAACAGAAGTTTTTTTCCTTGCATATACACACATCAAAAGTGTCCAGGGATCAACATGTGTGTCCAGGGATCAACATATATTTTTGCAATAACTTTTCTCCTGATTGATATTAATTACAATTTTCTTTAAGAATTCATCAAATAAAGTGTTTTCGTTTGTCACAGTAACGATAAACCAAGTCACCTTTGCATTAATAAAGAAATTTGCCATTTTCCTAATAAAGGGATTTTTGACATTTGAACCACTAACATTAAAGTTCGAAAAAAAGACTGAAATAACAGTTTTCTTTAAAATTTTATTAGGTAACTTAAACAATTAATAATCCGTGTTTCTACCGCGAACACTAACAACACAAGAATCGGTTTGGCATACTCAAAATGAGTTCATCCAAATCACGCTGTGGAATGGCCGCCCATGTTCGTTGCAACAACAAAAAAAGGTCTTCTTGCGACTGGATACCCTCCATATTCGGCAGAGCTCTTCTCTGTAGCATATCCCATGCATGCTCAATCGGGTTCAAGTCTGGCGACTGAGCAGGCCAGGGCCAAAGCCACATCTCAATCTCAAGAAATCCGCATAAAAATGCTTGATCCCTAGACACTTTTGATGTGTGTAGTTCAGCTTCAAGAAATTTTTAAATTCTTTAATTAATTTCTGATTATCAGTTGGTACACCGTCAAAATCACCGATGCAGCAAACCACTACTACAACTACCAAGAAACCCACTACTCCCAGGAGAACGACCACGACTCCCAGGAGAACGACCACGACTCCCAGGAGAACGACCACTACGACTACCACTACAACTACTACTACGACTACTTCTACCACCACAAGAAGACCTACCACCACCACTAAGAAACCCACTCTGGATCCAGCACAAGTTCCTAGCAAGGTAAACAGTCAAAAAACTTTGTAAAAGAGAAATCTTTCAAAAAAATCTAAAATGTCAGTTTCAAAACTAAATAAAACAACGGTAATCCTTTGGTAACAAACCGTGGGCGAGTCATGCTGAGGCAGGTATAGCCGTATGGGCAATCTCTCAAGGAGTGTGATGATACTACGGCCTCATAGAAAACCAGCGCTAAGCCATTCTATTGTTGCTTTACAAATGAGTGAGGTGGCAGAAGACCAAAGCCTTTCTCCTGATTCTGGTTGGAGTTTATACTTCTCATGAAAATAGTATAAAAGTTATTAATAACCTAAATCTGAATTTCATAAAAAAGCTATGCGGGACATAAATATATAAAAAAAACCATAAACGGTAAAAAACCATTCCTCCCTCATATAAGAAAAATATGAATACGAACTTAAGGATGTCATTGTTGGAGCGTCAATGAAACACGGAAGCTAGCAATGTGAAACATAACAACGCAAATTACCTACGCTACAGTCATAAATGTTTGTAAAATTTCCAGGGTTGCACAACAGGTACCTACCACCAACATCCAAAATGTGAGAAATTCTACGTGTGCGTGAATGGCATGTTGATCACTCAAAGCTGCGCCCCTGGATTAGTATGGAGACCTGACCATTCTCAATGCGACTTCCCTACGGCAAATTCATGTACTGACAAGCGACAAACCAGTCCATCCATTATAGATAATAGCAACTCTCAATCTACTATGATGCAGCTCCAAGAGGCACCACCCAGTAAGTATACAACAGTTACATGTTAGCTTCAAAATAATTGATTATCTAATAGTAATAGTACATTATGATATAAGTGCGATAAGTTGAAAATTACAACCGAGGCGATATTGTTAGCCCGAGCCGCAGGCGAATGCTACAAGAAAGCTGATGCTGTAATTATCAAAGCGCACGTATGTCATACGACGTTTTATAACATACTAGCTGACCCACGCAACGTCGTATACGTTTAATATAAATTAAAAATTAATTAAAAAAACATTGTCCAGCGGACAAAATTGTGAATCTAAACCATTCCCAGATCCCCTTGAACACACACAAAAAATTTCATCAAAATCGGTCCAGTCGTTTGAGAGAAGTTCAGTGACATACACACTCACAGAAGAATTATATATATAAAGATTTGCGAGCAAATAAATAAAACTCGGACTTTCTTGATCTATTAAATCTTTAATTACTTGTTAAAGCAGTTATAAAAATTTGAACAATTTGTAAAATTGATTATTACGTTGCCAGTTGGCATTTTTAAGCTTGTCAAGTTATTATTATTAATTAAAATTTCACCACTCTCTCTCTCACTCTCTTGAGTGAAAGTAGGAGAAACGTTCCGCAGCCGCCGACTGCTGAACTCTGTGGTTTCGTTTCTCCTACTTTCACTTATAAAATGTTGACCACTTTTCTGACATAAAAACACTTTGCTAATATTTAAAAGAGTATTGGGGTGATTCTACCGTTTCGTCCGAATCACCTTTCCAGGCCAAAAGTGGACACTAAAAATAAAACGATCTAAACATTTTCATATGAATTTGCTTACATATGGTTAATGTTAAAATGTCCAATAGTCATATTAGTTCTAAATACATTGACTTAAAAAAAACAGACCATAAACATGTCAATTTTTCATTACACTCCTGCTCCTATTCGCAACTCGGAATGTTCTTCGTTCTCTAGTTGGCTTATCCAATGCAATTATGAACTACTTTTGTTTCTAAGTACTAAGTTAATTACTGTGGATTATCAATACCTAATATTGTATTTTAAAAGAATGTACAACATTAAAATAATCGACTTAAAAGTTTTGGCACCAGAAAAACTTCATTCGCTTCCACACAACTTCATTCGCTTCCACACAACTTCAAATTGAAATATTAAGTAGACCCAATTTTATTTTAATCTTAACAAACCGACCACACCTTTTGCTAACCTTATTCTTCAGAATTATTTAGCAAGAGTGGTCGTGTGTCAGTCGGAAGTGTAAAATTTTACCTATTTTGCGTTCGGAGATTACGTTTGTCACAGATGAGTGGTGCCAAACATTCCAAAGTTTTAAGAAGTAAGCGTTTGAAAAAAACTAATAATTTTTACTACAACTTATAGTATACAGTGATCTTATACTAGGTTATTTTTATTGACTTCTGTTTATAACTGTTATTCAAGATAAGTTAGAAAAACTGCTTTAACTTCATTCAGCTCTGTTTCATTCCATTCCGTTTCCTTCTAATTTGACCAGGAAGTGAATGAAGCGGTTTTGGAAGGTAATGAAATTATTTGTACAAAGTAATTGTGGTTGATTTTGTCTTTATAATTATACATAGAGTATCAAATTTAAGATTTTGAAAACTCTTTTTTGTTAATACTGAGATAGTTACAACAATAGCTATGCCAAAGAAAATAGCAAATAGCAAAGAAAAGCTAGCCAAAGATAGATTGCGAGAGAGAGATAGATATGCAGAAATTAAGAAGGATCTTGCGGAAAGGAAGTTAAAATTACCAGATGAGAGTCTAAAGTGAGAGACGTGAAAATAAACAAACCAACGGCATAAGATCAGCGAGCATTCAGGACTCATATTCGAAAAGCGGTACAGCGTTATCTCTGTTGTTCCAATACACACTCATTAAGGAGGCAATAGAACAAGACCGTTGTCTCAAAGTATTCGTCAAGCGTCTCCAGAGGAACCACTACCGTCGACGGTCGTGTCATCTCTGGACATTTCTGGACAAGGCCAGAAACCTTTGTCCAGAACCCCTCGGTTCAGGTAGCGGAGATTGCGAATCATATAACTGGCCATATAAATCTTGTACCTCCGAGAGAATCTCTGGGGACCCCCAGAGACCCCCGAGCTACTTTAGTCTGACACTATAGAGTCGTATACAGATATACTTTTCCACATCAGGATTGACGAAGTTGATTTGGAACAACTAAAAAATGGAAAAACTCCGGGTAAGGATAGAGTTACAAATGAGCTCTTAAAAACGGGGGAAATCCTGTTCTTAATTAACTGAAGCGTATATTCAACTCCGTTCTCCATGAAGGGAGATCTCCAAGAGTATAGGGCAGGAGTATGGTAGTCTTACTTTTCAAGAAAGGAGACAAGACCCTTCTCAAGAACTACCGTCCTAGATGGCTCCTGGGATACGTCTACAAGATGTTTTCCAGGGTGATCGGAAATAGGCTGACGCAACGACTGGACGACTTCTAGCCACCAGAGCATGCCGGGTTTCGCGGGTAATTTGGCACCATAGACCGCATACAAACTGTAAGGCAAATCAAAACGAAGAGCCAGGAGTGTATTCAGCCTCTGTATCTCGCTTTTGTGGAGTATGAGAAGGCCTTGAACACTATGGAGATCTGGTCTGTTTTGGACTCCCTGCAACGGTGCTAAGTTGATTTTCGATAAATTGAGGTGCTGAGGAGCCTGTTCGACGTTTGACACTATGGAGATCTGGTCTGTTTTGGACTCCCTGCAGCGGTGCGAAGTTGATTTTCGATAAATTGAGGTGCTGAGGAGCCTGTTTGACGCCGCAACCATGTCCATCCAAGTACAGAATAGTCAAACAAGACAGATGGCCCTTGAGGTTTGCCGATAATATCGTTGTGATGGCAGAATCACTGCAGGAAGTTCAAGAAATGCTGCACAGTCTTTTTTTTAACGTGTGGAAATCCCCTCGGACCGTCACCCCGCCGCGCCGGGGCTTGCGGCGGGGCGGTGTGTCGGACTCGAACCGACTAAAACCACACGGTGTGCCACTCTGCGCCTGAGACGGGAGGGACCCGGGATCTGCTGTTATTAACACATCCAGATCCCTCCCAGCGCCTGCCCGCTCAGAAGCGGGGACCGTCACCTGAAGACTCTCAATTTAGGCGACGTACGGCATACGCGTAGCGTCGCCTCCTCGCGGGCGGCCACTAGAGTGGATGGAAGGGAAAGCCCGTCCCGAACATCCGCGGCCACACTCAGGGCGGCATGAGACGCTGATAGGCGTGCCTCCGCCGCCCGGTTCGCCGGCGGCGGTTTAGGTCCAAGTGGATATCATCCTCCCGGGCCTTCTCTTCCACCTCCTTCTGCGAGATGAGATCTTCGCAGAAGGTTGCGACCGTGGTAAAACTGCTGTCGCTACCGGCCATGGAGTATATGACGGCCGGTAGCGAGAGATCTCCTACGATGACTGCAGTGAGGGCCCGACGCTGCGACGCCCATGCGGGGCAAACCGCCAGCGTGTGTTGGGCCGAGTCCTCACTGCATCGCAGTGGTGGCAGGCGGGACTCAGTTCCCTCCTGCCGACCGAGTGCAGATACTTCCCGAAGCAACCGTACCCGGAAAGGACCTGCGTCAGTCGGAAGGAAAGGGTCTCGTGCTGCCGCCATGCCCACTCGAGGATGACCGGCTGGAGAGCCTCCACGGCGGCAAAGCCAGCAAGTGGAGTCTCCAGCCGGAACGACCATCTAGCCATAGTGGCTCGACGGGCGGCTTCATGCCACTTGCGTACCTCTTCGGGCGGAGGGCGATAGCCATACTTCGCCCGATATTCAGCCACCCGTCGATAAACTTGGGGGGGTTCCGGCCAAGGCGCACGCCGCCTCGGTCGACACCGTGCGTGTGCGAGTATCCGCATATGGCTCTGACCGCCAGTACCCTCTGAGGCCGCCAGAGGCGCGCCTTTTTCAGGGCGGTCAGAGCCGCTACCCACACCGGTGCGCCATACAGCACCATCGACCGGACAACCCCCGTGTATAGGAGTCTCGTTGCGACGCTGGCTCCACCAAAATTGGGCAAAAGTCGTCCAAGGGCGGAGGCAGCGTCGACCAGCTTTGGACCAAGCTGTCGGAAGTGCTCGTCGAAGAGCCACCTACCGTCGAGGATCAGGCCCAGATACCTCATCTGGGCCCGAACCGGTACGAGGACCGAGTTGACCACTATGGAGGCGCCGGGGGGCGGATCACCACGGGGCCCATGAAATAATAGGGCTTCCGTCTTGTCCAGGGCCACCCGTAAGCCCAGCGCCTCGATGTGCCGTAACCACCAGAGAAACACCCCAGGTGGGCAGGCGCGCCGCCTCTTGGAAGTTCGCCCCCCGGGCTGTGACAATTATAACACTATGACAGTAAATTAAGCCTCCCAACCAATTGGTCTCCGGATGAACTTGAGTAAGTTCGTCTTACTCAGGTTCATCCCGTACAATGACCTCGGCGTTCCGGGACTGTCCGTTGTCTCTTGAAGTTGTTAAGGAATATATTTATCACGGGCACCTAATGCAGTTCGGTAGACTCAACTTCGAGAAGGAAGCCGAATAGGAGGATTCAGTTGGGCTGGGCAGCATTCAGGAAGTTTAATCATATATTTTCGTTTAATATACCACAGAGCCTGAAGACGAAAGTCTTCAACCAGTGCATCCTCCCTGTAATCTGCCGAGACGTGAACACTGACTGTGGGGCTAATCAATAAGTTTAGAGTCGCTCAACGTGCCATGGAGAGAGCTATGGTTGGAGTCTCTCTGAAGGTCAAAATTTGTAACAAAGAAATTCGTCAGAGGACCAAAGTGACGACATAGCTCTGAAAGTTAGTATGTTGAAGTGGCAATGGGATAGTCACATATGTTGTCGGCTAGTCACATATGTAACTCAGCGGAGTAAGCGCAATCTGGAGAGGAGACCATGTCTTAGCAAACTCTTAGTGTAAGCCCTTTGGTCTGATGGCGAGACGGCTTGCATAAGAGGGCTGGCAGTGACTGGATGTAAAAAGCAACAGACCGGACTCTGTGGTGTTCCTTAGGAGAGGCCTATATCCAGCAGTGGATTGTAACGGGCTGAAAATGACAATGAAAAGAAGGATCCTGGAAGGAAAATAATTTTGCAATAGATTTTGTACATTCTACTGTCTCTGGTTTTGCCAAATACGTTATTACTGTCACACACAAATTATTTCTTATTAAGTCGGAGGAATTAGGAAATAATTAAAAAGGCATAAATTACTAAATTGCTTCCATTAACTCTAACAAGACACTAAAAATTCATTACAATCCCTTTCTAAATCATTACACTCTCACCATATTTATTTATTAAAAACTTCATGCACTTATGTACATCGGCGGACTTAATGCCCAGGGCATTCTCTACCAGTCAACCTTTGGGGGGTGTAGAGATCTGGTAAGGTAGGTGCATCGAGGTTAAAGTTGTAATCAGCAACAGGTATAGATGCATTGACATAAACATATAAATACATACACAAATAAATATGAATACTTATTATTACATATAAATTAATAATACGTATACTTAATAATCGTACACTGTAGAAAGTAGAATATAAGTAAGAGTACTGTTGAAAAAATTATTCCGCCATCTGAAGAAGGTGATTGTGCACGCTCTTTTTAAACGTGTAACGGGTAGTGGACATCCTGATTTCGAGTGGAAGCGAATTCCAAAGCAGCACTGCTTGCACAAAGAAAGAGGCGTTAACGAAATCGGAGTTGTGGGAAGGATATAGGAGAGCAGATGATTCGTAGAGCGGAGGTTTCTGTCGTGATTAGAGGAAAGGTAACGCAAATCGGGATCAAAATAAGTGGGTGAGAATGGGGAATTAAGAAATGAAAAGAGAGAGGTCAGCGCTCGCTGATTACGACGTAGACGAATGGGTAACCATTTTAATTGGGAACGTAAAGCAGATACGTGATCATACTTGCGAAGATTAAATATGAATCGAATGCAGTTATTGAGAAGACGGTCTAGTTTATTTAGGAGGTCTGCATTCAGGTCGAAATAACACACATCACCATAGTCAATTATAGGAATAATTAAGGTTTGCATAAGCGAGGTTTTTGTTTTGGGAGGCAGGAATTTTTTTAAACGGTATAGAGTTCGCAGATGTCCTGTCACTTTATGACTTACATGGGTCACTTTAGCTCTCCAATCGAGCGTTGAGTCGATGAGCAGTCCTAGGTCTTTGACTACAGGGCTCCAAGGTATAATTGCACCGTGGAGGACGACTGGTGCGAGTGCAGATGTGTCTACTCTGCGCATCATATTTTTGCTACCTACTACGATTGCCTGACATTTATTAGGGTTTATTGACAACCCAAACCTCATCGACCACGAGTTTATGCGATGTAGATCCTGGTTGATATTGTCGATGGCTCGTGATATGTCCTCCACTCTTTCCTGCGAATAAATCTGCAGGTCATCGGCATACAGGTAATACGCACACTGAAGGTGTTGAGTTATGAGGTTGATGAATAGAGAGAATAATAGGGGAGATAGAATACCGCCTTGAGGGACGCCAGCGCTGAGGTCAGACCAGCTCTGAGGTGGAGTCTTGAATACGAACACATTGCTGACGTCCTTGAAGATATGTGGAGAACCATTCCAGTGCATCTGGGGTAATCTTAAGGTACGTAAGGATAGATAGTAGGATTTCGTGACTCCTCCAATGCCTTCAATACAGTCGTATTGAAGGCATTTGGTGCATTTGATGGCCTTCAATACGATTGTATTGAAGGCATTGGAGAAATCAACCAGGACTAAAACTGTAACTTTTGTGTCCTCCATGCCTTTTCGAATATCACTAGTCACTTTAAGAAGAGCAGTAGTGGTGCTGTGACTGGGCCTGAAGCCTGACTGTAAAGTACTAAGCAGTTTCTGTCCGAGTACAAATTCTGAAAGCTGCTTGTATACACAGGCCTCGAGCACTTTAGATACGAAGGGAGGGATAGAGATAGGTCGAAAATGTTCTGGTAGTGACGGGTTATTTTTTTGGGAAGAGGGATAATATAAGCTTTACGCCAAACAGAAGGGAAAGTACCTGAGTCAAGTGAGAAGTTAATAATGTGTGTAATTACCTAGAGGGTTTGGTCCAGGATAGTTGTGATCACGCGGCGGCTAATGCCGTCATACACTACGGCATTGGAGCTGATAGATAATATTATCTTCTTGATATCCCCAGAAGACACCGGAGAAAAGTCGAATGAGTCGGTACTGGGACTGGTGAGACTAGATATGTAGCTCACCGTTTGCAGCTTGGTATGAGGATCTACCGTGGTTGTGGATGAGAAGTACCGATTGATGTCGTTTAAACAAATTGTATTCTTAAACTCAGGATGCTGCCTATTGCCAATACCTAAAGTACCGAGAAACTTCCAGACACCGGAAGAAGAAGAGGATTCAATGTTTTGTAGAATATGTCGGCGTTTAGCGTTACATATCACCTGGTTACACCGATTTCTCGCAGCTTTATAGCGATTCCATTTGTCTTCGCATCGATCTTTCCTGTAACGGAGGAAGAACTGATCCCTGCGCCTCATCGCTGTACGGACCTCTTGGGTCATCCAAGGTGCCGGGGCACGTTTTATTTTTATTGACTTTATAGGAGCGTGGACGTCAAATAGTTTCAGAATAGTGTCATTAAAAATATTGACTTTGGTGTCTACGTTCGTAACAGCTGCCACACTTGTCCAGTCTATATTCGCAGCATCTGTGTGTAATTTCTTGCATATATTTGCATACTTCATTACACTCTCACCATATTTCATTACCTTCCGAACCCTCATTGCACTCCATCACTTTTCAGCCAAATGAAACTATTTTCATGGACGCCTTTCTCAGTAACCTTTGTCTAGGAAGTATACGAGTAACCTAATTCATAAATTCAACCAAAACTAAAACAAAAAAAATCGCTCATATTCGGACGAAACGGTAGAATCACCCATTGTTCGAGCATCTTGATAAACCGTAAGTTTTACTTTATTAAAAAAAAACGTGCGTTTTACATTACAATAACGCACAAGTACGTAATGAGATACATTACGATATTGAAATTGGTGAAATAAGAGACCCTTTACGAGCAAATATGTTATAATGTACTAGTGGAAAGTGAAATACATTTAACACACAATGCCATCTAGTCCCAAACTAAGCAGGGCTTGTATTATGGGTACTAGACAACTGATATAAATATATAAATACTTTTTGTAAATACATACATCTTATATATAAAATTCTCGTGTCACAATGTTAGTTACCGTACTCATCTGAAACGGCTGGACCGATATTTATGAAATTTGGTGTGCATATCGGATAGGTCTGAGAATCGACCAACATCTATTTTTTATACCCCATTTTTTTTATGACGAAACAACGTTTGCCGGATCAGCTAGTATTATATAGAACACACCCAAACTTGGAAACAAATATTTGTAGATCATACAAACACTTGGTCCGACCCGGGAATCGAACCCAAGACTTCATGCACAGCAGTCGCATAGGCTACCACTGCGTCAACGAGGCAGTCATAGACTTACCTCGTGGTGAACCAGGAACCGGTACTTAGCCACCTGCCCCTTGTGTGCCTCATACAGTACACACTAAAATCCTGAATTATAAACTCACAGCAACATGTAGAAGTTATTTATAATACTCCACCCCTCCCCCGTAACTCTTCTAGCAGTTTCATTTTATTTATACACTAGTTTTTGCTCGCGGCTCCGCCCGCGTGTATGTCAGCTATCGCGGCAAATAGTAGCCTATGTGTTATTCTGATGTATAAGCTATATTACTGTAAAGTTTCATCCAAATCCGTTCAGTAGTTTTTGCGTGAAAGAGTAACAAACATCCATCCATCCAAACTTTCGCGTTTATAATATTAGTAGGATACTCTGTGGTGTAGTATAGATACAAGGAGCTAGTAAATAACATTGAACTAAGATTCTGCTGTTTTTTTTTAGAATACTGTGAAAGTGGTGCTTACGCTCCTCTGACAACGGATTGTACGCGCTATCTTCATTGCTTATTTGGAAAATTCGAGGAATTCGCTTGCAGTTCTGGATTACATTGGAATCAGGTAAGATAAATGTACCATTTATTAACAAACTAGCTGTTGCCCGCGGCTCCGCCCGATGTATGTTGGTTATCGCTGCAAACAGTAGCCTATGTGTTATTCTGATGTATAAGCTATATTACTGTAAAGTTTCATCCAAATCCGTTCAGTAGTTTTTGCGTGAAGAAGTAACAAACATACACACAAACTTTCGCCTTCATATATTAGTGTGAAGAATGAGACAGTTAAGATTTCAACTTAGTCAATATTTATCATTATTATTTATACTATATTTTTAATTAGCTATGTAAAATACTTAGTACTGTGCTATATAGTAAATTCTAATTGATTATGCTTGTATGTGGTGTTATGATAGTGTGATTTAAGATGTCTCATATTAATAAGCAGTACAGCTTTGCTCGGTTTTTTTTTTTTTTGGTAAATTTTCTAAAAATTAAGGCTAGGCTAGTCAATTGGGCTATATTTGTACTCATATTATTTGTGATTGAACATCAATTTTGTGAATTTTAATAAAATAAAAATAATGAGTGCTAATGTGATAAGTAGGCCGTTAATTGTCGAGTCACTGTCGAAGTCACAAAGTAATCTTTCGAAATTATGGGTAATGTACCGAAAACTTGGTCAGTTATAACGGGACACTGTTCAACTTTACCACACAACAAATCATATTTTCAGGAAAAGCAAATATGTGACTGGCCCAAAAACGCACAATGTAAACGAAGATCTACAACAACAACTACTAGTACAACGAGCACTACATCCACTTCAAAACCGATTGTAATGGATGAAGTCGTATTTACAAACCACGGACACGACGATCATCATCACAGCGAACATGCATATCCCAAGCCGGACAAACCTATCGTATCGCCATCTTATGGAACTTTACCTGCCCTAAACTCAAAGCCTGCACTGTTGAACTGTAAGTATTTAGAAAATATTGCCATTTTTTGTATGTATGGCCCGCCAAAATGACTCTACTCTGCCTGATGGAAAGCATAAGCAGAATCCAAGAGTGGTGGTTACCATGCTCATTGCGAATGCAGACAATGCAGTATGGCGACCCACACCATGGCGGCCTAGTGATGCTTCTGCATCTTTTAGTCTAGTCAACAAGTATGGAACTTGTTGGCTAGACTATTTGGGCTTCCGGTCTCGCACTCACCAACGAAACACGACAGCACGAGCGCTGTCATTTCACGTTGATTTTCTGTGCGAGGGTAGTACCGCCGCGGTCAAGCCGGCCCGTTCGTGCTGAAATCAGCGTCAGCATCTTTCTTTTCTTTTAGAAAGCTGCATTTCAAAATTTATATTGTTACCAAATAAGAAATTCACCAAAGATGATGGAGGATTCAATAAAGTTTCTAATGGTTTTACGGCATCTCGGCCTACAGCCAACTTAAAATACGTACCTAATCAGTGGTCTACTTTCAACATTTTAAGTACACGTCATCACACATAGGCCTCTCCTCAGAACGAAAAATTTAGCATCACCCAATTTATTAGGCAGACACATTTGCGTTTTCAAGAATAGTTAGATGAGACAGTACTTTAGCAACGAGAAGGTTCTTCAATAGACACCAAATTCTTATAACTTTTTTCAACTTTTTTGTACATTTAAATGTTGACCTGAGTCATGGATGAATAGTTTTGAGTATGTAGCTATTTTAAGTACACAGGACCTAACTTTTTGAGCATAGTGCACTTTCGTAAGTCACTATTGACAAGCTATCACACTTCTTAATTATGAACCTGGATTATACTATGTAAATACCTGTATAGTACATTTTTGTATATCACTATTAATTTTCAGCCCGCTATAAACTAATTTGCTATTACACAAATTGGTCATGGTATCGTCCTGGTATCGGTAAATATAGTCCAGAAGACATTGATCCTACTCTTTGTACCCACATTATATATGGATTCGCTGTTTTGGATGACGATGGACTCATCAAGGCTCACGACTCCTGGTCAGACTATGACAATCGTAAGAACTTTCTGCATAAATAATAGAATATGTTTGTATCTTTACATAAATTTCTAATTTTTCTAATTTTCCTTAGGATTCTACGAGAGAGTTGTTGAATACAAAAGACATGGTATTAAAGTATCTCTAGGTATTGGTGGTTGGAATGACTCAGCAGGAGACAAATACTCCAAATTGGTGAATGACCCCGCAGCTCGAGCACGATTTGTCAGACACGCAGTATTATTCCTCGAGAAATATAAATTCGATGGATTAGACCTTGATTGGGAATATCCCAAATGTTGGCAAGTAAGTAAAAAATGAACCAAAAATGCAAAGTCACGACTGTAATTGCTCTTTTTGCAACATCAGTGAATATAATTGCATGTTCAAGCTATTTCCTTAGTAAAATTACACTTGACATCTAAAAGAAATTAATATTTGTATGATTTTTAGGTCGACTGCTCAAAAGGACCTGATTCTGATAAAGAAGCTTTTGGCGATCTCGTTCTTGAATTATCTGCTGCATTTAAACCTAAGGGCCTGCTCTTATCAGCAGCAGTATCACCTAGTAAGAAAGTTATAGATGCAGGGTATGACGTACCAGTGCTGGCACGACATCTTGACTGGATCGCCGTGATGACGTACGACTACCACGGCCAATGGGACAAGAAGACTGGACATGTCGCTCCACTATATTATCATCCCGATGATGATAATACTTACTTTAATGCGGTATGTATAACCATCACCAATTAACAAAATATATAACTTATTGTAGAGGTGATATTAAGATTGTATTTGGAAAAACTTTACTCTCAAATATCATCGTATCACGACAACGCTTTATTACGATGATGTGTAAATATGCTTAAAATTATTATTTTTTATTCTCAGAACTACACTATTCATTATTGGATAAACAAGGGAGCACCTCCAAATAAACTTGTAATGGGGATGCCAATGTATGGACAGACATTCACTCTAGACAATGATTCATCATATTCTAAGGATGCACCTGGTCTAAACAGTCCAGCTTCTAATGGTGGTGAAGAAGGAGAATATACAAGAGCTAAAGGGTTCTTATCGTATTACGAGGTAAGCAAATATTTTGACCACTTACATATTTTTAGGTGTCATTGTGCTGTCGTCAAGTAAATTGAATCGCAATGTCTGTCAAATAATGTTTAGGCACAAACTTGAACCTTTGAATGTAGTAATGTAAACTAAAAAAGTTGTAAGATAACAATTATGATTTCAGTATTTTCTATTATTACTCTTAATACTTGTTCAAAAGTTCATGAGAAAATCCACTTAAATTACTTAGTAAAACTTTATTTTTTACAGATCTGCGATCGGATCAGATACAACGGGTGGACTGTTGTTAAGGATCCTTATGGACGAATGGGTCCTTACGCATACAAGGGTAACCAATGGGTATCATTCGATGATATTGATATTATTAAAAAGAAAATGCATTTCTTAAAGTCCTTGGATCTTGCGGGTGGTATGATTTGGGCTCTTGACCTTGATGATTTCCAAAATAGGTGCGTACTATTACCACATTTGAAGTTTTATATGAATATACAGTAAGCTAACGTAATTTTTGTTTGTATAGGTGCGGCCAGGGAAGGCATCCCCTTGTTAATGCCATCAAGGATAATTTACTTGACTCTAGCATTAATGAACAAACGCTTTTATCGGATCCCATAATTGAACCAGGAAATAATATCGACAACGATATAGACGATATTCAAGTCATTCCACTCAAAACGACAACACAAAGACCTTCATACAGACCGACCACACAGTGGACCACGACTAGGCAAACACCGCAATGGACGACTAGACAAACAACACAGCGGCCAACAGTTAGACCAATAACACAAAGAACGACATATCGACCGACAACACAACGACCCACGTATCAGCCCACAACTCAAAGGCCAACGCAGTGGAATGAAATATTCCATACGACAAATAGACCCCTGACCACAGTCAGCACGACTTTGGAGGAACGATACAAAGTTGTTTGTTACTACACCAACTGGGCTTGGTACAGGTAACTACAAACTTACCTATTTATATATATTATCTATACAAATAAATAAAATTGGAGTGTCTGTTTGTAATATTAAAATAATTGTTTTTTACTAAATGCATATGTATGTATACACGGTACATATACCAAATTATCACTTTTTACAATTGTTGTGTGTTTGTTCCGGCTAATCTCTGGAACAGCTGGACAAATTTTGACGGTACTTTCACTGATACGTAGCTGATGTTGGAGTTGATGCTGGAGTAACTTAAGCTACTTTTTCTAGACTAGCTTCGCCCCGCGGCGTTACCCGCGATACGACAATAACCGCGGGTAAAACCGCGGGGTTTAGCTTGTACTTAATATAAATTAGAATATTTATCAGCAGTAAAAAATCGCTTTAAATTTCACTGTGAGCTGTTCAGTTTGAAACTTAGATATACATATAAACAACAAAATATTACATATACAAGATTCCATCTAATATTAAATTATACTTTTGTACAGACCGGGCCCTGGAAAGTTCACTCCGAGTGACATTGACCCATCACTGTGCACCCACATTGTGTACGCGTTTGCTGTTCTTGATACCAAGCGTCTTGTCATCAAGCCACATGATATCTGGTTGGATGTTGAAAACAGTAAGTATAAGATTTTATAAAGAAATAAAATCCAAGCGGCTTTTTTGTCTGTGCTGTGTAATAATCCGTGATGTATAACCCGATTTCAAGATTGCATTTTGGTAGCTTGAACATAAAAAAAATACTACCACAAGATAATCTCAAAAAGAACAAGAGCTTTGACTGCATTGACTGCAGCGTGCGAGGCAGAGATTTAATTTAACGTATTTTTCCAAACGCTAGATGCCACATAAACAGCTGTAACTAATTTCCTTAATTATATAATATTTTATGGCACATTCAACAAAAACAAAATTCCTTAAAAGGTTGTTCTCCTTTCAGAATTTTATGAGAAAGTAGTTGCAATGAAGAACAAGGGTGTTAAAGTTGTCCTTGGATTAGGTGGCTGGGATGACTCGGCAAGTGATAAATATTCACGAATGGTGAATAGTGCTTCTGCGCGAAGAAAGTTTGTAGTACATGTTGTTGATTTTATTGAACAATTTGAATTCGATGGATTAGACCTAGATTGGGAATATCCTAAATGTTGGCAAGTAAGTACTACGCATAAAAGTTAATTTTTACATTCAAGTCAGGTGATAGTTTTACCTATACACGTTTACATACCCCCAACATTTTAATATCATAATTTAGTTTTATATGGATGATCATTAGTTATATTTCTAGGCAAATTGTGAAAAGGGTCCAAAATCTGACAAGCAAGGATTTGCTAATTTGGTAAAGGAGTTGAGTGCAGCATTTAAACCTCGAGGTCTACTGCTTTCTGCTGCGGTATCTGCCAGCAAAAGAGTCGTTGATCTTGGTAAGATTTTTCCTATAAATGTAATCCAGATGTAGATAATCCAGAAAACATATGTTATTTAAATCAAAGCTTTTAAAATTGTTTTGCTATTTTTAAACAGAAATCCACATAGCTATACAACTGATGACTTGGCATGAATACGTGGTAAAAAAAAATAGGGAAGGAAATAGACTATTTATTTTAAGCACTTGTTTTTTTCTATTAGTTTACGTATAACCACGTCTCAATTTTCAGCATATGATGTGCCAACATTGTCTAGAAATCTTGATTGGATTTCGCTAATGACATATGATTATCACGGTCAATGGGACAAAAAGACTGGCCACGTAGCTCCAATGTACTCAAGCAGTGGTGATGGTGACAGCACTTTAAATACGGTAATAAGATTAATTTTAGAAATGTATAAAATTACCAACATAGCATAATTCGTGTTTTATTAACTTACGCTTTTAAACAAATGGGAAAACACATATCATTGAATGTTGGAGATGGTTGAACCAAGGCCTTTGATATCATTCAACTAGAGAGATAATTATCTAATTTCGACTTAAAATCTTTATCTAGATTCAAATCTAGATTTTGTCTATAGGTAGATTCAATACATCTACACAAGTATGTGATACTTGTGTAGATAGAAAATCCAAAAGTGTAGAAGATACAAAATGATGTATGTGTCATCATTTTACGCCAATATTATTAAACAAAGAATTTCAGAAATTAACCATGAAAATAAAAACTAACTAGACTCAATATCGTATCGTCTTAATATGTTTCTTATCTCTACCCCTCTAAATATATTAAACTCATTTTTTAGAACTTTACCGTACATTACTGGATGAACAAAGGAGCGTCGCCAGAAAAGCTTATCCTCGGCGTGCCATTCTACGGTCAGTCGTTCTCTTTGGTTGAAAATGCTGGTACAGGACTTGGCGTAGAATCTTACGCAGGTGGAGAAGCTGGTGACGAGACTAGAGCTAGAGGATTTTTATCTTTCTACGAGGTAAATTAAATATTGATCAATACTGTTTTTTCTGTCTCAATGTCCATTCATCAGATATTTATCGCAAAACTTGAAACAAAAAAATAATCATAGGTTAATTTATTTTAGATTTGTGAACGTGTTAGAGTAAATGGCTGGTCTGTTACCCGAGATCCTGGAGGTCGAATGGGCCCTTATGCCAATTTTGAAGACCAATGGGTGTCTTTCGATGATGACTTTATGATCCGACATAAAGCTGAATATGTTCGTGCTATGGGTCTTGGAGGTGGTATGGCGTGGGCTCTTGATCTTGATGACTTTAGTGGAAGGTACTGTGGCTGTGGAAAATCACCGCTACTGGCTACTATGAATTATGTGCTTCGAGGTCTTGAGCAACCTCCTAGGTGCTCTCTCGAAGATAGTAAGTTTTATTGTTGATTTCACACACGATTAACAGCTAACAGAATATTATGTATTTTATTTCGATAAAGTATATTAACCTAATATTAATAATATAAATGAATTACAGATCATTTTCCCAAGTGTTTGCAATGTCAGGCTCTATTATAAAAGACCAATGAATAACACGCAATACGAAACACCACATCAGTAAATAAGTAATGCTCAGTTTACTAATAAAAGTATTTATGTTACAGTACAAGCACCAGGTAGTCCGGTTGTGCCCAATATTCCTGACGTACCAGATTTTCCTGATACTCCTGATATATCAGAGGTTGAAGAACCACAAGTCGATGTGATTGAGTCAAATCCTGAACCGGACGTAGATCCAGAAGAAATTCCTGTAAACCCGATAGAGGAAACGGAGATCGACACCGATTTAAGTGTACGTAACAACTGGTTGATTGAAATTTGTACATACATATCTACAAATATACACTTGGTTCATATTTGCCGTTTATTGAAAGTAATCTATTTAGACAATACTTTTCCTTATAATACGTACTAAAACATTTTTACAGAGTCCAAGCTTTGAAGGAACCTCATGTACGGGCAACGTATTTAAAGCAGACTTTTTAGACTGCAGCAAATATTACTTGTGTCTTAATGGCAACTGGATGGAACTCAAATGCCCAGAACCCCTGCAATGGGCTCAGGTAACTGAAATAAAATTGTTTTTTAAACCTCAGAATTGTCAGGCACACTTTTCGTAACCTAAATTTTGGTACCTACAGGAGGTAGGTACCAACATTTAGGTAACCTGACATTGATTCCAACGATATTCAGTATTTATTTCTACCAGTTTATACCCTTTGTATTTAATTGACAGAATCACTGCGATTGGCCTGAGAAAGCCCGTTGCAAATCAAAGGCATCTTTGAGGCTCACAGGGGATATCGATATGCCAGAAGTGCCGGTAGAGGACAAGTCCATCGTAGGATGTTACTTCACTAATTGGGCATATTACAGGTAGAGTTCATTTTTTATAAACAAGTAAAAGTTTAAAAAAAAAGAACCGACTTCAAGAAGGACATCATTGAAATGGGACTAGTCGCCCCTACGAATTTCGAAGGTTCCCCTCGATTTCTCTTGGATCATCACATCTTAGTGTCCTTATCATGGTACCACCGTTAGGATATCTCCTTTCTAATAAAAAAAGAATCATCAAAATCGGTTCATAAACGACGAAGTTATCTGCGAACACACATAAAAAATATATACCTACATATAATAATATAATTAATTATATTCGGTCGAATTGAAAACCTCCACCTTTTTTAAGTCGGTTAAAAACAGTTAACGTGCTAATTATGTTGATGTGACTGTACAGACAATAGGGATGTTGACATAAATAGCGAATGTGTGAAAAGTGATTTATTTGCCCTAGCAGGGAATATTAGAATTTTGAATTAAATTTAAATAATTAAAATTTTTGATGTAAATATGCTAAATAAATTAACTACAAATAATTTAAAATGTTGAAAATAATTCGTGACTGCAAACGCCAATCGGAGTGCTTTACATCACATTCTGAGGAACCAAGTAAAGCCACACTTTGACATTGTTGTCAAAGTCAAACTGTCATGTTTGTTTGCATTTTGCATTCTTTTTGGGCTGTTTTGGGGCTTAGCTGCTAAAAATGCAAAATTAGTTTAAGTAAATTACGATGGAGCCTGGATTTATCAAAGGAAATCGTTCAAATTTATCGAAAGTAAATTCTTTTCTTCTTTTTTCTTTCTTTGATGGTTACAATTTTCTTTACTAAGAACAAGGATTTTTGTGCAGCAGAGTTTGCGAAAACATCTGTGTAAGTTTTTTTTTTTAAAAGGGCGTAATAATCAACCAATAAACACAATACTTATAAAACTTGCTATTCATTATTTTTACTTACATGTCTACTTACATACTACTATAATGTCGATAATATCTTAAAAAATAAATAGCACTTAAATATTACTGCTTTTGGCACTACAGTGCGTAATGCGATCTATGAGTACTACCCAAAGAGTATATAAATCACTACGTTACAAGAGTCCGAACTTCCATACTATGAATGAAATGTCAAATTCAAATAAATGCTATTAATAGCTGCCAACATTGCAAAAACATTGCTTAACGTTTGACAAACGCATAACTACCAACATGAGCAACTCAATAGGGACGTGAATAATACCGAATATTGTCGATATCGATTACTAATGCACTAATTACGCCACCCGATTATTTATTTATTTTGTGTTTGTTGAAATCACGGGTTTAAATGAAACATGAACAAATATTATTAATTATATTTTCATAATTTTTAAACAAGTATTTTACATACATGAGTAATTTGGGTTCTGAAAATAAAACTAAAAAATAAATCATGTGGTTTATTTTGGTCACAATTATTATGTTACGATTGATACGTAGGCAATAAAAGTGCAATTTACTAAGGCTTCACAGTATATTATCAGCTTGCAAATTATTCATTTCAAAGGAGCAGACAATGTGGCCTTTCTGTAACGAAAATAATGTAAGATTAGTCATATTAATTATAACAAATGATATCAAATTTCTTATAAGAAATTTGTTCCTTTTTAAATTTATTATTGTTTAAAAATGATATAATAATATTATCTGACATCTCAACAAAGATGATTACAAATATTGTGTTAAATGTGTTTAACAATATCGATAGCAGCGGTACAACACTATTTTTAACACGTAATGAAAAAATAAACAATTTCATGTAATTACCGGCTAATGTTAGGCAACTGGAACATATTATGTAACAATAAAAGAGTATTTAAATTTACCTTACTTCATCCAAGGGAAATTTTGCCATATTATGGACGTTTTTGATCCATTATACGACCAGCTCTTATACCGCATATTTGGCACATTTTGTAATGCATATTTAAATATTTACACAAAAAACTACGAATAAACACAAAACATACTATTAAACACAAAAAAATAATAAAATAATAATATTCTTAATAACTTATTCGAAAATTAACCTGCACGAATTCGTGTAGAAAATCATTTTTCGCGGGGAATTAGCGAATGACATAGAGCTATCATAGACAAGATGGCGTCCCGTTAGAGCGACAGAGAAGAAGATAATATTAGAGCGAGCAGGATATATTCGGCCTGGTATAGTATATATTATCTGTGGTTCGCCATAAAATTTAGCACTCGTTTCATACATTTTAAGTTTTGTATATAACTTACGTTAGGCTGGTACTACCTATGACAGACAGTTTGACAGCAGTTTGTTTATTTACTACTCTGTTTCGTCATCAAGACCAGACGTGACAGCTTGTAGCATTTTGGCGCGAAAATTAAACACTAAATTTATTAAAATTGATTTTTTTTATCTAAAATTAATGAATAAAAATTTTTATTTTATTTTACATAATATTTACGTTCCTATCTATATAATGAGAAGAGTTCCAAAAATTAGTCAACATCCCATTTTTTTTTGTTATCGTTGCGCCAAAATGATTCTGACGCCAAATTATATAATCACGTCTTTTGTTCATACTTTTAAGACATGAAAAGATAACTGCTTGTTATCTGTTCACAACAGAGTTTTGACGAGTCATACACTAGTATGATGACTTGATCGATTCGTCTTATCAATTTGTAATATTCTTATAAAAATGAACTATTCCGGTTTTAATTTATATTATATTTTACATTTTAAGGGCGACTTGCACAATGTTCGACTTAAATAGCTACTAAACAAAATTAGTTAAATGCAGTTAAGTTATCATTATAAAGTTGATGTTCTATTACTTTTTATATAATTAAAATGACAATTATTAAACTCAGGTCTGGCAAAGGAAGTTACGGACCAGAACGATTGGACGAGCCTTCTACTCTCTGCACACACATCATTTATGCCTGGGCTAATCTTGATGGCGAAACTTTCAAAATAGTACCAGGCAACTCGGAATTAGATATAGAAAATGGTAATTATAATCTAATTGACAAGGCTTCCGCAATAAAATCCTATGTTAAACATAATCACAAATTGTTTAAATACCTAAATTGTAAATTTATTTTAGATTTCTACGGCAAACTGACTCAGCTACGCCAGACAGGATTAAAAATTATCATAGGTGTTGGAGGTCTAACCAATTCTGAAGATAGCAAATGGAGTGAGATGGTCGCAAGTTCTGAATATAGAAAGATCTTCATAGAATCAGTATTGAAATTTGTACGGAGATGGCAATTTGATGGTGTCCAGATAGCTTGGCAATATCCTGCTTGCAAACAGGTATTTACGACAAGAAAAAAATGAATATTATACACAGTGCGAACCCAGCATGATAACATTTATTTTATTCCAAATAATCTTATTTCAGCCTCCTTGCACAACTTCTACTATCGACATAGCAGAAAGAGATAACTATGGTGAATTACTCATTGAACTTTCAAAGACATTGAGGCCGTACGGTTTGGAATTGTCGGCAATGGTATCAGCCGAACCCGAAATAGCAGCAATAGCATATAAGGCACATATTTTAACTACTGAATTAGATTGGGTGTCCATTGCTGCAAACGATTATTACGCGTCATCTACAGGAAAGACAGCGTTATTGTCACCTCTCAAATCTAGTCACGATACCAGTAGCAACAGCTTGGTAAGTTCTCAAACTAAGTATCGATTATTATGATAAAACACTGTCTTCTTTCATCGTCTTATTTATCAAGATACTAATTTATCTTTAGTTGAATAAAAAACATGTAGATTTTTTTTTACATTAAACGGGTTTATTGAAAATAATGTACTTAAAGCTAAAAATAACTGTCGTTGGGCGTAGCGTAAACTGAGATGACTGGATAGAAAAACGGGCCCAACAATTTTATACCGAATGTTTTTTGCCAAATTATTTTTAGCTTTAAGTACATTATTTTCAATAAAACCGTTTAAATAAAAAAAAATACCTATTTTTTATTTTCAAGTTTTTAATTTCATTACATAGTACTTCTCATCTGTGTTCTACTATTCAAGCCCTTTCATTTGATATATAGTGGTAGTCTTTGACAAAATGTGTAAACCACCATTTAGTAGCGGCGGTCATCTTGGTTTTAAAGTTTTTATAGTGAACTGTTTTCTACTAGTCAAGCCCTTTCATTTGATAGCCATATTGAGGTAGTCATGACAAAATTTGTAAACTGCCATTTTGTAGCGGCGGCCATCTTGGATTTACAATGAAACAGAATTCATTTGTTTGTATTCTCACCAGAACTGAGGGTGTGTGCCAAATTTCCAATCAATCTGTCAACAGGAAGGGGCTCGAATTTCAATTACAAGATTTGACCCAAATAAACAAATAAATAACAACCAGGTCAAGCTAAATAAAACCGTTTAAAATGTTACAACTGTTAATTGTAGAATCGAATCCATATCATTACTCTGAGTTGAAATAGTTCAAGGATTTTCTAACATTAAATGGATAGGTATAAATAACTTCACTTAGTTTATAATTTTAAAGAAAAGCTCAAGTATTATTATTTATTTATTTACTATCGATTCTAAGGATTAATCTCCAAGAAAACATCGCATCGGTAGTATATATATACCAACATTAACCAGTGTATGAATAATGTTTTATATTTGTCTAGAATGCAACTCTATCATACTGGACAACTGTAATGCCTCCGCAACAACTTGTACTGGGCGTACCAGCTTATGCACGCTCCTATACATTGAGAAGTTCTTCAAACAGTTTCCTTGGTGCGTCTGTAACTGGACCGGGAGAACCTGGACCCTACACTAAAGTTCCTGGTTTCTTATCATATCAGGAGGTTGGTAGAATACGTTTGTTAATCGTGTATACGATGCTTAAGGTGGTTATTTTACATAAAGTATTTTAATAGAGTGGGATATGCAGAAAAAAATAATTTAATTTAGAAGCTAGAAACAGAATACTTATATTTATAATAGTTTACTATCTCATACAGAACTTCGTTCAAAAAAAAGAGTAACTATGACCGGCAAAAGATACGAATGATATCTCTATGAGAATCTCCAAAAAACAAATTATTATCACGGCCTGTACGGTGCAACCGTACTGTACAATTACTGAGCTCTCATCACATTTATTACATATATATTTAAATACATATAAATGTAATAAATCTAAATATACATGTATATGAGCCTGCCTAAGTGACTCTACTCTGCCTGATGAAAAGCATGAGCAGAATTGAAAAGTAGTGGTCACCATGCTCATTGCGAATGCAGACAATGTAATCATGCAGCATAGTGACCTACACTATGGAGGCCTATTGAGATCTTCTCCATCATTGGGCTCACTCACATCACTCACCAATGAAACACGAGAGCACGAATGCTATCGTTCTAGATTGGTCTTCTGCCCTGGTCGTTCCGGGCCGGTTCGTGCTGAAATCAGCGTGGCTTTACTATTTTGAGGTGTAACTCTATAATGATTTGGTATCTGCGAGTAAAAACGTGTTAAGATTAAACAACTTTTTAGATACATTTTTTTTATTAATCCTTTTTTGTTTGTGTATATTTCATGTTATATCAGACTAAGTTAGACAGAAATTGGGTCACTTACGCTTCAAATTTGCAATTATTATCTCAGTACCGGCAAATTCATTTATGACGGTATTAAACACATTAGATTTTTTATCATGGTGTTACGTTATCATTAAGTAATACTACCGCCTACTCGACTGTTTATTGCCTGAATAAATATCAGTTACAGTTAGATAAGATAAACTTTTCACGTGTAATTCAACAGCTATTCTAACATGCTCATATTTTATAGATTGCCGAAGGACTCTCATCAAGTGATTGGAAGGAAAGCAGTTCGCCCTTAGGGACCTTCAGTGTCCACGGCGATCAGTGGGCATCATACGTAAGTATGAACGAAGCGCAAGGTGCTGGAGCCGCGGTACAGCGGTCAGGTTGCAGAGGAATAGCATTGTGGGCTCTGGACTTGGACTCACGGTCTAAATGCTCTTTACTCAGCGCTGTAAGACGTGGACTTTTTGAGCCTGAACTGGAACTGGAAACATGTCCAGTTGCGTAAATCCTTAAGGTAGATTTTCCTGCCGTGATACTGATATGAGAAATTGATAAGTATAGCCAAATAATTGTTTACCCTTTCTACAAATATTCCGTGAAAGGGAATCAATGGAACTATGTTCTTTGTTTGACTATAAAACAAATTGTTAATTTAAGTACAATTGTAGAGGTATTTAGATACATTAGGTACATTTATGAGTCTCAAATATATTTAAGATGTGTCTGATATTATTTAAGGAAGTATTTAGAGGTGAATACTTAAAAAAATTTCATTGTGATATAGTGTTGATACATACGTAGGTAGATATATTTCATCATCTTTGTACTCCTTGATTTTTACTTGACGGGTTTACCATAATTATAAATAGATATTACATGTAATATTAAACGTTCTCACATACATTGATATTAAGACTTAAGTAAAAGTGCAAGGAACTATTTTAAGTGTACAATGTTAACATAAAAAATAAATTGTTTACTTTTGTATAGGCATTCGTAAAACAATTAAATGGTATCTAGCTGTAAGCATACCTAATGTACGTTACGAAGACAGTTACCACGCATTTCAATATAAAATTTATAATAAGTCATATATTTTATACTTATGAAACAAAAAGTGTATTTATAAAACATGTTCTGATGTAATTCTTACGAAAGTGTCTAAAAATAAAGTATTGAAATTTACACTACTCTTTTAATTATAAAAATCACACTATTTCAAACAAAATTGCAGTAACTTATTAATACCTACCTACACACACTGCTGGCACACAAAAGTAGAAAAGTTTATCCTACCTATAGATTTCCAAATTTCAAATAACCTTATCATTAAATATACGTAAAAATGTAAAGTTGGAGGCTACTCCTAAACTGGTAGGTCCTCGATCTACTTCTGTTTGAAGACCTAACGGTAAACCGGCTCATACATACGTAGAGAAAAATACAATGCTTATATGTGTAGTTAACCCTCATGTCCTAGCGCTCACGCTACTTTTTC
Source organism: Diaphora mendica (assembly GCA_949125395.1). Classification (NCBI taxonomy): domain Eukaryota; kingdom Metazoa; phylum Arthropoda; class Insecta; order Lepidoptera; family Erebidae; genus Diaphora; species Diaphora mendica. The sequence continues at coordinate 16,475,101 of OX421318.1, forward strand.
ATGTTCATTCTTCAGATTCTTGAAGTCAAACAATAAATTTGTAGTATCTTACGCTTCTTTAACATTTTGAAAAACAATATTTTCTGAATGTGATAGAATATAATTTTGTTATTTATACAACAAATAAAGTAAAAAAAAAACAAACAGATACTTTATATATATATACAGTCATTTGCAAAAAAAAAAACGGGCGGTTTCGATTTTCTTCCTGGCTGAAAAAAATAAAATAGGTACCAAAAAGGTTTTAATCATTTGAACATGTTACTGGCCAGTTATAAAAGTGCCATAATGTTTATAAGAGTACATTCCAAATTCAAATTTTTGACTGAGCCTGGTTTTCAAAGAAAACAACTTTTAACTACATTTTGTGGCGCGAATTCCCTATAGTTAATAACTTACTTATTGTAACTTAACTTTTTGTAGTTACTTTTTGTAGTTGTTTGTAAATTAACTTTTTGTAAATTTTTATTAAATTATCTGATGTCCTTGACATTTAAAAGTATTGTTATTGCTGTTTAGCAATCTCGAAAATGGTAGATAAGTTTCTTACAAAACAAATAAGGTAGACTATTGATTTACTTCTCTCATGCTTATACAATACCCACCTACTGTTTGAGGTTATGTGTAATTCTATTCAAAAGGTTCATAAATTCAAAAGTATAAATGGAAAATAAATTAAATTGATAAAAGCGAGCAAAATTATTGCGCTGGTTGCAGCCAATGCTTCGTGGCTCAGAGGCTAAATGTGAGTCGGTCGACAGTTCAAATAACCTGGCAGCGCTATCAAGAGACCGGTTTCGTCAAGAGAAGGCCTCTGGCAGAAAGACATGTACCGAACCACGGGATGAACGTTTTCTAGTTAGTCAAGCGTTAAGAAATCGCAAATCTTCTTATGTGGCCCTCAAGAACAGCCTCGAAGAAGTAAGAAATGTGCAAATTAGTGTATGGACAGTCAGGAGGAGGCTTCTCGCTGCTAATATACACAGTCATCGCCCGGCACGCGGCCCTAAATTACTCCGTGGACATCGAGTTGTCAGGCTTAGCTTCGCTCGAAATTGTGTGTCATGGACTCATGAAGACTGGGATAGGGTATTGTTCTCGATGAAGCCAGGATATCTCTGCATGGTGAAGACCGACGTCGGCGAGTGCTACGTTGACGAGGAGAACGCTTTGCAGAGGCATGTTTTGAAGAAATCACTGGTTTTGGGCAGGAATCAATTCTATGGATCGTACGGAGTTAGTCTTCATCGAAAACGGTACACTGACTGGACACCGATACATAACGGAAGTTCTAATTCCTTATGCACAACCCGCTTTAACCGCTCTTGGCGAAAACTCAATTTTTATGGACGACAACGCTCGCGCTCACCGGCCTGGCGATGTGGAAGTGTATATGCTAGAAGTCGGAATTCGTCGTTTGGACTGGCCAGCTAGAAGTCCGGACCTCAATCCCATAGAGCATGTCTGGGACGTTCTGAAGCGACGAGTGAGATCAGTGCAGCCGGCTCCGCAGACCATCAGAGAGCTAAAGAATGTGATTACCACGGAGTGGGAACGTATTCCCCAAGAAACCATAAAAGATATACTCGCTAGCATGCCCAGACGAATGCAAGCCGTGATTTCAGCAAGAGGGGGTCACACTCAATACTAAACTTTTATCTGCTTTTAATGTATTCAAGAAAAACGAAGAAATTAACGCGTTTATTTTTTATTTAGCGAGCAGGTACATACAATAATAGTGTTTTGAGCTTAAACATTATTTCTCAATAATTTAATCAAAATGTTATGATAAAACTGATGAAAACTATTCCTTCCTAATTAATTTATAAAATTCTGAGTATAACAATACCGAAAATTGTCAAACAAACTAATAGTAACTATAAAATAGTTCTTTGCTTAAGTGCCCGTTTTTTTTGCAAAAGAGTTTATATATTACTTATTATATATACTATATTATAGTGAACGAGGCCACTTTGATGTTTCCTTGCATGATGTGTAGATTGAAAACTTTCGCGATTTAGTTTCTGAAACCTTAACCCGCATGAAATAGCAAGTTGCCACGTTTAAATTTGCTAATTAAAAATAGGCATCTAATATCTTACGTTAACTTTAAATGATGCGTTAGCGACAGGCACAGACAGATCATATGGGTAATGTTAACTTAGTGTCGCGTCAGAGTTACCTTGAATTCGTGCGTGTTTGTGTTTGCTTTGTTAACTTGAACTTGAACTCGCGGGCTGGGTATCCGCAACTCGATGTGTTCAGAGTGCCTGTTTTGCGTGGTGGTTCGGCATTCAATTCAAGCCAACCCAGGTCTTCCAAGAAGCCTAGCAGATCCCTCACGTTGCCGACGACTTCTGGAAGCAACCTCGGCGATCCGAGGTGTCTCGCCCGGTATTCTGCCACCCTGTCTGTGTTTTTCAATTTCTACGGTACCTATGATCCTAGTTGGTTTACTTCCCTGATGCAGGGCCTGGCCGATGCGCAGTGAATATGTAGCGCCATCGTTGTTTTTGGATTTCGCCTAGATGGTGCCGTATGCTTACCTGAAAGGTCGAAACGAATCCATCTGTGGTCCGAGCATGATAAATCGTTAGACACGTGCCAGTTCGAGATGTGTTTCGCTACTTCTTCAGTTGCCAAGGTCAAATCAATGATTGCCTTACTTCGTCTGTTGACGAACGTTGTTACAGAGCCTGGGTTTACTATGTTCAGGTTTGTCGTAAATAGGTATTGGACGAGCTCGAACCTCTGTCGTTTCCTGTAGACATTCCCCATAGGGCATGGTGCGCATTGGAGTCGGTTTCTACGATTAGCTCGAGTCCCGCCTCCTCGCAGTAGTGGACCAACCGCGATAGGTCGTGCGGTGGTGGGTCGTTGGCTTCAGGCATGTAGACCGATGCCATGACCATTCTCTGGTCCCGCGTAAACTATTGGCTTACCTCCCATGTTGCGGAGTCCGCAGACAGTGCTTTGTTAACCTCTAACCATTTCCGGGTCTGAGCCGTCGCAGTTAAGCTGTGGTGGAGGTTAGCCTGGAGGATGCAACAAGCCGAGGAAGGAGACAGCGCCATTGGAATCATATTCCTCCGTCGCCATGTCTTCGTCCCCGGCTCCGCCCTCCTTTTGGATGGCCAACTTGCGTAGCCCCTCTGCGCACTTACCCCCATTGTCCGTGTGGGCGCGAAGAAGGTCTTCTTCTTCCACATCGGAGGCAGGGGCGGACCGCGCTGAAACCTGGGTCTCAGGTGCCGCGACTGCGTCGGCAGCATCCTTTGCCCCCTCCGCAGTGTCCATCGGAAGGGTGCGAGCACTGTTTTCTGCATCCCTAGAGCCGGATTCGCCTGGTGGATACTCCACAACCTTGCCGCGCGACTCCTGGAACTTGACGTACACCGTCCCCAGCATAAAGCTGAGCCGGTGCCCGTGCTCGACCAAGTGTTTCACCACCGTCTCCAGGATGCTGACAACTGCAAACGTGTCCGTTGCTTACTTGTATATCTTCAGTAGGAGCCATCTTCCGATGTCTGCCCACCAGTTTTGGAAGCGTAGCATGTGTGCTACCCTTCTGTGGTGTTCGTGGACCCCAGGGAGCAAGATGTCGCAGCGGACCCGCTTCGTCACCTCGCTCGGACGCTTTACCACCAACTTCACCCTCGTGGCAAGGATGATGGTGGCCACGATGCGCTTCCGCCATTCCAGCGTAGGCTGGTTCTCGCACCAGAGTCTCAGGTAGCCGTCGGTCAAGACCGGCCTTCCCCGAAACGCTGGGCCTTCCGAGTTGCTGCTGCCCGGCTTCATCGACTCCTCGAACAGCAGTTCTTCGATGCGCTTTTGGACCTCATCAGACTGATCCTGGCTTAGGTTTTCCATGGCGGTAGTGGTTACTGCTGCCATCAGGTCCGCCTTGACTGCGCTCGCGTAGTCAGTCTGAGTAGCCTCCCCTGGTGGTCTAGTCCTCCGCCTCTTTGGCTCGCCTCTCTGAGATATTGTCTCATCGAGTCGCGCCCTTTTGGCAGAGTACCGGCCCCCCTGGGCACTACCACCCTGAGATCCTGTTTGCGCCCCTTTGGCCTTGGGGGGAGGTAGCCGTCGCGGCGCTGAGGTTTCAGAGCGCGTTACGCCCTCCCTGCGAACGGGTATCCTGCTCTTGGGTCGGTACCGGGGTCGCGTGTGTTGATGCAGTAAGTCGCTTCTCCTTCTCACTGCGACGCTGCATTTTGTTTTTCTTGTGCGGCTTGCCCTGTGCTGCACAAGAGGAAGAGGCTGGGGGTTGGGGCGCCGACGCTGCATATTCTGCCTTTTCCCCCTTCCTCCTTCAGGACATGACGACCTGCCAGCCGGACAAGCTAGGGTACGTGGCTAGGGTCGCCTCGTTGGGACCTCGTCCCCGCGGTCTGCTCCGGGTTAGTGGTTCGGGCCACGCCCGGAGCGACTACGGGGGCTGGCCGGGTACGGCCTAAGCTCGTGGAGCTTGTTTGCCTTGTTATCAAATTCAGAGGATTTTTAAAAACTCTACAACTGTCTACTATTTTCATAATTATTTAGAGTGAAACTAATAGTGTATTTAAAAATATGCAACTTGTTAATAAATCAACGATTATTAAAATACTAATAAGACGTATTTTGAATTATTCTTTCACTAGCATCTTTGACTTCGCTCGCCACATAAATGAAAACTGTATGTATACATAATTAAAACTGTGAGCATGAAAATTGACACTAGAGCTAGTTTCTTTATTATTTTACTACTTGTTGCCCGCGGCTCCGCCCGCGTGTGTGTTGATTATCGCGGCAAATAGTAGCCTTTGTCGTCATACGTTAATTCCGCAAATGGCCACTAGGGAAATCTTCTCGTTACCAATAGGACTGTAAAGTTTGATCCAAATCCGTTCAGTAGTTTTTGCGTGAAAAAGTAACAAACACACACACACACACACAACCTTACAAACTTTCGTATTTATAATATTAAAACTTTTCTTACTCGACATTCCCCTCGGTTTTTATCCTAATTTCCGCTCTGAAACCTTCAGAGAAGATGAGGTTTGGAGTCTGGAGTTTGGAATTTAAAAATACCGTGTCCCCTAAAACTTTAGTGAGCATTGTGCGTGTAGGTATGTATTGCTGCCTGTTTTTGTAGTATATGTATGTTTATGTCTGTATCTAATTTATTTATGTATCTAGGTTATTTATGTAGGTATCTTGTAACGCCTGTTGTTCCTATTACTATTGGGATTGTGTCTGCTTGAGTGCTCCATAATCGTGATATTTCTGTTTTTAATGAGTGATATTTGCTAAGCTTTTCTATTTCTTTTGGTCCTATGTTATAATCTGATGGTATGGTTACGTCTATTAAGTATGTTTTGTTTTCTGTTTTATTTACGTACTAGCTGATGCCCGCGCCCGCGTTTATATCGGGTTTCGCGGCAATATATGAAGCGGCCAAGTGCGAGTCGAAGTCGGACTCGCCCATGAAGGGTTCCGAAGCAGCAAGTAACATAATATAAAAGTTCTTGTAGTTCGTTGTAACTTTGATCGATGTTTTAATAATAGTGTTTTTTTTTTTGCGATTTACGATTTATGACGTATTAAAAAAAACTACTTACTAGATCTCGTTCAAACCAATTTTCGGTGGAAGTTTGCATGGTAATGTACATTTTATATTTTTTTTAGTTTTATCGTTCTCCTATTTTAGAAGTTACACACACACACACACATTTCACCAGTTTAGAAGTGTCTCTCGCAAAATCATAATGCGGTTCACAGAATACATCTACTTACCAAGTTTCAACAGTATAGTTCTTATAGTTTCGGAAAAAAGTGGCTGTGACATACGGACGGACAGACATACAGACAGACGGGCGGAAAGACAGACAGACATGAGAAATCTATAAGGCTTCCGTCTTTTGCCTTTGGCACGGTAGGTACCCTAAAAAGTAGCCTATGTGTTAATCCAGGGTCTCAGCTTCCTGCATACCAAATTGGTCCAGCGGTCCAGCCGTTTGCGCGTGAAGAAGTAACCAACATACACACTCACAAACATTAGCCTTTATAATATTAGTGTGGTATTATGTCTGGTCTGTTGTGTGTTATAGTGATGTCTGTTTGTACTATTATATTATATTATTAAGAGTATGATATACAACATATTGTTCAACATCCCTAGTTTCCCTAATATTATATTAGTTAGGTTAAAAATAAAAGAAAACAAAACCGGAAAATAATAATAAAAAAGGCAATCAAATATACATAAATTAAAATTGGAATAAAGTAAATTAATAAAAGTAATAAATTAACAAATCCAAAGACTATAAAACTGCTTATACGCATAATTTTGTAGAATTAAATTTATTAACATTCGTCATTTTTCAAAGGCAAAAACGTAGTTTCAATTGTAATATCTAGGTACTGGCGGAAGTAGCATCATGGTCTAGATTACTAATTAAATATTTAAAACCTATTACTGACGTTTGTGATAAATTTTAGTTCTATTTTCTTTTTCCCTACTTCAAACTTATGCAATAACCGATACATTGACATGAATGCTAAGGAGATATATATATAATATCTGAAGAGGCATTATTGTGCGGACGAAACCAGACCGTTTTATGTAAATTGAAAAACACGCTTCTTATAATAAATCAAAAAAAAAAGCAGGTAGATATTTATCTCATTTTTTTATCGATTAAAAAAGTTAGTTCTTTTCAATAGCTTTTTTATTATGTCTGTTACCACATAACTCCATCATCTCTGACCTGATCTGTCATTTTTATTTGAAAAGCTCTATGTTTGGAGTCATTTAAATTTAAAACAAAAATATTAACTCTTTTGAATAATAAATAACCTACATAATGCGCATTGAAGTCGTTTTAAAAAAATATAATTATTTATTTCACTGGAAATCCGTCATAAAGATTCTAGTAAATATGTGTGTTTTTGTTTATTGTGTGTGGTTACCGGAGTGTGGTTTCTCATCATGTATAATACATATGATTTAAATATTTAAAAACAGTTTACGTCAATCCATATCACGTGACCCGCAGTTGGCATTTTGGCAAAAACGAAACCGACTTCAAGAACGACCAAATCTCAGATCCAATAAAAAGACCAAATTGAAATGGGACCACAGGGAAAGCAGCAGCTTAGAAATGAAATAAAAAAAAATTAATTATATAAATTAATTGCCCCTACGAATTTCGAAGGTTTCTCTTGGATGCTATCATCAGATCTTAGTGTGCTTATCATGGTACCACCGTTGGGATATCTTATTTCCATTAAAAAAATAATGATCAAAATCGTTCATAAACGACGAAGTTATCCGCGAACACAAAAAAAAAATATACGGTCGAATTGAGAACCTCCTCGTTTTTTGAAGTCGGTTAAAAAAATGATTGTAAAGAATACTTCACACTGTTATTTTATAATCTTAATAGTGAACAGGTGCAGTATAAAATATGTTACAAATAATAGTAAAATAATAATAGCCCAACATGTTTAATCAAGAATCTTCACATGAAGTTCCAAAATCCGTTTAAAACTGCCATGTATTTGCCTAAAACCTTATCCATTACGGACTTATGAGAGCCTCCTTAACCCGAGTCCCACCTCTAAACTATTTTGCAACCAAACTTCAGGTTTCTTGTACCTACATAAAACTAGTGTTTTTATATGTATAGTATATAGACCATATTAACCCGCCCAAAAGTACTCGTATCTTACTTAGAATTCAATTTTGTATGTAGGTTTAGCAGTTTCAGCTATTCAATCTCAAATTCAAATCGTTTATGGCACTCCATAATTTCCATAATATACTTAGTAGCTCTCCAGATTAGGTACATTATTGTTTGGTAAATGAGCGAGTATCTTTTTAATTTTCGTGTATATCATGTTGATAAATGTTGAACATTTTATCTCTCTCCATAGTGCAGTTGTTATCATGCCAAACAATAATGGACGCATAATTGATTGATGAATGAGATAATAACGCCATTGCATTATGCAACAGTCTATTGGCAATAATTTAAGTGATTCTACATATTTTCAGAATCAGGTTATTTCAAAGAAAGTTTTTAAAGTCTATCATGACAAAGGTATTTACAAAAGAGACGTATATGTAAATAGTATAAGAGTCGTTTAGAACTTGTAGGTACTTAATCCTGTCTGCTAGCATCCTAATGTTTTTTTTGTCATCCGTTACGGACGGATACATCTTGCTACGCTGTTTATCCACAGAACAATATCAGCTGATACCCGATTACAACTGTTTAAATGTAACCGACTAAGTGCCATTGTTTTATTCTGGAGTTTGGCAAATGTCTCCAAATAAAAGTCTCTTTTTTACTTCTTTTTGCTTTTTCCTTTTACAAAATGCTCATTTAAAAATTTACGAAGCGTACATAGCAACATGATATTATTTATCGGAGACATACTTTTTACATATAAGTTTATACCAGGTGAATTTTTGATGGAAACGTTAAAGGTAAAAGTCAAAACATCCTACTAATATTATAAACGCGAAAGTTTGTAAGTATGGGTGGATGGATGTTTTTTACTCTTTCACGCAAAAACTACTGAACGGTTTAAATGAAGCTTTACAGTAATATAGCTTATACATCAGAATAACACATAGGCTATTATTTGCCGCGATAACCGACATACACGCGGGCGTAGCCGCGGGCAACAACTAGTTAATGATAATGACATGCCAACATAAGTTGGAGAAGGTACAAGTACCTACGTAATCATTAAATTGTACCTACCTAATCGTTTCGTTTTTAATTGTCATATTGTGTAGGTACTTTATTATAGGTTCCACTATTTAGTTTATTTATAGTGACTAAGAATTTATAAAACTTAGGTCACGTACTTAGTAACCAAGTAACCACATACTAACTTGGTAAATTGACGCAAACCTAAGTCTTATTTCAAACCTTAGCCTACTTTTTCACCACTGAATTTTAACTTTATTTTTTTTTCTAATATTAAACACTTCCTTAGTTTACAATTACCTAAGTGTATGCTACACACTGCTACACTTATTGCAAGAGCTGACTGTGCTAGGTCTCTACGTGGTTACAACTTAGACAATACTATAATTTTGTGTATTTCTTACGTTAGTTGAAATGTCTAACATTTTGAGATTCCGTCTGATTTTCAATAATTTAAAGGAGCCTCTAGCAAATTGGAGTAAAAAACTACATACTGAGGTGAGCTAAAAACTTATTTTAATTATTTTATTCATATTATTTTGCTGTTTTGTACGTAGATTGATAACGAATTCGTTTACGATTGTCTTTGTTTCATCTTCAAATTTATTTGTTTTAGTGAGCTCACTAAAAAACTTTACCTAGCTACTTACCTAGTTACCTAGCTAGGTAACTAATAAATACGTATACATAGATAGCTAGATAGATAGAAAACTCTTAATTTGCACACCATAATATTACAGAGTTAGAAGAGAGTACATAAAATGTGAGACGGAGTGTACAAAGGGCGGCCTTATTGCCTAAAGCAATCTCTTCCAGGCAACCTTAGGATGGATCAAAATGTATAGGAGAGACAGTGGTAGTTGTCGGTGCAATGAGTTTTGAATTAATTATATTATTTGCTAATGAATGTAATGAACAACATACATATACAAATATATCCACACACATATCACACACACACATATATAAGTATTTATATATACACATACATATATACCTAACTAGATAATGTATATAAAATAAAAAATAATAATTCCGGCATACCCTAATTCGTGACTGTCTTAATTAAGATACATAATGTTCGGTAACCATTTTCTTGAATGCATTTATTGTTTGCGCTTGTCTGATGTTTACCGGCAGTGCATTCCACAAGCATACAGCTTCAACAGTGAAAGACTGATCGTAAAATTTTGTGGAATGCAGAGGTATCTCCAGTCTCAAATTTTCGGATGACCTTAGACATTTTTCATGTGTGTCATTAAGGAACTTGAATCGTTCTTTGAGGTAGAAGGGGGCTCTGGGATTGAACAAAATATTGTAGAGAAAAATAAGGATATGAGTATTCCGGCGAGAGCGAATTGGAAGCCACTTGAGCATTTGACGGAATTCAGAGACGTGATCATATTTTTGTAGGCCAAATACGAATCGTATACAGAGGTTTTGTAGTCGCTCAAGCTTATCAAGTTGTGCTTCGGTGAGATTCAGATAGCTGACATCGGCATAGTCGAGAATTGGAAGTAGAAGTGCTTGTGCAAGTGCAGCCCTAGTTGCAATCGGCAGAAAATTACGTAATCTTCGCAGAGACCCGGCAGAAGCAAATATCTTTCGACTGACCTCTTGTATCTGTGTACCCCAGGATAAATTATTGTCTATGTAGATCCCTAATTTTTTATAGATTTCAAACTGCCCCAAATAGAATTTGGGGCAGTTGTGCCCAACTAATTCTTGAAACCATCCTGGGACTGCCAATAACACATACCTGCGTCTTAACAGGATTAATCCTGAGTCCATAATTATGACTCCATTCAGCAATGTGACGCAGGTCAGCATTAATGGTGTTGAACGCCTCTGGTAACGAGGCAATCGGAGCTTGTGTATATATTTGTAAATCATATGCATAAAGATGGTAGAAGGAATTTAATTGATTAGAGATTGAGTTTACGAAAACAGCGAAGAGTAAGGGAGATAGAACGCCACCCTGCGGTACACCAGTAGAAATATTGCAAGAAGACACCGAGTCTTCAATGCAAATACGTTGCCGGCGACCAGACAGGTAACTTTGAAACCAATCAATTGTCGTTGGAGATATGTTAAGAGACCGTAGTATACCAAGCAAAATTTAAAAATCTATAGTGTTAAAAGCATTACTAAAATCAAGTAAGGTGAGTACTGTAATCATTCCACCTTCCATGCCCAGACTGATGTTATCTGTAATGTGTACCAGCGCAGAAGTAGTGCTGTGACCAGGACGAAAGCCGGATTGGAAGGGGTTCAGTAATGAATTTTTGGAAAGGAAGTAACTTAGTTGAGAGTGGATGAGGCGTTCGAGCACTTTAGATAGGAAAGGTAAGATGGATATGGACCGATAGTCAGATAATGAGGAGGGTTTAGGTTTTTTAGCAAGAGGGATTAGTTGGGCATCTTTCCATGTAGACGGAAAAACACCGCTTGTCAAGGAGTGATTAAGGATATTGCATAAGATGAGAAGGATTTCGTCAAGGATAGGAAGAATCATATTTCGGCTTATGCAATCACTTCCTACTGCACTGGATGAAATCGCCAGAATGGTTGATCAAAGATGAAAGGTGAATAGTTGGCAGTTGGGGTAGAAGAGATATATCTAAGAGTATTAGCTTTTGTATTCTCATCAATATCAGACGAGGTAGAGAAATGTTTATTGAGTAAGTCAATGTTGACATTTTTAGGAATAGACTCTTGACTTCCCAACTCCCAATGTTCTAAGAAATTTCCAGACTTTTGCTGGATCACCTTTTTCTACGGAAAAGTGGATATGTTGGCGTTGTGCGTTTCGAGACATTATTGCAGAGATTTCTCAGGTACACATATTTTTCTAGGTTAGTGTTCGTTGGTCGACGCTTGTATTTACTTTTCGCCAAGCATTTTTTGGACATAATCCATCGTATCTCCTCAGTAAGCCACGGAACCGGTAAATATTTGAGTTTTATCGATCGCAAGGGTGCGTGTACGTTATACAATTGTATTAAGTTTTCGGTGAATATTTGAACTTTTTCGTTTACACACTGCGAATTTAGTAAAACAGACCAGTTGATGTTACGGGCGTCCTCCTTAAGTTTAGTAAGATTCATTTCGCTAAAATTGCTTTGCACAAGGATTCTCGGCTTTGCCTTGGGTGGACGGATAGCATAAGAAAGAAATATCAAGTCATGATAAGAGAAAGCATCAGCCGGATATTGGCCATGGCTGATGACATTGTCTGTAGAAGAGACAAGAATGAGGTCAAGAAGAGAAGGAGTGCAGTTAGGAAAGTGATGAGTAGCATCAAGTGTTAAAAGTGATAAGTTATAACAGTCCACCACTTTGCGTAACGAAGAAGAGCGATAGTCATTTTTAATCAAACAGGTATTGAAATCGCCCATTATTAATGTATGGCTATAAGAGGGAGACATGTTTTCTAGTAAATTTTCAAAAGAAGCAAAATAGTTAGAACGTAATGAGGGTGAATAGTAGACACCCAGTAAAATTTTTGAGTAATTAATGTCTAGTTCAAAGAACAGATGTTCACCTGCATCCGGTGGTGGGGGTTGTGAGGACATACTTACAATTGTGAACGGAATGTGTTGTCGCAGATATACACCAACACCACCCCCACCACCAGTTGCACGATCATTCCTTACAAGATTAAAACCTGGAAGAGTATAAGATGTAGAAGGTAAGCACGGTTTTAGCCATGTCTCTGAGACTAAAATGGCGTGTATGTTTTTACAGTTAAGGGTAGCCAGCATATCAGGGAAATGAGCTGGAATACTCTGGGCATTTATATAGACTACATTAAAATTCCGCGAAGCATCAGCAAATTGGTACTGGAGATTCTCTTGGAGTGAAGATATACTAACGTAACTAGAACTAAGACTGTTTATGGAGTGAAAACTGTCAACATCGCTATTGTCCCAGTCCGACATTAAGATACACTATTGCAGTATTAAATAAAAAATAAATAAAAGATATAAATAAATATATAAATAAAATACCGTAGTAGTAGCAGTAACGCAGTAGTAAATATTTAACTATTTTGTAAATGATCTCTAAATAGAATAACAAAATGCAGATATTCTAACACTGACTGAACCAGTACATGAGTGACTGCGTATAAAAATAATAGTAATGTAAATATCATCAGTACTTACCTTTCGACAGTGGTAACTCAGCGGTCACGCAATAGATACACGCACCTCTCTCAACGATTGTGATGCGACTGATCCTGCAAGTGTACTCTTCTCACGCAGTTGCTACAATCCGGTATAAGAGTTACAACAAGTCGAACCGATAGAAGTGCAAGAAAATTTAATAAACTCACTTTTAGGTTTATTTTCATATGGTAACGCAAGGTAGTTACGGTTTTATAGTAAGAGAGCTACTGAACCTTTCGACCAACGGTGTGTCTGTAAGGCTAGAAACTCTTGTAGTGATGAGTCCTAACGTGCTAAGTACGTAACCATCGCCTGGCAGGCCTCAGCCCTGCACATCATCATCTTTCAAGGTTTTGAAAGTGTAAAAAAAAAGGAGAAAGAAAAACTTGTTCCTGTAAGGCTGAAATTTTTATAGGATTTAGTTCATTCATTAAGAAATTCAAAAACAAAATGACAGGCGATTCCGATGAGCACTAGTACCTGCCAGGCGAACAGAAAGCCACACATTTCTTCAATTACATCATCAATGTAAATAAATTTTAGTCTGTAAAGTTGTAATTCATATATATGTTTGTCTGAGCGATTTAAAGAAAGTAGGAACAATGACCGGCGGTGCTGGCTAGCATATTTTTTACTTGACAGGTGAGGAGAAAGATAGCAGTGGAGTGCAAGTAAAAATGTGTCTGAGAACACTTGGTCGGTCCTAACACGACAAACTTCTCATTATTAGTCATAAATAGACATCGGATTATATGCATGATTATATGCATTTGCATGTTTACATATGCAAATGCATATAATTCCATTTTTTTGTGTTATTGTATATTTTGGTACTTTTTCATTGACAGTGCTTATTTTACTATTTAAACGTGCTTATTTATATTTACAATTATTCGAAAAATATCTAAAGAGCCCTTTGAAGAAGAAGAGCCTTTGAAGAACCAAATGGGGGATCCATTTGGTTGCTTGCAAGGTCCTAGAAAAAACAAACCATTCAACTATCGCCCGGTTCATGAATGTTTCCATCAGAATACTATTTCCCGATTTGTGTATAGGCAAGAAAATATGTGTTTTTGTTTCTGACGGTGCGCCTTATATGGTGAAAGCTGGTCAAGCTCTGAAAGTATTCTACCCAAAATTGCTTAACATCACCTGTCTATAACAAAAAATATTTTTACGGGAATTAACGTCATCATCACCTGTCTAGCCCACGGATTACATAGAGTTGCGGAAGAGATCAGAAACGAGTTCGGGATAGTCAATAAATTGATTTCTTCTACAAAAAAGTGTTTTAAAAGCACCATCGCGAGGACATGCATATAAAGAGCAACTACCAAACGTAGCACTACCCCCAGAACCAATATTAACACGATGGGGACCAATATTAACGTTTTTTTGATTGTGCATATTTCGCCTTTTTTAGTGCATATTTCGGCATTTTGATAGTGCTTATAATACCATGTCTAGTCATAAATAACATTAAATCGTCGAAAGCATCTAAATCAATGCAATATACATTTCAACTAATCGATATATACGATTTTTTATAAACAAAAATAAAGCATTGCCCACACTATTGTGCGTATGACACATATAATAGGTCTTTACCTATGAAATTGCCGTTTTGTATGCAATAAGTGAAAGTAATTATTTTGTCAAACTTTTTTATTTCTGTTATTCGAAGTAATCACCCATGCAATCGACGCATCTTTGCCAACGCATTGGCAGTTTATTGATGCCCATCTTGTAAAAATCAGCTGGACGGGAGGCAACAAACTCTTCAAGGCATTTTGTACTGCCTCTCGGGAATTGAATTTTTTACCCACTAAAAATTTGTCTAAATTTTGGAAAAAGTAATAGTCGGTAGGTGCAAGGTCTGGTGAGTATGGCGGATGAGGGAGAGCTTCCAACCCCAGCTCCATAAATTAAATATAGTTTCTTGTTTCTAACTTAAAAAATTATGGACTTTCGTACAAATTTTTAATTCCAAAATTCCTTCCTTAGTGGGTGCCTACTCAATAAAACGATCCATATGAATAACTGAAAGAATACAAATTAGGGTCTATACGTTCGTGTAATATTAAAATCATCCTCTAATACCTAACTGTTGAAGAGTTTAACCTTCTATCATCAGCTCACCTAAATAACTTGAAAGTTTACGACTAAAGGTCTGTAGATGCGTATGAAATTGAAAGAATTATTCTCCAACTCCTAACCGTTGAGGAGTTGTACCTTCCACCTATCATCATCAGTTTACCTAAATAATTTGAAAGAATACGACTAAAGGTAACATACGTACATATGATTTTTAAAAATGTATCCTCCAACTCCTAACCGTTAGGGAGTTGTACCTTACATCATCAGCTCATCATCATAAAATGATGACTACCAGACGCAAATACCGGAGTAATTTCAAAAAATATACGAAAAACATCGCCATCCATCCAACATGACATCCTGCCAGGCGAACAGAAAGCCACACATTTCTTCAATTACATCATCAATGTAAATAAATTTTAGTCTGTAAAGTTGTTATTCATATATATGTTTGTCTGAGCGATTTAAAGAAAGTAGGAACAATGACCGGCGGTGCTGGCTAGCATATTTTTTACTTGACAGGTGAGGAGAAAGATAGCAGTGGAGTGCAAGTAAAAATGTGTCTGAGAACACTTGGTCGGTCAAATGATGACTACCAGACGCAAATACCGGAGTAACTTCAAAAAATATACGAAAAACATAGTATGTGCCTGAAAAAAATGAGGGTTTCCCTCGATTTCCTTAGGATCCCATTATCAGATCCTGATATGGTGGCAATGGGACCACCTCGGGAGCATACACTTTCGAATACAAAAATATTTTTTAAAAATCGGTCCACAATTGACGGAGTAATCGGTGAACATCCATAAAAAAAAATACATACAGTGGAACATAGAACCTCTTCCTTTTTGGAAGTCGGTTAAAAATCATTTTTTATTTCTACGTCCAAATCGTAATCTTACTTAGTAACTGTACTCTTTACGGTACTCTTTGCGCACGACTCACCTTATAGTTTGCCTGTGCCTTATCAAGCACAGTCATACTAAGTCGCCATACGCATTAACTGTGCAACACCATCACACATGAAACTCATTTAACCCGTCTGGCCTGTGGGTTAGTGATCCTGACTGCTAAGCCAAAGGCCGCGGATTCGATTATCACCCAGGACAAAGTTTGTGTAACGTAATCGTTAATTCTGTGTCTGGGTAAAATTTATCTATGATATATCTATTTAGAAATATATAAGTACTAGTTGTTGCCTGTATATCGGTTATCGCGGCAAATAGTAGCCTATGTGTTATTCTGATGTATCCGCTATATTACTGTAAAGTTTCATCCAAATCCGTTCAGTAGTTTTTGCGTGAAAGAGTAACAAACATCCATCCATCCTTACACACTTTCGCGTTTATAATATTAGTATAGAATAGCATAGATATTGGGCAGCAGTTTGGTTACTATCGCCTATCGCGCTTCCGTGCCTAGTAAGGGACCAAACAGCACAGTGTGAATTGTGTGAGATTATTATTATTCTACTTCCATACTTAATACGATTGCCAAAGGCTTTGCTGGTAATGTATTGCAGATGTTATACCAGCTAAAAGTACATAATACTAATAATTGCAAAAATAAATGTACTTAAACGAAATAATCTTAAAATATTTTTTCTTTGTCCATTTGATTGAACCTATTTCTATCGTCTGGCCAGCGTTGGTATAATAGACCACACCCCCTTTCTAAGGAAAGGGCCATGTCTAGCCGTGGACTATTAAAAGTTGTTGTTGATGATGATAATATCGTATCATTTATTTATAAAAGGCGGCATAAAAGTAGATATATTAAGTATTTAGAGAAGAAACATATACAACTATAGTTTAAATGTAGTTTTAGTAGTATTACAAATAAAGTTGAATTTTTTTCAGATACCAACCAAGGAAATTCAGATACCATTAAATTATGGACACATATCGGCTAAGCTTTGGGGAAGCAACGACAAGCGGCCTATACTAGCTTTGCATGGGTGGCAGGATAACGCGGGCAGTTGGGACGCACTGGCACCCATGATTATTAAAGACAGATCCATACTTGCAATTGATTTTCCTGGTCATGGATTGTCTTCCTGGATTCCCGAGGGTAAGCAAAAACTACTCAATATTGCTAAAAACTTTGTAGAGGTTGAGATTTAGGACGAATAATATTTTCATTATGTATATTATGTACTATTAGCTTATTACGATAAAGTTGTTGATGAATACATGTTAATTTTTTAGCCTTCTTTCTAACTAGAGGCCTGTGTCTAGCAGTGGACTGTTAACGATGATGATGACATGTTTATGCCTCCATCTGAAGAAGTAAATAAAACTGATTGTTTTATTTCTAGAAATGATATCAAGTGGTCTAAAATATTTATGTTTTTTTAGTAACATGGAAAACCTTTGAAAAACTCATATTATATTATATAGATGGTATGTAAAGGCGCATTTAAGTAGGTAATACTTTATTTGGAAAGTTATTTGATTATTTAAAAAAAATCGAATAGATTTTCTACGCAGACAAGATCTCAGTTCTCAGCTGCCACTATAATTTCATTTTGTTTCGTTTCAGGTATGATGTACTGCGAGTGGGAGTGGATAAAAATTATCTTATTTATAAAAGATTACTTCAAATGGGACAAAGTTTCTCTACTGTCTCATTCAATGGGTTCTTTAGCTGCTAGACGTTACACGGGTTTATTTCCAGAAGACGTTGACATGTATATAGCTGTAGACATTCTTGTATATGACTACATGTATGAAGATCTGAATAATATCGTAACTACGTATCCTACATTAATAAAGAAAGCTGCAACTGCACAGACTCGACTGGAAAGTCAACCACGGTTTTACACTATAGATGAGATGACAAAAATGATATATTTAGGTGCAAACGAATCTGTTGCTTTAAAAAGTATCCCATACTTATTGACAAGAGGCATAAAGCAGTCAGTGCATGACCCCACAAAATACTATTTTGTCCGTGACTTACGAACAAAATATGTACTATTCGCTAATGAACGCCCTGAATGTGTTGAAAATCTCATGAAGCGCATAAAATGTCCAACCTTATTCATCAAGGCAAAGGACTCGCCTTATGAGTTTGATAAATCCTCTATTGAACTCCATAACAAGCTCAAGAAAAATAACGAAAAATATGAATCACATACAGTTCCGGGAACCCATCATGTTCATCTGAATGACCCAGAGATAGTTGCACCACTGATTTTAAATTTTTTTAACAAACATAACATTTGAAGAAATAAAACTTAATGTAAAATTAAAGAAAATTAGAAAATCTCGGAATCCAAACAAAGTCGGAGGAAAACCCGTATTTATGCTAGTGAATACCTGCTTTTACTCCCGTCTTCGTTTATGTTATTGTAATACTAATAAAATAAAAGCACACGATACAACGATAACTAATTAAAACAATAAAGTAAATGAAAACGTAACGATTTATACCTGGTTCTTCAATGTTAAGAAAGTTCCTGATGTTTTAACGAGATATGAATAGCAGTTGCATTGCACTGCACCTGATCTTTGTAGGTACATTTGTCTTTTTGGAGCCCTTTAACACCTGGCGTGGCGCCTAGTGCGAATTACGAATGAGTCGATACTACCACAGAGGAAGGATTAATAATAAGTGCGGGGCGAGATCGCGTCCCCTGTTAGCCGCGGTCTGAGAGGACCAGTCGCGAAGTGTTGTCGCGTCGCGCACAGAGGAGGCCGTCGCATTTAATATTGTTAATATGAATATAGCACACACAACTTGTGCTATTGGTAATAATTGTAGTTCTTCTTCGAAAATAAATAAGCAGCTGAGATGTCAAGAAAGAAAGGGATGTATTAACTTTTGTATTTTAATGGTTAATATTTTAACATAAGTACAGTTTTCTTTTTAACCGACTTCAAAAATGGAGGACGTTCTCAATTCGACCGTAGGTATATTTACTTTTTTTTATGTGTGTTCGCGGATAACTTCGTCGTTTATTAACCAATTTTGATGATTCTTTTTTATTAATAGAAAGGAAATATCCCACGGTGATACCATGATAAGGACACTAAGATCTGATGATGGCATCCAAGAGAAATCGAGGGGAACCTTCGAAATTCGTAGGGGCGACTAGTGCATTTATTAATTTTTATTTTATTTGAAAGCTGGTGCTTTCCATGTGGTCCCATTTCAATTTGGTCGTTCTTGAAGTCGGTTCTTTTTTTTGTTAAAATTTTACTTTTGTGGTTTCAAGTACGAGTGTTCC
This sequence comes from Diaphora mendica, assembly GCA_949125395.1. NCBI lineage: Eukaryota > Metazoa > Arthropoda > Insecta > Lepidoptera > Erebidae > Diaphora > Diaphora mendica. Next base: position 16,494,306 of record OX421318.1, read on the forward strand.
GGAATTTGTTAATGATTTAAATAAAAATGATTTTGAAAGTATTATTTTATAAAGCCATACTGAAAATACAAATTTATTTTATTTATTTTTCTATCCGAATAATTTATGCTTGTGTGTATACTAATATTCAAACTTCATATTTGGACGAGTGCGGTTGCCTTGATCAAAGTATACGTGTACATTTAATTATTTCTTGTCATTATTATTATTTATCACTACCATTTTCAGATGCAGATATTGGATAGAGACATGCAAAACACCAGATTTATTAGACAAACATACAAAATACATTATAAAATGCATGTATAGTAAACATCACATAATTAAAATTTAACTTACCATTGAAAAAAATGCCGAGCCTACATTATTACTATCCATCGCGCCTACGGTAAATACTGCTTCTCAAAAAAGATCTAACACACAATGCCATCGACCAAGCTAAGCAGAGCTTGTGATAAGGGTACTAGACAACTGATATAAATACATATACTCTTTTTTTTGGTACCTACATACATATTATAATTATATATAGAGAACACCCAAACTCCGAAAGGAATATTTGTAGATCACACAAACATTTGATCCGACTCAGGATTTGAACCCGAGACCTCAAGCACAGCAATCGCATTCACTACCACTGAGCCACCGAGGCAATTATTAATTACACCTTAAATAAGAGTTATCCAAAATGAAAAGTTATCTCAACGTATTCAGTGAGTCCACACTGGTTTAGTGGGTGTGTCAATAAGTTAAGGTGTACAAATGGTACACTACAGACTCTGTCAAAACTCACTGACCATAAGTGCCTACCACACGCACAATTGTCACCAGTAATCACCACAGTTATAACTTCGCAGATAAAACTGTCGTGATCACAGAACTACTAGAAAAGCCTTTGACGTAATTTCGTAAGTAATCTTTTGTCGCCGGGACGCACACATAAACGATTAATAATATTATACACACATAACTAAGTCTATTCTAATTCGTCCAAGGGATTTAATGAATATAATATTAAACTACAACCTTATGCTCTTGGCATTAAGTAGAGTTTTACGTGCAATTTTGTGTTTAGAGGTGGATCTTCGTCTTTATGACCCACCCACCGTAGAGATGTGGTCTTGTCGATTATAATAATTAAATTTGCTTAATTTCTATAAGAAATAGTTCTTACTTTTAAATATCGCTATCCTATTTTTTATATGAAAGTCACTGTCTTAGAAATGGATTGAGTAAAATTGTACTAGTTTCTTGTGTTAATATAAAAATAAGACATTTGTTTTGTCAAAACGTAAATACATATTGTAAATCTAATTTTAGAGTTTGACGTTTCATACTTATTAACACGACACAACTTTCTATAGACGTAACACACATAATCTTAATAATTTTTCTGTAGAACCCTGTAATCAACAATAATTATGAGGTTATTTTTATATCCTCACAAGATGTACAATTTTTATATTTTATATCTAAATTTCAATGCAAAAAACAATGTATAGACGTCGGACGGCCCGAAAATGTTAATCTTCAAAATATGTTTTAGGTTTTAAAAGAAATATTTCTATTATTCCTATTCCATTTCATCAAAAAGCTTTCCAAAAAAAATTCATATTAAAAATTATTTTGCAGTCGGTTAAAAATCATAATATAAAACAAATCAACTCTGTCTACTTAAGAAAAACACAAACCAATATCATCGACATCCACTATTTTGGGGTATCGATTGCATTATAAATATTTGGGCACACCCCTATGCCTTATACTAAATCTGTTCGGGTGAAATAAATCGAAATATTCACGCAGGAAATGCAGTTCATTGCGTACTCTTGTGGAAACAATGTAGTTAGTAATCGAATTTAATACGCAATGTATCATTGTTTTATGGTTTTTTCCCGTTGAAAGTAAAATGCGAATGCGACCGTTCAGTCAATGCCAGCAGACAAAATAGAGGTATTTGGACTTATTTCGCGGCGCGCCTGCCCCGCCTACATAACATTTCTACCTATATTTTTTGTTCTGTGGTCGTGATACAGTTGTTTGGCGCGTGATACAGTTTTACCAACCACACGCACGTTGTTCCGTGTACAAGCCGGCCTGCGCAGGCAAAACTGTGGTGATACTTGCGCGTGTGGTAGCCGTGGTAGGCCCAATACTCCTAGAAAACGAAAACTTCGAAAGGCGTTGCAGCGTGTCGCAAAAAGGTTGAAAATTTTATGTAACAAAAAAAGCGACCAAGTGCGAGTAGGACTCGCCCATGAAGGGTTCCGTAGCAGTAAGTAACATAATATAATTTTTATTTTATTTGTGTTGATTGAATGAAAGGTAAATTGCAGTTTACAATCTATGACGTATTAAAAAAAACTACTTACTAGATTTTGTTCAAACCAATTTTCGGTGGAAGTTTGCATGGTAATGTACATCATATTTTTTTTAGTTTTATCATTCTCTTATTTTAGAAGTTACAGGGACACACACACACATTTTACCACTTTGAAAGTGTCTCTCGCGCAAACTATTTAGTTTAGAAAAAAATGATATTAGAAACCTTAATATCATTTTTTTTAAAGACCTATCCATAGATTCCCCACATGGGAACGCATGGGTTTGATGAAAAAAAATTTTTTGAGTTTCTGTTCTAAGTATGGGGACCCCAAAATTTACTGGTTTTTTTTTCTATTTTTGTGTGAAAATCTTATTGCGGTTTACAAAATACATCTACTTACCAAGTTTCAACATTATAGTTCTTATAGTTTCGGAAAAAAGTGACTGTGACATACGGACGGACAGACAGACAGACAGACAGACAGACGGACGGATAGACAGACAGACAGACATGACGAATCTATAAGGGTTCCGTTTTTTGCCTTTGGCACGGAACCCTAAAAATTAAGGCATGTATATGCAACGAGGTTGTGATCGAATTGTTGAGTGACTGATATTTTATAAAATGGTACTGATAAAATATTTAAATAAATAAATAATAATGAAAACATTGTTTCCTTGAGCAACCTAATTTACATCGTTTCGCCGGTGTCTAGACGCTGTCGGCGTTTCTTGGAAGATCAAAGAAGTCGTCCTACTGTAGTGTTTCCTTATACTGTAATACTACCGAGGATTCGCCCGGGAGCCAGGTACAAATTCGGTCAATTATTTCCTCTAGAGCAAAACTTCGTAAAAGGCATTAGAAATGTAAATGTAATTAGAAATTATGAATACTCGTGCCCGTCAGCTGCGACTTCGTCGGTGGGGCAGGCAGTGGCAGACAACAACAAATACAGAAAAAAAAACAGTCACTTTCTCCCATTTCAAAATTTGTAGGATTATTGTTTACCTAATATCTTGAAGGAAAAATAAAGTCAGCTGATCATAACATGGTGGATTATACGTCAGCTGGGCACTTGAACATGACAAAAAAAATTTATTTTTCAATGATTTCCTCTCATCTAAAATTTTTTCTGGTGATAGTTCATATGCTACTACGAATAAAAATTCATGTCAGCTTGCTCTATCCCAGTGGAAACTTTACAGCTGGCACCTTGAAAGCTGTAACGCAGCTGCATCTATCACACAATTAATCTTATCAACTGACGACTTTTCCCTTGACTTACAGCTAGCTGATTCTTTTCAGTATTTACTAGATTACTACAATCCTCTTATAAATTTTCATCCCAAAGGAAATCACGTTTCTTAAGTGATTCAGTGGTATACTTGAGAGTTTTGATAACCAATATGAAGTTTAATAATGGAGGAAATGTTGGTATAAGTAAATTATTTACTAGCATAATTTTACAATTAACGAACTTTTATTTTAGTGAAGTGATTAAAATTATACTGACAGCTAATCATTTTCATTCTCGCTTTGGCTTGAGTGGCTTTCAAAAATCGAACAATACTTTTCTTTTCTTCTATACAAATCTTGTCCTGACAATGACATAACAACATACATACATTTTTGTGATTCATTTTAATTTATAAACCGACTTCGAAAAAGGAGGAGGTTCTCAATTCGATCGTATATGTTTTTTTATGTTTGATCGTGGATAACTTCGTCGTTTATGAACCGATTTTGATGATTCTTTTTTTAATGGAAAGGAGATATCCTAACGTTAGCACCATGATAAAGACACTAAGATCTAATGATGGCATCCAAGATGTATGTCACAAGGTAGGTAGGTAGTTAGCTTTAGGTAGTTTACAAAAATACCATAGTAAAGTACGCTAAGAAGAAAAGAAAATTGAACATAATTTTATTGTCCTTGAAACAGCATATACTTCACTACATAGTATAAAACAAAGTCGCTTCCCTATAAATGCTTAGATCTTTAACACTACGCAATGGATTTTAATGCAGTTTTCTTTAATAGATAGAGTGATTCAAGAGGAAGGTTTTTATGTATAATGCATGCATAATATAATAGAGAAACATTGAAAATTTTAGAGGTTTCTAATGTGATGTCGTAAATAAACCCATTTTCTTACGCTTACATTGCAAACGCTGTCTGTACCATACGAGATAGATCAAAATAATGTACTACAGTATTGTACGCCTTAAAAAAGTCGACAAAAAAGTCCGCGATGGTATATGTCTATCTATTAGCGATAACCCACAATAACCATTTTTTTATTCCTTTCCTTTTACGAGAAATAATGGGTTATTTACGAAGCGATTTTAAGCAATACAGCAATAATTCTTATTTAATTAAGTACCTTAGATATGTAACCCCTGAACTTGTCAGGTAGGTTTCTCACCGGCTTGCCTCTCGCGGTAGATGCTAGAGCCCAGGGCGCCTTATAATTTAGAATTTGGCAACTAAGAGAAAGTGAGTGTGCATGTACTAGTGCTCCGAGGGAAACTTCAGTGAAACTACCTTAGACACATACAAACTTTTATTTTGTTAAAAAAAATATTTATATATTACAATTGTTAAGTAAAATTATTAATATACATACAAGGTAGGTTGAAATAAAAAATATACAGTTTTTTCAAATAACAGGCCTGTTGTTTGGACAGCACAAGATAGCCACCCTCAGGATCACCTTGCAGACTCGAGGTAGTTTGCTGATGTCTCTCACCAGCCCAAGGTAGCTCGTGTTCTTAGGAGACGTCTAATGGTGATCAACATGTAGGTGCTAGATAAGGGTAGTAATTAAGGATGTTAACGTTACGTGACCTTCCCTCAAGGTAGGGCAGAGAGCTTAGGGAGTGAGCCGCGAGCTGCCTACGATCAGACCTCTTCAGTAATTAATCACGTACCACAGGACGGGTATACTGAAGGTAGATTTTCAGCCGTAATCTATGAACCCTACAAACAAAATTAAATATCCTGAGGACGTATTCAACATACTCCTACCTACCTACCTCTATATAAAATTGCGCTCAATTGTGCCCGGGGGACCACCTGGTCGTGGACCTTTGCAACATCAAGGGATTGTATAGTAACCTTAATGTTGTCCATCGCCACCTCGAGACAGCATAGTCATGCCTTGCTCTTCTTAACCGAGCGACCGAGATATCGTCTCCAGCGAACACTCCTACCTCACTCATCCTGGGTACGGACTAGAACACTTCTTCCTGTCTAAGGCCAGAGTGTGTGTGTACGTTTGAGACGATATCAGTTTTCATCGCCACAGAAATCTTGAAGGTAGGGACTTCTCAATGTTACGGATCCATGTGAATCTGTGAATGCTGGTGTCCCTATGTGTGCTATCGCTTACTTCGTTTTCCCTCCATATCAATGACATTGTTTGTTTTACCAAGCCATTTCCGCACTTAGCCTCTCGATTGGGCCGTTGTACGTGAGTTTGTCATCTTCCTAATCCAACCATCCTAGATCATCCCAGAAGTTCAGCAGCCTTTTCAGGTCACTACATGCTTCCGGGAGTGATGTTTTTTGGAGGATGTCCGCCCATTGATCTGCCACACTTCTACATTGTGTGAAAACGTGCTGCGGCGTTTCTTCTGCCTCCATGCATCCCCTGCACAGAGGGCTGTCTGTTGCGCCTATAGTGAATAGGTGCTTGTTTAGGGGATGTTCAATCCTTTTGCCAATGCAGCGTTCACCGTGTGAAGTTTGCAATGTCTATAGGGCCCATGGTATAGGCATTCAATCGCTAACTATGTCACTGGCAAGAGCATCAAACCAGGGCGTTTCACCCTGTTCTTATTCTAAGCTAATGTAATATCAAGCACTTACTGGAGATGTGTGGATTCCTTGATATCGGCGTTCTGAGGGGCCCCTCTGCTGGTACTCCTCCGCGTCTCACACATTCATAACTCCTAAGTGGCTGTACAGGCTCCCACGTATCGTAACTATAATACACCCGTTTTAGCTGTCGCTAATCGACGCGATTACTAAACTCGCGTGTCCAAACCAGACCAATCATAACGGTAAACAACGAAAAGAACCGAGTCTGAGGACAATCAGCTAAATTTCAATTAAATTCCACTTAAACGGCACTCCCAACGACACCTTGTTCGACCGTTTTTCAAAGCGTCTCGTTAGTTCTATATTGTCACTTCAAAACGTCAAACATGAAAAATGACAATCAAAAATGTTGCCATTATAATGACGTTCAATTTCTAACAGGGGACAATGCCCTGTCAAGATACCTTCTATATCAATAGCATGTTGCAAATTAGTGGCATTCATGGTTATGCGGATGACAGCATGGGCCATGCTCTCTATACCGGCCGCACTGATATTTCTCGGGAAAAAGTCATTGAGAGTCGAAATAAACTGGTGTCTGAAATTGAGACTCTTTGCAAAAGGTCTCAGATTGGGGTACACTTAATTTAAATTTAGTACAATTTCACAGCTAAAAAACTGCTATTGGTCGTATGTCCTCGTTTTGAAGACACTCCCTTCTCTGCCTCAGCCAATATTGGAATACTTGGTGTCGACATAACGTCCAGTTTCGCCATTTGGAGGGTAAGGCCAAATTGGCCTCGAAGAAACTACATATGCGTGTTCAATAGATCAAGACTGTATTTCACTCCGGCCCACCGCCTTTTGCTGTATATGGCGCAGGTTCGGCCTCATATGAAATACTGTTTTCATCTTCGGGCAAAGGCACCCCAGTACCAGCTCCTCCCTTTGGACCGCATCCAACGGAGAGCGACTCGAATCGTCGACAGCCAAGATATTTCATTCAAATCGGCTGGCTCTCTGGCGCTTCGCAGAGATGTGGCCTCGCTATGCATCTGCTATCGCATTTACTATGGGGAATGCTCGAGGAATTGTTTGCACTGATCCCTGCCGCCTCTTTCCACCATCGTTCTACGCGACAGCAGTTTCATCCCTATCGTTTACATCGCAGTCCACAACTGTGCGGTTTTCTGGAAACTTTCTGCCTCGCACAACAAAACTGTGGAATGAACTGTCACCTGCGGTATTCCCCGACCAATACAACCTACAAACTTTCAAGAAAAGAACGTAGGTACTCCTTTTTAAAAGGCTGGCGATGCACTTGTGACACCTCTGGTGGGTGTCCATGGGTGGCGGTAATCGCTTACCATCAAACGATCCGTCTGCTCGTTTATCACATTAAAAATAAAACTTAGCCTCTTGAATAGGCCATTGTTCATGGGTTTAGAAATACCTTTACTATACTTAAAAATACCTTTTTTTTTTACGCGGGGAATGCTTTTCGCACCATACCCTCCGTGGGGGGGACACACGAAGGGCGTGTGTGGGACGTTCAGTGTGTGTGTGTATCAGTTGTGTTGTTTGTTGCTGAACTCGAGTATAGGCATATGTCGTTCGACGACCATAAAGAGTTTTGGCAAGAAGTTATCCTGCTGTTTAAAAAAAAATGCTTGCTTGTGGAAAGTAAAAGTAAAGGGTACCATAATAAGGAACTTAAACAAACTTCTTCTTTTTTTTCTCCGTTAAAAGTATTGCACAGCCCTCTAAAGCGACTATGACTGCCTCTGTGGCGCAGTGGGAGCGTATGCGACTGGTTTGCTTGAGGTCTCGGGTTAGATTCCCGGGTCGGACCAAATGTTTGTATGATCTGCAAATATTTGTTTCGGAGTTTGGGTGTTTTCTATGTATAATATGTATGTATTTACAAAAAAAAGTATATATATATTTATATCGGTTGCCTAGTACCCAAAAAACAAGCTCTGCTTAGCTTGGGACTAGATGGCGTTGTGTTAAAATCTCCGAAATATTTGTTATTTATTTATTATTTTGAAAGCACTGGTACAACAACGACGAATAATACGTACAAGGCTCAACAGAGTACACAAGCGACTAGACTGCAACTCGGCGCTTGTGTAGTGTGTGGACGATGACGGATTTGTCCACGAATGGGTACGGCTCGGGACTCTGCTCGCGGTGCGTGTAGGCTTGTTGAAAAAATATCGATACATCGATATTATTTTTTCAATGTATCGATATTTTTGAGCGATATTTAATATTTCGATATATCGATGTATCGATATAAAATTCCAAGTATCGAAAAGGTATAAAAATCGATATTTTTCTAGACCAATTATTTTTTTATAAGGGTGTCTAAGAGGCGATTTTAAACTTTGAATATTTATAAAAAAGTCCAAAGATTGTACTTATAATATTTTAATTGCAATTAACTATAGTTTATTAGTGCGGATTTTATTTTACGGAATATTACACCGTCAAGATGTCTTCCATTCCACTCTTCAAAGCGGACTATCGAATTTGCAAAGACGCGCCGCTGAACCTCAAATGGAATGGCCCTCACTTCTGTCAATTTTTTCGTCTTCAGATCCTCCAAAATTGTAATAGGGGTATCAAAAACCCTTGCTTTGAGATAACACCTTAAGAAAACGTCAGCTGGGGTTAAGTCGGGCGATCTAGGTGGCCACGATATGTCTCCAAAGCGACTTATGATTTTTCTCGGAAACAACGATCTTAGTGAGGCCTTGATGACCCTAGCTGTGTGGGCTGTAGCCCCATCTTGCTGAAACCATACACCTGATTCTTCAACATCCTCTTCTTTCAGCTTGGGTATAAGAAAAGTATCAATCATGTCCATATTACGTTCGCTCGTGACTGTAACCACGGCACCTCGGTCATTCTCGAAGAAAAATGGCCCGATGATTTTTTCCGACGATATTGCGCTACATACAGTAACTTTAGGGCTGTGTAATGCTTTCTGATGTTTTTGTTTTGGATTGTTGGATGACCAGTAACGACAATATTGACGATTGACGTACCCTTCGAGGTGAAAATCTGACTCATCGCTAAAATAAACTTTGGCCATCCCACTTTTCTCTGAAAAAATCTCTAACATCTTCTCACAGTAAATTTTTCGCTTGTTGTAGTCTTCTGGTTTGATTTTTTGGACTATTTGAATTATATAGGGATGCAATTTAAGTCTAAGGCCAAAATTCGTTGAATACTTGAACGATGGAGTTTCAAAGAGGCAGCATGTTTTCTAACTGATCGTCGTGGGTGCTCTGCAACCGCAGCGGCCATTATTTCGAGACCCAATTGAATGATTCAGTAAACACCCTATCGCTCTATGCTTTGCTACCCACGACTTAATTAATTGAACACTCGGAGCATCACTTAAACGGTGAATTTGAAAGTGATTACAAAACTTGCACGCGCTGTGCTTCACTCAACGAAAACTCGTTGCCAAAATACGCCTCCACTACGTACGCGCGATGCGCGCCAGACCACTGTGACACGGCGACAAAAAATCCGCACTAATCACCCCTCGAACGCTACCGCTCTCCTCCCGCTAGCCCCTGGTAGCCGAGATATTCATGTTTAAAGTTTAAAATCGCCGCTGAGACAACTTACATACCCTTTACTAACAACTTAATAATCACAAATTTTAACAAAAAAACCGACTTCGACTTCGACCACACGAGGAGCACCAGCTTTACGCAGCACGCGCTATTCAAATAACTATTTTTTTCCGTTAATCTATTGTTTCGTTAAGACTGACAATTTGACGCACGCAAAATGTAAGCAAATTAGTGTTAGTCTGTAAACACAAACATTAATTTGCTTTGCATACAATACGTTGGTCCTCTTTTACCCAAGTTGAATTGTTTCATATAAAGATGTCGTTTCAAATAGACAAATACAAGTTATACCAAAAAACTACAGCAAGTTTAAAAAATGTCTTACAACTATGAAAGTACAAAATGTGCAGAAATCAGTTAGCCTTTTTTTGTGCAGAAACCCCCTCGGATACCACAAACTGGTGGCTATGTCGGACTCGAACCGACTAAAAACCGCACACCGTCTCGGGTACTAGAAGCCGGGGAACGAGGTGCACTCTCGGAAGGAAATCTGTGGAACCCCGACGTACATCGGGCTATCTACGGTTTGTAGACAGGCCCCTCCTGTGTAGGAACCTTGATGCTCCTTTTCTATTGAGAAAAGGGCGCGAGCACTATGTATAACTCGCGACACTGCGGCCTGCTTCTGCTAGGTTGACTGGTGACGTCACCTGTCACTCCAGACTTACGCTTATGGATGACGGAGATCGTTTTGCGATCTCCGGCGCCCGAGTCGTCTGCGGCGGTACCTGGGCCGTTCCCGGGCCTGGCAGAAAGGAAGAGTTTTAAACCTCTCCCGGACCCGCTCCGCCATCTTCTTCGCAAGCATAACTTGCTCGCAGAAAGAGAAGGCAGAATTCCACGCGATTCCAGATTACGAACCCCCCCTCCGATGGCCGCCACGAGATCACGCCTCGGCTCGCCCCACGCCGGACATTTTGCCAGCGTGTGGAGTGCCGTGTCCACGGTCTGGCCATCGCAGTGGTGGCACTCAGACGTTGGCTCCTTGCAGATCAGACACAGGTGCTCTCCAAGGTATCCTTTCTCAGTGATCTGTGTCAGCCGGTATGAGAGGCTCCCGTGATGCCTCTTGAGCCAATCCTCCATAACGGGTCTTACCGCCGCAATAACGGCGTGCCCAAGAAATTAGTTAAAAATAAGTAAAATAATGTTCATTTTCCTAAAATACTGTTTAATATTCTTTTCAGACCTAAATATATATACTTACTTTATTTCTTGTAAAAAAAGTTGGCAACCCTAAAAGTACTCATAATACAAGCTCTGCTTAGTTTGGGACTAGATTGCGTTGTGTTATTTAATTATTTAGTAATGTTTACGTAAGCATGGGAGGGGGGGGGGGGGGTAAGAGCTTTGCTTACTTTTGCTGACAAGGGGGGTGGGGGGGTAAATAATTGTAATAAATCTGCTTACGTAATACTTGAACGGCCCCAAAGTATATTTTCAATACCATAAAAATAATAAATAAATAAATATTTCGGACAACTTATACACAACATCATCTAGTCCCAAACTAAGCAGAGCTTGTATTATGGGTACTAAACAACTGATATAAAACCATACACATACTTTTTTTTTGTAAATACATACATATTATACATAGAAAACACCCAGACTCCGAAACAAATATATGGTCCGACCCGGGAATCGAACCCGAGACCTCTTGATCAGCAGCCGCGTACGCTAACCACTAGACCAACAAGGCAGTAAAAAATATCACAATTATCAAATAAATACGGGCAAAGTCACGAGCAAATATTAATAATATATATATAATTGAAATGTACAACGCCCTTTCCAATGATACCAAACACGGCATATTTATCTCAAATTTATTTTTGAATACAGTTTTTAACCATTCCTGCCGAAGCGTGGCTCTCTCACGATCAGTGCCGTCTTTACCATAAGGGCACACGGGGCCAGTGCCCAGGGCCCCCATCATCAGGGGGGCCCCGAGGAACCAACAATTTTGTGTCAGACATATGTTCTCGTTATAATTTGCGTACACTTTACACTTTTTTCACAAAAAAATACGGTACACTAAGTGTTGCCCGCGGTATGTATTTAATTAAAAATTGTAAGTATGTATGATGACGATGATGAATAATTTATTCATGTTTTTAAACGATTTATTTATTAACTAGCGACCCGCCCCAGCTTCGCACGTGTGGATTTTAGATGCACTAACTGATGACAGAATTCGTGCAGTTAAAATTTGTAATATCTTCGAATATATTCATTTAACTAGCGACCCGCCCCGGCTTCGAACGGCTGGATTTCAGATGCCCCCGCCGACGACACGATTCGTGCATTTTAAATCTGTAATATCTTCGAATATATTCATTTAAATTAGATACTGTAAAGGGCCACTTTGATCTAAATTAAACGCACAATGTATTTAATTTACTTAATTGTATAAGGATTCATTCTGTATTGCTTAAAATCACTTCGTAAATAAGCCATTATTTCTCGTAAAAAGAAAGGAATAAAAAATGGTTGTTGTGGGTTATCCCTAAGAGATAGACCTATACCGTTGCGGACTTTTTTGTAGTACTTTCTAAGGTGTACAATACTGTAGTACATTATTTTGATCTATCTCGTAGGGTGCAACCAGCGCTTGCAATGTAAGCGCAAAAAAATGTGTTTATTTGCTACATCACATTAGAAACCTCGAAAATTAATAGTGTTTCCATACTAAATTATGCATTTATTATACCTAAAAACCTTCCTCTTGAATCACTCTATCTATTAAAGAAATCCGCATCAAAATCCGTTGCGTAGTTTTCAAGATTTAAGCAAACAAAGGGACATAGGGACAGAGAAAGCGACTTTGTTTTACACTATGTAGTGAATTACATACTGTAAAGTGTCACATTGGTCTATATTAAATGCGAAATATATTTATGGGACTTAATTGAATAAGGATAAATGCTGTATTGCTTAAAATCGCTTCGTAACTGACCCATTTTTTCTTGTAAAAAGAATAAATGTAATAAAAATGTTTATTGTGGGTTATCCCTGGGAGATAGTCATATACCATCGCGGACTTTATTGTAGCCCTCTATAAGTTGTCCAATACTGTAGTACATTATTTTCATCTATCTCGCTGGTTTCAGCCAGTGTTTGCAATATAAGCGCAAAAAATGTGCTTATTTACGACATCACATTGGAAATCTTTAAAATTATCAGTGTTTCTACTCTACTACTCGTATATTATACATATAAACCTTCCTCTTGAATCACTCTATCTAATACAGAAAACTGCTTCAAAATCCGTTGCGTAGTTTTAAAGATCTAAGCATTTATAGAGACAGACAGACGGGGAAGCGACTTTGTTTTATACAATGTAGTGATGTTTATTCAAGAGCCCATTAATAAGGATTTTCATACAAATTTTCGAAGGCCAATGGGGCCATAAATTTCTTAAGAGATGACCGTAAGCATGTTATTACAGCGTTGGTAGGTACAGGGTAGTCCGAAGACCTGGTGAAGATCACGGGACGTCGTGAAATGTCAGCCGGAGTAATGAACAGTGCCTGACTGTTGTAACTGTTTCTCTTAGGGGGTAAGCGTTGTCACTCTTAGAAGCACTACCTGGTTCAGGTAGCGGATATAAAGAATTGTTAGAAGCGCTCGAGTCGAGAACGCCATCTGAAACACGTTTTCTGCTCCCAGATATGCGATACAGCCCAATGCCCAGGAGAAGGCCTGCAGCAATGTACGTTGGAAATTGAGAACCTCGTAAGGAGAGCGTAGATGATAAAAGCAAATTACTTGCAGATTTCCATAAACAGCATCAAGGACTTGGAAGTAAGAGCTGCAGCCTGCGGTAGTGGCTACCACGCTTCAATAAGTGAAGCACTGGCACACGCCCTGGAGGTCCAAGTGGTTCGACAGGATATCTGGCCGACCCACAAGCAAAGTCTCAGAGGAAATAAAAGAGATCAAGTATTCTTTTAAGAAGGGTTCTGGGATCATGGTGTGGTGTCCAGGTTGAAAAAAAAAATAGGATTGCCTGGAGGAGCTGTTGAGGAAACGATGCGAAAAAAAGTTTGTTGATCTAAGACGCACGTTCCAAGGCACCAATCTAGGAAAACCTGATAAACAACATATAAAAGGTGACTTCATGAGACAATCCAAAGAATATGTCTCGATGAGAAAATGTACTCCGACTCGAAACTCGAAATCTTGCTTGAAACTCAAAGCTTGACTTTTGGGACCCTGTGAAGATGAATCAATGGAGTTAGCACAGGGGGATGACATAGACCTGAAGAAACTTATCACATGGTAAGCATCTAAGGTTCCGGAAGTTCTCCGTGAAGTTCACAATGGAGCTTCAGGGGGCTAGGCCAGGCTAGTGACAAGAAATGTCGGCAAGATGTACCGGGTTGGTGTCGTAGTGGTGCCGTAAATGTACTACTTTCATACTGTTGTTTAAAGGCCTACACATGTGAAACCAAGATACCAGCAACTTTATAATGGACTGTAAACTAATTGCAGTTGACATAGCGAGCGGGAACGAGAAAACTCGATACGGCTGGCGCTCAAACAGTTTTGATAAAGGTGCACTGGTTTGGCTGAATAACTCGACACGTATGCATAGTAAAGACCCAAAACTACAGACCAAGTGGGAGGGTCCGTATAAAGATAACAGGATTAACGACATGACCCACAGGATTCAGCGACAATCAAGTTCAAAGTGGTGCATATACCCCACTTGGCTGAATATACAAGTGGCTAAATATAGCAGCAATATGGCGTGGTAGCAATAGCGATGCAATGTTACCCGAGAAAGTTCTAGTCGGATTCTTGGGGCACAGAATAATAAAAGTTAAAGAAATATAGACTGACTGTCGCGCGGTTGGCAGGTTTATATTCGACAGCGTTTTTTCGAATCCGGGCGTTTCGAGAGGCTGTTGAACTTTCCCAAATAATCTAGTGATAGCGGCATCTAGTATAAAAAGGCAGTTTACTTTGAGCTACAGTGCGACAAATATCTGAGTGACTTAAGTGATTAACAGAGCGACCTAGGCGGTCATTAAGGACTGTTATTCTGTGGTTTTAAGAGCGTGTTACGTTACGGCATTACCTGACTGACTGACCTGTAGGTACAGTTGCTCGTGACGAGCACTGTGCGCGACTGCGCTCCGCCTTGAGCATGAGATTTCATTGCTACTCAAAATGTCGGATAATGAATCGTGTTCCAAATGAGGAAAAAAAACCTTATTGGATTTCCAACTTGTACAAAAACAGAAATATAACGGGTAGTTCATCGTTAATGGAAACATTGAAGAATCAAATGTTTATTGGACAATAGAAAAAGTTTGTGCGCATGTCTCCAACCGATTTTGAACGACTCGTGTATGTGATTGGACAAAAAGTACACCCAAACTTAGAACAACGATTTGTGGATCATACAAAGTGTAGTCCCATGTAGGATTTGAGCTCACAACACTTGACGCAGTAGGAAGCGTCGTGGCGACCACTTAAACCACAATGCCAATATTGTGCAGTTAAGCTACAACACATACGTGCTGTGCGTACTGTGCGGAATCTACACACATCAAAAGTGTCTAGGGATCAAGCATTTTTATGCGGATTTCTTGAGATTGAGATGTGGCTTTGGCCCTGGCCTGCTCAGTCGCCAGACTTGAACCCGATTGAGCATGCATGGGATATGCTACAAAGAAGAGTTCTGCCGAATATGAAGGGTATCCAGTCGCAAGAAGACCTTTTTTTGTTGTTGCAACGAACATGGGCGGCCATTCCACAGCGTGATTTGGATGAACTCATTTTGAGTATGCCAAACCGATGTTCTTTTGTTAGTGTTCGCGGTAGAAACACGGATTATTAATTGTTTAAGTTACCTAATAAAATTTTAAAGAAAACTGTTATTTCAGTCTTTTTTTCGAACTTTAATGTTAGTGGTTCAAATGTCAAAAATCCTTTTATTAGAAAAATGGCAAATTTCTTTATTAATGCAAAGGTGACTTGGTTTATCGTTACTGTGACAAACGAAAACACTTTATTTGATGAATCCTTAAAAATTTTTTTAATTAATATCAATCAGGAGAAAAGTTATTGCAAAAATATATGTTGATCCCTAGACACATATGTTGATCCCTAGACACTTTTGATGTGTGTATTTGTGGCTCGCTAAGGTGAAGATTGACTTGTAACATTTTGGTGTAATGTATCGCGTTCATGTAACAGAAAGCAAAGACTGACTTGTAACGTTAGTTTGTAATGTATCATTCGCGGCGAGCGCCGCATGCTCCACTCGACTGTCGGTTTTTTCGCGAACCCCTTTTCGTGTATTTTCGTGAATTCCTTTGAGTGTAAAGGTGGAGACTGACTTGTACCGTTTATTTGTAATGTATCATTCATTCATTGAGGCGCTTGGGTTTGTACTGACCTAAAATTAAGGTAAAGGTAACGTAACACGCTCGCCACGAATGTTGCGTTACGCCGAAATGTTTTAGATCAGTCTCCACCTTTACGTTACGGCAAAATGCTCAAGTCAGTTGCCCGTCGCCGGCTTGAGCGACAACTCTGGTCGCTGATTCATGATCATCAAAAACTTCTTTTTACGCTATATATACCTGTATTACGTCACATAGATTTATGCCTATATATATGTAATTTAGGTAACTGTTATTATAGTAATTGTAAGTAAACAAATTATTTTTTCATTTTATATTATTTTTATTTATTCATTTATACTTCCTGCCTTACAATTGCACGAGGCGGACTTAATGAGGACTAAATTATTAGTTACATCTACAACATTTATACCTACAAATAATGTTATTCAACTCAAAGAATACAGGCAAATGACCAAAGTCCATATTTTGTACCCAAATACGTCAGGACAGAGCTAATAGTAGATATAAATAGGTATGTACATCTATAGATCAGTACCATAGATCGCGAGTCATGACCTTGGCAATAATATTTATTCATTCTGGCATGGTGCGTCATGCTGCGGTGTTGTGCTAGTGTAACGTAAACGTTCGCGTAAATTCATCATTTCCTTTTCTTATAAATTTCAAAACTTTATGACAAAAAAAGAGTATTTTTCATATTTTTTCAAATAAATATCTCTAGTTTTGTGAAAATTTTACAAAACATAAAATTTTCTGTATTCGTGTACAACCTAACCTCATTTGTCAAACGTTATTAGCGTTAATGAATTAAAACTATTTGTACATTTAAGTAACGATAGGTACATTTATTTAATTAGTGTTTGCGACTGTAGTTAATATAGTGATATTTAATTTATCTTCATAATCATGGCTAAACGCTTAATCTCTCATTTAACTTTCAACTCTAATGCTCCAAAATTAAAATCGTCTCTACCAATTTTGCACAAAAAAATGCATACTCAGGTGAGTTTGTTTTACTACGTAGATAAATATTAATATCAGTGTTATTTTTTATATGGTATTGATACAGAAAACCTAAAAACACTAAAAAAAGATACATTAAATAAACGATGACTAAAAATAAAAACAACAGTATACCATCGATCAAGTGGTACTGGTAGGTATACAAATTTCATAATTTGATCAATGATTTTCATTAATTTTATTTTCGAAGCTGGATATACTTACCTGCGTCTGTAAAAATCTCATATTTATGTAATCATTGAACTGACAAAACATCACGTCAAAAAGTAGTCACTGTTAAAAACACAGCAACATAATAATATATTATCGTTCGTAAAAAACGTACCTAATCGGTCCATTAGCGTGTACACGCGGTACCTACAGATCTGACCTTGAATTTAAGTTTTACAGCTCGTTCCCACTTGTCGGGTGTCGGATCCGTATATTAATCGGAAGTTCCAATGGCAGCTCATTATATTGAAGCTATTCACACTTATCGGAAAGACATTTTGTGTCGACGCCGACAATAAATGTCGGGTGTTTGACCAGCCCCAGGACCGGAAAAAAATCGTGTCGGATCTCGCTCGTCCATGAGTAAGAATGGCGCTGTTCCCATTTGTCGGATGTCTAAATCTTGTATTTTGGTAGTTTATGCTCACTGATATTTGAGCCAGTAGATCGTTAAATGTAGTTATTAACAACTTAAAATAATTGAAAAACTTAATTTCTAAAATTCTGTCATTAAGATTTGAAATGTTCCCAAATTAAATCTTTCGCTCAGGATTGGGTGCACCCAATTTTTTTTCCTTGGCTCTCTTTCTTTGTTTTCTTCTAAAATAATAACACATCACAACAAGAACTTCGTCGACGTCCATCGTGCACAGTCGCCTCGCGTAGAGTCCTAAAAATTGGCACCAGCTTCGATCCTGGCCTACAACCGATTATTAACCGAAGTGTGAACAAAGGCGCCGACATCCGATAAATATACGGATCCGACACCCGACAAGTGGGAACGAGCTCTTACGATATAGGCACGACAAGATTGAATCTTGTCAAACCATGCCGTTATTAAACGTCTACAGCTTGCTCGCGTGATAATTCTTTATTTCATGTTTATAACTTTGAAAATGACAAACTGCTATAGAACCGTTCATCCTTTAATTTACCCCTTAGTGGTGAAATTTCAAAAAAATCCTCTCCGAGTATGCTCTCAACATCAAAACCATCAGCAGCCACCAGTTTATATCGGTTAAGGATCCTGGTTTACGCACTGTTTTGAATCTGCCTCAATAAATCAGCATGCATGCAATTTAGTCGTTTTTTTTTATTGTTTGCAGACACCAGTCAAGGAAATTCAGATACCAGTAAAATATGGCCACATATCAGCAAAGCTATGGGGTAGCAGCGATCAACGGCCTATACTGGCCCTGCATGGTTGGCAGGATAACGCAGGAACTTGGGACCCGCTGGCACCCATGATAATTAAAGATAGATCTATACTAGCAATTGATTTCCCCGGTCATGGACTATCCTCGTGGATTCCTGCTGGTAAATAAAAATGCCTTATAATTATTTAGGTGGCGTGGTGATGTATATTTCTATATATGTTAATTTTAATGAAATGTACAAAAACACAATCAAATTTATCTATAGATATTAACTAGGGTTCAAGAATCAAATATTAGTATTCTTTGTGACTAATTCAGTTGAGCGTAATTTACATTAAGTCTTTTATGGTATGATATTCTTTTATAAAATAAATAACTATCAAGTGTGCATAAGATACCAGTTATGTAAATTGTACTTTTGGTTATTTTCAGGTATGATGTACTACCAGTGGGAATTGCCGCGTGTTATACATTATCTGAAAGATTATTTCAAATGGGACAAAGTTTCAATATTGAGTCATTCAATGGGTTCTATAGCTGCTATGCGTTACTCGAGTTTATTCCCAAATGACGTTGACTTTTATATAGCTATAGACAGTCTCATATATGATGACTACGATCTAGATCGAGTTATAGAAAATTATCCAAAATTAATAGAGAAAGTTGCCATTGCGCAGACCCGCCTTGACGTAGAACCACCCAGTTACACAATAGATGAATTAAAGAAAATATGGCACTTAGGAACAAGAAAATCTGTTGCATTAGAAAGTGTCCAATACTTATTGGAAAGAGGCATGAAGCAATCAAAGAAAGATCCCACCAAATATTATTTCTCAAGAGACGAGCGGTTGAAATATGTGTTATTCAATCCCGAAAACAAGGAATTTGTCGAAGCTCTCGTACGACGACTCAGATGTCCAACGTTATACATCAAAGCCATAGACTCTCCATATTCATCCGATGAATATTCTGTTGAAATGCGCGACATTGTGGAGAAAAGTAACGAAAATTATGAATTGCAGTTTGTACCTGGAACGCATCATGTTCATTTGAATAATCCTGAGAAAGTTGCACCATTAATTTTGAACTTCTTAAATAAATATTCATCTTAAATATTGTTAGTTACCTACATAAAAAAATTATGCATTTATTAGATTTTTAACTAAATGAAATCAGGTACTTTGCATAAAAATCTAATAAATTCATCAGATAATTTCAATACGTACCTGAGAAGAGGTTTTTAAAACCTACTAGATCTTTTACTATCACTCAAAAACTATAACATATATAGGTTACTAGTTGTAGCCCGCAGCTCCGCCCGCGTATATGTCGGTTATCGCGGCAAATAGTAGCCTATGTGTTATTCTGATGTATAAGCAATATTACTGTAAAGTTTCATCCAAATCCGTTCTGTAGTTTTTGCGTGTAAGAGTAACAAACATCCATCCATCCATACAAACTTTCACGTTTATAATATTAGTACAGATTTAAATTAGGTGAATTGGTTGCTCGTCTAAGAAGTACCTTGCAATAAAAGAAATGAGATAATTTTTTTATAATACAAAAACCTTGAAACCTATATATAATGTCCCATAACGTAATATTTACTTCCTACTTCTATCATTGTCTATACAAAAGTGATATTGAACAGCCCATGGTTAGTATTATATTTAAGTAAACTGTGTATTAACTTAATAGGTTCGGAAAACCTTATTTATTATATATTATTATATAAATTGTTAGTAATTTATTTAATATCAAATTATTTTTTTAAGTTTTGTTTTTTATTCATAAGCAATCACCATTTAAAAAATGTTTTTATAGGCTTTCGTTTAGCTGAATGTGATAGACGCTGCTAGTCGCAAGATTTATTAAAATGTATAGTAATAACATTTAAATTATTCACATTTTTTCTTTCCATAATAAATTATTAAATACAATAATACAATTTTATTTATAAGCATTATTTATTCGTAACTTCATTGTTACAAGTTGTGTCTAATGTATCTATACTTGAACTGGAACCACTAATATCATCACAAATATGAGCTCCTTTCCTCATTGGCAACACTTTCAGCAACGCATCTTGCCAAGGCATCCCTTCACACACCCTCAAAACAATCTCGAATACTGAAACAATAAAATTAGAGTAATAGTACTAAAGTTAAAAAAATAATTAGATGAGTATGGC
This sequence comes from Diaphora mendica, assembly GCA_949125395.1. Classification (NCBI taxonomy): domain Eukaryota; kingdom Metazoa; phylum Arthropoda; class Insecta; order Lepidoptera; family Erebidae; genus Diaphora; species Diaphora mendica. The sequence goes on from OX421318.1 coordinate 16,515,072, forward strand.
TAACCTACAGTCTTATTACATTTATACCAAATAGTCTAATCGAAAAATAGTAGTAGATAAGTATCTACTACTATTTTTCGATTCAAATTAATATGTTCACTATTATTTACCCACTAAACAAATGAAGGTAATAAAATTCCTTGCTAACGTTATTTTCTAAGTCAGTCAGAATCAGGCATTGCCAACCGTCATGCAGCCCGTCCCTTGGTGCATAAAAAATAGATTGTCGACACTTGATGGAACTTGTTGCAATACGTTCTAGAATCAAACTCACTTGTACTTATTTCACTATTTTAATTAACTTTACACCTGAGCGGTTTCCCCTTACGGCATCCTCAAAGGTTAATCTATATATATAAAAGAGTAAGGTGACTGACTGACTGACAGACTGACTGACATACCCAGAGATCAACGCACAGCCCAAACCGCTGAAGCTAGAATCCTGAAATTTTGCATATAGATTCTTTATATAACGTAAGTGAGCACTAAGAAAGGATTTTTTGAAATTCCACCCCTAAGGGGGTGAAATAGGGGTTAAAAGTTTGTATGGAAGTCCGTCATTTTTTAAGTTAGAAACATAAAACTTTACTTTTGAGGTACTGATTAAAAATGAGTAAACACGTATTTAAGCGTTTCTAAATATTCTACCCCTAAGGGGTGAAATAGGGGTTGTGATGTTGTACATAGGTTAGTCTGGAAGTCCGACATTTTTGAAGTTAGAAACATTAAACTTTATTTTTGGGCTACTGATTAAAAATGAATAGATACGTATTTAAGCTTTTCTGAATATTATACCCCTAAGGGGGTGAAATAGGGGTTGAAAGTTTGTATGGAAGTCCGCAATTTTTTAAATAACAAATATAGAACTTTATTTTTGGGCTACTGAATAAAAATAATTAGATACGTATTTAGGAGTTTCTGGATATTTTACCCCTAAGGGGGTGAAATAGGGGTTGAAAGTTTGTATGGAAGTTCGTCATTTTTAAAGTTAGAATCATAAAACTTTGTTTTTGGGCTATTGATAAAAGAAAATTAGATTTCTATTTAAGCGTTTCTGGATATTCTACCCCTAAGGGGGTGAAATAGGGGTTGAAAGTTTGTATGGAATTCCGTATTTTTTTAAGTTAGAAACATAAAACTTTATTTTTGAGCTACTGATTAAAAATGAGTAAACACGTATTTATGAGTTTCTAAATATTATACCTCTAAGGGGATGAAATAGGGGTTGAAAGTTTGTATGAAAGTTCGTCATTTTTTAAGTAAGAAAAATGAAACTTTACTTTTGAGGCTACTGATTAAAAAATAGTAGATATGTATTTAAGCATTTCTGAATATTGTATCCCTAAGGGGGTGAAACAGGGGTTGAAAGTTTGTATGTAAGTCCATAATTTTTTAAATAAGAAATATCGAACTTTATTTTTGGGCTACTAAATAAAAATGATTAGATACGTAATTAGGAGTTTCTGGATATTCTACCCTAAGGGGGTGAAATAGGGGTTGAAAGTTTGTATGGAAGTTCGTCATCTTTTAAGTGAGAAACATGAACATTTCTGTTTTGGCTGATTAAAAATGAGTAGATACGTATTTAAGCGTTTCTGGATATTCCACCTCTGAGGGGGTGTAATAGGGGTTGAAATTTCGTATATAGGTTAGCCTGGAAGTCCGTCATTCTTAAAGTTAGAAACATGTAACTTTATTTTTAGGCTACTGATTAAAATGCGTAGATACGTATATACGAACATGTTCTACCGGAACCGATTGTGGTACATGGTGCCGTTCTCGAAGTTGTTCAAAAAATTATGTGGTACCTCGGACAGACTTTGCAGTTAAGTAGAAACTACTTCGAGGACGAGGTGAACAGGAGAATTCAGCCGGGTTGGGTTTGGGAAACTTCGTCAGGTCTTTTCATCATCAATCTCACAGTGCCTAAATACGAAAGTCTTCAATCAGTACGTCCTACCTGTCATGACATACGGTGCCGAAACGTGGACACTTACGACACGGCTGGTTCACAAGTTTAAAGTCGCTCAGCGTGCTATGGAGAGTGCTATGCTCAACGTTTCTTTATCTAAGGGATCGCATCAGGAATGAGGTGATCCGGCTGAGAACTTATCCTGTGTGTGCTTATCCTGTGGGCTATGTCAATGACCTTGTCATTGACATAGCCCACAGGATAAGCAAGCTGAAGTGACAGTCGGCGGCCATATTAGCCGTAGAACTGATAACCGTTGGGGTAAACGGGTTCTTGAGTGGAGACCGCGTCTCGGCAAACGTAGTGTAGAACGTCCACAGGCCAGGTGGAATAATGATCTCCCCAAGACGGCTGGCAGGAGCTGGATGAGAGAAGCTGAGGATCGAACCAAGTGGCGTGCAATTCGAGATGCCTATGTCCAGCAGTGGACTGCGATGATGATGATGAGATACGTATTTAAGCGTTTCTGGATATTCTATCCCTAGGTTAAACTGGAAGTCCGTCATTTTTTAATTTAATAGCCTGAAACTTTATCTTCAGGCTTTTGATTACAAATAAATGAATACTTATATCAGCACATATGGGGATTCTATTCCTAAAGGGGTTAAAAGAGGGGCGAAAGTGTGTATGAAAGTCGACTTTAGTGGACTATTGATTATAAATAAATAAATACGTTTAAAAACATGAATAAATTATTCATAGATACTTACACAGTTTTAATTAAATACATATAATCAACTTCTACGCGAGCAAAGCCGCGGGCTACAGCTAGTTTGTATATAAAATACTAGCTGACCCACGCAACGTCGTTTACGTCTCCAATTGCCCGTAGCGTAATAATTTTTCCCCGTTTTTGTAACATTCTTCATTGATCTAGTTACAAAAATTGTGATAAATGAAGAACCGCTTGACCGATTTTGTGCAAACTTCACATAAACCATCTACTAAATAGTCCGAACAAAGCCTAAAAATTTGGTTTGGATAGGTGAGCCCGTTCTTGAGTTATTATAAAGTGACATTGATTTTTATATATATTGATTGATTTTTACATCTAAAACCTAACAACTGTCGGTACATATAAATAGATTTTACAGCTCAGCTGTTGGTACATAGAAATAATAGTGTGTCAGCGTTATAGCTCCTCTACACGTTGGTCCATCATTATGTCAACATTGGAGCATCAAGTGGCCAGTGGGATGGCTGCGAGCATCTACACGTTGGTGACGTTCAGTGTTAATTTGGTCGTTTGTCAAGATGGACGTGGAAGCTTCATATGCATTCATATATCTATGGACTATGGAGTTCCAGCGAACACTAAGTAGTGGGCCACGTGGAGACGCGTGCCGCTATCATTGGGCCAATATCCTTTGATGTGCGGCCGAAAAACCGACACCGACGCCAACCCAGAGCCATCGCACGCGCCAAACAACCAACTAACGCCAACCTACGCCACTACGCCCTCTTCACGTTGGCTCATCAATATTTACGCACGAATTCTCCCCGAACAAAAGGGAGATTGTATTTTTGTATCTACGACTGCTATTTCTTAAATTGGAAACTTATTAAATTCTATAAAGTTAAAGTTATGATATGAAATTACAAAATTCAAATTGTAACATATTATTTTAATAATTAATTAAACTCGATAAATCGTTAACTATTACAAATTTGAAATAAAATGATTATACAATGTACTCTTTAAATTTAAAGTCCAAATTTGTGTCATATTATCTACTAAATTGCATGCAAGGTTTTAAAAGCAAAAAAAAAAAAAACATATAGGAAAAAACCTTTGAGGATGCCATAAGGCGAAACCGGTCAGGTGTAAAGTTAATTAAAATAGGGAAATAAGTACAAGAGAGTTTGATTCTAGAACGTATTGCAACAAGTTCCATCAAGTGTCGACAATCTAGAGTATAAATTATACAATACCAATGTTTTAGAACCAAGATTCTTTTGAAAAATTAGTATTCAAGGTTGGAAATGGCTCATGAACGCTGATAACAAACTCGTTTATTGTGAAAAGAAATCTTAATAACATGTATTATTTCTTAAATTTAAGCTTCAAAATGAAAGTTTACATGTAGCCTACCATACTACCTACAAGTAGCAATATTTTATCCCATACTTGAAGTTTAATCCGATGAAGGAGGTAGATGGTAGATAACGAATTCAGGACTGCCAGTCCGACAATGTAATCAGGAGGATATTTCACCTGGTGTACCTAACTCTTTTTTTACTTTTAATTTCTTGTAATATGTGTGTTTTTACTTACATCTTGAAAAGCTGCTGCGTTCAATGTGTAACATTTCGAGTCAGAAATCGACGCTTTATGGCATTTGAATTCATGAAATTAATATTACTACATATAGAACAGTCGCCGCGGTAAAGTTTTTTGTATCAACGCGCGAGCAAATGCCAAAATTTTATTGTAACTAACGTTTCCATTAAAAAAAGTCAATCTGCGTGTTAAAAATCAATCTATTAGGAAGAAAAAATGCGCGTAACTTTTGTTTGAAATAGCTTCTACAATACATCATAACTCAATGTAGGTATTATTAAATACAGTAGGTAAGTAATTAATTTCATAACGACTGTTATTAACCTACAAATTAAATGATTAAGTCATTTGGTCAAGATTGGATCGATCTTGATACCCATTAGGGTAATTATCAAATTATATATGTATGAATAATAAACATATCGCCGGGTTAAAGGCAAAACCAACTATTTGGTCCAAAAAAGAGATAATCGGTTTTGCCTTTAACCCGGCGATATATTAATATAGGTACCTGGATGACCAGGTCCCGGTTAGTCCTCGATCCCGGGTCTATTTTTACCATTTATAACTATTAAGCTGATTTTTTGTGCGTAGCTTCATTTTGATAAGACGCCCAACTTTTACACAATTCTCGATTGTGGTTGCTAACAGAGATATCATATCATTAGATAGATAGATGGAAACTCTTTATTTGTACACCGTTTTACATATTTTCAAGATAGTACATAATATTACAAATACATAATGTACAAAGGGCGGTAATGTACCTTATTGCCAATAGGAATCTCTTCCAGGCAACCTTAGGATGGATCAAAGTGTATCCGAGAGACAATAGCAGTTGACGGTGCAATTAATTTTGACGAATTATGTTTATTTTAATGAATATTGAGCAAATACATACATATTTCCATACATAAAAATATATATATATATATATTTTTATGTATGCCCGCCAAAATGATTCTACTCTGTCTGATGGAAAGCACAAGCAGAATCCAAGAGTGGCGGTCACCATACTCACTGCGAATGCAGGCAATGCAGTATGGCGACCCACACCATGGCGGCCTAGTGATGCTGCTGCACCTTTTAGTCTAGTCAACAAGTATGGAACTTGTTGACTAGACTACTTGGGCCTCCGGTCTCGCACTCACCAACGAAACACGACAGCACGAACGCTGTCATTTTACGTTGATTTTCTGTGCGAGGGTAGTACCGCCCCGGTCGAGCCGGCCCGTTCATGCTGAAATCAGCGTGGCTCTACTACCTTTTAAATTTACACACACACATACGTATAAAATACATACCATCATACACACGTTACATACTTAACCATACATACATCATAAATGTAAATTATATACATACCATTTACAATCCCTAATTAATTATATATATTTTAAAACGATAAATCCTTCATAATTATACCCTCATTCGTGACTGACTCAGTTGAGATGTATAAAATTCTTGTACTATTTTCTTAAAAATATTTACTGTTTCCGCTTTCCTTATATTTATCAGCAATGTATTCCACAAGCGTGCAGCTTCAACCGTAAATGACTGGCCATAGAATTTTGTGGAATGCAGAGGAATCTCCAGTCTCAAATTTTCAGATGACCTTAGACATTTGTCATGTGTGTCATTAAGGAACTTGAAGCGTTCTTTGAGGTAGAAAGGGGCTTTAGCATTAAACAAGAAGTTATAAAGAAAAACGAGGATATGAGTATTCCGGCGAGAGCGAATCGGAAGCCATTTGAGCATTTGACGGAATTCAGAGACGTGATCATATTGTCGTAGGCCAAATACAAATCGTATACAAAGATTTTGTAGTCGCTCAAGCCTATCAAGTTGTGCTTCGGTGATATTCAGATAGCTGACATCGTCATAGTCGAGAATTGGGAGGAGAAGTGCTTGTGCAAGTGCAGCTCTAGTTGCAATCGGAAGAAAGTTACGCAGTCTGCGCAGAGATCCGGCAGAAGCAAATAGCTTTCGACTGACTTCCTGTATTTGTGGACCCCAAGATAACGTATTATCTATGTGGATCCCTAGATTCTTGACGGTAGTACTGACCTCAAGGGCGGTCCCATTAAATTAAATTTGGGGTAGTTGTGTCCAGTTTACTCTTGAGACCATCCCGGGACTGCCAATAACACATACCTGCGTCTTCACAGGATTAACCTTAAGTCCATGTTTATGACTCCATTCTCCAATACGCAATAGGTCAGCATTGATTGTGTTGAATGCGTCCGGTAGCAAGTTAATCGGAGCTTGTGTATATATTTGTAAATCATCTGCATAAAGATGGTAGGATGAACTTAATTGATTTGAGATTGAGTTTATAAAAACAGCGAAGAGTAAAGGAGATAAAACGCCACCCTGTGGTACACCAGCAGTTATATTGCACCAGGAAGACATCGAGTCTTCAATGCGAATACGTTGCCGGCGACCAGACAGGTAACTATGAAACCAATCAATTGCCCTTGGAGATATCGCAGTCCACTGTTGGACATAGGCCTCTCCAATTGCACACCACTTAGTTCGATCCTCGGCCACTCGCATCCAGCTCCTGCCAGCCATCTTGCGCAAATCATCACTCCACCTGGCCTGTGGACGTCCTACGCTACGTTTGCCGAGACGCGGTCTCCACTCAAGAACCCGTTTACCCCAACGGTTGTCGGTTCTACGGCAAGTATGACCAGCCCACTGCCACTTCAGCTTGCTAATCATGTGGGCTATGTCGATGACCCTGGTTCTCTGCCGGATAACCTTGTTTCTAATACGATCCCTTAGAGAAACACCGAGCATAGCCCTCTCCTGCTGCATAGCACGCTGAGCCACTTTAAACTTGTGGACCAGCCGTGCCGTAAGTGTCCACGTTTCGGCTCCGTATGTCATTACGGGTAGGACGCACGCATTAAAGACTTTTGTTTTAAGGCACTGTGGGATCGATGATGAGAATGACAGAGATAGCAGGGATAAAATATGACGATTTGACATTTCTAAAAAAATTATTACTAATGGTCTCAGTGGTCCCATTTTTTCGTGAGAGGGCCATGCACAAAAGGGCTGGCTGAACTAAAGTATTAATACAGCCTCCTATAAAAGGTTCAACAGCAGTTACAAGGTTTTAGCAGTTCTTTAATTACTGTTCACTAAGTAATAATGTTCTAGCCGATAACGGCCAGTGTCAACGGAGACCAGCCAACTACGCAGGAGATATTATAGTGCACAAGTGTGTATGCAAACACAGGTGCACTCTCTGTTCCTTCTCTCTAATAATCCGATGGGACGGTTAACCGACACGATCGGGGAGAGATCAGGCGCAGGACCGACAGATTTACGTGCTCTCCGAGGCACAGGGGTTCAGACCCCAACTTCCAAACTCCGAGCTGTTATTAAGTTTTCTATAATCAGAAAAACTCAATAACACTTTTAGCCCGACCCGGGATTTGAACCCGAGACCTCTTGTTCGGCAGTCGCATACGTTACTAAGTAAGCAGTAATTATAGAACCTCTCCTTTCTAATGAGAGAACTATGTTCAGCAGTGGACTACTAAAGGTTGTTGATGAGTGAGGTTACTATAGTTATTCTTCTTATATGTGTTACCGTATACCGTATACAACTAAATATAACTTACCATGATCAATTGTTAAAACTTTTCTAGTCTTCATATTTATATATTTGTCCAACGGTAATTGTCCATGTCTGATACCTTGTTCTACTGCTTTTTTATGACAGAGGCCCTGTAAAATTCAAAGAAAACAATTTTTAATGACACCTAGTATTTTTCAAAATTTTACTTTCTAAAAGGGATGTGGTCCAATGCCAATGTAATCTAATCGGTAAGAATGGTTAGTAGATAGTTTCGGACTTCATCGTGAGAAAAAACATGACAATAGAAATAATAGATATGAAATCTGTGAGTTCAATATCACACATTTCTTAAACGGCTGTCTGATTGCAATTTAGGCAAAACTAAACTATGGTATATAAACTATAATGGTAACCATATAAACCCACTTAAATACTTTAAAATAAATACATATTATTATAGATAAATTACTCCCAGTACACAAAAAGGTCTCTCTCACAGGGTGTAGAGTCACGCTGATTTCAGCACGAACGGACCGGCTCGACCGGGGCGGTACTACCCTGGCACAGAAGATCAACCTAAAATAACAGTGTACGTGCTGTCGTGTTTCGTTGGTGAGTGCGAAACCGTAGGCCCAATGATGCAGAAGCATCACTAGGACGCCATAGTGTGGGCCACCATGCTGCATTGTTGCATTGTCTGCATTCACAATGAGTATGGTGACCACCACTCTTGGATTCTTTTTATGCTTTCCATCAGGCAGAGTAGTCATTTTGGTAGGCCCAAACATAAAAAAAAACAAAGGTCATGCTCATCAGACAGATATTTGTACTGGGTAGGAATCGAACCCACAACCTCCAGCTTAGTAGTAAGGGCCATTAACCACTAGACCAATAGGCGCTTTAAAGATAATATGATAATGCACACTATTACCACAGAGGAAGGATTACTACAGAGGTTCGACTTAGCCGTCTAGACAGAGCAATCGTGCTGTAAGTGCGAGGCGAGGTCGCGTCCCCAAGTCAAAAGAATAAAGAAAAGAAAGTAGTGCCGTTTAGTAAAGTCTCAGAGTGGATCAAAAATGTTGTCAACAAATGTGAAGTAACATCGCACGAATGCACGATGCGAATTACATCGGACGTTCTTGCGGTGCGAGCTCGCAGATATTTACGATGCGTTGCGAATTCGCAGATTTGTGTGGGCACCCTAAATATGTACAGATGGCACAGACTCTGTCAAAACTCACTGACCAGACTGTAATAACAAAAATACTACAATAAAAAAAAGATGAAGGCGTGTCTATGCAATAGTTTATTAGAGGTTCTGATCAAATTGATGAGTGACTGATATTTTATAGAATGGTACTGATAAGATAATGTAAATAAATAAAATGATAATGAAACATATTTTAGGGGCAACCTTAGCTTATTTACATCGTTTCGCCGGTGTCTAGATAGTCCATTAAAATGTTACATTTTTTAGGCCTTACCTTGCGTTTTTTTGGAGGACGCAATTTTATTTTTTTGATGTGTAGGGGGAGTCAGTGTTAAGATAAAACCAAGTTTCTGGGGTCGCCACCCCTGTCCCAAGGCCGCCATCTTGAAAATAGGGGTTGAAATGGTTTTTACGATATATCTCTTATACTATTTATTTGATAAAAAAAAATTGTTCACATTTTTTACTGCAAATTAAATTCTCTACAACTTTGGTTCAGTAACTTTTTGTCGTAGAACTATAAATAAAAAAGGTATAAGTGAAAATGTTCAGAAATTCGAGATTTTCTTTTATATTTTTCGATATAACTTTTTTTAAAATCATTTTACAAAAAAATGATATCAGACCATTTTTATAGATCGTTTTTTGAGGAATAACTTTTGTTCGCAACATTTTTTCATTAAGTCAATAGCTAAGGTCTTACAGCGCTCCGAAGTGAGTAACTACTATTTTTCAGTACTCTTAACTATACCTATATTATACGTGTGTACTAATAATGTGTCATCAGTTATTGCATTTTTTTTAACCGACTTCCAAAAAGAGGAGGTTCCCAATTTCATCGGTATTCTTTTTTTTATTTTTATGTATGTATGTACATTGATTACTCCGTCAATTGTGGACCGATTTTGAAAATTATTTTTGTATTCGAAAGGGTATGCTCCCCATGTGGTCCCATGGCCACCATATCAGGATCTGATGATGGAATCCCAAGGAAATCGAAGGAAACCCTCAAATTTACATGAGCGCCTGCAATAAAGTTAAGGCAATTGTCTGCATGCCTTCATATTCTGTAGACATCATTTAATTTCATAATATATAGTCCATTTGAGATTTTATCACAAAAATTACCTGAAGTCCTTTTGATTATATACAGTATGTATGTTACCTTAGTTATTTAGGTGAAATGATGATGAGAAACTTGAGAAAGACTAAAAAGCGAAAAATAAAAAAAAACTTCGTTTAAAAAAACCGACTTCAAAACTAAAAAGTATAAAATAACTTAATTTGTATGTGCTACGTAGGTTTGAAGTCGGTGCCAAGCCAAAATGTAATAGTAGGTACCGCATTCGCCGCGCGTGACCTTGAGCGGGATAGCTGCTCTTCGCGTAGAACAAAACAACCGAAGCGTCTGTGACGTCGTTGACGTTCGTCTCGAAATATAGCGAGTGTGGTACCTACTATTACATTTGGCTTGGCACCGAATTCAAACCTATGAATAGGTAGCACATACAAATTAAGTTATTTTATACTTCTTAGTTTTTGAAGTCGGTTTTTTTAAACGTTTTTTTTAATTTTGTTGTTATAAATTTTTTAATTACAAATTTTGCAATATGATTAATAATTGACTCTTTTCCACTACATTACAGGATTTTACAATTATTGATTTTTAAAATAATTTTAAATCTGATGGCTGTTACCGAGAATACTGTTCAGGTAGTAAATACCCAAGTGACCATCAAGGAACAAAAGAACAGCTGCCTGCTATTATTATTATCATTCCTAACCTCTCTTATTGTAAGAATAGCTAATAATATTGTGTTGGAGTTGTCACCGTGGATTATGCCTATTGGGGATACCACGTAAAAAAAACGCGCCTCTAGACTCTACCTCGTGGGTGGTGGGGAAAAGAGTCAATAATTAATTATTAATAATAATGCAAAATTTGTAATTAAAAAAATTATAACAACTAAATAAAAATAAACAATAACTGATGACACATTATTAGTACACACGTATAATATAAGTATAGTTAAGAGTACTGAAAAATAGTAAAGACCTTAGCTATTGACTTAATGAAAAAATGTTGCGAATAAAAGATAGGGGCCGTTCAAGTATTACGTAAGCAGATTTATTACAATTATTTACCCCCCCACCCCCCTTGTCAGCAAAAGTAAGCAAAGCTCTTACCCCCCCCCCCCTCCCATGCTTACGTAAACGTTACTAAATAATTAAATATTTTGGACATCTAACACAACGCCATCTAGTCCCAAACTAAACAGAGCTGGTATTATAAGTTCTTAGAGTTGCCAACTGTTTTTACAAGAAATAAAGTAGGTATATTTAGGTCTGAAAAGAATATTAAACAGTATTTTAGGAAAATGAAGAGTATTTTACTTGTTGTTAACTAATTTCTTGGGCACGCCGTTATTGCGGCGATAAGACCCGTTATGGAGGATTGGCTCAAGATGCATCACGGGAGCCTCTTATACCGGCTGACACAGGTGATCTGGGCAAGGATGCTTCGGAGGGAGAGCACCTGTGTCTGATCCGCAAGCAGCAAAGTGCCACCCACAGACCACATGGCCTTGTGCCACCACTGCGATGGCCAGACTGTGGACACGGCACTCCACACGCTGGCAGAATGTCCGGCGTGGGGCGGGTTGAGGCGTGATCTCGCGGCGGCCATCGGAATGGGGGGTTCTCTCGCTCGCTTACATGATTGCGGCCATGTGGCGGAGCGAGAGCGCGTGGAATTCTGCCGTCACTTTCTGCAAGCAAGTAATGCTTGCGAAGAAGATGGCGGAGCGGGACCGAGAGAGGTTTAAAACTCTTCCTTTCCGCCAGGCCCGGGAACGGGACAGATACCGCCGCAGACGACTCGTGCGCCGGAGATCGCAAAACAATCTCCGTCCTCCATAAGCGCAAGCCTGGAGTGACAGGTGACGCCAATAGTCACTCTAGCAGAAGCAGGCCGGGGTGGTGGCGCGAGTTCTACATAGTGCTCGCGCCCTTTTCTAAATAGAAAAGAGCATCAAGGTTCCTACACAGGAGGCGGCCGTCTACAAACCGTATATGGCCCGATGTACGGCGGGGTTCCAGAGATTTCCTTCCGAGAGTGCACCTGGTTCCCCGGCTTTTAGTACCCGAGACGGCGAGACGGTGTGCGATTTTTTGTCGGTTCGAGTCCGATATAGCCACCAGTTTGTGGTATCCGAGGGGATTTCCGCACGAAAAAAAGGATAACAAATTTCTGCACATTTTGTACTTTCATAGTTGTATGACATTTTTTAAAACTTGGTATAGTTTTTTTGGTATAACTTGTATTTGTCTATTTGAATTGAAACGACATCTTTATGAAACAATTCAACTATGTTTAAAGAGGATTAACGTATTGTTAGTAAAGCAAATTAATATTTGTATTACAGACAAACAATAATTTGCTTTACTAACTTTTAAACTTTCGCGTTCCATGATATAATAATTATTTAACGGGAATTAACGCGAACACTTATTTAAAGTATTACATACCTCTGATTTGCCTGACGTTTCGACCAGATTGCTGACTGTGACCACGGGCCATTGCAACCTGGTCGAAACGTTAATTTCCGTAAAATAATTAGGTATTATAATAATTTGCTTTGCTTACATTTTGCGTGAGTCAAATTGTCAGTCAAGAAACAATAGATAAACGGCAAAAAAAAAGTTATATGAATAGCGCGCGGTAATTCCCCTATTTGGTTCTAAGCGAGTATGCATCATTTGTGGGAATCCCTTAAAATGTGTTTCGTTTTAAACATTGACTATATGTAGGTTGCCATATGTGTAAAAAAGTAAATAAATACTGCTGCCGTAATCACCATCTAGACCCCCCGCCCCCCTTGTCATCAAAAATAAGCAAAGCCAAGACCCCCCCGCCCCCCTATAGTGTTTACGTAATACTTGAACGGCCCCATATTCCTCAAAAAACGATCTACTAAAATGGTCTATCATTTTTTCATAAAATGATTTAAAAAAAAGTTATATCGAAAAATATACAAATTATTCTCGAATATCTAAAATTGGTAAATAAAAAATAAATATTTTATTTTATTTATTTATTAAAATATTATTATTATTATTATTTATTTATTATTTTCTTTTTCTTTTCTTTTTTTTATTTTTTGTATTTTTTTAAATACCATAAAATGATTTAAAAAAAGTTATATCGAAAAATATAAAAAATATTCTCGAATATCTGAACATTTTCACTTATAACTTTTTTTTTTTTGGTTCTACGTCAAAAAGTTACTGAACCAAAGTTGTAGAGAATTTAATTTGCAATAAAAAATGTTAACAATTTTTTTTTATCAAATATTTCAACCCCTATTTTCAATGTGGGGTGGCGACCCCACAAACTTGGTTTTAGCTTTACACTGACCCCCCCTACACATCAAAAAAATAAAATTGCGCCCTCTAAAAAACGCAACCCCAAATGTAACTTTTCAATGGACTAAGACGTTGTCGGCGTTTCTTGCAAGATCAAAGAAGTCGATCCACTATAGCTATTCCTTATACTGTGCTATTACACTCACTTTAAATGTACATTATTATAATCAACATTTTAACCAAAAAAAAACGACTTCAATAACTAGACCAAATTGAAATGGGACCACACGGGAAGCACCAACTTTCAAATAAAGAAAGAATCATCAAAATCGGTTCACCCAGTCGAATGTTCTGAAGTAACAAACATAAAAAAAAATACAGTCAAATTAAGAACCTTCCTCCTTTTTTGTAATCGGTTAAAAATATACTTTTTTTACTTTAAAAAAAGTATTTTCAAAATCATCATCTTTTCTCTGGTTTTCCAGCAATCTTTGAGAGCGACTTTGTTAAAAGGGACAGTATTATGAACAAATTAGTTAAAGGGACAGGATGGTGGGGCAGAACTTGCTGTTTGATTTGACCTATGATCTCACAAATATATTGTGCTGTTACTTAACGCGTTTTAATAATTTAAATATTGTTTTTGTGTATCCTTGCGACTGTTACCCGGTTTGTGGGCGGTATAAGGTTGTGTATAGTGTTTCTGACAAATAATCTGTAAGTTTTACGCCTTATAAATACAAATATTGTGTTAGTTTCTTTTACTACGGCTATCGGTAAGTCAATTTATTTTATTCATAAAGGTAGGTAGGAGTAATATTTTGTTTGTATTAATTTTCTTTTCGTGTTTTTTGATTTTGAAGTTGTTTTTTATTGATATTTCTTTTGTCTGGTGTGTCTTTGTTTGGCCATGTCGGTTGTTGGCGAGTTGCCGGATCCCGGTGGTACAAATGAATTTCGAACACCAACCGGAAATAAATTGTTTGGTAGAATGTCGCCATCAAATTTATCGTCAAATGAAAGTAGAACTGAACGAATTAGGGCTTCGGACTTGGGCGAGAGTGTTTCGTCTCTTAGTGGTCGTGATAACTGTGGGGAGTATGATTATTTTGAGTTGGTGTCTCAGGCAACCGAATATTTGGCAAAAATTAACGAATTGGTAAACGATCAGGGGTCGCGAATGAATGTGGGGAATAGGACCGCCATTATGGACGTAACCCAGCGGATTACCGGTATCGTCTCATTGTTGGCAATTAAATCTGCTAGCAATGAAACGAAATTAGCGAATCTCGAGCGCCGGGTGGGGGGTGTCGCCGTTCAACAGCCGGGCTTGACGTACGCGGACAAGCTTAGGCTTCGCTTACCACCTGGATCAGCCCCGTGTCCGGTGTCCGCTGAGGCGCGCGTATCTAGGCCGTGTGTTATTGCGTATCCTACTACGGAACGTTCAGCGGACTATGCAACTTCGTCAGCTACAAAAGAAGCTCTCATGAAGGCTATTAAACCTAGCGACGAAGGTTTTCAAATTGTAGGCGTCAAAAAAACCGCAAAGGCAGGCGTCGTGTTGCGGGTCGCAAATGAACGGCAGCTTAAAAAACTAGAAGCAGTAAACGCCATTAAATCTGTAGGCTTACGCTTAGAAAAGCGGAAAGGCCGAAGGCCCCGTATAATTGTAAAAGACGTGCCCGGTTCTATGGAGGATCGTACCTTCCTAACAGCTTTATATCGTCAGAATATCAAGGACGAATTAAAATTAAGCGAAAGCGATTTTTAAAAACGACCAAAATTGTCAGGCATCGTAAACTGGAAAACGGACGTCAATGAATAGGCTTAGAATTAGAGACAGAGGTTAGGAAACACTTGGCTAGCACAAAAGATAAATTATATATAGACTGGGCCACATGTAGGTTTATAGACGACTTAGAAGTAGTTCGATGCTTAAACTGTCAACAATACGGTCATGTTCAAAAATTTTGCACTATTAAAACTCCTACGTGTGCTAATTGCGCGGCCAGCCACGATACAAGGGCTTGCCCGGATAAGGACACACCAGATTTTAAACCGAAATGCGCACAATGCAGCCGGTACAAAAAACCATGTGTCCATCGATGTGGATCACAAGACTGCTCCACATATAAACTTAAATTAGAGCAGCTAATCCTAAATACTAATTACTGAATAGCTTATACAGTAGTAGTTGTAGTACCTTTTTAATAAAATGGATAATATCTCAATAGGCCAGTTAAATCTTCATAATGATAAAATAGCCACGTCAGAATTAGATCGCTTAGTTTTGGAACAAAAGTTAGACATTGTCCTTATACAAGAGCAATATCAAAGCGCTCAATTGCGGAATTATGTAGTACAACTAGATGGCCGGTCGCGGGCTGGGATATATGTTGCAAGTTCTAATTTTACGGTAACATCTTTGCGTAACCTTATGACGTCACACTGCGCCGTTGCTGAGATCTCATCCTCTACCTGTAGGGTTTACGTCGTGAGCTGTTATTTTCAATTTTCACATCCTATTGATCCTCATCTACATCATTTACATTTCGTTTTGCGGTCCCTCATAGGACACAAAATTATCATTGGCGCTGATGTCAATGCTTCTTCTACTTTATGGTATGGCAAATTGCGTGCAGCTGACATGACTCGTCGCTGTGCGGTTGAAGATTTTATTGCGGAAATGAATCTTACTATCCACAATACCCCTGATGCACCACCAACTTTTTGCAGCCCAATGGGTGAGTCTTCTATTGACGTGACGCTTACGCGCGGCGACGTCTCGATATCTGGATGGCGTGTCCTACCGGACGCATCCTGTAGTGATCACCGCTTAATCGTGTACGAATTCATACCAATGGTTGCACAATATCCACAAAGAACTCCTTACAATTTTAGGTATAAAACTAAAGGGGCAAATTGGGCTTTATTTGGTTCACTCTTTGCAATACATGCCAAAGACTTCAGTCGCAGTGGTCTATCAGCTGAGGAAAGTGCAAACATATTATCAGATACTTTCACATATTGTGCTGATGTTTGTATCGGCCGTGGATTTATCACTAACACTCGTAGATGTGATTGGTGGAATTATAAATTAGTCGAATTACGTAGAATCTATCGGAAAGCTCGTAAAAAACTAAATGACATTAAAAAGCGTAACGTAACAGGAGATATTTACAATAATGCTCTTATTGCCCTTAGAGTTGCCAGGTCTCATTATAGAGCTGCTGTGGAGAAATCAAAGGGAAATTTAATACGTAAACTTGTTGATAAACTCGATAGAGAGGGTCCCTGGTCACCTTTGTATCATGAATTTAAAGCAAATAGATCAATCGACCTTGCATACGTACAGAACATCAAAATTAATAATAGTTATACTACAGGAGTAGAACAAACCACAGAATATCTTTTAGAATCACTTGTGCCTGACGATCGGCCGGAGGATGACACGGATTATCACCGACAAATTAGGCAGTGGGCTATTGAACCACCATTGTCTCCAATGTCTGACTTACCATCTTCAGACGAATTCCTCAGTATTGTTAGGTCTTTGCCACTAAATAAGGCTTCGGGCGACGATAAAATATCAAACAAAATGATAAAAGAAGCTTGTAAACTTTCAGGTGATACGGTTTTAACAGTTTTTAAACGTTGCATTGCGGAAGGAGTATTTCCTAGTGTTTGGCGGTGCGGTAATATTCGAATAATACCAAAAAGCGGCGATAAGCCGCCGGACGATCCTAAATCCTATCGATCCATAACACTGTTACCATCGCTGGGAAAGCTTTTAGAGCGTCTTGTAGTACCACGATTTCTACCGGGTGGAGTTAAATTTCATGATAGACAATTCGGCTTTACGTTGGGAAAATCGACAACTGATGCGGTTATATCTGTAAGGAAAACTGTCACCGAGTCAAGTTTTCAATACGTTTTAGGCATCTTCTTAGATATATCTGGCGCCTTTGACAATGCGTGGTGGCCCATGCTATTGCTAAAATTAAAATTAAGAGGTTGCTTTAAAAATATTTATTCCCTTATCTCCTCGTACTTCTTACAAGGTACTACTAAATTGAGACTTGGGCATCATTCTGTGTCGAAGGCGCTTACGATGGGGTGTCCTCAAGGGTCAGTGCTAGGAC
Source organism: Diaphora mendica (assembly GCA_949125395.1). NCBI lineage: Eukaryota > Metazoa > Arthropoda > Insecta > Lepidoptera > Erebidae > Diaphora > Diaphora mendica. Next base: position 16,532,640 of record OX421318.1, read on the forward strand.
CATACTTGTGGAACATAGGCTTCGACGATTTTCTGGCAATGCCTGTGCCGTCCGGATGTACCCTGAATGAGTACGCGGACGACGGTTTGTTATTGATAGAGTCGGATACTAGAACGGGGCTTGAGAGGCTGGCCAGTGAATGTTTGGACTTAATATCTCGGTGGGGTGGGCGTAATCGGTTGACGTTTGCACCAAACAAAACCTTCCAGCTACTTCTGAAAGGTAACCTCAAATCACCGCCGTGTATTAAATTTGAAAATGTTACTGTTAAAAATAAAACCTCGGTTTGTTATTTGGGATTGGTATTAGAAAGAAATTTTTCATTTATTGAACATATTAGAACAGTTAATGAAAAGTCTAAAAAGAGTTTCTTTGCACTGACGAGGATATCAACTGCGACATGGGGTCTGTCATATAATACACTAAAGATCATATATGGAGCTACTTATTTGGGTTCTATTTGCTATGGTGCTCCTGTATGGGCAGATAGGGCGACTGTAGGTGCTGTCCGTCGCAAACTGTTACAAGGCCAACGACCTGCATTGATTTTCTTGTGCAAGGCATATAGGACGGTTAGCACTGAGGCTTTACTGGTGTTGGCTGGTGTTCTTCCGGTCGATCTCGAGGTGCAAAGACGTGCAGCCATGTACTATTCCACACTACAAAACATGGAATGCGATTTTTTGGGCATACAAGACCGCGGTAAAATCATAAGATTGTTTCAACAACAATCCAATGTCTATAACGACCTCTTGGATGAATGGCAGCAACGATGGGACGAATCATCTAAGGGGCGCCACCTCTACCAGTTCTTTCCATCTGTTCGCGAAAGGTTGTCAAGGACATGGCTCGAGGTAGATCACTGTGTCGCTCAATTTCTTACAGGCCACGGTAACTTTAAGAGCAAACTATACTCATTTAAATTAGTCGATTCACCATTGTGTCAATGCTCAACACCTGATTCTAGCTGTGAACAGTCGGCTCATCATGTCCTCTGGGAATGTAGTCTTTGGTACAATGAACGTAACATGATGCTAAATAGCTTACAAATGACGTCTGGGGTAGTATATTATGGGGATCTTGTGTCAACTGCGGTGAATTTCCGTGCGTTTAAGCGATTCTGCCATACATACTATAGAAATCAAATATAGCTCACTTAGGACCCATAATATTTTTATCCGTGGTGCTTCCCGGTTTGAAAAAGGCGTCTGCCTATTTTGACTCCATTTTGTCTCCCGCTTTGCTAAGGAGGGAAGTGGACTTATTATATTTCCAACTCCTCCAGTTTTCTTCTGATTAATTTCGTTGCGGGTTCCAAGACAGTTAAATTTTTTCCTGGGACTTCCCGAGTGTCATAACTCGGTGTTTTCGTGGGTCACCGCTGTTGATCCTGGGGTACAGGAGTTACAGTGGTGGGCGTGTGGGCGGGATTAGTCCCATAAAAAAAAAAAAAAGTCCAGTGCTGGGAATAGCCCTCTCTTTTGAAAGGAGATTTTGCATAGAAATAGGTTATATAAATTTTCTTAAAAAGTTTTACATAAGGAATATATGTAGTTACTGAAAAGATGAAATGCTCACTTCCAATAACATATCTCTTTTACATTTACAATTTAAGAAGTGTTGATGGAAATCTATAGCTGAAGAAGAAATTAAATGGCAAGCAGCAGATTTATATGAAACAGCCTGGTGCATTTCTCAGTAGTGACAATTTCTAGCGATTGCTTTTCAATACAAAGGTGAAACTTGCATTCATTATTACACTGTATCCTGGCATGTTTCATTATGGCACATTATCATAGCATTTGTAATAAAAAAGAGAAATACAAATGCAGAGAATAAATAAAAACAATCTTTGAAGCATAGATCATTTCCAAATTAAAAACTAATAATACTTGGGTGATAGAACAAAACACACAATTTAATATACTTTTTAAGAAGAGGCCACTATGACTAGCTGTGGAACCTCTTAAGGGATATTCACATTAATAATAAAAGCAATAATTCAATATAAGCTCGGTTTTATGCTTGTTATTGTTTGTGTCGCTGTATTCCTAATTACTGTGAAATAATAAAAAAATTACCAATATTTGTTTCAAACTTTCTTTTTTCTACATGTGCCATCTTAAATGACCTTACTCTGCCTGATAGAAAGCACAAGCAGAATCCAATAGTAGTGGTCACCATACTCATTGCAAATGCAAACAATACTACTATGAAGCATGGTGACCCACACTATGGTAGCCTATTGAAATGATTCTGCACTCACCGACAAAACATGACAGCTCACATACTATCATTTTAGGTTTATCTTCTGTGAGAGGGTAGTAACGATCCATACATGCTGAGCATGCTCTACTACTTATTATAAGTATTGTTCTTTTCTTATGTTACCTTATGTTGATTGTGGTCGACTAGTCCACCAATAATATAAGCAGTATTATCTTCAAACTGTTCAATAACATTTTCAGACTCACTTGTTAAATATACTATTTTATCTTTAGGAAACACATTGAGATATGATTCTTCATGAAAATCTATCTGAAAAGTAATTATAATGAGTGTTTAATAAATATTAATAAGAATATATTACATTGCCTCTTGGTTATTAAAAAGAAATCTTTTAAAATTAAAACTTACATCCCAATTCTCGTATCCATTATGTCTTGACATATCATTTTTAGACTTTTCTCCAAAACTACTAATATGAAAATGTATGGGTGTCTCAGATCTCCTATTTATAGAATAACATCTAAGTATCTGTTTTATTACTTTAAATCGATCTTTTTCCATCATTAAGTCATCAAAACTAAGATCTATAACTATGGATACATCTTTCTTCTGCTTTTCAAGCTTCATTTTCTTCAATGCTTTTCTGTTGGGACCTAGATCAATATTAGCTTCGCGTGCCTGACGCCTTCTTTCTTTCGCTCGTTCCTTCTCAGCTTTCCTCTTTTCTGCTTTACGGTTTTCCCATTTTACTTTTTTTAGCCATTTTCGCATTTGATTTTTAGTGAACGGTCTCGGTAACTCATTACCTTCGTCGTCTTTTAAACCCGAGTCTATAGTGATGTCAAAAAGAGTGTACTGCGGAAAATTAGTCTCATTGTCTTTATTTAAAACCTCTTTTGAAGGACTGTTGCTACTGGAATACATTTTCTTAAGAATACTTTTCACTGAACGAAATTAGCTTCCTCCAGCTAATTTTATAATTTCACTTTTCAGAATGAAAGTATCACCTAAAACTAAACATTTTAGTATGTTCTTGCAAAAACATTTGCTTTATATAACCAGTTATTTATTCTGTTATATTTTTATTGTAAACAAGTCAGTAAGTGTCGAGTGACTTTTTTTAAGGTTATTATATTGTATTGGTTGGTTGGATTGGATTTTCCACATTTGTCAAAATGAACCTAGGTACGACGTACCACAGATTATTTTAAAAGTACCCTATTCACTAAACGTAGAGAATGAAACGTATTGTTGTCTTGAACATAATGTTCCTATTGTATTAAACTCCGCGTTTATTTGCAATGCTGACTGTTCAGTCTTATAGTAGTTAAATGTTAACAAGTTATTGTTATTTTAAATCATTTTATTTTAGTAATTAATTTGGCAATTTATTACTTTTTATTCTAATGATTTTAAAAATGTTTTAGAAAGGTTTATAAAATAAAACTTGCAGCTTTAGAAGGTAGTAGAGGCGTGAGCCACGCTGATTTCAGCTTAAACGGGCCGGCCAAAGAGTAGAGTAATATACGGGCCGGCTCTCCGCTAGGAGTATATGTGTTCTGTGGGCCGGCTGGACCGGGGCGGTACTTTATCGCACAGAAGACCAACCTAATATTACAGTTTTGGTGCTGTCGTATTTCGTTGGTGAATTGAATGCCAGACCGGAGGCCCAATGATGCAGGGGTGATAGTTATTGTGGCAAGTGTGTGAGCAGTGGAATGCTCGTAGAGTCACGTTGAGGCTGGCGTGGATCGAACCGTCGGCCAGGGAGACCCGTAGAAATGGTGGTGCCGCTGGCCACCCGCGGCATAGAGCGGGGCAGAACCGCGGCTAACTACCCTGCTGGCTGCCCCGTCAGGTCGCGCATAATCCACGGAGTGGCTCGTCGTGCCGGTTGGTGACTGGATGGTGGGACAAGGCGACCACTTCCAGGAGGGTACGGGAACCAAGGGCATCACCAAGAGGGGGCAGATAGAGATTTAATTTGACGCAGAATATTTGATTTTAAAGAAACATATTTATTGAGCATGGAAAAAAAATGCCAGCTATCAATCAATCGATATTCGAAATCAGTTCATACTACCAGACCTACGCTCAGAAATTGTTAATTTTGGCAGGTCCATACGTAAAATAAAAATAAGGAACTTCGTTCCAACAAGCATACATTATATAAAACTAGCTTTTGCGCGCGGCTCCACCCGTGTGTTTGTCGGTTATCGCAGCTAAGAGTAGGCTATGTCCTCCCTCAAGAATCAATAAATGTCATTGAAATCGGTGCAGCGGTTTTACCGTGAAAACAGGACATACAGACAGACAGATTTACTGTCGCATTTATAATATAGGTATGGATGGAAACAAGGAACACCTACACTCGGAACAAAATTATGTACCTAGTTCACAAAAAGTATTGTCCAATGCACACTGTTACACATTATCAAATAAAGTTTATTATTATTATTATAAACGGTTATCACATAAACCTACACCATCAGTGCAGTCAGATGACCCTGTAGAGATGTTTTATTTTGTCGATATTTAACTTCCTCCGATTTCGTATCGGCGCCCGACACCGATATCGGATCGGATATTGTGTAAACGCTCTTATTAGCAAACCAAATTGCTTGAGAGTTAATGTAGGTATTTACAATTGGAGAGGCATGCAGGCAGGCAGCAGTGGACTGCGGTAGACTGATAATGATGATCAGGTCTTTACAAATACATGCTTACATTTTTAATATTATTTTACCTTCTTTCTAAGGAGAGGTCAATGTCTAGCAGTAGACTTTGAAAGGCTGTTGATGACGATGATATATTTACATACATATATCTACTAGCTGACCCACGCAACCTCGTTTAATACATTTTCCGCGTATTTGTAATATTCTTCATTGGTGCTCCGCTCGGCTCCTTTCGTCTTAGCGTGTTATAGCCTTCCTCGATAAATGGGCATCTAACACTGAAATAATATTTAAACTCGGACCAGTAGTCCTGAGATTAGCGCGTTCAAGCAAACAAACAAACTATTCAGCTTTATATATTAGCATAGATGTGACAAATCAATTGAAAAATCTTGATGAGAGTTACTCAAAAACATTTAACTTTTAATTAGGTACTTTTACTAGCCTTCAAAAAAAATCCCTCCGCCTTTAGGATTGTTTACAAAATGGGGAAAAATATTATCTTGATATAGTCCTACAGTACCGGCCGGCATCCAGTACCGGCCAGTTACAGTTGCCAAAATTCTATAAGTGATGGCGCTATTATTATGGTATTTGCCAATAAAGTAATACGTTCTTATAAGTATATGCCCCGCTCGGCACCGACCTGTCGCGAAGAGTTTACTGTCAGTGCCTCGATTTGTGTTGCGGATGGTAAACGCGCGATACACAACCAAATTTTGGTGGGTGATTACAGAAGTTAATAGTACGAGTAGGTACAAAAGAAATTAAACCTGGTATGTATTGTTATTTAAATAGCTATTATTAAATATGTTTCATTTCAATATTTATTTGTTAATTATTATCTAGGATTGCAGATTCTATATTTTCCGTTCCCTACAGTACCGGCCAAAAAATTGGCCTCCAGTACCGGCCACTATTTAAGTTTATTTTTGAGTGATTTTATTAGTTTAGTGATGTTATAGGTACACAAAGATGCCAGGCGGTGATGTGTGATAGTGATGGTCAGAAGACGAAAAAGAAGGGTGCTTGGGATCCCGCCAATATGCATAAAGCCGTGCAAAAGGCCGTGCCAGAGGCCTGCCTCCCCACAGACTGAACCAGGAAGAAACAATTTCTCCTTTTTGTCTTGAATCTCATGAAGAAGATGGGATTCAATGTGGAAATTGCAAGGTTTGGGTCCCCGAGGCTTGTGCAAATATATCAGAGCTAACAAATCAATACATTTGTGATTTATGCCTGGTCTAAATTATTATTTTTATACTGGCCGGTACTGGAGGCCTATTTTTCTTAAGTTGATTTTTCATACTTTTCAAATTTTATTAATAAAGTTGAATATTTTAAGATATAATAGTATTTTATTGTTTTTATTTATTAATCTTGAGTGCCTTAAGACACTTGAGCTAATATTTAACATATTACCTGGGGGATTTTTATTTTATCTTACATAAACCTTAAGGTGACGGTACTGCCGGACTCTCCCCTATTAATACTCGTAAAATAATTTAATGCGAAATTTTGTTGTAAACAACATTTTATTTACAATTGGTTTCTTTCATCGCAATCATTCTGACGAAAGTAAAGAATGATTAAATCGCTATGATACTGCCACGACAATGTTTGCCTTGACGGTAATTTAAAAATAAGATTAAAGAGTGCTCATATCAACATAACAAGGGTAAAAGGTTATTTACCCTATCTGTATGAGCCCACAATCACTTGATTGTTGTACAGTTCCTTCTCACCCACCAACCTCAACACACGCAAGAACAAGCGTCTAAGTACTGTATCTGCGCGTTAACAGTGTTAAGAAATATTAAATCTTAAAACATGTATCAGTTATGGGGAGGGTGTTTTGAAGAAGAGCCTTCGAAAGTACTACGGAGATTAAATGACTCTCTGGCGATAGATAGTCGATTGTTTCGTGAAGATGTCCAAGGAAGCCGAGCTTGGGCTGCTGAACAGAATCTAAGTGGGTTTCTCTCAGATGATGACCACAAGGCTATTCAAGATGGACTCAATAAGGTACTTGAATTGTGATTGTATTGCGATCTTCCTTTATCAAAGCTAAGCTCTATTTGTGGTAGGTACACAAAGTGTGTAACGATACAAACATTAACTGAGTAAATTATGGGTAAGTAGGTACCTACGTCATATTCAGAAACAAAATATTAATAAGACTGCATATTTACAGGTAGAAAAGGAAATTGAAGAGGAATTTATAAAAGATGGTCGATTGAAAGATTCTGAGGAAGACATTCATGCGGTTGTAGAAAAACGTTTGTTTAAGTATGCTGGTGACGCAGCCCTTCGTCTGCATACGGCGCGAAGTCGTAACGATCAGTCTGCCACCGATGCAAGACTTTGGATGGTGGCCTCGTTACCTCAATTACAGATTAGTCTTAAAGAACTGATCAGTGTAAGTTTATGATATGTTAATTAAATTTGCAATCAGTCAATCAAAACACTTTTATAAAGTAAATAATTTTTATTTGTTCTTAAGGTCGTAGTCAACCGTGCCAAAAGTGAAATAGATATTATCATGCCTGGTTATACGCATCTCCAACGCGCCCAGCCAGTAAGATGGAGTCACTTTTTACTGAGGTTTTGAATCAAATATAATATTGAAACTATCTCTATATGACCACTAGTGTTTTTTAACATTGACTTTTTATGTATTTTTAGTCATGCATGGGCCTTACGTGATGATGTTGTTAGACTGGAAGAACAAAGAACTAGACTGTCACGGTGTCCATTAGGTAGTGGAGCTATTGCTGGATGTGCTTTAGCAATCGATAGAGTAAGACTTGCTCATAGTTTAGGGTTCGAAGACGTTACACCCAATTCTATGTTTGCTGTCAGCTCTAGGGATCACTTTGGTAGGAGAACGAATTCAGATAATATTATTTATATAGTTTCTGTGAGATGTTTTTTGAACGACTGGTTTTATTTCAGTGGAATTCTTCAATTGGGCATCGCTATGTGGTCTGCACCTCAGTAAATTTGCAGAAGATCTTATTATATACAGTTCACAAGAATTCGGCATCATAAGGCTATCCGATCAATTTTCAACAGGGTCAAGTTTGATGCCCCAAAAACGAAATCCAGATGGTTTAGAACTCATTCGTGGTGCGGCAGGTCTACTGCTCGGAAATGCTATGGCATTCAGCTGCACACTTAAAGGATTACCAAGCACCTACAACAAGGATTTACAATCAGATAAAGAAATTTTGTTTAAATCCTTTGACAAATTAAATGATTGTTTGAAAGTTGCTGTCGGCACTGTCGCAACTATGGAAGTAAGTAATATGTAGAGCAATCTAACATAATCCTTGAATGGAACTGTGCAAATTCCGCATACATCTCTTCAATCGACTTCTTGATGTTGTTCTTGATCTTGTCACTAAATTGTTTACCACACGCAAGCTAAGGCAGGTTAAATCCTGTATTGTTTCTAAATACTAATATTTTTTTGGTTCTAAGTTGATAGCTAGCTAACTAGCTCCTTCTCCTTGTAATGCTGTTGTTTTGCATAGATTTCTCACTTAGTCAGCTCTTATGACATTCACAAGATGAACAGGGGTCATGACGCTCCATATACCTAATCCAATGTATTCTAATGACAGTGCCAATGTTTTCTAGATCAACAGTAAAAGAGCTCTGGCATGCTTGGATGCAGGCATGCTTGCAACGGACTTAGCTCATGCTTTGGTTCGACGTGGAGTACCTTTTCGCCGCGCTCATCATTTAGTTGGAGTCGTCCTTCGCCGAGCTGCAGCGTTGGGAGTGGATCTTCAGAATTTACAACATCAGGAATATTTCAATATTTGGTAAGAAACAACTTTTCTTCCACACTTTGTCTTCTTGCTGACGGTAACTACGTGTATAATTTGAAATTGGCTTCGTATTTTGTGACTGGGGCCTATTTTATCAATATATAAATAATGCCATAGAGCAAAACCTGAAATTAAAACTAAAACTTGAGTTTTGTTTCTTTAATTTACTTGGGACTTGTCAGTTCCAGGCATTTGAGTTACAAGACCACTCATAATCAAAGTCCTGGTAAATTTCGAGATTTTGACTCTCAAAATTAAATCAGAATGGCGTTCAATTAAGAGACGACGATTCTTCATAAAAAGCTACATTGTTTGAACAATAAATCAAACCCTAACACTTATACCTAATGTCAACAATAACATAGTCTTAACTTGTAATTATGTAAGTAGTCATTATTAATCTAGCACTTAGTAATATAATATTAATAGACAGATCTAGCACTTAGTAATATAATATTAATAAACAGATAGAGTAAGATAATCACAGGTACAGTCACCTAGTAACGAGTTCCTGAGATTAGCGCGTTCTAGTAACCTAACAAAAACAGTTTAGCTTTATAATAATTCAATTACTATCAATTTTATAATAATTCAATTATTTTATGGATTCAGGCACTTCCATCACCCAACATAGGTACCTTGTTGGACAATACTACTTTTCGCTTTGCCACTCGCCTCCGTTTAAGAGCGCCTTGTGTTTCTCCCCATTTTTGTAACTGTGGAGAGGCTGTTGACAGTTTCGGACATCATGGTCTTTCTTGTAGCAGAAGCGCTGGCCGAATATCTCGACATGCCAATATTAACGACATTATCCGTCGTGCTCTTGTAACCGCCGGCGTTCCAGCTGTACGTGAACCAAATGGTCTGGTACGGGACGATGGCAATAGACCAGATGGTATGTCGTTACTGCCATGGAAGATGGGTAAGCCTTTGGTGTGGGACGCAACTTGCGTTGCCACCCTCACGCCATCTCATCTTCCAAGTACAGCCGGTTATGCCGGCGCTGCTGCTGCTTCTGCGGAAAGCCTCAAACGGCGTAAGTACCAAAATTTAATAGGTAATCACATTTTTGAACCGTTTGGGGTAGAGACGCTAGGTTCATGGGGTCCGAGTGCTCGCGCTATGTTTAAACAACTAGCTAAGCAACTGATTGACGCTTCTCGCGACCAGAAGGTCGACTTTTTTCTAGCACAGAGAATCAGCATTGCCATTCAACGTGGTAATGCTGCCAATCTTTTGGGAACGCTACTAGTAGGCGAAGATGTGGAGTTTTTTGAGGCTTGTATGTAAATATTGTTATTGTTTTTATTAAATTATGGTTATGTAGGTACATAGGTTTCTATATTATGTAATAAAGTTTTATGGCCCATTATATAGAATATTACTATCAATACAATTACTTTAAGATTCAAATAATTTCAATTAGGTTGAATTCGACTTAATCTCGAAATGTCACATTTAGTTTATTCTCATGCAACTCATAGGGCTAGTAAATGATAGCCACTATATAATTGTATCTTATTTCTTATGTTTGCAGTCCCGAATTCGGAACAGAAGAAGAACTGCGGAGTATTTTCTCATGGGAGACGAGTGTGGAGCAGTACACCAGTGTAGGGGGAACTGCTAAGTCTGCGGTGAAAAACCAGTTGGACATCCTGAGCAACTGGCTGGCCGCCGAGGACAAAATTTATCAGAAAGAATAATTCAAGCCTTGAGCCGTAGTATTATAACGTAAATAAAAATATTTTGTTGTTGTTATTTAATCTATCTAGATAAATAAAATTGAAATTTGTTTTTATTTATTTCATTGAAATTTTTGAGAATCATTGAATCGACATATTTTATCCCTGCTACCCCTGCTACCACAATCGAGAATTTTCGTATAGGAAATTGTTGGGCGTCTCATAGAAGCGGAGTTATTAACAAAGATATTAGTTTACTAATTATTTTACGTCAGGGCTCTGTACTATGAAATTTAGTATGCATAGTGTTTCGGTTGCGATAAATCGATTTAGCTAGGATTAAATTTTAGAAATTTTACCAAAAAAGAAATACCGAGCAAAGCTCGGTTATCCAGATACTGAATTTTTACTAAGCAACAACAAAAAACAGCTTCGATGTCATCAAAAAAATGAGAAACAGAAACGAGGTCATCTAATAATCATTTTTGATGACCTCATTATTATTGATGCATATTGAAAATGAGGGACTCTTTGATCAAACCATACATTTTGTAGGACAAATATTTTTTTGAAAAAGAACCGACTTCCATAAAACATCCAACGAAAACTCTCTGCCAAAAAAACACTTAAAAGCGTAATATAAACTGGTTCTCCATAAATTGCCTATACCTAATTCTTTATTCATTTGAATAGTAGTATTATAATGTGTGCTAGGTACCTAGAATCTGTTTGAAGTCGGTGCCAAGTGACTATCGCTTAGACTTTTGTAATTGTTCGTTTGTATTCTTTTTGGCTTAGCACCGACTTCAAACAGATTTTAGGTACCTAGGACACATTATAATTTAGGTATAGGCAATTTATGGAGAACCAGTTTATTTTACGCTTTTAAGTGTTTTTTTGGCAGAGAGTTTTCGTTGGATGTTTTTTGGAAGTCGGTTTTTTTTTTAAAAAGTTTTTATTTTTCAGTTTTTAGTGCAAACAGTCGTAGGTAAGTAGTAAGTTGAACTATTTCATCATCAAGAATACAAATTAAGGTCTATACGTACGTGTAATATTACAATCATCCTTTAATCCCTAGCTGTTGAAGAGTTTAACCTTCTATCATCAGCTCACCTAAATAACTTGAAAGTATACGACTGAAGGTCTTTAGATACGTATGAAATTGAAAGAATTATCCTCCAACTCCTAACCGTTGAGGAGTTGTACCTTCCACCTTCCATCATCAGCTTACCTAAATAATTTGAAAGAATACGACTAAAGGTAACACATATACATATTATTTAAAGATTTTTCCTCCAACCCCTAACCGTTAAGGAGTTGTACCTTACATTCTCAGCTCATCATCATAAAATGATGACTACCAGACGCAAATACCGGTGTAACTTCAGAAAATATACGAAAAACATAGTATGTGCCAATAAAAAATGAGGGTTTACCTCGATTTCCCAGGGATCCCATCATCAGATCCTGATATGCTGGCAATGGGACCACCTCGGAAGCATACCCTTTCGAATACAAGAAAAATTTTCAAAATCGGTCCACAACTGACGGAGTAATCGCTGAACATACAAAAAAAAAATCTAATCTCATACAAAAACATACAGTGGAACATAGAACCTCCTCCTTTTTGGAAGTCGGTTAAAAATATAAATAATTTTCTTATGATTTAATTTTAAAAAACCCACAGTTAGTATTAAATTTGTAAGAATCTTCAAGTAGACATATTTGATCCCTGCCACCCTGCTACCTCTGCTAGCTACCATAATCGAGAATTTTTGTTAGATGATGAAGCTTGAAAGAAATGTAAAAAGAAACTTCGTTTAAAAACCGACTTCAGAAACTATAATACCTACAAACTTGGAATTTAGCAGGTAGGTTCCTTATAGGGTGTAGACATCCGCTAAGAACGGATTTTACGAAACTCCACCCCTAAGGGGGTAAAACGGGGGTTGTACGTTTGTATGAAAGTCCTATGTTTTTGAAGTAAGAGACTTGAAATTTACTATGTATGCTCTATAGATGGTGTGGAGGTGTACTCATAATGTATCTTTAAAAATCAACCCCCTTTTGGGGTTCAAACGGGGGATGATAGGTTGTATGAAAGTCCTATGTTTTTGAAGTAAGAGACTTGAAAATCAAAAAGTATGCTCTATAGATGGTGTAAAGGTATACTAATAATGTATATTTAGAAATCAAACCCCCTTTTGGGGTTCAAACGGGGGATGGTAGTTTGTATGAATGTCCTATGTTTTTAAAGTAAGAGACTTGAAATTTAAAATGTATGCTCTATAGATGGTGTGGAGGTGTACTAATAATGTATCTTTAGAAACCAACCCCCATTTGGGGTTAAAACAGGGGATAGTAGTTTGTATGAAAGTCCTATGTTTTTAAAGTAAGAGACTTGAAATTTAAAATGTATGCTCTATAGATGGTGTGGAGGTGTACTAATATTGTATCTTTAGAAATCAACCCCCTTTTGGTGTTAAACGAGGGATGGTAGTTTGTGTGAAAGTCCTATGTTTTTGAAGTAAGAGACTTGAAATTTACTATGTATAGGCTCTATAGATGGTGTGGAGGTGAACTAATAATGTATCTTTAGCATCGAGATATTACGTACATTATATCTCGATGATCTTTAGAAATCAACTCCCTTTTGGTGTTTGAACGGGGGACGGTAGTTTGTATGAAAGTCCAATGTTATTGAAGTTAATGTAATTATGGCAGAAGAATTTTAAATGGTATTTAAGTATTCTTATACTTCAACATCCCTTCTTACAATAGTAAGTAGTTGTTTTCAATATTCTTATATTGAAAACAACTACTTACTATTGTAAGAAGGGATGTTTTATTCTAACAATAAAAAGTATTTTAGCGCGGACCGTGTGGACCGAGTCGCCTCGCCCTCAAAGCTTTTTTTTTCAATAGTAACTTTTCGAAGTTCATATTGAATTAAAATGGGTGAAGAAATTATATATATATATTAGAAGAAGTAACGGATTACATATCCCTAGCCGGATAGTTGATATTGGTGGTGATGGCGCGTGCTTATTTTCATCACTGTCTTATTTGTTTTACGGCAACGTATCAATAGCTGCTAAAATTCGGGCAGATATTATGCGTCAAACGAGTGGCAGATGTTTAAATGCTTCACTATGAATCGATCTGGAGCCCCATAAAGCACTGTACGTCTTTACCTTGCTGAAATGTCTAGACCATACAAATTCAAAATCATTTATTCAATTAAGACACTAAGTGACATTTATGAACGTTAAATTGAAGCTACAGTTTAAAGTCATAGATCGACACAAACAGACGCCACAGCATGTGCTGTATTGTCAAAGTAAATTAGGTGAAAACACCAAAATCTACTGCCTGTGTCGATCCATAACTTCCAGTTTCCAAAATGCGTAGAGCCTTATGAGAAGAATACTGGCAAAGAAACTCATGGGCACTTTTTTTTAAAGTCAGACATTCAGGTACAATAGTGTTAGGGTATTACTTGAAAGGTAAACAGTTGCAAGCTGTTGCCACCTGAATTTCATTTTATTAAAATGCTCCAAAATATAACGTACAAACAAAACAATATTATAAGTTAATATTTACTGATAAGACAATAGAGACTACCTCTTGCACTATTAATTTGAACACCAATAAAAAGATCAATCATAGTAAATTTATTAAAAATAATAAGATAAATAATGTCAATTTGGTGCATCAAAACATTAGAGGAATGATGGGCAAAGACTTAGAGGTGGAACTGTTCATGAACTGCAATGCGATTGATATTTTTTGTATCACTGAACACTGGCTTAAACGGGATCAGTTCATGTTCAATTTTGATTACCACCAGGTAGGCAGCTCGTTCAGCAGAAGTACAGCAATACATGGTGGCACTATGATACTCATTAATAAGCAACTTAAGTTTAAAGAGCGCCATGACATTGTTAGTTTATCAGTTGAGCGAACTACAGAAATAGCCTGTATAGAACTAAAAGGTTTTATAGTATTATGTGTATACAGACCTCCTTCAGGCGTGTATGATTGTTTTGAACGTGTTATGGACGAAGTATTAGTTAAAGTAACAAGATCAAAAAAGAAGGTCATCATCTGTGGTGACTTTAATATTAACCTTTTGGAAAATTCAAATATAGTTACCAAGTTCAAGGCACTTTTTCAATCATACAATCTGAAGAACTTGTTTTTGGAGCCTACACGAATCACTGCAACCACTGCCACATGTTTGGACAATATATTCACAGACATTGTAATTAAGGACAAGAAAATAATCAATGAATTAGATTCTGACCACTGTGGTCAATTAGTATCTTTCTGTGATAGGTATGAAAAGGTGGCAGAAAAAAGAATTGTGGTGATACCTAAAACCGCTAAGCGTTGTGGAAACTTTAAGGATAAACTTAAAGCTGTTTTTAATAGTTCAGTACTTTGTGTAGAGAGTAACCCTAACACTTATTATAATAGTTTTTTTGAAACTTTTTCTTCAACATTTAACACCATTTTTACACCTAAAACGATAGTGGTTAAAGGTAACGCCACATTTAGTGAATGGGCTACCCCTGGCTTACTCAAAAGTAGGAAAAGGTTATACGAGCTATACGATGAGAGAAATTATAATAAAAGTGAACAGTTTCATAATTATGTTAAAGAATACTCGAAGCTGTTTAGGAAACTTTGTAAATTGGCTAAGTCCCGTTTTATAAGTTCAAAGATTAAAAGTAGCGATGATAAGATAAAAACCACATGGAAAATTATTAATAGTGAAACTGGTAAAAATCAATACCGTGACAATGAATTTAATTTAAATATAAACAATAAATTTATCACATCAAATGCTGAGGTTGCTGCTGCATTTGAGAATTTTTTTACTAACATTCCTGTATCAACTACTAAATCTTTGAACTCCTCACCATGCCTTGCGGAATCAATTTTAAAAGAGAATGTTAGTAGGGTTGATAGTGAATTTAAGTTCCAATATGTTTCCCCCTTTGAAATTATTAAAGCCTTTAACACTACTAACGTTAAAAAAACAACCGATCTATGGGGAAACTCTGTATTAATTACTAAGACAATTATATCTGTAGTGGCTAATCAATTGTCTTTTACATTTAATCAATGTGTTGATAGTGGTGTATTTCCTGATCTTATGAAGTCTAGTAAAATTATTCCGTTATTCAAATCTGGTAGTACATCTGACCCAACTAACTTTAGACCTATCTCAGTACTACCAGTATTTAGCAAAATTTTTGAAAAAATTATGTATGATCAATTGCAAAGCTTCTTTAATAATAATAATTTATTACACAATAGACAATTTGGTTTTACAAGGGGTCGCTCCACAACTGATGCCAGTGTTGAGCTAGTAAAACATATATTTGATGCCTGGGAGGATGCCCACGATTCTCTAGGCATCTTTTGCGATTTATCTAAAGCATTTGATTGTGTTGTGCATGAAACGCTGATCAGGAAATTACAGCACTATGGTATCAGAAATAAAGCACTGGAACTTCTGGCTTCATATCTGTATAATAGAATTCAGCGAGTTGATATTAATGTTGAGCGTTCTCCAGGCTCTGTGGTAGAAATGGGCGTTCCGCAGGGTTCTATTCTCGGCCCTTTCTTATTTTTAGTATATATTAACGACTTACCTCACGTTGTCAAGGACAGTCTCGAGATTGTGTTGTTTGCAGATGATACATCACTATTATTTAGACTAAAACGGACACTTACTAATTTCACAGACGTAAACAGCGCCATTTCGAGAGTGGTTCATTGGTTTGACATCAACAATCTGCTTTTAAATGAACAAAAAACTAAGTGCATACGTTTCACAATGCCAAACGTCAAGCCAGTGAAAACTACAGTGGTAATTAAGGATGTCGGGTTAGATCTTGTGGACACTACGACATTTTTGGGTATAACACTAGACTCTAAGCTACAGTGGGGCCCACATATTGATAAATTATCGAGTAGACTCAGCTCAGCAGCATACGCAGTAAGAAAAATTCGAGAGTTGACTGATGTTGATACAGCACGACTTGTTTACTTCAGTTATTTTCATAGCATAATGTCGTACGGTATTCTACTGTGGGGGAATGCTGCCGACATTCAAACTATTTTTGTACTGCAAAAGAGAGCGATTCGAGCACTCTATAATTTAGGCAATCGTTGTTCATTAAGGCAGAAATTTAAAGAAATAAACATAATGACAGTGGCAAGTCAATATATCTATGAAAATGTGATGTATGTTCAGAAAAACAAAGATAGCTTTTTGAAAAGAAGTGATGTACATTCTTTAAATACCAGGAATAAAAATAAACTTGTAGTACCCGCCACTAGGCTCCAAAAGATAAACAAGTCTTTTCGAGGTCAATGTGTCCGATTTTATAATAAAATCCCAAATAATATTCAAGATTTAAGTATTAACAAATTTAAATCCGCAATAAAACGTGGATTGTGTAAGAAGGCCTACTATTCAATTTTGGATTATATAGAAGATCAAAATGCTTGGGATTAATTAACGCAGGCTATTTCTTAAGGAAAAATGTGGTGTTGGCTAGTGTGTTTTTTTTATTATTATTTTTTTTTTCTATTTTTTATGCTACATTTCATTTTCTCTTTTATTCGTTTTTTTTTTTCTTAATCTTGTTTTCTCTTCATTGTCCTTTTACCTTTTAGTACTTAATAACGGACATACTGGCACACATCAAAACAATGTTGTGGTACATGTAATAGTGCCATCTATCTGTAATTTGCAAAAGAGTGGCCATGAGTTTGTTTGCCCTTTCTTCTCATAAGGCTCAACTCCTTGGAAATGGGCGGTTGTAGATCGGCACAGGCAAATACTCGTAATAGATTTTGTATGAGTTTAATTTTTATTAAGCTTATTTGCTTGCTATTTGACAAAACAGAGATTGTTGCTATTGTGTGTGTTGATCTATGACTTTAGAGTCTACATAAAAGACGATTTCAAACAATTTAAAAAAATTTATGAAATAAAGAGAGTTTGAGTTTGAGTTTGAATATATCAATCAGTGGTAACGTTGAAGGTTTGAGTTTATTAAACATAGAAATTGTTCAAGGTTCACATCTACTTACATTCAGCTGCAAAAATATACTGTTAAAAATACTTCGTGACTGGATTAAGAGGCTAGAGTTGTAGTTGAACTAACCAAAATAATAGTATAGGCTAAAGCATCGCTGACCAGTCACCCCAAGCATCACCCGTTCACGACTATGACGTATGGACCAGCCATAATTGCCTTCGCCATATTAGACGGAAAGAAACTACCCGCTCTACGACGACACCTTGCGCAAGCAATGACATTTAATAATCGTCACGCATTATTTTCAACTAACAGTTATATTTCAAGATACTTAGTTTGCGAACTCAAAGCGACTGGAGAAATATTTCCATTTGAGTTTCAGTTGTTTCGCGGTGAAGCTTGTTTCAATGAAGGGCACGTTGATGTTTTACTTCCTATAACTAAATTTAAATTAACCCATTCAGGTAACACTGATCATGTCGACCAGTCATCAATCACGCATGGGCTAACTGATAGTGAACCGAATTTGCCCTGTACTGCGTTTCAGTTGCAACTTTCCTGCCGTCATCTGGTGGTGGCAATGGAGCACATGGGGAGCATACCCTTTCGAATACAAGAAGAATTTTCAAAATCGTTCCACAATTGGCGAAGTAATCAGTGTACATACCTACATAAAGAAAAAAGAAATACCGATGAAATTGAGAACCTCGTCCTTTTGGAAGTCGGTGAAAAAGACCCGGGATCCTGGACTATAACGGCCGGTCCCAACTATATCTATAAGGAAAGCTGAAAAATGTGATAAGTAGGTACACATTGAACTAATATTAGATACTACGCAATGTAGGTATATGCTTAAAATAAACTAGAAAAGTTAACTGTAGGTATCCAAAAGTTGCATGTGAAGTAATTGAAATTTAAAACCTTAAATCTTAAAAACCTAAAGGATACTACAAATCTAAACATAACTAAGTAGGCAGACTACCCGGTGCTCTAAATTCGACCACAATTCATTTATGTTTTTAGCGTTCTGCACTTCTCTTCCATTATAAACTTTAATTGTGGCAAATTTCATAATCCGCCGTTCGCATAATTTGAGTAAAAAGGGCACACAGTTTTTGCTTCACATATTAATTTAGAGACATTTTGCACGAGATGCGGCAGTAGACTTCGATCAATAATAGTACGCAGTAGAGCATAATAATCAAATCGGCGGAGATTTCGCAGAGAACCCACACTGGAATCAAATCTCATCACACCGGGTTTCTGGAAGTGAAGTTACTCATAGTAAGCAAAGTATTTATAGCATTTAGTTAGGGTATCTTTTTACTTAAAATATCTTCAGAGTTGTAGATAAATTTAACAAATTAAAAAGCATAAAAATAAAACTTCGTTTAAAAAAACCGACTTCAAAAATTGAAAAGCATAAAATAACTTAATTTGTATGTGCTACTTATTCATAGGTTTGAATTCGGCGCCAAGCCAAATGTAATAGTAGGTACCACACTCGCTATATTTCGAGACGAACGTCAACGACGTCACCGACGCTTCGGTTGTTTTGTCCTACGCGGAGAGCAGCTATCCCGCTCAAGGTCACGCGCGGCGAGTCCTACTATTACATTTTGGCTCGGCACCGACTTCAAACCTATGAATAGGTAGCACATACAAATTAAGTTATTTTATACTTTTCAGTTTTTGAAGTCGGTTTTTTTAAACGAAGTTTTATTTTTATTTTTCGCTTTTTAGTCTTTCTCAAGTCTCTCATCATCATTTCACCTAAATAACTTGAAAGAATACGACTAAAGGTAGGTAACATACAACATACTGTATAGAATAATAAATAAATATTTAGGACATAATGTTTACAGAATATGAAAGCATGCAGACAATTGCCTTAACTTTATTGCAGGCGCTCACGTAAATTTGAGGGTTTCCTTCAATTTCCTTGGGATCCCATCATCAGATCCTGATATGGTGGCCATGGGACCACATGGGGAGCATACCCTTTCGAATACAAAAATAATTTTCAAAATCGGTCCACAATTGACGGAGTAATCAATGTACATACATAAAAGAAAAAACAAAAAAAAAAACGATGAAATTGAGAACCTCCTCCTTTTGGAAGTCGGTTAACAACAAGTCTCTTTCTACTTATGTACAGGTACTTTAGGTTATAACTAGCGTTGCCAGACGTCCCGTATTTCCCGGGACGTCCCGTATTTTAGACATAGTTTTAAATGTCCCGGCGGGACTGCGTTGGTCCCGTATTTTTGTCGTATCGCTAAAATCGATCGATCTATGTTTGACCTTGTTCCCTCTATGTCGCTCGTCAGGGCCAGAGTGTGTCAAATTGATCTATGGTCAGAGTCAGAGTGTCACTGGTGACTTGTCGGTTGCCGCGACCCGCTCCCTATACTATTTGTCTCTTTTTGTTTCATATATAATAAGTAATATAACATATAATCTTTGTTTCGTTTTCTTCCTAACCTAAGTGAGAAAGATTTATTGATCTATCTAATTTTTTCAATAATTTTGAAGAAGATGCGGAACTTTTTAAGTTAGAAGAAGGAAATATGGATTGTTTAAATGAAGAATTCCAAATAATTACAAAAAGACTGAATATTGTCGGAACATCTTCTGATTGCTAAAGTATGGGAGCAATGGAAAAGTCTAAGAAAGTTATCGAAGGGTTTTGCAATACCGAAATCAATGTTTTGTGGAAAGGATTTTTAACACGCTTTTATTAGCTTGACCTGTATGTATGTATGTATAAATGTAACAAAATCTTTTAACTTCATTTTCACCTACTTCTAGTCTGATTAATTTGAAAATTTGCACAGGGGTCAAGGGCCGATGACTTGAATACAATAATGTGAAAAGAAAACGAAAAAAAGCAGTTTTAAAAAAAAAAAAAAAAATAGTTTTGAAAAACTAAACAAACACGCTTTTGTAAATATACTAAAACTGTACCAAACTAAAAAGTAGAAACTAAAAAACACGCTTTGATAGCAATCGAACTAAAAAGTAGAAAATAATTTTAATGTAAAAAGCGTGGGGCGACATTATTGAAATGTTTTCAGAAAGCACTATTAAAGCGTGTTTTTTTAGTTTTAACCGACTTTAAAAAAGGAGGAAGTTATCAATTCGATTGTATTTTTTTTATGTTTGTTAACAAACTCAAACTTTGGATAAGGTGAACCGATTTTGATGATTCTTTTTTATTTGAAAGCTGGTGCTTCCCGTGTGGTCCCGTTTGGTTCAGTTCTTGAAGTCGGTTCTTTTCTTGTTATTTTTTTTTTACTTTTATTTAAACTATAATTTATTTACTGATACTGATAACTGAATTTATCCACTTAAGTGGATGCCTAAATATGTCCCTTAATTTAATGAAAAGCGAATTGATGATCGTTTTTAATTACGATTACAGTTGTATCGATTATAATAAATAAATTGAAAAAAAAAAAAATGTTAAAAGCAACTCGATCTTTGGAAAAATATCAAAAAACCTGCCACATCAAAAAAATCACGTTTGTTGTATGGGAGCCTTCTTAAATATTTATTTTATTCTGTTTTTTAGTATTTATTGTTATAGCGGCAACAGAAATACATCATCTGTGAAAATTTCATCTGTCTAACTATCACGGTTCAGTTCACATGAGATTCAGCCTGGTGACAGACGGACAGCGAACTCTTAGTGATAGGGACCCATTTTACCTTTTGGGTACGGAACCCTAAAAACGATAAGTCTTACTTAATAATGTTGTTTTTTAATTCGTCCCGGGTAAAAATCTGAAATCCCGTATTTTTTTGCCCATTTCAGCAGTTGTCCCTTATAGGCGAAAAAAAAATCTGGCAACCCTAGTTATAACAAACATCTCGTTCTGTGAAAATATCCGCTGAAGTTCCTATTTTCCAATGCTTATTACAATGAATTAACTATATATACATTAGTGGGAGATCAAATAATAATAATCCATTACGATACGGCTGAAAATCGATTCTTGTATTGCATAAGCTGTCCATAATCTTCTTTTTCATATGATTCACTTCAGTATCGAAGTATTTTTTTTTAATAATTAGGTACATTAAAAAATATTTAGATAAGGACAAAATTTAAAAATAAAAATATGACGCAAGCTGACAAGTAACGATATCGAAGGGTAGATAGGGTCGCGTAGCGCAGACGGCGAGCTGTCTCCCGCACCTCTCCGTGGGCCGTCGCTCGTTCCGCTTCCGCCCGAGTGCGCGCCCTGCCTGGAAAAACAACGATGTTATTCCCCCCCTAGCCCCCACTAAGCTTTTCAGTTATCCGCCGGCGGTTCACACTATCAAAGCCTTCGAGAGGAATCGTTCCCCATAAATACAATCGGCATCGTTTGCACCTATCATTCATTCAGAGCTGTAAGTGACAGGAACATCTCTTGTTGAAGTTCTGTGGCTGTTATACTTGCGGAAAGCAATCACTTTTCAACTTTATAAGATTATTTAAGGTAAGTTCATAACCATATTGTTCTACTTCAGGATTTTTTTAAATACTCTTATATAGTTTGGGGCAAGCTTGACTTCTTTACTTCTTTTTATTTTGTGTCTTCGTGACATCTTAGTTCGAGGGCTAATGTAGCGCTGATGAAACTTATCTGATGAAATATAGGAATACCTACCCTTTTCGTAAACGTGTAGCTAACATCTGCCCGGATTCTATTTCACTAAGCACTCGATGAAGTGTTCAATTGAAATAAAACTCCTAATGTGATTCTCAATATTATATAAATTATTACGTGCAGTTTATTTTTAAAGTACATAATTTAGATATTACAAAGGTTTTTAAGAATAAATAGAGCGATAGATTCAATTAAATCGAAGTTTCTGTAGCCCTTGATGCCATATAAATATGTGGATGAGACTTCAATCTACTTTAAATCTTTTAAACTTCCGCGTTCCATCATATAATAATTATCGTTTTTACGGGAATTAACGCGATCACTTATTTAAAGGTATTACATACCTCTGATTTGCCTGACGTTTCGACCAGGTTGCACTGGCCGTGGTCACACTCGGTCTGAATCAGCCTAATTAATTAATATACTTTAAATCTGTCTAATCTTTTAAATATGCAAAGACACAACTCTAAGTGTTTAGTTTTGCAACTCCTTTTGATTATTTGACGTACTGGGTGGTCTAGCGATTCGAATCAGAGGTCGTGAATTAAATTGCTACCTAGGACACATAATTGTTGAGCACGATCTTTTACAAACTGGGTGACCTCACAGGCACAATTAACCGCCCACCTGTATTTTTCGTCACCCTGTTTGTTTATGTTAACTGTGGCTTATCTACTGTTTTGTTTTTTGAGTGACTACTTTAGCAATAACTAAACAATTAAACCCTTATTTCGATCCACAAACTTGTATCACCAAAGCGATTTCGGAATTAAGTCGCTTTTTGACATTAATGCAGAACTTACGCTACCTTGTTTACATTTCTTGTTCTTTTCTGCCGTCGTGAGCAAATGTTGTATAATTTGAGTTTTTAGTGTATGATTATTCTTTGTGACTGAAAAAAATGCCACTTGATGCAACTGGTGCTGATAGGGGAGTGACTTAAGCTGACGCTGGGTATAGCCAACGTCGCATCGCTCGTACGCTTGGTATACATCGAACTATGGTAAGGGATGCTATCAGGCACTTTCGAGCCTACGACCTTAGAAGAGCTCAAGATGGCTGCGATATAGGAGTGGCACAATATCCCTCGATATTCAAGACAACATGGATGGATTGCCAAACTGGCTACAAGAAGTTATTAGGGCCCGAGGTGGTAACACCCATTATTAAAATTTAAATTAAAAAGAAAGCGGACGATTTTTTAAAAATTAAACTCATAAAATTTTCGTGCAAAATTTAGCAAAATCGATTTTTCGCAATTTATTTTTATAAAAGGTTTTTTAAAAGACTTTAATTATTTTATTTATCCTCAGTGGCTGCATTTAACATATTAATAACTTCTATCAAATGTGGTCAAAATTTTACGACTACTGTAAACTAAAAGAAATACAAGGTGGGCGGTTAATTGTGCTTGTGAAAATACATTAGGATGTATATTTAGTAATATGTAAATGTGCCCGAATGATGGCAATAGGTTTACCTTCAATTACTAAGTGGAACTAAAATAATATAGTCGTCAATCATCACCATCAGTCCGTAACAGTCCACTGCTGGACATAGGTCTCTCCTAAGGAACACCACAGAGCCCGGTCTGTTGCTTTTTGTATCCAGTCGATGCCAGCCCTCTAATGCAAGTCGTCCCGCCATCTAGCCAGCGGGCGTCCCACACTACGTTTGCCAAGACGCGGTCTTCACTCCAGAATACAGTTACTACAGCCGTTGTCAGTTCTGCGACATATGTGACCAGCCTATTGACACTTCAACCTTCGTTACTTCGTTCGTACTTCGTTACGAATTTCGTCCTACAGAGAGAACATATTATATAGACAAGATCTGAGGTTAATTACCCCTGTTAGTTAACCCTTCGGGGATGAAAACCTCATCTATACTTATATTATAAAGTTGAAGAGTTTGTTTGTTTGTTTGATCGTGCTAATCGCGGGAACCGTTGGTCCGATTCGAAAAATTCTTTCAGTATTAGATAGTACATTTATAAGGCTATATATAGATAGGCTATATATCATCATGTTAAGACCAATAGGAGCGTGGGGCACCAATGAAGAATGTTACAAAAACGGGGAAATTTATTTACGCTACGGGCAATAGGATACGTAAACGACGTTGCGTGGGTCACCTAATTTTATATATTTACTTTAAAGTAGGTTACCACAAAATGTTTATTATTGTATGTAGGTAGGTACTACATTAAGTAATTGTAAATGAATTTAATAGAACAAGCTCTTAAAAACCATGGATATCATGTAGCACCAAACTAATTACTAGCGTGCCTAGGCTCGATAGGTTTATCTTGTTTAGTTAAGAAGTTACTATAGTCTTCTTCTGGCTCCGACATCAGAACAGCCCCATGGTACGATATATTGTATTGTACGTATTGTCACTAAAGATCCATTATGTAAACAAAATTTAAGCCCAATTGGACATCGAGAAGTGGTTCTAATATAACTTACTTAGATAAAAATATTGCAATTTAAATAAAAAATTGGAATATAAAGTAATTACCTTAGACGTTTCGATTGGAGGAGTAACTTCACGTTAAAGAAAATCACAGAAAACCCATGCTTGTTACTCCTTATAGTAGAAAAACTTGTTACAGAAAAAGAAGGAGTCATGAACATCGCTGCGCTTATTGTTTACCATATTGTCTGATATATTTCTAACTTTATTAATAAAAAACTATTTATTTTTACAGTCAAACAAAATGGTTTTTACAGTACGAATTGGAACGCTTTGGTTGCTGGCACTGACATTCGTGTGGAGAGTTTCAAGCAGTGACTACATTGTTAACCCTTATTTAAAAACTTTTACTGAAGAAGAATTAACAGAACTAGCACCTAACATGGCGAAAGAAGTATGTATGCACTACCTTATCCATACTAATATTAATAATTCGAAAGTAATTCTGTATGTCTGTCACGCTTTCACGGCTCTATCGTTACACCGACTTTAATTAAATTTTGCATAAAGATAATTATGTACTTTGATTCCTTAGGAAGGACATAGGCTGCTTTTTACTGCGATAAGCAAGATACACGTGGGCGGAGCCGCAGGCAAAAGCTAGACAGACAGACA
This sequence comes from Diaphora mendica, assembly GCA_949125395.1. Taxonomy (NCBI): domain Eukaryota; kingdom Metazoa; phylum Arthropoda; class Insecta; order Lepidoptera; family Erebidae; genus Diaphora; species Diaphora mendica. Next base: position 16,557,874 of record OX421318.1, read on the forward strand.
GAGTTGCTCAAGTATACTTGAACGTGGGCATTCATGTTCAAGTATACTTAACTTAACCTTACCTACCAAAAAATCTTAAAGGACTTGTTTAAATTTAAGTTCAGTTGCATTGAAATTCGAACACAAAAGATTTTAAAATACCCATATTTAAGCATAATCCTATGAAACAAATGGATACTGGGCACATAAGTAGGGTAAGTGTTTAAGTTTAATACTGATGTCGGGAACAACATACTTGTCATTTTACAGCATCTTCGGACTGATACGATGTTGTAAACTTGTATAACGCATCCCTCCGTTACCGCACGGTCGCGGTCGTATAGATAGGTTCTCAATTACGTGGGGCGCACTCCTAATAATTAGAAAATACTTAATTTAACTAAATAATTGGATCAAGTTCGTTTATTAATATTTAGTATAAATATCTCGTTAGACTAATAAATGATTCGTTTTTAGTTCTCTCTTAAACTTAAAGGATCAGACAAATAGTAGCGGTAATCTCTTCTTCCTAGCCTTTTTCATTCCCAAGATTTGGGGTCGGCTACTAGTTCAACCGGTTTTACCTAAATATCAGTTTTACACGGAGCGACTGGCATCGGACGAGGCGACGAAGGATGCGCGATAGAGGCCGCTAGCTCCCCAATCGTCGGTTAAAGGTCGTTGTGTCCACATGCAGGGGAGATCTGGCCACTGGAAACGACCCGACACCTCGGTGCGGCTGAGGGTGTCGTCTCAGGCGGGTCGGTGTTCCGACTCTCTTACTGTGTGAGAGAGGGGTGCGAGGTACGATAGCGACATGCCCCGGGTTTAAATCTGGTTACCCCGGGATGTATCTCAGTGATGAGGTAAGGCAGGGGGAACTCCAGAAGCCGGTGATGCGTTCCTGGAGCTCCTCTTGACTGCAGATGTAGGCCGCCGCTGGGGTTTAATGGTTAGACCGATTTGTCGGGAGTTCCATACACGTCGTTCGTCCCCCAACGGAGCTAGATCCTCTAAATATTCATCCAAGATTGTCACCGATGTCTCAAATATTATGATCCCAATAGATTTACCAATAAAAACAAAAGATATCTATTTTTTTTAACGCGTGAAATAAAATTGTGTATTGTGCAATAAAGTCTAATTTACTCGACTTATTTCATTAGTGAGCCCCCCCAAAATTTCAGGCTGGAACCGCGCCTGTCCTTACTTGTTATCAATACTGAATTATTTTATGTAACACTTGACTTGTTTGTCTAGTGGATAGTGGACGATCTTGACTGCTAAGCCAAAGGTCGTGGGTACGATTCCCACCTGGAACAAAGCCTAGGAATAAAATGATTTTTTTCCGTAAAATCTTCGAAACGGTAGTGATTTTTAAAGACTTTCACTGTTAGATAGCTCACAGCTCACGTTAGAAAGATATTATATTTAGTACTTACATATACACACACCGATATACGCATGCTAACCTGCAATAGGTTCGACGTCAGATTATAGACTTGATATAGGTGGTAATACTACATGTGGTATGTTATGTTAGTAATAAGTTGAAGTGTCTTTCCTAGGTCTTTGGCTTCTTCTACCTCGATTCATTCGAAACTTAACGAAACCCATATTTTTACTAGACTAATCCAAATCCAACTGCCTCGGTGGCGCAGTGGTAGCGTATGCGACTGCTGTGCTTAAGGTCTCGGGTTCGAGGCCCGGATTGGACCAAATGTTCGTATGATTTGCAAAAGTTCGGGTGTTTTCTATGTATAATATGTAAGTATTTACAAAAAAAGGTAGATATATATTTACAACAGTTGTCTAGTACCCATAATATAGGCTCTGCTTAGTTTGGGACTAGATGGCGTTGTGTATCAGATGTCCGAAAAAAATATTTATTTATATTTATTTATCTTTTTAAAGATATTATCTATTGAAACGTACGCCCGGAAGGAAAATGATGTATTTTTAATAGTTCGAGAGATCCGTGGGAGTCTTATTACGACACATTGTCATATTCATAACATGTAGTGATGTACAATTGATAGGGCTGCAGTTTGAGTTTTATGATACCCATTATTTAACAATATCAAGTAATATAGACTGGTAGATGGTTATTACAGGATAAAGCGAGTTAATCACCGTGACACGAGTACATGGCTAACTACAGTATCTATTACATAAAGATCGGCAAAGTTCAATTAGCGACTGCCGGTTATAGTTCAATTACTTAGATAAGATAGAAAAACAGAAGCACATGTTGTAATGTTTATCTGATAGTAAATCCTTTTGTATAAGGACTACAGCTAGCGGTTATGCCTAGATGCTAGGATAAATTTAATAAATCATCACCAAAAGCCTTTAGTAGTTAGTTGAAGGCTGCTCTAAAGGTGGCGACTTCCACATACAGCGTAACATAAATTTACTACAGCACCATCTACTGTAGATACACTGAACTACGGAGTAACGTATTACACGAAGAAACTACCAATTCTTAATCGCGCAATAGAAGTTCTCGCAACGTTTATCATAAATATCAACATCCCAACATCAACCGTTGGGCAGTGACCTCACCTCGCCTGGTTGGAGGATCCTCCTTTTGTGTTGGAGGGACACGACACCCCGTTCTTCCACACTATAGTCATATAATTTTTATGTTTATTAGAAAACTAGTATTTGCCCTTTTAAGTAAACAAGTATAGGTACCTATCGCCTCTCTCGTATTATAATAGTGTGATGCCTGAGAAAATAAATAAAGAATATATGTTTAAGAGACGATTGGTTTTCTTTAATTCTATTTCGTCATGATCATTTTGTTGCATCTTAGCAGCTAAACGATCATGATGATGTAGAATAATGTTTTCGTTTCTTTTACTTCTTAGTAGGTAATTGTTGTGATTGAGTTTTGTGGAAAAAACTGAAAATTTTTAAGTTCATGTCGTGGTGTTTATACGAGTAGGTAAGTGATTCAGGACCAACAGGATATTTAGGTAACCTTAATAAAATGACAAATAATTTTCAAAGTTTGGAATTAGAATTTCACAATAGTCCAGCTAAACGTGACTTCGCCCAAGGTAAAGTTCTTTTTTTTTCAAACTATTCCTAATATGCCATTCTTGTGATTGAAGATGTTTCCCTGACTAAAGATGCTATGTCCTTGGTTATACTTGATAATGATGCGAAAGTAAATAAATTTAAAAATAAACATTGGTTTTTATAGATATGATAAACGACTGTTTGAACAATTTTATTGTAGAAACACTCGCTTATCAGATGTCCCTATGTCCTACCTACAGATAACATGAAGATGAATCTCAAAAGCGAACGAAAGTTGGAAAACCTAAAAGAAACTTAGGTATAACCAGTTAAAGCTATACTATCACGGATCAGGTCCTTTCTTGACATCTAATATTTTTACGCGTTGCAAAAGCATAAAATTGTGTTAATGACTGTTAACTAACATTATCTCTTGTTACAGTATATGCGACGAATCCATTCGCTGATAAACGCGTATAAAGCTGACTTGCAGAGTGAACGGATGATGATCGAAACAAACGCCCATATTGACACCAAATATAAAACCTGGAAGCGCAACGCAGATCTAATCAATTCGATTCTCGCATTACCTAAAGGCATGAACGACGCAGGGCGTTAGTCCACATAGCATCTTTAATTAAAATAAATGGTTCCTATCCACTGTTATTTATCCTCATTACAAGACGAAAATTTTGAAAAAAGGGAAATTTAATTCCTACAAAATAAAATAAAATTGTAAAGGTGATCGTATTCTATAATTCAAAAAACACAACAAACAAATAAAAACAACCATATTTATAATTTCATCAATTACCAGAGGTAATTAGGTAGGTATATTTTTATCGAAATTTACTTTCAGAAACCGGATATTATATTGGTTCGTATTGTCTACACATATTTTAACTTTAGCCATGACCATTTAAAATTTAAAATACAATATCTAACGATAAAATATAATTTAAATAATAAATGACCATCCAAAACTATGTACGTCACAATTTCAGGGTAGGGGTTGACCAAGTGAGACAAGTGACAATAATACAAGTGGTGTTAAGGCTCATTTTCATTAGTCGTTAGAGCCCGCATGCGGGGTACGGGAGATTTCTGTTTAAGCATGCCATAGGGCCAGCATGCGATAGCCGTTTTCATTAGGGCTCATTTTCATTGGTCGTTAATTCAGTCGTTATACAGCAGGCGGGGAGTCCCCGAATTCGGGCTATCGACTAATGAAAGTATTAGGCTATCTATATCTTGGTCGATATATGGCGGCCTAACAACCAATGAAATTCATCGGTCGGTGTAAAGCAAGCGTGGCGCGGGGACTCAGTTTCTTTTTCTTCAGTGAAGCTAATAATTTCTTCTTCAGTAAGTCACAAACAGATAAAATTGCTCCACACAACATTAATTGTTGATCCAGCGGGTATCTACGTCTGCTCAGTACCACTCTATCAAAACAAATGCGTGGTGAAGTATATCCAACCAACAATCCGTAAGCGGGCCCTACATAGGGCAAGGACACAAAGGTGCGATTTGACCAAGGGATCACCAGTCCTCACAGAAAACCGGTAGTCAGCAATATTCCTGTTTCTTTTCGCCGTTGGCTGAGATTCATCAACAGCCTTCAATAGTTCACAGCTGGATATATCTAAGCCTCTCTTAAGAAAGGTTTTGGCCTAGTATACCATGCTGGTATAGGTAGTGTTTCTTTCAAGTTTTCCTTCTTTTTGCAGTGATGTCTGCTTTTTGGGGTTCCGTACCCAAAGGGTAAAACGGGACCCTATTATTAGTAATAGGGTCTCGTTGTCCCGTCGTCCCGGACAGTGAAGTCTTAGGACTTCACTGTCCGCCTGTCACCAGGCTGTATCTCATGAACCGTGATAGTTAGACAGTTGCAATTTTCAGAGATGATGTATTTCTGATGCCGCTATAATAACAAATACTAAAAAAACAGAATAAAATAAATATTTAAGGGGGCTCCCATAGGTACAACTAACGGCATATAACGGCAACAGACAGACGCTTGAAATGTATATATACCTAGATAATGGTACGCAACCCTTCCTGCGCGAGTCCGACTCGCACTTTGCAGGTTTTACCTATCCTATCTATACATTTTTTTTTTTTTTTTTTTTTTTTTTTAACGTGTGGAAATCCCCTCGGACCGTCACCCCACCGGGGCTTGCGGCGGGGCGGTGTGTCGGACTCGAACCGACTAAAACCACACGGTGTGCCACTCTGCGCCTGTGAAGGGAGGAGTCCGGGAACTGCAGTTATTAACACATCCGGACCCCTCCCAGCGCCTGCCCGCACAGAAGCGGGCACCGTCTGCTGGTATCCTCTCAATTAGGCGACGTACGGCACACGCGTACGTCGCCCCCTCGCGGGAGGCCACTAGAGCGGATGGAGGGGAAAGCCCGTCCCGACCATCCGCGGCCACACTCAGGGCGGCATGAGGCGCTGATAGGCGCGCCTTCGCCGCCCGGTTCGCCGGCGGCGGATTGGGTCCGAGTGGACATCGTCCTCCCGGGCCTTCTCCGCCACCTCCTTCTGCGAGATTACATCTTCGCAGAAGGTTGCGACCGCGGTAAAACTGCTATCGCTACCGGCCATGGAGCGTATGACGGCCGGTAGCGAGAGATCTCCTCCGATGACTGCAGTGAGGGCCCGGCGCTGCGACGCCCATGCAGGGCAGATCGCCAGCGTATGCTGGGCCGAGTCCTCACTGCAGTCGCAGTGGTGGCAGGCGGGACTCAATTCCCTCCTAGCGACCGAGTGCAGGTACTTCCCGAAGCAACCATGCCCGGAAAGGACCTGCGTCAGTCGGAAGGAAAGGGTCCCGTGCTGCCGCCCTGCCCACTCGAGGATGACCGGCTGGAGAGCCTCCACGGCGGCAAAGCCAGCGCGTGGAGTCTCCAGCCGGAACGACCAGCGAGCCATCGTGGCTCGACGGGCGGCTTCACGCCACTCGCGTACCTCTTCGGGCGGAGGGCGATAGCCATACTCCGCCCGATATTCAGCCACCCGTCGATAAACTTCGGCGAGCACTTCCGCCTCCAAATCCCACGGGGGTGTTCCGGCCAGGGCGCACGCCGCCTCGGTCGACACCGTGCGGTATCCGCGTATGGCTCTGACTGCCAATACCCTCTGAGGCCGCCAGAGGCGGGCCTTATTTAGGGCAGTCAGAGCCGCCACCCACACCGGTGCACCATACAGCGCCATCGACCGGACAACCCCCGTGTACAGGAGTCGCGTTGCGACGCTGGCTCCACCCAAATTGGGCAAAAGTCGCCCAAGGGCGGAGGCAGCGTCGACCAGCTTCGGACCAAGCTGTCGGAAGTGCTCGTCGAAGAGCCACCTACCGTCGAGTATCAGGCCCAGATACCTCATCTGGGCCCGAACCGGTACGAGGACCGAGTTGACCTCTATGGAGGCGCCGGCGGGTGGACCACGACGGGGCCCATGGAACAATAGGGCCTCCGTCTTGTCCAGGGCCACCCGTAAGCCCAGCGCCTCGATGCGCCCGACCACCAGAGAAACTCCCCTGGTGGCCAGGCACGCCGCCTCTTGGAAGTTCGCTCCCCGGGCTGTGACCAATGTGTCATCGGCGTAACAAATTACGCCCAGCCCGGGGGGCAGACGACTTCGAAGGACCCAGTCGTACCCCACGTTCCACAGGAGTGGTCCAAGGACAGACCCCTGCGGAACGCCGCACGACATGGGTCGCCGTCTCAAGACGCCCTCTCGGTCCTCGTACACGACGGTACGCTCCTCTAGATAGTCTGCCACTAGCCGCCTCAGGTACTCTGGCACCCCGTGATAGTGGAGTGCTTCCCTGATGCAGCTAAATGGCAGACTATTGAAGGCGTTGGCGATGTCCAAGGACACCGCCAACACCACGCCGCCACAGCTCACTGCCTCTTCGGTCACGGCCCTAAGGCGCATCACGGCATCGACCGTCGAACGCCCCTCTCGGAATCCGAATTGGGCGTCCGACAGGTCGGGCCCTACCTCGCAGAGGTGCCGGACGATGCGGGCAGAGAGTATCCTCTCAAAAAGTTTACCCGCCTCGTCCAGCAACACGATGGGCCTATAGGCCGCGACCGAATCGGTAGGCCGTCCCGGCTTCCTCAACAGGACCAGCTTCCCGCATTTCCAGCACTCAGGGAAGCGTCCGGACGCCAGGCTAGCGTCCAACACTTCCCTGAGGCGGTCCGACATATGGTCGAGGGCTCGGGCCATCACTCGGGCTGGAACCCCGTCCGGCCCGGGGGCGGTGTTCTTGGAACGGATCCGAAGAACAGCCGCCCCAACCTCCGATTCCCTAACGGGCTGCACATCGTCCTCTCTACCCCCGTCGTCTATGACCGCATAGGCCATCGACGGGGGTGTGTGCTCCGCCCGCTCAGGGAAAAGGCCCTCGACCACTTCCTGCAGGAAGCTGGGCTGGAGAGTCTCGGTAAGGGGGGGGCCCGACGTGCGGAGCTTCTGACGCACCGCACGGTATGGGCGACCCCAGGGGTCACGGTCGAGACTCTCCAGCATCTCCTTTCTTTTTACCTCTTTGGCGCGGCAAATGGCCAGCTTCAGAGTTTTCCGCGATTCGCGGTACTCCTCATGAAGCTGGTCCCCGCCACCGTTTCCACGGTGACGTCGCCTGCTGCGGGTGTAGGACCTCCGGGCACGAGTACAAGCCGCACAGAGGTCCGCCAACTCCTGGGACCACCAGTAGACCTCCTTCCGTGGAGGCCGACGACCTTGGACGCGGGGCATGGCCGAATCGCAGATCTGCGTAATCGCATCGCGAAAACGGCCAGCCCCCTCGTCCACACCGACCTCCTCGGTCGGGGCCTGCGGAGACAGCCAAGAATGAATAATGGCCGCCTCCTCTAGTAGGTCCCTGTCCAGCTTGGCAACAGCCCACCGCGGAAAGCGGGAAGGATGCCGCGCCGTGTGACCCCTACTGGGGCCCTGGGACCGGGAGAGCTCAAATCGGATATACAGGTGATCCGAGAGCGTCTCAACCTCTGCCAGGACACACCAGTTCCTTACTCGTGCGGCAACAGCAGGGGTAGCGAACGAAAGGTCCACTATCGACCCCCCTTGCTGTCGCACGCACGTGTTGGTGGAGCCTCTGTTCAGCAAACAGAGGCCCACCGAAGCCGCCCACTCCTCAACGGCTTCGCCCTTGGCGTCCGTCCCGGGGGACCCCCACGCAATGGATTTTGCGTTGAAGTCCCCCAGCACGAGGACGTGCCCAGACGCTAATCGCCGCATCGAGGTCTCCAAGTTGTTAAGGAAGACCTCGAAGTCGCTCAAACTCCGGTTGGGGGAGAAGTAAACACCGTAAACGGTGATCCCCCCCCATTCGGCGGCAACATATCCAGAGCCCTTGTCTCTAAGCGACAAGGGCGGGGAATGAGCCACCGCGGAACCGACGACTGATCCTATCTATACATATCCTAACCTACCCCAAGACAAAACTGAAGATAGTCGAAAAAAAATTTACATATTTGATTAAAAACTTCTGAATTTAGGAACAAGTTCTTGTTCTGTTTTTTGACTAATTTTAGTTACTGCCGAAAGATAATTATCAACTGTGAACAGTGACATACTGCTTACAATTTAACGTACTATTTTTCTTTAGATTATAATGTAGGTAGGTATTAATGTATCGAAGTAAAACCGTAAAATCACAATCTATCGCTTGTCAAATTGTCAACTGTCCCTGATTGGTCGGTCTTACAGTAGGTCTTAAAGTTCAATTATTAAGTATATAAATAAAAAATTAAGAAAAATATAAGGTCACTGAATGTGCGTATAGAGTGCAGTGAATGTGTAATTGGTGAGGAGTGTATTTAATTTGTTTACGTGTGTGTGTGTGCGTGCGTGTAAATGTGTGTGTGTGTGTGTGTGGCGATTTCTGCTTGAAGGTCATCACATGGAACTGGTAAGTATTGTTTCAGTATTTACATAGTTCAAGGTTTTAAGCCAATTGTGTATTGTCAACCTGCATTTTGTTAGGGGTAGGAAGTAAATATTATTGATGCGGTTAGCAAGATTATAAAGTCTGCTACCAATGACGTAATACTGGCAGTGTGCTAGTGTTGTTCTATGAGTTGCCAAATGATGTACTTTAGTTCTTTGACGTGTCATAAGTGGTTTGTATACTGTATTTTTATGCTTGCGCAATATAACCGATTTAATGAAAAGTTGCCTAACCGTTAAAGCAGGACATTCACTGTAAAGGAGATCATTGCTATATCTGCGTGGCTTGCCCATCATAACATTTAAAATGGCTCTTCGCGCGCGTTCCAATGGGAGCATAATTGAGCGGCCGATGCCACCCCATGTCACGATGCAGTATTGTATTAGGCTTTGAGCAAGTGCATAATAAACACACATTAAGGTCTCATAATCTGCTGATGGTCTAATTTTTCTGAAGATCGGAATTAATTTACGAATACGGTTGACAACATTGTTTATGTGTGCAGACCAATTTAGTGAGCTGTCCATTGTAATACCCAGGTATTTTATGTTGGAAGTACGAACCAATTCGGGGCACGAACAATTAATTCCCTGATAGCAGCTATGAACCACAGTGTGAAAATCAGTGGGCGGTTGGGTATTAGCACGATGGGTAAAAGCGATGAATTTTGTTTTGTTAATATTCAATGTCAGGAGATTATCATTCAACCATCTTAACACATCTCTAAGTGCATTTTCTGTGTGATGCTTGACATCATTCCATATGCATATCCATATCAGCGTAGGTGATACTGTTGCAATTTGGTAGGATCCTGGTACATAAAGAATTGATGTACACAAGAAAAAGAGTGGGACCGAGGACACTGCCTTGTGGAACTCCATAGGAAATGGAGACTTGGGAACGGTTTTTCCGTTTGAGAGATAAGAATGAAAAATATCAAGTACTATCCCACGAATACCAACTGACTCTAACTTACAAATAAGTAGCGGAATCGAAATAGTATCGAAAGCCTTAGACAAATCCAAGAAGACGACTATCACTTTTAGAGGTTAGGTTAGTTTATTTATTTTAAGGAAACTACAGCTATTTTATAAGTCATGTTACAGTGATATAATTATAATATGTTATGCAGTCAGCCACAGCTGGCTGCATTTTCAATAAACTTATGCCAATTACAGAGTTCCACGGCAAGTTGTGGCAGGATATTACAACAATTTAGTATTTAAACTAATATAATACAAAAAGGGGAAAAAATGATAAAAGGAAAAATTTAATTGAGTACGCTGCATGGTATAAAATGTTATAGCTAAGCAAGTCGCATATTAATGGCAAGAGGCAGAAATTAGGGCACGTTTGACATCGTTTCTGAAATGATTTTTAATGAAGAAAAAATGTTTATATCACTAAATCCATTGATAAACGTTCGGACTATTCTAGACACCATTGAATTTCTACCATAATTTGTGCGGTGGGGTGGCATCGAGAATAAGGAGGTACAGTGCGACTCAAATAAAAATAGGAACGTCAATGACCCCTATCTGTCTCGGAGTATTTAATTGAATACAACATAAAAGTTGAGAACAATCCAAAACTTCACGCAGAGGTAGTAAGTTATAGTATTGACAGTACTCGATATATGCAGGTACTGTGACGCCTCTGCGTTTTGTAACTCATGTGTCTTATGAATATTTTCTGAATCCTTTCAATTTTCTCGGAGTATATATCGTACTGAGGGGACCAAACCGGACTACCGTACTCCAAGATACTACGAACGTAGGGGTAATAAACTATTTTAAGAGTATGAGGCTACAGGTAGTAGAGCCACGCTGATTTCAGCACGAACGGGCCGGCTCGACCGGGGCGGTACTACCCTCGCACTGAAAATCAACGTAAAATGACAGCGTTTGTGCTGTCGTGTTTCGTTGGTGAGTGCGAGACCGGAGGCCCAATCAGTCTAGTCAACAAGTTCCATACTTGTTGACTAGACTAAAAGATGCACAAGCATCACTAGGCCGCCATAGTGTGGGTCGCCATACTGCATTGTTGTATTCGCAGTGAGTGTGGTGGCCACCACTCGTGGATTCTGCTTATGCTTTCCATCAGACAGAGTAGAGTCATTTTGGCAGGCCAAACATAAAAAAAAAAAAAAAAAAAAAAGGCTTTCTAAAAGGAGCCATAACAAATCCTAAGTTTCGGAATGCTGTATTTGTAACATTTTCAATATGACGTGAGAATAGATAAGATCTTAGAATCCAACAGAATCCAAAGATCACTCACTGATTCGATCCGTTCGATGAGACTGTTACCAAACTTGTAGCCATATCTTAGAGGACGCTTACGAGTGAAACTAATCACTTGAAATTTATCAATGATCACAGCTATATTATTTAAATAATAGTAGTTGTACAAGGCATTCAGATCACGCTGTATAAGTTCACAGTCGATCTGGGATCGTAGGACCATATAGAGTTTTGTATCATCTGCATATAATACATGGTTAGCATACTTAAAGCAGTCCTGAATATCGTATAAATCACAATAAAACAGAGTGCCCAGATGCGATCCCTGCGAAACCCCGGAAGGAACATTGATAAAATCCGACTTGAATTCTCCCAGCACTACCGCTTGTGAGCGATTAGAAAGGTACGATTTAACCCATCTCAACAAATCACCCCGAATGCCTAAGATCTGAAGCTTTTCCAACAAAATTAAATGATCGACACGATCGAATGCCTTTTTAAAATCGGTTTATTTACGTCTACTTGACCCGTGTCCTCCATTCCACATAAGGTGTAGTTAGTAAATGTGGCCATATTTGATGTAGTTGATCGATTCTTAAGAAAGCCATGCTGGTTATGAGGCACCGAGCGATATCACAGGATAAATCTATACTTATAATAAAAATGTAACAGGTCAAATTCTGTACATTGAAGATATTTTGAAAATTTTTTTTGGAGGGCACTCTGTTATCGATACTGAAACCAAAACTTTTTATTAGAATTTTTAATTTTTGTCTGTCTGTCTGTCTGTCTGTCTGTATCTTGGCCGCGCATCACGCCGAAACTACTGAATGGATTCAAATGAAACTTGGCATGATTTGAGTTCATACTCCGAGGTAGGACATAGGATACTTTTTATTCCGAAATTCCGGACGGTTTCCCTGTGAGGGGGGATGAAAGTCAAAATGTGTAATTAATTGTAATTCATTAACGAGTAGTCCGATTGCAATAATTCTTTTTTTGTTAGAAAGGAGATACTCTGAAGATTGTAGCATTAATTATTTAATTTATCACAATCTCTCTATCTATTGGAAAAAAAATATAAAGAATTTATCATTACGAAAAACAACACGTAGCGACATCTTTTGGAAGCCATGCGTAATTAATAACACTTTGATTAATATATCGTGGAATAATCGTAGAACGTATTACGTATAATTCGGTGTAGCATTAAGTATTTGATTTGTCGCAATCTCTCTATCCATAGGAAAAAGAATATCTATATCTCTCTGTCGAATCTGGGTGTTTGGTTGTGCCCGCATGACTTAAATATTCAAAATAATCGTGGGAACGTTTTATGCACAAGCATTGTGATTAATGTGGTATGTAGTTAGTATTTGATAGGTAGGTATTTGTTTTATGTTCTCTCTTTCCATAGAAAGGGTTGTTTTAAATTTTCTTGAAAAATTTATTTGCTGAAACAGCGACATCTTTTGGAATCAAGTAACTAACTTTACAATAGGTACGTAATATGATTACTCTTTTTAACGTATAATAAAAATGTAACAGTTCAGTTCTGTACATTAAAGAAATTTAGATGATTTTTTGGGAGGGCTCTCTAATCGATACTGAAGCAATTACATTTTCTTGAAAATTGTTTCTGTGCTTAAAACAGCGACATCTTTTGGAATCAAGTAACTAACTTTACAATAGGTACGTAATATGATTACTTTTAAACGCATAAGAAAAGTGTATAAGATCAATTCTGTACATTAAAGAAATTTAGATTTTTTTGGGAGGATGCTCTTATTGATACTGAACCAAAAACTAGAATGCCATAAACGTTAAATGGTCATTTATATTTATGATATTTATTTTAAGTTTAAAATACTTGAAAGAGGAGTAAACATATAACATAATAGTTCATCATGATTTACCAGAAAATGATACAAAACATCTTTATGATAGGTACCCGAAAGGCAGCGCGGGCGCGTGGCCTGCGCCCTGCCACAGAATAACTAATACATAGTACTGCCCTGCGTAAGTTACCAGACACGTCCAAATTGTTTAAAAAGCAGTACTCGCGCGGTCGGTCGGCTCCCTACGCGACACACGCACCCAAATCGACTTAAAAACTCAGTAGTAGTTCTTGAATGTAAATTCGGATAAAAAGTTATTTTTGGAACTATTTACTTGATTTTTGTTCTACCTACTATAAATATTACTTGGTATTATAATATTTCTTCTGTATTTTTAACCGACTTCCAAAAGGAGGAGGTTCTCAATTTCATCAGTATATTTTTTTTAACCGACTGCCAAAAGGATGAGGTTCTCAATTTCATCGGTATATTTTTTTTAACCGACTGCCAAAAGGATGAGGTTCTCAATTTCATCGGTATATTTTTTTATGTATGTACACGGATTTTTTCGTCAATTTGTGGACCGATTTTGGAAATTCTTTTTGTATTCGAAAGGGTATGCTCCCCATGTGGTCCCATGGCCACCATATCAGGATCTGATGATGGGATCCTAAGGAAATCGAAGGAAACCCTCAAATTTATGTAAGCGCCTGCAATGAAGTTAAAGCAATTGTCTGCATGCCTTCATATTCTGTAGACATCATTTAATTTCATAATATATAAAACGGGTCTTAACGATATCAGAGTTAACCTCAGATAGACAGTTTACCTCAAATCACTTGAATTATAGTAACCTGTAGAAATTAGTCCATTTGAGATTTTTTTACAAAAAAATACCTGAAGTCCTTTCGATTTTATACAGCATGTATGTTACCTTTAGTCGTATTCTTTCAAGTTATTTAGGTGAAATTATGACGAGAGACTTGAGAAAGACTAAAAAGTGAAAAATAAAAAAAACTTCGTTTAAAAAAACCGAACCGAAAAAACTAAAAAGTACCAAATAACTTAATTTGTATGTGCTACCTATTCATAGGTTTGAAGTCGGTGCCAAGCCAAAGTGTGATACCTACTATTAAATTTGGCTTGGCACTGACTTCAAACCTAGGTAGCACATGCAAATTAAGTTAACTGTTAAGTTTTTTTTAGGAATTTGTCAGGTTATAGCATAGGTATAAGCAGGCGATTTTTGTTGTACCTAAATAATTCGCAAATAGTCTTTTGTAGATACTAATTGGTTTTCTCGGTATTTTTAGAATTTTGTAAGGTTATAGCATAGGTACCTAGGTACCTATAATTTACTTTTTTATAGGATTTTGTTAGGTTATTGGTATAGGCATAGGTAAGCAGATGTTTTTCGTTGCAAATATTTAATTACTTAGCCTTATTTGTTGGTGTTTTAATTTCTTTTAGTAAGTTGTAGATACCTTCCATTTTTTTCGTTGAATTAGTTGTAGATACTTAATTAATTTAGTTTTATTTACGCTTTGAAAATAAGCTTCATTCGTTATGTCTAATTTTTCATTTAACTGTAGTGATAAATTTAACATTTTTTTTCGTATTCGATTTTATCACATCACACTAATTTATAAAAGCGAATGTTTGTGAGGGTGAATGTTTGTTACTTCATCACGCAAAAAGCACTGGACGGAATTGGATGAAACTTTACAGTAATATAGCTTACTAGCTGTTGCCCGCAGCTTTGCTCGCGTGGAAGTTGATTATTTACAATATATTTAATTAAAACTGTGTAAGTATGTATGAATAATTTATTCATGTTTTTAAACGTACCTATTTATTTATTTTTAATCAATAGCCCATTAAAAAGGATTTCATACTAACGTTCGACCCTTATTTTTACCCCTTTAGAAATAGAATTCCCATAAATGATGATATAGGTATTAATTTATTTGTACTTAAAAGCCTAAGGACAAAGTTTCAGGCTACTAAATTAAAAATGACTGACTTCCAAACTAATCTACTTACGACATTTCAATACCTTATTCACCCCTTAGGGGTAGAAATATCATTTATGGGATTTCCTTTTGAGGGCGCTCTGGTTCCCTGGTTTCCAGAACTGTGTGCGGTTTTTAGTCGGTTCGAGTCCGACATAACCACCAGTTGGTGATATCCGAGGGAATTTCCGCACAAAAAAGGGGTAGATATAATATCCAGAGACACTTAGTATCTACGCGTTTTTAACTATTAGCCCAAAGATAATTTTTCATGTTTCTAACTTAAAAAAGACAGACTTCCATACGAACTTTAAACCCCTATTTCACCCTCTTACGGGTAGAATATTGTGAAACGCTTAAATACGTATCTCCTATTTTTTTTATCAATAGCCCTAAAATAAATTTTCATGTTTCTAACTTCAAAACTGACGGACTTTTAGACTAACCCGCTTACGAAATGTCAACGCCTATTTCATCCCTTCAGCGTAGAATATCGAGAAAGGCCTAAATACGTATCTATTCATTTTTAATCAGTAGCCCAAACCAAAAGAAAAGTTTCATGTTTCTAATTTAAAAATCACGAAGTTCCAAACAAAGTTCAACCCCTATTTCACCCCCTTAGGGGTAGAATATTAGGAAACGTTGAAATACATATCTACAAATTTTTATAAGTAATCCAAAAATAAAGTTTCATATTTCTTAAATAGCCCTAAAATAAACTTTCATGTTTTTAACTTAAAAATCACGGACTTCCAGACTAACCTACATACAAAACGTCAACCCCTATTTCACCCTTAAGGAGGAGAATATCCGCTCTATCTATCAGAAACGCTTAAATACGTGTTTACTCATTTTTAATCAGTAGCCCAAAAATAAAGTTTCATGTTTCTAACTTAAAAAATGACGGACTTCCATACAAACTTTCAACCCCTATTTCACCCCCTTGGGGGTAGAAATTCCAAAATTCCTTCCTTAATGGGTATCTACTTAATGAAACGATCATACTCACCAAATTTTGTATTCCCAAGTTTAATAGTTTCCGCTCGGCGATGATGAATCAGTCAGTCAGTCAGTCAGGACATGTTATTTTATAAGTATAGAAGACATGGGCGTAGCCAGCCATGGGCTCAGGGTGGGGCAGCAGTCATTTTTTTTTTGGTATAATGGCGCTGTTTCACGCCGGTTGTGTGTGAGGCCGTGGTATCACTCCGGTCGAGCCGGCCCATGCATGCCGAAGCGTGGCTAGCAACTAGCAAAATACTTAATCTTGCCGTAAATATTGTTACAAATAAAAACATCATTTTTTATTACTATTACAGTGTTTTAGTTTAATACATAAATATAAAAGCATTAAAATATACTCGTATAAAGCTTATTAGAAGTGGTCTCCATTGGCTGCAATACAGTCCTTTAAACGTTGAAGCCAGTTATCAATGTAGTGTTGCACGCACTTTTTTTATGGGAAAATTCTTCACTGCCAATCGTAGGGATTGTTTTAGGGACTCCAAATTATCATGGCGTTTAGAGCAAGCCTTACTCTCTTAATTGAGCATAAATCATAATCCAGTGGATTAAGATCAGGACTAGATGACGGCCAGTCTTCAGCTCTGATGACGTCCGGAACTTTCGTTTCTAACCAAGATTGGGTGGATCGAGCTTTACGACCCGGCGTCAAATTTTGCGGAAAGGACCATTCTTGGTCATTGAACATGATGTTGTTAAGGAGCTTAACTAGCGTCTCAATAATGGTATCTTGATACACTTGTGAGAATATATTGGCGCGAAAATAAGAAAACACAATGAACAATCGTATAAAAGAAAGAAATTCCAAATTCAAAAGTAAAATTTTGTTTATTTTTAATTGTAACAGTATTTATGGCCAGACTAAGTATACCCGCGGTCTTACACCTTCGCGGCCTACAGGCCCATCGTGTTGCTGGACGAGGCGGGCAAATTGTTTGAGAGAAGACTCTGCCCTATCTTCCGACATCTCTGCGCTGCGAGGTGGGCCTCGATGCCGTGTTGCGCCCGAGGGCCAAGGTGAAGAGGCAGTGGGCTGTGGCGTCGTGCTGTTGACGGTATTGTTAGAAATCGCCAAGGCATTCATTAGTCTGCCATTTAGCTGCATCAGGGAAGCACTCTACTACCACGGCGTGCCAGAGTAAACGAGGCGGCTAGTGGCAGTACGAGGACCGAGATGGCGTCTTGAGATGGTGATCCATGTCGGGCAACAACGCGGAAAAGGGCTCTGTCCTTGGACCACTCCTGTGGAACGTGGGATACGACTGGGTCCTTCGAAGTTGTCTCTCCCTCGGCTAGGCGTAATTTGTTACGCCGATGACACTTTGGTACGGCCCGGGGAGCAAACTTCCAAGAGGCGGCGCGCCTGGCCACCAGGACTGTTTCTATGGTGGTTAAGCGCATTGAGGCCCCGGCGCCTCCATCATGGACAACACGGTTCACGTACCGGTTCGGGTCCAGCTGAAGCCTGATCCTCGACGGTATGTGGCTCTTTGACGAGCCTTTTAGACAGTCTGCTCCGAAGCTGATCGACGCTTGGGTCCTTGGGTGACTGTTGTCCAATTTTGGTGGAGCCAGCGTCGCGGCACGACAGTTCTACACGGGGGTTTTCTGGTCGATGGCGCTGTATGGTGCACGGCTGATCTCCCTGAAAAGGGTGTGCCTCTTGCGTCCCCAGAGGATATCGACCGAGGCTGTGTGCGCATTTGCCCGGAACTTCCCCGTGGGATTTGGAGGCGGAAGTGCTTGCTGAAGTTTATTGGCGGACTACTGACTTACAGGCGGAGAACATGTGGCGTGAAGCCGCTCGTCGAGCCACCATGGCTTGTCCTTGGCAGGTCGTCCCAGCTGGAGACTCCACGCGCTGACTTTGCCGCCTTGGAGGCTCTCCAGCCATGTTTGAGTAGGCAGAGCGGCAGCACGGGACACTTTCTTTCCGACTGACGCAGGTCTTTTCCGGGCACGGTTGCTGCACTCGGTCACTAGAAGGGAACTGAGTCCCACCTGTTACCACTGCGATTGCAGTGAGGACTCGGCCCAGCACACGCTGGCGGTTTGCCCAGCCTGGGCCTCATTCCAGACATCGGAGGAGATCTCTCGCTACCGGCCGTCATACACTCCATAGCCGGTGGCGACAGCTGTTTTACCGCGGTGGACACCTTCTGCAAAGACGTAATCTCGCAGAAGGAGGCGGCGGAGGAGGCCCGAGAGGACGAACTCCACTTGGACCCTATTAGATGGTCCGATTCCGACACACTACGTAAAGAAGGTACCTTACAGGTCAGAGCCAGGGTGGGGCAAGTGCCCCACCCTGCCCCACCGTGGCTACGCCCATGATAGAAGATACATCAGATTAACACATAGGTTACTGTTTGCCGCGATAACCGACATACACGCGGGCGGAGCCGCGGGCAACAGCTAGTCGTAGTATATTTTTTTCAAATAATTTTGCTCTAATACAGAGAATGGATATGGGACGATAATTTTCTATTTGTGATTTAGAGTCTTTTATTACCCGACTACGGCAAAGCCAAAGGAGGGTTATGATTTTGACAGGCTATGTATGTATGTAAGTATGTATGTATGTTCATCTGTTCCCTCATAGCACCTTAACTACTTATTAGAACGGGACAAATGAGGTATCGTTAGAAGCGTCTCAATCGTCCGCTGGTTATAGGCTATATGACGTGTCACTAAATCTAATGTGGCGCCCAGGCGCGGTTCCAGTCTGAAATTTTGGGGGAGGACACTAATCAAATAAGTCGAGTAATTTTTTTTTTTTTTTTTTTATGATATAGGGGGCAAACGAGCAGACGTATCGCCTGATGGTAAGCGATTACCGCCGCCCATGAACACCCGCAACACCAGAGGCATCACAAGTGCGTTGCCGGCCTTTTAAGAAGGAGTACGCTCTTTTCTTGAAGGTTTGAAGGTCGTATTGGTCCGGGAATACCGCAGGCGACAGTTCATTCCACAGTTTTGTTGTGCGAGGCAGAAAGTTCCCGGAAAAGCGCACAGTTGAGGACTGCCAACCATCTAAATGATGGGGTTGAAACTTCTGTCGCGTAGGACGATGGCGGAAAGAGGCGGCAGGAATCAGTCCGAACAATTCCTCGGAGCACTCCCCATGATAAATGCGGTAGAAGATGCACAGCGAAGCTACATCTCTACGCAGCGCCAAAGAGTCTAGCCGAATTGAAAGTTCTTGGCAATCGACGACTAGGGTCGCTCTCCGTTGAATGCGGTCCAAAGGGAGGAGCTGGTATTGGGGTGCCCCCGCCCAAAGATGGGGACAGTATTCCATGTGCGGCCGAACCTGGGCCTTATAAAGTATAAGGCGGTGGGCCGGAGTGAAATACTGTCTCGATCTGTTGAGCACACCAAGCTTTTTCGAGGCCAATTTGGCCTTACCCTCCAGGTGGACACGAAACTGGACTTCGCTCCCACGGAAGTTTTTTAGTGGTGAACGCGCAAATTTGTGTCTTTGTGGGGTTAAATTGGACTAAATTAAGTCTACCCCAATCTGAGACCTTCTCCAAAGAAGTCTCGACTTCAGACACAAGTTTGTTTCGACTCTCAATGACGTTTTCCCGAGAAATATTGGCGCGGCCGGTGTAAAAAGCATCGCCGGTGCTGTCATCCGCATAACAATGAATGCCGCAATTTTGCAGCATATCATTGATATGGAGGAGGAACAAAGTAGGCGATAGCACACAGCCTTGCGGGACACCAGCATTCACAGATATGGAATCAGAGCATTCACCGTCGACTACGACCTTAATGCTTCTATCTGCTAGAAAGCTAGTGACCCAATCGCATAATTTCTCGGGAAGCCCATAGGAAGGGAGCTTCGAAAGAAGCGCTTTGTGCCAGACCCGATCGAAGGCCTTCGCGATGTCCAAACTAACTGCCAAGGCTTCCCCCTTAGTCTCAATCGCCTGTGCCCAGCGATGTGTCAGGTATACCAGAAGATCACAAGCCGATCGACCCTTACGGAAGCCGTACTGCTGGTCGCTAAGCAGATGATGATCTTCTAGATACCGTAGGAGTTGATAGTTGATGATGGACTCCATTATTTTCGAGAAGAGGGAAGTAATGGCTATCGGCCTGTAGTTGGACGGATTAGAGCGATCGCCTTTTTTTGGGATCGGGTGGACTAATGCTGCCTTCCATGTTGTCGGGACTACGCCAGGAGAGTAGGAGAGCCGAAAAAGACGCGTTAAGACCGGTGCCAACTCTGGAGCGCACATCTTCAACACTACAGGGGGGATTCCATCCGGGCCACTCGACTTATGGATATCCAGGGATAAAAGTGCTATACGCACTGAGCGTTGGTGAAACTGGATATTCAGCATACGGCTCTCGCACCGCGGTATGGTAGGCGGCTCCTGTTCCCCGTCATCCAAGGTCGAGTTGGACGCAAAGTGTTTTGCCAGGAGAACGGCTTTCTCCTTTGCGTCATAGGCCAACGGATTATTTCCCAAGTGCAAAGGTGGAAGGGATGGCTTACAGAAATTCCATTCGATAGCCTTGGCAAGAGACCAGAATGCTCGAGTCCCCGAAGGAAGACGCTCAAGCCTCTCGCCAATCCCAGCAATGTGCACCGACTTCGCCCTAGCTATGTCTCTTTTGAAGGACCTGGAGGCAAAGTTGTACTCCTTTTTTAGAGCGCTGGTGTTTTGATCCCGTACCGCCGCTGCGTCAGCCCAGGCTTGGTAAGCTTCCTGCTTCCTGCGAGAAGCTTTTTTGGAAGATGAACCAAACCAGGGCCGACACTTGCCACCAATGGGAACCACAGAGGATGGAATGAAAATCTCCATACCCTCCATCAGCAATAGAATCAGCAGCGGTGTTGGGATTATCCGGCGAGAAGCACAACTGTCTCCAAGGGTAGGACGCAAAGAAGGACCGCATCCCATCCCAATCTGCTGACTTGTAGTGCCACACACGGCGACTGCGTGCAACTCGCGATCGCGGTGAGCATGTGAGTGTCACTGTACTCCGGACAAGGCAATGGTCTGAAGAGCCAAGTGGGGCGTTTACGGATACGTGGTATCCGTCCGGATGAGAAGTCAGCAGAAGGTCCAACAAAGCGGAATTCTGACCTTCCACATCTGGGACTCGCGTGGGCGTGGTAGCCAATTGTTTCAGGCCATAAGCCAGGGCGAAGTCGTGAACAGATCTCCCCGCATGATCCGTTTTACTGGAGCTGAGCCAGCCGGCGTGGTGAGAGTTAAAATCGCCAAGTACGATGATCTCTGCGGAAGGGATCTGCTGCTGCACAAGGTCTGTAGCCATCTGGATGTGCTCAATGAGTCGGTCAGTTTCGGCATCACCGCTATGGGACCTATAGAGGCACGCATAGACGCGGGGATGGTCGTCGCTGTCTACACGGAGCCATAAGATGGAGAGATCCCTACCTTCAAGGTTGCTGAGGCGACGAGAGCTAATATCGTCTCTGACGTACACGCACACTCCGGCTTTAGACATAAAGGAATGTTCTAGTCCGTACCTCGGGTAGCTGAGGTAGGATGTGTCCGCAGGAGACGATATCTGCGTCTCGGTCAAAAAGAGCAATGCTGGCTTTGCTGTCTCGAGGTGGTGATGGACAGCATCAAGATTACTATGTAATCCCCTGACGTTGCAGAAGTCCACGACCAGCGTGGTAGGGGGTGCCGTGATGTTACTGCTCTTACCCCGAGCGTGATCTAGCGCAATTTTGCCCTCCCCAGAATACGAGGGGCAGCCTCGGCATCCACGTTCAGGCGCGTTGTGTCCTGAGCGCGGACGCCCAGAGAGGGATTCTCCAACGCTAGCGCAGTTGGTACCCTCCTGGGGTATCAATCTGTCTTTCAACTGCGCCATCATGGGGAGAGGGGGGGGGGGGGGGGGTTGGGCCTCCGGTATCCTCACTCACTCGGTGAAACACAGCGCAAGCGCTGTTTCACACCGGTTTTCTGTGAGGCCGTGGTATCACTCCGGTCGAGCCGGCCCATTCATGCCGAAGCGTGGCTCTCCCACAGCAGAAAAATTAGACTTTATTGCACAATACACAATTTTATTTCACACATTAAAAACAAATGGATATCTTTTGTTTTTATTGGTAAATCTATTGGGATCATAGTATTTGAGACATCTGTGACAATCTCTGTATGAATATTTAGAGGATCGAGCTCCGTTGGCGGACGAAGGGCGTGTATGGCACTCCCGACAAATCGGTCTAACTACTAAACCCCGGTGGCGGCCTACATCTGCAGTCAAGAGGAGCTCCAGGACCGCATCAGCGGCTTCTAGAGTTCCCCCTGCCTTACCTCATCACTGAGGTACATCCCGGGGTAACCAGATTCAAAACCGGGATATGTGGCTGACGTACCTCTCACCGCTCTCAACAGTAAGAGAGTCGGAACACTGACCCGCCTGAGACGACACCCCCGGCCGCACCGAGGTGTCGGGTCGTTTCCAGTGGCCACATCTCCCCTGCATGTGGCCACAACCACCCTTAACCGAAGATTGGGGAGCTAGCGGCCTCTATCGCGCATTCTTCGACGCCTCTTTCGAGCGGGATCGGCCATACCGATCCAGAAGGAGTATAACGTCTTCACACTACTCGCCAGCATTGCCGCTATCAATGCTGGTGGTGACAGGTTTCGTCCGATCTGTCCGACCGGGCGAAGTCACTGAAGCAACCGCGCCCGGTAAGCATCTAAGTGAATCGGTAAGTGATAAGTAGGTTCTCTCTATGCAAGCCTCGAAGCTCGGCAGAAAGGCTCCGACAGCGCGTTGGCTGGCACAACCCTGGGTGTCGAGCCGTGCCTGCCAAGCTCGTAGGGCTTACGTATGTGTGTTCTGAAGAAGCATTCCGGGCTCATGATACGGCGCTATCTCTTCGTCATTCCGACCGACAGATCAAATTTCGTCGCAGACCACAAAGGTCTGTGACGAAATGACGAAATTCATGTCGGCTAGAATGTCTAAGGGTGGAGATCGTGCCAGGATCGTCACCGCCTCGTACGAGATCGTACGGTGGCCTCGTACGATACGTATGGCCATCAACCGCTGCAGACTCCCGAGTTGAGCTTTACAGCGGGATGATCCCGCCGGTGCTCATAAAAGACCATAGATCGCACGACGCCCATACCGCACATAGAGACAGAGAACTTCTTCCCGCGGTCCCCCGAGATTAGGCAGCAGACGATGTGGCACCCCTGCTACTCCTCGTACTGGGGACTAGTGGCCCGAAATGCTTTTCGAAGCTCTACCGATTGTCCATGATGAGGTACTTCATGTACTGACCCACATGGACTTCGGTGTCATCCACCCGGAGGTATGAGCTGGGTGGTTCCTGGCACTTACGTATACCATGGATCCATATAGACTGAGTTTTCTGAGGCGCCACCCTCAGGCCCAGCTCATGAATCTTATCCACGACACAAGCCACCCCTTGCGAGCAGAAGCACCTCCCCGAAGCGTGACCCTCTAGCCAGTATTAGGGTATCGTCTGCATAGCAGGCGACACTGATGTCCGAAGTCGGACTAGTGCGAAGGCCCGCATCGTATGCGAGGTTGCATAACAACGGGCCCAATACAGAGCCCTGGGGAACCCCACAACACACCTCCCTTCAATTGTCTACTCCGTTCCGATCGACAAACTTCACTGTCCTGTCGCGCTGATAGACCTCTATGAAGGCACGCAGGTAAAAGTCGGCCACGACCGGGAGCGAACACACCTATATATAAGCGTCCACTGACGAGCGTCCCCGTTGGAATCCAAATTGGCAGTCCGATAGATCAGGGCCCATTCGCGACAGGTGCTCGCTGATACGGCCAGAGATAACTCTCTCAAAGACTTCCTATCCTTTGATTTCTTATCTCAAATGAACAATTATGGAAACTGATAAGAATAAGAAAATCAGGTTCTAGTAGCAGATTTTTTTGGTCACGTCCCCTGTGACCCACCCCTGGAACCGTGCCTGGTGGCCGCCCTCTAGCCGACATAAAGTACTATATTAAAAAATGGTATCATTGGAAAGGGCATTACTTGTACATTTCAAAAATATATACGGGCAATTTGGTGTTTTTAAGAGTTATGGTGAATAGTAGCAATATCATGAAAGGTATAAATTTTCATAGAAATTCTAATTTTTTCTTGTAACTAAAAAAAAAACTAGGTTATTTTTTTTAATTATTTTTCCTTATGTACTCATTAGCAGGTCTACCTTTAGGCGCCCGCTTATCGTTGAATTTTGGGACACCCTGTATATTATTAGCATTTTCACGTAACTTTGTCCGTATTTATCCGATAATTGTGATATTTCTATGGAACTTATTTAAAATATATTTTGCAAAGAAATTAATATTATAGAGGCACCAAAACATTTTAAATAAAAAAAAGCCGTTTCAAAAGCTGTAGTCACGCGTTGTTAAAGTGTTATGGACTATGGTACATTAAAACTACATGGACTACAGCTTTAACACTTTAACAACGCGTGACTACGGCTTTTGAAACTTGTTTAATACTTTTTCAGCGTCGTGTTTTGTCGTAGTTGGGTTTTAGTTTTTACTTTTTTTTATGGATTGGAACAAGTGCTTTTTTCCACTCATGAGGAAAGACACACTCCCTCAATGACTTATTGAAAATAAGTGATAGGATATGGCAGACTTCTACAATTAAATGAAAAAATTGCAGGCACACCATCGTACCTAAGGCTCTTGGACTTATCAAATGATTGCAACAATTTAAGAACATCTTTTCCGCTATATTCACTTTTGAAATTAAATTAATCCCAGTAGAAGATTTTGAGCTCAACACAAACATCTTTGTCGTGATTAGATATTACTAGCTGACCCGGCGAACTTCATACCGCCAAATTTAGATATCTGTCTCAGCTTCCCACAAGCAGTGTACAGTCGCGGACAAAAAAAACTTTTCCTGTTATCTTTTATTTTTTTCTTTCTAGCAAAAAAAGAATGAATGAAATCGGACTATGTGTTATTGAATTACAACTAAGTACATATTTTGACTTTCATCCCCTCTCTCCAGGAAACCGTGCTGAATTTCGGAATAAAAAGTATCGTCCTACCTAGTAATATGAACTCAAAACATGCCAAGTTTAATTTGAACCCGTTTAGTAGTTTCGGCGTGATGCGCGGCCAAGATACAGACAGACAGACGAAAATGAAAAAAATTACAGTTTTGGCTTCAGTATCGATTATAGAGCCCTCCAAAAAAATTTTTTTTAATATCTTTAATGTACAGAATTGGACCTGTTACATTTTTATTATAAGTATATAGATTTCATCTGAAACGTTACTTACTATATAACTGTCATTTAACTTTAGTACATCAATTGACATGTTAAAAGATAAGGGATCAAACAATAACACCAGTATATTCGTTTCAAAACATATAATTTTATTGTACCGCTTTTTCTACACTAAATTATCAGTAACAATGACCACTAAGAAAAGAGGTATTTATTTACATAGGTAACTACAGAAATAGTTAAATAGAGATGTCAATACACATTGAATAAGACGACGCGCGATAATTCGCTTACCTAAGACTTACTCAAGGCGACCACACTTCTAATGATTTTAGCTTAAAACTCCAATTACGTCAGTAGGGCGTATAAATACAATGAAAAAATAATATTTTAACCTATTTCAGTTGATGAATACATGTTTATAATTTAAAGATTTGAAGGTGTGGTGCTTAAAGCTTAAGTTACATTTAACTATTACATAAGTACATATAATAACACAATATTATTAGTATAATAACACCTCACTTCTAATAAACAAAATAGTTTCTTAAATTGTTTAACAGTATAAGGCTTGATTATTGCGTAAAAATGGCAGTATGATTTCTCTTTTTCAATGTATTAATTTGTAGTTATACCATAATATATGGCAAGTGAGGGGCCATCGTCATATATCTCTACAATTAATTGAGATAAGAGACCACTCCATTGACGTGGTAATTAACGTTTAACTACCGTAGTATTGGACAGAAGATGTCAGCGATCTCTTTTTGCTTTTTAGAAGCAACATCTCGCAGGCTGATCGCTACGAAAATTGTTCTAAGTATACACATTAAAATACAAAACTATAGGCTATCTGTAAGTCAATGCTCGTATAGTACACAGGTAAAAATATTATTTTTTAACAGTTTGAAATATTTTAAGTAAGCTATGGATCTATACAGTGTTTACGCGAGGTGTATGAGGACTGAATTGCATGTTATGATACGGAATTATGGTTCGGCCTCAGTTCGTCGAGTAGCGAGGTGGGTGCGCGCCAAGGCTGACCTGCAGGCCTGCAGTGTCCCGCCGCCGCTAGAACTTGAGCGAGAAGCCGGGCGCGACAGTGACGGAGCGCTGGTGCAGCTGGAAGCCGAGCGCCTCGTCGGAGTCGGAGCGCGCGAACTGCGCGTAGGCGGCGCCTCCGGCGGGCGGGCGCGGGCTGTGCGTGGTGCGGCGGTTGCCCTCCGACTTGGCCGGCCACGTCGGGAACATCGCCGGGTCGATCGCTACTGGTTGTTCCTGTGGAAAATTTATAAAAATATATTTTACTTCAAATACATTTATTCCTCCGTCTCTTTTAACGATCGATCTCTATTTCTAAAACATTTATTTCTACTGAAAGAAAAGGTTCTTTCGGCAAATGTTTATTAATGAGTTCCGATAGAAACGTCTGACGAACTACATCTCCGTTTCGCCATCTATTTACTTATTTATATCTTTATTTTATACATAAAACAAAAACATAACAAAATCTGAATTACGAAGTTGTACATATCAACTAAACTATGGGAGAGTCGACGAAGCTAAAAGAGAATATTAAGAAAACCTACAGAACTAAAAAGTTGTGAGTTATGAAATAGATTACAATAAAACTCCTTTTATTTACCTTGAAGTACGCGTGTTCCAAAGCGGCCTCTGCAGTCACTCTTTTCTCGGGATTATAGGTCAAGAAGCCTTCCAACAGTGACAATCCTGCCTCTGACAAAAGATCGGAGCCTATGCGTTGCTTGAGGCCGCCTGGAGGGTGTATGGCAAATGTCACCTTTTGTACGGCGGGTAATTCGTTGTAACCAGGCCATATCGCCTCTGACGGAGTACCTAAATCCTGGACAACATAAAATAATAACTTTTAGTTAAAATAGTAAAATTAAATGGTATTCAATAAATCCAATCTAAATTATTCTCTTAAAATACCTTAAATATTTTATTCAACTCGTCCATGTCATTCTTTCCCGGAAACAATGGTTTCATAGCTACGAACTCCGCAAATATGCAGCCAACGCTCCACATGTCGATAGGAGTAGAGTATTCTTTAGAACACAGAAGCAGTTCTGGGGCACGATACCAAAGAGTGACCACAACTGGTGTGTACTGACGTAATGGAGAACCATACTCTCTCGCCAGCCCGAAATCTCCGACCTAAAATAATATTTATAATTATTTATAAGTTTGTTTACCGTCGTTACAGACTACCAGATATAAAAACACTTCAAAATTAGTCGAAACCAAATAACTGTGAATGATATATTACAAAATTCGTATTAATATAGATATTAATCAACCTACCTTCAGAACGCCTTTGTGTGATAACAGAAGATTACTGGTTTTAAGATCTCTGTGTAAAATCCAATTATCATGAAGATGGTGTACAGCTTTCAACAGTTGTGTCATCAAACACTTCACCTCACCTGGAAATAAAACACGCTATGTATTAATACCTACAGTTTTCAAGAATTATCGGTGATTTATTTAATCTCTAGAACTGATAAATTACCAGGTAAGAACACTTGTTTCTTAGCGCGCATAGTCTCCATAAGACTCTTGAGGTCATGCTCTACGTAATCCATGACGATAAATATCTTGTCCATGTTGGAGCCGACCACGATCTCGCGGACAGTGACAATGTTCGGGTGCTGACCCTGTAACAACCAAGAAGATCGTGTGGGACACGTTAGTTAAATTGAAATCGCCTCCTATATTATGTCCAGTAATTCCGCCCAGTAACGGCCGAGATCAAATTAAGTTTATATACATGTTGATGTCCTAAATAATAGAAAACGTCTGAAAATGAATACTTCACAATATTTAATGCGTCGGTTTAAAAGTTAGGCAATTAAAATACCTCTTACAAAATCTAAAAATATCCTGACCCTGTAGGAAATTTCGCAATAGAACATTTTAGCTTATGGTATGTTTAAAATTAAGACTACCATCGTAAAAAAAACTATTTGATTCAAAAATAAAGAACAAATAAACAGGTGCTATTTTTATTCAAATTCAATTAAATGGATTCTCAATCTGAATAAAAGATTATCGAGTTGTTTTTTGGTAGACTTCAACCATTCGTTTTATTTCACATATAAATCTTTTCTTGTATTCAAAAGTTCTATATGTACTTATTATACATAAGTCACTTTAAAAAAATATTCGAATTCTTACTTTTTGCAAATTATCTGTAATGAAATAATTTGAATCAGTTTCGTTATAAAAAGCAAGAAATAAGCACTACTCGATGAAATACATGGAGACATCTGAAATAAACTGTTATCTTGTTTATAGGCTTCAATTATACCTACCGGTGCGTCACGCAAGAATTTTAGATCATAGTGCAATATTATATTGGGCACATATTTATCAATGCCGTTGGAAGTAACCCGTCAAGTTTGATTCCTGCGAGACGCATTTAAGCTTCATGTTCACATACATGGACTTAGGATATATCTAAAATTTGTAAATTACAAGTTTCAACAATTATTTCTGGAAACAAACATGTCCCAGAGGTGATATTTGATTTACCAAGAAGGTTGATAAAATCTGTTGTCAGTGTCTGTTTGCTATGACTTTAACTACGCTAACAAAATTATATTAAAATAAAACTTAAGCGATTATAAAATATTACCGTAATATAACATATTGTGAAAAAAGCATTTTCAGACGTGGAGTATGCGTAAATTAATGTTTAAAGGTCGCTAGGTACCGTGCTACATATTCACTCTGCATATGGCAACCTGAGCTGTAGCTCAGGTATGTCTGATAAAAGGCACGGTAGTGAATTATATTTGTTATAAATAAACACTCTGTATAGAAATCGCATATTTCACGTAATACAACATAGCTGCAGTGAACTAAATCTAAAAATAGTTTGTGAATAATGTAAAAGATGTAAAATGGGACAACACAGCTGTAATACTTACACACTATTCACAAAACTTCATTTTCAGTTCAGTTTTAATGTCAAAATTGTATATCTCTGCGTTTCTTGTTACAGTTTAATATTACATTTTCTGGCTTAATCGTACAATTACTGTTAATATTTAAAAAAAAAAAACACGATTTTCTATATGGCCAGTAACAAGAAACATGGAGATACTAATATATATAAGTATACAGTTTATTAAAACATAAAACATTATAGGTACATAAAAATCGTAGCATATTTAAATAAACCGTAAATATAATTTATTCAACAGACTGCGACGATTTAAATTAATTAGTGGAAACGATATAAAGGCCCCGTTTCACCTATTGCAGATAAGTTTCGATAGCTTATCTGGCAGATAATTTGATGTATCTTTCATATAAAATGTGTCAAACCATCGGTCAGATAAGCTATCCGGAACTTATATGTAACTGGTGAAACACGGCCTTAATTTAAAATAAATATGATCTAAAAGCATTCTTTGACATCAACTTCGCATTATATTTACATCTTTGTTACAAAGCATCATACGAATTTGTATGGGACTTTCTAAAACCATAGCATTCACATTATGTTGGAGAAAACATTTTACACCAATATCTCCATAGCATGACCAGCAAAAACAAACTGTCATGACCTTCTAATAACATGATTACTTCTGAGCACCTGACCTCAGAAATTGTGAAAACTAGATATTTACGTAATTCTATCTTTTAGCATAAAACTGTTCAGTTTCATGAAAAAATAAATTTAAGGAACCATGTTTTTAATTTTACTGATCTCATACCTCTGCAACAGTTCATAAAGGTGTAGTCTTCGTGATGATAAAACAAAATTAACTGACAGGATATGAGATTAGTGAAAAGAATCCTTGTGAGCCAGCGCTCTGTTCCTCGGTATTATCGTATCACACAAACACGTATTATGTATATTTTACCAAACTTCTTTTTTTTTGCATACGAACATCGAAAGTTATAGTTATTAACACATTTTTATGTAAAAATACCTAAATGAACAACATTATTGACATCAAGTTATATGAATGACAACACTTAAAGATACAATACACTTAACATATTCTACCATAATAGAGCAATAGGAAGTTGTATTGTAATTTGTAATTGGCATCAGTATTCTGTACGAAAAGCGATTGTAAATAAAGCTATTATAAACGCCTCCGCTTGATGTTATTTAAAACAAGAATTCGTTATTCGTTCTGTTGACATTATCGACAGTTTATTTATTCTATAGTTTGTATGGACAAAGAAAAGTTTTGTTGTTTTACTATTTTCATCGCAATTTTTATGTCTTTTCTGTCCATCAAAACCTTCCTTGTGCCTTAATAAACATATTTTAAAAAATACCAAATTGTTTGAGCGGTTGTCGAGTTTTGCGCGTAGCAACACACTCATTTTTATTTATGTACTAGCTGTGGCCCGCGGCTCCGCCCGCGTGTATGTCGGTTATCGCTGCAAAAAGTAGCCTATGTGTTATTCTGATGTATAAGCTATATTACTGTAAAGTTTCATCCAAATCCGTTCAGTAGTTTTTGCGTGAAGAAGTAACAAACATACACACAAACTATCGCCTTTATATATTAGTGTGCTGTGATATAGATAACAGGGATATATGCCTGAAATCTGGTAGCACAATTTGTATATAATTTTATTATTTATTAAATTATATTATTAAAAGTTACATTTAAAAAAGCAGCCACAAATACAACACTGGCACATGACTGTGAATCTACAAAAAAGATCGATTGGTTTAAGGCCCCTAGCACACGGCGTATTTTAACGCGCGGCTGACGCGCGTTTACGCGCTTCAAACGAGATTTACGCAACCTTGTATCAGCACACGGGGCGGTCGTGAAACACGCGTCTACTGCGCGTATACGCGTAGATACAGCGATACAGACGCGCTGTAGTCACTCGTAGACAATCCTCTCAGTTGTACAATGACGTCGGTTGAGACAGCACTGCTTACGATAGATCTGTTTTACGAGTGTAAGAAGATAGTGTGGTCAGTATCGTACAACATTTACAAAATTAGTATCCCTCCCCTTCCCTCCTCCGACCCTTTGTACGCGCTTCGCACGCGCATTTGCATCGAGTTTTACGCGCGTTTGAATATATAAAAACGCAAAAATCGACATCTACGGCGAAGAAAACGCGCGTCATCTACGGCGAAGAAAACGCGCGTCATCTGCGCGTTTAAAATACGCCGTGTGTATTTTACGTCTAAGTCGGCAAAAGCGTTTCTTCCTTTTTTCTTTCTCGAGAGCGGAATTTAAGACAAAACCATACAGTCTTCAAACTTTAGATACACTTGAATAAATCTTAATTTAAGAATCATTCCACCTTCTTCCACAATAAAAGAGTGTCGTTGCTATATCGTCTTTGGGCTACAATATAATTTCAAAAGGTTCAAAGGTTTGCGAACAACGCAAGCTGCGTTGTTCGCAAACCCGGTAAAAGAGTACAGCCCCACCAAAACTCAATTCTTGAACTTTTTTCTATCTTAATCAAGGATCTCGAGAAAAGTATCGATGAGTAAAATCCCTCGGGGATCTTATTAGAAATTTTGGCAACAATGATCTACTGTAGATAAATGCGAAATGACCGTCTTTTTGGGTTATTTGGCCACTAATACAGACAAAGGAAATCTTATGGTGTAAATAAGTTAACAGCATAATGACACAGCTTAAATATCTGCTGGACTAGAACCGAAAACTACATTTACATATTAAAATGTCCGGTCAGGCAGAACATGGTTTTTGTTTCAATTGATGATGGTTGTTACGGAGCTATCATCAGTTGTTTCTGAAAACAGTACTTCCAATGTAATTAATGAACATATTTAATTAAAAGGTGCTATTATGAATATATTACACGGCCGAACGATGTCACCGCAACGATCGAGTTGATGTGAAATACTCGGGCACTAGGCTCTTTGTAAAATTATGTAACTGCAACAACAGGGCAATAAAAATATTTATATGAATACGTGTTATTTAAAAATAATGTAAGTGCTGGTATCACAGAGCGTCCATAGCTATTGGCGAAACTTCCAATGGTCCAGATAATTTTAGGATTCCTGGACTTCAATATTACAATAACGTGTAAATTTCGTTATCAGGTCAAATGTTTATAACACTATCATAGCTTTACTCTATAACACTATCCAAAATGCAATTTTCGTATGGATTTATGAATGCAATTGTGTAAAGAAAACTAAGCAGAGTTTTTATAATGTGTTGCAGGCCCATAGCCTTTACTTATACTGGAATAATTTCACCCACACGCCCACCATCGACCTATATCTATATACCAGGATCTGATCACACTGAGTTAAGATGCTCGACATTCCCAGGAAAAATAAACTGTCTTGGAACCCTGCACGAAATGAGTCAGAAGAAAATTGTAGAAGTTGGGAATATATATATATATGCACTTGCCTCCTTAGCAA
Organism: Diaphora mendica; assembly: GCA_949125395.1. Taxonomy (NCBI): domain Eukaryota; kingdom Metazoa; phylum Arthropoda; class Insecta; order Lepidoptera; family Erebidae; genus Diaphora; species Diaphora mendica. Next base: position 16,590,665 of record OX421318.1, read on the forward strand.
AGCAGGAGACAAAGAGAAGCACCTAGGACACAAAATATTGTTTAATACAGTTGCTCAAAAAGTGGCGTATTGCAGGGACGTATAGCGTTCGGGATGTGGGCTATTACATACTCGAGCTTTTTCTTTACCTTTTCCGAACTCGTGCGTTCTCTTTCCCAACTGTCAAAATAATGTCTATTAAAAAGAAAAAACCAATTACTAAGTTTTTACAAAAAAAAATCATAGACGTTTTTATGATTCATGCAAATATTTAGTTTCGTTTCATTTCATCTCATTAAATTTCATTTTCATTTCTATCAATAAAAAAATTCTACTGAAGACTTGGCTGTATGGGCATAGTTTCCTTTGCCTACCCAGAATGGGTGATGAAAACAAAAAAATCTCTGCTTATATTCTTTTACGGTTGGCACCATTTTCCGAAATGATTAGTTAGTTGAGTTGTGTTTTTATTATTATATTAAATTGCTTAATTTTTTCGCAACTGTATTAAAAATAGTTGTTCAGTACACGTGCGGAACCGTCATTGCAACTTGTTCCGACTGTCAACCCTCACCTTCGGCTGCGCCTCGGCTCGGGTAGACATTTGTCGGAACTCTTTGCATTGACAGGCTTTGCGCTCGTAATGAAATATACTAATGGGTCCTAAGTAAGCCATATTTGATTTCTGTTACATGTGTGGCGGAATCGCTCAAACGCACGGAAATTCATCCTAGTTGACACAAGATCCTCACAGTACGAGTATACCGCCTCAGAGTAGTAGTAAGTTTTTTAGCGTTATATTACGTTCATTGTGCCAAAGACTACATTCATAAGGGATGTTATGAGCAGTTAGATGCAGATGTTGGACATTTACACGAGGACTCGATTAATTTAAAGACAACACAAACTTTTTAGCTTCTTTACACTGTATTACAAACTGCTTAGTTTTCTTACACGATAGTACAAGCTCTGCTTAGTTTGCGAAAATATAATAATTAACTAACACGATCTCGGTAACTAAGATCGTTTCTTAAGTTATCGGTACGCGCTTTTGCTTCGTTAAAGCTTTACTCTAATCCTATCGGTGTGTACTCAATATAAAATTCTTCAACACCGATTGTGTCGTAGCGAGATAATTTGGTCGTTTTTTTAATCTCATTGCACCGCTTATAATAAAATATAACCCTTCTTGGCAGTCGGGTAAAATTTTAATCTGCACGTGCAGTGTGTTTTGCAAATTACTCGACGACCATGGCGAGACGCGGATAACCTAATAGTACAAGAGCCGGTGAAGATCTACTTACCTGATATTCATCTGATAACCAGATGAAACATTTTTTTTCATATTATTAATTAATGAATGCAATGGCTTGGCTATCGCAAAACTGTCATATTTTTTAAAAATTAAAATTATTTTTTATCACCTTTTTTCAGTTCCTTCACTCTATTGATAACTAGCCAAATTTAGTCCCAAATGTTAATTCTATAAAGAGAATATGCCTAGGTAGGCTTACTTTATTATTTCTTTATAGCTACCTGGTAGTAGGTATGAACAGGTAAATCAATATAGGTAACCGAGCTAAAAATCGAAATTAGTACTAGATTATTTAATAAGAAATATAATGGTATAGACTTGCCTGCAAAAAAAGTGTTTAAAAATATTTTTTTAAAATAGTCATGACAGCTTTGTGATAGGCAAACTATCGTAGGTGTGTTCATTTATTAATAATTAAAAAAAAAATCATATGGGTAGCTGATGGGTGTAGGTCGAAGTTCGCCGGTTCTTGGACCATAAACGATTCCCTCCGTCTCATACATATAGATACAAGCGTTCGGGACGTTTTCGAGAAAGCGTATACCGATCGTATCGATGCCACGCTACGCTACTGACGCACTGAAGTCAGAAAACGGCTACCAAAGTCAAGAATAATCGTAGCATTAAAAGTTTACATTATGAAATTGGACGCGTAATTTGACAAAAACGTGCACACAAATACGATCAGCTGACAGTTGACACCGGTTCTTTCAAGTTAACACAGCCGTGTTACGTCATAACATGGCGAATACAGTGAAATGGAATATTAAGAAAAAAAATTATATTATTTGTCTCGTTATTCAAAGATTAAGACGTACCGAAAAATTTACACAATCGTATTTTTTTTCTGTGAATAAATTCAATAATAATAATAATAAGCTAAATCAATTATATTACTTACATGCAGATGATGCATGATGCAGAAGCATCACTAGGCCGCCATGGTGTGGGTCACCATGCTGCATTATCTGCATTCGCTGTGCGTATGGTGACCACAACTCTTGGATTCTGCTTATGCTTTCCATCAGGCAGAGTATTCATTTGGCAGGGCCATACATAAAAAAAAACATGCATCGCGTACGGCTAACACGCATGGCTGGTGCGACGTCTATTGTTCGTACGTCCTTATCTATAGTACTAGTATATCAAAGTTATCGTCTGAGCCTGAATATTAACGCAAAAGCTACACGCGTCTGTCGCACGGGATCGAACGTGCGCGCATATGATCGCGAGACACAGAAATAAACCTTCAAGGCAGAGAGAATGTGAGAAGGGTTGGACGGATTAAGACAATTTTTCTTTTTTTTCTCAAACATGCATGGAATTATAGTGATTATTTTCGAAAAAAGAACACGCGAAGTATTCAATTTACGGACAGTGAAAAATAAATCCATTGCAGGAGCGTTTTTTGAATTTGGAACATTACAACGCTCCAGCAATGTTGTATGAAACGACGTGCTGGGGTTATTATATACTATTTGATTGGATCTCTTTTAACATTCTTGGCATATCAAAATCTCCTTGCTTAGTACAAATTGCGTTCACGTAAATGCGTTTGCCTTTCGGCACAGATGATAAATAGAGAATCGGCGGCAAAGCTGAAAGTTCGTCTTGATTTGTTATTTAAATATTTAATAAATGTAAATTCAATAATTAAAATGAGTTCCAACAGTTCAGAGAGTGAAATGGAAATTGATTGTGCTCTACCAGATTTAAGATTTTCTTTTAGTAATTACCCCAATATGAGTAATGTAAATTTTAATATTAATTTAATTAAATGTATAATATAAAATTATGTTTTATTTCACTGCATTATTTAAAAAAAAAGCACTATATATGCCTCGGCGGAAATAGCAATTGCCTGTCTCGTATTAGAGAAGTCCTCGCCTACGGCTCGGCCTTCAAACTCATACTCGACCTGCAATTGCCTATTTCCCGGCCTTTGCAATAATGTACTATTACCTTAATTAGAATTTTAAGTCCCGGAAAATTGAAAAAAATCAAATGAAAATCATTTTAGAAATTCATCTAGAAAAAAACACGGAGAATTCATGGATTTTATGAAAAAATACTATAATGTTACATCATACATACATCACATTTTTGTTCAAATATACTGTAACATAACATTACCTAGGCAGGTCATTCTACTAGAATCCCCCCCCCCCCCCCCTCCCGATTCATTAAAGGGATAACTTTGATATTTTTATACATTAAGATTCTCTAATGACATCGGGCAAAGGAGCAGACGGGGCACCTGATGGAAAGTGACTACCGCCGCCCATGAACGAACATGATACACAAGCATGTTGCCAGTCATTGAAAAAGGAGGACACTCGTTTGTTGAAGGTCATATCGTTCTACAAATATGACAGAAGATAATTTGTTTTAGAAATTATTGTGAAAAATTACATGAAAAGCGCACAGTGGCAAAATTCCAATTATCAAAGAGATGGGAACGAACGATGTCAGAAAGTTGCAGCCGGTATTAGTCGGAACAATTCTCGGAGCACTCTCGATAATACATATGATAGAGAAATCAGAGTAAATCGGCCATTTTTGGGCTATTGACAATTTGGGTGGGGGATGCGGTCCAGAGGGAGAAGGTGGTATTGCGGTGCCGCCTGCATAAATATTAAAATTAAAGCAATGTTCCACATGAGGCCGGACTTGCACCTTTAGTACTAACTCGATGTGTTCAGCACACCGAGCTTCTTCAAGGCTAATTTGACAGTACCCTCTAAGTGACGGCAAAACTGCACTTTGCTCGATAAGTCAGTCGTCATCAGAATCTGAGGCTATGCCTAAGATTAAGAGGCAGTTAGGGAGGTACTACCATACCGAAGTGATACCGTTAAGGGTTCGGCGGTGAACGCGCAAGTAAATTTCTTTAAAAATAAATTAATAGACATTTAATCGAAGAAGCATTCAGAGATCATTCTTTGCAATCGCCTATTTCTCTTTAATCTTTCGTCTATCCATACATGCCTTCTGATTTACTTTACTGTCAGTATATCTTTCACACATACGCTTCGGACACTTCTGTACTGTCATGTCTTCGGGACATATCCAATTGATATACGTATTTATAACATATTATTAAGTCAGACATACTTCACGTTACCTGCTTAGACCACCACAGTCAAAAGATTCAAATATCAAAAAGACCAAAAATACTTGTATAACTTAACCTACCGATTAATTTTCTAAAAGCTAATGAAATTGGTTCAAGAACTACAATTCAAGGAGTTCAATTTTGGAGCTCGTTATCGACCCGACCCGACTTGGTCCCCGATGGGAATTTGGACATTGTGACACCGTTGGCCATTTCGAGAATTGGAGATTTTAAATATGAACCCTAAGCAGTGGTTTTTAAGTTTTTATTCTCTTCACTACATACTTTTTTAAGCTAAACTGCTCTCTAATATACCTATTCCTCTTATGGATCGTCAATCTTACTCTGCACATCATTTGCAGTGATCTCATTTCAACAGCTTTTAAACTACTTTTACAATTTTTCTCTCACACCTTTCGCGGTTCATTAAAGCATTTAAATTTTAATTTATCGATTATCGAACGAATCATTATAATGGATCCTGCAGAGAAAGTAAGAAAAGTCGCCGGGATCCTGATCCTAGTGAACGATTGTGAGTGTGAGTAGTCACACAGACAAAACATTTCGTAATAGCGACTTGATTAATTAAACTGTTATGACCGAAGTATACACGTTTGGTAAGTCCTAACGCCGAAAGGTAAATTAAAAATAAAATAAAGAACACACTTATTCCCAAACCACATCGCAAGTATTACAAAGTAAACAGTTTACTTTTGTGAGAGTGGTCGTAGAAATAAGTACAACAGTAGTGCTTTGTTGCGGAATTATAAGGAAATGTGTATATCTATCGCACAAAGACAGGTTAAAGCTAAAATACAAAAATAGTTCCAGATCAAAGTAGTCGTAACTAACCACAACTGTAAGGTGCTAAATACTGTTTACTCATTAACTTGTACCATTATTTTTAAGAATGTAACTTGCGTTATTTAGTTTTCATTTGAAAGTTTTCGTTTTCCGTATATATTTGCGGTCTAGGCGGAATTATTTGTATGTTTATGATATGGTTACTAACTTGTGAATAAGAATAGCCGTAATACATAACGCACTTAGGTTCCAGACTTGGAGATAATTTCTAAACAGAATACATAGGCCTGTTGGTAAAATAGGTTTTTCAGTTACAAGATATTGATACACTTCCTTTGAAAATCTTAAGTATAATCCCTAATTTTACCTCTATACACCGTTGTCATGTTGTTTATACGATTGGTGGTGATAATCTTGATGTTCATTCACATATTCAACACTTGCATTGTAACCATAACCTCCGATGTTCGTATTATAAGCATTGTATATTGAAAAATTACTTTTGTTGGTCATCAAATTCTCAGATCTCTTAATAAGAAGAAAGCATTGGTTTTTCCCCTGGAATAAATTCCTTATAAGATACTTAGGCCCGCCCTTGTATTGAAGTTGTTACCCTTGCAATCGGGTCACACCTCTAGCTAACCCTCTTGCAGGTAAGAGGTGCCGGGCCTGTAGGAATAAAATACAAGGCATTAATGACATGAATTTTACACAAGAGCCATCGAGTGCTTCACAGCTCAAGGCTCAATCACTATCTAAGACAATTGTAACACAAACAATTAAAAGAATACCTTTAATAAAAGAGCAGTGATGCAATGTGATGGCTCAAGTGAGCTTACAGTATATAAAATTGAGATTGTGATCCTACCTTAAGTAATGTGTTTATTTCTCTCAGAGAAGTAATTGGGAATCCTTCTTTCTCCTTTTCCATCTTGAGTCGTTTGAGGGCTACAATTTCATCAGTTGTTTTGTCTCTGGCTCTATAAACAACTCCGTAGGTTCCTTCTTCTATTCTATTGAGACATTGAAACTCTTCAACAGATCGACAACCCTATAAATTATTATCAAAAATAAATAAATTATTAAATAACGGTATTGGTGTAATTGGTAAATCCAGATAATTTTTGAATACTTTCATACTTGATGTATAGAATTTATTGTTAAACATTATAATTTTTTTTAACATAAACCCGGTTCCTTTAAATTAAAATCTTCTTTAGGTCAATTACATTTTCAAAACAGATAAATCACTAATGCTTAGTTTGATTTTTAACCCCACTTAGAGTTTTCTTAGTCTATGTGTGTTTGTTTGTTACACCATAAGTACTGAACTTGTAATAATAGCTCGGGTGACGGGTGAGAAATAGAGTGAAATAGAAATTTTATCAAAAGTTTGTACATTTTTTTACGCTTTTTCTTGTTTTATATATCCTTTCATAAAATTCCACCTAAAATGTTGCCTAAATGTATTAAATAAAATTCTTTTAAAAAAATTGTACTTTTTGCAATTTAATTTTTTTAACAATACAATTATAAATATATTTTACCTGTAGGGCTGGGTAGTAAGGTGGCAAAGCATTTATAGCTTCTTCTCTTATCCTTTCTTCCTCATCATTAACAGTTTTTTCTTCCTCTACACTTTTGCCATTTTCTCCAGGAGGTGGAGGCGAAAAGGAATGTGATCGACTTCTGCTCTTGGATCTAGACAGGGACCTACAATACAGTTGTTTGTTACTATTTGTAACAAATAAAAGTTGATTAAATCATAAGGAAATCTGACTAGATAAAGGGTTTTATTACGATTTTATTGAAAAATAAGAAAGATTAATAAGTTTTAGTTTACGTTTTATGAGTTTAATATATCACTTATATACTTTTTTCCACTGACTGCCGAATGCTGAATTCCTCTCTGAGTTTTGAAAATAATTTCTATTAGCAAATTTAACAATAATGACTAATGACACATGAACACTAAGTTCATTTATTTATTTTATGCTAGAATTAAACCGCAACTCCGAGCGCGTGTCATCAATATGTCGGTTTTCGCGGTAATAAATAGCGTATGTTCTCGCTGATGCTGTAGTCAATTCTAAATCTTGGTGTTGTGTTTCGGCGCGAAAGGCAAAACAAAAAAGAAACTAACATTCACATTTATAACATCAATTAGGATAAATAACCAACTTACCTTACAGATTCATGAGACAATGGTGATTCTTGATTTAGTGTAGGGCTAGGAGATTTTGATTTAGATGGTGGTCTGGTTTTCTCCTTTTCTCTTTCCTCTTTGTCAAACTTAGTATCTTCTTTATGTTCTACTTCTTCTTCCTCTTCATCAGATTTAGATTCTGCTGCTGAGTCTGAATCAGTACTTGAGCTATCATCCTCAGTTTCACTGTTTGTATGTTCACCTGATAAAAAAATGATCAATTAGGACATAGCAAATAATTATTAGATACTAATTGATTATCTACATTTACAATACTTACCATCTTCAGGTTCTGAATGAGAGTCACTTTTCATTTCGACATCACTGGAATCTGATACTGTTACAACAGAGTCACCATAATTAGGAGAGTTATCAGTTTTGTGTTTTTTTGTAGAAGTTTCACCTGGGGATATGGAGCGTTTTTTCCCACGTCGCCTGTGTTGTTGACGACGAGCTTCTAGCTCACTCCGAGATTCATACTTTCTTTTTTCTCTTTCTTGGTCTAAAAACAAAGACAATAAATATTTATTAATACTAATATATGTTAAAGCCACATTAGTAATTTATTACGAAATTTGATAAATAATTATAATAATACTAGCTGATCCGGCGAACTTCGTACCGCCATATTTATGACCCACGTAACATCGTTTACGTTTTTGTGAATCTAAACCATTCCCAGATCCCCTTGAACACACACAAAAAATTTCATCAAAATCGGTCCAGTCTTTTTTGTGAATCTAAACCATTCCCAGATCCCCTTGAACACACACAAAAAATTTCATCAAAATTGGTCCAGTCGTTTAGGAGGAGTTCAGTCACATACACACGCACACAAGAAATATATATTTTAAGATAATAAATTATTACCTGCAAATAAAACTTTATTTTTTCTGTTTTCTTGATGTTTGTCTAGTGCAGATTGTCTTGTACTTGACTCCGTCGCAGCATGACGAGAACTTGATTTAGATTCCTTTTCATGATATTCTGAACCTTTCTTACTATCCTGGGTTTGTAATTCCTTGGATATTCTTTTGTTTAATAGTCTAGTTCTTAAATCTTCTAATTCTCTATCAGCTGAAGTACGGTCCCTGTTTTCTTTTTCATGATTTGTATGACTTTCTTCAGCTAATGACCTTAATCTAGATTCTATTCTTTCATCGGGACGTTTTTCTGCTCTCTGTTCTGATTCAACATATTTATTGTACTGTCGGTCTCTTCCTAAATAAACATCCCTTTGCATTTCTTTTTCTCTATAAACTTCTCTTGACCGAGTTGTTTCTCTATAGGAATTGTTTTCTCTATGTAGTTCTATTTCTCTATTATAATGTTCTCTTTGTCTGTACACATCTTTCTCTCTGTACATCTCTTTGTCTTTATACATATCTTTGTCCCTCATTTCCCTTTCACGGTACAGTGCCTTTTCTCTGATCTCTTTTTCCCTGTACATTTCTTTACCATCCCTATACATTTCTTTATCTCTGTACGACTCCTTCTCTCTGTATGGGTCTTTGTCCCTAAATGTTTCTTTTTCTCTATACATTTCTTTTTCCCTATAATATTGTTTTTCTCTGTAGTATTCTTTGGCCATCTCCTCACGGTCAGAATTTTTATTTATCTCTCTTTTTGATTTGTCAGACTTATCACGATCCCTGTTGAAAAAGGTTTATGATTGATCTACAATATTCCCAATGTCAGTAGGATGACAGACCTTAAATCACATAATATTAGATACATAAAATGCTATCATCATATAAGCAAAATAACATCCTATTAATAACAAACAGAATATAAGATGGGTAAACTAATAATGTGTGGTAATATACATAAAAATAAATAAAATAAATATTTCGGACATCTAAATCACAACACCATCTAGTCCCAAGCTAAGCAGAGCTTGTATTATGGGTACTAGATAATTGATGGAAATACATATATACTTTTTTTATGTAAATACATACATATTATGCATAGAAAACACCCAAACTCCGAAACAAATATTTGCAGATTTGGTTCACCCGGGAATCGAACCCGAGACCTCAAGCACAGCAGTCGCATAAGCTACCACTAGGCCACCAAGGCAGTTAGGCCACATATTTAGAAGAACACAAAAAAAAGGTTTTGATTATGATTATCATGTTATTATGCACTGGCTACCTATATCAGCATTATAAAACATGACAAAATAACATTTGTTTTTTTTTATCTAAATGGTAATTTCATAGTTGTTTATTGTAAGAGAATTCAATAAAAGTTAACTGTAAGTTGTTTTTCTTTCAGTGCACTTTAAGTTTTTTTAATTAAGTCTAGAGTAGTGTCATAAAAGCAAATTACAGGTAATCTAACCTTTTTCTGCATTCTTCTAAATATGACCATGAGTGCAGAAAATGTATTGTTGCACATTTATGAATTAAGTAGCTTTTGCCAGGCTTTTGCTCCAGCCTGTATGTTGGCTATAGTGGAAAAAGTATTTTCTTGATAATGTAGCTATTTTATCAAATGGTGAAAGAATTTTTAATATCTGTTTACCACTTGAGGTGTAAAAAAATAACCAACAAAGAAACTCACATTTATGTTTATTATAATAATAAAGATTTTCAAATTTTTCAGATAGTTACCTGTAAAGATGTTTTTTTTCTTTTCGGCTATTGTCTTTATATCTATCCTTGATAGCTCTTTTGTGAGCCCTCTTGTCTCTATGTGATGGCCGAATTACTGCTTGAGGCGGCTTGATTACTAAAGAATCAGCATTGTCACGATCTTCATCAGACAAACTAAAATAGCAAAAAAAATATCAGTCACAGTTACACATAAAAAAAAGAAATATTACCTACCCCAAAGGGTTAGAGCATCCTTGTCATTATCCATGTCATATGTATAATCACTCATTTTTATGACAAGATTGTAACCAATGATCATCATGTGTGGAAGGAAATATACTCATACTTGGCAACTAAAACATACCTAAACATACTTTCTTTATAACTATTGCCTTTTAAGAATATGTCCAAATAGTAATATGTGTAAAGCGTCTGTCCCAAAACAGAAAAAATACCACGGCCGTAGGGGATTTAACAACAATTTCCTGCTTTGAGTGGCACACGGGGTAAAACCCAGCAGAATCATCTTAAGTATTATTTATTGAAAAAAATGTCCTAGAGCTATAGAGATGAACAAAAATCCTTAATTAACACGATTCATAACCAGTAAAAAGAACATGAGTAATGAAATTCATTCATTACAACTGCACATATTAATAAAAACTTCTGTGTTAAAATAACTAGTAACCACATAAAAATCACAAGAGTATTAAATATTACAAAAAAAATTACCTGAAATCCATTTCGTCCCGAACAGGACTACGCGCTAATTCTCCATCCTCACTTTGATCATCCTCGTAATTACTCATGATAAACTTTCATGTGTTTGTGAACACAAAAGACAGCACGTTTTTCTATTATAAATCACTGTACGTACAACTACAATAAAAAAAATAAAACTAAATGAAAATAACGACAAATTAAAAAAAAATGACGAAATACACATTAATTCTATTCACTCGCGCTCGCCAAGCCAAGAAAGAATGAGAAACGCCATTTTGTTATGCTGGTGCTGATTTTTCGTAGAGGTAGATGCGAAGTGACTGTGCTACCAACTCCAAAAAATATTTTACCCGTAAAGCTGTAGTTATACCTACTTGTCACAATGAAAATGCAATGATTGGCAAGCCTGAAATATCGATTTATACCTATAAAAAAGTTCCTAAAAATACTCATGAAAATTTAAAGCCCCTAAAGCCATTTCAATAAATTTTTACCCTCCAAATCTCGGGGAAATCACTTCACCTTGGGAACCCTAGCCAAGAACAAGGAGCACAGTTAAGAGCCTTTTGCGTTTATACAATTCAATGAGTAAAGAAAATATAAGGAGATGCCCTATTCTACTATACGAACAATTCATTATACATTTATATATAAGATCGACACATATATACAAAAAAGCATTTTGTCTCTTTTTAACTTATGTTTACCTAGGTGTGAAAAGAGAGATAAACATAGTTTAGTGAGCACTAATATTGGCAACACTTTTGAGTGACGTCATGCACTTGTCAATTCGTGACCGGCGACGCCATTTTACGCAGCAGTACGCACCAAGTTCTGAGGTAGATCTACGTAGTGATTTATATACTCCATTGTATTGTATTAAACATATTCTTTTTATAATTTCCAAAGACGTTTGTTAGTTTTTTGAGGTTCTCAATGGTATTATTTGCTTTGTTTTACTTTGATTTGTTTTCATACGATTATGGATAGTGATGGTAGAGTTAAAGTGTCGATACTTATATTATTTATTATATAAAAAAAATATGTTAACATGGTGTTTTCTTCATCAGATTTCCTGTAAATGAAATTTTAAGAAAGAAATGGATCGAAATCATTGGTTTGGAAAATATAAACCCTCAACATAAAATGTGGTATGTCTGCTCGATGCACTTCCATGAAACATCCTACAACAGAACTCTCGACGTGACGCGATTATGTGACTGCGCAGTGCCCTAACCTGAATGTGTGAATAAATGAATAAATATTACAACTATTTAAAACGTGTTATATTTACTCAATTTGTTATTTCGCTCAATGTCAACATAATATAAGTACTTTTTATGTTGATATCGGTATCCCAGAACCGTCGGAGCTACGAAAAAATAGGTAAACAACGATATATATTCTCGTTGGTTTGAATGCGGAGGTATTCTGTTCTTTCTTTAGTCTTGTTGCTGATAGAACGGATAGGGCCGTTTTCATAGCCGATAACAAATGTATTTAAAATAATAATTTGAGAAACCTCACCTACGATCATCTACTCCCAGACTACAGAAAGACCAGGATTTTAGGGATTCCAAGAGGAATCCACGGCCTCATTTTGGGAGGAGGTGATGTACGCCTAAAAAGTGGGAAAAGGGAGAGGACTAGCACTCTCCTATCCCACAATGGACTCACCAAACGCTGTAGCACTCCGAATGGCCTACGGTTTCTTGGGTAGAAGCCCAAGAATCGTTTAAGTAATATTTCGCTCATATCATATCTAGCCGGGTGTCCCGTGATGGCCAGCTTTCATTTTTGGATTATAGTCTTAAGTCCATCATTCAAAATTTAATCCATCCATTATATTCATTATAAATAATAAAAAACAATCGGAATTAACTATAATTATTTAATGTTATCGTTATTTAAACAAAAATTCTGAGACTACATCATCGTTTGCCTGAAGTGCGTAGGTAAATAATTTCGAATAGGGTATTTGGCTATTTTTCAAAAAGTGTTTCAATTTAATTAATGATCAATTTTAACAACAAAAAAATATTTGCGTAAAAAAAAAACGGCTAACAATGGTAAAACTTAAAAACATAATTCAAATTAAATATTTTCGCGCCCAAAACACAATCGCCGTCAAGTGTTCGTATGACGTCATTTTTCTCAGACATTAGTGTAGGTTAGAATTTCTGTCGTCTTTCTTTCATTTCAAAATTAGTTTAAAATTATATTACCAGTATTGTGTAGTGCCTTTTTGTGAAAATACCATAAAAAGAACACCTACGAAATTGTTCGGGATTATCGGCGAAATATCTTCCTTCGTCATCTCCGTCTGTCCTTGGACCACTCCTGTGGAACGTGGGGTACGACTGGGTCCTTCGAAGTCGTCTGCCCCCGTCTAATTTGTTACGCCGATGACACATTGGTCACAGGCCGGGGAGCGAACTACCAAGAGGCGGCGACGCGGCGTGCCTGGCCACCAGGGGAGTTTCTATGGTGGTCGGGCGCATCGAGGCGCTGGGCTTACGGGTGGCCCTGGACAAGACGTAGGCCCTATTGTTCCATGGGCCCCGTCGTGGTCCACCAGCCGGCGCCTTCATATAGGTCAACTCGGTCCTCGTACCGGTTCGGGCCTAGATGAGGTATCTGGGCCTGATACTCGACGGTAGGTGGCTCTTCGACGAGCACTTCCGACAGCTTGGTCCGAAGATGGTCGACGCTGCCTCCGCCCTTGGGCGACTTTTGCCCAATTTGGGTGGAGCCAGCGTCGCAACGTGACTCCTATACACGGGGGTTGTCCGGTCGATGGCGCTGTATGGTGCACCGGTGTGGGTGGCGGCTCTGACTGCCCTAAATAAGGCCCGCCTCTGGTGGCCTCACAGGGTATTGGCATTCAGAGCCATACGCGTATACCGCACGGTGTCGACCGAGGCGGCGTGCGCCTTGGCCGGAACACCCCCGTGGGATTTGGAGGCGGAAGTGTTCGCTGAAGTTTATCGATGGGTGGCTGGATATCGGACGGAAAGTGGCCCGATATCCAGCCCTCCGCCCGAAGAGGTACGCGAAAAGCGTGAAGCCGCTCGTCGAGCCACTATGGACAGATGGTCGTTCCGGCTAGAGACTCCACGCGCTGGCTTTGCCGCCGTGGAGGCTCTCCAGCCGGTCATCCTCGAGTGGGCAGGGCGGCAGCACGGGACCCTTTCCTTCCGACTGACGCAGGTCCTTTCCGGGCACGGTTGCTTCGGGAAGTACCTGCACTCGGTCGCTAGGAGGGACTTGAGTCCCGCCTGCCACCACTGCGACAGCAGTGAGGACTCGGCCCAGCATGCGCTGGCGATCTGCCCCGCATGGGCATCGCAGCGTCGGGCCCTCACTGCAGTCATCGGAGGAGATCTCTCGCTACCGGCCGTCATACGCTCCATGGCTGGTAGCGATAGCAGTTTTACCGCGGTCGCAACCTTCTGCGAAGATGTAATCTCGCAGAAGGAGGTGGCGGAGAAGGCCCGGGAGGATGATATCCACTCGGACCCAATCCGCCGCCGGCTACCCGGGCGGCGGAGGCGCGCCTATCAGCGCCTCATGCCGCCCTGAGTGTGGCCGCGGATGGTCGGGACGGGCTTTCCCCTCCATCCGCTCTAGTGGCCACCCGCGAGGGGGCGACGTACGCGTGTGCCGTGCGTCGCCTTAATAGAGAGTTTTTACCAGCAGGCGGTGCCCGCTTCAGTGCGGGCAAGCGCTGGGAGGGGTCCGGATGTGTTAATAACTGCAGTTCCCGGACTCCTCCCTTCACAGGCGCAGAGTGGCACACCGTGTGGTTCTAGTCGGTTCGAGATGGGTTCGAGTCCGACACACCGCCGCAAGCTCCAGCGGGGTGACGGTCCGAGGGGATTTCCACACGTTAAAAAAAAAAAAAAAAAGGTGAGCCCGTTCTTGAGTTATAAAATTACAACGAAAAGTGGCATTGATTTTTATTTAAATTGATATATACACACTCTGACAAAATAAAAATCTGTCTGTTGATAGATTTTGGATCGTTTTTAGTTTTTTCGAAAGACGGTCCCTCAGACGGTCCCCATTTCACGTCATTCACTGGCACTGGCAGAAATAGCTGATTAGCTGGTTGCCTTCTCAATAGAAGAAGAAGTAGATCTTTATCTATATTAATGTTATAAACGCAAAAGTTTGTAAGTATGGATGGATGGATGTTTGTTACTCTTTCACGCAAAAACTACTGAACGGCTTTGGATGAAACTTTACAGTAATATAGCTTAAACATCAGAATAAATAATGATAATAATAAATATAATATCAAGGATCAAGGGTCTGATGCAGAAGGCAGTCCTCCTTGACACGGCTCGTATTGAGAGGAGGTTCCTGTCTCTGGAGCCCTAACCACCGGTTTCTTGGTCCCTGTACCCAAGGTCAGTGGTCTACTATTTTTTATATTTTTAAATGTATTTGTTTTTATATTCATATTTAAAAATGTAATTAATATGTATATATAAATGAACTAAAGAGAATATAATATCTAACACACAACGCCATCTAGTCCCAAGCTAAGCAGAGCTTGTGTTATGGGTACTAGACAACTGATACAAATACATATTTACTTTTTTTTTGTAAATACATAATATTATATATAGAAAACACCCAAACTCCGAAACAAACATTTGTAGATCATACAAACATTTGGTCCGACCCGGGGAATCGAACCCGAGACCTCATGATCAGCAGTCGCACACGCCAACCGCGAGACCAACGAGGCAGTTATGAATAACACATATTACACATAGGCTACTATTTTCCGAGATAACCGACATATACGGCTACGCGGGCGGAGCCGCGGGCAACAACTATTTTGACATAATTTCAAAACGATAGAAGAAAAATAAATTATTTTGGCAATCGAAGGAATCCATGAGAGTGTGCCTGAGTGTGGTTCTTGTGTGGTTGCACGAGCAACTTGTCAATTGTCAAAGTCAATTTATGTCAAACTCAGTCAATGCAAACAAAGTGCACCTCAAAAATTGTTGGCAAAATAAACATAAAATAATTATACAGTTACTATCGTAACACTTTATTTATAAGATGTTGTAATTTATCCATTAACTATCAATAAAATTAATTTAAATTCAGTGAGAAGGAAATATAATATGGTTTGTTATTGAAGCTCCATTAACTTTAACATCACCTATTTGGTTTATTAACGCCTTACCTTCGATAATGACAAGATATAATTGCTTTGTTTAACAAAATTATTGCTAGAAAACAGCTAACATTAAGATACAAATCATAATGAACAATTTAAAGTGTAATCATATAAAGATCCACTGAAGAAGAATCCAAGAAACTGTTTAGACCCACAACGAACCCCTTCATCTGGTCTTTAACTTCTATTAATATATTTTACAGAATAGCAAAATATTAAATTCAATAGCTAATGCTATTGACAACAAAGAGGAGTTGAAGAAACGGATAGAAAGTGGTAAAATCGTTCAACAAGAACTCCTCAACAGTGCTAAAAATGTTCAAAATCGTTTTGGAGGAAAATCTGAATTAGCCACTGAAGATGATTTAAGGTGTTATGATTTGAAACAGCCTAAGTCATAAAATATTGAAGACATTAGTCTCAATGTAGCTTTCCCTTTGTATTGTTTTTAGAATTGTGCAGCTCTGTGAAAAGTGGGAGAAAGTACTTAGCCATGGAATCAGGACAAACTTATCAAACTCAGCGCTACAGAATTTAGTTACAGCAGGTTTAAACTTCACTTTTAATATTGTAAATGTTGGTAAGACACTCTTAAATAACTAAAAATGATAGGAAATTATTTTATATGAAATTAAGTTCTGTAACTTCAATGCCACTTTATATATATGTGAATTTTGATCTTTTTAACCAACTTCAAAAAAAGGAGGAGGTTCTCAATTCAACTGTATTTTTTTTTTTGTTTTTATGTTTGTTACCTCATAACTCTCGACTGGGTGAACCGATTTTGATGATTCTTTTTTTATTTGAAAGCTGGTGCTTCCCATGTTAATGTTCCCATTTTAATTTGGTCCAGTTCTGACATGTCATCTATGAGAAAACCATATAAGTCTTCAATTTGCATTAAGTATGTGCGCGACAAATTAACGAATAACTCAGTATTCCCGTATGGTCCCATTTAAATTTGGTCCAGATTGAAGTCGGTTTTTTTTGTTAAAATTTGTGATTATTATGCCTGGATTCATGTGAACAAGCCAAAAACCTTTTAAAAATTGATTTATCTCTTGTTATAAACTGGAAATATGTTAATTTGTGTCATTATGTTACATTCATAACTGAAATAATATAGAAGTTTACGTCAATTGCCAATCAACAATTAGTTTTTTGGAGGACTACAAAGAATGGATATACATTATATGGTTTTGTTTCTTTTTAATTACTTGCATATTTATTATTGTTATTATATAATGTATTCCAGTAGCTACTCTTTTGATTTGATGAAATTTAATAACATTTCTGAAAAGAAATATAAGAATAGGTATGTCTTTCAGGAAATTCACTATGGAGCTATGCTTGTCTACATTTAACGAAGCATGAAAAGGAGAGATTTAAAATTCTCGCTAATATCAACACACCACTTGGATACTTCAGAGCATTTTTGAGAGCAGCTTTAAATGAAAGATCCTTGGAAAGGTATGCCTGGAAATAATATCTGCCAGTGTCTTCATTTTTATTAACCGATTTCAAAAAAAGGAGAAGGTTCTCAATTCGACTGTACTTTTTTTTTATGTTCGTTACCTCATAACTTTCGACTGGGTAAACCGATTTTGATGATTCTTTTTTTATTTGGTCCAGTTCTGACATGTCATCCATGAGAAAACCATATAAATCTTCAATTTGCATTAAGTATGTGCGCGACAAATTAACGAATAACTCAATATTCCCGTATGGTCCCATTTAAATTTGGTCCAGATTGAAGTCGGTTTTTTTTTTTGTTAAAATTTGTGATTATTGATGCCTATCTTATAATATTGGTCCCTAAACATGTTGCTGTTGTCTATAACTTCCCTAGCTACACTTCTGTACAGAAACCAAACAAGTTTAACAAGGGAGACATCGAACATTTGTTGTGGATGAAGCAGTAATATTAGTGAAACTTCTACATTTGAAATACAATATTTCAGATATAATTTGCGAGCAGAGCTTGTACCATGATATGTAATTATATTCACTATAATAGAACACTTCTATCAGTCAATATAATTATCATAGTACCTGTGCATAGCTGTGCACAAATGCAAATAGTAGACAAACACCCCTATGCACTGTGATGAGCACTGATTACCAGATTAAGATACACCTAATGACTATGTACACCTGTGACAAACCTGTTCATTTAGTGGTTAGTTACACTGACTTACCAAGGTAGGGTTTTTGGGTTTGCTCTCTATACACGACAAATAGTTGTGTGATGAGCATCAATATTTCTTCTGTGTCAGGATGTAATTAATTTTTTATAAATGTATATGTATTTAGAAGTTATTAAAACATAATCTTACATGTAATGAAATCACCGTTTATTTCATTAAATGTAAATTATTATTGCAGATATTTACAAAGCTGGGTTTCTCATGGCTTGGTTATGGAGTATTATGAGGATGGTGCTTTAGTCAGAGATCCAGAAATTGCATCTCAACTTCCAAATGTGGCTTCTGGTAAAAAAAAAATAAGTTTGTCTGCAGCAACAAAACACTATACATAACTTTTTTATATTGTTTTCATTGTTCTAGGCCTCTTATCTGTATTATTCGCCTTATCAATTGATAGACCAGAACTAAATGAATCACTTCCAGCTAACCAGACAAACAAGGCAGAACTTGTAATACCTTTGCCATTGCCAGTTAAATCATCTAATAGTATGAAACGAAAGCCTCTGCGCCAAGTTATATCTTTTGATAAAAATGAACAAAAGAATATGCCTGAAACCAAAGTTAATGCAATACATGTAACGGAACAAACAAGTAATTCAACATGGAACAGTGCACCCGCAACATGCCTAAACTCACCAGATCCAATAACGGTGCCTCAGGCTGCTTCAAGTAGTGAACCCACTAGCTCAGAGTACAAAAGCAGTCTAAGATATTTCTTCCCTGACAGTGTCAAGGCTATTGATAGTCCATCGCAAATTCTTTCAAAATTGTCAGAATGTGCAAAAGAAATTTTTTCATCTTCCACTAGTATAGATGTAAATATTGCTAAGGATAAAGATGACATATCTGAATTAAGTGTTAATAATTTAAAAATTTATGAGAGTGATAGCGAAGAGGTGGCTGGAAGTATTGATGGAAGTACCTCCTGTTTGGAGCTCTGTTTTACAGAGGATGAAAGTGTACCTGAGGATAAAACACTCAACTTTAATTTAGATAATAAGGAAAAGGAATTGATAAATTTGCAGAAAAAACTCTCTCAAGTCGAAGGAAACAGCAAAGAAAACATAAAAAAGTTAGAGAAAGTTATAGTAGATTTAAGAAGGTAAGTTTTGAATAATTTATTAAAACAAGATACTTCTTACCATTTTTGTTAAGCAGTACACTTTTGAAATTAAGACATTTTAAATTTAAAAAAGACTAAAATATAATGTGTTGTCCAATTAATTAAATCAATTAGCATGTTTATGGTGTTTACCCCTGGGTAGTACCTGGTACCTTTTCAAAACAGATGATAATTAAGGGACTCAGTTACAATTTATAAAAATACTAGCTGTTGCCCGCGGCTTCGCCCGCGTGTATGTCGGTTATCGCTGCAAATAGTAGCTTATGTGTTATTCTGATGTATAAGCTATATTACTGTAAAGTTTTATCCAAATCCGTTCAGTAGTTTTTGCGTGAAAAAGTAACAAACATCCATCCATCCATACTAACAAACTTTCGCGTTATTAATATAAGTAGGATTTTTATCGATATAAAATCATGATACAAAATGTATTGGTACCTGAATAGTTTTATTTTCTTTACCTCGCATAGAACTTTTATATATTTTTATAAATCAGTTTAAATAAAATAAAGGGGTTAAGACAATTTTGTGAAAACTAAAAATTTAGTGTAGCGCCATCTGTAATGATTTATTTATTTCGTGAACGAAAAATTTAGTATAGCGCCATCTGTATTTTTGATATGGAACTCATTCCTATCTGATGTATTTACTTATTTAAGTATTTATATATGTACATAAAATATAAAGTGTTTATATGAGTTTATTTCGACATTTGACATCGACCGGGTCTGGCACCGCTCGCTTCTCTCCAAGCTCTCGGCATTCGGTCCGCCTCCTAGACCCTGTCACTGGATTGACGCTTTTCTTCATCAGCGCCGCATTATGGGCCTTTGCGACGGCACGGCCTCTGATGTTCTGGATGTAAACGCTGGCGTACCTCAGGGTTCAGTCCTGTCGCCCACACTATTTCTTCTGCATATTAATGACATGTTAGCTCTTGGCAACATACATTGCTATGCAGACGATAGCACAGTTCATGGGCGATATTTTTGACACCGTTCAGCCAAGCTGGCAGACGTTGAGGAAAATCGACAGAAGCTTGTCGCTGAGCTCGACCGGGTTTTGAACCGCATTTTACAATGGGGTGATAAGAATCTGGTCGAGTTCAACGCTACGAAAAAACAGTTGTGCGCGTTCTCTACCAAAAAGTCTCCATTCCTTTCCCTCCCCACTTTTCAGAGCACTCAACTGCCACTACGGGGTAAGCTCGGTGTCCTGGGCATGGATATTTGCCGGGACCTCGAGTACTGTTCTCATCTTTGTGATGGATCCGCGCAGTATTTGCTTGATGCTTTCGATCGGTTGCAATGGCGAACAGTCCGCTTTACCAACAGTCCCGAAGCCACCGAGTTCCTTGAACCTCTGCAGCTGCGTAGAGATATCGCCTCTATAGCAGTCCACTACCATCTGTATCATTGGAAGTATTCTGAGGAGCTCTTCCAACTGGTCCCCCTTCTCCCTTCCTCTGCAGAATAACATGTTCACTCTCAAACCAAACGGTTTGGTTCATCCTTCCTGTGCCGAGCAGCTAAAAACTGGAACTCACTACCAGCGCACGTGTTTCTCTCCCACTATGATCCCGGGGCCTTTAAGTGGGGCGTGAAAAAGCATCTCACTAAGCCGTCATAGTGTGGGACGCAATACTGCATTGTCTGCTTTCCCAGTGAGTATGGTTGCCCCCACTGTTGGATTCTGCTTGAGTTTTCCATCAAGCTGACCATAGTCACTTTGGCAGCTTCAAATAAAAAGGTACAATTTAATAACTACGTTTTTTCTTTTGCCATATTTTACCAAAATATGGAGATTTTGTGGATTTGATATACGTGAGTATGCTGCCCATGAGAAAAAAAAAACTGTATCTTTAAGCATCTGTCCCTGGGTTTTGATAATATTGTTATTGGAAATGCTGTTTTCAGCGGAAACTGCTAAGTTTAATTGATAACTATCTCATTAGTCAGCTGATCAGGATCGATATTATTTACATTTTTATTCATATCTAACCAACAGCTAGCTTATAATGACGATACTTCTGTAGAGAATTTTGAAGTTAAGAAACGCTGTTAATTAATTATATTAATTTGGCTTATTTATTTCTATTAATATAATGAACATACAAATCAGATTGACGAATATATACTTAATATCTTAATATTTAATTTTTAATATATAATATCATTGCTATCATTGTTAAGTCTTCATTATTGATAAGTCTTCAATGTTCGTCCGTGACCGTGATTGAGGGTGGACGCGTGTTAAAAATTTCCGTAATTGTTAGTATCTTAAATATTCCTGAGGAAAGTAAATTTGCCCTTAAGTGAATAGTGTCAGTGTTCAAATTTTGCTGCAAACTTGTGCTGTGGCCATCGTACCCCGCGTACGACTTCACCTCCGCGAGAGAGTGAGGTTTGTTATAATTTCCCTCTCGCTTCAGCGTGCTGCCCGCGTCTCTCACCGCTACTGTCCTCCGAGGGAAAGAGACTGTCTACGTAATCGTTATCTCACTCATTACTGCGCCTGCACACCGTCACCTGTGCACCGCTCGTCTCACCGCTGCCCGCACCCCCGCGTTGAAGTAACTTGTGTCATATTGTTATTGTTCCGCACCAACACACGGTTGACTCAAAGTTATTATCTGCTACGAACTGGCGTAGGCATAACTACATACACTGCTACCATTCTACGTCATCACTGCTACACCAAAATATGCCTCGGCTACGTAATCAACCCGATTTAACTACTTCAAACACAGGCATAGTGCAGGTACTGACTGATTCGGATATCCCCGGCGCTTTATCTGTTGATTGTGATAATAAAAACAACTTACCACGCCAAAAGCGCCGGTGCCCTCCATCGTCACCCTCAAAAGAGGTACATGAGATCAAGGAAGAGATTAAGCAGATGCTGCTGTCTTGGAAGGTTGAACAGGATGCCCATTTCACTCAATTATGCGAACAGCAAACAATTGTGCTAAATAAGCTGGTCTCGGAAATAGCGGACCTTAAGCGCCAGGCGACCTCCTTGCAACAATCTAACGCGGAAATAGAGAAATCTATGGTGTTTATTAACGGTCAATTTGAAGAAATGCGGAAGCAGATAGAAGTATTGAATAATGAGAAAGTAATATACAGGAGTGCTATAAGCAACTTGGAAGCAAAAATACTAGACCTTCAACATGCATCGCGTATGTCAAGCATCGAACTGCGAAATATCCCCATTAATGACAGTGAGTCACCCTCCGACTTAACCTCAATTGTCACCAAGATAGGAGCGGTTCTTAACGTAACTATAACAGATTCACATATACGGGATATCTATCGACTCCCCGGTAAGCCGGGTACTACTAGACCTATAGTTACCGAGTTCGGTAGTGTCCGTACTAAAACAGAATTTTTAACATCTGCGCGCAACTACAATAGGAGCCGGCCTAAGGATCAATGCCTAAATACTCGTACTCTAGGCATCCAAGGAGATCCTAAACCACTATACGTTGCTGACCATCTTCCGACGAGCGTGAGACAACTTTTCTATAGGGCTAGAGAATACTCTAAGCTCAATAATTACATGTTTTGCTGGACCAAACATGGTAATGTTTACCTGAGAAAGGAGGTGGGAGCTAAACACATCTTAATTAAATCAGAAAAGTCATTCGATGACATAGGGGGGAATAAATGACAAACTAAAGTTTACGTCATCTACTTTGTAACATGTTTATTATCAGTTATTATTTTTCTGTGTGGTATGCAGAGCCTGTTTATCTTTTTCAGTGATGCTTTTCTCGGTGTTGATTATGTATATGTATTAATAGCATCTCATATTTTTAAACTCAACGTGTTTTGTGTGTACACGCTTTACATAAATTATTATCAATTGAATTACTTTAAGTACACGTTCCGCACATGTATTCCCTTTTACATAATATTATATAATCCTAATAAATCTACCAATTTTTTTGGTCCTAATAATGAAAGTATAATAAACACGGGGCGCCGCACTATCATAAGGATACACTCACTGACATTCTTTCACTCTCATTCAATACACATAATATCTATTATTATTAAATGTTTCTCACACACACTATATCACCTGCTCAGTATAATATTATATAAGCCTAATAAATATACCATTTTTTTTTTGGCTTAATAATGAAAGTATAATAAACACAATGCGCCGCACTTTCATAAGGATACACTCACTGACATTCTTTCACTCTCATTCATTACACATGACATCCATTATGCTTAAATGTTTCTCATGCACACTATTTCACCACGCCAATCTTAGCAATATAATACGAACCACACAAACAATAACTATCTCAATCTTTTATATTATCACAATATCTTATTGGTTAGGTGTACTTGTTTTGCATATTCTTCTCAATGGCTACACTTTTATGTATTTTTTTATACTTATAAATGGATGATACAGACATGATAGGAAATGCATTAGATAACATCTCTGTTTCAGAATCGTTCATTTGTTCCCCAGAAGAATCAATTCGTGACATAAGTAGATCGCATGACCTGTGGAAAATATTGCATGTAAATATAAGAAGCATTTCTGCTAACTTTGATGAACTTACTGTGCTGCTTGAGAGACTTGGTAATTTACCTCAAATTATTATACTCTCAGAATGTTGGCTTAGTAGGATCACAAATATTCCGCCTTTAACAGGTTTTATTGCCCACTGTTCTAAATTTAATAATCAAAATGAAGGTGTTATTATTTATGTTAATGAATATATTGATCATATCGTTACTGAGCCTGATGTTATTGATTCTAATTGTTTGGTTTTTACACACAAAACAGATTTGGCTATAGTTTCTATTTATCGTTCCCCCTCTTATAGTAATATTGATAACTTTATAGATTCCCTTGACATTATCTTGGGATCCCTAAACGCATATAGGACTTTGTGTATTATTGGTGATATTAATATTAATATTTCCTCGCACCACAGTGACTCCAGAACTGATCGGTACCTCAACATGGTCTCGTCCCATGGCATGCTTCCCGCACATGTTCTGCCAACACGTAACGAAAATTGTTTGGATCACGTGATCGTCAAAACCAATAACAAAGCAATGACATTTGTCTTAGATTCCTATATTACAGATCACGCCCCTATATTTTTTACATGTGAACGCAGACCTACAAACCGCCTGAAAAGGAAGTTGGTTGAGTTCACTGATTTCATGTTGGTGGCACAGGAGCTGGAAGTAACTGACTTTTCTCCTGTGCTTTTGACTGATAGTGCGGAGAGGGCCTCTGTGCTCCTTATCGACACCTTGACACGAGTGATGGATAGTCATACTGTCACACGTTCAGTCCCTCACAAACGTAGAATCATCAAACCTTGGATCACCCCTGGCCTCTTGCGTTGTATACGCAATAGAGACAAATTATATCGTAAAATGAAAAAAGAACCCTTAAATCAAACTTCTGTAATAATTTACCACCGTTATAAGAACTACTGCAATAATCTCCTCAAAAAAGTTAAGCGTACCTATTATAAACTGGAATTGCAGCAGACCAGGGGTGATCCAAAGGCAACTTGGAAGTTATTAAAAAAAATATCAAATATACCTGTAGATAGAACATCAGCCAATGAACTTCTCAATCTGGAACCAGATTGCCTGGCTTCGGCTAATTTGATAAATAACCATTTTGCTAATATCGGAGCTCAACTTGCGAGTGAGATCACATCGAATCCTAGTAGCTTAAACAACTCTCTCCTTGATCAGGTTGGTGGGGACTACCGTTGTCGCAGCGTCCTCACCTCTATGGCATTGACTGAGATTGATGAGATTGAATTAGAGCGAACAATACTTGGTCTTAGGGATGGGACTGCTGTGGGCTGGGATAGGATACCCACTTCTTTAGTAAAGTCAACTAGACACATTCTTATACCTATCTTAAAGCATATAATTAACCTTTGTATAAACACAGGTACCTTTCCAAAACTGTTTAAAAAGGCATTAGTCCATCCTATTTACAAGGGTGGTGACAGAGACAGTGTCAACAACTACAGGCCTATCTCTGTGCTATCAACTTTTTCGAAAATACTTGAAAAAATTTTGAACAATAAACTTATAGAATACATAAATAAAAATAGTTTGTTATCTGATAGGCAATACGGATTTAGGCGTAAAAAATCTACGGAAGATGCTGTCCTTGATGTCACAAATGAGATTATAGCAAATGTTGATGATAAGGTAAAAACGATTGGTATATTCCTGGACCTAACCAAGGCCTTTGATACTGTCTCTGTCCCACTTCTTCTGAAGAAGATGGAGCATTTAGGAATTCGCGGCTTACCACTTGAGATTTTTTCTGCTTACTTGCAACACCGCACACAATCTGTTGTTATTAATAATGTCACTAGCGAGGAGACTACTCTCTCATACGGTGTGCCGCAGGGGAGTGTTCTCGGTCCCACGCTATTTCTCCTTTACATTAACGATCTTTGCTCCCTTAAATTGCAGGACTGTAAAATTGTCTCTTACGCTGATGATACTGTTCTCCTAATAAAGGGCTTTACTTGGGATCTTGTAAGGACAAAGGCTGAAACCGCAATCCAAACTGTAATGGCCTGGTTGAACTTCAACCTTCTAACACTGAATTTGAATAAAACTAAAATGTTGACCTTCTCCTCTAGTAAAAAGTCTCAACCATCCTCACCATTCGTTGTCAGGGCCCATTCTTGCAGTCGCTCCACAATAAATAACTGTGGCTGTCATAGTTTAATTCCTTCTGATAAAATCAAATATTTAGGCATCATTATAGATGTAAATCTAACCTGGAATTTTCAAATTAATATGCTCACCTCGCGCTTAAGGAAGCTTATATATGTCTTCAAAAATCTTCGTTACATTGCTGACCTTTCCACCTTAAAAATAGTATATTACGCTTTTGTTCAGTCAATTATAGGGTACTGCATCGGTGCTTGGGGTGGTACTTATAAAACTAGCTTATTACGATTGGAAAGAGCTCAAAGATGTATTCTTAAAGTTATGTCCTGTAAGCCGTATAGATTCCCTACTTCGGACCTGTATAACCTGTGTGAAGTCCTTACAGTCCGACAGGTGTACATACTTCAAGTAATTCTCCGTAAACATGTGGAAACCCCATATGACACTAATTTTGTACTCAACACACGCAGGTCGGACCGAGTCTGTAAAATTTTTAAACACAATACGGCTATAGCCAGCCACCAGTACTATTTCTCGGGTCCGAAGTTGTATAACAGAATAAACAAAGAGCTCGATATATATTCCTTGACATTGCGTAAATGCAAAGTTAGAGTTACAGACTGGCTTCTCTCTTTGTCCTATACTCAAACTGAAGAACTTATGGTGAGATAGTATTATCTTTCTTGTGTGTATTTATATTACATGAACATACGTATAATTATGCAGACACACTTGAGCTCCCCGTCCTACACTCAATGTATAGAATGTTTGGTGAGACCTCCTGTTTAACTATATATCTATTATTACACACTATGCCATCGTTAATCTAAAACTAACACAATACTGACCATGCACACACACACACACACATACATACTCACACACACACACACCCACACTCATACACATACACACTCAATCTAACTTAAATTTCCTCACTCTCTTAAACACACGTGCGCTTAGTATTGACACTGAAATCACTGCATGCTTGGTTTTCTTTGTTTCATGGTTTTTTGAGAGTTGAGTTACTTGATTTTCTATTGACTATAACCACGGATGTGAGCGCTAATGGCTGCGTCACAGTTTTAACTATTGCAGCCATTAACGTATTTTTCTATTGTATCAAAGATGGATTATCAATAAACAATTTATTATTATTTATTTATTGGAAAAGTGAAATATTTTTTATGATTGTGACAGCCTTGTTTATTCGTTGTCAAGACGCCCGACGTAGGTAACGCGCAGGCGTGTGGCGAGTGAACTCCCAGAACAACCTTTCATCCCCCTTTTAAACCCCTTTTTCGCATTAAAAAGTAGCCTATGTCCTTTCTCAGGCTCTAGACTATCTGTGTACCAAATTTCATTCAAATCGGTGCAGCGGTTTGGCCGTGAAAGCAAGACAGACAGACAGAGTTACTTTCGCATTTATAATAATCAAATTTTTCAAATTGGACCAGTAGTTCCTGATATTAGCGCGTTCGAACAAACAAACAAACTCTTCAGCTTTATATATTAGTATAGCTGACCCGCGCAACGTCGTTTGCGTCTCCTATTGCCCGTAGCGTAATAATTTCCACCCGTTTTAGAAACATTCTTCATTGGTACTCAGCTCCTATTGGTCATAGCGTGATGAAATATATATATATATATATATACTAGCTGACCCACGCAACGTCGTTTGCGTCTCCTATTTCCCGTAGCGTAATAGTTGCCCCACGTTTTTGAAACATTCTTCATTGGTACTCCGTTCCTATTGGTCATAGCGTGATGATAAAGATAAACTTGATAAACTTCCTCGATAAACGGGCTATCTAACACTGAAAGAACTTTTTCAAATTGGACCAGTAGTTCCTGAGATTAGCGCGTTCGAACAATCAAACTCTTCAGCTTTATATATTAATATAGATGACCCACGCAACGTCGTTTGCGTCACCTATTGCCCGTAGCGTAATAGTTGCCCCCCGTTTTTGAAACATTCTTCATTGGTACTCCGCTCCTATTGGTCATAGCGTGATGATATAGATAAACTCGATAAACTTCCTCGATAAACGGGCTATCTAACACTTAAAGAACTTTTTGAAATTGGACCAGTAGTTCCTGAGATTAACGCGTTCAAACAAACAAACTCTTCAGCTTTATATATTAGTATAGATGACCCACGCAACGTCGTTTGCGTCTCCTATTGCCCGTAGCTTAATAATTTTCCCCCGTTTTTGAAACATTCTTCATTGGTACTCCACTCCTTTTGGTCATAGCGTGATGATATAGATAAACTCGATAAAGGGGCTATCTAACACTTAAAGAACTTTTTGAAATTGGACCAGTAGTTCCTGAGATTAGCGCGTTCAAACAAACAAACTCTTCAGCTTTATATATTAGTATAGATGACCCACGAAACGTCGTTTGCGTCTCCTATTGCCCGTAGCTTAATAATTTTCCCCCGTTTTTGAAATATTCTTCATTGGTACTCCGCTCCTATTGGTCATAGCGTGATGATATAGATAAACTCGATAAACTTCCTCGATAAACGGGTTATCTGACACTGAAATAACTTTTTGAAATTGGACCAGTAGTTCCTGAGATTAGCGCGTTCAAACAAACAAAAACTCTTCAGCTTTATATATTAGTATAGATGACCCACGCAACGTCGTTTGCGTCTCCTATTGCCCGCAGCGTAATAATTTCCCCCCGTTTTTGAAACATTCTTCATTGGTACTCCGCTCCTATTGGTCATAGCGTGATGATAAAGATAAACTCGATAAACTTCCTCGATAAACGGGCTATCTAACACTGAAAGAACTTTTTCAAATTGGACCAGTAGTTCCTGAGATTAGCGCGTTCAAACAAACAAAAACTCTTCAGCTTTATATATTAGTATAGATGTATTAATTACACTCTTCTAAGATCTAATACTCATAATCAACAACACATTTATTTGGATAAAGACTAATATTAGGTATTATGTTGATAAAAACTCTTTGGCAAATAACTCAATAATAGGTACCAACTCTTAGCGTCTTATACTCGTGATAACTTCTAAACGAAATGTCCGAATGGGATGAAACATTTTTGTATTTTACTTCTACCTAAATACCCTTGATAACATAATGCTTTATTTAGATAAGGATTAATATTACGATACACATATAAAGTAGTTTCTTTCTTCAGACGATTTAATAATTTTTTTGAACACAAAAGCGGTTATTGTGACTAAACCATGATAGTTAGATATATGCTCTCGCGGACTTTTTTGTAGATCTTAATGGGACCTACAAACCCGTAATACATTATTTTGTTCTATTGTCAATACTTTTTGCAGCGCACGCAAAAATAGGTTTCCGATTTCACACCTTGGGTTACAAAATCGCAATTTCCTTACGGATCTCTATTTTTTATGAAAATAAAATGTAGCCTATAGCCTTCCTCGATAGATGGACTATCCAACACTGAAAGAATTTTTCAAATCGGACCAGTAGATCCTGAGATTAGCGCGTTCAAACAAACAAACAAACAAACAAACTCTGCAGCTTTATAATATTAGTATAGATATATATATATATATATACTAATATTATATATACATATACACACACACATATATATATATATATATATATCATCACGCCTATAGCCTTCCTCGATAAACGGGCTATCTTACACTGAAAGAACTTTTTCAAATTGGACCAGTAGTTCCTGAGATTAGCGCGTTCAAACAAACAAAAACTCTTCAGTTTTATATATTAGTATAGATGTATTTATTATACTCTTCTAAGATCTCATACTCATAATCAACAACACATTTATTTGGATAAAGACTAATATTAGGTATTATGTTGATAAAAACTCTGACAAATAACTCAATAATAGGTACCAACTCTTAGCGTCTTAGAGCGCTTGTAGACGTCCGTTTTTTTCACCGGATAACGGACCGTGTTTTTTGCCGGATTCGCAGAGGTGTATGAATTATAATGAATGTGTGTACATGCACCGGACATCGGTCCGGCGAACAATTTGCGCCGGATGCACCACCGCTTCCCCTCGGCGCGACGGACACCGGTCCGGTGTAAGAAAGGGCGGTCATCTACGCCAGTGTATTGGTGCGTGTTGACGCTGCCGGACGTATTGCCTGTTTTCTGTTTAATTAGTTGTAATTGAGTGCCGTCTACCTGCGTTCTTTTAAAAATGGGTGATATTGACATGGAATTGTTAATAAGTTTGGTTGAAAATAGGCCTGTACTGTGGGACAAAACCCAAGAGTGCTATAAAAATAGACAGTCGAGTTTTGCCGCTTGGAGAGAAATTTGTCTTGCGTTAAATGAAGGTTTTGAAACGATGTCCGAGAAAGAAAAAAATGATTTTGGTAAGTAACATTTTATTTTCATTATTTTTATGCATATTGATTTTGCCATGGTACACGCCCTACTGGTGACATGAAATATTCTGCATATTTGTTACGAATCATATTTGCTGTTACATTACCTCGTGTTGAATGGGAACGAGGCAAATGGCATAGAGTAGACATCATGTGTGAACTAGCATTGTCAGTAGCATTATTAGCAATACCCTCTACTTTATGAATTATGTTTTGTAATAAGCAGCATGTTTTTACAATGTTAACAGCAGTATCTGTTGAAACATTTAATGGTCTATGCAAAATCCTCCATTTATTGGATAAAATACCAAATGCGCATTCGACGTAGCGTCGCGCTCTTGTGAGACGATAATTGAATATTTTTTTTAATGAGTCAAGTTGATGCCCGCCGTAAGGACGAAGTACGTGTTGTTGTAAAGCGAAAGCTTCATCAGCAACAAACACATAAGGTACCTCACTGCCTGCACCTGGCAACTGCTTAGGTTGAGGAATATTTAATTTATCGCCTACTATTCTTTTCCAAAATTCTGTTTCTTTAAATACTGCTGAATCGCATTCTTTGCCGTAGGCTCCAACATCAATAAAAACAAAATTATAGTTTGTGTCTACCACAGCCATTAATACTATTGAGAAATAGTGCTTGTAGTTGAAAAACATTGATCCACTTTCTTCTGGCTTGATGATTCGAATATGTTTGCCGTCAATGGCTCCCAAGCAATGAGGAAAATTTGCATTCGTCTCGAAATTTTTTGCTATTGTTAACCATTCGTCTTCCGATGGTAGTTTCATATAAATTGGAGAAAGGGTTTCCCACAATGCTTCAAATACTTCTTGTACAATACAGCTGATAGTTTTTATACCCATTCTGAAACTGTAATGTAGATCACTAAATGTGTTCCCTGCAGCTAAATATCTGTAACAATTTTTTCTTTTTTAGGCAAAGATATCATAAAAAAATGGAACAATGCAAGAGATAACTGGATGAAATATCACAAAAAAGTTAAGGAATGTAAATCCGGCTCTGGTGCAAAAAGTCTACGAAAATATAAATTCTACGATCAAATGCTCTTTTTGTGTAAAATTGTGACTCGCCGAACAACGGAAGCAAGTATTACATCAGAAAAAAACATCACACAATCTCACAATAAAGAAACTGACTCACAAACCAATAATGACCTTACCGCACCAGCCAATACTTCCGATAGAACAAAAACAAGCAAGAAGAGAAAGACAGACTGTAGCGAAGTTGATCGACAAATGCTTACTTTAATTAAATCAATTGACGATGAAGACAAGAGTAAGAGTATGTGTTTTTTCAAAGGTATTGCTCCGATTGTAGACAAGTATAGTGACGACGATTATGTTGAATTCCAATATGAAGTCATTAAAGTTATGAGAAATTTAACTCGGAGAAATCAAGCGTCCATGCAGCAGCAAAATTACAATTACAATATTAATCGAGGCTACACTACGGCTACACCTGACTACAGGATACAGGAATATCAACCAACACAACCCATTCCATCGACATCCAGGATGCCCTATGAATATCAGCCAACACAACTCATTCCATCCACATCCAGGATACCTCAAGAACTCATGCAGCAAGATGATTCCCAATCTTCAATTATTACTGAATTAAGTTCAATCACATCGCCTGATTACGATTTCGATTTTTCTAAAACTCCTTAATTTCTTTTTTGAGTATAATAAAACTATTACTACCTACTAAATTTTGTTTTAATTAATACAGGTAATCCCCTTTTCTATAATTTGAAATTGGACATCTCTTTAACATACCTTAGCGTAACGGCTAATCTCTCTGCCGGGGAAATAGATTTACGCATGTCAGTATCCTCGTGTCTTATTTTATCATATATGGCTGTTAATAATAGTTGAAAGGTTTCCTTCTTCATCCGAAAATAATTGTAAAATTTAGTTTCATCTTCTTCCAACTGCGTAAAAAGAGTTTGAAATGCACCATATTTTTCCCTTTCCAATAATATAGGATGCACCCACGATGACCTTTTACGTTTTTCTATTTCTTTTTGTTTCTTCTTGTACAAATAGTAGGCCAATACGAGTTTTTTTTTCTTATTATTCGACATTTCACACTTGTGTAATCTCTGACTACCAGTTCAAAACTAACGCATATAGACGGCAATCCATCCATCCGGTAAAAAAATATGTATACAAGGATAGCCGTTTATTGACGGTCCGTTATCCGGTGAAAAAAACGGACGTCTACAAGCGCTCTTATACTCGTGATAACTTCTAAACGAAATGTCCGAATGGGGTGAAACAAAAAGTATTTTACTTCTACATAAATACCCTTGATAACATAATGCTTTATTTGGATAAGGATTAATATTACGATACACATTTAACGTAGTTTCTTTCTTCAGACGATTTAATAATTTTTTTGAGCACAAAAGCGGTTATTGTGACTAAATCATGATAGTTAGATATATGCTCTTGCGGACTTTTTTGTAGATCTTAATGGGACCTACAAACCCGTAATACATGATTTTGTTCTATTATCAATACTTTTTGCAGCGCACGCAAAAATAGGTTTTCGAGTTCACACCTTGGGTTACAAAATAGCAATTTTCTTACGGATCTCAATTTTTTTTGAAAATAAAATATAGCCTATAGCCTTCCTCGATAAATGGACTATCCAACACTGAAAGAATTTTTCTAATCGGACCAGTAGATCCTGAGATTAGCGCGTTCAAACAAACAAACAAACTCTGCAGCTTTATAATATTAGTATAGATTAAATAAAAATAGCAAATTAATTGGGTAGGTAGATGCATGTTTATTATGTAGTGTAGAGTGCCCTGCGGCACGATGGACTGGCGGTTTGAAGAAAATGGCTGGCAGTGAATAAGATCGGGATAGCTAGCGCTCCTTGAGGGAGACCTTCGTTCGTGGACGTGGACGGCGATAGGTTGATGCAAGTTAAGCGGTGGCCACGCCGCTGTCTACTGCGCCAAGTGTTGTGGGTTCAAATCCCACATGGGACAAGTCTGTGTGATCCACAAATTGTTGTTCCGAGTCTGGGTGTTCTTTGTGTCCGTTTCATATGTGTTTGTAAAGTCCCCTGCGACACAGGATGTATATTCCTAATACGTATGCATGCGTATGCGTAATTCCTAGTAAAAAAAATTGAAAAAAATACATTTTCAGAGAAAATGAACGACTAAAGGAGCAACTAAGGCAGTACATGTCGGCGGTGGAAATTGGCAAAGCTTTAAAAAGTGACAACGATTGTGATAGTGAACAAGTTGATCTGTATGAAAGGAAGCTTGTACAGGTACTACTGAATTGGTATTGACACATAAAATAATACCCTCCTAATACTTATTTTGCATATATTTTTTTATCATTTACATACTTCCAAACTATTATTTCTTTACCAGTAATTTTTCTGCATGAACTTTTGAGATCTTTTTTTTATTTCAATAATATATTTCAGTCATTTGACAGACAACACTATCTAGTTTCAAGCCTACCTGAGCTTGTACTATGAAAACTAGATCAACTATAATATACTTTTTCATTTGTAAATATATATTATATGCAGAAAAAAAAATTTGGCGATCATATAAACATTAAGTTCAACCCGTAAATCAAACGAAATCTAGGCACACAGTCGTATACGCTACCATTGTGCCACCGTGGCAGTTGAATTAGTCGATTTGAATTGAAACGGTGGCAAATGGATTAAAATGGCCATATTATGAGTATATTTTATTTTTCTAGGTGGCTGAGATGCATGCAGAACTTATGGAGTTTAATCAGTATTTGCAACAAAAACTAAAAGAATATGAAAGTATATCTGCACTAGTGGTTTTAGATTATCCTGAATCCAATGTAAAGGTGCACATACCCAGTGCGTTTTTAGTTGGAAAGAAGACACATTCCTATCATGTCTACCAGGTGAATATATTACGTTATGTTCTAATGCTTTTTTTTTATATTATAAACTCAAATTTAAATAAGAACAATAAATGCTAAGGGGGTAAATCAGGGGATGAAAGTCTGCGTGAGCGAAGCTGCGTGTAAAAGCTAGTTTAATCATAATAATAATTAATAATAATAAATATTTCGGACATCTAACACACAACGCCACCTAGTCCCAAGCTAAGCAGAGCTTGTGTTATGGGTACCTACCAGACAACTAATACAAATAACTTTTTTTTTGTAAATACATACATATTATACATAGAAAACACCCAAACTCCGAAACAAACATTTGGTCCCACCCGGGAATCGAACCTGAGACCTCATGATCAGCAGTCGCACACGCCAATCGCTCATGTTCATCAGAGACCTCTTTGGTTTAACAATCAAGAAAAAAAAACAATTAAAAAAAAATCCCCACACTATCCCAAATCTACTAAAACAAAATTTAAAAAAGGATTTTCTAACATTTATTTAAAGATTACAGGAAGATCTATAAGAAGTCTATGGTCTTAAAATAATAATGGTTAAGATTTTCCTTCATCGAATGTAAACCTCCTATCTTAAGTTCATTCACCTTTATCAGATAATATAGAATCGTTTATATATTGGTGATCTGTCGAGATTGCATACATACGTAAATACAAAACAAGTATTCAAATTTCATACTAAACGATATTATTATGCCTGCGACGCAATTTTGGGTGTCGTTTTAAAAAAAAACTCATGTGGTTTTATATCTATCTCATCTAAGTTACCTAGTGTGTACTTATGATATGTCCTAAAACTAAGGTACGAGTTAATAAATTTTGCATTTTTGTTTTAGATATTTCTTAAGATAGGTCAAGAGGAATGGAAT
This sequence comes from Diaphora mendica, assembly GCA_949125395.1. NCBI lineage: Eukaryota > Metazoa > Arthropoda > Insecta > Lepidoptera > Erebidae > Diaphora > Diaphora mendica. Next base: position 16,625,829 of record OX421318.1, read on the forward strand.
GTATATCATAGATATGCCAAATTTCATGAATTGCATATGCAGCTAAAAAAATGTCATCCAGACATAGCGACATACAAGTTCCCACCTAAGAAAACATTAAGAAAACGTGTAAGTTTGTAAACATTTAGTTAAAAACACGCGTGAAGTACTAAGTGCCACTCTTAATTTATTTGAATAAAAACTAATTTCACTATGTGATTTATAGTTAAAAACTGTGGTTTTCCAGGACGCTCATCTAGTAGAGCAACGACGAGTCGCTCTACAAGCATACCTTCGTCACGTACTACTAGTCTTACCAGAATTAAGAGATTGCACAAACCGAACGAACCTGATAACATTACTACCTTTCTTTGGGTTTGTATCTATCTAATACCTTTAAACGAGCAATGTTTGTATATATATAATCTGAATCTCGGAAACGGCTCCAACGATTTTAATGAAATTTTGTATGCAGGGGTTTTAAGTGGCGATAAATCGATCTAGCTAGGATTCATCTTTAGGAAATGTCGCTGTATTCGTGTTTTCAAATTTATCGATAATCAATGTCCATCTAGCGCCATCTATCGCAACTCGTGCGAACTACATTAAACTATACTGGAATTAGGTGCAGAATAAACAGTACTAGGGCGTACCAAGAGAGGGCGCCACTAAACTTTTTAGTAAAAAAACCGAGCACAGCGGTCATCCAGGTACTTATACATTATGTGTAATCAGACCCAGGCCGGGTATTACGATACTACAGTACCAGTTAAGCCGCCCAATGATTTCCCAAAGGATAATCTATTGCCCGGTATGGGACAATTGGGAATCGCCACGCACGGCTGGGTCTTGAGTGATTTAAATTATACATACCTTTTACAAAGCAACGCAAATTTTATAAATGCCTGCATTTATTTTCGTACATTGATCAATGGGATGGCATTTCACATATTGTTTCCTAATTTTAACATACATTTATTGCTGGATATTTATTCACATAAATCTCTTACATGGTTATGTAGCAAAAGTTATGTTCACAAAATAGTTGTTAAATTACCAATGATAATTTGATTTCAGAACCTCGTCCACGACGAAGGAAAATGGCTTTAACCACGTATTGGACCGGCAAGAATCCAACGAATCCATTTCGTCTTACAACGCCCTATGATTTATGCTTGAAACATATGTACATTATATGTAGTAATTTGACAATTAATATAAAAAAGTACATATAAAGATAATAATGATAACAACTTGAAACACCTGAAGTAGAGGTACATTTCTGATTTAAGGCTAAATGTGTAAAGTCACATTTATTATCTATTACTTCTAAATATCAACGAAAACTTGTTTACAGGTACCTATATAATATCGAAGCTAAATATAACATAGCTGGACAATATTGCCGAGTATAGCGGAAGGCATTTATGATATAGGTATTTAACATTTATTTAGTCTAATATTGGAGTATTTATAGACGAAGAAGGTATTTTCTTATTAGCAATATGAAAATATTTATTTATTTTATATTAATGTAGGTACCTAATAGAAAATCTATTTTGAATATTTATTATTTTGTAACTGGTACTTTTATTTTCGCAATGATCTTGATGCCGCCTAAAAATTGTAAAGAACCTAATTGCGCTGCATCGCTGCGTATTTTCTGGTTTTTTCTTTCAATTGTTTTTAGGTTTGTGGCTTTTTAATTTCTCTTTTTTTAAAGTCCCTAATGACTCTTCACGTCCTATTTATGCTTTACATTCCAATTTTCAAGTATTTGTTAACCAAACGGCAATCGTTAAAAGCTTACTAAGGGCCCTCGCTCACGTCGACTTTTTGTAGCGATGATGTCGCGCGTTTTGTAAACGTGCAACATGATCGCTACTAATGCATTTTTGTCGCATTTGGAACGCGCTACAGCATCGCGACTATATCGCGGTCATGCAAACGCGCGACCATATCGGACGACATCGGGGGAAGAATGGAGTCTGCTTTCGTTGCCGACGCTACGTCTGCTTACGTCAAAGCAGCACCAAAGACAACATGACTCATGTTGCCTCAACGGAGTCCATCGTGCACCTGTAGCGATTGCAAGCATTTTTGTGCCGTTACTGAATTGCGTTTCCAGCGCGACAGAAGCGCAACAGTATCGCGTTTGCATCGCGATTGAATCGTGGTTATGTGGGCGAGCGCACATAACTAGCGACCGCATTGCGACTGTGTCGATGCGAATGCGCGATAGCATCGCTACTGCATCGCTGCAAAAAGTCGTCGTGGGCGAGGGCCCTAAGCATCAACACTTACGCCGTAAACAGTTATAAACGTTATAATCTTTTAAAAACCTCGTAAGTCTCTGATGTGATTAAGTTGATAATAATAACTTTAAGTTTAAAGTTTATTTATTTATTTGTACCATATAATACCTATCTGGAGTATAAGATATGTACTACACAAAGTCCTTGTAAATTATTTTCTTTCATAAATCTCAGCTTAACGCCTACCGCCAGTTAAACTAATGATATGAACTAAGCTAAATTAAACTGGGAAATAAGTTGACTGCCCATGCCATGTTAAAATGAATTAAACTAAGTAATCAGTTTTTTACTGCAGCTTCGATCGTCCTACATACATACCTACTTAGTGCAAGTTAGATTGATTTAGCTGATATAATTTGTGGTGGACGCATATGCGGACTAAACTTAGCTTAGCTGGCGGTAGACGGAACACTATTGCCCTAAAAGACTAAAGCTAGTGTCAATTGTTAAAATTCTCAGGTTTGTTTAGAATATGTCAAATACACTGATGTTAAATACTGGTTTAATTATTAACTAAGACAAAAATAGCGTGTCTATGGTAACGTTATTTCATAATAAGGTTTAATGAAGATGGAAGTTTGGATATCCACTACTTAAATTGCTTATACTGTTTTTATAGTCTGTTAACAGTAGTATTAGACGGGCAATACTGTTGTGGCCATAAATATAAAATGTAAAAATAAATAAATGATCACAAAAAATACCTAAGTGTATGGTAACGGGAACATGCAATATCTTTAATTTTGTATTACACGTTTATAATATAATAGATCATTAGGAAGAAATCAATAATATTATATCCCAATGCCAAATTATAACTTAAATAGATGAGTATTGATCAATTGTGATCCTTAAGCAATGAATTATGTTTATTTTACAGAAAGTAATGTACAATAAATAAAGTGCTATTCTTAGTATACATATATTTGAAAGTAAGTTAGTTTACGTTTCAAAGCCTTGATTATTTAACTGATAATCATGACATTAGATACCTATGTTGTTACCAAGGGCACAGAAAGGAAAATAACTATCATCTGGTATACAGCAGTGCTCCCATCGGATATATTGTAATAATAGATTCGGATTCGGACCTACTGAAGCAAATGGTTCCTATATACCAATCCCCCTTAATTTTATGGAGCACTATGCTTAATTGAATACAGAAAATTATTGTCAGTGAACTTCATAGATTTTATTAAAGTATAACCCACTTCTTTACCAGTCCTTGTTGAAAATTCCTAATGACTGCATTTTTTTTTCTGTTTTGTTATTCTGAAAGACATATATCCAGAGGATGAAAGTCCAAATTGTCTTTGTGATGTCGATGATGATGATTAAGAATACAAAGTGTCACCACCCTTATTCATCCCATGCGTGTTGTAAGGGTCTGTTCACACAGCAGACCTGCTCAGAGAGCATCGGTCCGCCTTTTTCTTTTCACACAGACTGGATCGGAGCGCTGCCCCCAACTATTTCACATAGACCGGCTGGAAGAGATCTGCTGCGATTGCAAGCGAGGAAGAGCACGCAATCGGAGCCGGTCGGCTCCTCTTATTATTTCACACAAAGCGCGTTCAAGCATTCTTAATGACAGAAGTAAACACATGCAAAAATAAACCTAACTACGATTACTCAAAACTCTGTTTCCAACGTGATAAAAATGTGCTCTCCTCTCCGAGCCGGTCTGTGTGAACGGACCCTAAGAGGCGACTGCGCAGGGAAGAAAAACTTGAAAATTTGAACAATTTCAAATACAATGAATAAACTTCACATACCTATCCAATTATAAAAACGTGATACCTACATCAGCATGTACCTATGTAGATCACAAGAACATAGAAATAATAAAAAGGTTTAGTAAATGTGATATTATTTTTACATAAAATTGACACCCAAAGCTTTGTAAATTTAAAGATTTTTATATTAGATAACTAGGATCAAGTATTTAATTGTACAGAAGAATAAGTAATATATTCGTAGATTATATTGCGTTTATATGAAGTTAAATAAACGATATCATAAACTAATGGGCTTTTTTATTTTATTCAACACCCTTTTCCGTCAGGTATCTTAGTGATCAGGTATGATTGGTGGCAAAAAAAACCATACTATTTAAATTAAACAAAAAAAAAACAACTAAATATTAGGAAATACTTATTTACTTAGGTTATAGGCAGTAGAGCCACGCCTATTTCAGCACGAACGGGGCGGTACTACCCTCGCACAGAAGCTCAACGTAAAATGACAGTGTTCGTGCTGTCGTGTTTCGTTGGGAGTGCGAGACCGGAGGCCCAATGATGCAGAAGCATCACTAGGCCGCCATAGTGTGGGTCACAATGCTGCATTGTTGCATTCGCAATGAGTATGGTGACCAACACTTGGATTCTGCTTATGCTTTCCATCAGACAGAGTAGAGTATTTTTGGCAGGGCCATTCATAAAAAAAAATCAACGGTCTCGCAAAAAGTGAAGAAACTTGACTGTACGGTTGGCGTAGTGGTTTAAGCGGTCAATTCATTGTTGTGGGTTCAATCCCCATATCGTACAACATTTACTGTGATCCACAAATAATAATAAAAAAATATTTCGGACATCTAACACAACGCCATCTAGTCCCAAGCTAAGCAGAGCTTGTGTTATGGGTACTAGACAACTGATACAAATACATATATACTTTTTTTTTTGTAAATACATACATATTATACATAGAAAACACCCAAACTCCGAAACAAATATTTGTAGATCATACAAACATTTGGTCCGACCCGGGAATCGAACCCGAGACCTCATGATCAGCAGTCGCACACGCCAACCGCGAGACCAACTAGGCAGTTTATATATATATATAATAATATCCTTACACATCTGACACACGGTATTCTGATCCCAAACTAGGCGAAACCTGTACTATGGTAACCAGACTACTGATTAACAAACTTGTATATTTCTAAATACATACATACTGTAGATGAATTACACCCAGACACAAATGATCGTGTTCATCACACAAAGATTGGTCGGATTGTGGATCACTAACCACTACACCAACAGGCCCGTCATATATATATTATTATAGTGGAGAAGTTGCTTTTTATACTTAAAAACAATGGAATAAATATTATTTATGTTTACATACAACATCACATAAATTTACACGACGCAGCACACGATCTAAATCAATGTAAAAATTGTTTCAGAGTATTTTCATAACTGGGCGGGCAGCAGCTAGTAATGGTTTAACGAGTTCGTTTAACTTGCATTGACAACTTACCTAGTAGCGTTCCTACATGAGAAAAGGATCGAACGACCGAAAAGTGGTCGAAACTAATCCATTAGAGCAAGCAAGACAGGACTAAACTCTTTGCTGGTGAAGTGAAGTCTATTTTATGTATAGGATCTTGTCCTTTACATTACCCTATAGCGGTTGCAACTCAGCTATAGGTATGGCATTAAACTTATTCAGTGTTACAGTGTAGGAAAATATACAAAAAATAATTGTAGAGATCATTAACACCAGTTTAATTTTTATGCACCATGACTTAAATAGCATAAGCAAAACAATACAATAAATATGTTTTCACTAACAATTCTTCATATCAGCCTTAACTTTCATAAAGTTGAGTTTTACATAAATAACTAATTACAATTACAGACAGACGCCTATAAGTCTAATTTTAAATCAAGTTGTTTATTTATATTTCTATTTATATTACTAACTTCATTTCTGTGCAACTTTCACACAACAAGTAAACATGGCTTTCATTCATTTCAGTAACAAGACCAAACTGTACATCACTATTACACATAGAATTATGATTATCTACCAAATTGAATATATCATTTTTAATTTCAAATAACGACTTTTGTGTAGGTATAGAGATGCCACAATTAGGGCAATTTAGATTCCCATTACACAGCTGCAAATCAATTTTTTGACAAACAGGGCATATTACATTGTTACCCTCTTCCATAGAAGACCAGTCAACATCCAGCATTTGACACCGTTCACACTCTTTGGTCCACCTGTAATATATAAAATAATGACACTGAAAATTATGGTGAAGTAGTGGACTTATTCTGTGCAAAATAAACATTGCTTTGAAAACATTATGCTAAAACCCTTCCAACATTTGGACAACATCACCTACAAGTATGTGAGATTAAGCAAATAAGGCCATATATTTTTTAATTAAGTGCTACAGTGATATGATACCTAACCAATCGCCAACATCAATTATCATCTTTACTAACATCTTCTCAAAAAGAGGATATAAAGGACACTAATAATTGTAAAGATTTGGTAGTCAAATGTTTAGAAAACATTTAATGTAAATAGGATTTAAATGAGCAAAGAAAGCAGGCAGGATTTAAAGGGTAAAGAAAGACGATTGCTCCACAAGACCTCCTCTTAGTATTATTTTTTACAGCAGTTCTTGAGGAAGTCTCCATCAGTTGAATTAGGAGATATATTATTCAAGTCAATTTATTTTTAATGCAAACCTGTAAGGGCTAAAATTTGTGAATGATTTAAGACTGAAGAAGAGAATAATCTGAGACAAATACAATTTCACAAGTTACTGAAAGATAAATAGAGGTAGATCCTTTAGAAGGCAGGTAGATGAAATTAAAGTCATAACAGGTGGCACGTTGACAAGAGTAGAGAAATGGCACATGTTAGGAGAGGCCTTTGACAAATTAGTGACCTACAGTACATACATGTTTACTCATATATATATATATATAACAGTTATTATTGACTATATCTGAATAAAGTTATCATTACCACAAAAAATATATTTTGTCATGAAAACTATTACATACCATTCTAATTCCTCTTGTACAAGTTCATTTTTTACTTCATCTAAGAACTCAAATTCTTGATCATTAATATTCTCTGTACGAAAGTTAAATGTCTTTTGATATATGTCAGTCAATGTATTATGCAACTGAGACTCGGTAACAGACCCTCGGAATTTATCCAGCAACATGCCACGGCAGTTTTGTACTTTAGTTTTGTAATCCTGAGAAATAAAAAGCATGTATGCAGGCAGAAATCTTAAATAGCTAGTTTTACAGGCACATTATATCTGTGTTTGTTATCATGAGTTAAGTATTTTAGTGTATTGCTGTAGTAGAAACTTACTTAAGTTTTTTTTTAGTGTGTGTACTATTAGACTTTTCCTCCGACCCCTTTGAAAAGATATCAAGTCAAAGATATTATTTTTGATGAGGAGGAGGATGAGTTAATCCTGGTCTTGGATTGGTGGTAGGTATCATAAAGGAGTTTTACTTTCTTACAAGAGCCATGTTACAAAGTTAACAATAGAAAATAGCCAAACAAACTGGGTTTCTTACAGAAAACCAGCACTGCTTCATTGCTAGCTAACATTCCAGAAGCAAAGAGTCTATAATATCCAAATTATATTTTGTAGTTTAACATTATTGTTTCATAGCTGTTATTAGTAAATTTATAGTTCTTACCAACAATGAAAAACATTAGCTTCAACTTATACATTTCGGATCGGATCGAAAGTCATTATTTAAGTATTGTGATTTTTTTCTAAATTCAGTAATATATTATTTGATTGCGATTACCTTTCTCATTTTTTCTTTAATTTCAATAGGAGAAGATTTTTGCTTTGTAGCAAGATTTTGAAATTTTTGAAACGAAGTCATTTTCGAAAAAGTTTTGTCTATAAAATACAAGGGGCAAATAATTTAAGAAAAACACATCTGGAAAATTGAATATTACTAAAAATATTACGATAAACAATCTCAAATAAAAGAATATTCTTGGTAGGTAGGTACTTCGCGCGCGTTAAGTTTACAAAACGTCAATCAATCAAACAATTATAATTTTTTTTTCACTGTTTTTTTTTAATATTTTTGTTCATGACCATACATACAAGTCTTTCAGTCACTTAAATAGGGTATGTTGGCACTTTACAATTTCTCACCCACTGGTCTGACCATAGAGCTATTATAGATATAAATATTTTTCGGACATCTAACACACAACGCCATCTAGTCCCAAGCTAAGCAGAGCTTGTGTTATGGGTACTAGACAACTGATACAAATACATATATACTTTTTTTTTGTAAATACATGCATATTATACATAGAAAACACCCAAACTCCGAAACAAATATTTGTAGATCTTACAAACATTTGGTCCGACCCGGGAATCGAACCCGAGACCTCATAATCACCAGTCGCACACGCCAACCGCGAGACCAACGAGGTCGAAAAATCGGCTGCCCATTCCGCGGTGTATTGAAATAAATTGAATTTTAAGTTTTGTTCAAGGGTTGTCTCTTTCAAAAATATATGTGACGCCTGCCGTTTGTTAATAGCAAAAGTACCTAAATAAATTTTAAAATAAATATTTCTGGCGCATAGCGTGAATCATAAAATTGCTGTTATTATATGTCTGCTTATTATATGTTGCTGCTATTATATGTATGCTGTTACGATATGCTAGGATAAAATTACTTCATTATTTTGGATCATCGTTTATGACGAGCAGCATGATGAGTAACGCAGCCACACTATGTCTTTGCCCATTTCTCTCGCTATTTCTTTCGCCCCTCGTCGAGGTCTGATGGCAGTCACTCCACGTAAAAGAACGTAAGTTCTGCCTGCCCGTTCAGCCGTAGTATTCAACCATATGGGGTTGACTGACCCCAACGTAATTTGGGAAAAAGGTTCGGAGAAAGGAGATTCTTCGTATTTAGAGATTTTTTTCTAAATCAGGATTAGTGATCTATCTATATTTTTTATTTTTAACAGATTTTTGAAATTATCAAGTTTAATAAAGTCTTTTTAGATTAAATTAGTTTGTTTATAAATACTCTTATCAATATTTATCATGTGTTTCAGAAAAAAACTATGCAAGTAACTAGCAACATCATCAGCTGTCAAATGAAAAAAAACAATGTGTCTGTGAGTGTGAGTGATAAGTAAAAATATGGACAAGTGTAAAAGTTGATAGACCTTTTTAACAAACGCAATTCCTTAAAGCTGGAACATCTTTTTTAACAATCCAATAGTCAAGATACAAAAAATGTACCAGGTTGATAAACGTCAGTCCCGATCAGAGAAGGAGTCCATACACTCGGGACACTTTATGGTGTCACATTTTGAAGCTGAAGCCCAGGACGACTTTGACGATTTAGTTTCTGTTCCTGACGAAGAACAAAATGTCCAAAAAGTTACCACAGTGGCAACGTATACAATGCCCAGGTCGATTATTCCACAAACACCTGATAAAGATGAAAGTAAACAGCACCAACAACTTTCCATAGAAATATCTCTTACAAAGCTATTTAAATGTATGACTTTGGCCTACAGGTAAGTCTTTATTATTTACTTCCGTCTAGTTAGTTGCTAGAATTAACGTAGTAGCTGTTAATTGGCATTGAAGTTTTCCTGACACATGTAATCTGTTGAGCACATAGGAAATATTTTATTTATTTCTGATCAATTTAATAATATAACAATGAGACCTAAAATCCATTTCATTGGATTAGATTCAAAGTGAATGGTAGTTAAAGTTAGATCAATAAAAATATCTTTCCAATTACTTTCATATCATAGTGTTCTAGGATGGTATCATTGTAGTATCAAAACATCTTATCAGTAAAGCATCAAATGTTCTCTAAAAATAAGGAAACAGTATGTTTCCACTGGGTTTAACTTGGCAAGATAACAGGAGGTCATCACAGCCAGTACAAAAGACACAGGTCATTTACTGAGATAAGTCACTCTATGAATACTTAGTTATTAATATTTAACTTTTCATTCTAGTAATGATCAAGTTTATTGTTGCAAACTTTATATTATTATATTACAATTGCAAAATAAATATGCAACTGACCTTTGAACAAATGAAACAAAAGTGCTGAGTAGTCTCCCTTATCTATGTTACAAACTTATAAATTTGAAAATCATGACTTTTGTTTCATTTTTATTGGCAAACAATAGAAGCAATTGGAGTTTAAAGATTATTATGATGAAAGTTGAACTTCTTGGTTTGTACACATTCATAATAAGAACCTCATGAGATTCATATAAGTTGTCTAAGACCACCATTTTATATTTGATGGAACAAATAATTTATTTACTTTAAATCATATTATACATATTCAACCTGTTAGATGTAAGAGATTTATGTATAAATACTGTATCAAAGTTCTATAAGAGAAACCAAATATAAAAATATTTTAGATAATAATTTGCAATGTTTAATACAAAATAAATTTGTATTAATAATTTGCAATGTTTAATACAAAATAAATTTGTATTAAACATTGCAAATTATTATCTAATGATGATTACTTGAATTTATGATGTTGATATACTTGTAATCATTAGTAAAATAAATACTTCAGACATCTGATACACAACACCATCTAGCTTCAAACTAAGCTGAGCTGATTATGACAGCTAGATTGACTGATAGAATACCTATATTAATTTTTTTTTGTAAACACATACATATTATACATAGAATACACCTAAACTCATAATATAATAAGATCATACAAACATTTGGTATGACCCGGGAATCGAACACGAGACCTTAAGCACACCAAATGTATGTGCTACTACTGAGCTAACGAGGCAGTTACTGACATTAGTATGAATTTTTTTTGTTAGGAATCAATATTTTACCTACTTGTATATCATATTTGACCAATATAAAATACACAACAACTTCCTGCTAAATTGTTTTAAGTAATAGCAAATAAGAGGTTTATTTATAGTCACATATGCTCTGTTTTAACATGTAGACTATAAGCTTTCCCAGGTATATAGCACCAACCTAGCCAACCCTGTAATGGTTAGTACAACTATTTGAATGTCACATTAGTAAAGATGTTGTACCCTTTATCTACATGATAGCATGCAAAAGTTTACTGCTATTTATCTCTTCTCTATAGTGTTAGTGTGGATTTTATGTGCATGTAACATATTATAATACCCTAGTAATTACCGTAGTTCATTTTTGACATTACTTAGCTTTTTTTGCCACAATCCAAAATCTAAAAGATATTGACTGTGCGACTGTTTTGTTCAGCGAAGGCCTTCACTATTACCAAGTAGTTGTTTGCATGTAAAGAAAATAAAGCATACTTCATTCACTTTTATGTCCAAGTGCCTGTTTCATACTAGACTTTTTTTAGGAGTGCTATACACTTAAAGGTTCCCTAAACAAAACTTATTTGTGAAAATTAGAGTTTTTCTATAAAAAATATACTGTCAAGGATAGCAAAACAATTAACATCGAAGTTGGTTTCTTTCAAAAAACAGTGATTAAAATCACGTTTATAATGTGACTATTTAAGTTTCATATTGGATATTAATAAATTGCTGTCGCTTTAAATATAACGCTAATAGCAGAGAGAGTGTCTATTCAGCGTGATTGTATGATGCACCCAGAGCGTCGCATATTGGTAACACCCAAAATGCGTTGGTAATTTTTGCCCCAGCTCTTGTGGCACCGGGTCACAAATGCAAGGCCTACTGCGGTCACACCGCTTATTACGTTATTATAAATACGGCTGCAAGCGACACTACACCATTCGCGACAAGCTGTTTTTTTAATATTAATTGTATTTACTAAATTTACTTTACGAAAGTAGTCTAAATGAGAAGGGCTTTACATTTATAATATCTGTAATCTGTTTCGAGATTCTGAGCATTAAAGCAATCAATCATTTCCTTAAATAGTTCCGGCCCCATTTTAAATGTACATCAAATATGTTTACTGTCTATGTGTTACTCTGTATAATAACTGGCTTTAAAATATCCTCAATGAGTTAGCCTACATATATATTACTTTCGCCGGCGGCTCCGCCCGCTTGAATGTCGGATATGGCAGTAATAAATGATTCGAGTTAATATAGCCTATCTATACTATCTATCCTAATAATATTATAAGCGCGAAAGTTTGTAAGTATGGATGGACGGATGGATGTTTGTTACTTTTTTACGCAAAAACTACAGAACGGATTTAGATGAAACTTTACAGTAATATAGCTTACTAGTGGTTGCCCGCGGCTCCGCCCGCGTATATGTCGGTTATCGCGGTAAATAGTAGCCTATGTGTTATTCTGATGTATAAGCTATATTACTGTAAAGTTTCATCCAAATCCGTTCAGTAGTTTTTGCGTGAAAAAGTAACAAACATCCATCCATCCATCTATCCATCCATCCATCCATACTTACAAACTTTCGCGTTTATAATATTAGTATAGATATATGGATGGATGGATGTTTGTTACTCTTTCACGCAAAAACTACTGAACGGATTTGGTTGAAACTTTACAGTTATATAGCTTATTACATCAGAATAACCATAGGCTATTATTTACCGCGATAACCGACATATACGCGGGCGGAGCCGCGGGCAACAACTAGTATATACTACTCACAAATACTTTGACTTTCTATTGGTAAAATAACTTTCATAATCGATTATGTAGATCCAGAGATTACCCCCTAAATCCTCTCATATTTTAACTCTTTATAATACTAGTACCTATAGATAAATACAATTACAAAAAATATTACGAGAGGACATAAATATGATAATGTTGAAATTTTTAACTCTTTCAGTCACACTTTCACAAACAACAATTTTGAAACTTTTTATTTATATTAGCACTGCTTGTGGTTTTAGTCATAAACGGCAGAAACTTAAATAAATAATTTATGTACTGCTTATAAGGTAGGAGTTAGTTACGTACGGACTTACGGTAAGTAACAACCGGATGTTTATTTATTTACACTACAAACTTAGAGTATATTACCCATTGTTCTATTATACACTAGATTAGCAATTACGAACCAAAAATGCACAGGCCGAAACTTGTTCTTATCGAGGCAAACGTCAGTTTAGTGTTCAATGTCGCGCCAACCGAAGTTGTCGTAGTTACAATTGACAAAACAATCACAAAAAAAAGATACATACAGCGAAACATAGAGTCTCCTTCTTTTTTGAAGTCGGTTAAAAATGGGCAAATGCGTAGTGAAAGAATGCGATACAAGGTCAAAAAACTGTAACAAATCAAGCAGAAATATTTTTCACATGGATTACTTAGTCATACATCACAGTCATATTTTTATTAATTGATAATATAATTAATATAATTATGAAGTTAATTGTAGTCGCGATATTTCGCGAACCTATGAATTAGGAAATTAATTATTGTAGTCGCGAAATTTCGTGCACCTATGAATTATTACTTAGGTACATGCGTTCATACGTTGAAGCTATACATCTTATACATACGTAATAATAAAATTATATCATGATGAAAGTAAATTGTTTACTCAAAATTACAAAAATGCATCTAAAAGACAATTATTTTCAAAATTGATGCTTCACAGCGGTGTTTGATTTTATATAAATTATTTCAGCAAAAAATGTAGGTACAGCTATTTTATTAATAATACCTATTCCATTCAAATATAAGTACACAATTAAAATATAAAAAAAAAACTCGGTTATTATGGGTAGGTTAATTTTCATAGAGTAGTCGACACTGGTCCGCCATTGCATTGTGATGAATATGCTTTGTCTTTGTCTAATCATAGCGATATTATTGTTCTAATGTTCTTGTAACTGTTTACCTAAGACCAAAAAAAAAGTTTTGGTCTGAGCTGTTTACTATCAAATGTCTAATGGTTTCAAAGCTTTCAAAGCTACATCGTCGTAGTTCAAAGTTGTTATATTTTTTGCGACGTGAGGTAATGAAGTTTGCGCCTCTACAGGTATATCTCAATGATATTACCAAAACGTTTGCATGCTTTAATGTTACATATTGACAGTGGCGGATTTACCCTAAGGCAAAGTAGGCATGTGCCTAGGGGCGCGAGGTTGCTTAGGGGCGCCAAATTTTTAATAGTAAAAATATATGCCTCACATATTAAAGAAAAATTACCAATACTTCTAGTTCGACTAGTGCTGTTTTCATATAAAAATGTACTAGCTACAACTGCAGCTGTAGTTGAGATTGTTTTATAAGTTTTAGTAAGACCAGATTTGTTCATTGAAAGGCATATGGTGCACCCGAGTTGGCGGCGGCGACGACCGCAAACAATAAGGCGTGGACAGGGCGGCAGTATAGGACAAATTGCAGGAGGAACATTGCGCCTGTAACAATTTGCGTGCTTTCCATCACTTTTTGCCACTCTGAGCGTGGTCACAGGACGGGTTTCATTGTCCACCCGCTACAAAGGTGTGAAAGGTCTACCGCGAGAAGGTGACATTCGTGTGCCGGACGTCACTTCAATTAGAGTTTTTGAAAACAAATGGTGCCCATGCTTTTGAAAAGTAGGCGCTAGGAGAAATCTGGCTGGAGCTGTTATCTACACAAGTAGTTCCGCAAGGGTCGGTGTTAAGACTCCTACACTCCTACTCCTATGCGGGTTGCCTGACCGTCGGGTAGGTATGTTGTCAACAAGCCGGGCGGCAAAACTGGCATCTAATTGAACTGTTTGCCGTGCAAAGTAGCCACCGACCAAAAAAAATTGTGCCGACGGCCATTATTATGCTAAAACCTTTTTATTAGTAATCCGTTATAGGCCTTTAGGGCCGTTCCTATACATCATCAACTAAGACGCCGTCTCGAGCTACCTGGAAGATATGCTCATGACGGCGTGGAGAAAGGTACTGTGAGACAACTCTGAGGGCCACGGCCATGATTTCAAATGTTCTAGGGCGGATCCAGTGTCAAGGTCGTGGGATGGCTTTACAGAAATATGTTACGTTGCTCTTACATCGACCTTGAAGGGAGCCACCTGCATCTTGTATTTTTTATATATAAACTGTCGTCCTCTTGCACGACAAAAGCTCTTGTTTTTCGTTTGTTTATTTTTGAAGTGAAAACTTCTTTATCGGAGTTGTGCACTTTTCTAGGATGGGTAAAAAAATGTTAAACTCGCGTCAGAAACTCGCGTCACGACACCTGACCTGATTGAATATTTGTAAGACGGAGGCGTGGCGTAGGAGAGGAAGTAATATCCCCTCTCTTTCTACCGCGCGGCGAATGCCATCGATACCGGTGGGCCTTGATCCTGTACAAGGCTACATCTTTCATCAAGGCCTCGCTGAGGTTTCGGCGCGCCTTGGTCGCGAGAGGATCCACGGTCCCGGGGCTCGTCACCGTCTACAGCGCTGCCCTCGAGTCACTGAAGCTGCTGTAGCTCCCCGCACTGCAGTTGAGGATTTCGTTTGAAGCACTGCATATGGCTAAGAGCTCGGCCTGGTACTCTGTGCAGTACGCTGGCAAGCTCAGTTTCCGGCTCAGCAGCTCCGCCCGACTGTCCCATATAGAGAGCGCGGAGCCGACCTTACCCTGAAGCTTGCTTCCGTCGGTTAAAATACGGAGCGACTGCACGTTGAGCTGGTCTACCAAGCTTTAGTCCTCCAGACTCTGGAACCTCAAGTCCATACGTAGAGCCGAATGCGGTAGTTCCGTAAATCGCACGCTCTATCTCTCGGTCTCCCAGTACTAGCCGGGTCGACCCTTTGGGAGCTTCGCGCTGAATCTAAAATTAGCTCGGAATCCTGCGACTTGAGAACTCGAGGACCCGAAATTTCAACCTCACTGGGTCCTGGTTGAGGAGCAAAAGGAAATATTTAGGTAACCTAGCGCCAAGCAGACGGCGGTAAGATCCGTTATGGAAGATTTGATCGGGAGGAAATACAGAACTCTCTCATACCGGCTGATGCAGGTGTTCATCGAAAAAGGATGCTTCGGAGTCAGCTGTGTCTGATCTGCACGAAGCCAACGGCTGGGCGCCAACTATACTGGCACCAAAACAGAACAGTCTGGACGTTTTAATAAAGCTGCTATCTTCTATATCCGACAATGTTTACGCAATACGTGGTTTTAGTCGGCTCGATTCCGATACACCGCAAACCCCCAATGGCTCAAGAGGGTTCACACGTAAAAAAAAATAGTGAAGATACGCCAATTGCCAAGATAGAGACATTATATGGATGCTAGAATCATGAGGAAGGGGGGGGGGGGGGGAAGGGCGCCGAAGGGATGGTTGCCTAGGGCGCTTTTGTAACTAAATCCGCCCCTGCATATTGATATAAGCAACAACGTCAATTCATAAATTATAAATTAATTCGCATGGAAACGAAATGTTATCGTTTCAACTTGTAAATATCGAAACCATTTCATATAATTGTTTCAACTATGATTCATACATAGCATACATGAAGTAAGCACCGAATATTTCATTAGGTACTTATAGTTAGACGATTCGGGGAATTCCCTTTTTAAATGAATCTATAAAAATCATGCTTACTGTAGCGACAGGCAACACCGCCCAAAATCAAGTATGGGATTCCCTGCAAGTGAGTACAGACTGACATTATCATTAAATCGGTAATCCTTGTCTTTTATTATGGGCGGGGTTGTTTATGAGTTATGACTAACAGTCACCGAGAATGACTTCTATGTTACCGAGAATGACTGACAGTGTTAGTTTATCTAAATGGAATTGCATATTTATTGCAATCTTTAAAAAAATTTTTTAAAGCTCGTCATACTGTTACTAGTACGAAAATACACACTCATTACCTTCGGCTTATGTTACAATAGTTATGGTAGTTAATAATAATCTTTATTAAAGTAATAGAACTCAAAACAACAATTTTTAGAATTTTTCTGTGTTTGTTAGGCGCTAATCTCAAAGTTTCATAACCGATTTGGATGCGGTTTACTATTATTTACTGTGGTAAACTTTATTTAACATAATATGTGTTTGTTTTATTTCAATGGGTTGACAAATAAAAAAAACAGTTTAAAGAATTGACATGTATGCGAGTGGAGCCGCAGGCAAAAGTTAATGGTCAATCAATTGTAACATGAGAACCGTACCAATAATTCATAATAGTTCAAAGAATTGTCAATAAAAAAATCAAAAAGGTGGTTACCAAAGCGGCGCACTGAAGCAGTTAAGTTCTTAAAATATCATAAGCCTATTAAAAATGACCTCTAAAGCACATCTGTCCATTTCTTACGCAATAGTGTAAAGTATTTTCGTCACTCCTAAAATCCTTCATTCGAAATTTATCTATGTTAAAGTTCAAGTTGTGTCTATTTGATACCTAATTGGTATTTGTGTTGGGACCACAAAACACAAACACCAATTGCCACCTGGCTCTAGTTTCTCCATTTAGATTCAAAATTTTGAAAAATTGAGACACAAAAAAAACTCGGATGTGTAGTCGGTTAATCTTGGCGAGTCTTTAGTCAGTCAGTCGCTCTTAATGATGCCTATCTCTTCAATTTCCTCCTTCGTTTTCAATTTCCTCCTTCATTTCTCGATTTTTCTTCGCTAAAATATATCCAAGCCTGTCACTGCCATCGCCACTAATCTGGATTCTGGATGCATAATTATAGCAGAGACTGTCGTGGAGCAACTATCACTCTTGCAATCCGCGACGGCTTAGACAACTACAACTGTGTCGTGTCCGTGAATAGATATTTATTTAAATTTTCTTAGAGATCATTCTTCTAAATCGGATATTAAGTCTATCAAGAGCTGGGTCCGTTCTGAAAGACGAATTTGTATAAATCTCAATTTTAAAATGTTGTTGCTGCAGCTACAATCTACATAATCAAAAAAATAAAAATATAGGCAGACCTACTTTCGATATTTGCCCATTTGACTTGAAAAATAAAATAATTTTAGTTAAAATAAATTAAATATTCAGACTGCCATTACCGTTCGGTTTATGCCTGGTTTAACTTAACTTGATGACAATTTATATTTTTTTCTAGAAAATAATATAAAGCGTTTTTTAATCTTTTTTTAAATTAGCTATCAGTTAAAACCATACATTGTTTTTGATTACCATTAATTAATTAGTATTGTCCTTTAATCATTTATTACAATCTAATTATTAAGATAATGTACTTTGAAGAATGTAAGAATTCGATCTATGATCGTACCCTTATAGGCGGTCCACAATACAACGATATATCAGATAGCTCAGATATTCTCAAAAAATCTGAGCCAATTTCCGTCACGCACAAGGATACAAGGCAAATTATAGATTACTAGATTAAGAAAAAAAAAACAGATCTTAAGAGATGAATTTTTACGCGGTCCCTACACTAGGCGAACTATATCGTGAGGTATATTATAACCTATATTTTAAAAATACTTAAAATATATTATAAATAAAAAAAGATAACGAAAACCAGTCAAGTACGTGTCGGGACACGCTAAACATTACGAATTTATTTAACTATATATTACTCTCAGACTAACACAGCTAAGGTAAGGTTATTCAAAATACTTTAGCTGAGAGATTAGGAAAGGACAGACGCAAACAGATTATAGAATCGAAACAATGTTCAGACTCCCTTACTGTTTACGTCACCTTCACGCCCACTTTACGTGTAAAGCCGGACATACACGTTCGTTCAAGTATACTTGCGGAAGACAAAACAGTCTGGGTTTGCGCAAGTATACTTGAACCTGTATGTCCGGCTTTAAGTGTGCTGCTTATTTTTAGTCATACAAAAATAAATATTTTAAGATAGCGACAGAAGGGTTTAAGGTAGTTGATATTAGTGTAAGGCGAAATTAAATACGAATAAATGACAAATAATACAGTTATTTATGGAGATTATTTTAGAATGTCTATATTTTGGAAGGTTATTTCGCAAACGATGGTTAAGCGTTTTTTTTCTTGCTTTTAAAACGTAAAGCTACTCAAAGCCACTAAGGATAGCTCTATTGACCAGTGATCGCAGTAATAATTTAATTTGCCTAAAGCTTATTAATGTATTTAATTTACTCTCCGACTGATATTTACAGTACAGTAACATACAGATAAGATAGGCTGTGTTTCTTTCTTATCAAACTGTTATTTGCAGTAAGCTTATGATCACATATTGATAGTGCTGCTGATAACCAGTGTAGCACTTGATTGTCTGACAATTTATTTTCTTAGCCGTACAGTTTTATTGAGCGACTGTACATTTGACCAATATATTATATATATTTTTTAATTTTTAATAATGGCTCGTTTAAATTGTTTTAAAACAAAAATGTTTCTCATAACCTCAAGGACTTTTATAGTTAATTTACCTATCTCAGTTTTAGAAGCTCATATTAGTATTTGACTAAGTTAGAAGTAAACGCAGGAAGCGCATGGTGAGTTATTTACTTTCATTATATGTTGTGTTGTTCTTTCTCAGACAAAAGTTAACTTCACCAAAATGGAATCGTTTCAAAGGTATAAAACTCCGGTGGAAGGACAAGATTAGGCTGAACAACGTTATATGGCGATGCTGGCACATGCAATGTAAGTTTGATCTCTATTGTTTGATTTCTTAGTATTTTAGTAAGCTTATCCGTTAGAATCGAAGCTCTATTTCTAAAGTATTTTCACCCTTTATTAAAATCGAGGTTGCACTTGAGTATTTTATTTATTTATATACATACTAGTTGATCCGGCAAACCTTGTTTTGCCATAAAAAAATGGGTTATAAAAAAATGATGGTGGTCGATTCTCAGACCTACCCGATATGCACACCAAATTTCATAAAAATCGGTCCAGCCGTTTCAGAGGGGTATTGTAACTAACATTGTGACACGAGAATTTTATATATTAGACGAGAATTTTATATATAAGATATACTGTCTGTAAATATATTATTTAAGGTTAATATTAGTAACAATAATGGAAGTTAATGCTAAAGTATTTATTTTATTATTGTTGAACATCTTTTTGTGAGCAGGGATCAAAATTACCATTTCACCTCAAATGGGCAGAGGGGAATAGCATAGTATTACGAATATGTATATTGTAAGAAGACATAGGTAGTGTGATTTATTATGAGGCCTTTTGGTGCAGAAGCATCACTAGCCCACCATGGTGTGGGTCACCATGCTGCATTGTTGCATTGTCTGCATTGGCAGTATGGTGATACATGGCAGCATGGTGGTACGCTTATGCTTTCAATCAGGCAGAGTAGAGTCATTTTGGCTGGGCCAAACATAAAAAGAAAAACAGTATCAGTCGTCAAGTGATTCAATTATTAATAATTACCAAGCTCTGGCTTCGGTTTTTTCTGATCTCGTATCTTCAGTAATCATTTATCGCTCGCGTGATTGGTTGTTGATGTATGTATACCTATAAAATAATACTGATAACAATACATTGATCTGTACCAGAATTTTTCAAATGGCAAATTTCATATCTCGCTTACACAAAGCACCTGTAATATCATATTTAAAATAGCTACAGTTCACCTAGGTTGGTCTGATTACACGAGAAATAATCGTGACCTCAAAATTATCGCTATTAAATGTAAACAAACTTGATTTTAGTATTCTTGCAGCCATGTGCTGTATCTAGATATGGCTAGTTATTTCTGGTTGTTTTGAATTTGAATATACGACAATTTGTTGCAATTACGGAAGTAATCGAGTCAACCAATTTCCGTATATTGAGATAGGAAAAAGGGGTTTTGGCAACTTAATAAAGTATGTTACATGATGAAACTGTTTCAGACACACAGCTTCATATCAATGTATTGTGACCAGTCAATTTTATCATACTAACATTATTTGTACTAAATTAATAAACCACGATAATCATTATTAGAGAAAAATATATCTCCAGTCCTGACTGGCGCCTCCTGAGGCGGTTATTGTATCCCAAAGTATTTTGATAGGCGTAGATAGGTGTTTTTAAGAGAAAATAACGTTGAAAAGGTTACATTATGGTACGGCGTTTTATTTTTAATATATATTGTAGCTAAGTCTGTGATGGGCTTCATGCATAAACAGTTTCTGTTTCATTGAAAGTTCATTTGTACAACAATATCAATTGAATCTTGTGAAAGAAATCCTCAAAGGCGAAGTAAATCAATGAATGTGTCCACTACGAGTGGTAGTAGTGAACTGAAAAATAAATAAAAGATCGTAAAATGTAATTTTTTATTAGACCCAGATATTTTATTATACTATTTCCATTTCTTTATTTTCTCGATGACAGTTTTAATTTGATAGTTGTAGTGTTGTGACCAAATAAGTAATAATATCGATCGAATATATTTATTATATTTTGAACAAAGACAAATACAACAAAAACATTCAAATATATTTTTGCAAGCTGGGAACACTCAATGACCCACCACCATTTTGTGTTTGTTTCAACCTGTCACTCGCAACAAGACGGTCGTGCTTTAAAGTCACTGCATTTCTGTTCACTGAGTTTTGTCACATTATCCATACATACGTTACGTTGTTTATTTTGTGATCCTCCGTGTTAATTGCTGTCCCAGCTGTCAATGTCAAAATGCCTAAAGGATCTGTACTGAAAAGGCAGGCGAGAGAACTGGTGATCAAGGTTCGTAATTACTTTGAAGCAGAGTATCAAAATGGTGGCCCGCTATTACCACTGTCGCAAGTGCGAGAGCGTGTTTATGAAATGAAATGATATTTGAAATGATATTTATTTGTAAGTAAATCTTTTCAGATATTTTTACACGTCGGACTTTACAGCTAGAAGAGACCGGTCAAGTGTAGGCCGCATTAGGAATTAGTGGCCCTACAATTTCAAAAATTACTACCGTTACAAGCGGCACACAGGAAAATAAGCTTCGTACGCCGAAGAAAAAGCGCCAACCACGTCGTGTGACATCGGTTGACAACTTCGACGCTCTCGCTATTCGCCGTCATGACTATTACTTGCGCAAAGAAATTCCAACACTTAAAAAACTTGTTGTTTCTTTACGTGAATGTGGTTTGTTCCATGGCCAAAAATCGTCATTTAGCTTGGTTTTGAAAGAAATTGGATTTTCTTATAAAAAATCGAACAAACGTAAAATATTGCTGGAGCGTCAAGACGTTGCTATGGCTCGTTGCAAATTTTTGAGTGAACCCAAAAAGATATCAGATTGGTCAAATGTTATTTTCACTGACGAAACTTGGTTAAATGCAAATCACACAGTATCTAAGAACTGGACTGACGACACCGCCGCTTCCACTAGTTCAGTGCCAATGGTAAAAGGTGAACGCCTTATAATATGCCATGCAGGGTCTGCGAAAGGATTCGTGTCAGATGCTTTACTGGCCCTTAAATCCAAGAAAACAGTGGACTACCACGAAGAAATGAATGCAGAGATTTACGAAGGATGGTTTAAAGAAATGATGCAATCTAAGAAATGGTGCAATCTCTGGAAGAACCGTCGATAATTATTATGGACAATGTTATATCACTCCAGACAAATTGATAACATGCCGACGCAGGCCAATAAAAAACAAGAGATAATTAACTGGCTCTAACGTCATGGCGAAAATGTGGATAGTACTTTATTAAAAGTACAATTAGTGAAAATTTTAAAATCGAAAAAAGCTTCCTAAAATATATATTACCGACGAAATAGCTGCCAAATGTGGTCATTGGGTTCTTCGACTTCCGCCGTATCATTGCCAGTACAATGCTATAGAACTAATATGGGCACAAATCAAAGGACACGCCGCTCGAAACAATACCCATCCCCCTTTTACGGCAAACAAGATGTTAGATTTATTTAAAAAATGCATGTGCGGAAATAAAACATTATAGCGTCGGATTGGGAAATTCATGTGGCATTCGATAATATAGAAGTACAGGAACTTATAATATAGGTTAGGGAGAGCTCATCGAGTGACAGTGACGATTCATCAGAATTTGATTAAAATAAATAAATAAAAAATCAACATAATATAATTATAACATCTTGTAATGAATTGTAATATTAGTTAATACATTTGTACAAAATTATCCGGCAATGGTTTAGTTTCTTACACTTTGTAAAAAAATATCTAGTCTGTTATCGTATTACGTTTATCGATAGCTCCATCCCTATGAGTTGCCATCCATCTGCTATGACCTTGTACGTGCGTAAGCGTCATATTTTTATTAAATAATGTATACATAATGTAAAAAAGACGCTCGTTCAAGTTTCCACAAAGAGCTGTCATCGAGAAAATAAAGAAATGGAAATAGTCTAACATTTGCGGCGTGACTGCGTGAGTCATTATTTTTAAACCCTTTTTCAATGCCGAACAAAGAATCGACAAACAATTTTTTCCTTTTTCATTCGGTTTTTTCCGTATATGTGCGAAATATGTGTAGGGTTTGAGTACCTTTGGTTAATGGCTGTAGGAATATAAACCTATATTTTTTTCCTCTATAAATACGTACAAGTGCGGCAAAAGATTTTAATTATGAAAAAAATAAGTTGGCCATAGTCGATTGTCGGAAGATTTTTAGACAAATAATGCTAAAAACTTTCAACAATCGATTCCCATAATGGATGGGCTAAGCAACAGTTTTATACAGAACCCTCAATATACGAAACAGAAACGTCATCGTCCATTATTTTCTATCAATTTTCTTTTTACAGTTATTAAAAAGCAAAATACATTGGTATGTCAGTTTGCATCGCCGTTAGACGTAGATACACACGTAAAACCAGAGGTAATGTATATTTCGATTGTTTATTTTATTGTATTACGTTATTATTAGTTGTATTATCTATGTTGCATATACCTACGATTTGATTGTATACATATTGTTGGTGACAATTTGATTGGATGGATAGTTCGCTTATTTCTTTCACACAGGACAATTCACATATATGTAAATCGAAGCCTTATATACGATTATTAAAGGCATTTTTTTAATAAGTATAATTCTACCAAAATTTCATACCAAATTGCAGTGGAAGCGTAATAACTTAAAAAAATATTGAACGCGATTATCTATCGATTTATATTTAGTTAACCTCGCGATAGTTTTAAAGCTACAATGATAATAATGTAGTATTAAGAGAAATATTCTCAACTGATTATTTTGTGTAGATAAGTACTTTGCCGTCGAAGCAATCATAATCCCAATTTCATGCACGTACTTATTTAATACACAAGCTTAACATGATTTATCACGTTCTAGGCAACAATATTAGAAGGCAAATATTGGAAACGGCGGGCAGAGGCGGTTATAGCTGAATATAAAAAATGGCGCAAGTTTCATATAATGAGACTCCTTGGAAAGGGAGATACCTCAGTTCAGGACGCGGTACGAGATTAAACTTTTTTTTACATAAGTAATGGATGAATATGTTCGTGTAAGAATAAAATGGCTGATGTTATTATAATGTGTTCGTCTAGATATCGGACATGGATACGGTGGAATCGTTCTCGCAGTGCAGCGACTTTGCGGCAAATATGCTCACGGACGAGGACTATTTAAACTTCATGACTGACACACTTTTTTCTACCATCACCAACCATCAACCATTTGCTTTCCCAGATTGTAGAGAAATCGGTAAGAAATCGATATATAAATTAGACATACAAATGTGTAAGCTACTCAAAAGATAAATCTCAATTTAAAAATAGAAATTTCACGTCCTTATTTTTTTTTAATATCACAAGTTTCAATGCTACATTATCATGAGTTGCTCTATTTTCTTCAAGTGGACAGATAGATAAAAATGCTTTGTTTTATACCGATAATTAAAGTAAAAATTTTGTAGTCTGTAATCTATAAATTCTGATATAATCAGACTTTCTAAACCTGTAAAAGATCTTATCAATGTATACACTTGCAGCTAGGGGGGCCAGCTTAGCAGATTTCATTCAACCAAGCTTAGGTCCGTTACAACCTAACTTAGAGGATTTTATGGACACATTGGAGCCTTTTCAGGGTAAGTTAATGAGCAATTCCAGATAGATATTATGAAGTCAAAAACTATGTTAAGACAGCTTGTGTTATGAAATGGTTTTTCATTATAGAAACCATTAAAATAGATGTGAAAGGTATGAATACTTTTATGTATCGTTGAATTGTTGAGGTGTTAATTGGTTAAACGTGTTTCAGACTTAAGGTTACCGCCCGTTCCAGAGGAGACACCTGAAGAATCTCTGTACAGAGGTGGAATGTCAGTGG
This sequence comes from Diaphora mendica, assembly GCA_949125395.1. Lineage (NCBI taxonomy): Eukaryota > Metazoa > Arthropoda > Insecta > Lepidoptera > Erebidae > Diaphora > Diaphora mendica. The sequence continues at coordinate 16,651,110 of OX421318.1, forward strand.
ACTCCTACCCACAAGGGTTTATGACCGGTAGCCAGAGCAACACTCCGGTCACAATGCCGACCAGTCAGATGTCTTTGCATGGTACACGTTCATTACATGAAGCTTACCTTCATAAATGTTGTGAATAAAACACGCCTAGGCTTTATAAACATTGTGTTATTAAACAGGTCAAAACCACCAGAATACTCAAATGATGTCCATGGAACAAACGATAAAAAATGAACAGCAAATGGGAATGTACGACAACGGAAGATTGTTCACACAAAATAACATGATCAACACACAAGAAATGCTGCCCCACTATCAACCTGTATCCTATGAACAGAATACGTCACAGTCCGACCAGCAAATGCATTCTTTTGTCGGAAAGTCCCCTAGGTTACAATACGTCAATACCTCTAAAATTTTACCGCAATCTGAAACTCCGTCATACAATAAATACAACACAGGTTAGTTCTTTGTATGTTTTTTATTAATACTAGTGGTTATATTTTAGTAATGACTAAGGATGACATTCAGGGTCCAAAACGGGGGAAAGGAGAAAACGAGAGGTTTAGAAATGTATGATTTTTGTTTTTCTAGTATTTTAAAACATCGACAAATTAAGTATCTATAGTGTATACCTACAACTACTTCAGAAATACCTACCTGCCTACCATTCCTAGTTCATACTTTAGATTCCAAGCTCAGATAGGAAAGCCAAAAAGTGGTTATTTCTGGCAAAATCTGGCAAGACTGCACTTTTGGCCTAGTGGTTTAACGGTCACCACGCCGTTTCCTACTTCGCTAAGTGTCGTGGGCTCAAATCCCACGTAGGACAACACTTTGTGTAATCCACAAATTGTTGTTCTGAGTCTGGGTGTTCTTTGTCCGTTTCATGTATGTTTGTAAAGTCTCCCGCGACACAGGATTTATTCCTAGTGCGGGAGTTGTTAAAAAAAAAATGCCAGTAATCCTGATATAACGAAATTATGAACTATGGGAATTTGGAAACAAGATAATGCTTTGGTTATTGTATTATATCGAATTGTACGGAATTTTGTTGTCTTTATCCATAATTATATATTTCCACAGTGCCGCCATCACAAACTGCTCCTGAAACGGTATCACTATTACAACAACCCATACAAAATTCTAAATATGCATCCACCGTAGTAATCCAAGGACGGGGTGGTTTTGGACGCGAGAAAGTCCGTCAAAGGCCCTCGCAATACTCTAGCCCTCAAGTTCAACAGAACAACCAGTATCAGAGTTATCAGGCGATAAATCAATCAGGGCAACCGGTGTCTCCTCAAGGGTATGAGTCAAGATCGGTAGGCGTGCGGCAAAGTGCACAGCAACTGCAGTATTTGCAGTTGAACCAAACTGATTCGTACAAAACGAAGAACGTGCAGGCAACGGTCAGCCCTCGATCTTTTAAAATGCCTTCACCACCGCTGGTGCCGGTGACGTCGCCACAGGTAAGTGTGATGTTTTAAATGTTGAAATACTCTTAAAGTATTCGGTGGTAGAGGTAATAATCTGAAAATTAATTCGAGGGTTACTTGTTGCTATTTTCAAGTGTTACAGTTACTGGGCTGTTTTTCAAAAACATTGCGGGAGACAAAAGTGCCGAGGACATACCTAGTGTTTGAAGTTTGTTATGCCAATCTCAAAAGTGCCTTAATATGATTGTCATTCCAGATGTCCAACGTAGCGGGTGCAAATACAGGCAGTGGGTCGCGTTCTAGTAAGGAACAGTTTAGATCGCACAGCCTGCCGTTGGGTGCTCAGCTCAATCCTGACTGGACCGTCAGCGTCCCTGCGCCACCTGCACCCTCTACACACGATGTCGCGCCAACTAAACATGTTGCAAGGGTATGATTTGTACACGTTTAATTTTGCAATTTTTTGGTGAGGTTCTATTCAAGGGCAATATCAGTATCCATGTGACGCTGAGTATGCGGAATGTTTGCGGCTGAGTGTCATCCAACACTTTCACAGTCAACAAAATACCAATCCCTTGAAAAAGGAAGCGATAGATACACACCGCGCTTATAGTAATAGAAATTGCTGTTGTGGAAATATGTAAAATCATCCAAGGGAATTACTACAGAGTTTACTTTATGTTGACCAACAGATGTCTGTGGAAGTGAAGGGTGATATAATTCACTCGTACCCTCGTGCAATGAAATCTCGGCAAACGCTCGATCTATACCCAACGGTAAGTAGGTGTACGTGTAACGTACAAAGGTTGAATATTTGCAGGCTCGCGAGCCGAACCCGAGCGCCATTCGGATTCGGTCGCGATCGTCGTCGAGCGGCGTGGTCGCGGAGAGCGCGGCCTCGGGCTCCGCCAGCGGCGCCGCCCCCGCCCCCAGCGCCGGCCCGGCCTCCGCCCGCCGCCCTCCGCCGCTCAACAGCGTCGCTTCTGAACCGACACTGCCCCAAGCTAGTGTCATGCTTGCTCAACTCCTCTCTGCACAACACTGTCAGTCATACCTCTACATTATTTTATAAAACCGACCGTCGAATGTACGATATAGTACCTATGTGAAAATAAGGCCCGATAATAAACCACAGTGCTATGATAGTCTTTGCATACATATATGTATCTGTAAAGCTTAATCTATCGTAAAGTTGGAACTTGCAATCGCCGAGACGTTGACGTCTTGGCGATAGCAAGTACGACAAAGAGAAAAAAGTACTCGTATATATCTGCAAATACTGACTTAACCGTTTCGTTCCTACCCATGTATATTTTCCTCAAATAACATTCAAGTAACCAGAAGTCCCTGTAATGTGTTTATCAGAAATCTAAATTCTGACATTTCTAGTTAATACCGTTTTTAATTTAATTCATTTGACGGAACAAAGAACCTATGGCAATTAGGTGCAAATTGATTTATGAATAATGTAATTTATGAATTTTATAAGAGATGACGTCTTACGATTTCAGCTCAAAGCCTGTATAAGCTGAATAGCGACGAAGGCAGTAGCACTACGGATCCCACTAGGTCCCCTATCAGGAGGGCGCAGGCTTCGCCGATCGGGAGTGATGTGATGTCTCCTCACCAGTCTCTGTCCCCGCCCACGTCGCCCGGCGGATGTTCTCCCCGCGCGGGCAGTCCGCGTGAGTCGCGCCGCACACACTTGCACGCCGAGCAGAAGCGCCGATATAACATAAAAAATGGCTTCGACACACTCCAAGCTCTTATACCCCACCTCAACACCAATCCAGCCGCTAAGGTATGTATCATGTAGGTAGGGTAGATGAAGAATCCAAGTGCTATTCCAAAAAAATATTGTTTGTTCCCTGGTTTGTTTTCTGCACCGAAATCGAGCTCCTTTGCTTGCAAAATTTCCACTAATTAATTTAAATTACAGTAAAATATGTGACTAAAAATACATTTCATAATTAAAATATTGGTAAATTTTGTAGATAAGTAAGGCAGCAATGTTGCAAAAAGGGGCTGAATACATTAAGCAACTAAAAGCGGAGAGAAATCAAATCAAAGAGGAGATGGAGAGTCTGCGACAGCAAATAGAATGTTTAAATAATTCTATTACGTACGTATTTTTGAAAACTTATTAACTTTCTTATATTTTTGTCCCCAAACATATAAAGATATCAAATTCATTTAGAGTTAGTCTGCTGAATATAGAAGTAGGATTGATTGTTATTATTATAAGTTTGATAAGAATGAATTGTTGCAGTAACTGTCACTCGCTTCTCCCGGCAACGGGCGCGCCCGTGTCCCGCGCTCGGTCGGGCCGCCTGCGAGAGATGTTCGCCAGGCACGTGGCCAACCGCACACTTCACAATTGGAAGTATTGGCTCGTATCCTTTCAAAATATATTCACACCACATATTAACTCATCAATCATCATCAACAGCTTCTCATAGTCCAGTGCTAGATAGAGATGTGGAGGGACGGGTGTCATGTCCCTCCAACACAAAGGAAGGATCCTCCGACCAGGCGAGGTGATCATACCTGGCGGGCCACTGCCCAACGGTTGATGTTGGGATGTTGTGTATAATGTTAATCGGCGCGAGAACTTCTATTGCGCGATTCAGGATTGGTAGTTATTTGGTATTGTACGTTACTCCGTAGTTCAGTGTAACTTCGGTAGATGGCGCTGTAGTATATTTCTGTTATGTGGAAGTCGCCACAGAGATATTACCACACTGGCCAGACAGGATGATATAGGGTTGGTGTCACATTTGCAATACTTACTGTTATCCTGCATAGTTTGCTCCCTCAGTCGGCTCTTACGACACCAATGCAACGGGATAAATAGAAGTAGAAGTATCACACTCCATATTCCTAATCCTTCATACACGGATAATACATTATCTACGGTGAAAGCATTCAAGTAATTGATATTATCATTGAATAGTATCATATCAGATCGATTCATGATTGGCAAGGAGACATGGTCTGACTCACCACGCCCACAAACACTACGTACATTCGTGTCAAATTTGCTAACTCATGGTTCCTGAAATTAACTTACGAATTATCTTGTCGCAGACAGGTGATATAGCGTATGTACTAATAACGTAGACGCTAACGTAGAAATAGCTCAGGATGACCCTGGAAAAGGCCTAGATTGATAACATTTATATGATTGCTTTTTATAATAAAGCCCGGACTCTCGTATCGGTGTATGCTAGATAAGGTTATTACAACACTTTATCAGCAATTGGAAGATAAATGATCTATGAGTTATTAATATTTTCTATCGCTAGGCACGCAATTATGATATCGTTTTGCCTTGGGTTAAATTGGCAGGTATATTTCTCACCTACAGCTTTTTGGACATATTCCTTACTTAATTATTCTTATCAAAAAGAAAATCTAAGAGAAGAATGAATTCTTTCAACCCAAAATTACAAGTATTTCAAGTTAAATGTGGAAAATACATCTTTACATGTAACAATAATTATTTTTACGGGAATTAACGCGATCACTTATTAAAAGGTATTACATACCTCTGATTTGCCTGACGTTTCGACCAGATTGCACCGGCCGTGATCACAGGCTGACTGGCTCAGCGGCGCACGCCCTCCGTCGTCGAATCCGTGAAGTAGAAGGTTCTTCGTCCACCCGCACATTTTCGACAATATTTATAAATTTGTTTCGCCTTGTACCATCACATACCACACTAACAGTGTCCCTATTCTGTAAGCAAACCGATGTGTTCCTATTCTGGTGTTTATCCGACTGCGCAGAAAAGCGAGGTGGTATGTTTTTTAACACTGGATTCCACGCTGTAGATAATTTAAAACCATCTTCCCGATTGAAATCTTTGTGCTTTTTAATCTCAATCGCTTCACATGGTTTAAAATGAAGTCGCTAACGCTGTCTTTTCTTAGATCTTTTAAACTATTCAACGGATTTAATTGCAAATTTTAGCAATAGAAACATAGATTCAAGAGGAAGGTTTATATGAGTAATACATGCATATTATAGTGGAGGAAATCCGAGGATATCAAAGACTTCCGTGCAAAGCCGGGCCGGGTCGCTAGTAAAATATAAATATTAAATACACATGAAATTTTCGTTTGCCATTTAAACAATTAACTTATCTTCCTGACATGAAGTGTACAAGATAAATAAGTTATATACTGCTATTATCTTGTTAATGTACTTATCTCATTGTAAAAAAAAGGTTAGATTGTAACGCTTAGTAGTGAAGTAGTATGTACTATATATATATAACTTTTATAATTAACTTGCGACTCTGTCCTGCTTTGTACGGAAGTATTTGAAATTCTCGGATTTCCTCTACTATTATATGCATGTATCACACATACATAAACCTTTCTGTTGAATGACTCGATTGCTGGAACCTGCATCAAAATCCGTTCAGTACTAAAGGTAGTAGAGCCACTCTGATTTCAGCACTGTTGGGCCGGCTCGACCGGGGCGGTACTACCCTCGCACAGAAAATCAACGTAAAATGACAGCATTCGTGCTGTCGTGTTTCGTTGGTGAGTGCGAGACCGGAGGCCCAATTAGTCTAGTCAACAAGTTCCATACTTGTTGACTAGACTAAAAGATGCAGCAGCATCACTAGGCCGCCATAGTGTGGGTCACCATGCTGCATTGTTGCATTCGCAATGAGTATGGTGGCCACCACTCGTGGATTCTGCTTATGCTTTCCATCAGGCAGAGTAGAGTCATTTTGGCGGGCCAAACATAAAAAAAAAAAAAAAAAAAAGTACATGAAAATATCTAAGCAAACAGAAGCGGAATCGACTTCATCTTATACTGTGAAGAAGAACAAAGTGCAATAAAATTAGTTCAGGGGGTAATCTTTAGAATTAAACGTCCAGTGTGATAACATTATACTTTAAATTATCCAGTTTTATAATATAAATCATCATAATCAACAGTCTTTAATAGTCCGCTTCTGAACACATGCCGCCTCTCCTTAAAACGGAGGTTTTGACCTACAATACCACACTGGCCAGATAGATTGATGTACCTACACCAATCCTTTTGGCAAAACACCTGTTTTGACAGACAGATTGATGTACCTACACGAATCCGTTTGGCAAAACACCTGTTTTGTCAGACAGATTGATGTACCTACACCAATCCTTTTGGTAAAACACCTGTTTTGTCAGACAGATTGATGTACCTACACGGTTCTGTTTGGCAAAACACCTGTTTTGTCAGACAGATTGATGTACCTACACCAATCCGTTTGGCAAAACACCTGTTTTGTCAGACAGATTGATGTACCTACACCAATCAGTCTGGCAAAACACCTGTTTTGTCAGACTGATTAATATACCTACACCAATCCGTCTGCCAAAACACCTGTTCTGTCAGACAGATTGATGTACCTGCACCATTCCGTTTGGCAAAACACCTGTTTTGTCTAGTTTTTCTTCTCTTTGCAGTGCTGTTGTCCTATACGGGTCTTACGATGCTCACGGAATGAATTCAGGTCGTGTCACTCTGTTTTCATAATCTTCACGGATGAGTTTCAGGCCTACAGAGTTTCCAACTGTTGAGGAATCGTTATCTCTCACAGACTCGACAATGATAAGTCGTGTCTAGTAGCCGTATTTAATTTCGTAAATGTCGATATGTGTTAACAAACTTATCTAATCTAATTTAGTACCTGTGATAGAAGATTGAGAATAAAATATAGCAATGGAAAGTTTTCGTCTAACATACACTAAAAAGTGAACGCCTACGAATTTCGACTGCACGTTTGGCCTAGTGGTTTAACGGTCACCGTTAGACACCGTTACACCGTTTCCTACTTCGCCAAGTGTCGTGGGCTCAAATCCCACATAGGACAACACTTTGTTTAAACTACAAATTGTTGTTCTGAGTCTGGGTGTTCTTTGTGTCCGTTTCGTATATTTTTGTAAAGTCTCCCGCAACACAGGATTTATTCCTAGTGCGGGAGTTGTATTTTTAAAAAATAAATAAAAAAAATACTGATGGATTCGGATATTTGCGGATAAAGATATAGATATCCGGAAGATTACTAATATATGTACAAAGCATTTATTAGTACTTACTTTCTCCTTTTAGAAGTCGATTAAGAAATGTAAAACGGATCAGCACTATTTTCCACTCGATTTGTAAAAAGATTTTCCTTTTCTTTACTAGTTATCGATTAGACGACAATTTCTCAACACTATTGCTTGATTAGTGTCATCGATATGAAAAAAGATTTAGTCTTGATTGGAATAATCCAATCAAGACTAAATCTTTTTTCATATTCATTTATCTTTTTTCATAAGGGCGAATACTGATAGCCTGTGTGGATTAAGAAAACAGAGTGTGACCATCTCTATACATCCCGTGGATGTAGTAAGAGTAGACTAAGGGAGCAAAATACGAAGGACGACAGCACAGTAAAGAGAAGGAAAACTTGAAACCTGTCTGGCCAGCGTTCTATAGTAGGCCAAAATGTCCATTCTAAGCAGAGGCTGTATTTATTTCGAGCCTCTGCTTAGAATGATGTAACTAATAATATAAATATAAAAAAACGAGTGCGTTTTGACCACACGTCTGAAGTAAAACTTCTTTATACATAACTGGCTATGAGAGAAAGAGCTTTCTCTTGCTCCTACAGTCTACGAAACGTAACTCTCTCTCTTTCTATCTTCACTAACTTACATCTCCCTCTCAAGTTCCGTTCGCCTCACCCGATCACACTTTTCGTAACGCTCTCGTCATGCCGATCAGACTTTTCGTAACGCTCTCGTCAAAAAAATGAGATTATTGGTGGATATTCCTTGACTCGTGGTCAGTTCAGCGTGGTGAGCGCGGCGCTGGTGGAGTCGTTCAGCGCGTGCGTGTCGTGCAGCAGCGCGGCCGACCTGGTGCGCACTACGCTACTGTGGGCCGAGCAACACTGCTCGCTCGTCGAGATGCGCCCCGGTAACTATATACTACACACTCACTTATAAAAATATATTGTTTAGTCCGTTCACCAGGGCTGCGTCCATCTGGTGATCGGATTTCAACTAGGGCGTTTGCACCCGTTTTACAATAAGTTATAATAAATTAATGTTGACTCAGCCTTTGCTTGTGGTAGCTAACCTCCGACTCCGGCGAGGGGTACCATCGCCGGAGTCGGGCTTTACAATTCAAGCATTCTTTGAGAATATTCCGTGCGAGGGGGCCGGTGGTAGATTAATGAATCCACTTCAACGAACCGGCTGCAAAGCACCTCGACCATACGAGGGTCGACGATAATTCCGTTTTATCGTTCCGAACGACCACAAACACTCGTTTTATTATATTAAAGCTTAACAAACGCGGCTTCTAACAAGATCTATACACGCGCCATTTTGTCTTAACTCTTTTATCCGACTCAATCCGTGACATTTTACTTTTATTGTGTTGAGAGGCCTCTGCAGGCTACAAAACTATCTCAACACTCAACCAACACTCCCAAAGCGAATTATTACAATTACCGTTCTAGCCAGGGAGGATTTAACAATATTACCGGCACCGCGCCATGACACCGTAAGTCAGAGAGTGAAAGTGAGGTTACATTTTCACAATATTGTGACACTTTGACATAACCTAGTGTTGTCATTACAACATTATAGTTTATACTACAATACCATCGGTATCGAACAATGATCATATACCAATTTACTAAGAGCATATACCAATGGAGGATTTGGTATCGAACATATATGTTACCGCCAAAATAATAAATCCGGATAACTTATATCTAATTTTATTATTGCTGTAGCCAGCAATAGGATTGCCCCTATACCACGAGTGGAACCAAATTATAATTGCTAAATATGGATTCCCAACCTTCTCCGATAATTTATTATTCCACCTCTACTTTTAAACAAAAATGTAAGTCTTGTATATATTTTCACAGCTGTATTGAATTCTCTACGGGTGTTATGTACGACGACGGATATCCTGACGAGTCCAGAGCGTCTACCGGAAGAGGCTCGAGCTGCGGTCGCCGCCTCCACTGGCGTCAAGACCGAGCCCACGTAGTTGCCGCACTCGCATCGACATATCACACCGTACCGCCTTTACACCCAACAGGTCATGTCATATCATAAATGTCCAATTAGTACAAACAACGAAATCGCTTGTATATCTTTTAGCTCACATACGAGAAAAATCCTCATTCGCCATAGAATTTAAAAAGTTTTAAGATAAAATCATGAAGAACTTCTCAAAGACAATTCAAGTCAGGGCTTATTGTCTTATTAAGAAAGTAGCACACAGTAATAAACTGGCTTCGGAATTTTCATAATATTTGTTAAGACTTTAAACTGCAATCTTGTTTTTAAGTTTTTATGGTTTGAACAGAGGACCTGCTTTAGAACTGAACACAAGTTACAAAAAATATTTTTATGCAATTTTTTATGTGTAGGAACGCTGGATTAAATCTGCATCACTTGCTGAATTAATCAATAACGATAATGATTCTTTTTTATAATTACCTTAAATCTGCGTAACTTGTAACTAGCGTATAGTTCAAATGCATAGTGTCCGTGAAGCCTTTTTTTTTCTTAAAATTGTAGTAAAAATTGAAATATATGCTAGAATCGTTTACATACCTGTGTCAACAAGTTATAGTTTTCTTATTTGGTAAGAGAAGTTCTATGTTTACAAAATGCGGCTATTTAATTTTTATAGTGACGTGACTACAAATGTTTGTCTCATGCATGTCTGAGACAATGTGTAAATAAACAATACTTAATGTTAGCTAGGCGGAAGGTCTGTCGATGCAAAACTTGACCAACGAATTATCACTTAGTATATAATAACAAAATTGTTAAACCACCGCGGTGTTGGTCTTTTATATATTTTATTTATTTTTAATCAAATATCGCATGGCTTATTTTTAACGTATACTTTTACTATATGTACATGTACATAAAAAAAAGGAATAAGCTATAACGTGTTTGATTTGCTAAAAGAACTTTGTAACTCATTACATTTGGATTTAAAAGAAATACTGCATGATGCCTGTAATTTCTATAAATGAAATTTTCCCTTCGTATCGTTCTGAAGGAGATGTAACCTTATGACATTTGTTATTTGATTTTATTGTTGCGATAAGGTGATTGTTTTGTTATAATTGTTGGTGTTCACTTACAATTTGTATGAGCACTTTTAACATGTAAATCTTTAGCGTTGCACAGATCAGGCTACTAAAATGTACGACCGCGACAAAAAATATTTATTTAAATTATAGACCGCAACTAAATTGTAGCTAACTACATACAATTTGTGACAAATTCCTTCTGTTTAGCAGATGGCAAAGTGACAAAGTTCTTAAATAAATAAGAACTACAAATATATAATATAAAAGAAAATGAATGCCTTTAACAGTGCCTTGCTATTGGTAATCTTCTATTCTAAGCTGATATTGTGTACATTTCCATGGGAAGTTTTACCAAAGATATAGAGAAAGAGCTTACAATCAGCGCATGGTAGTATTCATGTCTAGTGGCAAATATACCGCGAGTATGTATGCGCACGTGCCCGCCCGTCCCATCCGATCACACGTGAATACTATACGGCCGACGTATCTTGGCGAGTCTGCGCTTTGGCGAGCGCATGTACACTCGAAGTAACCAATAAGCACGCGTGCCTGAGGGTGTTGTTTGATCGATATTTATTCAAATCGATTGAAGTTAAGACATAAAAATATATTTATTTTCAATTTTATAAGGTTTTAAATTTTCTCAAACAGTGGTTACTCAAGTAGACGTTAATAGATACTGATATTTAAGTAAATCAGATCTTTCAACTAAGAAAATAAAGTTTTTTTTAATAACGTCGCAATCTCGTTTAAAATCAATATCTTCTGAATAAAACTAATCGATTACGATATTTGATTGAGTTAAGGGTCGATTGTGTTTACTTATGGTCAATCTCTAGGACCACCGTCCCCCGTACGTCGCCTCATGCCACCATTTTATTCCTAAAAAAAGTTATTGCGCAACCTTCTGCGCGAAGTTCGGCATCGCCAAGATACTTTGGCCGTATAGTACAAATCTAGTTCGTAGGTAAAAAGAATTTATTAAACTTGTCGAGATTTAATTTAGAAGTGTCTAAGTGTATTTACGTAAGTAATTTAAGCAAATATTTTTATATTGTGTGCGAACACAAATGTTTTTATATTACTATATGAATCGGTGCCAACGTAAATATTGTTGTAATTTGTTATGTAGTGATATAATTTTATGATGTATCGTTGAGTCTGGCAGCACGTCGTCGTTGCGTCGGCGTCGTAGCGCGAGCCTGGCGCCGCGAGCTTTAAATGAGGTTAAGTGCAATTGTTGTTCTATTGGAAATACAATTAAGAAACAAACTCACTGTGTTTTAATCATTTATTCGAACAAACGAGGTGGTATACTGATTCATAAATAATTACATTAACTTGTAATAGTCAAACTTGGCTACATTATTACGTACCTACACTTACATTTATGTTGCGTCAACACCGACGTTTATCTTTTACAAGACAAATTAATACTTTCTTAGTCTTAATTATAACAATTATGTCATTATTGTATCGTTTCCATCATATATATTACAAATAAAGTGCATTGTATGATGTGGTGGGAGATAATATTTTCAATTGACTATCACATGAATGAAAAAGAAGGAAGAACAGGTTATTTATTTACTTCTGACTGGTTCTTTTATTTTACTATATTCATATTTTTAACAACTTTCAAAATATTAAAATTAGCTACCTAAAGTAATTGAGTTAAAAAATACCTGAAAATGAGAGGTTATATGGCGGTTGTCATATTATCTACGGTATACATAAAAATATGTGTGTATTGTCAATGAACAAAGTCAGTCAGGTTTTTTACCCGTTATCTATCAACTCTCGTCATTCGATGCGACGAGACTTGACAATTGACTTCTTAGAAAGTTGTTTCTAAAGTGAAGTAGGATGTCAGTTGAAGCGTTGTGCTGCGGCGAGCATGCGCGCGAGGCGGGAGGCGGGCTGAGCGAGCAGCGCCGGCACCGCGCCTTGCTCGGCCACTCCGCGCGCCTCCAGCACCACGCCCCGGCTGTAGCCGCGCACCGACGACACGCGGTGCTGTACACACCACGACACTCGATATCATACCACATTCATGTATCGAGTGCATTTACTTACACTACAAGTATAAACTAAAGCAATAAATTCTCTATCAGCGTAACCATATCTCTTGTTGCAATGAGGCGTACAAGAAAATGAAAATGCCAATCTAAAGCATAATTTCTGTTTTTTATGTAATACTAATAGGTACTAAATTGTAAACTTTATAAGATGGGAATAAAGCTCATTTTTGTCTATCAGACCACAGTCAGTAAAAAAAATGTTGTTTAAAACAAGCCTTATGATAACTCCATCAACGACGTTTATCAACTACCATCTGTTGGTCAAATCTCATTTTTTGACTGATGACAGGAACCTTCCTGTTTAGGTACTTCCTCTCTATGTCCAAAATCACTCCCAAAGATAGCAGAAAACCCAGAGCAATGAACTATGGTCAAAAGATTCATTTAATTAATGTTATTTTCAATAATAAAATACTCACGGCAACGGTGATAATAGTAGTATGTGGCGCGACAGCCGAAAGTGCAGCGAGGAGCGCTCGTTCGCCAGACGCGTCGAGTGCGGCGGCCGGCTCGTCGAGCAGCAGTGCGGCCGCCGGGCGAGCGTGCAGGGCCGCCCGGGCGGCCGCCGCGCGAGCCACGCGGCCGCCACTCCAGCCGCACCTGCCGCCGCGCCCACCCACGCTACACTCTGTATGTTATAAACCAAATGGTTATTAGGACACTATTAATGATGAATAGACGTTTGAATAATCCTAAGCATGCAATAAATGTGTTGAATGTTATAAACCAAATGGTTATTAGGACACTATTAATGATGAATAGACGTTTGAATAATCCTAAGCATGCAATAAATGTGTTGAAAATTAAGGATTCTCTATTTTGATGTATATTTCTTAAATGTAATGCGATATCACTGGAAATAGTTTCGAGATTGGATAATCACAATAAACGTGCCAAAGTACATTTTACTTCTATTTGATTAAAATATTAATTAGCATTTATAGTAAACAACTCTAAAAAAAATAAAACTGCTCCCTTCCACCTTATTATTATTTATAGCTATAGTGAGGAAAAAAGTCGCGCCTATTAGTAGCGCCTTCATGAAACAACTCCGTGTCAGCATTGCCGTAATGCAATGTTTTCACAGGCACTACTAGTTCTAAGCTTTAATTTTGTAATTTTAAACAGTAACTATTACTATTAGAACATACCTAATCCAGCTGTTTGAGCAGAAACAAATTCATAAAGTCCGACCGCTCTAAGACTTTGCCATATCTCATCATCTGTATGTACGGCAAGAGGATCCAAGTTCTCCCGCAGTGTGCCTGAGAACATAGCAGGCTCCTGCGGTACTACAACTACACGGTGACGAAGGGCTCGTAGCGGAACCTTCATTATATCCTGACCGTCGATAAGCACCCGTCCACTGGAGATGGTTGTAGCACCGGCACACGTCATAACTAAAGTTGATTTACCACTTCCGCTCCGACCACATATCGCAACCTAGATGAAATTATATTGTAATGTAATAATATTAATTAGAAGTAATTGATATTAAGTGATAAATAATGGTAATGATTCAAGGGTCGTTTTGGTATAAAAAGTAAAATTATCGTAAAATATTTCTAACTCAAACAACATTTGATTTTGATAAAAGTAAATGACAAAAAGCTACCTATTGATTTCAATGTAGTCCGTAAAATAAATTTTAAATACATTAATAAATATATTAATATAAGTATTTAAAAAAAACAGTTTAGCAAAACTTATAATTACTCTTTCTCCAGGAGATATTGTAAGGTCTATATTCTTGAGTATTGGAGTCGTCCCTGGTTCATGCTGGATGCTGACATTTTCAAATTCTATTTTTCCGTTTCGTTGCCAACCCGCTGGTATTGGACCTAGGACATTCCCCATGTTGGAAAAGAAAACTTAGTCAAGCATTAAACTCTTTTTGGGACGGTAAACTCACTAGAATTCACTACTCCTTTACAATTTGTACCTATTCTAAGGCATTTCATATATAATAACTCTATGATTTCTTTCATATAGGTATAAATTTCATTCATGCCAGTTGTGTTCTTATCTCGTGGTCCTTATAAGTTTTCGACACTGTATCGCAGCAGTGATCTTTTATTCACAATGTTTCGAAGAATCTCTTAAATGTAGGAAAAACTCTATAAGTTTAATTTAGGAAAAAGCCATAAACTTGATGATTTGTTTTCGGATTTTAAGGATTTGAGAAATATGAAATAATATTACAAAATTAAAAAAATAGTTACAGTCTTCTCTATAATCCTCTTGGGGTATATTGGTATCCGTGTGTATCCGCTCGAGAGCGGCAAGTTGTAAATGCAGGTCGGCGCGGCACTTGGCCAGGTGTGCCAAGTATGCGGGGAGCAGCAAGGAATATGCTCCTGCTAAGCCCGCCGCCGCACCGCTCTTCACACCTCCGAAGACACAAGCGGCCAATAACACACTTACACTTGCAGCACCTACCAGATCCTGTCGACAAAATAACAATAGTCGTTGTTATTCAGTTCGTTGTTGTGACAATTCTTACATAAGTAAATAGCATTTCTTTTCTTTTACATATCTGAAGTCACGAATAATAATTAATTTTAGTTTTGTTATTCTTTATATTTAAATTTACAATATGAAATGTTCATCACTGAATGACGTATTATTCCGTTCTTAATTTGCACAAAAGACAAGTAAATCATCTACTCAATTCGTAGAAAGTTCAATGGCTGTTGTTTCGCTTGCTTACTGTACAACTGTACCTACTACTATACCTACTTAGTAGTACAGGTGATACTGATGATACTTTTAGTAATCTTACCAAACTAAGCCCAAGCCACCGGTTGGCAGCATTCAACAAAAGAAGCGTGTTGTGGTTATTGTCAATCCTGCGTAAGAAAGTGGTGCGCATGCGAGCTTGAAGTCTTCCGGCGCGGATGGTGCTGCCACCTGCGCATGTCTCTGCGCACAACGACACCACCCTAGCCGAACTTTGCGCTTCCGCAGACTGAAGCTCTCTGCAAAATACAAAAGTCTCCAAATTCATAAAAAAATATTGAACTAAGTACGGCTACTCACTTCAGTTATTTTTACGACTACAAGTCGTTGATCAACCTACGATTTCATGAGTCGATGTAATATCACAACAATATGATCCACTGACTATTTTTTACTCCTAATAGTTACTTACTGCTTATGTACCTGGCGTTACACAGATAAACAGATTGTAGGGTGAGGTAGCAAAACAAAGCAGGCAGCGAGGCCAGCAGGCTCCAGGGTGCGACGATGGCATTGACGAGCAACGCTGCGAAACACAGTAGAGCAAGTTGAGCCCATCGGCTAATCGCGGTCGGTAGTTTCTGAAAAGATTATTGATATCAGGAGTTTAGTACCTACCATCACGTTGATTCAATATGAACAATTAGAGCGCAAAAGATTGTGACTGACACCTACCTTGTACTGTACAACTCAAGGAAACAAAAAAAATAACTTCAGGCAACAGGCAGACTTTTGTTAGTTGAGAGTGTGCTTAAATTAGTAGTAGTAGGTATAGTAGGTATATACTTAGTACAATATCTGTGTCTTATCTTAGTACTATTCTGTGGTCATTTTGAATATTAAAACAAATATAAGAATGAAATCTATTGTTTTTTATGTGAAATAATATTGTTTGTTTTGTGCTTTGATGGCGATAATTGCATTCAAAGGTTAAACGTTTTTCCACAAAGTGCGCAATCTATAGGTACTTATAATAAAAATGTAACAGGTCCAATTCTGTACATTAAAAATATTTTGAAAATATTTTTTGGAGGGCTCTTTATAATCGATACTGAAGCCAAAACTGTAATTTTTTTCATTTTTGTCTGTCTGTCTGTCCGTCTACTGTCTGTCTGTCTGTATCATGGCCGCGCATCACGCCGAAACTACGGAATGGATTCAAATGAAACTAGGCATGATTTGAGTTCATACTACGAGGTAGGACACAGGATACTTTTTATCCCGATATTCAGCACGGTTTCCTGGGGGGAGGGGTTGAAAGTCAAAATATGTACATAGTTGTAATTCAATACCACATGGTCCGATTTCATTCATTCTTTTTTTGCTGCAAACAAAAAAAATAAAAGATAACGGGAAAAGTCTTTTTTTTTGTCCGCGATTGTTAACTGCCTGTGGGAAGCTGAGACAGATATGTAAATATGGCGGTACGAAGTTCGCCGGGTCAGCTAGTATAATATATGTAGGTACCTTATCGATAACGAGTATGTCAGCGGCAAAGCGATGTAAGGTAGTTCCAAGTGGAGTAGCCCGGTGATGGTTGGGTGAAGCGTGTAGCGTTGCGTGGAGTAGGCGCTCGTGAAACTTCCGTCGCGCCCCAGCACCGGCGCACGCGCACGCTGCCTGAGCCGCGCCTGCCGCCAGCGCACCGCATCCGCACCACACCGCGTATGTACGCACTCCGGCCCAAGTCTAAACATAAAATACTTCAAATGATAATAACAAATTTTAACAAAAAAGAAAACCGACTTCAATCTGGACCAAATTTAAATGGGACCATTCGGAAAACACCAGCTTTCAAACAAAAAAAGAATCATCAAAATCGGTTCACTCAGTCCAAAGTTATGAGGTAACAAACATAAAAAAAAAAAAAAACGAATTGAGAACCTCCTCCTTTTTGAAGTCGGTTGAAAATCCGTTTTAGTAGCAGTATTAGTAGTAGTATCACATAATTTTCCTTTACCTAACTCTGTGAAATTTGACCTTAAATGACATATCTTACACCTTGTGATGTGATCACCTCATTCATGGCGGATCACACATATAGCACACAGGATGACAGGAGCACACAACACGGTAGGATGAAGCCATTCGCAGGCGTTCCCCTCTATCAAAGCATAAGCCCAAATGGGCCTAAGTACGCGTTACACTGTCATTACACAGAATGTATTTATGTGTGTGTGAATTTCTTAATGTTTTGTTACAGTTATTGTGTGAGTTCGTTGTGATTGTGACTACAGGTGATTGTTTTTGTATAAGTCTAAAGTGTGTTTAAGAGCAAAATTTCCCCCCACAAAAAATGAAAGACTGTTTTGTATCGGAAAGATACGCTATGGCTACACCCCTCCTCTCAGTGGCCCAGGTTGCTCTATGATCACATACAATCATCATTTCATTAATTGGCGTTTTAAACATTCGTACTAGTTTTCAGTCGTAAACGTTGTGACCACTATTGTGTGAGTTTCGCCCTTGGCCGGACTAACCAGAATATTACGAAATGAAGAAAGTTAAAATGAATAAGATAAGTTTAACTCAGCGGATTATTTATTTGCCAGATTTACGGATATGATATAGGATTGTTTCATCTAGAAAAAAATAGTAAGTATTTCCGAGAAAGAGGAACAATATTGTCTTCGCGAACAATGTCGTGGTCAAAGGATTACCTGTTTAGCATCGAGTTCAGTTTCCGAATTCTGACTCGTGATGTATGTAAGCCAGCAATCGGCAGCTAGCGCAAGGGCTTGTGCAGTTACGGCCGCTGCCCAGTATGCGCCGCTCCACCACTTGCAAGCTCGTGCATACTCCCACCAGATGACACACTAATTACAATGCAAAACAACATATGTAGGTACATCTTGAGTTGAGTTACAAAGTAAGTAAAAGAATGACGAGAACGTTCTCTCAACTCGTGTTCTATTTTATTATGATTTGCAATAACTCTTCTGTTCTATTATATTCTGAATTTCATTACTAATATATTATAATATTTTAAAAAGTGATGGACAAATTTAAAGTATAAATTCGAACTTTATATGGAGGAGTCTAATATTCACACCCTTCTATACTAAATAAATACATAGTATGGACAGAATGAAAAATGATATTTAGTTTAGTTTGCTTGGTACACAGTCAAACTGTTAATTACGTTATAATGTTCATATATTTCTTACCTCATTACCGACATCAGATTTCTGTTCATTATTAGAATCATCATGAATAGCGATTATGTTATTCGTTTCAACACCATTTGATGTCAGCGAACTGTAGGGCGTTGAGTCAACTCCAGATTCATCAGGTACATCTGAAACAATATCTTTTCATGTATTTAAGTAAAAATGTAAAATGCAGCTTTCATAGTACATTGTTGGATATCTACTCGTATAGGCTACTCCTTAGAAGGTAGATTTAGGCCTACTTTCAGCACGCTGGGCAGACGAGTTGGTAAAGGGTTTGTGTCAAGTTTTCCTTCACTTTTCAGTGCTGTTTTACTGCGTTTGTTGTTTGCTTCTATGGCTCTAATGCACCTATGGGATGAATGGGGCGATGATGCTCCTGATACTCCGCATTCTTAATTTTGTCACCACACGGACTCGGAATGTTTTTTAAGTAAATCAAAATTTCAAATATAATAGATATCTTAAGACTTAGCACATATGAACGTCTGATTCTAAATTAAGCAGTGCCAGCAGTATTTTACGGATTATCAGGCTGCTGGTAAACAAACTTATATATTTCTGAATATACGCATACAGTAGACGGATGACACCCAGATACAGGACCAATAATTGAGCTCATGGCGTCATAGAGTAGTGCTTAGAGCGGTAAGCTCGCAGCCTTCTAGTGTACTAGTGTTGCGGGTTTGATTGAAACTCACACATGAGATTGTTATTCTGAGTCTAGATGTTCTGTGTTAGTTTTCCAAATGTTTGTCAAGTTCCCCGTAACACAGTATCCTATATTTTTTTCTTGTATTTAAAAAACTATGATCTGTTTCGGGTCGGAATCGAACTCACTCTTCCTAGAAACTCCGGGTCCAGGGTTTCAGCTAGAGTGTCACACTTCGAGGAGGTGCTTCTGCTCGCCGAGCAGGGGGTGACTTGTGTTATGGAAAAGATTCGTGACCTGTGCCTAACGGTGGCTCCTCAGAAAGCTGAGGCGATATGGTTCCATAGCCTACGCAAGCGCCAGAAACCATCCACCTCATACCTCCGGGTGAATGACACTGAAGTCCAGGTGGGCCAGTACATAAAGTATCCTGGACAGTCGATGGAGCTTCGAAGAGCATTTTGGGAGATTAGTCAATCTACATCGTCCGCTGCCCAATCTCAGGGGAAGAAGTTTGCTGCCTCTATATGGACGTCGTACGATCTATGGTCCTCTATGGGGCACCCGTCTGGTCTTAAGATCTGGCGGGTTCCTCCCGTTGTACGAGGCTATAGAAGATCTCATATGAGGCAGCGACGGTCTTGGCGCGATCTCCTCCGTTCGACATGGACATGTATGTATTTACAAAAAAAAAGTATATATGTATTTGTATCAGTTGTCTAGTACCCATAACACAAGCTCTGCTTAGCTTGGGACTAGATGGCGTTGTGTGTTAGATGTCCAAAAAAAAAAAAAATGATAGTCTACGACCTAATTTGACTGCCTCGTTGGTCTCGCGGTTGGCGTGTGCGACTGCTGATCATAAGGTCTCGGGTTCGATTCCCGGGTCGGAACAAATGTTTGTATGATCTACAAATATTTGTCTCGGAGTTCGGGTGTTTTCTATGTATAATATGTATGTATTTACAAAAAAAAAAGTATATATGTATTTGTATCAGTTGTCTAGTACCCATAACACAAGCTCTGCTTAGCTTGGGATTAGATGGCGTTGTGTGTTAGATGTCCAAAATATTTATTTATTTATTTATTTATTATTTATAATATTTAATTCATTCTGTCGGTCAAATGGCGAAGAGACAACGCCGGATCATGAGCCCAGAACGCACACACGCAAGCTCTGCGTGCTTGGCTCCGACAGCGCGTTGGCTAGCACAGCCCTAAATTTCGAGCCGTGCCAGCCAACGCGCTGTTGGAGCCGTTCTGCCGAGCTTCGATGCTTGGATAGAGATGACCGACTGTGTCACCTACCGATTGACTCAGATACTCACCGGGCACGGATGCTTCAGTGAGTATCTGAACAGACTCAAAGGTGAGGCCACGGCACAATGCCACCACCGCGGGTCCGACCGGGACTTCGCGCAGCACACGTTGAAGGACTGCGTGGGAGGCCGAGCGTCGAGTCCTGGTTGGACAGATCGGACGAAACCTGTCACTGCCAGCATTGATCGCGGCAATGTTGTCGACTGGTAAGATGAGAAGCCACGGTCTCCTTCTGCGAGGACGTTATGCTCCAGAAGGAGTCCACAGAGTGGGATCGGGAAAGGACTAAACCCGTTCAAAGGAGGCGACGAAGGGGACGCGGTAGAGGTCACTAACTAAACGCCCCCAATCGTCGTCTAAGGGCCAATGCCGAAGGCCGTTTTAATTTTGGGGAGATGTGACCGCTGCAAACGATTGACAGGTGACATTCCGGTGCGGCTGAGGTGTGTTGCGCCCTTACTTTGTAGAGTGGTGAGAGGCGCAACAGCGTCCTGCCCTGGGAGTGAGTTTAGTCGCCCCGGGATGTATCTCATAGTGGGGTACCGCAGGGGGGACTCCAGAAACCGTTGATGCATTTCTGGAGCTCCTCCTGACTGCCGAGGTAGGCCACCGCGGTGGTTTAGGGGGTAGACCGGTTCTCCGGGAGTCCCACACACGCCCTTTATTCCCCCACGAAGGGTATGGTGTCAAAATCATTCCCCGCGTTAAAAAAAAAGGAATCGAACCTACGACCTGCAGTCAGGATCCCTAATCTTTACAGAAGTTGAAACAGCATGCAGTTCTAATTAAGGACACAGGTTAAAATTTATAATTTAAAATATTTTTCTGTTATTGTCTACAAACCTAGGTTAAATTTGGAATCATTAAATAACGACTTTGAAAAGTTTTATAAGGATGAGAAATGAAGAAATGGACCTAAGCAACTAGTGACATCTTCATTATCATGTTTGGTAATCTTATCTACCTACATTATAATATAGACTTTGGTAATATGTTTACTTTGGTAGTGGTATTAAATTTTGTTAAAGAATATACTTACCAATGTTAAGGTTATCTTCAGGAGCGCTCTCAGAATCGGTGCTAATTAAACGGCGTAATGTCTTTGGCGTCCATCTGTGAAATCAATACAATATAATTTGAAATGTGGACATGGCCCTGAGTATATTTTCTATTCAATGCTTTTAAATTAAACTGTGCGAGTTATGAGATTTCCTTGAATTTATGCATATTTCCTTGAATGGTTTAGTTCCCCTCGGTGAATTTGCGGGGATCAGTTAGTAGGATCGCAATAATGTAACACGTAACCTATTGAGCGTGCGAGTAGGTCGCGGTTGCAATAGACGACGCAGGAAGCTCGCCTCACGCTGCAGTGCGATGTTCGATTCGTCGGCACTGACAGCGCGACGCACGTCCGGCCGCCATCTGAATGTTAATCAGGCAGATTTATGTCAATCATATTCGACTTGATCAATGAGTATATATGTCATTGTGTAAAATAAATAGCAAAATAACTAATTAACTACTAAGTTTGTATAATGTTACCGTAAAAATAGCTTCTAAAACAACATGTAATTTACAAAGATATAAGTCATTTGACAATCATTTGTTCACAAGTTCCACTTAAGGAATACAAATAATATTCCAAGTACTTCGTAGTCTTTATTTGAATAGCTTTTATAGAGCTTACTTGGAATTAAACATTGAGGGTGGTGGCGACGACAGCTGCCTAGCGAGATTTGGTCTTAACTGTTGTATAACTCGTCTGCGCCAACTGCCTCCAGCACACGTCGGCACCTCCGATAATAGGTGAGCACCCGCTGCTTCGCTTATACCCACCTGAAATAGTGATTTCAGTAGATGACGCCATCATTGGACACAGTTTTATTTTAGGTTGGAGTTTGGCATTGATTTAAAATTTATATTAATAAATTAAATTATAAATACTTTTAAAAACAAGCTTTTATTGGAATGCCCTAAAAAGAAAAAAAAGACGAATCAAACGAGTCCAAACTCGATGGTGTTGCGACGTTTCTTTACAGAGTTCCTATGGCCATCTTCCAGCTCCAGCATCAGGTCAGCTCCATGTCATTATAATATTGTATTGTCACGCTGCCTGTACCCAAACTCAAACTCAAAAATATTTTATTCATATAGGCACTTATTTTACAGGCACTTATGAATAGTCAATATTTAATATTAAAAAATCGAGTGATTCTAGTCGCCAGTTCCAAGTGCAGCCTACCCTTCATGGAGAAGAATCTGGCAAGAAACTCCATTGTTGCTCCTTTTAAAAAATAATAATACGGTTTACAATATTTTTTTCACTAAGAGACTTGAATGAGAACGAAAGTCGACCAAAGAAAACAAAATAAAAGGTTTGGAGTCATTGCTGCACAGCCATGAGCTAACCAATCATGCGCCGTTCTTACTGATGGCTGCAAGAATTTTACATTGTTATATTGTGACATTGTATTGTTATATTGTGAGGTCCACTTATGGAAAATAAAATCCAAATAGCACTTTCACTCACAGTCAAATTTAAAAAGATGCAATATGTCCAAATATAAAATAATCAATAAATGTCACAAATGTAAAATAGAGTAAGACGCATGGATCAGCCATCGACCTATTCAACCATAGTTGAGCTGCGTACTCAGGCCGCACGGCAAATCATCAGGTCAATATCAAAGAAATTAATTATAATCATAGTCGACAAGGTGCTCATACAATAACAAGTGCGTATTTAATAAATTGGGAAACATTGTTAGATAAGTACCAAAGTACCATCATGTATTCATTTACATTATACAAGTATGTGTGTATGTTTTCATTTATAAGTTGCAACTAAAACAATCAACAACTTGTATTTAAGAAAAAAAAAGAAAGATGAAAATTAAGTAGAATTGATACAAGAAAGAGATAAAATAAAGGAAAATTTAAACAAGAACAAACTAATTAAGAGAAAAAGGAAATTATTAAAGAAAATTAAACGGAAAATAGTTACAAACAAATCTTAACTTAATTAAATGTCGGAATTAGATGTCGTTAGGTTAAAGTATACAAACAATTCATACCGGAGTACCAACATGTCAAAATTTATACATTATTCAAAAAAAAAAAAAATTGTATCTCAATTTCAAGACGAAGTTAGTGTGTATATAATAACATTAATTACACCTTAAACCCATGACTCTTTGTCGTTCAGATAATCGCCAATCGTATAGTAGGCTTTCCTAATAAGGTGATTTTTTACAGTACGCTTGAATTTATCTATAGGAAGGTCAATTACATATGTAAGAATTTTATTATAAAGACGTATACCAAGACCTTCGAACGAGTTGTGTACCTTATGTAAACGATGATAGGTACCAACGAGTTTAGACTTATTTCTTGTATTAATAGTGTGTACATCACTGTTTTTCTTATAGTCATTAATGTTTTGCCTAACAAACATAACATTTGCAAATATGTACTGTGATGCAACAGTTAAAATACCTATATCTTTAAACAACTCTCGAAGAGAGACTCTAGCACCTAAATTGTATATTGAGCGGATGGCTCGTATTTGTAGAATAAAAATCGTTTCAATATCAGCCGCCTTGCCCTAGAGTAGTTACCATAGGACATGACGCTGTGAAAGTAGCTAAAATAAACTAGCCTAGCTGTGTCCGTATCAGTGAGCTGACGTATCTTCCATACTGCATAAGCTGCCGAACTAAGTCTACCTGCAAGGCTATCTATCTGGGCTCCCCACTGTAGTTTGCTGTCTAATGTAATTCCCAAGAATACTGTTGAGTCTACAATACTTATGATTTCACTATTTAGAGTTAGATTAGTGCCTAGCTGTTTTACATTTGGCATAGTAAATCTCACACACTTTGTTTTATTTGAGTTAAGTAGGAGATTATTTGTTGTAAACCAAATCAATACATCATTTAGTGCCCTATTCACATCTTCAAAAACTGTTTGCTTACGATCGACTTTAAAAAGAAGGGACGTATCGTGAGCAAATAGAACTATATCACAGATATCTTTTAAATAATATAGTAAATCATTTATATAAATGAGAAAAAGTAGAGGACCCAGTATAGAGCCCTGCGGAACGCCCATAGTAACAGGTAGTCCAGAAGACCTCGCACCATTGACATCTACGTGTTGAATTCTATCTTTCAAGTAGGAAACAATTAGTTCCAAAGCAATACCATTAACGCCATAATGCCTAAGTTTAAGAAAAAGCGTGCTATGTTCTACGCAGTCAAAAGCTTTTGAAAGATCGCAAAATACACCTATCGCATCCTGCGAATTCGCCCATGCATTAAATATATGTCTCAAAAGAGTTGCACCAGCATCAATTGTTGAACGACCCTTTGTAAAGCCATATTGTTCTTTGTGAAATAAATTATTTAGATTAAAATGGCTTTCTAGTTGTTGCAAAATGACTTTTTCAAAAATTTTACTAATAGCCGGTAAGATTGAGATTGGCCTTAAGTTACTTGGTTCAGTTGTACAATCCATCTTGAATATACCTATACATATGCTTGCAAAATTTCAGCAAAATCTGTTGAAGAAATCTGCTTCAAAATTGAGTTGCAAGATTCCACCCTTACATACATACCTACATTGCAAGTTAATAAAAAGCTTGTAATACTCGTAATTCAACATGATCGGCAACCGTATTTGAGTGAAATGTATAAATTTCAATCAATATTTCATTAATCATCATCGAACACATAACGATACGATATAGGTAATCGAATTTCACGGACAGAGTTGCATTTCAAAGGGAAATAAAAATCTATACTTATAATAAAAATGTAACAGGTCCAATTCTGTACATTAAAGATATTTCGAAAATTTTTTTGGAGGGCTCTCTATAATCGATACTAAAGCCAAAACTGTAATTTTTTTCATTTTTGTCTGTTTGTCTGTCGGTCTGTCTGTATGTCTGTCTGTCTGTATCTTGGCCGCGCATCACGCCGAAACTACTGAATGGATTCAAGTGAAACTTGGCATGATTTGAGTTCATACTACGATGTAGGAAATTTTCACTTTTTATCCCGAAATTCAGCACGGTTTCCTGGAGAGAGGGTATGAAAGTCAAAATATGTACTTGGTTGTAATTCAATAACACATACATAGTCCGATTTCATTCATTATTTTTTTGCTAGAAAGCAAGTACTTTCAATGTTGTTCCGTAATCTATTTATTTTTTGTTTATTATACGACTTTGGTGTGTATTTATCGGTTAGTTCTATAAAATCCTAATAGATGGCGCCGTATTTCTATTTCTAGAATTTTTAGAAATGTAGAAAATATTTACAAAAAAGAATGTGGTGGTACGAAGTACGCCGGGTCAGCTAGTATTAAATATAAGTTTTTGATCGTTTTTGATAATCGCTCGCGGTTATTCCCGCTAAATAGCTTCGAATGTTTTTTAATTTATCAAAATCATAATAGTAGAGTAGTAAAAAATTATGTAACACTAAGAATAAGATACGTCTTAAAGAAGGATCTGTTTTAATGCAAGTGCATTAATGATTCTGGAAAAAATAATAATTCCGCTGTGGCTGACCATCTTACACTCATTAACTCACCAGAAATAACAATGCATATGGAATTTACCGTAGTTTCATCAGAGATACACCTCTGAAATCTGGTGCGACTTAATGCACGTAATAATCTTGACCGTTCTCGTGTAGCTCCACCAGGTGGTCCAGCACCAGCTCGGGCGGCTGCGGCTCTTGCCTCACCTGCAAGACGAGCCCAACGTGCCAATGCACCTGAGCACGCCGATGACGCTCGACCTACGCCGCATATTCGACCCTCCTCCATTGCTATTATCTATTAACAGATATGATGACAGATTAATTTCTGATGGTTGAGTATCAATATGTCGTGAATAGGCTATTTTAGGTTTCTAATTAGTATCTTTTATGTGAATACTTGAAGCCAATACAACATCTACCTTATGAAATTTAGTCAAAATCTCAAGTGAGATAACCTTGATGGAGTAGTAAGAGCACTAATTAAACAAAGGGTCCCAAACTTAGCAAGGCTGTGTTTTATGCGTAAGTAAATCAGTCATGACGTCAATAAAATCAGTAGATAGCCACTGCGCGTATGTGTTGTAAAACTTGTAAACTTTCCAATATCAGGCTACTATCGTTCCGTTTGCGATGACAAGTATTCATTCATGCAAAATCGTGTAGGAATTAGGTTTAAGGACATGGGTGTATCACGTCCTTCATGCTCTACTTACCAAGTCAGCATAATGCAGTAGTTCCAGGCGGTTTGTAGCGACGATGACGGTGCGTCCAGCGCGTGCTGCGGGCACCAATCCTCGAGCCACCAAGTGCCTCGCTAGTGGTGCATCGAGCGCGGCCAGAGGCTCATCGAGTGCCAGGAGCGATGCGTTGGAGTACAGTGCTCGAGCCACACAAACTCTGATTCGTTGTCCACCGGACAGAGGCGTTCCATGACTACCCAGTTGCGTAGCATCGCCCTCTACCATAATGTCATACACCGATTTATCAAAGCTACAATAACACACGAGTAAATTCGATGATTCTTGATTAAATAATTATACTTGTTTCCACTACATATCTCCAGCAGCCCACATACCTTGCTCTTGTTTATGTAGGTTAAAAGCAATTTATTTAAAAAAGTGCATTCTACTTTCTTACCAGGTAATAGCTGAAGATCCGGCCTCAAACCGGTCGCTCGCAGAACACGCCCATATTTTCTCTGACACCACGGATTATCCATAACGATGTTATTACGAATTGATCCTTCTAAGAGCCACGGTGGTTGACCCGCGTACCACATTGTACAACATCTAGAGGAAAGTTTTTAGTTAGCTTTAATGTCTGAAGCCTAATTTGACGGATGTGTATGGTATGAAATAAATAGCTAAAATACTCCATAGTTGAAGAAAATGGGCGAAAAGTATTGAGTGTGTTTTTGCGTTTAAGTTTTATGATATTCGCCTTAGCTTCTACGTTTTCGAAACAGATATTTGATTCGACGGTATTGCCTCCGTCAGTGTAAATTTGATAAATTGGCGTTATACATTTTATTTTGTATTTGTCATTGACAATTAAACAGAAGTAAAACCGTCACACGCGTGTTAACTTTATTGAACCAAATAAGTACGCAGTTGTTAATTGGTAGGTACCCACGGTAAATAGTAAGCGTGGGTCTCTAACGTTATTCAAGGACTTTGTAAAGAATGACTTTAATAATAATATTTTTTTCGGACGTTTCACACACAACGCCATTTAGCTTCACACTAAGCAGAGCTTGTAACCATTACGAGGAGCCGTTCTAATTTAAATTACAGGATGATCTAGCAAACGTTTTCTAAATTTCTACCTATTTCAATTATCGAAGAAATCGAACATAAATAAAAGAAAATCGCAATTGAAAAATGGGATAGCCCCCTATCCCATTTTTCAATTGCGATTTTCTAGGATAGGGTATAGAAGGGTAAAAAATATTATTACGTATTTTCAGACCTACTAAATATACAAGTACCTACATGTTACGGAGGAGGGCGGCCACAAACACCGTGACACGAGATATTTATGTATTAGATTGTCAAGGCTATACAATTGCATACCATGAAAATAGTATAAATAGCAACAAACATTATTTTAATTAACAGCGATAGAAATTTTTCTGATTGTCGTTAGGGGGCGTCCATAAATTACGTGAGATGTTTAAGGGGGGGAGGGGGTCGAGTCAAATCTCATCTAATCTTACGTTGGAGAGAGGGGGGGTCTCGGCAAATATCACGCAATTTTTTTTCTGATTAAAACAAAAAAATAAACTATTTTGGTCCATTTAATGCAGATTGTACATGCTTAAGATTTAAACTTAAGCCTAATCGTAATACGATTAAGATCATTCACTAATTCGTTCGAAAGAAAATATTTTCATTCATACTTCGACGTTACAGGACCAGCTAAGCAAGCGCGTATGTTCCGCAAAGTGCGACCCTCACGGATTGTCACAAGACGAGCTAATGAGTTACTGTGCGCAAGCGCCAACGGCTTAGAGTGGCTAGATCAGAACGAAGTTGAAGGAGCAGATGATTTTACTGAAAATCACATGGACACCTTGGTTCCAATAGTCTCTCTTGACACCGCGCATGATTCTCCATCGACTGAATTAGAGTAGATACTCTTTTTTTAATCACAGAAGTTACGGTTTAAGTATTCTATTGTTAAATTTTTATTACATTTATAATTAAACTCTCAGCAATATTGATTACTAGTCTTAACTAGTCGTAAATAAAAGCACGAAGCAATTATTTTTTTCTTTTTACATTAACAATCCAACGCGTTTACGTAAGAAACCCACACATTTAGACAAATTTTACGTGAGATTGGGGGATCGGGTTGAATAAAATCTCACGAAATCTCACCAGGGGGGGAGGGAGATACAGAAAATGAAAAAAAAAAACACGTCACGTAATTTATGGACGCCCCCTTAGAGGTAAATGTATAAAACAGATACCTACACGTAATTTAAGTTATAATACGAATATCACAAACACACAAATACACATACCTACAGATTTTTAACTATCTCAGATTGAACGTTGATTCTTGCCGACCTGACGTATTATTCTCCATAGATATAATTTTAAGAGATATATTTATTTATAGAAATCTGTGGAATGACGAACGAAAAACGTATATAATTACTTGTTGTAAACGATGTCACCCCGGTCTAGGTACATCTCTCCGAGAATGGCAGACAGCAATGAAGACTTTCCTGATCCAGTTGCACCGACAACCATGATTAGTTTACCTAGTAACGAAAAAATATCATATTTGAAAATATACACAAACAAATACAAGAAATAATATTTTTAGTGAAAACATTCGTCTAGTCAAAATACTTCTAACCTGATGGAATATCTAAATCATCAATTTCTAGAAGCATGTCATTACTCTTGCCCCAAGTTAAGGCTGCATTTTTAAACCCGACAATGTAATCAGGAATTCGACATGACATATTGTTTATTTCGTCGTCAGGAAAATGATCAATACATTCCGCCCCGTCGGATTCATTTCTAATGATGAATTCATTGTTGTCCACGTCATCTTTCTCCGATAATTCAGGGAAAATCTCTTCATTTTTATTTAATTTTGCAGCTATAGCTCGGTTGTGGGAATCGTTTTCATCTACATTGTTCGATTCGGGAAGTTCCAAAAAATCTTGAATCCTCTTTGTACTAACCTACATTAATAAAAAAATCTTTATTTACTGGTAGTTGGCTAGTTAGAGATAACATCAACGAATTTATAAAATAATGAATATAGAACTTTCTCCTTACCATCGCTTGAATTACCATGAGTACGGTTACAGGCAAAATTAGTAAAGGTACTGTTAGTTGATTGAACAGAGCCAGTCCAGCGAAAACATTGACTGCTGTAAACCGACTGTCATTGTCTATGAAATAGTACACCGTGAAAGTAATCACAGTTATCAGAATGGAAGATATTTGGGTTGTGAAAGCTGAAATATAATATTGAGTGTGAAAGTTAATATAACATTTTACCGTACCTATAGGTATAAAATATAAACACACGAGTGACTTCTTACTTAAAAAACTCCAATAAACTGAATCTTTATTCAGAAGTTTCAATTCAACTTCTCTCAGTTGTAAAATTTTCTCATTAAACAAATCCTCCCAAACATAAAGTTTAATAACATCTATGCCTTGTAAAATTTCTGTCATCTTCGAAATTCTGTGATCTGTACATTTGCCAATCTCTTTAGAATTGTCTGAAATTTTCTTTCCAACGTAGAACTGTATTGGTGTTAAGATGACGACGCTTGCTATTGTGCCTATAATTGCACTTATGCCCAGTTTAGTATACAGCAAATATAGTATTACTACTACCTGAAATATCATGCAAATATTTGTAAGCCGTTTGTATATTTTGCATATAGATTACACTGCTAAATAGAGAGGTGCAAACCTTTAATGGTATAGCCCATATATAATGGCAAATCCAAACACATGACATGACATTGTACGTATCCTGCGATACCAGATTAGTTATAAGACCGCTTCTTGTATTGCTGTTTTCTTCTGGATCATGCAGGAGCCGAGTTTCCTCGTCTTCGTTTGTTTCAGTCGGTGTCCAAGGCGCAAGCCTCATACATTTATCATACACCATAGTCTGTGAATAAAAAAGTTAATGAAATGTACTAGTTTAAGGTAAATAGTTTATATTTCAAAAGCAACAAAAATGACATTATTTAAAAAGCATAGACATCATTTTATAAGTTAACAAACTTGCAGAGCTGTTTTCAGTCTTGTGCCTTCAACCGTCACTAAATGTGTTGAGTTCTGCGATAGAAATGCTTGACTAATAAGTGCCAGTGTAACAATAAGTAGCATCACATATCCATTACTTAGATATTCGTCTACAGACACTTGTGTTTTATGATCATAAATTTTTACAGGTCCATCGATATATTGAATGATAATTGCCAGTCCTAATGGAGGTATTACTGAAGTCATGTCACCGAACAGTTTTAATATTCCAGCGATATAAAAGTTTGGCCAGACTTTTCGAATGTAGCAGGAGAGCAGGCTAGGCTTGTTTTTATTAGACTCCAATTTCTGAAATTAAGAAAGTAAAGTCAATTAATTACCCTCGATTTCCTTTACTGATTAACCTAACTAATAAGACGATCAAGAGATCGTCGCTTTAAACAGTTATGTACTTTGTGGAGTTTGAAATTTAAATATGGTACGTTTAATCCTTTTGTATCGACCTTGCTCTCTCTGTCTCTCTCTCATCATCACATCTTCGCATTTACAACAAACTAAATAAAAAACTACAAATATACTCTCTACCCAAACATAAATGCCAAAAGGTGCTATTGGAGGGCCTTCAGCTAATTACCTACGATGAGACCGAAGTACTACTTGAGGGTGGACTGTAGCTACACACATCAAAAGTGTCTAGGGATCAACATATGTGTCTATAATAGGGATCAACATATATTTTTGCAATAACTTTTCTCCTGATTGATATTAATTAAAATTTTCTTTAAGGATTCATCAAATAAAGTGTTTTCGTTTGTCACAGTAACGATAAACCAAGTCACCTTTGCATTACTAAAGAAATTTGCCATTTTCCTAATAAAAGGATTTTTGACATTTGAACCACTAACATTAAAGTTCGAAAAAAAGACTGAAATAACAGTTTTCTTTAAAATTTTATTAGGTAACTTAAACAATTAATAATCCGTGTTTCTACCGCGAACACTAACACAAGAACATCGGTTTGGCATACTCAAAATGAGTTCATCCAAATCACGCTGTGGAATGGCCGCCCATGTTCGTTGCAACAACAAAAAAAGGTCTTCTTGCGACTGGATACCCTCCATATTCGGCAGAGCTCTTCTCTGTAGCATATCCCATGCATGCTCAATCGGGTTCAAGTCTGGCGACTGAGCAGGCCAGGGCCAAAGCCACATCTCAATCTCAAGAAATCCGCATAAAAATGCTTGATCCCTAGACACTTTTGATGTGTGTATTTAATGTATATAGAAATGTTAAACCATATGCATCGAGATATTACGTACTACGTACTAGAGGAGCCACTCAAAACCAATTATATGTTCCGTTTATATTTGAATTAAAACTAAAAAGCGCTGCAGCGCAGCCAAACAATAATTAGTAGTCTAATCCTACAGTATTAACAAGCAGCGCTCTATCGCATTCGAGCTGTAGTTTCCTCGCGAGCGAAATGTCATAAGCGCCGTGATTTTCATGGCGCTTACGCGTTTTGGCCAACGAACTGTTGCAAAGATTCGCTTTTATAGAGTAAGCGCCAAACAAGAAAGCAGAACGGATAAATAGCTTTATACCTACGAAGCTTTATTAGGAAATTCACTTTGAGTAAATAGTACTTCAATAGATTTACCAGTTTCAGTTTTTTTGTTGAATTCATCGAGGTTTAAAATATAAAAGCCGAATATTCAATTTTTAAATTATACTTTAATGATAATTTAAATATAATTATTGCAAAAAAAATGTTATGGGTTATTTACGAAGCTATTTTTAACAACATATTATTTTTCCTTATCCAATTAAATACGTTAAATACGTTGTGCATTTAACGTCAGTTAATTCTACCTAAATATCACTTCTGTATGTTTTACTCTAAGTACTCTATGTCGAATGAGGCAACAATGGCGTCTTAAAATATTTTGTTCGTATTTAATTTTAAAACAATTATATCTAGTTAATTACTGGTGAAAAGTTATTCCTTTGTTTTTCTCCGTATTCCTTGTATTATTAGTGCAATATCTCAAGACATAAAATGGCATAATTCACGAGTTTTAGAACGTTTTTAAATTTAAACAATCACACGCTTAAGCCACCGCTTCATCAGAGTGTAGCTAGCAAGCGACTGAAGGAAGTGCGGCGCATGCGCCGCAATTGCATGGAACACCGCACTAATGAGTGGCGTCTTCTCTATACATTATATCTCGATGACCATATGTTTGTTTTGGTTCCTGTACTAATCTAATCCATTCACGCATTATACATAAACCTTCTTGTCACACACACACACTCACACACACGTACACACTCACACACACACACGTACACACTCACAAACACAATTTTTGCATTATGTTACTTTTCCTTTTATATAAGTATTATTGAAATAATATTGTCAAACACCATGTAACTCCAAATCTAAAGGCTCCACCTGTAATATATAGTGGGGGATGGCGTCGGTGTATGTCACACAATTTCTTACTAGCTCAGACACCGTCGTTTCACTCAATTTCTATTTGTGAACTATAAATTATTGTTACCACATTTAGATCGTAAGCTGTACCTTGTTTTTGAGTAAAATAAATATTATTTATTATTATTATCTCTTTTGACTTTCTAACAAAATAAAAATATTTCAGAGTCTAAAGAACACATTATTTATAACCAGTGCCTATGTAGCTATGAAATACGTACGTTTTTGTTCCTGTATATCTTGTCAAACTCTTTATAATAGTTTATTGAACGTTCGTCGTCTGGAAGATCGCCGAGATAGTCTGGATCTAACGGTGCCTTGTACCCTTTCCTCAGTAAAGAATTTAACCAAAAGAAAGTCACTTTCGAATAGAAATGTGTGTCATTATGTTTGTAGCATATATTAGGTACGTGGTTGGATTGATCATTTCTGAAACGTTTTCTAACCTGCAATTAAAATTAAATTACTGAAATATTTTTTTATAAATATACCTTGTTCATAATGTAAAACATCTTTCAGAATTCCCAGTACATCAATTGTTTTCCTAATAATCAAGTTGTTGAATTAAAACAGTAGGTACTAGTCATACAAGGAACTCATAATTCTCTTGAAATGTATTACAGTACATATCATGTAGTAAACTTTACAAACATATAGTGTGTACATTGACCGCACGCGTGCTCTTATGGGAAATACCATCCGAGAGGGTGGCGCCAGACGCATTGTGAAAATCGACTTTCGTCTGTTCTCCAAGCGCGACGGCCGGCGCCGGCGGGAGTCGTGTCGGGATTGGCCTGACGCATACCCAACACATCTATCCTTATACATTACTAATCTTAGTTTTATAGTCAATATTCATAGTTGTGACTTATAATAATAGAAAGTAGCACATAACGGTACCATTTCTTGTATAAACATATTTTAATGACATGCGACGAACACGCACGTCTGGTTGTTAAGTTAAAGCATGTACCTACCTCATGCATGCCAGTTTAAATTAACTTGTGCTCTATTTAGGGCATGGTACATTATCTATACAAATAAATAAAATTGGAGTGTCTGTTTGTAATATTAAAATAACCGGTTTTTAATAAATGCATATGTGTACCATACCATGCATACCTACACGGTACATGTACCAAAATAATATTTTTTACAATTTTGGTCCGGGTAATCTCTGGAATGGATAGACCAATTTTAACGGGACTTTCACTGGCAGATAGCTGATGATCTACCTAAGGAGTAACTTAGGCTACTTTTTTTTAGACTAATATTGTCCCGCGGCGTTACCCGCGATACGGCATAACCGCGGGTAACACCGCTGGGTTCAGCTAGTTAATACTATAATAAGCCAATATAAATAAATAAATAAATAAATATTTCGGACATCTAACAATCAAGCTAAGCAGAGCTTGTGTTATGGGTACTAGACAACTGATATAAATACTTAGATACTTTTTTCTTTTTTTTTTGTAAATACATACATATTATACATAGAAAACACCCAAATTCCGAAATAAATATTTGTAGATCATACAAACATTTGGTCCTATAAAATCTTATATATAAAATTCTCGTGTCACAATGTTAGTTACCATACTCCTCTGAAACGGCTGGACCGATATTTATGAAATTTGGTGTGCATATCGGGTAGGTCTGAGAATCGACCAACATCTATTTTTTAAACCACAATTTTTTTTATGGCAAAACAACGTTTGCCGGATCAGCAAGTATTACATAAAATGAAACTCAATTTCATGTTACTTTTTTACTAATTACCTACAGTTTACGCATGACTTGTCGCTAATTGCTAGTAGGTAGGTACATAATTGATTGCAAAATAAGCTATTTATAAAGTTTATTAAGAGAAACAAAGATCACTTTCCATCTTGTCTATGACTAACACTTATGTTGACAGTAAAACAATTTATCTACTACCTACGTAAACTGTTTTATTCACCTTCATTTGAATATTTTAGAGGCCATCTTCACATGTAATGAAACCAAATAGAGTTTATACATACCATACTGTAAATATTGGATCAGGCGGTCGTTTTATTTAGACAAATCATTTTAACTTGACATTTTTGTTTAAAAATTAAATTACAAACAATATATTTAAAATATGACAAATTTATTTGACTTCAACTTAATTATCTCGGTATCCATTTCGAGTTTAAGTTACTCCAGGCATCTAATTGCCGTTAGCGGTTTTGGTTCAAGCGAAGGCTATTTGAAAATCAACGAAAAATCGTGAGGAAGATAACGATGTTAACAAAAACGTAACTATTGCAAGAAAAAGTTCAAAAAACTATAACCCGACTAGGTAAAAGCTTTTGATAAATAATACAAAATTTTAACAAAAAAAAACCCGACTTCAATCTGGACCAAATATAAATGGGACCATTCGGGAAGCAACAGCTTTTAAATAAAAAAGAATCATCAAAATCGGTTCACTCAGTGGTAACAAACATTAAAAAAAACAGTCGAATTGAGAACCTCCTCCTTTTTTGAAGTCGGTTAAATAGATATATCTAACCTATGTCACACGAATCATTATAACAAATCTATTGTCACCTGATTCATTAAAATTGGTTCAGTAATTAAGACGCTACGGTGGAATATACTTGTTTAAGTATATATGTTATTTAGTTAGTTTATATGTGTTTACATATAAACGGCCAAAAAGCACATACCTTGTAGGAAAACTAACTGTTAATTAAAACTGAGTAGGTAATGCTCAGTATGGTCGATGTTGATTATGCGACTTCATTATCGAATACAAGCTATGAAATGTTTAATTTGTGTGTACAAATTGTCATTTTTGCCATCTCATAAACTTCTGACATGTTTAACATTTTTTTTCACAAACGGCACTCTGATTTCAAATTAGCAAAATTAGTGCTAAAATATCAGACTGCTGTTCAACATAATATAAGTTATATATTTTACTAGCTGAACCCCGCAGTGTTACCCGCGGTTATTGCCGAGCCGCGGGTAACGTTTCAGGACAAAGTTAGTCTAAAAAAAGTAGCCTAAGTTACTCCTTAGATCATCAGCTATCTGCCAGTGAAAGTCCCGTCAAAAACGGTCCAGCCATTCCAGAGATTACCCGGAACAAACAGGCAGACAGACAAAATTTGTAAAAATGTTATTTTGGTACATGTACCGTGTATACATGTATTTATTAAAAAGCGGTTATTTCAATATTACAAACAGACACTCCAATTTTATTTATTTGTATAGAATAGATAAGTAAAAATGCACAATGATTTGTCCTGGTTGGGAATCGAACTCACGATCCCCGAATCAACAGTCAGGGTCACTAACCACTGTCTAGTCCACAACAAGCCCGTAATAAAAATCTTATTTTTTAGCCCCTCCCAGCCGTACCGACATGCCTAATAAATAATAATAATATAATAAATATTTCGGACATCTAACACACAACGCAATCTAGTCCCAAGCTAAGCAGAGCTTGTGTTATGGGTACTAGACAACTGATACAAATACATATATACTTCTTTTTTTTTTGTAAATACATACATATTATACATAGAAAACACCCAAACTCCGTAACAAATATTTATAGATCATACAAACATTTGGTCCGACCCGGGAATCGAACCCGAGACGTCATGATCAGCATCGCACACGCCAACCGCAAGACCAACGAGGCAGTTAATTAATGGTGAATTATGTATTGGTGACGAGCAGATTCCCTAGCGGCAAGTCGCAGAACTAACGTAAGACAGATAAAAATACGTATATACGTTAACATTCCACTTTAAAAATACTGATCACCCTCACGAAGTGGTCTTAAAGTATTTTTTACTACTCCGTAGACGTCTATCAATGAAATCATTGTAGAAAGAATTTAAAATAACAATGCACTCGCTCTGTATATTAAACTGGCAGATTCCCTAGCGGCAAGTCGCAGAACTAACGTATGACAGATAAAAATACATATACACGTTATCATTCCACTTTTAAAATACTGATCACCCTCACGAAGTGGTCTTATAGTATTTATTACTACTCCGTAGACCTCTATCAATGAAATCATTGTAGAAAGAATTTAAAATAACAATGCACTCGCTCTGTATATTAAACTGTCAGGTAGAAGTATCTGTCTTACGTTAGTTCCGCAAACGGCCACTAGGGAAATCTGCTCGTCACCAATAATTTAAACTGCTTTTAGATTAGACAATACGTATACAGTTCTGTCATACATACCACACATTGAAACAAAATAAATGATGTACCTAAGTTAGGTCGATGTGACAATTGAATGGAATTATGAACTACAATGAGTTTTCCACAATTAGACACGAGTTACAAAGAGTTATCTGTAAATACCACATTGATGGGCGGCGTCAAGTAGCTATGGTTTAAACGTACCTTACATAACAGTAATATAACAGTAACATCAATTTAGTAGTTTTACTTTATTTTTATGTTTCTCCATGCATGTCTATGCCAAGTAAATTAATGATCATAAGAAAAAGTCTTGAAAACTATCACCCGACTACATATAAACTTAGGCTATTATTGCGAATCGATTGACAGCTCATTCATTAAAATTAGTTTAGTAGTTTATCCATACAACATACTGCCAATAATATTACCCTTCCCTTTGGCTTCGCCATAGTCGAGTAAAAAGAGCTACGGAGTTTTCTCGAATTCAATGATTACAAAACGCACTTGTAGTCTATATCTAAATATATTTTACGTTCATGTTTACAACATAATTTTTATATTTCTACTCTTTTACTTTCTCTAAAAAAAATATTTACAATATCAGACTTTATTTATTGGGTTCATAATTACGTATGGACCAAGAGCTACTGAACCTTTCGACCAACGGTGTGTCTGTAAGGCTAGAAACTCTTGTAGTGATGAGTCATAACGTGCTAAGTACGTAACCATCGCCTGGCAGGCCTCAGCCCTGCACATCATCATCTTTCATGGTTTTGAAAGCGTAAAAAAAATGACACAAAAAAACTTGTTCCTGTAAGGCTGAAATTTTTATAGGATTTAGATCATTCATTAGGAAGTTCAAAAACAAAATGACAGGCGATTCCGATGAGCACTAGTACCTGCCAGGCGAACAGAAAGACACACATTTCTTCAATTACATCATCAATGTAAATAAATTTTATTCTGTAAAGTTGTAATTCATATAATACGTCTTTACCTATGAAATTGCCGTTTTGTATGCAATAAGTGAAAGTCCTTTTTTTTCAAACTTTTTGATTTCGGTTATTCGAAGTAATCACTCATGCAATCGACGCATATTAGCCAACGCATTGGCAGTTTATTGATGCCCTTCTTGTAAAAATCAGCTGGACGGGAGGCAACAAACTCTTCAAAGGCATTTTGTACTGCCTCTCGGGAATTGAATTTTTTACCCACTAAAAAGTTGTCTAAATTTTGGAAAAAGTAATATTCGGTAGGTGCAAGGTCTGGTGAGTATGGCGGATGAGGGAGAGCTTCCAACCCCAGCTCTTGCAGCTTGGAAACTGTCTGTTGCGCAGTATGGGCTCGCGCGTTGTCGTGAACTGGCGGTGCTGGCTACCATATTTCCTTGACAGGTGAGGAGAAAGATAGCACTGGAGGGCAAGTAAAAATGTGTCTGAGAACACTTGTCAGAAAAGCATTGCCCACACTATTGTGCGTATGACACATATAAATACAAATGTACATATATATAAATGTATGTATGTCAAAGCGAAATTAAAAAGATTGCACTCCAGTGCTATCTTTCTCCTCACCTGTCAAGGAAATATGCTAGCCAGCACCGCCGGTCATTGTTCCTACTTTCTTTAAATCGCTCAGACAAACATATATATGAATTACAAATTTACAGAGTAAAATTTATTTACATTGATGATGTAATTGAAGAAATGTGTGTCTTTCTGTTCGCCTGGCAGGTACTAGTGCTCATCGGAATCGCCTGTCATTTTGTTTTTGAACTCCTTAATGAATGATCTAAATCCTATAAAAATTTCAGCCTTACAGGAACAAGTTTTTTTGTGTCATTTTTTTACATTTTTAAAACCATGAAAGATGATGATGTGCAGGGCTGAGGCCTGCCAGGCGATGGTTACGTACTTAGCACGTTATGACTCATCACTACAAGAGTTTCTAGCCTTACAGACACACCGTTGGTCGAAAGGTTCAGTAGCTCTCTTACTAGTACCTGGATGATCGCTACGACGTAGCTTTGCTCGGTATTTGTTTTTGATATGTTTTCCTAAATTAATCCTAACTAAATCCATATAAGATCGGGCTGAGATTCAGATTATATAAATATACTAGCCGATCCGACAAACGCTGCCATTAAAAAAATAAAAAAATGGGGTAAAACAAGTAAAATTTTAACAAAAACAAAAACCGACTTCAAGGTTCGACTCGATTTCCCTTGGATGCCATCATCACATCTTAATGTCCTTATCATGGTACCACCGTTGGGACTGGGACATCTCCTTTCCATTAATAAAAGAATCATCAAAATCGGTTCATAAACGACGAAGTTATCCGCGAACACACATAAAAAAAACATATATACGGTCGAATTGAGAAACCTCCTCCTTTTTTGAAGTCGGTTAAAAATAGATGTTGGTAGATTCTCATACCTTCCCGATATGCACACCAAATTTCAGGTAACTAACATTGTGACACGAGAATTTTATATATTAGATAAACAAGAACTGCTCGTTTAAAGGTATTATATAGATAGATTTCTGCTGAGACAGCAGACAACCTATTCACTAGTGTAAGGTTTTTAAAATAACATCCATTATAATCGGATAGCTAGCAGGATTTCAACTAGCAACACAGGGGGTCGAGGGCAACACTCGACAAGAGCGGACATTTTTGGCGGCAGATGATTTCGGCGGCAAGGCGAAGGTGAACTTGGTTGATGGTTGTTAAAAAAAAGACGACTATCGTATACTGTTGATTGGTGCGAATTAAATGTAATTGTGGATGGTTAAAGCAGTGTTTTATTGGAAAGTTACGGGCGTTTACACTAGGAACTAAAGTCTCAAGGGCCAGTTTCAACACCTACTGATAAAGTCTCTGACAGACCATTAATGATGAAGATGATGAAGGTGACTGGCATTATGAACTCATCTGTAAAATAAACTACAGATATCGGTTTCATAAGTTTTAGATAGATACATAAATGTCAGATACAGAAATACGTATCAGCAACTTTTATCCGTCAAATAGTGTTAAATGGCAAATAACTATCTGACACTTTATCAGGACTGGACTGGCCGTTATTCTGGTAATATCATTGTCAGTCACGTACGTCTATTATCGATGGTCAACAACTTAGCGGTGTTAAATGAAATTGGTTTGCAACATTAAACGAAATAGGTTATTTTATATCAATGTGTACACATACCGTCTGTATATAAATTACCTTGCATAATAGGACTAATTTAGCTGTTAACATAAAATCAAAGGAATTGAGAATATTGATGAATTGTGACATGAAAAACATAGCAACACCTTATATTTTTCACGCGAGGTGCGAAATATAATTCTTACCTAATTGGTTTACTTAGCACATTTTTATATTGACAGCATTAAGATTCGACAATTTTTATTCTTAAATAAATATAACGACTTGTCTCTAGCTTAACAACGTAAGAATAATCCTCATTAAACATAACACTGGCGGATAAAATTAAGCATGTTTAAAAATATGTAAAGCGGTCAGAGCATTAAGTAGGCACAATATGCTGTTTCAATGGATCAAACTAAATTACTAACGGCCGTTTTCAATAACCTATCTATCCTTAGTTCTCATTACTACAGTTAAACAAATCTATCTTTTTACTCCTACTTACGTTTCAATAACCTACCGGCAGATAGCATTTCCTATCGAAGTTGTCTATCTATCATTGGGAGGACGGATAGTCAACTAGAGATAGGAACTCACATAGTAATCGGACTAACTTGTATTTCAATATACGTTTCGAGTTACTCTCCGATAGGTGTAGCTATCTCTAGTAACGTCAGTTGCTTATCTGTCAAAATCGGCCAGTTACGCGCCATCCGGCCAGTTAGATTCCGAAAATAATTAACTTTTTTTATGTTAACTTAAAATAATGGAAGGTTTTAGCAGTGATGATAGCGACGTGGAATTATTATGGATTATGATGAAAGCAGTGATAGTGATACTGAAGAAAACATACCTTTACTGAAGGAATATAAGCCGCGTGTGAATTATATGAATAAATTATATGACTACGAATTTGCATATAGATCTAGACTAAATAAAAGTGCTGTGAATCAGTTAATAAATTTGATACAACCATATTTAAGTGTAACATCTAAAAGGTAAGTTAAGTTATCGTTTTAAGTCTCAACTACATACTTCAGCCAAATTTGATAAAAAATTATAAAGAACGAATAGGTATTTAACTATTCTTTTATTTGAAAATTACTAGCAATTGCTTTATATTTTCTTCATTGGGTTTGGCTCAAGTGTTGGTGCTAGTATTGCCATAATATCAAGCTTTAACAAAGTTCTTATTTTTCCAGAAATCATGGCATCCACCCTCCATCAGATACTTTTGGCTCTACGATTTTATGCATTGGGCACTATGCTAGTGTCTGTTGCAGATTTTATCGGAGTATTTATAGCATCTGCTAGTCGTATTGTCTCTGATGTATCCAGAGCCATAGCAAGATTATACCCAAACTTTGTTGTTACAAAATCACACTCAACAAGAGTTTTATAAAATTGCTAGATTCTCCATAGTACATAGTGTCATAGATGACACCCATATATCACCAAGTAAGTACCTCATCTCATATTGTACTATAACATACTTCTATTTAGGTGCTGGTCTAACTAATTTTTTTTATGTTTTCATACTATCTGTACATACATATTAATACAAATATTCGAGAAGAATTTAGAAACAGGAAAGGAACATTCTCTATCAATGTACAAGTTGTGTGTAATATTGTTCATTAGTGTTTCTAAATGTTGTTGCCCGATGGCCAGTGATGTCCACTCACGATGCAACTATATTTAACCACTCTATTTTAAAAGGTCACTTATTTAGTTGTTTATTCTGTGAATAATATTTTTTTAGAAGCGGCTGTAGCCTAGTGATAAAGGCATTGGACTTGCGATAAAGAGGTTGTTGGTTCAAATCCTGACCGGTACACTACCAACATGAACCCACTCCTAACACAAGCAATTTAGCTTAGCTGGAAGGGGTTAACGGGAATATTAGTAATTTCGGTTGCTAGTAACCCTTTTTAAAAAAAGAAATTAGTACACTGTTCCTATTGCTTAAAAGACTGATATATAATATTAAACTTGCAGATTATTGTGAACAAGGTGGACTTCGAAATCGCTGGCTGCTTGGTGATAGCGGCTGCGGCTATCCATGCACCTATCTGTTGACACCCCTACTCAACCGAAATACTCCATCAGAGCAATGTTATAATGAAGTGCACATTAAAACAAGAAATACTTTTGTTTGAGAGGTTTGTTTTGTTTACTAAATACTAGATGCATGGTAAATGATTTAAATACACTATTAATACCTACTGTAATATTGCAGATGCATTGGAGTTTGGAAAAGAAGATTCCCCATACTATCTTTAAAAATGAGGCCAAATTTAAAAAAATATGCAACATACAATATTGCCAGGAACATGAATTTGGCAAAGATAGACCCTAAAATATCGATTTCAGAAACAACACAGGAGGAAAATATATTTATTCATTACAATTCTCCAACTTTAAACATGTCAGAACGGCAATTGGCAATAAATATATACTTTAAAGTGTAAAATAAACAATAATTAATCATATTTTATGTAATTTTTATTATCTTTCCCAAATTTGAGATCACAATACAATAGAACCAATCACACAAAAAAATGTAATGATAAAAATTTAAATTAATTATCCCAGCTCTTCATAACCTAACACTTCAATTTTTTCTGTTTCATCCATCACCAAATTAGTATCTTGCACAAGTTATCATCAATGTAGATACTTCATTATTACTAATACTATTATTCAGCTATGATTCATTTTGTGGATACGCATACGCGCACAAACAAACGTCAATTCGATATGTCAAACGTTTTATTTCATTTTGAATGTGGTAAACAAATAAAAAAAATCAAGTTAATGTTGATTCACTATAAAATCTTTAAAAAATACAAACAACAAGTACTTTTAATAAAAATAAATAAATAGTGAATATTTGTTTTTAACATTAAAGATTTGTGTAGCAAAGCACTAAACGTATCAAGAGGGAAAAAGCTATCCTTCGTTGGTAAGAGATAGATAGCGCTTATCCTTGATTGTGAAACGCAAGTTAAGGATAGATAAGATCACGCTGCAAATCGGAGATAGCGATCTATCCTTAACTGCAGATAGGTTATTGAAAACCGCCGTAAAGGAACCTATGTCGTTGGTTAAATATTGACGTAAATTCATCATTTATCAGATATTGTAATTCTTTAATACATTTTAGAGGGAATCAATGTATA
The DNA here is from genome assembly GCA_949125395.1 of Diaphora mendica. Classification (NCBI taxonomy): domain Eukaryota; kingdom Metazoa; phylum Arthropoda; class Insecta; order Lepidoptera; family Erebidae; genus Diaphora; species Diaphora mendica. The sequence goes on from OX421318.1 coordinate 16,694,950, forward strand.
GATCACAATTCTATTTTAACTAAAAGGTATTCAATCATCTTTGGTCTTGCAAAATTGTGGTATGCTACTTTTTAGGGTTCCGTACCTCAAAAGGAAAAAAAGGAACCCTTATAGAATCACTTTGTTGTCCGTCTGTCGGTCTGTCAAGACCCCTTTTCTTAAGAACGCGTGGAGGTATCAAGCTGAAATTCATATCAAATACTCAGGTCTACAGTCCCTTGAAGCTGTAAAAAAATCAAATTTCTAAGCCAACGCAGTCATAATCACAAATATTAACAAAAAAAAACCAACTTCAAGAACTGGACCAAATTGAAATTTTTAGTTACATCATATAATATACCTACAGGTTTGAACGGAACCCTTGATGCTTTTCTATTACTTTTGTTGCCATAATAAATATTTTTAACCGACTTCCAAAAAGGAGGAGGTTCTATGTTCCACTGTATGTATTTTTTTTTATGTATGTTCACTGATTACTCCGTCAATTGTGGACCGATTTTGATTATTTTTTTTGTATTCGAAAGGGTATGCTCCCGAGGTGGTCCCATTGCCACCATATCAGGATTTGATAATGGGATCCTAGGGAAATCGAGAGAAACCCTCAATTTTTATAGGCACATACTATGTTTTTTCGTATATTTTCTGAAGTTACACCGGTATTTGCGTCTGGTAGTCATCATTTTATGATGATGAGCTGATGATGTAAGGCACAACTCCTCAACGGTTAGGAGTTGGAGGATAATTCTTTCAATTTCATACGTATCTAAAGACCATCAGTCGTATACTTTCAAGTTATTTAGGTGAGCTGAAGATAGAAGGTTAAACTCTTCAACAGTTAGGGATTAGAGGATGATTTTAATATTACACGTACGTATAGACCTTAATTTGTATTCTTGATGATGAAATAGTTCAACTTACTACTTACCTACGATTGTTTGCACTAAAAACTGAAAAATAAAAACTTTTACGAAAAAAAAACCGACTTCCAAAAAACATCCAACGAAAACTCTCTGCCAAAAAAACACTTAAAAGCGTAAAATAAACTGGTTCTTCATAAATTGCCTATACCTAATTCTTTATTCATTTAAATAGTAGTATTATAATGTGTGCTAGGTACCTAGAATCTGTTTGTAAAAAGTTTTTCTATTGAATTTTGTGAATACAAATACCCGAGCACAGCATTGGGACAATCTGGGACATTACCTATGGGTTGTTCATGAAATACTTTATTGACGGATCTGTATTCTAATGATCTAGCTAGTGGTTAGTGACCTTAATTGTTTAGTCGGTTGTTGTGGTTGCGATTCCCACCACGGAAAAGTGATTGTACGATGAGTTTCATTAAGTTCTGTGTTTCGGTGTTTAAAACTAACTAACGGTTGTTGCTGTACCTTTGTAATAACAATTGCGGGTAACGCCGCGGGGCACAGCTAGTCTAAAGTAAAAGTAGCCTAAGTTACTCCTTTTATCATTAACTACCTGCCAGTGAAATTGGTCCAGCCGTTAAATAGATAAGTCGAACAAACAGACAACAATTTTTATTTTAATGCTTTTATGTACATAAAGTATCGTGTGTACTTTCATACGTATTTAATGAAAAGCTTTTAATTTAAAATTACAAACAGATACTTAAATTTTATTAATTTAGGCCAATAACACAGGCTGGCAGGTTGCATATTGCATGTAGGTACATTCATATGTACATAAGTAATACATACAGTGTTACAGAGATTACATGATTACTTAAAATGAAAATACAATAAGTGAATCTTCGGCTCATCTTAAATATTACATCATTACTATAACAACATTAGGTGGAAAGAATGAAACCGAGTACGGTGTTCTCAATAAGGAAGGAGTTAAGTCGATGACATACAACGATGGCAGCCTTAAGGCGATTATCACTTGATATGTTTAAGTCAATAAATTCAAAGATTAGCACGAACCAACGAATGAACGAGTTTACTAACCACCATGAAGCATTAATATACAATTATACCTTTAAAAAGGTGTCCATGTCCATGTTTCAACAATACAGAAAGGGATCCAAGCGTTCTGAATATTTTTTTTGTGATTTAACTTGTACATTAATTTCAAGTAATATAAAACGATCCATGTGATTTGGATTGTTTTTAAGAAATTAGTTTTAGACAAGTTTCTTAGACCGATCATTTAGCAATATGATCCAATTAGCAATATGATCAAAGGAAATTGGATGGTTTTTACGCAATTTATTTAGGGATCTGCCATGTTGTGGGATGGTAACCAATGTCACTTAAACGTCAAAAATATTCGTATAATACTTGCTATGTTTTTGCTAAATTATTGAAAATATGGCCCAGAATGAGTAGGTAGTTTTAGTTAGTAGGTACTACTTTGTTAGTTACTTATCTAATAATTTTAGACCATATTGTGAGTTGGATCCTTTTTTAAGAAAGTGCGTTCATTTATATTATAGGTATCGTAAGAGGCGACTAAAGGAGCAACCTACGCATGAAAAAAAAAAACCGACTTCCAAAAAACCATCCGACGAAAACTCCCTGCCAAAAAACACTAAAAAGCGTAAAATAAACTGGCTCTTCATAAATTGCTGTGTGCCAATTCTTGTCTATACCTAATTCTTTATTCATTTAAATAGTAGTATTATTGTGTATGCTAGGTACCTAAAATCTATTTGAAGTCGGCGCCAAGCCAAATGTAATAGTAGTTACCACACTCGCTTTATTTCGAGACGACCATCAACGACGTCGCGTCAGCCCGCGCGTGTCTGCTCGCTTGGGTTGTTTTATGCTAGCTATCCGGCAGCGGCGAGTGCGGTACCTCCTATTACATTTTGGCTTGGCGCCGACTTCAAACAGATTTTAGGTACCTAGTATACACAATAATACTACTATTTAAATGAATAAAGAATTAGGTATAGACAAGAATTGGCACACAGCAATTTATGAAGAGCCAGTTTATTTTACGCTTTTTAGTGTTTTTTGGCAGGGAGTTTTCGTCGGATGGTTTTTTGGAAGTCGGTTTTTTTTTTATAAAAAGTTTTTATTTTTTCATTTTTAGTGCAAACAATCATAGGTTAACAGTAAGTTGAACTATTTCATATAATTTCTGCTGATGCGAATAACTTTAGTGGTTTGAACACGTATTAAAACTGAGTATGATCAGTTTCCAAAATTATGCTGAAATGCAAGATTTCTGTTACCAAGAACGTGGTCTACGGGGCAATAGGAATCGTGTCCAAGCTTAAATGTCGTGATGAAGTAGAAGCAGACGAGTTACTTAAAGCAAACCACATTAAGGGGTTAGTCATCATAGCGCCTGTGACATCAGCTCACCTAAATAACTTAAAAGTATACAACTAAAGGTCTATAGATACGTATGAAATTGAAAGAATTATCCTCCAACTCCTAACCGTTGAGGAGTTGTACCTTCCATCATCAGCTTACCTAAATAACTTGAAAGAATACGACTAAAGGTAACATACATACATATGACATTTAAAGATTTATCCTCCAACTCCTAACCGTTAAGGAGTTTTTCCTTTCATCATCAGCTCATCATCATCAGCTCATCATCATTATATGATGACTACCAGACGCAAATACCGGAGTAGCTTCAGAAAATATACGAAAAACATAGTACGTGCCTGAAAAAAATGAGGGTTACCCTCGATTTCTCTGGGATGTCATCATCAGATCCTAGTTTCCTTATCATGGTACTACCGTCGGGACATCTACTTTCCATTAAAAAAATAATCATCAAAATTGGTTCATAAACGACGAATTTATCCCCGAACACACATAAAAAAAATAAAAAATATATACGGTCGAATTGAGAAACCTCCTCCTTTTTTTGAAGTCGGTTAAAAATAGCACAGCAGTGAGCAGAGAGAAGGAAAACTTTAGAAAAAATCTACATTAACCCGTCTGGCTAACGTGGATTAGTAGTCTAAAGCCTCCTTACTAAGGACCTTTCTAACAGTGCACTGCTGGACATACCAGCAGTGCACTGTTAATGTGATGATGAGATACACTCAACGTACAATAGCAGAGCATAAGTGAACGTACATATTAATAAACATTTGCAAATTATGAGATCAGTCACACGCCTTTATAAACTACGAGTACAAATGGTTACAATGCGCGGTTATTGGGTGCCATTCTAAACAAAAAAACATCTGGTCATAATATAAACTTGGTTCTAAAGACGAAGAGTACGAGTACAACAATAATGCGATTTGACATTGATAAACAATCTGGCTGACATTTGAGGGTCTAGTTTGAGTTTATTTTACATCAAACCGTTCGTCACAGTGATCGCGTTCCTCGTTATGATCGGTTAAAATTTCAGTGAGCGCCAATAGCAGCGCTGAATCGTCAACGTAAACTCACACTAGGACATCTGAACATAACAGCTGTGAGGACGTTTATCGAAGATCTGCGTCTGCGTCCTTCACAGCTTAATAACTCACAGTGTCAAAAGCGATAACGATAAATGATAGTAAACAAAACTAAACAAAGGGAATTCACACTATTTATTGATGTACAAATTCATACTCAACTGGCTTATTGGTTTTGTGGTTAAAAACTGACGGTATCCACGGTCGAGAATTCGATTCCCGTCGAGGACGGATGACTTAAAGAGATGTAGGTACAGCTATTTTTAAATAACTGTTTAGATCGCAAGAAAATGAAATGAAAGCTTTAATTCATTGCAATGGTATAATATCTAGATAATATAATAGGTGAAACGTTTTTTTCGAACCAAATTAGGACAGAAAAAAATGTTTTGCTTAAAACATCAAATAACTTACCTCATCATAGAAACACAGGCAGTCAACCACAGATATCAACACAATCATTAGCAACGAACTGCCTTGAATGTATATCTCAACGTGATCTGATGATGCACCAGCGAGGATATGTTGCCATAAAATGGTTGCCGAGGATGCTGCTGCGAGCATCCAATAGATAGCAAGGTATAGGATGGGTGCTGCTGAGCGTCTCGTCCACAGGGCAACGTGAAACACGGCTGCAGCTAGCCAGGATAAAGGACCCATCAGCGCTGCAACGATGCGCACAGTCTCCGCTGGTCTCAGCAAGGCAGCAGCTGCATCGCAACACCATGCTGCTCCCAGTACAAGGCTTGCCACCCCTCGCACGTTTTGTCCACGCCATCGTTTTGAGTGCCTACGATATTTAACATTGATAACATTCCGTGCCGGGCTAATAAACATCGGTGACATTAATTAAGGTTGATTTAAGAATCAGCGACTATATCTGCGTAATGTGAATATTGAGTTTCGTACAAGTCAAAGTTCTTCGTATTTAAATATCTATGTATTTTGCACAAAAATGATATAAATTGAAAATAAAAATATCATTGATCATTCTGTTTTGAAATGTGGTTACCAAATATTTATAAACACTTGCCATGTAAAATAAAATCACATCAAAAACATAAATATGAAAAGAGAGCCAAGTTCAATATTATGATAGGTACCTATATGTCTTGGTTGTGCACTTCAAAGACTAAAGAAGTGAGATGTAAGTGGGTTCAATGGTCAATCTTGAAATTTATTTATAACAACTTAAAATATCATTTCTTATTTAAACTTAGTACATTGACACCTAAAGTCTAACTTGGCTAGTTTTCCACAGTTAGTTTTGGTAACATAGCTTAAGACCGTCAGTTTTGAATCGTCAGAGATGAATTTGTTAGGTATACGTTAATTAATTTGCGTTCGTCAAATCATTGTTACGGACAATGCGTAATTGTACTGAATAGATTTTTGGCAATGATATCAATGCATTATTCATGCTCTATTGTAAGAAGCTCTTTTAACGTAAATTCAGGGCTTACTCTTCATTTATTCTTTAAATTTGATGGACAACTCATGAAACTCCAGTGCATTGAAATGTGGAATTGTTGTCACGGTTGGACTGGAGTTAGTTTAGTTACGCTGTTACACTTAATGAGTGTATTAGTATATTAAAAAACAATGATGTAAGAACCTGTAGTGTTTATGTATGGGAGCACAGCAGCACATCAGCGCGGCTGTGATGGAAGCGCAGTATAGGTTCAACGAGTGCAACGCCGCTGCCAGTGCGCGCATCTCACACGCGCTGTCGCTAGGAACGCACACCGCCTCCATTTTATACTTCTAGATTTTTTGGGACTTATCTTACTATTCGTACCATATGTGTGATTTGTATCTCAAGTATCATAAGGATGTTTACTGAAAAAAATCCAATGATATTGGTTTTTTTACCTTTTCAATTTAACAAGTTGTTTTTAAACTAATAGACTACAAACAAAGACACGGGCATAGTTAAAACTAATCACGTCGTGATAGAAATTATTTATAGTATAATTTAAGTCATTTCTTGGAATCTGCCTAAACGTTGGCAATGAAATTGTTTGTACAGTATTTTGGTCCACTTCCTTAATGTTTGATTAAACTGTTATCTCATGAAATATTGGGCTTAGGAAGTCGTCATTTTAAAGTATTGCTGTATATTTTCAATTACCATGACTACTATTTAGAATAAAGTAAACAGCGGACAATATTATTACGTAGGTCCTTAGTTTGTGCTATCATTGGTCTAGGTAAATCTTTATAATGCAAACTCCTTCTAGAGATAAGGAAATTAAATAGAACAATTGTGTTCATATTTCAGTATTGATTCATCTTAACTTTATTTTGTCTAGTGAATAACTGACTTTTGGTTTAAATTTGTATTTATGGAGTAGTTTATATTGCATTAGAATGTTGCGTTTGCAGCGTGCGTTTGTATATCAGCGATCTGGGTTTACGAGAATTATTCCCTTTAAGTACCAATAACATAACTTACTGCGCTCGTTTTGTTATATTTGGTGAAACCTTATTGCTCAGATACAAGTACAGTACTAAAAAGCAAGATTTCATTGAAAAAGAAGTTAATGTAGAAATGCTACAACCAAAGTAATTCACTGGTTAAAAATTTTCACACTGCTGATAACAATCGCATAACGATGACACTCAAGGGTCGAGCAAATAATGTTTATAAAGTACATACAATCGGAGTGGTGATATTGTTTTATGAGAATGAATATTTTGTAAATGCACAGCGTCACACGAGCGTCATTCCACTTCGTTCCACAATTCACAACATGCCTAACTCACCTACAAAATATATTTATTTCCACTATTACAACTTAAACACAAGTCCAGAATTTAAGCGGCACTTGATAAGAAATTTTACACATGTTCACTGTTAATTATTTAATTAAAATTTTAATTAGGCCGGTTCTAAGATATTACAGTGATCATTTGATCAGTTGTGATAATTTTCATCGCGTTAAAACCGAGGCACGATCGGGCGCGTGATAACGGCAGGTTGATACATTCACGACTGGTTGTTTGTGTCGGTCCGCACTCTAAGCTATGCTGGTCGAACCGAGTCGAGCTGCGAGCTGCCGAGACGAGTTACCATACGAATTAGCAAGCGACAGCGACAGTAGCCTCAGGCCGACGCGTCTTGTGTGGGGTTTTCGTGGCTACAACTGTACTAGTATTAGACAGTTGATGGAGTAGCTCGCTACCAAAGAGTCTCGCTACTATCTTGTCATCTGTTTTGTCACAGATGGTGTTTGGCATGTGTTTTGTATCTTTAATTTATCAAACATTGTTTTTTTCACTTACCTGCATTTAATTGTTAAAATGACATTTGACTTAGTACTTTTATCTACACAATATGTACTTGGGCTACAAAAAATACCAATCAAATTGAGAACCTCCTCCTTTTGGAAGTCGATTAAAAATAGTCTAAATGACGTTTGTAATAAAATAAACTGTGTGAATCTGCATTAGTTTTTACACAATACAAGAAAACTGCGGTGTATAGCTGCATTTCGGATTAAATCAGACAGAAATGGAATAATACAATGTAAAATATTGCTTATAGAATGATTGAAGAAATATTCAAATCAAGCATCAATCTACTAAAATTTGTAAAACCCGTTAGCGCAGATGATAATTATCGGTATTGTGACGTCTCAAGCGACCTTATAATAGGTCTTTACCTATGAAATAGCCCTTTTGTATGCAATAAGTGAAAGTACTTATTTTTTCAAACTTTTTTATTTCTGTTATTCGAAGTAATCACCCATGCAATCGACGCATCTTTGCCAACGCATTGGCAGTTTATTGATGCCCTTATTGTAAAAGTCAGCTGGACGGGAGGCAACAAACTCTTCAAAGGCATTTTGTACTGCCTCTCGGGAATTGAATTTTTTACCCACTAAAAAGTTGTCTAAATTTTGGAAAAAGTAATAGTCGGTAGGTGCAAGGTCTAGTGAGTATGGCGGATGAGGGAGAGCTTCCAACCCCAGCTCTAGCTCTAGCACAAAAATATATAATTATACTAGCTAACCCAGTGAACTTCGTACCGCGATATTTACATATCTGTCTTAGCTTCCCACAGGTAGTGTACAGTCGCGGACCAAAAAAATTGACTTTTCCCTTCGATCAAATATATCATAGATGCACTGTTGCCGCTTAAAAGGTGGCACCGGCAAAACAAGGCATAAAACAATAATATGCCTTGTTTCGCTCTCATTCTTGGTGGCCGCGCTCGTGTTTACACAATTAGCAATGCCGAAGTGCGTAGTAAAAACTTGTAAAAATTACACTAAAAGTGCAAAAGAAGGATGGAATATCATATTTTCAGTAAGTCTATCTTTAATCTAACATATTGGTGTATTTTTGTTACGCATAAAGGTTAATTTCATTGATATTTTGATAAAGTTTGTGATTTATAACGACTTCTAATGTACGCATCTATCCCTTTCACACTCACGGGCGATGCTCATAAGAGAAAACAAGACAAGCCTAGTGCTAGCGAACAAAGTCAATAGGATAATGATGGAGTCGCCTTTACAATTATTTTTTCAGATTAATTGAAGATTTGTTTTTGTTTTCCAAAATTTATATAAACCAAAAATGCATCTAGTGTGGTGTGCTCCAACCATTTTTGTGAAGATGATATGTACACAACAGGAAAAGAATTCAGGAGAATAAAAAATACAGCCTAACCAACTTTACAGGTAGGTATTATAATCTACTAAGAATATTTAACTGACTTGAAAAAAGGAGGTTATTAATTCGATTTGCATTTATGTATTTTTATCAAAATTGCAAAAAGTTTATAAATGTTGGTCTATACCAGATTCTAAACGTGACTACCAAAATTTAAAACTATATGTATGTCCGTTCGTAAAAACATTTAAGTTGGAATATAATATATATTTGATGAATACAGTTTAGGTATAGTCCAACTTATGGAACAGTGCAATATAATATGTATAAATACAGGCACGTAGGTATAGGTCTAATATCTGAGTGGAATATTCAATATTAAATTTATACTTATCATCATTTATAATAAAATCCTATTCAAACTTTAACTATCAGAATCAAAAGAAGAAATAAAAATTGTGTGAAGAATTAATTATTTGTTGGTCCATCCAATTACCGTATTTTTTTAAAATCGAAAAGCAACTCCATTTTTCCATGTTCCAAATAGAAGCGATAAGACGCGAACACACTAATTAATGTCAGTGGAATGTAACTCTCGTTATTCTTTGTACTATTATGTGCTTTATTGTAATACGTTAAGTTTAATTTTTCAATACACTTGTTTTTGGGCATGTGTTGTTTTATTTCTGATTTTTCTAAGAGTCATAAAATTTAATTGTCCTATCCTGTCATCAAACTAAAAGGTAATATGTAGGGAATTTAATATGGATTTATTTCCGTCCGTACGTCAATTGCTTAAAGTTAACATTAGGTTAAGCTGTATGACAGTTCAGGACCATTTTCGCCATATCTCAAGTGGTATACATGAACCTAAGTACGGATAGAAGCGTGGACAGTATTTTGTTTAGTTTTGTATGGAACTGTGCATCTATAATATATTTGATCGAAGACTTTTCCCGTTACCTTTTATTTTTTCTTGTACACAAACTTTAACCTAACAATACCGAACACATAAATAAATAATTATTTAATATATACATTTCGGTGATTCATTTATATATATATATATATATATATAGATATATAAACATACATAGATAGACATAAAACACATACTTATACATACCAATAGATAAACATAATAACTAAACATAACTAAAATTACTTAATTAAAATACATTATGACTGACTGACTGAATTATGATGCATAATAATATTAATAATCGTGAACCATCTTCTTGAATCTACTTATTGTTTGCGCTTGTCTGATGTTTACAGGCAGTGCATTCCACAAGCGTACAGCTTGAACAGTGAAGCACTGTTCAAGCTGTACGGTTGTGGAAAAACTACATCTTTGTTTTCCAAAAACCGACAGAATATCTTCAATCCACGTTAACTCTCACATAGTTTTAAAGAATAGCAATAAATCACATTTGAGTTTGCTATTTGATCCGACCCTGATTATTGTTTTTCTCCTCCAGTTTATCCACTTAAGCTATAATTTACTTTTTACTAATTACTACTAATTTACTACTTAACTAATTTTGTTTTAAATTGCTCCTAATTTTCCCATCTAATCCGCGAAGGCATATATAGGCTACGCAGAGGCGTAACTAGAGTAGTTACCTTTCCTGGAATATTCGTGGGTATTTTGTAACCATATACACAAATTTCAAATTTTGGAAACAATTAATGTTTAGCCTATAATTGCACAAAATTTCGAACATATCGCAATTTCAGACCCGCTTTTTAACCCCCGACGCAAAAAGAGGGGTGTTATAAGTTTGACGTGTCTGTCTGTCTGTGGTACCCTAGCTCGCGAACAGATGAAGCGATTTCAATTTAGTTTTTTTTTTGTATGAAAGGTGAGTTACGTGAGAGTGTTCTCAGACATGTTTTATGAAAATCGGTTGAGTCGTTTAAAAGTTATGGGGGTGAAAGTGGGGAAGAATAACCGAATGTCTGCAAAACGTGCCAGTATAATCGTTAAATGACAATTATGTAATTGATAACTTCGACCTGATGCTTTTTTAAATTTAAAATTTATAGTTATGGATATAAACTGCATAGGTACGTAAGCAAAATTAAGATTTTACGATTACATTAAATTTCAATTTTGTTCCGATCGTAGCACAAAGTAACTTTGGAGGTTTTTCTTATAGCATAGGGGGCAAGCGAGCAGACGGGTCACGGGTCAAAGGACAGTGTCTTCTACTTTTATGTGCATGCCCTAAAAAATAAGACTGAGTTATTCAAATACGATGTAATGGAGTTCCCATTAGGTACGACCCATTGAGCAACCACTCGACCGGCCCAAAAGTACTTTCATTTCCGAGTATGATCTATATGCGTTACTTGTTGAAGAACAAATGGACTTAGATCGTATTCTTAACTTACGTCTGTAGTATGATTTTTATATGTAGTACGAACGCAGTACAGTGGCCTAGTATACACTAATGTTTATGCCATTGCGCCTGTTATTCTCCCAACTGACCTCATTCTCGTCGCGACGCTTTTCTCACATACTCAATCGCAATACGATTTCGCAGATGAGTACACCTTACTTGGTATACTTACACAGTATTAATAATATAATATAATAATAGACGAATATTACAATTGTATCTATTACTCGTGTATGCTGTTACAAAGATAAGTTAAAGTGAAAGTGAGACAACAATAAGGAGATACAAAAGAAGTTTTCTCTTGTATCTTATTGTTGTATTATATCTTATTATCTTGTCTACTTATATATCTTATCTTGTATTATACGATCTGAATTGACCTTAAAAGTAATATTTTTACTCTCTAGTAAGTTCTTTTTTTACTACTAGAACCTGTAAAAAAAAAGAAAAAAAAAGAATGCATATGAAAGACAATGAAAATATTGAATAAATTTTGATGGAATAAATATATAGACTGTCTCCAGCTTTAACTACAGTTTTGTTATTGAAAATGGCCGCTAGTCGGTTCGATTCTGACATAATAATATACCGTGAGCCCGGTGAAGAAATGACCTATGGGGAATTACTAATCTAGACACGCGGTAGCGTGTCAAGCCAAGTTCAAGCAAAGGAACTGGCTAGCCAGCGCCCAGTGTAATATTACACGAACCACTTGGTGCCACTTTTGACCCTTCTATATCTATATATTTTAATTCTGATAAAAACTGGCCAAGTCGAATCTAACATACTTATGGATCTCACATTTTTAAATAACAGCAATTGTTATAGGTATCCAATAAAGCAAAGAAATAGAGTTTAATACTTGATCATAATGTTATTTTGTTCCTTTATATATACATATTTGGATTTGGCATAGAACTTGGCACTGATTTAGATCTCCATTCTTTTTGCGGCGAAGTCCACAGCCAAGCATAATTTTTGTATTGAACTTGGCTCTCCTTTTATACATTTATGTTTTTGGTGGGATGTAGTCTTAAGGAAACAGATGAGATGTAACTTAGTAATTGCTACTATATTATTTTAAAATATGTACGATGAAAAAGCACCGAAAGACAATCTGCAACATCCAGCAGCGAATGTCTGAGGGTCCGCGTTACCCTAGCCGAATTTAGCGCTTGAGTTATATGTGTTCATGATGAAAGGATTTCAAGACGCTTTGTACAAATCAGTGTAGTTGCCTCTTTCTAAAGAAGTAATATATAGACACCTATTAATTTATCTCTGTTTTAAAAATGTTTGGTCTTAAAAATTGCACTCAAGATTGAGTGTCATGCCAGACGTGGCATAGTTTTTAGATGATTTATTTTTATTTTATTCGGTTCACCAACAGCATAAATATCTTAAACTAAAAACATTAAAGTTATGTAACAACAAAACTATTTGGAAAAAAGTACCTACCTACTTTTAGAAAAAAAATAGAACCTAATAAAAACAATGTTTACAAATAAATAAAATTGAAATATCTGTTTGTAATTTCAAATAACAGCAACTCACTAACTGCATATGAAAGTCTGTCTGTCAGTTTGTTCCGGCTAATGGCTCTGGAACAGCTGCACCGATTTTGACGAGACTTTCACTGGCAGATAACTGATGATATAAGGAGTGATTTTAACCGACTTAAAAAAAGGAGGAGTTTCTCAATTCGACTGTATTTTTTTATGTTTGTTACCTCAGAACTTTCGACTGGGTGAACCGATTTTGAAAATTCTTTTTATTTAAAAGCTGGTGCTTGAAGTAGCGGTATAAGAATGAATTACGTATAATTTATAATAATTTTCTCGAGAAGAAAAGAGCAATCTAAATCTCCGTTAATGATTTTAGTAAGGTTACAATATCAGAAACTGTATGTCTATTCGTTAGAGTCTATTCCACATATCTTCTGATTAATACACTGTACTGCAAACGTCTTAAAAACTTCTTCTGAACTGGATTAATACGATCAATATAAACCACAATGCGGGTTATAAACCCCAGACGCATACTCGAGGAGACTGCACAATAAAGCATCTTAACAGGTATAAACATTCTTGAAATTTAAAATTGATCTAACACTTAATTTATTCTCAATTCTTACGATTTCATAATAGTACAGCACTAATAGATTTTCATGTTATGAACAACTTCCAGAGAGATATGATTTTAATTTGCACAATAAGTTGTATGGATTAAAAATAAAGGAAATAGACTAGTACCTAGTATTCTACCTTCTTTGAGATACTCGATAATCAATAAGCTCCTGCCTCCTGTTCAAATCTGTACCAGCTCTAGTAGCCTGCCAATCGTCTTAAAGATAACGTCTATCTATACAGTTGTATGAAATATAATTTATTCTTTCGATTGTCGGCACTTGGTGGAACTTACTAAATTATATTCTTGAAAAATAAAACCTAACAGTTTCGCTTTATAGTCTAGTCGACAAGTTGAAAATGGTACAAAATAGAGATACTGCTCTTAAAATTATGTGCGATGGCTCATTGGATCTGGAATGACGCCTAGAAAAATGTGCCAAAAGCGTGTATTAGCACATAAAAATTGCAAAAGTTATAAACGATTAAAGATGAAAAAAATGGCATTTTGTTTTTTGCCAATATTTCATAAACTATTAATATTTAAGAAATTCCAAGAAAGATTCTGAAAGAGAAGGAAATTTCCAATAAAAAACTCCTGGCTCCCGGAACTCTATCTCCATTAATTATAATTTTAATTTAACGCTGAAAATAGGTCTGCGCGCGACATTTTTAGGTTGCGCGCGCGGCGGTAAAAGCGAGTAGGCACGGCACACTAATTAATTTATTTAAGGTATTGAATATATTTTTCTAAATTTGAAAAAAATATGGTGTGTTCTGAACACTATGAATAATTTATTCGCGTTGGAAATTTGTAAAAGTTAATTTTTCAACAAGTTAAACAATTGTTAACTAACAAAATTTTCTCGAACTTCTACTTAACAAGATCGTGCCTTAAAAATTAAAATAATATTTATACTTTGTTTATAATCATCTTTTTACTTGAACAAAAAATGAAAAATCAAGTAAAAAAGTAATAAGTAAAAAAAATATATAAGCAAAGTATAAATATTTTTTTTAACTTTTATGTCACGATCTTGTTAAGTATGTATATATGAAAGGCTCTACGAAGCGAAAATTTTGTACGACAAATATATAATTATTTTTTTTACTTACAATTAAGACGGAAGTTCGAGAAAATTTTGTTAGTTAACAATTGTTTAACTTGTTGAAAAATTAACTTTAAGTAAATTTTTCAACGGGAATAAATTATTTATAGTGTTCAAAACACACCATATTTTTTCAAATTTAAAAAAAATATATTCAATACCTTAAATAAATAATTTTTTCATCCCACCAGCTCGTAAAGAGTATTTTTGCCCTTCGATATCTGAGTGCAAAAGCCGTTTTTATTCGCTAGAGGATAAAGTAAAATTGAATTTAAAACATCATGTGCACTAAGCTTGTGAAGTCTAAACATCATTAATCCTATTTACTTCTACCTCCATGGTGTCGAATTAATCATACCTTTTATTTTTATTTGTTAAAAACTCAGACTCGGTACCTTATTGGTGTACTTTTTTTATTTGCTTTGCCAGCGCCATTTTCATTTCACGTCATTTAGTCATTTCCTCGCTGAGGTGGGATTTTCATCATTACGTGTTGCACTCGAGTGCAATTTCTTTTTACCTAGTGCTCTTTTGATTCCCTCGCTAACGCTCAGGATTCTAATTTTTTTAGAACCCTTCGCTTACTCGGTCATCAACATTGAGCACGCGGTTAAAAAGCAACTTTGCACTCTTGTATAACAAATCATCGATCGTAGATCGTTAGATAGGCCCTCATGCGTCGCGGAATTGTCATTAGTTTCGCACGTTGGGTACGTCTTCACTCGTCATAGATTAAATAGAATATTGATCAAAAGTGATAAAGTTCTGATTTCTGAAGTATATATACCTACACAGTACTGTAAGGAATCAGGATAGGAAGAATGATAGAAAATAATTAAATGATAAAGTAAAATTAAATCAAAGTCCGTCAAAAAGCACCAATTTGTGAAATTTTTGTCGTTTTGTACTTTGTTTTATTATGCAAGTAATGAAGTCTGACTTTCATTTAGTCATCAATTATTGCTCTTATAATTAAAACTTATTACACACATCAAAAGTGTCTAGGGATCAAGCATTTTTATGCGGATTTCTTGAGATTGAGATGTGGCTTTGGCCCTGGCCTGCTCAGTCGCCAGACTTGAACCCGATTGAGCATGCATGGGATATGCTACAGAGAAGAGCTCTGCCGAATATGGAGGGTATCCAGTCGCAAGAAGACCTTTTTTTGTTGTTGCAACGAACATGGGCAGCCATTCCACAGCGTGATTTGGATGAACTCATTTTGAGTATGCCAAACCGATGTTCTTGTGTTGTTAGTGTTCGCGGTAGAAACACGGATTATTAATTGTTTAAGTTACCTAATAAAATTTTAAAGAAAACTGTTATTTCAGTCTTTTTTTCGAACTTTAATGTTAGTGGTTCAAATGTCAAAAATCCTTTTATTAGGAAAATGGCAAATTTCTTTATTAATGCAAAGGTGACTTGGTTTATCGTTACTGTGACAAACGAAAACACTTTATTTGATGAATCCTTAAAGAAAATTTTAATTAATATCAATCAGGAGAAAAGTTATTGCAAAAATATATGTTGATCCCTAGACACATATGTTGATCCCTAGACACTTTTGATGTGTGTAGTTGAAAGTGGCTGGCTGTTCTCTAGAATGGTCATCTAATATTTGAAAAATATCGGTGTTCTAAAATGACTATGACATAAGTGACTTCATACTACTTAATTCATTAACACTAGTAAAGTATTCTATTCCAGTTTCACAAAAAGCAACAGTGCCGTATAGAGATCGTTACCGAACCTTAACCGTTCTGTTTAGTATAATCTTTGGCAGCCGGCCGCTTCTCCACCCCTCACGCCTCTCCTTCGTCCCGCTAAACCGCTCGAGACGTGTGTTTAAAATAAATCAAATTAAATTATTTACAAATATTTACGCATGAAAAGTATCACATTTATCTTTATTTGTGTTTCGGCTTGTGTTTTTACACTTCCAAAATTAACACGAAGGCATAATTAAATGATTAAACAAGATAAAATGTAAAATATTTTTTTAAATCCGCGTCCACTCACAGCATGCACTTATTTCGTACTAAGATAAGAGTTGTGCGTGCACCTCTTTGAGTAATGAATGACATAATATTGTGCGCTCTTTAATATGGAGCGGCCCATCTAATGATCTACGATCGATGTAACAAATAACTAAATGTGCCGTACTCGCTTTTGACGCCGCGCGCGCAACCTAAAAATGTCGCGTGCAGACTTATTTTCAGCGTTACATTAAAATTATAAATAATGGAGATAGAGTTCTAGGAGTAAGGAGTTTTTTATTGGAAATTTCCTCTTCTTTCAGAATCTGGTTTTGAATATTTCTTAAATATTAATAGTTTATGAAATATTGGCAAAAAACAAAATGCCATTTTTTTTCATCTTTAATTGTTTATAACTTTTGCATTTTTTTAGGCGTCATTCCGGATCCAATTAGCCATCGCACATAATTTTAAGAGCAGTATCTTTATTTTGTACAATTTTCAACTTGTCGACTAGACTATTATGGCATTATCAAAGGTTGCTGATTGTTTTTGAATTTTGAAACTAAATGGTTACTGAATTTAAAATAATCAGTAACGTTTGATAATGCCACAGGGCGTAACCGGTCTGGTTCAATTTTAAGTTTGTTAAATAGTGGAATAAAAGTAAAAGTGACTTTAATTTCAGGAATATAGTTGTCCGAAAGTCATTTTACTTTCTAAGTTAGAGAATGAATGAATATGAAAACGTCTCAAATGGCTTAAAAGTAACTGTAAGCTTTGTACTTTTTTATGTAACTTTAGGTAGTTAGTATTATTTTAATAGGTAATAATAGCACTCAAGTCCGCTAATTTAATTAAACAAGAATACTGAAATAATTCAAATTAATACTATTACATGAAAAAATAGTTTATTATATTAAACATTTTTTTTTTCCATAATAAATTTACTTTCATTGTGATGAAATCTGGAAAATGCACAGGCCAATGTAAATTTTAATTTCTTCTACTGGTTTACATCAATACTATAGATGGAAAAAATCAATGGATGGATCTTATTGTTTTATATAATTAGATTAAAAATCTGCATCCCAACCCGAGTTTTCATCTGGTGGGAGTTTGTCTTTTGGATATTTCTCGAAGTTAGCAAGATCCAAATCGTTAGCTATAGGTTGTATTAGCGGTGCTTTTAGTCTTCTCTCAGCTAAGCCGTCCCATTCGATACCCAAGAACCACCTGGAAAATAAAATTTGTCATTTTAAGGTCAACAACACAGTGTTTATTCCAATTTGTTACGTGAGAGATGTGGAAAAGTTTTTGGACAAACAATTATTTTATAGAGGTCGCCTAAATACCTAAGTCACTTGAGTAACGGTGGACCTTGCCTGTGTTAGATACGTCCCAAACTGTAGATAAAGATGAAATAGCAAAATAATTTCTTGGAATTTACCTAACCTAATGTTAGCAATATCAATTAGAGAATATATTATAAAATAACCTCTAATAGTGTTATCAACTAACAAGACCTTCGCTACTTTCTACATTAGTAACTGATAACAATTCGTAGTTAAATCGCTTATGGGTTTGATAATGCGGCTGGATTACATTTTTTAAGGTAGAATAATTTCAGTGCCAAACGTGCCAAATTATTATTCACAAAAGCAAAGTGTATATGCTTGCGAAGACACGCAATGAATGTATATTAGTTGGAATTGAACATAACAAACTACTTTGTTACAGAGTGACGGAACAATGGAAATATGTAACCTTGTACATACGAAGTTTATTAACGGCTACTTAAATAATGTTCCAACTGAAACAGTAAATGATGTGAGTTTTACTTACGAGGTCGCGCCGGTCAGTACGATTCGGTGGCACTAATGGCAATTCAAACATTTTAGACTATAATGTACTTAACACTACTGGTATAGTATTTGGTGATAACAGAACATGGCTAATCGTTTCCATTGCCGTAGTCACTGCCGTCGTGTTACGTAACATTTTATGATAAGAAAGGTGAAGGCAAGTAAGGTACTGTATTATATGATTGTGTACCAAAATCCTCAGATTACAAAACTTTCTTTTGTAATCTGAGCCAAAATCTATAGCAATAAATAAAAGTTCACAAAGTTTTTCGTTTGAAAGTAATACATAATACAGTACTCTATATAAAAACTATTTTTAAATTTTTTGCCTGTCTGTCCGTCTGTCTGTCTGACTGATCAGTAATCATAAATTTGCCCATTAGTAATTTTTTAAACCATACTTATGATTTTTAATGTCCGCTATTCCGTTTTTGAGGTAGCCGAGTCGTTCAGCAGGGATGGGTCGGCACAGTTTACGTATCAGCAATTGAGCAGATTTTGCCACTCGCGGTGGCCAAACCACCGCATCGATGCCCCGCAGAATTAGTGTATAAGTCTTCATGTGGTCTCCACCAGGAGCGCGGAATGGCGGCCTTCCTACCAGCAACTCATGAATTAAAACTCCCAGCGCCCAACAGTCAACCGCCCGATCATGACCCTGAAGTCAATATTGAAAATTTTACACTATAATTACTATTATCAGCACTAGTTAAATGTTCTCTTTTTGTATGGTACCTGAAAGATCACTTACCTATATTAGTACTTTGAATTCATCGTCAGTCATTCGTCATTTACTTCGAACGAAGGCATCCCCCAAAAGAGGGCCAACTATCTCTGTCTTAGTTAGTCCGTATTATTATTATTTATTACTTTTCATCAGCATCAGAATAATATTTATAAATTCATTGATGCGAGCTAATTTTGAATAGTAGTAACCTTACTTGTTCTTTGTTGATTTAATAACAATTACCTAACAGTAAATAGCAGGGAAGCAAAAACTTGCATTAAAAACAAGTTTTTCCAAAACTCCTGTCTAAACCATTTTTTTATTGGCTGAATGCGAAGAATAACCTTTGCAGTTATACTTTGAATATCAGAAACAGTAGGGCCGTTTTTATCTTGGAATAATAAAGAAAACGTTAAAAACCAACCTTATTAAGAACAATTTCCGGTGCCACATACTCAGGCGTGCCCGCAAATGTCCATGTTTTGGCATTAGGTGAAACTCGCTTCGCAAAACCAAAGTCAACCTAAAATAAAAAGGAGATTAAAAAACAAATGAACTTGTTTAATGGAATGACATTCAAAATATACCTAATCAAAGTAGTCATCTTCATACAAGCATCGAAATGAAATCATATAAATAAGGCATGCAATAAAATATGACGAATACCTAATGAGTTTTACGTATGTGTTAACGATTGAATGACAGATAAGATACATATATATATACGAGTCTATATACAATGTTTAATAGCGACTGTAGTCGATGTTTGTTGTCTTTAAGACAGTCTAAGTTTAGTAGTGGACAATGAACAATTTGATTCTGATAATGATGAATCATCTACGTAAGCGTTTCCTTATTGATAGTAATATATTCACAGTGTTCGTCCAATTTCCCCGTTAGGTTACCGGAAAAGAGATGAATATGTATTATGACCACATTACATCACATAATACATGTTGATATCAATAGTCTCCTACTAAACCACAACTTCTATAATTATATGTATTTGTTTATAAATATGATGATGATGATGTTCACCTAGCCGATTTTTGCCACGGTGGCGGCGGCCAGTCTCAACGGAGACCAGCCAACTACGCACGAGATTTTATAGTGCACAAGTGTGTGCGCCAACATAGGTGCACTCTTTGTACCCTGACTCTCACAACCCAAAGGGACGGCTATCCGACACGACCGGGAAGAGATCAGAGTTTATAAATATATGTATGTATATTTATCGTATTTAGTAGTTTTAGAAATGATTATTAAACAATGTATCAAAGAGATATAAAAGATAAAAGATACGATTCATATTAGAAAAGTACTAGTATTGTTAATTAGATGAAAGATTATTGTTTCACTTTCATTATTTTTCCTTAATCAATACATATTCTTAAGGCGAAACGACACGCAATTTATTAGGATTTATATTATGGTTATTAGCTGCTGTCACCCATTGATATGTGCAACTAAAGAGTTATAGAATAATGCACTTTCGCCCTTTGAATTCCTCCCCAAATTCAGAAGGAGAGAGAAGAGCTTTAGTCTTTGCTTAGCACCTTTTTTGTGACTCTGGTCGACCCTGACTTTGTCACGGTTAATTTTCATTTTGTATGTTGTAGTGTGATAATGTGCCTATTGCAGTTTACTAGTAACTTATTTTTTATTTGAGTTCCTGAAACTTTTGAAGAGAGTTAATTTAAAACGAAAATATTTAGTTACTTTCTTCATTACTAATAAAATTGTAATCGCTTAATTTATCGAACACGTTTCAACAGTGGTACACAAGAACTTTGTTACAAGAAAACTTGTGTAGATTAGATAGAAATTTAAGTTAAATAAATTCATTGAGCTACGCCAAACGGTGGACCAGATAACCATTGCTACTACCGAGTACCTACTAACTCTGAATAAAATCGAAATAAATATATATAAAAGTATTGAACACATAAAACTCCCTAATTTACCAGTTATTGGAAGCGTATCTCATTAATATCCTTCCTACATAATATCACACTAATCACACTAATATTATAAAGGCGAAAGTTTGTGAGTGTGTATGTTTGTTACTTTTTTACGCAAAAACTGCTGAACGGATTTCGATGAAACTTTACAGTAATAAATAAAAGAAAAACTAAGTAAAGTAAAAAAGTAAATTATACATCTGAATAACACATAGGCTAATATTTGCAGTCATAATCGACATACACACGGGCGGAGCCCTGGGCAACACCTAGCCATAGTATGATACTAAACTTTACCTACATGGTTTGCACACACTGAAGAAAATTCCTTAAAAATTTAAATAAACTTACCAATTTAATATAACCATGTTTGTCAAGCATCAGATTTTCAGGTTTAAGATCCCTATACACAATGTCCTTCAAATGTAAATACTGGAATGCTTCAACTACACATGCTATCATGAATCGTGTAACGTTTTCTGGGAAGTAGCGCTGTTTCTGCAAGAGGGTCCAAACGTCACCACCCAGCACCGGTTCCATTAAGAAATAGAGGTATTTGTTATCTTTAAACGTACGATATAATCTGAAACAAATTAAGAATATATTTTTAGTTTATTGTAATAGCATGCAATGTCTCGGAGAGCATGTTGAGCTTTCGGTCATGGTTGCTGTACGAACATCTTTGAAAAAAGTTACGGGCAGTTGGATGGAGTCCAAAAAGTCCGACAAGTCTTTCTCAGAACGTCGATATCATCTAAAACTTGAACAGTGGAGTTTTAATAGCAGTCGCTTCTCGTAAAAAAATGAAGTTGAGACGCATCGTAGTGGATTTCAAACCGACGAAAACCTAGACTATACAAATAAATAAAATTGGAGTGTCTGTTTGTAATATTAAAATAACCGCTTTTTAATAAATGCATATGTTTTTACAATTTTTGTCTGTCTGTCTGTCGGTCTGTTTGTTCCGGGTAATCTTTGGAGCGGCTGGACCTATTTTGAAGGGACTTTCACTGGCAGATAGCTGATGATCTAAAGAGTAACTTAGGCTACTTTTTAACCGACTTCAAAAAAAAAGGAGGTGGTTATCAATTCGACCGTATTTATATTTATTTTTTTGTTTGTTACCTCATAACTTTCGACTGGGTGAACCGATTTTGAGGATTCTTTTTTATTTGAAAGCTAGTGCTTCCCGTGTGGTTCCATTTTAATTTGGTCCAGATTGAAGTCGGTTTTTTTTGTTATAATTTATGATTATTTTAGACTAGCTTTGTCCCGCGGCGTTACTCGCGGTACTACAATAACTGCGGGTAAGACCGCGGGGTTCAGCTAGTAAGACATAAAATTTTAAAGAACATTAGGCCCAAAGATTCTCACGAATTTTTAGTTTCTTATTTTTTTTGTTTTCAATTGATTCCAGCCACGACACATGGTTGCGATTTTGTAAATGAAATAGTACGTCTTTTGTTAGTATAATATGATAGTCAATAGTCACATATGTCTCGCAAATGACGTCAGTCGTCGTCACGGTGCCTGGGGCTAAAAGTTATTTTATTTCATTTTATGTAGGTATGGCCCTGCCAAAATGACTCTAGTCTGCCTGATGGAAAGCAGAATCCAAGAGTGGTGGTCGCCATACTCATTGCGAATGCAACAATGCAGCGAAGTGACCCACACTATGGCGGCCTAGTGCTGCTTCTGCACCATTGGGCCTACTGCAGTTAGGTAATAACAAAAGTTATGACCAATATTTTATTACTGAAATGATTGTTCAGCTAACACGCTTTTATAGAATTTATAAGCACTTCTATATGTTTGATAAAACGTAAACTCAAGTAACGCAATGCATTTATATACATATAACTAGCTTTTACACGCGGCTTCGCTCACGCAGACTTTCATCCCCTGATTTACCCCCTTAGGGGTGGAATTTCGAAAATTTCTTTCTTAGTGCTCACTTATGTTATATAAAGAACCTACATGCAAAATTTCAGGATTATAGCTTCAGCGGTTTGGACTGTGCGTTGATCTCTGGGCATGTCAGTCAGTCACCTTCTTTTTTATATATATAGAAGATAAATTATACAGTTAATAAAACTTAATAAGATTTTGCATTGCATTCTGCAGTTCTAAGCTAAAAAATACGAAATACTTTTCTGGTAACTTGAGAGTTCATGAAAGAGAGCAGAAGTGAAAGAATAATTGTTATACATACTTTGTAACTGTTTTTGTTGTACTATTCTACTTTGTATATACAATAAAGTTAAATAAATAAATAAATAAATATACCTAACGAACGCAACTTAGAAAAAAATAAAACTTCGTTTAAAAAATCCGACTTCAAAAACTAAAAAGTATAAAATAACACCGAAGCGTCGGTGACGTCGTTGACGTTCGTCTCGAAATATAGCGAGTGTGGTACCTACTATTACATTTGGCTTGGCACCGAATTCAAACCTATGAATAGGTTGCACATACAAATTATGTTATTTTATACTTTTTAGTTTTTGAAGTCGGTTTTTTTAATGAAGTTTTATTTTAATTTTTCGCTTTTTAGTCTTTCTCAAGTCTCTCGTCATCATTTCACCTAAATAACTTGAAAGAATACGACTAAAAGTAACATACATACTGTATAGAATCGAAAGGACTTCAGGTAATTTTTTGTAATAAAATCTCAAATGGACTATATATTATGAAATTAAATGATGTCTACAGAATATGAAGGCATGCAGACAATTGCCTTAACTTCATTGCAGGCGGTTACGTAAAGTTGAGGGTTTCCTTCGATTTCCTTGGGATCCCATCATCAGATCCTGATATGGGACCACATGGGGAGCATACACTATCGAATACAAAAAGAATTTTCAAAATCGATCCACGATTGACGGAGTAATCAATGTACATACATCAAAAAAAACAAAAAAAAAACAATGAAATTGAGAACCTCCTCCTTTTGGAAGTCGGTTAAAAAAGTATGTGCGTGTAAACTGATGCAAAATAAAAATCGTAAGATTTAATAGTACCTACACTTGAAACAATTGGAGAACAAATCTGAGATGCGAGCAGTAGGTATCTGGCGGCGCTTCCAGATCAATGGTATTAATCATCATCTTCCTAGTCTTTATTATTTCCAAGAATTGGGATCGGCTACTAGTTCAACCGGTTTTAATTGAATATCAGTTTTCCAAGGAGCGACTTGCATCGGACCTCCGCAACCCTGAGGGTGAACTGAATTCGAAGGTTGAACTGGTTGTCAATATATTTGAGGGCACTGACTTCATAATAACGATTGTCATAGGTGTTCAAGACAAGTGGACCGACGGCTCTCCGTGATCTCTGAGGCACGGGCGGGAAACACCGCCATATTCCATACTCCGGGCTGCTGTTAAGAATTTCTTGTATGAAAAACCCAACAGCAGTCTGACCTAAGAATCGAACCCGGGACCTCTTGATTGGCAGTCGCTTGCGCTAACCGCTAGAGCAACGAGGTAGTCAATAGTATTATTCACTACACAAAATTTTATCGATTTATATACACGAAAGGAAAAAGCAAAAGACGTAGCGATGAGTAAAGACACAATTTCGCATGTCACCACAATTATGCGAAGATAACACTTACTCTATCGAGGTTTGTGTATTCGAATATAAGGCCTCTTATTCACTGGGGGTGAGTTTGTTTGGCAATCTCGGTTCTCTATATAATATATCTCTCAGCTATATCGGCGACTTACAGTTTTATATCTTACAAAAGAAATTAAATAATAAGAATACTATTAGAAACTTTAAGTGATCATTTCTAATATAGAAATAATCGTTCAAAACTTCGAAGGAATATACCCTTCAAGTGATTTACATTTCAGAAAGACGAAGACGCAATAAAAAAATTGAGACAAATACCTGCAAATAAATGGACTATTGCAACACATCATAATATGTTTCTCGTTGTAAGCGTGTTCCTGTTGTTGTTGTTGGACCATGTCTATTTTCTTGAGGCATTTAAGGGCGAAGGTGAGATTAGGGTTACGTTTGTACTGCACCAGTTCCACGCGACCAAAACCTCCGACACCCATTGTACCAACTATCTCTAAGTCTTTCAACTCCACAAACTCGTATTCTGAAAGTTAATTATTAAAGAGTGATAGAATTAAAATACATAACAAGGACCATTTTTTTTTTTTTTTTTTATGTATGGCCCGCCATAATGACTCTACTCTGCCTGATGGAAAGCATAAGCAGAATCCAAGAGTGGTGGTCACCATACTCATTGCGAATGCAGACAATGCAGCATGGTGACCCACACCATGGCGGCCTAGTGATGCTTCTGCATCTTTTAGTCTAGTCAACAAGTATGGAACTTGTTGACTAGACTATTTGGACCTCCCGTCTCGCACTCACCAACGAAACACGACAGCACGATCGCTGTCATTTTACGTTGATTTTCTGTGCGAGGGTAGTACCGCCCCGGTCGAGCCGGCCCATTCGTGCTGAAATCAGCGTGGCTCTACTACCTACATTAAATCAAATTATTTTTCCTTCATTAAATTAGTACCTATCACAAAGTAAGCTAGGTTGTTCAGATTCCAAGTAAATTAAAATTACACCAAGAAAGCATGGAAATCGAAAACTTAACAACCCAAAATTAAAGTAAAAGAAGACATTTAACATATTAAATTTCTATAATGCAGTATTCTTAAAAAAGCCTGTGATTTTTAAAAATCATTTCACCCCTAGAGAATCAAATTACCAAATCGGATAGCCCTCTTCTGCATCATAAATATTTGATTCCTTTTGTAGTTATTCGTCTGGTAGCTAAGTTATGTGAATGACTAAAATAATTTGTCTGTCTTAATTTCATTCAGTTTATGACTTTTTATCTGCGTAGGTTCCAGAGAGTACGCCTTAACACATAATTTTTATACTTATCAAATGAGTAGGTAATTTCCGACGAATCTGATAATTTTATTAGTATTTAGGTTTCATTATTCATGTAAAATGTATGTACTGCCTACCACTTTTAACTTGGGATATTTTCTTTTGTTGTGATAGCCGAGGTACTTCATGTCGAATTTCTTTTAGCTCTTTTAAATTACCCAACAGTTCGGTGAAATGTCTGAAATAAAATATTTGAATAACTAAAAGCTGATAACAACTGAGTTTCAATTCGTCATGTTTAATGGAAATTTTAACATCATTCATGGTTTTCGTAATCAAAGACATATAGAAAGGTTTAATTGTCGTTTCGGCCAGATGTCAGAACGTGTAATAATAATAACAAAATTAAGGCCATGTTCAGACGATGAGCGCTCAACGCGCGTTTTGTTAACGCGCGTTTATAACTACATGTAATTTCATTCTAGAAACGCGCATTAGCATGTGTACTCATACTCTGAACAAGGCCTAAGAATACGGAGTGTCACCATCACCACCCTAACTAATAAAGGTTGTTGATGATTAAACATGAATATTTATGAATTGTAAGGTTTATACAATTTACCCTCGTTCAAGAGTGAGGCATTCGACACCGGGGGCCTGAGCGGTAACAGTAGCTAGTCTTCGGTCTTCATGTAACAGAGCTTGTTCCCCAAAGTATTCTCCACGGTGCAATACTCCTACTTGTTTTTCACCTCCCTCGCCTTCTCGTTTAGTTACCACTACTGTTCCTCCGCGAATGATGTAGAACTTATCACCGCGCTCGCCTTGTCGGACCACCGGAGTGCCAGTCGAAAAGAATTCCTGCAATTAGGTAACTTATGAGTATTTTAATTCTGACAGTATGGTTTTTTGTTATTGCAATTTCTCGTACCCTCTTTAGGAAGTCGGCAATTTTAGCTAGTTCTATGGGGTGAATGCCTTGCAGCAGCGGCACCGACTCTAAAAATCGTAGATTATCCTTTTGTTCTTGTTGACCGCTTCGCATCATTATTTTTTGAAAGACGCGGCGTTCTAACATCCATACTCTGGCCTCGGTTAGACCTAGTTTAGGGACATATGTACATAAATGTTGCATCCGAAATTATGAATCACTTAAGAATACTGAAATAGTTATTTAAGTTATTAGATCGGTGTTTTTGTTGAATTTCTACTTACATCGTATAGAGGCAAATCGTTTCGCCTTATATAAAATAGCGAGTTCACCGAATACTTCTCCTTCTCCAAAAGTTTTCACAACATGGCCTCCCTTGAGTACTTCAAACTGCCCGTACGCTGACACAAAGAGATGGCTACCACTTTCACCTTCTCTGATAATGAGACTTCCTGCTGCATAGTTTTGTGGACTCATAGCATCTACGACTGCTATTAGTCGTTCATCCACCATTATGTTTTTTAAAAAGTCATTTGCCATTACCGCTTTCTTAATTTGTTCTTTGGACCTTAAACACAAATACACATTTATATGACTCAACTAGACCTTTTGAATCGGAAAATATCACAACATTTTTATTCTGATTAGAAAACTCATCGTGATAATAAAATTGATAATGCAGAATATCTGTAATATGCTATTGAAAACATATATTTTGCAATCATTATCACGTTAAGGTAAATTGTTTTGTTCTTTAGTGCTTTATGTTTTATACTTTATATTGTTGTTTAGTCTACTTTTATGATTGCAGATAGGAATATTTGAATCATAATGTACATAGATACTCACTTTTCATCTTTCTCATACTTTTCATATTGTAAATCAGATAAGGAGCGCTTATTGTCTTCGACGTCGTGGGGAGCAATAACGCCACGTTTACGTCGTACACGTTTGTCAGGATCATTTTGTACCAGCTCAGCCACAGTCTTGCGTCCGGCACTACTCTTACGTTCCTCAAAAAATAAATTTCCCTCCGAATCTCTGTAACTTATTTTACTTTTAACACTTACACGACTGGCCCTTTTGTTACTAACATAGTTATGATCTTGCGAAATATCATTGTTAGAATCTATTGTCTCTGAAGATGTAACAGGCGTAGTTGTATTGTTTTGTGCTGGCACGTCGCCGTTTATAAGAGGTGGTGCGACGCGTGGTGTGTGTGACTGTGATTGTGCTTCATTTGCGTTGCCATAAAAGTCCTTCTCCGGCAATATCTGAAAGATAAATGTAATAACAAAAAATATAGTAAAACAGCTAGAAAAATTAAAAATATAAAAAATTGGCGTGTATTCATCAGAACTAGTGGTCGCCCAGCAGCAGACATTCGACCATTTTTTTTTTTTAGCTTTCTGCACTTCTCCTCCATATAAACTTTAACTGTGCAAATTTCATACTCCTCCGTTCGCATAATTTTGGTAGAAAGAGGTGCAAAGGTTTTTCTGACGTATTTATGTGTATATAGATAAGTGTAAAATTAATTGTCAATTGTTGTAATTGTCGTAGGTGTGTAATTGTGTTGATGGGATTTTCTATATTAAAGATTTCCAATTAATATTGATTAACATAGCAGAGGAACACAAAGTAAAGCCAATTCTTGTCTATATACCTAATTCTTTATTCATGTATATAGTAGTATTATAATGTGTGCTAGGTATCTAGAATCTGTTTGAAGTCGGTGCGACTATCGCTTAGATTTTTGTAATTGTTCGTTCGTATTCTCTTTGGCTTGGCACCGACTTCAAACAGATTTTAGGTACCTAGCATACATAATAATACTACTATATAAATGAATAAAGAATTAGGTATAGACAAGAATAGGCACATAGCAATTTATGAAGAGCCAGTTTATTTTTCGCTTTTTATTGTTTTTTGGCAGGGAGTTTTCGTTGGATGTTTTTTGGAAGTCGTTTTTTTTATAAAATGTTTTTATTTTTCAGTTTTTAGTGCAAACAGTCTCGTAGGTACCTACCTACGAGACTAGTAAGTCGAACTATTATCTTATATTATTATATTAAGAAATAGTAAGTTGAACTATTTCATAAAATTTCTGGTGATGAAAATAACGTTGGTGGTTTAAAAAGACATATTAAATGTCAACTCCTATTTCACCCCTTAGGGATAGAATATCAAGAAACGCTACGTAATTCGTTAATACTCATTTTTATCAGTAGCCCAAAAATAAAGTTTTACTTTTCTAACATAAACTAAAACCCAACTACGACAAAAAACGACGCTGAAAAAGTATGAAACAAGTTTCAAAAGCCGTAGTCACGCGTTGTTAAAGTGTTATGGACTATGGTACATTAAACTACATGGACTACAGCTTTTGAAACTTAGTAATGTAATTGTCGTTTTTTATCGTAGTTGGGTTTTAGTTTTTACTTTATTTTTATTTAAATGTTTTGGTGCCTCTATAATATTAATTTCTTTGGAAACTATATTTTAAAAAGGTACCATAGAAATATCACAATTATCGAATAAATGCAGACAAAGTCACGAGAAAATGCTAATAAAATATTTATTTTTGAAATGTACAAGTAACGCCCTTTCGAATGATACCAAACACGGCATATTTATCTCAAATATTTTTTTAATACATTAACTTTATGTCGGCTAGAGCGCGCCACATTAGATTCAGTGACACGTCATATAGCCTATAACCAGCGGACGATCAAGACGCTTCTAACGATACCTCATTTGTCTAGTTCTAATAGGTAGTTAAGGAGCCATGAGGGAACAGATGAACTTACATACATACTTACATACATACATACATAGCCTGTCAAAATCATAACCCTCCTTTGGCTTTGTCGTAGTCGGGTAAAAAATACGAACTTTTATACAATCTTTCAACTCCTATTTCACCCCCTTAGGGGTAGAAATTTCAAAATTGCTTCCTTAGTGGGTGTCTACTCAATAAAACGATCCATATGAATAACTGAAAGAATACAAATTAAGGTCCCTAAATGTTGAAGAGTTTAACCTTCTATCATCAGCTCACCTAAATAACTTGAAAGTATACTACTAAAGGTCTTTAGATAGAGATTCGATTAGAAATTGAAAGAATTATCCTCCAACTCCGTACTGTTGAGGAGTTGTACCTTCCACCTTCCATCATCAGCTTACCTAAATAATTTGAAAGAATAAGACTAAAGGTAACATATGATATTTAAAGATTTATCCTCCAACTCCTAACCGTTAAGGAGTTGTACCTTACATCATCAGCTCATCATCATAAAATGATGACTACCAGAGGCAAATACCGGTATAACTTCAGAAAATATACGAAAAACATAATATGTGCCTATAAAAATGAGGGTTGCCCTCGATTTCCCTGGGCTCCCATCATCAGATCCTGATATGGTGGCAATGGGACCACCTCGGGAGCATACCCTTTCGATTACAAAAAGAATTTTCAAAATCGGTCCTTAATTGACGGAGTAATCGGTGAACATACATAAAAATAAAAAAATAAAAAACACTGTGTAACATAGAACCTCCTCCTTTTTGGAAGTCGGCTAAAAATACGTGTGGCACTTGGGGACTGCCGCGGTAAAGCTATTGTAATGCATTTTTATGTATATAATGCAAATTATGCAATTATAATTATTTATTTATTTTTTATTTATGCAGTTTTTTTTCTTTGAACATGTATACTTACACACGCACCGCACCGCACATGCGGTGAGTGTGGCATTATGGAGATATGATAGATTCCTATCTATACACCTATATACTTTCTCATACAGCTGCTTAAGCCGGACATACACGTTCAAGTATTGGTAACGAGAAGATTTCCCTAGTGGCCGTTTACGGGACTAACGTTGTAACACCTTTTTTTTAACAAAAAAAGAAAAAAGAAAAGAAATAATAACAATGATTTTGTGAATAGCGCCCTCTGTGGACTCGTTGTCACATACTTGACAGATACGTTGACGGGTACTGCTACCTGACAGTTTAATATACAGAGCGAGTGCATTGTTATTATTTCATTGATAAACGTCTCGTGAGGGTGAACAGTATTTTAAAAGTGGAATGTTAACGTGTATACGTATTTTTATCTGTCATACGTTAGTTCCGCGACCCGCCGCTAGGGAATCTGCTCGTCACCATTTAAATTCTTTCTACAATGATTTCATTGATAGACGTCTACGGAGTAGTAAAAAAAATACTTTAGGACCACTTCGTGAGGGTAAACAGTATTTTAAAAGTGGAATGTTAACGTGTATACGTATTTTTATCTGTCTTATGTTAGTTCTGCGACTTGCCGCTAGGGAATCTGCTCGTCACCAATACTTGCGCAAACCCAGACTGTTTTGTCTGTCTCTGTCGACAGATTTCGGAGCAGCTCGTCTCGATCCGTGCGAGCTTCGGGTGTCAGGTTTTATTTTCGTTACGGAATTTCTTGGTTCGGTCGCCGCGATAAAAGCTCGCGATAAAAGCTATGCAATAGCTTAATAAAAGGATTAACATTTCTTGCTTAATCTATAGAATTAGAGCTCACGATAACGTGGCGGTAGTGTAAAACCAAAACAAAAACAAATTCCTTAATCCTTGTATCTTGATGAGCCATATCACAGTAGGAGTGATTGAAAAATATTTATCAGAACACATCAAGAAAACCGTGATTTAAAAATATTATCAAAATTACATGAAAAGATTATTATCTAATTTTGTTTGAACGTCATGGTAGATGTACCTAGTAGGACGTTTTTGTTATCATAAAATTAATCAGGTACACATGTATAGAAGCCGTCACGAATAGTTACATGTGTAGGTACATGTGTTATGCAACAGTTTGGAAATCGGGGACATAGCTTAACAAAATATGTTTTAGAGCCAGTTCTGGTTATACGCACCCGTCTGATTTGATGAGTAAAGACAATGCTCCATCAGACTAAAATTAAAAAGGAATTAATTAAGTGGTTAATTAATTGGTTAAGGAATAAAACAATTGATATAATGAAGATAGTAAAAAAGCAAAAATAATTCAGTTGATGTACTAGTACTCTTTTTTATTCTTCCCTGTATCTGCAATCAGTGTATTTACTTTAAGCAGATATGCTTCATAAGTCTCATGATTCTCTCGTTCAGAGTGTGTCCTCCAGCGAGACCATCTATTTATAATTAATTCTCTTCTTAATATAGTATTTTCTTATAAGGCGTTTAACACAGCTGGATATTGTTAGGTGTCGTGCAAGGGTACTGGAGTTGGCTTCTAGTCGTTTCCTGTATGTAGTCTTGATATTAGTAATTTCTCCTTAATGTGTCACTCTTTCCAGGTGTTCGTGGATCTCAGCATTAGTCTCATACATACCAGAGGAAATTATTGATTGCTCGGAGAATTACGTTCTGCATTCTTTATATTTGTATTATGGAGGAGTTAGTAGCCTTACCCCACAGCTGAAGCCCGTACATCCATAAACTCGTACGTTACTGTATCAACTTTTAGACTAGTAATTTGTTGTCTATTGACAGTTTGCTGTTTCGGCCTAACAGCCACAGAAAGCTCCTTTCTTTTTGATATGCTTATTCCATGTCATACGCCGTGTGGAAAGGTGGCGTTTTCTTGTTTCACGCGAGGACAATATTGCCTTTGCGTAAAGTATAACAAACTTGCACTGATTTTGATGTATTTACTTGCTTTAGTCCTCAAATTTTGAAACCATTTAGTTGTCCCGTCTAGGCCTATCTGTCGAATTTTAAGGGCTTATGACACGCCAGGATTGCGGTAAAAAATTACTATATGATCGAATATTTTTTGCAAACTACTGTTTAAGAAATCTGCGATTCGTATATCTTAAAATCTACTGTAGGTACTGCTAATAGTTATAGAATTTATATCTGACTAAGATTACTATAAGAAAGCAGAATGTTCATCATCATCAGCCTACCGCAGTCCACTGCTGGACATACCCCTCTCCAATTGCACGCCACATGGTTCGACCGACACTTACGCGGGCGGAGCCGCGGGCAACAAGTTTTTTTTTATGTATGTTCACCGATTACTCCGTCAATTGTGGACCGATTTTGAAAATTCTTTTTGTATTCGAAAGGGTATGCTCCCGAGGTGGTCCCATTGCCACTATATCAGGATCTGATGATGGGATCCCAGGGTAATCGAGAAAATTTATTAGGCACATAAGAAGTAAGCTGATGATGGAAGGTGGAATGTAAAACTCCTCAACGGTTTGGAGTTGGAGGATAATTCTTTCAATTTCATACGTATCTCAAGAACTTCATTCGTATACTTTCAAGTTATTGAGGTAAACTGATGATAGAAGGTTAAACTCTTCAAGAGTTACGGATTAGAGGATGATTTCATAATATTAAACGTACGTATAGACCTTAATTTGTATTCTTGATGATGATGATGATGAAATTTGATGAAATAGTTCAACTTACTACTTACCTACGATTGTTTGCACTAAAAACTGAAAAATAAAAACTTTTCATAAAAAAAAACCGACTTCCAAAAAACATCCAACGAAAACTCTCTGCCAAAAAACACTAAAAACCGTAAAACAAACTATTTCTTCACAAATTGCCTATACCTCATTCTTTATTGATTTAAATAGTAGTATTATAATGTGTGCTAGGTACCTAGAATCTATTTGAAGTCGGTGCTAAGCCAAAAAGAATACAAACGAACAATTACAAAAGTCTAAGCTATAGTCACTTGGCAGTTCAGGTATATTTACGAGTATAGTTTAACATTTATAATGCTGGCAGTAATAATTAAAGGTAATTTCCCAATTAATAATAATCATAACTTAAACTGTGAAAATCATAATTTAATTACGATTTGTGTCCTTTCTTCTACCTACTGCCTTATTTTTTTGCTATGTAAAAGTGTGTTTGTCGAACTAAGTTTCGTTATAAAAGAAGTAATTATAGATATATAAAAATGGTGGAGATATCTCGAGAAAAAATAAAAACTCAATAAAAGTTGTTATACTCTATTTTTTTTTAAATAAAATAATGTCAAGTACTATGCCAATTGGGCTAAAGATTGATCAGAGCCTTGCTCTATCAGTGATTGATTTATTCACAGCATAATCAAATGACACCATCTAGCGTGTAAAATTATTTTGAATGTCAAATTAATCCTCATATATTTTTGTTTGTTAATAAATGATATCACTGACACAAGTTATTAATATGAATGAAGAAAATATTTAGATTTTGTTTAAAGATATACTGATTTAACTGTTAATTATTGAACCTATTTTTTTTGGTCTTATGTTGAAGGTTTTTTTTTTCAAATATGTATAGGCCACGATTAATTAAATTTGTCCACACATAGCGGTATTTCCTTCGATCGAAGGGTATTTCATTTCGATTTAAGGTAGAATAATAAAGCTTATTCTCAAGAACAAACTATTGGTACTTTTCAAATGTGTCTCGAATTCCAAAATCTGAAAAGGAGGAAGGAGATTGTCAATCTGATTGATTTTTTTAAAAGTTCTGGTACTTCGTAACTCTGTCATTTATAATTTTGATTTTTTTTCATTTAAAAGAGTGTGCATCCAATATTCCAATTATCTCGTATGAATGTTATCAAGATCTGATGTCATTTTTTTAAAATTCTTTTTATTTATACTTTGTACGAGTTGCCCAAAAAATCATCGTTGTAAATTCTACATTCAGAAAGATCCAAGGGAAAGGGG
Organism: Diaphora mendica; assembly: GCA_949125395.1. Lineage (NCBI taxonomy): Eukaryota > Metazoa > Arthropoda > Insecta > Lepidoptera > Erebidae > Diaphora > Diaphora mendica. Next base: position 16,729,668 of record OX421318.1, read on the forward strand.
TTGGTGGTTTCGGTAGTCGAGGCACCGGTTACTAGAGGTACTCGGCGTACCTTTGACTTGCGTAGGTATTGTTCAGAAGGGAACAGTTTGATCAGAGTATGTTCGGTAATCTAGTTGGTCATGGCCTTGTATATCCTCTTCATTCTCAATATTCAATTATTAATTGTACTCATACAAATATATATATATATGTATACTTGCTTTGCCCCGCGGTGCTACCCGCGGTCATTTTGTACTGCAAACGCGGGTAAGCTGCGGGGCAAAGCTAGTCTAAAAAAAGTAGCCTCAGTTACTCCTTATATCATCAGCTATCTGCCTGTGAAAGTCCCGTCAAAATCGGTCCAGTCGTTCCAGAGATTATCCGGAACAAAACAGACAGACGGACAGACAGACAAAAATTGTAAAATAATATTTTTTGGTATATGTACCGTGTATACATACATTATGCAATTATGCATAATTTAAAAGCGGTTATTTTAATATTACAAACAGACACTTCAATTTTATTTATTTGTATAGATATAGGATTAAACTGTTAACTGATTTGCTTAACTTAATAACAACCGCTGAAATTTAATACAACACACAAAAACCACGTATGTAAGTGTGACGCATTCATATTTAAATAAATGTTTATCATTATCACTAACCTATGTGCGTAAATCAATGACATCAACAATAAATAGAAATCTAAAGCTGTATATTTTATCTCTAAATTCTAAAAATAACATTTAATACTTTCCTGAATACAAATAGAATAGATATACACAGTATACTTTACATAAAACGTTACGCATATATCTAAAAAACAACTTTAATTTAAGAAGGTAGTACTAGTAGAGGCCATTGAACTAATATTACAGTGGTAGAACCACGCTAATTTTAGCACAAACGGGCCTGCTCGACTGGGGCGGTACTACCCTCGCACAGAAAATCAACGTAAACAGTGGCGTAACTATCCCAAGTGGGGCCCGTGGCAAATTCTTTTGATGGGGCCCTATCAGTAAGTATCGTCAGGTTGTAGTTTAATTTTAATAATATTTAATAATAATACCACATAAGTAGTTATCTAACACGAATAACAATGGGTCTATACTCTATATATTTACAATAAAATAACAATTTAATTTTCTTTTCTTCTTTCTGGTCTGCAAAAATATCTATAACGTCATCAAAGTTGAAAGATCGGGCCATAGGGGCTCGGGGGATCGGGTTTGAAGTTACACCTGTCTTGTCCCATAGAGTTTCTTAAATATGTTTTTATTAATTTTAGTTTTGAAAATGATCAGTACTAGCTGTAGTCACAGGAATTGGTACAAATAACGTTAATGCAGTGCATACTTCAAGAAAGCTGCGGGATATAAAATGATTCTTTATAATTATTGGATCAGGAAGGTCTCTAATACACGAAGACTTCTCTATTTTGTCTCTGAAAGTGGACCAAAACTGATAATTTAAATTCAGATTTGTTTTTTTTTATATTGATCAACAAATTGAGCTGAGCTTTTTTAAATAGATCAGTGACATTTAAAATTTACAAAGTCGAAGGCTGCAAAACACTGAAATTGGAAACAATTTCATTCATCGGAAGGAACGCAATTTCAGTTGATTAATAATGATACCCAGTACTCGATAAAATATGTTCACTCAGAACAAACTTTCCATCAAAGTTCGTCAAAATAGCTTTTTATTTTCCTCTGACGAGTTTAAGAAAATTCAGGGGTGATGGACCATTTCGCTGCTACACTATTTGCTTCCATTTTTAAATTTACAAATTAATGTCAAATCAAATCAAATCAAAATCATTTATTCATCTAAGACACCAAGTGACACTTATGAACGTCAAATTGAAGCTATAGTTAAAAATCATAGATCGACACAAACAGAGGCCACAGCATGTGCTGTACTATCGAGGTAAATTAGGCGAAAACACCAAAATCTACTGCCTGCCTGTGTCGATCCATAACTTCCAGTTTCCAAAATGTGTAGAGCTCATGAGAAGAATACTGGCAAAGAAACTCATGGCTACTCTTTTGAGTTTCAGGTTTCAGGTCAAAATCTGATTTTCAGGTACAATAGTGTTAGTATTACATGTAAGGTAAACAGTATGCAAGCTGTTGCCACCTGAAATTCCTTTTATTAGAAAGCTCCAAAATCTAACGCGCAAACAAAAAAAAAAAACACTCAGTGATAACGTTGAAGGTTGGAGTCTATTAAACATAGAAAGTCTATTAAACATAGCTACGTGGACCATTATTAACAATGAAACTGGACGTAGTAAACCTCGAGACAATGATTTAAAATTAAATATTAATAATAGGTTTTTAACAAACAACTTAGACATAGCTGAATCTTTTAATACCTTTTTCACAAATATACCAGTTAGTACAACTAGTATCTTGAATTCTTGTGCGTCCGGGTCTGAACTGTTGTTAAAGGCCAATGTAAATGAATGTAAGAATTTATTTGCATTTGAATACATAAACCCTACAGATATTATGAAAACATTTAAGTCTCTTAATTCTAAAAAAAACAGGGGACTTATGGGGGATTTCTGTTAAATTAATAGAAACTATTATAATTGATATAGCACCATTTTTAGCTATAACTTTCAATAGATGTGTTGATTCGGGTGTTTTTCCTAACCTCATGAAGTATAGCAAAGTAATACCTTTATTCAAGAAGGGTTGTACAACTGAACCAAGTAACTTTAGGCCAATCTCAATCTTACCGGCTATTAGTAAAATTTTTGAAAAAGTCATTTTGCAACAACTAGAAAGCCATTTTAATCTAAATAATTTATTTCACAAAGAACAATATGGCTTTACAAAGGGTCGTTCAACAATTGATGCTGGTGCAACTCTTTTGAGACATATATTTAATGCATGGGAGAATTCGCAGGATGCGATAGGTGTATTTTGCGATCTTTCAAAAGCTTTTGACTGCGTAGAACATAGCACGCTTTTTCTTAAACTTAGGCATTATGGCGTTAATGGTATTGCTTTGGAACTAATTGTTTCCTACTTGAAAGATAGAGTTCAACACGTAGATGTCAATGGTGCGAGGTCCTCTGGACTACCTGTTACTATGGGCGTTCCGCAGGGCTCTATACTGGGTCCTCTACTTTTTCTCATATATATAAATGATTTACCATATTATTTAAAAAGATATCTGTGATATAGTTCTATTTGCTGATGATACGTCACATCTTTTAAAAGTCGATCGTAAGCAAACAGTTTTTGACGATGTGAATAGGGCACTAAATCATGTATTGATTTGGTTTACAACAAATAATCTCCTACTTAACTCAAATAAAACAAAGTGTGTGAGATTTACTATGCCAAATGTAAAACAGCTAGGCACTAATCTAACTCTAAATAGTGAAATCATAAGTATTGTAGACTCAACAGTATTCTTGGGAATTACATTAGACAGCAAACTACAGTGGGGAGCCCAGATAGATAGCCTTGCAGGTAGACTTAGTTCGGCAGCTTATGCAGTATGGAAGATACGTCAGCTCACTGATACGGACACAGCTAGGCTAGTTTATTTTAGCTACTTTCACAGCGTCATGTCCTATGGTATACTACTCTGGGGCAAGGCGGCTGATATTGAAACGATTTTTATTCTACAAAAACGAGCCATCCACTCAATATACAATTTAGGTGCTAGAGTCTCTCTTCGAGAGTTGTTTAAAGATATAGGTATTTTAACTGTTGCATCACAGTACATATTTGCAAATGTTATGTTTGTTAGGCAAAACATTAATGACTATAAGAAAAACAGTGATGTACACAATATTAATACAAGAAATAAGTCTAAACTCGTTGGTACCTATCATCGTTTACATAAGGTACACAACTCGTTCGAAGGTCTTGGTATACGTCTTTATAATAAAATTCGTACATATGTAATTGACCTTCCTATAGATAAATTCAAGCGTACTGTAAAAAATCACCTTATTAGAAAAGCCTACTATACGATTGGCGATTATCTGAACGACAAAGAGTCATGGGTTTAAGGTGTAATTAATGTTATTATATACACACTAACTTCGTCTTGAAATTGAGATACAATTTTTTTTTTTTTTTGAATAATGTATAAATTTTGACATGTTGGTACTCCGGTATGAATTGTTTGTATACTTTAACCTAGCGACATCTAATTCCGACATTTAATTAAGTTAAGATTTGTTTGTAACTATTTTCTGTATAATTTTCTTTAATAATTTCCTTTTTCTCTTCATTAGTTTGTTCTTGTTTAAATTTTCCTTTATTTTATCTCTTTCTTGTATCAATTCTACTTAATTTTCATCTTTTTTTTTTTTTCTTAAATACAAATTGTTGATTGTTTTAGTTGCAACTTTTAAATGAAAACATACACACATACTTGGATAATGTAAATGAATACATGATGGTACCTTGGTACTTATCTAACAATGTTTCCCAATTTATTAAATACGCACTTGTATTGTATGAGCACCTTGTCGACTATGATTATTATTAATTATTAATTTCTTTGATATTGACCTGATGATTTGCCGTGCGGCCTGAGTACGCAGCTCAACTATGGTTGAATAGGTCGATGGCTGATCCATGCGTCTTACTCTATTTTACATTTGTGACATTTATAGATTATTTTATATTTGGACATATTACATCTTTTTAAATTTGACTGTGAGTGAAAGTGCTATTTGGATTTTATTTTCCATAAGTGGACCTCACAATATAACAATACAATGTCACAATATAACAATGTAAAAATCTTGCAGCTATTAGTAAGAACGGCGCATGATTGGTTAGCTCATGGCTGTGCAGCAATGACTCCAAACCTTTTATTTTGTTTTCTTTGGTCGACTTCGTTCTCATTCAAGTCTCTTAGTGAAAAAAATATTGTAAACCGTATTATTATTTTTTAAAAAGGAGCAACAATGGAGTTTCTTGCCAGATTCTTCTCCATGAAGGGTAGGCTGCACTTGGAACTGGCGACTAGAATCACTCGATTTTTTAATATTAAATATTGACTATTCATAAGTGCCTGTAAAATAAGTGCCTATATGAATAAAAAAAATTTTTTGAATTTGAACAAAATAGAAACAAGGTGCACATCCACTTACATTCAGTTGCAAAATCTACTGTTGAAAATAATTCGCGACTGGATTAAGAGGCTAGGGTTGCAGTTGAACGAACCAGAATAATAGTATTGTCTAAAGAATCGCTGACTAGGCCGACCAGTCACCCCAAGCAGCACCCGTTCACGAGTATGACGCATGGACCAGCCATCATCTCCTTCGCCATATCAGAGGGAAGGAAACGACCCGCCCCACGACGACACCGCAAGCAATGACATTTTAGTGAGCATGACAAACCATAGTCTAGAATTCTAGATACTGATAAAAATCACTTCTAATTAAATTACCATAATAATCGCCACGCATTACTTTCAACCAACAATGGTTTGTTAATATTTAGCTTTATTAGAAGACAAAGAAGTTTGTGTGTATCTATTTAAGTTCTAATGACACCTTAAGCCCATGACTGTTTGTCGTTTAGATAATCGTTGATCGTACAGTAGGCTTTCCTAATAAGGTGATTTTTTACAGTCAGCTTGAATTTATTTACAGGAAGGTCGATTACATGTATAGGAATTTTATTATAAAAACGTACACCAAGACCTTCGAACGAGTTGTGTACCTTATGTAATCGATGATAGGTACCAATGAGTTTAGATTTGTTTCTAGTATTAATACTGTGTACATCACTGTTTTTCTTATAGTCTCACTGTTGTTCTTATAGTCATGTCATATGTCAATGCCTTTCCAATTCTTCTAGACAAATTTTCAAACGTTTTAAGGCATTAGAAAGATCAGTGGCTTCAAGGGCGTCGCCAAGGGGGGGCAGGTAGGGGCAGCTGCCCCCCCTAGAGATTTGATTTGATGCATATTTGAATTTAAAGAAACATATTGAGCATGGAAAAATAATGTCAGCTATCAATCGATCGATATTCGAAATTACCACAACACTTTAGACAAGAGATTTTTATTACCAACCGTAGGACAAAAATATTAAGTAATAGGTTAATTAAAGTGTTCTCTGTCCAAATGAAACAATGTCCTACACGAAAATTGTCACAATCGTTTTCTATTTACACCATCAGGTCCAGGAGCGGTGTTGCGGGAAGCCAGGCGCCATACGGCTCGATCCAGCTCTCCCTCCAATACCTCACACTCGTCGGACCAGAATTGCCGGTCCGATTGCGTGGGAGGGATCGGGGGACTGTCCTGGACCCTTGGACAGAGCGTGTCTGTCTAGCACTCTTCCTAGAAACTCCGGGCCAGACTAGTACCTAGTGTTATCTGAGTCTTTATGGCAGAGCAGGCCTGAATCATGACAGCTTTGGAGGGCAAAGTTTTGCTATCCAGATTATATTACAGTTTTAATTTATGGTTTTAAACAATTCCTATCCTTTGATTTCTTATCTCGATTGAACAATTACGGAAACAGGAGAGAAAAAAATCAGGTTCTAGTAGCAGTAGGAAAAAGATACATGTGTGCACTTTTGGGGGGGGCTGATGTCCCCTGTGACTTGTGTCCCCCCCCCTCCCCCCCCCTTAGAACCGCGCCTGCTACCGGCCATGGAGTGGATGACGGCCGCTAGCGAGACATCTCCTCCGACAACTTGCCGCTACCTAGGCCCAGGGCTGGCGACGCCCTTGAGTGGCTTTAGAGGCTGCATCGGTAGTTTATAGAATTTAGAAATGAATAACTAATAACATAATAAAATTGTAGTTATGTTTAAAATTGTAATTCTACACGATTTTCTTCTTGAGTGAAACAGCTTTTTTGGACTTCAACAAACCGAACTTTTAAAGCAAAAACAGCATTATAAGATCCATATGGGGTAGGGTTTAATGTTTTTAATGTTATTGACGTTGAAGACTCACTTTCTTTATTAGATATTAAACTTGATAAAAGAGGGAATTTGATACTATGCCCAAAACAATTATAAATTTGTAGAATAGTATTAAAAAAAATTACATATCAATAACCTCTCTTACTGAATCATTGAGTACTAGATTTAAGTAATGAGCAGCACAGTGAACATACTCGTATATGGCATTAGGCTCGACATTTTTTATGACTTTTTGAATTCCACCATAAGTCCCTTTCATTGTGTTAGCACCATCATAATCCTTGTCCTCGACACTTATTTAGAGGAATATTTTTGAAGTGAAAAGTTCTTTTGGCGCACCACACGCACATTTTTTCGTAGGAAGTCAGTTAGGCTGATCCGTCCCGCTCTGAGGTGAAATGCTCGATCGGATGAACTCGGGACCGCTCGGGTGTACTCTAGCGAGAAAGATGAGCATAAACAACTGTTTGTTTATAGTTTTGGGTTTTCACTTCTGTCGGCAGTCCTCATGACTGCTTTGTGTTATTTTTGTCATTTATGGATTTATTCATTTTTTTGGATATTGCTAAGGCATTTTGATCCTTAAATTCATGAAATCCTTAAAATGTTTCTTTAATGTCGAGCGCCTTTGGGATTCAATTACCATCTTTCGCGATCATACAATAACGATAAAGTTCACACATTTGATTATTTTTTTAAATATCTTGAGTTGTATCGAATATGATAGAGTAGAATGGTGCGGCATTTATTTCCTTTATAAGCGCATTTTCTACTTTTAGAACCAGGACAGAAATTAGCTCATTTTGTATTTTTGGACTTAAGTATTTTATCTGGCCTTTTGGTTTACTTAACAATTCTTGAAAAATTGGGTCGTATTTACTTAATTACTGAACATTGAACAATACTCAGAAAGGGTCAGAGTAACATCAAGGAGTCTAGAAAGTACTTGACATCAAAAATATGTTTCTTTTTTGATTTAGACTCTTGCTCTTCATCAAGTGTTCCTTCGTGTAGCCGCCACTGTTATTACGTAAGACAAGAATCCAGAATAATTTTCGATTTCTCGTGTCCTGTAGATTAAAAAGTAGCTTAAGAAAATATTTTTTTTTTTTAGTAAACGAAATTTTATGTAACTCAGAATACTCTTTAAAAACTTCTGAGCTCATGGTCTCTCAGGTCGGGGCACTCATAGGTCGGGGGCCCGTGGCATTTCGCCAGCCCTGCCACCAGTGGCGGATTTACAGATTTGCCGCCAGTAGGCTATTAAATTTTTGCCGCCCCTACTAACCTAAAATTTTATATTTCCCTGATCTTTTCATATCCCCTTTCGATATCCCCTTAGCTCCGTCTCTGCGCATCCCACCCCTCCCTCTTTCTGAGCCTCTAATGTCCAGCTTCTTGCAGGAAGTGGTTGACAGCCTTTTCCCACAACAGTATGTGTGTGGTGACCTGTGCGGTCCTGTCTCTGTCACCCTAACCTGTTTCTGCTGCTACCCCCAGGCCTGCGCTTTTAGACTTCGAGGTCGTTTAGCGATATCCAGCGCCTGAACTGAGTGCAGAACCTGGACCATTCCCGGGCCTGGTGGACTAAGATGGTTCTAAACCTCATTCAATCCCACTCCGCTCTCTCTTTCACACTGTTCTGTTATACCCGCTGTTACAGTCGGACGTGATCTCCAAAGTATGTTTAGCTGGTACAAGAGGGTGCCGTGTCGGGTCTTACCGCCATAATATGTACTAGTGTATCCTTTCAGCCGTCCCTTGACTTATCGGACGCTAAACCATCACCCAGCTGGGGAAATTTGCGAATCGCCATATCTTACTCTCTCTCACATATTTTGTTTGAGAGCATCTCTCGACCCGCATCGACTGCCATTGCTGTGAGGGTCGCAGTGTTGAGTCAAATGACCACGAGTGATTACGTGCGTTAGTCAAGCCACGATGACGCGCTGGTCGTTCAGGCTGAAGGCACCACGTAGTGGCTTTCCCACCACGGAAATGCAGTCGGTCATCGTCGACTGGACAAGGAGGCAGTACGGTACCCTTTCCTCTCTCGCACTGCACTCGTCGCTAGGAGGAAATGATTTTTTTTTATACTCTGCTCAGCCTGATGGTAAGCTCAAGCAGAATCCAACAGTGGGGGCCACCGTTCTCACTGCGAAAGCAGACAATGCACGCAGAGATGCTTTTTCTCGCCCCGCTTAAAGGACTCGGGATCATAGTGGGAAGGAAACACATGCGCTAGAAGTGAGTTCCAGTTTTTAAATAAATAAATAAATAAAATCGGAACTGTTGATAATGCGGACTGCTCGCCGGTGCAATCAATCGAAGGCATCAAGCAAATACTGCGCGGATCCATCACAAAGATGAGAACAGTACTCCACGCACGGCAAATATTCATGCCCAGGACACCAAGCTTATCCCGTAGTGGCAGTTGAGTGCTCTAAAAAGTGTGGAGGGGAAGAAACAAAGACTTTTTGGTAGAGAACGCGCACCCCTGTGTTTTCTTAGCGTTGAACTCGACCAGATTCTCATCACCCCATTGTAAAATGCGGTTCAAAACCCGGTCGAGCTCAGCGACAAGCGCCCGGCGTTTTTCCTCAACGTCTGCCAGCTTGGTTGCAGGGTGTCCAATTATCTTCCATGGACTGTGCTATTGCTGCATAGCAACCTTTGTTGCCAAAAGCTAACATGTCATTGATATGCAGAAGAATCAGCGTGGGGGACACGACTGAACCAGAGGCAGAATGAATCATGTCGTGCAGTGCAGACCTCGAGAAACCCTCCTGCTTGCGCTAAACTGGTTGGGCTGGGTGTAATCTTTACGCCAATGACACTTTAGTTAGTGGTTTAGTTAGTTGCGAACATGGGTGACAGGGACACCCATAAGTATTACACAGAGTTCCTCTTATTTCATGGGCCCCGTCGCTGCTCACTCCCTGGTGACTTAATTTTGATCCTCGTACCGGTTCGGGCCCAAACTAAGTATCGGTGCCTAACTAATCCTTAACGAAAGATGGCTCTTTGATGAGGGTTTCCGATGGCTTGCTCCAAAACTGGTCGCTGGTACACTGGTCTTGACTGTAGCTCTGACCGTACAGAGAAGGTCGCGTATATGGCATTCTCAGAGAGCGGTATCAGCGGTTAGCGCCATACGCGGTTACCGCAACGTATCTACGGAGGCACCGTGCGCGTTGCCCCAGAACCACCCATTGCATTTACTCTTACAGTGATTGTAGTGAGGACTTTTAATTTTCCCAGCTTATAAATAACAGCGTTTGTTCCTCCTTGCAGTCATCAGACCCTTCTGCTAAGATGTCATCTCGCGAAAGGGGGCGGCGAAGAGGGCTCGAAAGGAAGATTTACATTCAGACACAATTAGCCGTTGGCGAACCGGATAGTGGAGGCACTCATTCCAAGGCCTCATGCCACCCTGAGTGGTGATTATAAGATAGAAAAAATTTAAAAGTACTACTTTTAATCTACACCTATTGCAATATTTTAAAAATCCATATTCACGAAGATATGTGTAACGAAGTGTTTAGTACTTTTTAACTGACTTCAAAAAGGAGAAGGTTATGATTCAGTCGCCGCGATTATTTTAAGTTGAGATTAAACTATAGGCACACTGTTTGGTTCTTATGTATTGTTAAATTTTCAAGACTTCTTTTATCCGTATTTTTATCACACGTTAAGCAATTTTTATTTCTGTAAGAAAAAAAAATTTTGGGCCAATTCTGCCGCCCCCTAAAATTTGCCGCCTTAGGCTCCAGCCTACTCAGCCTAGTGGTAAATCCACCACTGCCTGCCACCCTATAGTTACGCCACTGAACGTAAAATCACAGCGTTCGTGCAGTCGTGTTTCGTTGGTGAGTGCGAGACCGGAGGCCCAATAATGCAAAAGCATCACTAGGCCGCAATGGTGTGGGTCACCATGCTGCATTGTTGCATTGTCTGAATTCACAATGACTGCACGTTTGGCCTAGTGGTTTAACGGTCGCCACGCCGTTTCCTACTTCGCCAATTGTAGTGGGTTCAAATCCCACGTAGGACAACACTTTGTGTGATCCACTAATTGTTGTTCTGAGTCTGGGTGTTGTTTTTGTCCGTTTCATGTATGTTTGTAAAGTCCCCCGCGACACAGGATTTATTCATAGTGCGTGAGAAGTCTTAAAAAAAAAAAAACAATGAGTATGGTGACCACCACTCTTAGATTCTGCTTATGCTTTCCATCAAGCAGAGTAGAGTCATTTTGGCATTATATTAAAAAAAAAAGAAGACTGCTGTTTCCTTCGTATTTTTTTCAATTAGCTTTTTTAGTACCTTAAACATATGGTCTAGAGGCGAAGAAATAACAGACTGTTTGATATAATGTAACTAGCTGACTTACGCAACTTCTTCTGCGTCTCTTTTCAGTTATTCTCGGCTCCTATTGGTCTCAGCGTGATGTTAACTATCCTATTTTAAGCACACCAGCAAAACACACAATTGTGGCGACTTCCACATACAACGCAAACAGAAGCACACTACAGCGCCATCTACCAAAGTTACACTGAATTACGGAGTAACGTACAATACGAAGAAACTACTAATCCTGAATCGCGCAAAAGAAGTTCTCGCGCCAATTAACATATGTATATACTACATCCCAACATCAACCGCCAGGCATGATCACTTCGCCTGGTCGGAGGATCCTCCCTTTGTGTTGGAGGGACATAGAACCCGTTCAGCAATCTTCATTTATGAAAAAAATGCCATAATTGATTAGATAGTTTGTAGAGCAACAACGTGACACGATAATTATATGTAACACACGTGTGTAATTAATTAAATATATATCGGGTGGAAAGATTTTTTAAATTTTTGTATAAAATTTCAAATTGACATTCGAAATTACTTGTCAGTTTTAGCCTAAGAGAATGACAGTTTTAGCAGGACTAGAATTTACTGCCTGATCGACAATTTCCTCTGATCGACTATATCTTTGTGTATAATAATTATATGTATCTATAATGTATTTAGACCACTGGTTTAAAATGTTTTGGCTTCAACTTCCAGGGGTGCTGGTCTAGGGTTTTCGATGTAGAAAAGCAACATCGGGGCTTCTACAAAGGAGGGGTAATCTACAAGCCGTAGACGGCCCGAGGTACGTCGGGGATTCAGGGCTTTCCTTTTTAGGGTTCTCCTGGTTCACCGGTTACTAGTACCCGAAGTCGTTTCGAGTTCGACATAACCATTCCGCCGGTGGGTGGTATCCGAGGGGATTTTCGGCGCAGTGGTTTATTCGTGAAAGGATAATAGACATACATATTAACTTTCGAATTTGATATTGAAGTATGGATAACAATGAGGCTTCGCGATAAGGTTTAGATTGCATTATTTTGACTTAAAAAATAATAAGTCGTTCATCCAATTAATTATAGCATTAAAATGACATTGAATCTTGGATTTTAATATTGATATTGATTATCTTTAGTACAATGTCGATATTGAAAAATTAATTATCCCAAAACAACAAAGACATTTGATTAATCAAAACTAGGGTTGTAACGGAGGCCTTCTTAGCGAAGGCGGAGGCGGGTGCGGAAGCGACGAGATTCACCTCCGCGGCTGCTGAGGTTAACGGAGGCGGAGGCGGAGGTGAAAGTGGATGTAGAAACAATTGTAATATGTCATTCATTAAAACTTTTAAACGAACAAAATATATCCATAATACTCATTAGTAAACAAACATATAATAGTCCAGTAATTTTAGGCATTTTAAACCCCAATCTGCGGAAAAAATCCTAGTGAGCCGAATTTTTGTACACAGCTTTATTACGGCGTTGTAATGAAGATGTGAAAAATCGACATCAAGAAATCGAAATTATGTACAGACAAATTATATTTGTCATACAATAGTTTTGCGGCTTTGTCACCTTCCAGCCAGCTGAACTAAGTAATTGTTCACTTGGCACTGAACATGGCGGTGCCAAAAAATCCGTGCGAACTTTCTTTGATTCGCAAATAAACCTCCGTATAACCAGTGGCGTAGCTACCAAGGGGCTAGGCGGCAGTGCCCCGGGGCCCTCAAGCTGAGGGGGCCCTCGAATCCTTACCAGAAAATTTCAATCGAATTGAACTTTCGAAATTTCCTCCTTTTTTCAAAATTAATGTGACAGGTTGCAACCCGACTTTAATCATGGCAACTCTGTTGTGAGAAATTCGAAAGTTATACCTAGGGAATACCCCTAAATTCTTTCTGTGGGTTGGCAGTGTTGTCAACTTGACGGATAGCGATAAAATAAATAAATAAATAAAATAAAAAAGCCTTTAATTTCTTGCCACAGTACAAGTTGAAAATTCACAACATGCAAAATCTATTCTATCTAAGTATATATCTAATAACATAATAAATCAAATTTAAGTTTTAATGTAGTTTTAAATACTCGTTTTTTTTTATTGCAAGAACCCCTCTCAACGAAGGGTAAAGGCCTCCTCCAGAGATGTCCAGTGTTCTCTATCCTTTGCCACTCGCATCCAGTGTGTCCCTGCTACTTTAATAATATCGTCTGCCCAACGTGTATTCGGTCTGCCCCTTTTTCTTTGGCCCAATGGTCCTGTCCATGCTGATGTTCTTGTAGTCCAGCGATTGTCAGTTAGTCTGGCTACATGTCCAGCCCATCTCCATTTCAACTTCTGTGAGTAATCAAGAGCATCGATAACTTTAGTCTTCTGTCTTATGACAGTATGGCGTATTTTTTCGATCTTCTTTATCTTTAAAGTACTTCTTTCCATGCTTCTTTGAGTTGTAATAATCTTATTTTTTATTTTTCTAGTAAACTTCCAGGTTTGGCAGCCGTATGTTAGTGAGGGGAGTAGGCAGGTGTTCATGACTCTACTTTTCAATACTATGGACATGTCGCTTTTTAAAATTTCTTTAAGGCTCCAGAACTTTTTCCAAGCGATGTTGACTCTCCTCTCTACCTCGAGTTCGTTATTTTGTTGGTTGAATGAAATTTGTTTTCCTAGGTAAATGTACGTATCTACATAAGCTAAAGGTAAATTATTGAGGTATATAGATATTTTAGTATGGTTCGTCATGATATTGGTTTTATTTAGGTTAATTTCCAAGCCTACTTTGCGACTTTCTTCATATAGAGAGTTTATCATCATTTGCAGTTGGTTAGTGCTTTCTGATAACAAAACTATGTCATCTGCAAATCTGAGGTGACTCAGGTAACATCCATTAATGTTTATACCGACTTTCTCCCAGTTCAGTTGGCGGAAAACGGACTCTAACACCGTTATGAAGATTGTTGGTGAGACTGGATCTCCTTGCCTTACACCTCTTTTAATTTGAATGGGCGGCCCAGTGGTCTCCAATTTGATTCTGCTAGTGCTATTGTCGTAGATGTTTTTTAAGACTTGTATGTAATCCAATGATACCTCTTGAGAGACCAGAGCTTACCAAATCGATGAGTGGAGTATAGTATCAAAGGCTTTTTGATAATCAATAAAAACAGCATAGAGTGGTCTGTTGAACTCTTGGAATTTTTCTATTATCATCTCCAGCGAGTGTATGTGGTCAATCGTGGATAGCGATATGTGCGTTTTATTATTCGCCATCGTATTATTATCGCCACTTTCTACAGCTCTAAGTGTTGAGGGTTCAAATCCCACAAGGGCCAACACTTTGTGAAATTTACAAATTGTTGTCCCTTGTGGGATTTGAACCCTCAACACTTTGTGAAATCTACAAATTGTTATTCTGAGTCTGGCTGTTCTTTGTGTCCGTTTCATGTATGTTTGTAGAGTCCCTCGCGACCCAGGATGTATACTCCTTTTTTTATGCTTTAGCTGCCAAAATAATTGATGGAAAGCATAAGCAGAATCTAATCGTAACGCGGGAGTTGTCTTTTTTAAAGAAAGAAAGACTGTTGATGTATGTATTTTAACAGGATACGTCCGAATTCAATTCATCATCATCTTTAAATGGTCCAACGCTGAACATTAAGCTTCTCTACTAAGTTTGCAGTATATTTCAGTATCGTAATGTTATCTGTTTATTATATTTCATTTATGTACCTACTAGCTGACTACCGCAACCTGGTCTGAGTCTCCTATTGGCCGTACTGTGATGTTTTATAGAGTGAACAAATTTGGTTACCATAAGAATAACGGTTATAGTGAGCCAATCTGAACAGATAGATATGCTGTCGCCGCCTTTTTTTAGATCTTTTAAAGGGGAACAACTCTTACATACATTGTTTTTGTGAAACTGACCGTCTACGCAGCGCACGCAATGGAAGCTCTCAAAAGGAATTATTTCTCCTGTTTTTGCAACATATTTAACAGATAAAGACACAGAAATCTAAATAAGGTAAGTAGTATCCTTCCTCGATCACTGGGCTATCTTACAGTGAAATAATTTTTCAGATCGGACCAGAGATTAGCGCGTGTAACTAAATAAACAAAGAAACCCTTCAGCTTTATAATATTAGAATACACTTGAATACAGCTAGTGTTACTTAATTATATAGATTTTACTGACACCCCCTTTATTGATTGGGATTTGTAAAGATTCCTTTTTATGGACGGATTTGAATGTTGATGTTTCAATAAGTTCGGAAATCGTTATTATCATTAATAATTTATTGAGGGATGCCCCTCAACCAATGTTTGATTGATAAGAAGGCAGTGATATTACTCGTATATGTTTCTAGGTTATTTCTTTTGCGCAGCTTTACATTTTTAAGTACGAGTGGTGACTCATGTACTTTTTGACTAGACTGTTGGCGGTCTAAAAAGTTCAGATTGAGTCAGGGTCACTAACGGTTAGAGGTTAATGACTCTAATCGTTAAGCTGAAAGTCGTGGATTAGATTCCCATCCGGGACAAATAATTTCGTGATGAACGGGATGAATTTTGTTATGTTTAGGCGTAGGTAAGGTAGGCTGATCATGTGGTCCTGGGTGCGAATCCCGGGTCGGGCCAAAAAGTGTTATTGAGTTTTTCTGATTATAGAAATGCTTAATAACAGCTCGGAGTTTGGAAGTTGGGGTCTGAGCCCCGTGCCTCGGAGAGCACGTAAAGCCGTCGGTCTTGCGCCTGATCTTTAGCCGTTCGTGTGTAACCGTCCCATCGGATTATGAGAATGAGGGAACAGAGAGTGCACATGTGTTTGCCCACACACTTGTGCGCTTTAATATCTCCTGCGTAGTTGGCTGGTCTCCGTTGAGACTGGCCGCCGTGGTCGTAATCGGCTAAGAGAACATCATCATCATATAATTTTACATTTAGGTACATGCAAATTTATTTACATCAGGTACATTCGTACACTATGAATAATAAGAAACAAGTCGGAGTGCTATCGTTTCGATGACTCTGCCATGCCAGTGAGAAGGAGGTCATGTACCTACCTTCTTTTTAAATATGAGACTCACTCTCATAATCCGATGGGACGGTTATCCGACACGACCGGTTAGAGATCAGACGTAGGACCGACGGCTTTACGTGCTCTCCGAGGCACGGTGACTCAGACCCCTACTTCCAAACTACGAGTTGGTATTAAGCATTTCTATAATCAGCAAAACCTCAATAACACTTTTAGGCCCGACCCAGGGTACGAACCCGAGACCTCGTGATCAGCAGTCGCATGCGTTAACCGCTAGACCAACGAGGCAATTAATCTATACCTACTACTATTTACAGAGGTAAAGTTTGTGACATTGTGAGTTTGTGACGTTGTAGGGGGTAATCTCTGGATCTACTGAACCGATTTTTTAGGGTTCCGTGCCAAGCAAAAAACGGAACCCTTATAGATTCGTCATGTCTGTCTGTCTGTCTGTCCGTCCGTATGTCACAGCCACTTTATTCCGAAACTATAAGACCTTTTAATGTTGAAACTTGGTAGGTAGATGTATTCTGTGAACCGCATTAAGATTTTCACACAAAAATAGAAAAAAACAATTAATTTTGGGGGTCCCCATACTTAGAACTGAAACTCAAAATTTTTTTTTTCATCCAACCCATACGTGTGGGGTTATAGATAGGTCTTCAAAAATGATATTGAGGTTTCTAACATTATTTTTTTCTAAACTGAATATTTTGAGCGAGAGACACTTCCAAAGTGGTAAAAAGTGTGTCCCCCCCCCTCTAACTTCTAAAATAAGAGAATGATAAATCTAAAAAAAATATATGACGTACATTACCATGCAAACTTCCAACGAAAATTGGTTTGAACGAAATCTAGTAAGTAGTTTTTTTTTAATACGTCATAAATCGTGAACTGCAATTTACCTTTCATTCAATCAACACAAATGTAAAAATATAAAATAAAATTTTTATTATGTTACTTGCTGCTGCGGAACCCTTCATGGGCGAGTCCGACTCGCACTTGGCCGCTTTTATTTAATTCTCTTACCAGTAGAAAGCTACGTAATTTGTGAGTGACATAGGATATATAATACCCCGAAAAGTGGAAAGACTTTTTCGTGGTAGCCGGATTTGCAATGTAAGTCGGAGAAAAAAATGTTTACCGCCCAACAAAGTGGGCACGAGTCAGATAGTATTATATATAGGTAGTTGGTGTCTATGTACTAGTCATATTTGCATCATCTTCAACAGCTTTTAACAGTCCACTGCTGGACACAAGCCTCTCCTTAGAAAGGAGGATTTGGTCTAGGTAAATATAGAAAGATTTATGAGCATTTAAGTGGAAGGCGGGTATACTCTCCCGGACTCCCCCTACTATACCACGCTGGCCAGACGGGTTGGTATAGGGTAAGGCTGCCATTCGTCCGGATTTGTCCTAGTTTAGAGGGCGTCCGGGGAGCGTCCGGCCGGGGTTTCATACGTCGTCCGGATTTTCATTCGTAGTCCGGGTTTGAAAAAGAGAAGGTAGTAGAGCCACGCTGATTGCAGCACTAACGGGCCGGCTCGACCGAGGCGGTACTACCCTCGCACAGAAAATCAACGTAAAATGACAGCGATCGTGCTGTCGTGTTTCGTTGTTGAGTGCGAGACCGGAGGCCCAATGATGCAGAAGCATCACTAGCCCCCCATGCTGTGGGCCACCTTGCTGCATTATTGTATTGTCTGCATTCGCAGTATGGTGAACACCACTTTGGATTCTGCTTATGCTTTCCATCAGGCAGAGTAGAGTCATATTGGCAGGGCTAAACATAAAAAATAATTACTTATTGTTATTAGTAAGCCATCATAATATCTTTCAATTCACTAGACTGCACTTGTTCTCTTAACTGCAAAATATTTGGAGGATCCGACTTCGCCAAGGAGTCCTCAATGTGGATTATTTCAAACGCTTAAAAAATCCCCCTGATATGTTTTTTTAAAATCGGAGGCATCGATGTTTTTCATGCATTCAATTCTGCACATCATTCAAAAATAAAGGCATTTGAAAAGATATTATAATTCAGTCTTTTAAACCAGAAGGATACTTGCAACCATTTCAAAAAGCTTGGATGATCGAAATAGAGAAAGCTTTTTGCCATCGAATGTTCAGAGATATTTGTAAATAAAGAAGATTAAAACACAAAAAAAAACATGACTGCTGATGAAAACTTTAAGCAGATATTTTTTTATTTGTTATAAGACTAAAAAACTTAGAGCTTGAATACTGGAATGATATCATAAAAGTTTCAACTTAAAGATATTTTTGTCAAATTAGTCTGGTTTTAAAAAAAAAGCTTGTGAAAAGTATTTTCGGGTTTTATGCGATATGAAGTATTTGATTATTATGCGGGTGGGCCAGTAGGCGCGTTTTAGTATTAGCGGATATATTGAGTGCTTTCGCGTCGAGGGCGCTCAGACTTCTATCGTCGTACTGACAGGTCAGGTTATAGGAATGAGGAGTAGGAAGAACATTGAATGAGTAATGAATGTATGAGAGTGCGTGACGTATTAAATATATACCTATTACATTATATCAATTCCATTTTAGGTAATTGTGTTATGATAATAAGAGTTTCTATTTATTATACAGTATTTAACTTATATATAAATTCGGCGCAGCCAGGTACTATTATTGGAAAAGCATTTTCAAAGCTGTGAGATTTTACTTTTCTATCACTGATTTCGACGAAAAATAACTAAATTTAATTAAAACTGAATATGAAAATATAAGAACTATTTCGACTAATTGAATTATGTATCCTTTTTGTTTTGACTAATTTTGAGATGGCAGCCCGAGTATTGGGTATATATTATTCTAGTCTTCTCTATTAAAAAGGTGTTAGTTAATTATAAATTGCGGTAATCAATTCAATATATTTTTAGACATGTTTGACACATTGCTATTTTATAGCCAATTTACTCACAATTCTTATGAATACACTTCAACCTTCTCCTTGAAGTATAGTCCATTCGCTTAGATACGGTCACTTTGATAGCGCCGTCGTCGCAGGTGCGGCAAGCCGCCATAAAATCAAAGGGTCCGCTTGCGGCGTACCTACACCCACAAGCATAATTTGTCAGTCTACGCCGTTGTATGAATTAATATATTCGTATTTCACAACAATAACCACAATTGCGTGCGGATGCACCGACACTATGTAAACGAATGGACTATACTAACCATTATTAGTAAAAACCGTATGAAAATCTTTTCGATAGAAATTGAGTTTATAGTGCTCAGACAAACGCGAAGTGGGACTTTGTTTTACATAAAGCATTGCTTTTACTTTGATTTCTGCAATATATAACATTGCATATAATAACATTGCAAGTCATACCGTCAGTGTTCTGAGTCATGTTTAGGTAGGTAATTTTGTAGATAGGTACTTTACCTTTTTTTTCTGACGTTTGCCGCACTTGGTATAAAGGGTTACAGGGTAAGTCGACCTATTCCCGTTAAGGGCGTGTAGTTGACATCTTTTCGGACTGATTTCACGAAAAACACCCTATCCTAAATCTAAACGTTTTTGAGATATTTGAATTTAATTGTTTTTACAAAAAATGCCCGATTTTCAACTGTCAGCTTAGATATTTTGAAATGTGTAGGTGTTAATAAAACTATTATTTGATTTTTACATGTAAAATAAGATGCTTTATGACCTTAATAACCAATATTATACGTAATGGGAATAAATGAGTTGTTGTGGGCGATTTAAACTCAAAAATAAAAATTTTAAAAGATTATTTTTCTTCAATTCATATCTTAAAAATATATTAGGGCGCCTGTTTTGCAGATGTGCTTGACAGCCAAACACAGCCAAGTCAAGTAGGAAACAGATAACAAAATAATATCACATCTACCGGAGGACGCATCACATAAGCAGACTAACAATAACAAGTTAATACAAACCGTACACAAAACACATTTGCATATTATTTTTCTCACTCACACCTGTATAAATCGTAAGTTGTCTCGATCGCACGCACCGCATTAACCTTAAAGAACAATAGGCTGGGACTTTTTAAATTGCAAGTAAGTTTTTTAAAAACTTTTTTTGTAAAACCTTAGATTGTTATATCTGGTTGGATAGCTGATGAAACATAGATATTTTTAAAGACATCTGCATAACAGGCGCCATAATATTTTTTTAAGATATCAATTGAAGAAAAATAAACTTTCTACATTTTTATTTTTACATTTTAGTTTAAATCATCTACAACAACTTATTTATTCACATTACGTATAATATTGGTTTTTAAGGTCATAAAATATCTTATTTTACATGTAAAAATCAAATAATAGTTATAATAACACCTACACATTTCAAAATATCTAAGCTGACAGTCGAAAATCGGGCATTTTTTGTAAAAATAATTAAATTCAAATACCTCAAAAACGTTTAGATTTAGGATAGGGTGCTTTTAGTAAAATTAGTCAGAAATGATGTCAACTACAGGCCCTTAACGGGAAAAGATCGACTTACCCTGTAACCCTGTATAATATGTTGTTTCACTGAGGACTTTACAAACAAATATGAAACGGACACAAAGAACGCCAAGTCTCAGAACAATAATTTTTGGATCACTAAAGTGTTGTTCCTTGGGGGACCGAACTGAAAACTCTCAGTGCAGTAAAAACGACCATTGGGACCGCTTAAACTATTTAACTACTTAAGCCATCTGTGTAGTCAAAGGCGGAGCATTTTTAACTGCACAGATGGCGTCCACTACACCAAGCGGTCGGTCAGAAGAATTTTTAAGAAAACACAACCCCTCCCCCCATCCCCCAAAGGCCGGCCACGCACTTGTGATGCCTCTGGTGTTGCGGGTGTCCATGGGCGGTGGTAAACGCTTACCATCAGGCGATACGTCTGCTCATTTGCCCACTATTCTATAAAAAAAATGTAATGGCAAGTACACGCTAATACCTACCTATATTGGTACATAATTAACATTACCATTCGTTCTTTACGGTATACTGTTTATATCTATCACTTTGCACACACACACACACACACAGAGACACGGCCGTTCAGGAGATTGCAAATATATGTCACAGTGCACGTAAAATTAAATATTGTGTTTAACATTAGTATTGTTTTCTTTAAACTTTATCGCAGTTTTTAAAGTGCTGATTATGAATGCATTAAATATTATTATGTATTATATATACAAGTCTAGTGTTTCCCCAACAAATATAATTTGATTACTCACTAATATTGTTGCTCGGCGGTCATCAGGATTATTGATTTGAGCAGGTTCGCACAGTTTGAACTTGCCGCGACTGTTCCACTTAAACGGCGGACATAACACCATTTTTTTTTTTTTTAGGATCTAAAATACATAATAAACAAAAATGTATATGGCGATAAGTAAAGCACTGAGAAGCGCTCGCGGCAAGACTGTTTCAACAACGCAACGGCAGCCCTTATCGCTCACGCTAGATTATCTCACCGTTCCGATTGTTTTAATTATTTCACACTAAAGAATTATATCCTTCTACTTGTTATCAAGAACCTTGCAATCTTATCGACAGAAAATTATACGATTGTCACCAAATCAGTACCATTCCCTAAATTAACGTATTATAATCTATAGAAGAAAAAAAACGGTATGGTTTAATTAGAGGATTAAGATAGGAAGTAACACAAAGACATTTGGAATGGATAAATAAAAATACGGGTATTTATACTATAATTTATTTATAACGTAAATGAGTACACGATGCCAAAGGCTTTAAAATGATTCACTTCATTCAATATTTTTCATTAGAAAAAAATATTTACAATTTAAAAGAGAAAATCAGCTTTGCAATCCATTAAAAATTGCCACACAAAAATTCGTAATATTAATTTACTTTAGGTATCACAAATCGTATATGAGGGGGCTCGCTGTGCACTTGGCTTAAACATTTTGTCAAATAAAACTGAACTTGTATTCCTTACTAAGTTCTGTGCAATAATAAAACGTGCTAAATAGGTATCTAAAAATGTGCCAAACGGAAGACATTTATTATGTAACAAATCTATTGTAGTTTACGTTAAATTTCAAAACATTTAGTCAACATTATACTTACAATGTACAGATACAGGAATTGAGCACGGTATTGTAATAGTACTTCAAATACTGGTCGGTCGGCTGCAACACGTGCGCGGTGCACTCTGGCCCGCATCGCGACCGTAACGCATACTGAGTGTTGCACTGCCAACTCTACTACATATATTATACGTTGCATTATTGTGCTTCAACATCTACCGACTTTGACTTTCACGATGCTCCCAACAGCGCTGACTTACTCATTAAAAGAAAAATATATCTCTATTATCGTTTCTAAAATACTTTACGGACACTTGTCGCAAGCCAAAGCTCGACAAGGCCACTATCTAGTAAGTTAACTTTATAGTCAGTATGCGCTACGTCATCCTACCTATGTATGGTTAATAAATACTCCAAACCATAGACGACCGTACGTCGACGCGGTCCATACCGCGGCCCGTGTCGGTGAGCGTCTACGATTTTCAAGTACACACAAATCGAACACACAGTATTAAAATTTAATTCCGCTAATATTTGAATAATCTACAACACCAACTGAACAGCTTCGACGAGTGCAATTGACGAACAAGTGATACTTATTAACTGGCTACTTTAACAATATGAACCCTCGGGAACAAGTAACGCTATATACAGGCGCTCGGCCGAGCTGGCCCTCGACGCCACGACTGATATGATTTATTATGCACAATATAACAATTACCTTTAGATTAATGAATACAGTACTGATGAAGCCGTCGATCGTTTCGTTCGTGCACAGCATAAAAATAAGAGAGTAGTATGAAACATTTATTTAACCTCTCATAAAAACTGAGAAACAAATCACGTTACAAAATACATATCCTTAATTTATGATTTTAATATTTTTATAATACATTGTTTTTTGATGTTATTTTTTTCAATCTTATTGTAGCACACTAACCATTTTGTCAGATATGTAATTTAAATTCTGATTTTTCTCCAAGTAACAACAATTTGGCTTATATTTATGTAACTTTATACAAAACTTAGGTATTTTGCTTTTGTGATTTATTACATTATCATTAAAATCATTTATAAAAAGAGCTAAAATAACATAAATCAAAAAGGATTCTCAAGAAAACAAGACAAGTTTTGGTGGGCGATGTTTTTGAGTGCAAACAATTGTATGAACTAGAAAACAAAACAAGTCCCGTTTACTTGTGTTATAACATTTGATGATCTAAAATATACATCACAATCATTTGTGACTCATTGATACAAAACACTAACGCTAAGCAATAAAATCATCAAATAGAATCACATGTACTTCTTTCTGTACTCAGATACAAAATCTTGCATTAATCAGACAATTCCTACAAAACTAAAAATGACTTAAAATAACGCATTCACGCATGAGTATTCAGCAGTAAAGCACGAAATATTGTTCGAAGCTGCAACGAGACTACAATAAAAGTAATTATAACTTATAAAATAAGCCAGTGGCACTAAAAGGTGAGAGTAATATAATCAGTAAAAGGAAAATATGACACGAACCGCTTATAACATATCTTACGGAAAGCATAGTGATACGAACTGATACAGGTTCGACAACTAATTCCGTAAATATCACATGAAACCTTTACGAGTAAGCACCTTTACTAAATATTTATTATTTTTACTAGATTGTGCGCAAAGACTAGAATCTGCAAGACAAACGTAACAATGTCATGGAAACGCTATAAAATTGGGTAAGTTTTAATTCTGGATACAGGATGACACGTGTTCAATTAATTAAAGCTATCATCATCAGACGAGCCGAGTTGTGACACGCCCGGCGCGACACTGTCATACATTGTGTGATTTAGCAGCTGCCGAGTGAGACACAACGTATTCGGTATAATATCTCTACTTGCTACGTAAAGGTTTTAAATAAACGGCCAAGTTCTAACACGTGGACTATACTTGCGACCTTCGACATGGTCAATCCTGCAACCCACTGTGCATCATATTCCTTAAGAAATTACAACAATATGTAAAGATCGACAATCAACGATGAATAAATCAATTCAGATCTATATAATAATATAGTCATTGAACTATGTTAAGATAAAACTACCCTAGATGGCAAACATGTAGATATGTCCTTAGAAACAATTACATTAGTTAATGTTAACAAAATGAAAGTATAAAATTAAAGTATGTTGTTTTGTTCGAGTTATCTACACGATGACTTATAGATTTGTTCAGTTTTTCAGTGTGAAAGACTATAAAAATCTACGGAGCAGAGGTTAATGTCATGCAACACGTATCCGAATACGTATGAATCGATGGGTTTTTGTGCTTTGGTATAAACGTTGAGCGAATTCATACATGTTACGACACTTTAAAATCCTAATGCAAAAGTTAGATCTAAAATTTACGACTTCTAAAAGGGTTGGACCCGTATGCGTGTTTGTTCTATAAAATGAAAGTCCGAACTCCAGACAAAAACATTAAAATAGCAATGTAAAAATAAGACATCGTTGAGACATGAGTTATTGATTAAACATAACTACATACAAGGAGAAAACCTCAATGATATGTAAGAACTCGACGGAGTTCCCTTCTTTCCTTACTGGCTACAGCTAAAGCGTTTCGCCTACGTTTCTGTAAAACATTAGCTTAATTTATAAACTAGCAACCGATTATTCGATTTATAACTAACCAGGACCTCTAGTCAATACTCCTGGGGCAGACGATTACAGCCCGTACGAGAAGCAATTTGTACAGGCAAAGTACTGGACCGACTCTATTCATAAATGTTTAATAGCAACATTTTTGCCAACGAGTTCTATCATCCAGGAAGTGAAGGAGAGTTATAAAATGTCACCTAACTTAAACATTGCTAGGAAGTGTTTATGAACGAAACAGTAATACTGGTTCATGTGTTAAACTTTAGAAGAATCTGGATTAAACACATTGGGAGACTATGATCAACAGAAGCTTCAAGCGTAATGGAAACACCGAAACAATATAGTACTAGGGGCAGAGTACACCGTTAAAGCAATGTTCAAGCCACGTGCGTTCGTGAGTATGAACATCGAGTAGCGGTGTGTATATCCACTGCTCTTACGGAAGCCTAACTATAACTCTATTAACTGTGTAGATTATAAGGTAACTTTTCGAAAAAATATATTACGTATGTGTAAAATAACAACCGAATAAATGGCACCACAATCATATCGCACCAATTTACATGTTATTCCAAAATATATTAGCTCAGGAAATATCTATTGTCATTGTATATTCATCAACACGGTTGTTTATTTTTGAGGACATTTAAGTATGTCAGTACTAAATAACATTATTTTGCTGGTTTACAAATAGCAAGGATTCAAATATATATAATTTTAAATCTAGAACTGCTTATGTTTAGAAATTGTAAGATAACATAGCTGAATGTATATTCAGCATCTATAGATTGGAAACTTCTAATAAAAAAAAATCGAATCGGTAAAGTGTGTTTCCCATTTAGTATTTACAATTTTCATGATATGCAAGTGCAAAGCTCACTAAATATATCATTATATTATAATTTCATCTATTGTCAGTTATACAAATGTAACATCTACACACTAGATAGTTACGGTACGCTACTCGTAAGACGTACAGACTCGTATTAAATTATAGTAACTCTTACAATATCTAAATAGAACGAAAGCACTCACTTTAGCTGCTCGCACTTGTATAGCATTAGGTACACAAATAATTTACAATATAGTTCAACACAATAAACTATTTCTGTTAGAAATTTTAATGACTTTGGTATTTCATAAGTTGTAGTGTCGCGGTAAGACGCACTCCACACTCCAACGACGCGACCACTGACGCGACCTCTATTAGTTCATTACTAATCGCTACCCAAGCGTAGCTAATTACTAGGTAGTCGGCTAGCGTTTATTATTGATCCTTACATTATCCATTATGTTTGTACGTTTACAAAGAGAGTTCATTGTCATGTTCAGGTGAGGGTGACGAAGGTAATATTCGAGTAAAATCGTTTCATGATCCACTGGCTCTAGTATGGAGTGAACCTGTTGTATCCGCTTCTATACACTGCGGTCTAGAAGAAGAAAGGTTAATGTTTAATTACGAGCTACAATAATATTATTATACTTATCGTATAACAGCAGTTTTTAGAGCACGTAAACGTGTATTGGTTATTTTCAATCTTACCCCGTATCCTGTCATTGGTCCAATACTGTGGCCTAAATAAGGGTCAGCGTATTCTCTGCCATACCTGTAAACATGGATTGTGAAGGTAAAATTGATTTTATAGATTTTATAGATATAGACTGCCTCGTTGGTCTCGCGGTTGGCGTGTGCGACTGCTGATCATGAGGTCTCGGGTTCGATTCCCGGGTCGGACCAAATGTTTGTATGATCTACAAATACTTGTTTCGGAGTTTGGGTGTTTTCTATGTATAATATGTATGTATTTACAAAAAAAAAAGTATATATGTATTTGTATCAGTTGTCTAGTACCCATAACACAAGCTCTGCTTAGCTTGGGACTAGACGGCGTTGTGTGTTAGATGTCCGAAATATTTATTTATTTATTATTTTTCAGGTCTTTAAAATTCTAAACTATCTATTTGACCTACTCTTATAACTTATTTGTTTTGATTGACAGCTCATTTGAAATTGATAATGGTACTAATTCTGTTGTTGAAGTCACTATACTAAAATTGACAACAATTTGTTGTTGGATTATATACTTTAATTTCACTCGCTTACAGTTCATTTTTCGATTTGTCAAATCTTAGCTTTCACTATACGCATGCATGTACAGCTCAGTACCAAATAAAATCTAATCGGAGACACACGATTGTTTTTTAGTTAAAAACCCTTAACAAACATCAATCGAAGATTGCAGTTATTAGCAAAACAATTATCACACCTGTTAGCGCAGCTAGCTTCAGAACCGCCATAAAGTTTGGTTCGGATTGTAGGAAACATGGATCCCTTATTAAAAAATGAAAACGAAATAAAGGATAAAAGAGTGCTCTTACGTAGCAGCGAGCGGCGTGAGCGCGGTGGGCGTGGGCGCGGCGCTGACGGCGGCGGCGGCGGCGCGGGCGGCGGCGCCGTAGTTGGCTGCCGCGGCCGCCGCCGCCGCGTGCTGCGCGGACGTCAGCGGCGACTTCAGCAATGGCGAGGCCGCCGCTGCCGCTGCTGCTGCGGCCTGCGATCATTTCACACTCGTCATTCATCGTCCTCGCCCTGCACACTCGACCTTCGCGTGTGAACAGTGAGCCCACGAGGCCAAGACGCGACCCGAATGAGATTAGGTTCTCGTATATCTTACCGTAGTCGACTCCCATCGATGAAGTTATGAGCCGTGGATGCCTCTCGATCGGGAACGATCTGAGTAGCCGTTAGTTGAAAGCGAAAACGATGCATAGAAGATAATGTACTACATAAAAGAAAATAGTGTGCATTTTGTATATTCTAATATTTACATAAAAATCGATCAACATGCAACTCTGGCGACACGCTTCCTAAGATGGTCGATGGTGTTTAAGGTGTCTGCGTGAACTGTCGATTTTAACCGATCGGCCAGTAAGGTAGGTCGCAGACTATGTTAATGACTTAATGTGTTCGATGAACATGCATACGAAAGAAACGAATACGTCGGAGTCGATACAAACTAAATCAAAACGTCGCACTGCTCTAAAACTATCTACAGAATCGGTGGTTGTTAGTGTACTTAAACGATTGCGATTAATTTAGTGGGCTCAATGTTCTACTCGTAGCATGGTATTAGCGTCTGATCGAGTAACGTTACAGCTTCAACATAGCCTAGAACTAAATCACCCACCACAATACCAACGAACAAGGATGAACTCAAGAGAAAGCAAGCCGCGGGCCGGCCGCGGCACGACGTGCGCATCCGTCTCGGTTACCACAAACACAAGTGCACCCTGCATTACGGTGGATTACCAACCAATAGGACCATATACGAATATAATAAGGAGCAAACAAAATCCCAGCACTCACTCCATGATGGATATCGAACTTATACTAGCTTGGTGGTACATGAATCAGGAAGCGATAGAGATAAAGATACAGTCACGTATCGAGCGAAACTGAACTCTAAATGCGTGACGTTTACCTCTGCTGCCGGCTTCGCGGCCTGTAACAACACACGCACTGTCACCACACCACGCCTTCACTCATTGTTACCAATTACTGTCTTGCGACTGCTAAATGGCCAATGAATCAGTACCATACTAGTAATAATGTTCATTTTCTAAAATCAGCATGGAAATATTGTCATTATTTTCGAAAAAAGAACACGCGAAGTATCTAGGTAATTTACGGACACCGAAAAATAAATCCATTGCAGGACCGTTTTTTGAATTTGGAACATTACAACGCTCCAGCAATGTTGTATGAAACGGCGTGCTGGGGTTATTATAATACTCTTTGATTGGATCTCTTTTATTATTCTTGGCATACCAAAATCTCTTTGCTTAGTACAATTTGCGTTCACGTGGCTGTATGCGTAAATACGTTTGCCTTTCGGCACAGATGATAAATAGGAAATCGGCGGCAAAGCTGAAAATTCGTCTTGATTTGTTATTTAAATATTTAATAAATGTAAATTGAATAATTAAAACGAGTTCCAACAGTTCAGAGAGTGAAATGGAAATTGTTTGTACTCCACCAGATATAAGATCTTCTTTTAGTGATTGCCCCAATATGAGTAATGTAACTTTTAATATTTATTAAATTAAATGTATAATATAAAATTATGTTTTATTTCCCTGCATTCTTTTGAGAAAAGCACTATAATTATATGCTTCAGCGGAAATGGCTATTGCCTGTCTCGTTAGTGAAGGCCGAGCCGTAATCAGTTGCATAAGAAAGGCATGTTAAATGGATAAAGCAATGTTTACCTGTAGTCTGTAGTTGTTGTCAGCCGTAGCAGCTGCAGCTAAGAACGGGTCGTAATATACGCTGTAACGTAAAATATAACACTGTCAATATGACATTACACTACTCGACAGTAGTCATAGTTGCGATTCTATTTTAATATGTTTATATAACTATATATTTTTTGTAATATTATACTTGTTCACGTCTTGCGTTTAATTAGTATTATATGCAAAACAGAATACAAAATGACATGATATTTAAAATATTTAATGTAATTTTCACTGCACTAAATTAAAATCTCAAGGTCAAATGTTTTAAGATAATGTAACAATCATTGTATTTCTAATTACGCATTTTATACTAAATACGGTATAATAAAGTGCAATGTGAGTTGTTATACTAATTAAGTGCTATTAGTGCAGAAAATAACAGAAACTAAATAAAATATCTACTTTAATTTGACTAGTGAAGTAACGGTTGGAATAAGCACTAGATTAAAGGTGATCTATAGGTAGGCTAAGGCATACAGTCCAGTTAGATTTGACGTAGCTATTGTTAGTTACATATAAACAACATTAAACAATTAATTATTTAAGTGAAACGTGTATATTAAAATATAAAAATAACTCATACCACAGTTAGGTGAGTGGGTTCTAAGGATAGGAGTGTCTGGGAGCGTTGAGGGAGACTTGCGTTCTGGCACATACAACATGTTTTTTATTATGTTAATATATTTACACACCTCAACAAAGTCTAAGGATATCATAATCCTATACTATTAACGACTTTATAGTTAAAAATCTTTTAAGTTTCCATAAAAAGTGTATTATTAAATAAAACCTCTTTTATTCTATTTTCAAAATTTAAAAATATAAAAAGAATAACAATGCTAAAAACAAAATACGGCGGCAAATTTGTTGGTAGTTCATTACGACAAGAAAAATTAAAATTGTTTTTATGCTATTAATGAATTAAAATTGATTAGATTGTTTTTTTTTTATTGAACTTGCTGTGCTAGCTTCAAAAGTCATGTCACGTCGCCATTTGAGTCGAGATGAAATGTTACGAGCCGTGGGCATGTTAGAAAATGGTGCTATTCAACGCGTCGTTGCTGAGACCTTACATACCAGCCAAAACGTGATATCAAGATTGTGGTGACGTTATAGCAGTACTGGGGATATGGCTGAACGGCGCAGTGGTAGACAACGGGTTACTACGCAAAGACAGGATCGATTCCTTCAAATGAACGCCAAAAGACAACCCAATATCACGGCGTTGCTACTTGTGCAAAGGCTCCAGGAGGGCCACTAGCTGCTGGTAAGCGACCAAACCGTGCGAAGGAGGTTGCACGTAGTCAACCTTCATGCTCGAGGACCGCTACGTGCTCCAGCTCTGCGACGTGGCAATCGCGGTCGGCGGCTTTCGTAGGCTCGGGAGCATTTGTCTAGGAGTGATCAACAATGGTCATCGGTGTTGTTCACTGATAAGTCCCGGTTTGGATTTCATCCGGATTCAAGAAGAACTCGTCTTTGGAGAACTCCAGGCAGAGTTAGCCGTCTGCGGCACCCTCATCAGGTCCACTCTTACCGAGGCGGGACAATCATGGTGTGGGCAGGAATTCGTTTTGGTGGGCGAACCCAGCTCGTTTGGATTGAAGGCAGCATGACTGCACGAAAATATCTCGAAGAGATAGTAGAGCTCACACAGAATCCAAATGGGCCTGGAGGTTCTATTCATGCACGATAATGCTCCTTCTCATACGGCGCGACTGGTATCGACAGCTCTTCAAGATCATGACATTGAAGTTTTGGATTGTATATATCGACCCGGTCGCACTAGCAGCAGTGGTCACATCGTGTTATTCTCGTATGTCATATACATAATTATCGAATTAACATCTAATTTCCTTTAAGATGTGGTGCGGTGTGCAAGGTTGAGGGCGTACAAAGGGTGTGTGGAGGGTGGGAGGAGGGTGTGTGGATGGTGCGTTACTCACTGGGCGTAGGCGTGCAACGGCGAGGCATAGGCGGCGGCGCGGGGCAGGACGGCGTGCTGGAGCGCGTGCGGGGGCGCGGCGTGGTGCGCGGGCGCGCGCGGCTCGCGGCGCAGCGCGGCTACATGCAACAGTCACACGCTACTCTAACATGCGTTACCTGCGACGCTGCGCGGCGCGCGGCGCCAGCACCAGCGGCGGCGCGGCCGCGGCGGCCGGCGCGGCGCCCAGCCACGGCCACGTCACGCCCGACACCCGCAGCCCTGCGCACACAAGCGCCTCTACACACTGCGTACTACCCGCCTACCTCGCTATACACTCTCACGGACCACCATTACACCCCGAGAACAATATCGCTCTGGAAACTTAAACCGGGTCTCCACCGAACAGAAGCTGTCAATTTTTGTGTTGTCAACACGTGTTGGTGACAAAAGTTTCAGTAAATGCCTTGTGCTGGCAACAAAAATTGTCAACAAATGTTGGCAACCGTGTTTCTGTTTTTGGCGGTAAACATCAAAAGAATACGCTTGTTGCAGGTTATATTGGCTCTGTGGAGACGCTTAGTTCGAATGTTTTTCAAATTATTGGCGACTCGGTGTAGTGACAATGGAAACAAAAGTTGGCGATTTTTTGAAGTGTTGCAAACAGTTGGAAACACTGAAATTGCCAATAATTTTGGTGGAGACGAGCCTTTAGGACACCCAGTAAAAGTAACCCTCAGACTCGTGGCGCTAATTTGACTGATGTTCGTTAAAAAGGTTCTCGTCGCGTCTGTCCATATAAATAATACGTGTGTAGAGTACGCCCCTCTAGTGTTGCAAGGGCGGGTGTTTATAATACAGATTCTCGTTGAGGTATACGTTCAAAAGGAATATAATTCCTGACAACTGAATATTCCCACCACATTGAGTGAAAAGAAACATGCTCGAATGAATGTTATGTAATGTAAACGCCAAGCTTTAGTTTTCGAATTAAGGATAATCGTTAAAAGGCTCACCTTCGGGCCACTGGACACACACTGAAACAAAATTAATAATGTTTTTATATGACCGAAATCAAATCGTAATATTTAAATCTAGATCTAAGACAGAAACCAAGACATACCTAGAAGACATTCTCCACTACAAATTGAAATAATTATGCATAGTGCATTGATTAAATTGCAATCATTCCAGCAAAGGTTAAGGTATGAACGAAACGTGTATTTAATAGCTGTACGGAAGTGTGTTATACATGTATATCTAGCAAGCTGTCTAACTGAAGTGTCATCCGTTCATAAACACGAGTTAAACTCGGCAGGCAATGTAGTGCCGGAGACAGGCTACATTAACGCGATCGTCGCTCTGTATGTGAGGACTGAGGGTGGCTGAAGGTCGTGGTACTGCGTGTGTACGCTGTGGTGTGCCCGGGCGAGACTGTCTCCGGCTGCTGACTGGTGACTCATTCTCTAAGTAGCATTCACCTAGTAGCATTCAGACAACGGAACTAGCCACAAGTAATAATTAAGTACATCGACATGAACAACACTGATCTTTACAATTTCAGCTCTCTCACCCAGAGTGGGAACTGATCCATTTCTAGCCAGAATAACTGGATGGTATAAAAAGAGAAATACCAAGATGCATTATACTTCGTACGGTTGTGGTAAAGTGTATGTTATATTTGTGTGAACTTCGGTTTGAACTTTTAATTAAGGGGATCATTATTCCATGTGAATATACGAGTACTTTACTTACCATTGGGTACTGTTGGAGGTTTCTTTGTCTGCACTCTCGCTGTAGCATTATTAACCTGATTTAGAGTAAAGTATATGTGAGAAAACATTCACGATTCTAAGACTTGATAATTGACCGGTTTAAAAATGTATTTAGGTACAAATATTTATATTTATAAGAACATATTAATTAAAAAAACTATATGATTTTGCTGATAAAGACAATTTGAATCTCAAACATTAAGTTTTCTTATGGGGTTCGAACCCTGTGTTGTAGCTAAAAAAATAAATGAAAAAAAAAAACCATTTTTTTATGTAAAATCAATAAATAGCGTATCAGATGTCTAGTGTCTAACACCAGTTATTAAAAAATTAAAGAAACTAAAATAAATTATGTAAATTAAACTAAAACTTAAATTCTGTGAGTAGCATCAGACATCTGCTAACTTAATATAAAAAAGGAAAATAAGGGAAAATTTTAAGAATTTATTAGGGATATATAAGTATATATGTTAAAGAGATGAAATAATACTTTTCCACAGCGAATAGAGTTCATTCTATTCTTGGCTATAGGTTCTGTTTGACTCGTCTACAGCGACACTTCAGCACGTCTATAGAAAATGTAAAATGAATAGATAGAATGGAACTAAAATTTGTATTTGCAATCTTACCTCAGCGGCATTGTGACGGTTCGTTCTACATTTCTCTGTGAGACACTCTCTCTTTCGATCGGCATATTAAATGACCGTCTAGAGAGTAAAGGGATAAAATAAATAAGGTTTGTTTGTGGATTAGACGCCGGCTTACTTAGTGCTAATATGCGGGACCGCGGCGCGGCACGCTAGCATGACAGTAACTACAGAGCAGACGAGCGCAGGTTGCGGTGGGCGTGGGCGTAGGAGCGGGATGTTATAAGTTACATAGTGCTACGGATGGTAAATTTGAATCATGCACACCTCTATCTTTCTGCCCTCAACCACGGTGCCGTGAAGACGCTCTCGTGCTCGCTCCGCATCACCACTATTTGCGAATGTTACAAAACCGAATCCCTGCATGCAAGACAGACAAAACATGCATTAAAAACAGCGTCGCTCAAAAAACAACGTGCAACAAAAATTAACATTTATGCATTGCATATTCTTTTTTAAAATATTCTAGTGAAATATCGAGAAAATATTATCGAGTCAATTACGTTGATACTTTGAGCGTATACTAGCTGTATGGGTACACAGAAGCGTTTGGATCACAGTAATAAATCAATGTAACGTCGCTCGACCTAGTAGTCTGTACTATTGGCAGGAGAGATTGTATCACTGTATACAACGAGACTTAACAATTCACTTTACTAATTCATAGACACTACTGTAATCAGAATGACAAGTACTTGTGTGGGATGTTAGCTGCGATTTGTTCTATGCAGAAAAATCACCGGACATGCAGTGGCTAGTCAACTAAATGAATCTAGAAAAACACATTTACAGTAACACGAACAGATTTCATTTCCATCAAGAAATCGTGTACGATACTTTCATACCTTGATTACATTTTTAAATGCTACATTAATAAAAAGTACACTAGACTTTGGAGTCATACCAAAAGACAAACCTACACTCATTTAATAAATTTGTCATTGTGCAATACTTTACAGTGCCCAAAACTAACATTTTAAACGTAAGCAAAACGTACCTAAGCTTATTAAATAATTATATGTGTATACATAATATACATATATCCGGTACAACCTAATATATTACATCATGTGAATCACACAAATCACTATTAAAATTGAGATAAGTAGCATTTAGGACGCGGTATACAATTTCCAAAAATATTGTATCAATATATCGTGCTAAGACAAATGAAACTACTTACTTTCAATAATGGTGATAACCCATAGATACAAAAAGCAGCTAGCACAGCACACAATACAGTGGAAGAGACGAGTTGTGAAAGTGGCAAACAAGTTGCTGATTGTACGAAACGCTTACACTTATAAAAGCAAATGACAGCTCTATTATTACCATTCTGAGTGCAAATACTTATATGTAAACATTAAATCTGGGCAGAGAGAAAGAGAAAGAAAAAATATTAATAACTAAGATGCGAGGTCCCGTCCAACACTCGCGGTACCCGACCGGACTGTAACACAACGCACACAGTGCAACAAGCTCTCAGTATGTTGACAGACACAGAATCGATCCAACAGACGAGGAAGACACAAGTGACATATAGCTCAGAAACATTACGCTACCACACTCACTCTCTGAACATTACAAATCGGCTATACACAACTAACTTAATGTTCTTTCTATCTATGTGTTTCATCATTACGTTATTGTGTTTGCGAAATGTTATTCTTCAATTTACTTTAGGGTTTTACTTAATCATTCATGGACAAATTCACATGATTTAAATACATAAAATATTCAAAGTGAAGGCAAGAGATACTCGAAATGAAAGTACATAATTGTAATAATTCCAATGAGACCAGTATAGGTCAATGTTCACAACAAGCCGATTTGAATCCTCTAGTGAAGCCTAATGTTACCGGACGTATATGGAATAAAGCCAAACTAAGTGATGCACCCTATAGTTACTTCTAGTAAAATAACTTACATCTTAGTCATTGCGTTACATCATATAACATTGTGTTTCCAGGGTTCAGCGAAATATACATGCCCAAAACTAATTAAAAATATATTCCCTTGTTAGGAAGCATGACTGAACGAGTTTTAATATTTATTAATAACACAGTGGATAGAAAAGTAAGTACACTGTCAATCTAATAGTCTAAATACATCAGAATCATCGATCATCCAAACTACAACATAGATGCAGCAAAGGTTTGTACATCACAATATAAGTAAATATATACACAATTGCAAAATATCAGGACACAAATATATAAGGTGTATATAATAAAGATTGGAGCAGTTTGGACGATTGTAACAACCTCATTAGTGATGAATAATAGAGCTGTCCTGAAAATATGACTTAGGAAATCAGCTGTTATAGTGACGATGCACATTCTCTAATACTGCATATCCCAATGTGAGGCATTGAAGAAAAAATAAATTGGAGCTATTATTTCAAAAGAGTAAAATACTTTCTTGACATGAGCGAGCATGGACTACTTTTAGGGGCGGTCACCAAACTGACACAAGGAAAGCAGTAAACACGAAAAAGCGTTCAATCCAATTATTATTGTAAAAATATTTCGATAATAACTCTTTTAATTTCATGGGAATACAATCATTTACAGTGAGTTGTTTTTTGAGTATTGAAATATGTAAAATTAATGTTGCTAAATAACAACAAAATGCACCATGGACTTACTTATTGTTACCACTCATTTAAATGAACTAAGTAACTGATAAATACAAATGCAACTGAAAAAAGTATGTCAATAGTGCATTGGTAAATATAGTCCAGATATCGTTCAAAATCAGAATAATAGACATTATTATTCAATGGTAATTTACAATGCAATTAGATATACTGCACCAAACATTAAAACCAATATGCTATGAGAGAGAAAGTTTATTTAAAACACAATTATGATTATTTAACTAAGCCCATTTGCCTTAAAATTTTGTTAAGCAAGGAGAATTAATCAAGTCACATGAATTGAATAGAAATAAAACTTTAGATCGAAATATTATTAGGAAATATTTGTATACAATCTGTAGTTACTTTAGTTTGGGCAGAGATTGCTAATGTATGTTAGTAAGACCTCGTAGCTACTGCACTTAAGTTCTCGTCGACGAACTCTTCTCATTTAAAATAGATCTAGTAATTACAACAAATATGTTTCAAACTATATTGTAAAAAAATCTAACAAAACTCGACACGTCAATAGCTATGAAGTGCATAATATGGTGCATAAATTAAAGGAATAACTTACTCTTAACAAAGATCTAACTTATTATTTTCATAAAGATCTAACGTATTAATTAAATGTAGAGGGCGAATCTCATAGATTGTTCTAGAATACAAAGCAAGAAAAGTGGTTTATAAATTATTCCTTCAAATTACTTCTTGATTTAAAAAAGAACCACAAAACACTGTTCAGATGGTTCATAAAAAAATATTTTACTATCATTGTTTCAAATAAAAAATTTAGAACAAATAGGTACGTATATAATTTATCTTTGTGTTTTTTGATTCTAATAATAAACAATAATAGACGAAGTGGCTACAATGAAATCCAATTACAAAGTACTGATTTCAAGGAGCCACTTGATTTTCAGCAATTCAGCTGAGAACCATGCTTACCTTGGAGCCACGTTCATTGAAGATTATTTCTACATCAAGTATTGTGCCATATTGCTGAAATGTAAAACGTTGGACATTAAATCGTTAACTTCTTAACGGTGGGTAGTTATTACGCGGCGTGCTCGTAAAGTATGCTATGCTATGTACGTACCCCAAACATATTTCTAAGATCTGGATCTCTAAACCGGAAAGGTATATTGGAGACGTGTAACCGTTTTGGTTGTGACGCTTGTGACACAGGGACGAGTGTCTTATCCTGTGTGGGTTGTGCAGCTACAGCGGCGCTGACGGCTGCGGCTGCTGCATGCGCCGCTGCCGCTTGTTGGGCCACTACTGCAGCGGCTTGTTGTGCTACGACTGCGGCCGCTACGCTTACCGGTGTGCTCTCTTCATTTGATTCTCCCTCACTTTGCTGGAAGTCAAATTGTTCAAGTTTAACTTATTTCTCTTTGTTTTCCACCTATTGCCGTCCACTGCCAAACGAAGGTCTCCCTCAATATGTACTTCATTTTAAGATGTACATGTATATTTTACCAATTGCAGTAAGATTTTAGAACTACGTATAATGAAAATAATATAAAAACCGCTTATGACTTCGTATGAAATTGATCGTGCATGTTGGCAAAAAAGAATATACAGTAACATCCCAAGCGAGAGTATTGTACGGCAACGTCCTTCGTTAAACATGCCGTAGCCATTGATGTATTGCTAGAAAATTGTGTGGTATTGATATAATTCGTCACAATTAAAAACATTCTACGTTCTTAACGCTGAAATTGCCGAATTTACGGTAGTTATCCGATATGCATTTGTAATACATCGATAAATCATCAAGTGGAAAGATATAGATTTCTAACGTTTACCTTCAAATAAAAGGGATCTACCTAAATACGAGTAAATATGTTAGTAACAT
Source organism: Diaphora mendica (assembly GCA_949125395.1). Taxonomy (NCBI): domain Eukaryota; kingdom Metazoa; phylum Arthropoda; class Insecta; order Lepidoptera; family Erebidae; genus Diaphora; species Diaphora mendica. The sequence continues at coordinate 16,767,807 of OX421318.1, forward strand.
TTTATACGGATATTAATATTATAATTAATTATATTGACATTAATTAACAAGCACAACTAAGAACTTATCCTACTAATATTATAAACGCGAAAGTTTATAAGTATGGATGGATGGATGTTTGTTACTCTTTCACGCAAAAACTACTGAACGGATTTGGATGAAACTTTACAGTAATATAGCTTATACATCAGAATACCACATACGCTACTATTTGCGGCGACAACCAACATAAGCGCGGGCGGAGCCGCGGGCAACAACTAGTTAAAAATATTTTTTAGGTCTGGCAAAATATAAATTCTGGATATATTCCGATAAACTCCAGTACTGACTAGTAACAAGCATATTTTCATGAACTAAAACTTGTGCTCAGATTAGGTAGTACAGATCAGCTGTAATTACAGCATTTTCGGTAATAATATGTAGCAATATAATGTTTTTTTAAGAAACCCTTTATACTTACACTTTTTTGCAAATCATAAAGACAATGGACACAAACAAGGCTACCTATTGATTCCTTAAACATTGTCATATTTTAATAATCTTTTAACTCATTTACATTTAAAGAGATCCATAAACATAGTTTCCTACAATAAATAGGTACTAACCGAAGTATTATTTTGATTTTCTATTGAGTTTTGTGAATGAGTTTGTGGTGGTGGTTGAGGTGAGAAGTTAGCTGGTGGTAGAGGTGCCGGTGGTGGTGGTCCTTCGCTTTTGACAAGCGGTGGCTGTGGTGGCGCAGCAGGGCCGGCAGCCTCCGCCTTCACACCAGCTAGCGCGTCACCGTTTGCCGCGAACTGTGCTGCTGCTGCCGCAGCCGCCGCCGCCGCAGGGAACGGGTTCGCCATGCCCGTCCCCACCATGTGCTGGAATTCACAAACACAATACGATTAAAAAAACATGCCATGGACCCATTATAATTATATGTCAACAAAACGATGTTGATTATCAAAGAATTCGAAGCTATTTCTTCCAGGGACGTGGCCTAGGCGGCTTGCGTACTAATTCTGTCGTAATAAATAAACCCGCTTATAGTTGACGTTTCTGGGCTGCGAATCGAAATATTGACGTGAACAACTCGTGCCAAAACACGAGTCGCTCTACATCGGTATCTTCACATAGGTACAGTAACTCATACGATGCCGTAGCTGTAACCTTACTAGCATGGTACGTGGCCGGTGTTACGACATGGGTTTAACAACTTTTAATTCGATTTCTACCTTAAATAAGCATACTAAACAATTTGTTCATTAAAATCCTAAGCTGAAAAAAGCAAATAATTTCAACTAATCTTGCAATTGGCATATTATGAAATTAATGAATTTCATTAAGTACGGTCAATCGTTTCAGAACTTAGTGGCGTAAATATACGAAAATGCTTTTAATTTTGTCTAGAAGATGTAAGAGTTAGCCGCTGTACGATTAATGTAACATACAAAAACCGAAAGAAACTCAATTGTTAATGAAACCTCTTCAGGGCCTGTACTTACATATTTTATATAGCATGGTTTAATATAAACCTCACATATTAACAGATTGTTGAAGAGTGAAACCAGTGAGGTTGCATAAGGTACTTGTAGGTAGTATTAAAATATACGCTTACTGCTTTTAATTTGATTTTAAGTCCCAAAAGCTTGTGGACAGCCAAATTAAATGGCGAATGAAATCTAACACAAAACTCGCCCCCGGCCGCTCGAGCCCTTTGGCACGTTAAAACACCGATGTCCTTGGGCTTTAAACAGAACGGGTTGAACGTTTACATTCTATTTTTAAAATAAATATAAAAGAAGTAATTCTCCCTGATGCGCAGGCAGTTTATTGCGGCAAGGAAACTTCGTCTTATTTACCTGCCATTTTACCTACAATAGCTACATACAATGGTTAAATTACAGGTAAGGAGACTACTTTTAAACTTACAACCAATAAATGTGTACATTTTACCTGACTTTTATTAAAAGATATAGTAAAAAAACTCAGACACATTATTTTGCATCGTGCTTTACTCAAGTTATTTAACTGAATTCGTAATAATATATTCGAAAACTTAAAGAAACTACTACTACGAATTGTCCTGCCGATTAGAAATATACTTATTGAAAAATATTTTAAGTCGGTATATAATAAAACTGAAACATTTATTCGAGTTATGCCAGTAAAATGTAACAACTACGCGCTAGTACGCAGCGCTGCACAGGAAACGAGAAAATTAGGAAGTGACTATTGGTCGCAATTGTGTAGCGAGTGTAGGTACCTACTTGTTCTGAGCCGCAGTAAAGAACAAATTGATCATGTCTGTTATATGTATACTATCCACACTATATTATACTATCTATACTTATATTAATATTATAAAGCTGAAGAGTTTGTTTGTTTGTTTGAACTCGCTAATCTCAGGAACTACTTGTCCGATTTGAAAAATTATTTTAGTGTTAGATAGCCCATTTATCGAGGAAGGCTATAGGCTATATATCATCACGCTAAGACCAATAGGAGCGGCGCATCAATGAAGAATGTTACAAAAACGGGGGAAAATTATTACGCTACGGGCAATAGGAGACGTAAACGACGTTGCGTGGGTCAGCTAGTAGTACTACAAATTCGAAAAGACTCTGTCTGTTATGCTTTCACGAATAAACCATTGCACTGATTTCAATGAATTTGGCATGGAGATATTTTGATTCTAGAGCAAGGACATGGGCTACTCTTTACCGCGATAACCGACATAAACGAGGGCGGAGCCGCGGGCAAAAGCTTGTATTACATAAATCCCGTTAACGTAATGTAGTTTTGTACCTACACCAAAATTAACATAGTTAAACAACTATGCAGTATAAAAGATCCTTGAAATAAAATTATGTACTTTGTAACATAATTACAGAATTTTTGCTCTGTGCACTACATAATTTACAAATCTGTCTAAAACTTGCTTGTACCGGAATACGTAATGACCAAATAATTAACTGAACAACTTAGAATAAGACAAAATTGAGCTTGACTTTTTAAAATTTACGAGTGCCTTTATGTTACTAATTCACCACTACAAAATTCATCTTTTTATCATTATATAATGTGGCGACGTCCACATACAGCGCAACAGAAATATACTACAGCGCCATCTACCGAAGTTACACTGAACTACGGAGTAACGAAGGAAACTAAGAAACTACCAATCCTCAATCGCGCAGTGAAAGTTCTCGCGCCGATAATCATACATATATACAACATCCCAACATCAACCGTTGGGCAGTTGGCCCGCCAGGCATGATCACCTCGCCTGGTCGGAGGATCCTGCCTTTGTGTTGGTGGGACATGACACACCTGTTCCACACATATAACATTTTATCATCGTACAATTATGGTCTTATCCGTTACTTCAGACTTTATTGTTTGCTGAAGTCTTGAAACATTAAACCTTCTAATACTTGTTTTCTGATTTCAGTTTCTTTAAATCTTGGTTCTCCCTACTACAAAAGTAATTCATATTATATGAAAATAATCTACCTCATGCATATCACACGACCCAGGTAAACCGCTCAAATAAAAGTGAGGGACATTTGAAATATCTGACATTCTTAAAATGAGAATGTTAATTTACTTGTACGAGTACCAGAGAAGCCACGATCAGTGTAGGCAGAAGTTTACACAGTAGGACACAGTACCTATTCAAGTAATAGCAATACAGACAAAATTTCTAAGAAGCGGCTACATGTTTATATTCAACAAAGCATAAGCCATAAATCATTCGTCTTTTCAGGTGCGTTTAACAACAGAATTTACCCCGAGCTATTAATAAAATGATATTTTACAAAGAGAACTCGAGCCCCGAACATTCGACATCCCTCAACAATAAAGTGTAATTTTCCCTAAAATATAAATGAAACAACATTTTGGTGAATAGCACAAATTTTGCCATTGTGTTTCTTTTTACAATAGATCTTAGTATGAAAACTCAGTGGAAGTCCTTTCTAAAGATCCGTTAGCGATACCCATAAAGTCAATAACTGGGTAGATCGCTCAGAGGGTGTTCAATTGAAAACATTATAAACACTAAACCACAACGAATTAATGACATTGATGTACAAAATGTATATCAATGATTAATGACGATCGTTTTAACACCTTAAGTTAAAATCGTAATGTAAAAAATGTTTTCAGTTCAGACTATGTATTTTGTTTATAGCTTGTTTCACTCAATAAAACTTTAAACATATCGTTTTTTTCATCCGAATTGATCATACATACACAAGCATACGCCATTAAGCTTCATCGTCGTCCAGGTTAGACAGAGCCGACAGAATGTCATTGGTCATGTTTATTATGTCTAAAGCATTAATGACAAAAAAAAAACCGACTTCCAAAAAAACATCCAACGAAAACTCTCTGCCAAAAAAACACTTAAAAGTGTAAAATAAACTGGTTCTTCATAAATTGCGTATACCTAATTCTTTATTCATTTAAATAGTAGTATTATAATGTGTGCTAGGTACCTAAAATCTGTTTGAAGTCGGTGCTAAGCCAAGCTAACCTTACAGTGGAACATAGAACCTCCTCCTTTTTGGAAGTCGGTTAAAAAAGCTAAAAATGTCAATGAGTACGAGTATAAGGATGGTGTCTGTTATCAAAGGTAGTGAAGGCAATATAAGGTAGACTGTTAGAAAATGTATTTAGCATTAGATTGTACAAATATTTTCACTGTTAGTGCAAATTTTTTTTTTTGGCATAAAAGTAATGAGAAAGGTATTTTTCTTGTTGTTAAATACGTTATTTATGATTTTTGGCTATTTAGAATAAAATGTATAAAATTCAAACAGTAACACGACGCATTTATTTTGTTTAAATTAAATACAATAAAGAGGTGACACACAAATAGGTCATTTATTGATTTTCAACCGACTTCAAAAAGGAGGAGGTTCTCAATTAGACTGTATTTTTTTTATTTATTTTTTATGTTTGTTACCTCATAACTTTGGACTGGGTAGACCGATTTTGATGATTCTTTTTTTATTTGAAAGCTGGTGCTTCCCGAATGGTCCCATTTAAATTTGGTTCAGTTCTGACTTGTCATCCATGAGAAAACCATATAAGTCTTCAATTTGCATTATGTATGTACGCGAAAAATTAACGAATACCTCAATATTCCCGTATGGTCCCATTTGAATTTGGTCCAGATTGAAGTCGGTTTTTTTTTGTTAAAATTGGTGATTATTATGTACTTATATGTGTTAACAAAATTACTGTCATTGCTGTAAGTACTATTAACATACCACTATAAAATCAATTGTATTACTTACAATGGAATGAGTTGCACCCGGTTGGTTGGTTATTTTTGAAACAATACAGAATGATACCAAGAATATAGGTGAGAGTTGCGGTGCCAAGATACTCGAGACAACATACGCAAGTCAGAGTGGAATATCTCGACTCTAGCTACTTCTGAAACACAACGAAGGGCACTTGGTTTTTTGAGTTTTAATTTGCCAACCAGTACACCGGTCAGAGAGGGGCGATGATTTTACTACACATGTCAAGTCGCCTTAGCATCCTCTAGATTAGCCTGCTATTTATGGCAACACGACACAATAGTTGTGAGTCATTTCATGGTAGCATAAAGCTACTTAATGACGACATGATAGCAATATTCAACTGACTTCTTGATATGTATTCCAGTCGCATAAACTACGGGCTTAAACTTCATGTAAATGAATACGACGTTATTGGTTAACAAAGCTATGCAACGAAACTATTTAAACAAATAAGTTTTTACTGCGTATGCGTAGTTACAGCTACAGTTACAGTACAGAACAAAATTGTTTACATTAAATAAACAGTTTTGTAATCAACATAGAGCATGTGCAAGTGTTTTCAACACAAATCAATGGCAGTGCAGGCAGCTTCTATGACTACACCCTGTGGTTAATATTTCGAAGAAGGTTACAATGACCACTACACATGTGGTGAGCCACCTCCTATCGTCGTATCCGGCGGTCGTGTAAACAAACTGATTTTTATAGAGCGCGCCTGCGATTCGTCTCACACAACCGCCTGCCTGCTTAGTCTCGTCTACTTCTGAAACTGTACAATATGTTTGTAAACGGCCAGGTACAGTTTATAGTTTCTTTGTAAATGTGTATACATAACCAGCAAAGTAATAAACCTTTAAAGTTATTTCCGAAGAGCTCTTTGCGTAATAAAAAGTCAATTCAGATTCAAATGTTGTGCGTTACAGCGTCTGTCTAATGTGAATCACATATTAATAAATTGACAAAACTCAAAGTGGAATGGTTCCCGTACGTATGTCTTACTGTGCTTGAAATAGCTTAAATCAAGAATTTGAAACTTATTTTATTTATCTCGTAAGTATATCATCAAAATTAAACAAACAGAAATATTAACAAAAATAAACGACTTCAAGAACTGGACCAAATTGAAATGGGACCACACGGAAAGCACTAGATTTCAAATAAAAAAAGAATCATCAAAATCGGTTCACCCAATCGAAACTTATGAGGTAACAAACATAAAAAAATACAGTCGAATTGATAACCTCCTCCTTTTTTGAAGTCGGTTCAAACAGTTGACCGCATAATTTTTACATCTACATTTACGGATGCGTACATTTTCTCGTCAATTTATAGAGGTAGCGCATTGTAAGTATTCCATACATACTGCTGTAATTGTATTTACTCACTACTTTACGAGTCTGTAACTAACTCAGACCCGTAAAGTCGTGAACAAAAGACCTTTATTACTAAAAAATAAGTGGAAGTACTAATACCCGTCTGTTATTGATTTGATTATTGTTATTGTCCCGATTTTGATGATTTTTTTTTAATAGTAAGAAAATATCCCAAAATGGTACCACACCATGATAGGGACACTAAGATGTGATGATGACTCCAAAAGAAATCGAGTCGAACCTTGAAGTCGGTTTTATTTTTGTTAATATTTTACTTGTAAGAACAAAAATAACGATCAACCCCATATTATTAACCTATCACTATCTTACCTCCTCTCAAAAATAGTGCTTCAATTGGTAAGTAGGCCATCCATAACGCCTAGTAGGTACAAGATTACAGAAGCTTACAGTTTATTAACTATGTGATGGGTAGTATACCAGAGAGCATATTTAACAATTCATTATTGTTATGTATAAGACAGTAAAAAATAATAGCGTTAGAAGAAAAATATATTGCTTCATGATGAAGAGCGATATATTTTTACACAAGCCTGTGTAAATAACTATATATTTTATGGAGTAATGTATTCCATTCAGTCTTGGTAATTCATATAGCTGCGGCAAATATAGGGAAATAATATTGTATAACGAGCTGACCGTTTAATGAATTACATTCAAATATTGAGTGGATTTTAGTTTTTCGTCTAACAATGATGTTACACTACATAGCAGGGCAGAACTAACAATGGCGAGCGGTAGTCAAGTGGGATAAAGAGCAAACAGACATGTTAAATGCTTCGTGTAGGACGTAGTACGGGTGCGGGCTGAGCTGGTTGACAATTAGGCAATTATACCAGAAACGATTAAATGTAATTGAACGCGACACAAGATGGCCGTACCGCAGCATCGCTAGGGGCACTTGTTTGCGACATGCGTCACCACATGAACAATACACATCTGGATTTTTATTTATAAATAACTATCTATATTTCACTTTATTATTTCTGACACGAATTTAGTTCACATATGCTTTATATAAGCTAGAAACAGAAGACAGAGTTCAGGCGAAAATTGTGCCCTATTGTTTGCAAATATGGTACTATATTTCATGCCGTGTTTGTAGATGATTATAATTTGGCTTCACTACATAGTATAAAACAAAGTCGCTTTCTCTGTCCCTATATCCCTTTGTTTGCTTAAATCTTTAAAACTACGCAACGGATTTTGATGTGGGTTCCTTTAATAGATAGAGTGATTCAAGAGGAAGGTTTTTATGTATAATAAATGCATAATATAGTATGGAAACACTGTTAATTTTCGAGGTTTCTAATGTGATGTAGCAAATAAACACATTTTTTTGCGCTTACATTGCAAACGCTGGTTGCACCCTATGAGATAGATCAAAATAATGTACTACAGTATTGTAGACCTTAAAAAGATCTACAAAAAAGTCCGCGACGGTATATGTCTATCTCTTAGGGATAACCCACAACAACCATTTTTTATTCCTTTCTTTTTACGAGAAATAATGGCTTATTTAGGAAGCGATTTTAAGCAATACAGAATGAATCCTTATACAGTTAAGTAAATTAAATACATTGTGCATTTAATATAGATCAAAATGGCTCTTTACAGTATCTAATTTAAATGAATATATTCGAAGATATTACAGATTTAAAATGCATCGGCGGGGGCATCTGAAATCAACCCGTGCGAAGCCGGGGCGGGTCGCTAGTTATTTATAAACTGTAGTTAGTTAAAAGCAATGACATAGCGAAGTCCATTATTATTTCCTGTTTTAATAATGATTTTGAGGAAAATTAATGCCTTTGACTTAGCGATAAACAATATCACTTACAGAATATATAATTCACCTCGTAATTTGGGACCAAGTGAAACCAAAAAAAATATACATTGTCCTCTGCACCTATTAGATAATAATATTTTTTAAACCTAAGTAATGAATAACAGCTCGATATATTTCTAGACATTTTCTCCGTTGTTTGCTCTGGGAACATTTCAAAGAGTTCAATAAACCTCTATATTTAGCAGATGTAAACCAAAGTGCATTAACGCTTTCTACAACTTACGATAAGTAGTAATAATATTATAGACTGCTTAGCAAGACATAATAACGACTATCAATAGGGAAAATATTATATTCATTTGGTATGTACATATTTTGAATGTACAACTACTAAGTATTTTTATGTTAATTGGATTTTGTGTACTAATAACTAATTTTTATGATAAGGCTTCAGTAATAGAAATTAGATTGCTTGTAATATCTTAACAAAAAAATATATTATTGACAATGTAATTTTCGGGAAAAGAATAAGAGGAGACTAACCTTGTTTTGTCGTTTACACAAGTTCGTTTACCTTCATATTTTGGTGTCGAGCCCCTGTTAAGCATGATCGAAACAAAATACGACGGTAGTTATCACAGTATTAATTGTTTACGAAAGCGTTGAGCTTAACGAGTATGTTTTATGGAGAAGTGAGGATGTATGTGTTGTAGGGTCACAATAAGTCTAGTTCCGTCCACATCAATATACCTATCGTAGCATATATGTGCAATAAATAATAATTTAGTTCAAAGATACATAGAGTTTGTCACATATACATATATATATATATATTTGTAAGTGACTTGCAAGTATTCCTAGTATTTGTAAGTGACTTGCAAGTATTCCTGTGTAGCTCCTGGAGAGTTTCGAGATTTTAGAATACAGATATTACCACGAGGGACAATATTCACAACAATGCCCACAATTTCAAAACTTCTGATATATATAGACACTACTCCATTCCCTTTCCACACGCTAACGCCCCCGCAGCCTGTCGCTCACCCTAACACCCTCGCATTGAACAGATGCTGAGCCTGATCCAAGTAAACACAAACATAAACCCCTTTTGAGCCGAAGGCACGATAAAAGTATTCATAAAATTATTTCGTCTTTTAGTATTAATTTTGAAGCGCCTATTTGAGATTCCTGTATTGCTATTTTAAACGCTTTCTAATTGCTGAATTTGAAGTTGCTCAATCAATATCAAAGCGCTTATAAGCTCATTCAGTTTCTTTTCAAATTATATTTTTGAATTAAAATCATAACAGTGTGTAAGGTGTCTCTAATATATGTTATTATCACCTCATCCTGAATACAACCATTAAATAAATAATTTGCTAAATAATTTAATACCCTCTGAGTAGGTACTTAGCGATTTATGTGTACATAATTACTTTAGTTAGTGTTAATAAAATAAATCTTTATATTTTCCTTTCCAGAATCGATAGCATCTATAGCCATAAAATGAATCGCCAAATGTGTTGCTAAGCGAAAAACTCGAGAACCTCTCGACCAATTCGTTTTTTTTTTTAAATATATTTTCATTAAGGCACAAGAAGGTTCTAATGGCGAGAAAAAACGTAAAAAAATATGAGGAAAATACTAAAACACATTTATTCTATTTGACTGCGACAGACAATTATCTTTGGACAGAACGAAGTCTGTCGGGGTAGCCAGTTAATAATAATAGTGATCGTCCAGTGGTCATACATACCTACACATAATTAGTTTACTTTTGCACTCTTCCTCCATAATTCTAAACTGTACCTGTGCGGACTGTGCCACATTGCATACTCCTCATAGTTAGCCTAATGTTCGTAAAAGGGGTACAAGTTTTTGGTTTTGTGTTTTGGGGTACAATTACGCACAGAAGTCTTTGGAATTCTCGGATTTCCTCTACTATATAATGCTTAAAACCTTCCTCTTGAATCACTATCTATTGCGCAAAACTGCATAAAAAATATAAAATCCATTGTGTACTTTAAAAGATCAAAGCGAACAGACAGCGAAAGCGACTTCAATTTATACTATGTAATGATTAACTATATAGGTGAAACAATTGTTTTTCTGCTGTAAGGTTTATTTCTACGTATTTGTAGAAAAATAAAAAGAAAACTTTTAGTTACAGAATCTCTATTTCAACTAATCTGAACAATGCTACTACAAAATAAGTGAGATTTAAGTAATTAAATATAATAATTTTAAATTGATGAGAGTGGCTTGCAATGGCAGATCAGCATTGGCCTGCGATAGTGTGATGATTTAAGACGGAATCCAGGGGAAAACAAATTCAAACATAGAAAAGCATTAGTATAGGTACTCATAGCCTTAAGTAGAGGGTGTCGTAGCCACGACGTAACCATGTAAACTGGTCGCTAACGCAGACTAATGCCGACCATACACGCTACGGTATACCGAAGAGATGCTTTGTACCCGCGCTATTGGACTGAAATGTACAAAGGTACAGACCTGCATAGGAGGCCTGATCCAATACACATTTTATTCCAACCTGACGCAATATTTATAGCGAATTTTACGCATTGCACTATTGACAAATTTTTACTGTCTTATCACTTTGTTTTCACTATGACAATATTTATTTTAATGAACATTTACAAATATTTCATGTTTTTATGCCTGGTTTTAATTTTGAAATACCCATAATACACAGACTTAGTAAGTATTAACTGTTTAAGCAAAACATGTTTCTCGTGATATATGTTTATTTCAATGCCTTTCCTTAATACCACACTAAAAAAACTTTGATAAGGTGTGCCTATCGCTATATTTCAGCATTTATCTCGTCATTGGTAATGATGACACCGACTATCATTTCATGAAACTCCTATCGATTTATCATCGTATGTTTATACAGGCACAATAAGTATGTTTTTTTTTTAATGTTTGCCAAAGAGGTAATGGTTTTTTACCCTTATGTTTCTGATTAACAATTTCGCTTTGTGTTTATACAAAAATCGGCCTTTAGCTTTTTATTTTTAAGTGAATACTTCTGGATCTTTTCGATATCAGCCCACTCTTGCTTGAATATAGTCACAGTTTCCGAGGGATTTCTTATCAGTGAATATTATTTTGTTTTAATATTCAACAGTTTGCAGCGGCGCTACGTGACCGGGAGAGTATTTATAATGCTTAGCGAAGCGCGCGGCCTCAGCCTCCACGCCTATCCACCCCAATACTGGCTACCTACACCGACAGTATGCATATGAATAGTCTTGTTTATTCGCGATAAAAATCATAAACAACTGTTTTAACGAAAATCTATACTTATAATAAAAATGTAACAGGTCAAATTCTGTACATTAAAGATATTTTGAAAATTTTATTTGGAGTGCTTTCTATAATCGATACTGAAGCCAAAACTGTATTTTTTTTCATTTTTGTCTGTCTGTCTGTCTATCTGTATCTTGGCCGCGCATCACGCCGAAACTACTGAACGGATTCAAATGAAACTTGGCATGATTTTAGTTCATACTACGAGGTAGGACATAGGATACTTTTTATCCCGAAATTCAGCACGGTTTCCTGGAGAGAGGGGATGAAAGTCAAAATATGCACTTAGTTGTAATTCAATAACACAGTCCGATTTCATTCATTCTTTTTTTGCTAGAAAAAAAAAAGATAACGGAAAAGTGTTGTTTTTTTGTCCGCGACTGTACACTGCCTGTGGGAAGCTGAGACAGATATGTAAATATGGCGGTACGAAGTTCGCCGGGTCAGCTAGTTAAAAATAAAATTCGTGGAAGTGACGTGGAAGGATTGAAAGCGATTTCACCAAGGTCTGAAAATTTCATCTGTTCATCAACAACCCATAATGACCTACTGCTGGGCTCGGGTCTCCTCTCAGGAGAGGGTTAAGGCCATACGTCCCCACACTGGCCGAGTACGAATTGGGGACTGGCAAGACAACGTTGTGGCCACGTACCTAATCTTGCCGTTGGATGTTTTTAAGACGCCCAAAGGCCACCAACCAAGCTTCACGACTGTTATCCTATGATAACAACAGGGGCCGACTGTTTAACGTGACCTCCGAATCACGGAGACGCTCATGGTATCGTGCCACCAGCGGTCACCCATCCAGGTACTTACCGCGTCGTCATTTCTTACCCTCGGTCATTGTTTTTAATTACCGCGTGCAACTGGGCTATGAGCGTCTCATAGCCCGGTTGCATCATAGCCAAGGTATTCTTATGTATATGTAGTTATCACACATAACTGATAATGTTTCAGTAAAAAAAAGATGCATAGAGCCGTACGGAATACGTATGTATCCTGATCCCATGAGAGTTCTATACGTAGATATTATGTGCAAGGTCGAACGGAGGGCGTCACTCTCCAATGTGCTCACGACAATGGAGATGAGCATTCAATGTTCATTCGTTTAATGGCGCGAATAGCTCTCTTCCGGGCGTTGCGGCCGGTAGACACTAGACGTTTCACATGCCTATACAAAGGTCAATATCCTTGTGAATTATCCTGTTATTAATTTTCAAAACAAAAATATTATTTGAAATTATTCGATAGTAACTGTGTTTAGTTTAGAGAATGTGCTCGAAAATTCTTAAGGGGTTATAGATAACGTATTCAGAAAAAATGCAAAAAAAATATCACAACATCCAAATACATGACAAAATACACATCAAGAAAAATAATATTAACTTGTTATAGACTGCCTTTAACTGTAATATCATTGATTTACGGAAATTGGTACAGGGAAGTAAATCTCAAATAAATTTAAAGCTCCCGTCTAACCCGAGTCATTCGCGCCCTGAACCAATCAATATTTGATTCACGTAAACGACTTTTTATCGTAACTCAATGTATTCCATATGGTAAAATGCTTTTAGATTTTGTTTTGCAACAGACTTAAATTTGATAAAGTACTCAAGAATCATAGTCTAACTAATATGAAGGATAGATAGACTTAAGCTGAGCTGACGACTTACACCATGTAGATCAGTGTCTTAATGCGTACTGTTTAATAACCATACGCTCAAAATCGGTGATAGGAGAACTACTAGAGAAATGGTATTCTCGCGAGGTCAGAAAATTCAAACGAAATCAGTAGCGGTGAGACTTCGATATTTATCATTTTCAATACAGGACGCATTTAATAACTACAGTTCAAGAAGTAACAATTTTTTACCTAAATAAAAGAGTAAAAACTATAAACGTCGACGACAGTGATCTAAGCACGATCTGAATTTGTATTGATCTGAAAAATGGACTAAAAGGGTGATAGCGGAAAACGATATCGGACGACGCGAAGTTGAAACGACACTGTTGTGACTAAACATGATAACATGATAACTACATTCTTGCATATTATATGTATAACTGTTTTGATCAGAACTTCATTGAGTGCCTTCATGAAAAAAGTAATTGACCTCTGCTGACGTGTGTTCTTGAAGTACAATAATATTTGTAATAGCGTAGTAAAATCTGGCAAGAAACAGCTAACTTACGAGCTATGCTACAAAAAGGTCTTCCTCTAAAAAATATTCAATGGCACAATAAACATAACATGCAGTTAGTAAGCGATGTACGCGAGTCTGTTAGTTACGTATGCAAATCAGGCACGCGTATGGTAACTTCACGCCACAACGACTTGCTATTCATACAACACATTGTGCTATCGCTGCTAGTAGACATCTATCAACTAAATACATATATCGATATCCGTTTACTTTTTACTAAAACAACCCTATAGAAATACGTGACTTCCTTCTACATTACGGGTGCAAAATATTAAGGCAAATTAATTGAAATATGTATACTCAGTAAGGCGCATAATAGTACAGTTTATACTTGACGTCAGAAAGAGTACAAATATCATAGTTCATTTGCAAGTACAAGGAAGTGATAATATTTTTAGTAAATACAGGTAAGTTTGCTTTTATGAATGAGCAACGGCTTTTCTTTGCAGATAATCGTATCTAAGCTATTCTAAATACTTTACTTAAATTTTTCTGAGAGAGGATCTGGATAGAGATAAAACACCTCATTTGTTTATACGTAAACCCAGTGAAATGATCATATAAGTAGGTACAATACATTACCTATAAGAATGACTCTCGGAAAAAGCACGGGGCATTCGCTCGGTTCGCCGAGCCAATCTCTTTGAAACTGCACCCGAGGTGTACCCTATTTAACGGACCGACGATCACGTTAATTAACCGTTTTCAATTTATTTTCCACATTTTTATTTAAAATTTACAATTACAATGCAGGATTTTCAGTACCCCATTAGCCTGCGTGGTGTTCAATTTTAGATTCGAGTTTATCATTTTTGCTTACTCAATAACATACAATGCAAGATAGATACTTCTTTAAATAGTTATAGCCACACGCGGAATTTCTCTTGCCGCACGCAGGAATCTCACGCGAACGGTCACGCCACGCAACATTACATGGAAAGCAGTATAGATTTTATCAAATAAACTTGATGATTGACTGTACCCTGTATTAAAACTTGAAATTCCGTAATGTTTTTATAATACAAGCACATGCGAAGTCATTGGCTCTTACTCCAATTTTTAATCATGTAGTCATAGAAATATATTTTTCACTATTAATGACTCCACAAGTACGCATTTTTATTAATTTTCTAAACGTACGTACGTATACAATACACTACATACAACGTACGTATATGTAACGTATTCGTATATGTAAATATGCAATTTTTCTATGAGAAATAAATTCTTTGAACCCAAGTCAGTATGTAGACAGACATTCGGTCATTCCCAAAAATTCTTCGTATGGCGTTTATAATATATGGCTGAAATAAACGGTTAATGCAATTAATCATTATGTCATTCCTTGACATGGAATTTGGGAGAACATCTGACAGAGTTTACGGTATTCGATCTGGTTGGCAATCCAAGCAGCCACCTGACAGGCAATAAGTAGGACGAGCGCATGGCCCTGAGATTATCACTTCACCTACGGGAAATATTGATCTTATTTGAGCTTGATTAACTTTGTCGTTGTAGACGTCGCTAATAATACCAAAACTCTGGCACTGGTCCAAGCGAGACCTTAATAGTACTTCAATACACGATAATTCTCAAAGGTGACACACTATAATGTGTGATTCGATTTCATACGTTATAAAACTAGTTGAGACTTCATGAATCTTCATCCCTAAATTTTTATACATGATAGATTATGCTACAGTATATTATAAGCCTATTCATATACTCGAGACTGTTCGCTTATTGCCTCCTGTATAATAATATTGTAGTTGACTTCGACATCATCATCATCATCAGCCTATCGCAGTCCACTGCTGGACATAGGCCTCTCCAATTGACTTCGACATCAATAACGATGAATTAACTGTTTATAGGGTAAACCTGGTGTTTACCTTAAATTTTGTAGCTTTTCCATAACATGTAACATTTTATTAATAAATTCCTGAAGATCTTTATAACTAAAATCTAAGTATGCGGGTAGCTGCTGACTCATGAAATAACTATGATTAATATTACACTATAGTCGGGAAAACAAAGAGCAAAATTAAATTTATTTTAAGACAATTAGCAGCTAATGAATTAGAGTTGGTACTGAGAGCTGCAAATGATACTAACACAATTCTAAAATATACTAAGTGCTGCATTACACTACGGTGCGATACTCTATCTTATACAAGTAAATATTATAAATGCGTTAGTGTAGAAAATTTGAATATGTCCGGGTCAAAGAAACTAATATGTACTAATATTTTCGTAAGTTTTGTTAATAAAGTTTACAGTTTGTATCTACAAATTAGACATTAGTCGTATCGATATGAGCAGATTACAACGAGTATGAATATTTAAATGGTTTGCGAGCAAAGCAGATTTATACTTTATAATAATGGTTTGAATAAGATTTCTTAAATTGTAATAAGTAATATCTGGTGTGCAGTGCATGCTAGGTATATGACAAGTAACCTTTAAAACATTCTACTTAATCGTACCTATATGAATTTTAAAAACAGGTTGCCGTTTTTAAATTACACTTGTAAACATAACTGTGTGGAAATCTTTGTTATACGTGTATGTAGAAACCCTAATAAATGACTCTAGCATGACAGGAACATCAAATACGACTAATTAATTAATTACATCAATTCATAAGCATAACATGGCGTCTGCAGATCAAAGCGTGGTTGGTACTTCGTATGCCAGTCTCTGGCCTATATCAATGTCACGCCTAGACTGAAGCAATCTAATTTATTATTATGCATGAGATTTTGATGAGAACAGGCTAGCATGCATGATTAATAATGAAAAAAATAATGGTGAAAGTCGTGGATAGATAGAAATACTATTTGTTTGCTACAAAGGTAGTTTATAAGGGTCTAAAACATATTTCATATTTGAACCATAAAGTCACCTTAAAATACGTTCCGTGGCAATCTTGTGTGTTTCACAAAATATAGTAGCTTTTAAGTGCTCACGGAACAAGGATCTGTTAAAATGCTCCGAGATGAAAAGGGGCTGCAAAAATCTTTTCATCTTAACTCTAAGCGTACATATTAACCTTGATTTCTCCTTATTCTCTGGGGCATTATATGATATTTTTACAAAGGCATTGTAAAACTGCGTAATGTGTAAGTGAATATGTGTATTTTCATACTTAAATTGAACAGAACCATTATTTAAAAAAAAAGTAAATGCTTCGTGAAAATAGAAAAATATCTTATCATTATATGTTGTTTGCATTTAAGTACGGGATTATTTTAAGCCAAAAGCCCTATTGACTCTAACTAAAATATCGTTAAGTACTATTAATTTAACATGGGACATTATAAGGAGGTAAATTATAGGGTTAAGATTGGCATCTTTGTTGGAAGTACTTCATACAGTAACGTGTGTTTGTGAATGTGATACGTAATTTTTTTGATAAAAGAAATCTAATGAAAAATGAATACTTAAGAATGAAGGTAATTGAAAATGAAAGTTAGTAATCATAAACTAGGTATTACTGATATGTGAATACATTTACATGCATTCGTGCTAAGTAAAAAATTGTAAATACCAGTAGGGTAGGTGTTCCTGTATCGATGACATTGCCGTTACTCACCTGAAATAAATAAAAGCAGGTGACTTCCGAGTTTTTATCCAAATAAAATATGAATTCATAACAATCTAATGACAATTATTATAGTTTAAACTATATTGTATTCCTGATTGTATCCAATAAACTAAACTTCTACGAAATAATTTAAACAATTGAAATACAATTTCAAACAACATATAAAGGCATATATATAAAAACTAGAATCGCTATTAATTTTAGCTAAGTAGTAAATAGGTAAAATGAAATTACATTTTCTTCTCCTAGCAAAGAAGAATCGATACCATTTAGAATTGTTAACAATCGCACATCTTAGATATAATTCGGATTTTTTTGTATTTAGTTGTTATTGATTAAGAATTTGTTTGGATTGGCGACTGTGTTACGAGTCGTTAGTTACGTAGATATTATTTAGTACGGCCTAATGCTTAAGCTTTGCAATAAATTATAGTGATTAAGGACAAGGATGAGAGTATTAAAACAATTCAGAGATATATTTTCAGTAAAGAGCTAACGTAAGCGATGCACTTTAGACGTCAGGTATTGCATTGCGTTATCGAGTCCGATGGTCGAGTCAAGAGGCGACGCGACGCCGAACATCGCCGTCCGCGGGCCGAGCAACGTTGGCACCTGTCCAAGTATTTTTCATGCGCCTCACTCTAGACTGGGATAAGTTGCCCTATTCACCTGAATCGGAGTACGAATACATTTGAATCAAAGCGTAATTTAAAAATAAACCACAAAATATATCCGATTCGTTGTTTTGTTCAGTGGTTGCTTTAAATACGTATCATTGGTTTATACAAAACTATGAGCTCTTTTGTTTATATCTGCTGTTATGTTAGTAAATAAATGTTAAATTATATACATGTCACCGTAAGATTGAAAAAACCCTTAGATTATAATATACCTAGCGAGATTGCAAACTATCGATAGATTGTCAACTGTGATATACTGCTTACGAGCTTCATATTTGTCAACTGTCCCTGATTGGTCGGTTTTACAGTAGGCCGTTCAATGGCCATAGGGTTAGGTTAGAACTTGTTTAATAATTCACAAATTAATTTTACTGTCACAACAATTTTATATAACTAATTCTAAAGCTGTAAAGTATTTTCAACATGAAATCAATTTACAATCAAAAAATACTTTACATTCGGCAACAAAGACGAATTAACAAACAAATATGGCGGCGCGGGACATATATTATGCTGTTCAACCAATCAGCGCGCGACTTGCGATTCGTCGATACCATTTCACAATCTTACGACCGTTTGCAATCTCGCGAGATAGATTACAATCTAACGGTTTTGACAATCTGACGGTAACATATACAAATCAACATAACGTTTTATAGTTTTACCTTGATTCCATTGTGTGTTATGAGAGTAGGTATAATTTTGTTTTTTTAATCTTACAGAAACATGCTAATATAGTTAACCTTTTAAAAGGTTTTTAAAGGTCAAGCCATAGATTAATACTCTTATTATAATTAGTTGACCTCTCTAAATAAACGTTAATTGAAACCTGAGGCGAATATAGTCTCAAAAATGCATAAACAATGAAATCTTCAGCAGAAAGCCAAAAATCAAATTCTTAAATCGAAGATTTATTTAGTCAAGGAGTATTTACATATTGCTTAACTCGTACGATTATATAAATGAAGAAAAATTTTACTTAAAATGTAATTTTTGTTTTACAAAAAAAATGCATTAACATACTTGTATAAGTACTTTAATCCAGAAATTCAATTCAACCTAAAATCACAGCATTCGTAGTGTCGTGTTTCGTTGGTGAGTGCACGACCAGCACAGATCACTCCCAGGAGGTGACCTGTGACGACCAGAGACCCATTGATGCAGAAGCATCTCGATAGGCCGCCATAGTGTGGGTCATCAAGCTGCATTCGTGATAAGTATGGTGACCGCTATTCTTGGATTCTGCTCATGATTTTCATCAGGCAGAATAGAGTCACTTTGGCAAAAATATACATATATGCAATGGAAAACTGATAGATAACTTCCACTGTAATATTATCTTATGACATAATCTTGAATGACATTTATACGATTTATATTGAGATAAAAGGGAAAACCTGTTTCACAGAACTTACTCTAAATAAATGATGACACCATTTAGTAAAAAAATTATACACCTACCTGTCTAGTTCTGTTGTATAGAAATAGTAAAAAAAAACAACAATAATTATGATAATCATATATACCTACATCGAGAAAGTTATATTTCAGTCTTTTATTAACTTTTTTTTCTTTTAATGTAATTACTATTTCCCTTATTTAACGTAGGTATATACTACAGTCCTAACAATTTTGCATATCAGTAAGCACATTTTATTTATAATTTGGCGATCTCTTCCTGCTTAACCAATTCTATTATTAAATATCGTTAAAACTATAAAACAAAGCAGCATTAGTAAGTCTTAATAACAATTTTAAGACAAGTTTTTAAGAAAAAAAACAAAATGATACGAATTCATAATAAAAATCCTAAAGTTTTAAGTAAATGATTTCATACCTGTCGATTAATTTGACAAATAGTGGACTAATATCAAAGGCTAAATGTCTACTGTCTACTCATCAGCATTTCTTTGTGGGTGGCCTATTAATAACTATGCTTATAATATGCCACTTCTTAAAAATTATTTTTTTCAACACGTCTTAATCTAACAGAGTTTAGCTGCAACATTATGATAATAATGTAAGAAAGAAGAAATGATTATACGGCGCTTTTCTATACTTATAATAAAAATGTAACAGGTCCAATTCTGTACATGAAAGATATTTTGTAAATAAAAAAAAAAACTAATCTTTTTCATCTTTGTCTGTCTGTCTGTCTGTATCTTGGCCGCGCATCACGCCGAAACTACTGAACGGATTCAAATGAAACTTGGCATGATTTGAGTTCATACTACGAGGTAGGACATAGGATACCTTTTATCCCGAAATTCAGCACGGTTTCCTGGAGCGAGGGGATAAAAGTCAAAACATGTACTTAGTTGTAGGTAATTCAATAACTCATAGTCCGATTTCATTCATTCTTTTTTTGCTAGAAAGAAAAAAAAATAGATAAGGGGAAAAGTGTATTTTTTTGTCCGCGACTGTACACTGCCTGTGGGAAGCTGACACAGATACCTGTGTAAATATGACGGTTCGAAGTTCGCCGGGTCAGCTAGTATTGAATAAATTTCACGGCAAAATGTGGTTTTAAATTCAACCCACAGATAATAATGATAAGCTATAAAGAGACTGTCCTCAGAAAACAAAAGAATGTTATAGAAAGACTGCTACACAAAACAACGGCTTAAATTATGTACGGTTTAAACCTTCAGTCTTCAGGTACACATGCTAAATATTTCACAAATTGAACGACTCAGTTTTATTTTGAATAAAGACGTTTATAATCTTACCACCGAGAAAGGTCACTCAGGGTGAACGTGCGAGATTTAAAACATTTTATAGAACACTGTACGAGGTATTCATAAAGGTTCTTTCTAAACTATTTCCTGTAGAGTAGACGAATGCTTAGTTTTACATGAATGGTGACTAGTTACTATTTATACCACGTCACCAAATTGATAGTGAAAAAGATGTGGATGATATTATATGCCTTATATTTCAACTTATAATAAAAATGTAACAGGTCCAATTCTGCACATTAAAGATATTTTGGAGGGCTCTCTATAATCGATAGTGAAGCCAAAACTGTTTTTTTTTTCATTTTTGTCTGTCTGTCTGTCTGTCCGTCTGTCTGTCTGTATCTTGGCCGCGCATCACGCCGAAACTACTGAACGGATTCAAATGAAACTTGCATGATTTGAGTTCATACTACGAGGTAGGACATAGGATACTTTTTATCCCGAAATTCATCACGGTTTTCTGGAGAGAGGGGATGAAAGTCAAAATATGTACTTAGTTGTAATTTAATAACACATATTCCGATTTCTTTCAATCTTTTTTTGCTAAAAAGAAAAAAATAAAAGATAACGGGAAGTCTTTTTTTGTCTTCGACTGTACACTGCCTGTGGGAAGCTGAGACAGATATGTAAATATGGCGGTACGAAGTTCGCCGGGTCAGCTAGTAGAATATTATAATTGTATTCACTGCACTCTTCACAATTCCATGACTATTTTGCTCTAAAAAGTAGACGCCAGGTTAGGTATTTTTTACCTTATATATTGATTAACTTAAGCTGAGAATACTTTAAAGTGATTTAAAAAGATGAATTGATTTAATTTTTTAGTTGTTTTGTAATTTTAAATCGATATATTTGGCTTAAAAGTTTGTGTTGGAAATATATACATTGACGCCACTGAATTAACTGCTTACGAAGATTCCATACATCCCCCATGTTTGGTCTTTATTTATTATTCTACGCGGTTAGTATTACGTATGAATAACCATGGGCAGTGCTCTCAAGTGGGCGTTCCCTGTGTACAGATGTGGATATATGATGGATGGTAATAAATTAGGCACTTTTATCTTCTAATACAAAATTTAGACTGAATTAAAGTTTCAGTGTTTTAAATAATGTATTTTCTCATTGCAAAACATAGTCATAGTATTTTGAGCTGACACCGACGTAAATTCGTATGCTTAATAAACTTCTTTTTAAATCTAAAATTATCAATAACATCTGAGTTTTATGAAGTACCTACCTTATTTAGACATACTAGTCTAAACCTCCAAATACTACCCTTACAAGGTCAGGTACATTGGAACAGATTTAATCGCGAATATAGAACACAATGCTTGATAATACATTCAATTACTTTGCGAGATTTGCAATAAGTTATGAGTTTATGAGACATCATTTCACTTTGTTTTCAAAATTAATTTCCCCGTAAAGAAATATACGTTTTATTGCAAACTATGTGTGAAGTTTTTGAAATAATTTAGTATTGATTAAATTTATACATTTACTTATTGAAATAGTTCCCAATTATTTAATAAGCCCGCCTAAGATGGTTTTCGAAGATAAAATATGTTCTCGGGAAGTACACGAAAGATAATTCGGGAACTTTATTGTAAAAAAGAAGTAACTGTTAATGTCTCTCTCTGTTAATCTAGCTTAAGAAACAAACCCCAAATTTATAAACGGCACATACCTACTGTCCTCTTTTGAATAGGCTTGTTCTTCTGCAGTTCTTGATACGTAATCCGTCTAAGTTGGCTAACCACAAATGCCGGTAAAGCAAAGCTAAGTACCCCTGTGAGGTAAAATATCTCCTACGTTAAGCCTTTTCGTCAGAATTATTTTATGACAAGATAAAAGATATATACTTAATAATCATAGTCGTCGTGCAGTTTAGAAAGCGTGCCTAATACTTTAACATCAACATCATCACAAAGATCAACACAATTCATAAAGTTGCTGCGCATGTTCAGTTAACGAAGTAAATAAACTTTGTAAGTTTTAACATTTTGATACCACTCGAGGAACATAGATCAAGCTCTTCCCTTTGTGGTAAGAAAGCAGAAAGATAACCAACCAATACGAAGCATAAGTCTGTTTCAATAAAACACGGCGTAGGTATAAAAACCTACATGACCATTGCAGCGTATGCCCTTTGCGTATGAACTATGCGTATTTGCCAATGAATTCATTACAGATTGGTTGACACTTTCAGTACAGACTAAAGAAATAGCTCACCAGTTTGTAAAAAAAACTGTTACTTTATGACATTAAGAGTTCCAAAGAGATACAGACTAAGTTTTGTGTGCTATCAGACAACGAACGGTTTACAACACACAAGTTTCAAACTGTAAAACTTTCTTCGAAATGGAAATAGTTTAGAGATACATACTTCTAAAATAAATGAGCTATACACGCTGTTGTCATTTATTTATTATGATTTTTATAACATGAAATACATTACTAGTCCGTTTTGCCAGATTGCAAAAATTCAATCTGCCGTGCCTCGAACAACATGATCATCAAGGACAGCAAGTATTGTGAGTCAGAACCTTAAAATATGTTAACAAAGAGCTTAATATTGAAAAGGCAGTAACGGATTTTAGGTCGAGGAGAACAAATGGAATAGGAACCATTTAAAGTAAAATCTTTAAACGTTAGACGTAGAAAATTACAAAACGATGATAGCTTTACAACTTCTTATAATAATATATTTACTGCCTAAATTATATCAACAGACTCTGAGAATAGTAAACAGATAAACATGATAATAATAATCAACAAATTCTAACAAAAAAAAACCGACTTCAATCTTGAACAATTAAATGGGACCATTCGGGAAGCACCAGCTTTCAAATAAAAAAAGAATCATCGAAATCGGTTCACCCAGTTGAAAGTTATGAGGTAACAAACATATAAAAAAAAAAACAGTCGAATTGAGAACCTCCTCCTTTTTTTGAAGTCGGTTAAAAATATAATTTACTAGTGGAGTAAACAACCAAAGAGGACGAAGTTCCAAGAAAAAAGAGAAAGTGTCAGTTTTGCTGTGAACAGAAACATACGTGTGTACATCAAACACAAGTCTACAATTAGCGTCGAACGTGTATATGATCTTGGGCTCGCTTTCCATTATATGCTACACGCTACTATAAGCATAGTGCTTCGCCCGTTCGCCCCGATTGAACGACGTTAAAGGCAGCCGCAGATCATAAGTGGAATGATAGCTAATCATGTTCATGTTACTTGCAACTATTTGGTAATCTAAACCTGTTTACCTTCAGCATTAAACCGCATAAGACTAATTGCAACCAATAGAAGATTTGTTTAGAAGAATTTTGGTTGGGGTTATAGATGAATTTATTATGCAGTACGATTGCAAGTATATCCTTTTTGTTACATAGGTATGGTGTTCAAGAATAACACATTTTTTTATTATCCTATTATATTACAAATGTGAAATTTCTACACGCATTTATACATTAGGAACCTAAGTAACTTATCAAATACAAAATAAAAAGGAAGAAAACAATGAAAATATTTACAAATTTTACGTAAAATTGTATGCAGTGTATTTGTCATTCGAACACTTCTTAATCACAAATCGGATTTGGATGGAACACAGGCAGATTGTAAAAACATGGACACAGATGATACAGATTTACAGACAGGGCATTAGCAAGAGAGTCGGTACAAAATAAATCTTTGAACACAGGTTGCTGGCATTTTCCATATTAATGTAACGTTTTCGATACGAAGACGCTAAGTGCGCAAACAACACTGATAATAAGTTCATTTCAAGGACTTTCACCCTTAGCTTGATTAGTCATTATACACAACGGAGGTTAACAAGTCAATAACATTAAGACTTCGAGTGTCAATATAACAATTAAAACGATATATCGTCTTATTTAAGTACAGACATTCACACATTATATCCTTCAGAAAGTAAAACATAAAAAATCGGTACACAAAATAATGACTACCGTAAATATGGTAGGAGCAAGGTCCCTTAAGCGCGGAAACATTGGTAACGCTTCCTTTCACTCGCGCAATTTTATGGCGGACTAGACTGGCTTAGTGCAATCAAAGCTCACTGTACAAGCACGTCAAAGCAAATAAACTAGAGAACTCGTAGTCCAGGTGTATTGCCAACGTATACACAGCAGTTCGACGACTCACGAGCCTCGCCTATTCCGTCTCGCTTAATTAACTACAATGAATTGAATCTTGAAGTACTGTCATCGTTCATTGTCCGCTGATTAAATCTATATACGTATACGTTGGTAACTTAATAACTTACAATCAAGACACGGGTGTAGTTTTTATTTGGAAATAAGGATAACTGATTAAATTTTCATCGGTAAACGGCCATGTGCACTGTAGTCACCAACCAAGGGACTGATCAGAGATCAGACATCCGTCGAAACGTATAAAGCGCTTTAACTTTTATTAACTCTATATACTGACTTATATCTCGAGAGAGTTTCTAATTTAAACTCCTTAAAATCTATTGTCGTACCGAAATAAAAAACTTTGCACGTAATAAGTAACTCAGATGGGAACAGTATATTTGAAATCTTGGAGACAGTATAATGGTAAAGATGGATACTAGAATTCATCAGTTTCTACTACTAAACCCTTTGAATTTGGGTTAATTTCATTGAGGAATCCAAAAGCTTGGTAACGAGTCTGATGACGTCATCAGTGCGTAACACTATTTTTTAATTCAGTACGTCGGGCTTTTATTTCTTAAAAAAAATATATGAGAAGTTTTATAATCAAGTTTTCTTATTTTTGTTACTCATTGTTAAGCCGTCGGTCCCGGTTGTCATGAAAATCTATGGCAATCGTTATTAATGACCTCAAATATTCTGACAACTAGCTTAACCTTCGAATTCATTTCGCCCTCAGGTTTGCGGAAGCCCGATGCCGGTCGCTCCGTAGAAAAACTGGCATTAAGGTAAATCCGGTTGAACTAGTAGCCGACTCCAAATAATCTTGTGAATAACAAATGCTAACAAGAAGAGATTTATATATCTGTGGATACTGCTCTATCATTTTTATAACTATGAAATTCTATATTATGTAAGCCTGTACATAATAATATGAATTAATTATTGACAATGTAACTAGGTGGGTAAATTCTTTAGTTATTATAATAAAT
This sequence comes from Diaphora mendica, assembly GCA_949125395.1. Lineage (NCBI taxonomy): Eukaryota > Metazoa > Arthropoda > Insecta > Lepidoptera > Erebidae > Diaphora > Diaphora mendica. Next base: position 16,794,013 of record OX421318.1, read on the forward strand.
TAAAGTATTTAACGATCACATACATTCTGATAATATTCATATTCATATAAGTGTAAGTGACGAATGAAATGTCAATAAAAACCTAATAACTGGCTGTGACCTCACTGATAACACGTGACCCTGTTTATCTACGTATAAACAACGCTCAACTTCCAATCTGTGACCGTAGCGTAGATATTGTATCCGTATAAATTATAGTTCTTTATTAAAACAAACAACCGATTTTAATATACAACGTCTTTAGTTTAAAAAAAAACTTCGTTTAAAAAAACCGACTTCAAAAACTAAAAAGTATAAAATAACTTAATTTGTATGTGCTACCTATTCATAGGTTTGAATTCGGCGCCAAGCCAAATGTAATAGTAGGTACCACACTCGCTATATTTCGAGACGAACGTCAACGACGTCATCGACGCTTCGGTTGTTTTGTATTACGCGAAGAGCAGCTATCCCGCTCAAGGTCACGCGCGGCGAGTCCTACTATTACATTTTGGCTCGGCACCGACTTCAAACCTATGAATAGGTAGCACATACAAATTAAGTTATTTTATACTTTTCAGTTTTTGAAGTCGGTTTTTTGAAACGAAGTTTTTTTTTATTTTTCGCTTTTTAGTCTTTCTCAAGTCTCTCATCATCATTTCACCTAAATAACTTGAAAGAATACGACTACAGGTAACATACTGTATAGAATAATAAATAAATATTTCGGACATGATGTTTACAGAATATGAAAGCATGCAGACAATTGCCTTAACTTTATTGCAGGCGCTCACGTAAATTTGAGGGTTTCCTTGAATTTCCTTGGAATCCCATCATCAGATCCTGATATGGTGGCCATGGGACCACATGGGGAGCATACCCTTTCGAATATTATATATAATATAATTTAATAAAAATAAATAAATATAATTTTCAAAATCGGTCCACAATTGACGGAGTAATCAATGTACATACATTAAAAAAAAAAAAAAAAAAACATACCGATGAAATTGAGAATCTCCTCCTTTTGGAAGTCGGTTAAAAAAGAACTTAATTTCTCATGACGTTTCTTAATCTAGTTGTATATAACATTATTAAAAAAATAGGGAGAAGAGGAGCTCTTTAAAAGAAATGGATTCGATTCAAGAACAGTAGGTACGTTTTGATCTTTCTGTTATAATATTACATTTAGATGTTCATAATTCATTAGTAAAATATAACTTTATACTACTTCTATCTGCTATTATAACAAAAAAAAAATTACTACTTTTGAAATATTTCATTTCTGCTGGTGGAGACTGGAAATTCGAGGGGAGGAATAATAAGTTTTACGGGAGCAAAACCGCATGTAAAAGCTAGCACAGTTATACATTATTTATGCAATCATTATAAAACCTACAAGTTATATAGCAACCATTATAAAACCAATATTCTAATATAAAACAGGTTTGCGTGAATATAGGAAATTGTGATTTTCCATCTAATATTCAGTCCCGTTGGTCCCGTAGGATGAAATGCTCGGCAATATTGGGGTGCCCTTTCGTCTTTACAAATACTTTGTTTTTGAATATAAAGCTCATCAACACTGAGTCTGAAAAGGTATTCGATAGACTCAAATTACTAAACGAAATTATAATATCTCCTTCGACAAGAATGTCATTTTTATTACTTACTTTTGTAAGATTCTACAACGAGTGGATAGTACAACGATTGGTACAATTAATATTTTTAACTCTTTGTTCATACCACAATTATTTGGCAATATGTAATACTTCCATAGTAGATAGTTATCATTCTTATATTACTTAACACTTGCCTGTGAAGTTTACAATAATATTACAATTCTTAACAGTTTTAATTGTACTGACTTATTAATTTAATTTTTACATTGGTATACAAATTTTAGAAGCAAATTTTAAACTACTTCAATTTGTCTTATCTACTTATTAATTCTAGTGTCTCGTTGTTGCTTAGGTAGCATGAACTCCAAAATTATCTAACTGATTTTTTTCTGTGTTTTTCAGACAACATCACCGATCAAGAGGAACCATGATTGAAAAGATATGCAGACGAAGTTGCATGAGTCAGCTCAAAAATTGAGTCGTGTACGCTTCTAAAACTCAAAAAGTTCTGCACCGATTGAACTGAAATTTTGATACGATATGCAATATAACTTGCTTCAAAGATAGGGTGAGTGTAACAGTCCCACACCAGGAACCAGTAGTAGACCATTTCGATCTTCAAACCTAAATATGAACATTCTTTAGAATTTCCAAGCATTTTTTTTTACGTTTGATAGCCTTGCCGTACGTTTACCAATCATTTAATCCTAATTAAAAGTGGTATAGACTCCATCCACATCCCTAAAAAACTACAATACAAAACAACAATCGTTCCCTTAAATCACTTTTACCATTTTACTTAGGACGCGTACGACAGCAAGTTATTTTAATCCTTTTAAATATCATTTAATAAGAATTACTGTAACCTATTTTCGGTTTAATTACATACTATAATGCATATAACAATAGTATGTCTTATTTTATCAGAAAATAACAGTTTATATTAATTAATGTCAATGGTAAACCAATGGAACCCGAATTCTATAATTTTCCAGTATTATACCACTTGGTCAACTAAGTACTGGTGATTAAACTATTTGATGCATTTCTCATTTTTTCTTTTACATTTACATTCCCTTATCATAATTCAATAAATTATTATAATAAACTCTTCAATAATTCACTTCGGTCCAGTAGTTGACCAGTGGTTTACTACTGGTAATTTCTATACTACGAGTTGGTTCCAGTAATTAACCACCTAATATTTTTCTACAGTTACAATGCCGCCGAAAAACACTTTTTTCAAATATAATGAGGCAGATGTCCTAAAAGCGATAAACAAGTTAAGTAAAGGCTCTGATTTTCCCCACACAACTAGGCTGATTTAAGGTTGTTATGATTACCAAGTACAAAACATACTTTTATTGATTAGTATTAAGTAGATAATAAAAATATTTTTTCAATAAAGGTATTCGTTTGATTTACTGGTTCACTATTGGCACAATGTTTGGTCTATTACTGGTATAATCTGGTCCACCTTAGGCACATTGCGACTTGCCACATTAATTTTCAAATATAAATAAACTTAATAGGTATTGGAAAAATTTGATTAGACTACATGATTATGTGGTAAATAAGGAGTACGCTGAATTTTTTTTGTAACCATTGTAGCAATTATTGGATTACATGATTAGAATTTGTTTCAAAATGTCGCTTAATCGGTTTGCTACTTGTGCATCCACATTTTTGTCTATTTTATATCAGCGAACACAGCGAACCAGTACAACAGCGAAGTATGGCAAAAGTCCAGCCAGTATAATTATGATTTTGAACTTGATTTAATAAAGGGCTAAGGAATTTAATCAAATTGATTACTAATAAATCCCTCGAGTTTAGATATTGAGGCCGAGTAGGGAACCATCTTATATTTAATTTACTTTTTAATTCCATTTGCCATTACTTACAGGGGTTGCGATAAAAAAATGAACTTAATAAAAATGTAACACAAAATTCGTATATTTTAAATTTTATATTGCATAGGTTTCTTTAGCAAACAAAACTAAAAGTAAAACCAATATTTCTCAACAAAATAAAAAAATATAAAAGCAGTCGTATATAAAATGTTTTAGTATGTGTAGGTACCTATTCTGAATTGACACTGGGAGGATGTAAATCATGTATAATAGCACTCAAGACGCAGACGGTCGTCTGATACGACGATATTTAAACTAGATATCCATGGTCTTGGAGAGAAGCCAATTTATCCAAAAAGAATTTTTGACAAATATTTTAAGATTTTTACAACAAACTAAGATATTAGATATATGTATATACTAGTTGTTGCCCGCGGCTCCGCCCGCGTGTATATCGGTTATCGCGGCAAATAGTAGCCTGTGTTATTCTGATGTATAAGCGTTATTTGGTTATTACTGTAAAGTTTCAACCAAGTACGTTCAATAGTTTTTGCGTGAAAGAGTTACAAACATCCATCCATCCATCCATACTTTATTTGAGTGATAGAAAAAAGTCAACACTTCTTTAGGGTAACCATGAATAGGAAGAAAACCGCATAACAACTTAGTGACACAATAAAGAATAGAATAAACGGTTAATAAGCCGCAAAGACAATTACGCGAATCCCACAAAATTGCATTAAAATACTTCTGATACGAGACTGTATATTTTTTTCAAACCGTAAACCTTATTACTTTATACAACTATTACTAATGAACGATGTTACTATGCAAAAATCTGGAATGAAGTAGGTAGTAGTAACTACATGTTTCTTCTCTGCGACAGTATATTGATGTGTGCATATATAGACCACCAAATTTCGTGAGTCTTCACTCTCTAGTCCCCTGAATATCTAATTTCGTGATCTAAACTCACGAAATTTGGTGGCCGAAATCTTTTTTTTTTCAGCAAAAACTTACATTAACTAATTAATAGCGTCTTAGTTTTCGCTTTATTATTTTTGTTTAAATTTCTTCAATTTTTTCATAAGTCAAGAACAATACAGAAGTAAATAAACGATGATGTCGTGTCCACTACTGACAAAACAAACGCAATACCAGTTGCATTTAAAAAAATTGAAGAAATTTAAGCAAAAATAATAAAGCGAAAACTAAGACGCTATTAATTATTAATTAAGTTTTTGCTGAAAAAAATTTTTTTATTAAAAAAAAAACCGTTTTCCAAAAAACATCCAACGAAAACTCTGCCAAAAAAACACTTAAAAGCGTAAAATAAACTGGTTCTTCATAAATTGCCTATACCTAATTCTTTATTCATTTAAATAGTAGTATTAAAACTAAAACAGTACAAGAAAAGAGCCTGGTTCCTAAAACATTTGAAAACACACGATGGCAATGATGCAAGACAGACGTCTGTAAGTTCGTCATTTGCTGCTACGGATAGAGTTGACCCTCATATATCTCAAGGCAGGCCAGAGAGTGACCCGAACCAGGAGCCCATCCACATCTGGGCCCGTCTTAGCATTCCCTCCCAAAAAGAGACCACTTGGAAAGCACACAACCAGAACTTGGCAGTTCTCCTAGAACATCCTGGAGCAAAACAAGACCTAAATAGTCAAGTCGAAACTTTCCAAAAAGTAATATATACATATTTCCATGAGCACTACCCACCCTCAACACACTATGCTCATAAAGGAAATGAAAACAGATTTAAGACTAAACTGAGAAAGAGAAAGAGAGACCTTGTCAAACGACTACGGAATGCTAAAGCCATGGGCGATATCCACCTGAGCCACCAACTGGCCAGGGCTTTAAGATCAGTACTAAAACTAATTCAAGGAGTATCAGTACAAATTGCTTACGAAACTGGTAACTTAAACAGAGCAAAGCATGAAGTAGAGTTCGATAGAAACCCTTACCAATATTCCAGAAATATTTTCAAAGAGAAGCGCGGACAACTGCTTCTAACGGCCGACCAGATCTACGAACACTATAAAACTACGTACGAGGTGCAAACACATAAGAAGACCTATCATGAACCAAGTGCACAAAACCCAGCAAGCCCTCGTTTTAAATTTGATTGTAACCCGCCAACCTTAGAAGACATAGAAATCCAAATTAGGAGGAAAAATTCAAAATCAGCTCCAGGGCCTGATGGTATACCATATATAGTATATAAAAAATGTCCATCAGTGCGTAAACACCTTCTAAGTATATTCAGCAAGATCTGGTCGAACAAGGAAATACCAGCAACCTTTGGCAAAGCTAATTTTGTCCTCATTCCTAAGAAAAGTGAAGTAGTAGATCCCAGGGACACTAGACCCATAGCCCTAACCAATACAATTTCTAAAATATTTTTCTCCTGTCTTCAATTAAAAATAATACAGTATATGTCCAACAATAATTACTTCAGACCAAATTACCAGAAAGGGTTCATGCCCGGAATCTCTGGATGTCTGGAACATAACTCATTACTTGCGGAAAGTCTCAAAGATGCTAGGAAAAATGAAAGGCAAATAACAGTCTGTTGGATAGATTTAGAAAATGCCTTTGGCTCAGTACAGCACGAGCTTATGTTATTTGCTTTGAAATGGTATAACTTCCCGCCAACAGTTTGTGAAATAATTGCATCATACTACAGTAAATTAAAATTTGTAATCACAGCAAAAGAGGGACATACGAAACCCCTCGAATACAGAGTAGGGTTGTTCCAAGGTTGCTGCTTATCGCCAGTAGTATTTAATACAGTTATAAATATATTAATAGATAATATCGCAACATGCGAAAAGAGGTGGGGCTATCGGTTTAAGGTCAATGGAAAATATACGGAATCCATCTTAGCGTTCGCAGACGACCTTGCGATCATTACACGTAATCCAAAGCAGTGCCAAGAACTACTGCGTAAGGTAGATGACTTCTGTACCTGGACGGAGGGAATGAGGACAAAACCTAGCAAATGCTATTGCCTTTGTCTGGGCCGGCGAGGCACCAGGTATACCTCATATGACCCCGGGATTACTATTGGTGGGGAAAGTGTTTCAATAATATCAGAAACCGTGCCCTTTAAATTCCTTGGAAGAAAGATAGACTACAAAGGTCGTACTCCATCTATAAACGTAATAGTCGATGACTTCGTAAAAGACATTGACAAGGTAGACCAACAGCCAATTAGTAACGTAAAAAAAGCTTGGATTTACGACAACTACTTAACATCACGTCTCAACTGGCCGTTTCTAGTATATGATATAAACCAGAACCACATAAGAACACTGGACGCGAAAGTCACTAAGACATTGAAGTTGTGGCTCGGGCTAGCACCATCTGCAGACCCGTCAACGTTGTACAGGGGCTCGAATAATTTTGGAATGAAATTAAAAAAACCTTCGGAACTCTACAAACACCTAAGAGTTACCAAAATGCATGTCTTGTCAAAATCCCAAGACGAAATCGTTAGATCCCTTCCAAAAGACAAAAATTCATCAGAGCTAGAGTCACGGCTCCAATTCCACAAAAAATTCATGGTGGGTACGCAGTCCAGTAGAGTTGGATTGGGAAATACTAGAAGACAGACCGACAAAGAGATAACAAAATCTTTCATACAACAAGATGAAAACGAGACCTACAAGGTGCACGCAATGAACCTAGAAATGCAGAATGAATGGTTAACTCTAGGAGAATTTTGTATCCCACCAGCTTTGAAATGGCGCACACTTTTATATGATTGGTCACCCGCCCTGTTAAAATTCTACCTCAACGCCTTTCAATTAACCCTCCCCGATCAAAGCAACCTAGTAAGGTGGGGAAAAGCTACAGAAAAGGCTTGTACGATGTGCAATGCGGCAATAGGTACAGCCAGGCACTTACTGACAGGTTGTAAGGCGCTATTAGACCGGGGTCATTATTCACGTCGCCATGATAGGGTATTACTCATCATACGCGAAGCTATAAGTTTATCACTGGCGAGAGCGAAAAAAGGAACAACAACAAACATAAAAACTAACATCGCGTTTGTAAAGGAAGGCTCAACAAAAAAGATTTCACTCACACAAAAGCCGTACTCAATTATAAATACCGCCAGTGACTGGACATTATTAGTGGACACGTATGAAAATCACTACAGAATACCGGAGGATATCTGTGCCTCGGCGTCCAGACCGGACATATTTCTTTATGCAATGTCAATTAAGCGTGTAGTACTAGTAGAACTCACGGTGCCGTGGGAAACGAACATCCCTAGAGACCACGCTTTAAAAAGAAACAAGTACTTTGACTTAACCAACGAAATAACTAAAAATGGTTATGTCGTTGCGCTGTATGCCGTGGAAGTGGGTGCGAGGGGTATACCAGCTAAATCCCTCTATAACCTGCTTAAAGACCTTGGATTGCCAAGAGCTTCAGTAAGCTCTTTTCTTGAACGAATATCCAAAGCGGCATTGCTAGGCTCACTTCAAATATGGTTAGGTAGAGGGGGTAACACGGCGGACAGTGGAGGTGAGCGTTGACGCGTCGTAAGGAGTGCTCCTTAAACCTAAACCTGGGTCGCAATTCCCAGGCACTGTCGAAGTCGCATGTGTTGCCCCCATCTATCACGCGATGGACCCGGCACCCGCACGGTGAATCCATGGAACGCTAAGAAATAGGTCTCTGTGCTAGGTACCTAGAATCTGTTTGAAGTCGGTGCCAAGTGACTATCGCTTAGTCTTTTGTAATTGTTCGTTTGTATTCTTTTTGGCTTAGCACTGACTTCAAACAGATTTTAGGTACCTAGCACACATTATAATACTACTATTTAAATGAATAAAGAATTAGGTATAGGCAATTTATGAAGAACCAGTTTATTTTACGCTTTTAAGTGTTTTTTTGGCAGAGTTTTCGTTGGATGTTTTTTGGAAGTCGGTTTTTTTTTTAATAAAAATTTATTATTATTTTTCAGTTTTTAGTGCAAACAATCGTAGGTAAGTAGTAAGTTGAACTATTTCATCAAACTTCATCATCAAGAATACAAATTAAGATCTATACGTACATGTAATATTAAAATCATCCTCTAATCCCTAACTGTTGAAGAGCTTAACCTTCTATCATCAGCTCACCTAAATAACTTGAAAGTATACGACTGAAGGTCTTTAGATACGTATGAAATTGAAAGAATTATCCCCTAACTCTTAACCGTTGAGGAGTTGTACCTTCCACCTTCCATTATCAGCTTACCTAAATAATTTGAAAGAATACGACTAAAGGTAACATATATACATATGATATTGAAAGATTTATCCTCTAACTCCTAACCGTTAAGGAGTTGTTCCTTACATTATCAGCTCATCATCATAAAATGATGACTACCATAGGCAAATACCGGTGTAACTTCAGAAAATATACGAAAAACATAGTATGTGCCTATAAAAAATGAGGGTTTCCCTCGATTTCCCTGGGATCCCATCATCAGATTCTGATATGCTGGCAATGGGACCACCTCGGAAGCATACCCTTTCGAACACAAAAAAAATTCAAAATCGGTCCACAACTGACGTTGTAAAAAAAAAAAAAAACACAGTGGAACATAGAACCTCCTCCTTTTTGGAAGTCGGTTAAAAAGATTTGGTCATTTATTAAAACATGTTGTAATTTGTACACTGAACATTCATTAAGGCAAGTAGTCAAATAGCATACAAGAATGTCACAATTAGAGGTTTAAAATTAAAACAAAATGTTGTATTTATGTCCAACAGTTGATTAGCACCTGTCAGCGAGCGTTTGTGAGACAAATGAACCTCGAGGACGCACTTCATCATTAAAGCTACAAAGAAACTCGGGACCACAGTGGTCTTCTCGTTGGCGATATTATGTATACTATATTTTATACTAGTTATTGCTCGCGGCTCCGCCCGCGTGTGTGTCGGTTATCGCGGTAAATAGTAGCCTATGAGTTATTTTGATGTATAAGCTATATTACTGTAAAGTTTATTTATTTATTCTTTATTGTACACAAATGGAAAAAAAAAAAACATTAAGCTACAAGGAAATAACATGTACAAGGGCGAGCTTAACTCAAACATGAGTTATCTTCCAGCTAACCTTAGAGTGAATAGAGGATAGTGAAGAATGTTAGGGCGAAGTCATGTGTACTAATAAATAGACAGAAGAAATAATACTTCATTCGGACTACAAAAATATTATTTCGACAGCAGAAATATAATATATAGATATACAGATAGATACATAACATATTTAGGGCCTGATCATTCAAGTGAGAGATAATAATCTTTGGTTTTCCTCCTGAAGACATCCAGAGAAGGACTGGTACGTATTTCCAGCGGCAAGGCATTCCACAGCCTCACAGCCGCAACACTGAAGGAGTCGTCATAGCGACTTGTCCTATGGGAAGGAGTTCGCAGGAGAAGGGAAGAGGAAGAGCGACAGAGGTTACTCCTGGGAACGAAGTGCTCGAAACGCTCACGAAGGTATGATGGAAAATTGGGGTTGTATAGCGTTGAAAAGAGTAAGGAAAGAATGTGGATATCTCGACGCCGCCGGATAGGTAGCCAATTTAGTTTTCTTCGAAATTCTGTGACATGATCGAACTTTCGCAAGCCAAATATAAATCGGATACATAAATTCTGCATTCGTTCAAGCTTGTCCCAGAGTTCTTCGGTAGCGTCGAGAAAAGAGACATCAGCATAGTCAAGAAGGGGAAGGGATTGAGAGAGAAGTACTTTAGTGTGAAAAGGTAGAAAATTTTGAAGTCGCTTGAGGGAGTGATATGATCCAAAAAGTCTCATCCAAATCCGTTCAGTAATTTTTGCGTGAAAGAGTAACAAACATCCATCCATCCATACCTACAAACTTTCGCGTTTATAATATTAGTAGGATGTATACGATACAATTTCTATTAAAGAATGTGATTTTTACCGAATATTAACTCAAATCTAGTACAGCCATTGTACGTCAATGATTCAATTGGATTTAATTCCCACAATGAAAAAAAAAAACAGTATTGAAATAGCCACAGCCACAAGCGATAGATCGTTGAAATACTTTGTTGTTATGTGATTTGACATTGGTTGCTCAAATACTATTTACTTTTTGAACCATATATTATCTTGACTTGAATGGCATGTTTATAGACAGTTCCTTAGCACTCGTTATGTGTTTTATTTGTGTGATGGTTTATCATATTTCTTTCAAGAGTATATTTTTTATATTTTATATTGTGTTTTAGCGGCCAGGGTGGGGACGTATGGCCTTAAACCTCTCTTGAGAGGAGACCCGAGCCCAGCAGTGGGCCATTATGGGTTGTTGATGATGATATTGTACTATAAGCTGGTGGCTTAATATGTACTGCAGATACACTGAACCATAATATTCAGTTCTAAATATATTTCCTAAAGTTTTTGTAAATTGAAAAATTAATTTCGTTGCAAATTGAAAAAAGAAGCTACTTGGCGTATCAGATTAATATGTAAATTTAGAGCAATTCGATCAAAACTTTGGGTAAATTCAAAGGTAACCCCTTTATAATCATGCTATCCCGATTTATTATGGTGTGTATTATCACACTGATCACACTAATATATAAAGGCGAAAGTTTGTGTGTATGTTTGTTACTTCTTCACGCAAAAACTACTGAATGGATTTGGATGAAACTTTACAATAATATAGTTTATACATCAGAATAACACATAGGCTACTATTTGCCGCGATAACCGACATATACGCGGGTGGAGCCTCGGGCAACAGCTAGTATGTGTATATATCTAAAATTAACTTAGTTTATAACAATAAACATAAGATGTTTAGTTTCAAAGGAGTGGAATTGTGTACATAATAGCAATATGTATAGCGTGATACATATTGTAAAGAAGTGATATTTTCATTATTTTAATGTGGTGATAACAAATAGACGCAGATGTGCCGCTTTTTAGCGGATAATGGTGAACCATAAATATTTTGAGACTGCTATATATATGTGCTTTGGCAGTGTGTGAACAGAAATATTACCGCAGCTTAATTTTAATGCGTAATTTGAAAGCTCTCTCCTATTATTGCTTTACCGAGCGACGTACGTAGGTTAATAATTTCGCGTAATAGTCTTCTGGCGATGTGGAATACTTCAATTCATAAAAAATTACGCTTGATGTATAGATTAATATAGACTGAGACTTTAATTCAATCCAAATCTGTGTCGAAATCAGGGATGTTGCGGATATCGATTATCCGCGGATGTCAATGCGGATGCGGATTTTCGAATTCTCACATCCGCGGATGCGGATACGGATGCAGATGTTTAAAATTTTACATAAATATAATAAATTACCCAAGCCGGTAGTATTATGTAAATAAAAATGAACAAAATAAAAAGACTAGATTGAACTAGATTTAACAACCGAATAGCGTTAACTATTTAATTAATATTCGTTTTAAGCAATTTCAAACTATATAAAAACGAGTTAGCGTTTAATTGTTAAAGAGAAACAACAATTCGTAGATTCACGTTCACTCTTTGCTCAACCGTTTGTAAGTCAAAGTTACAAATAACTCGTCCTGCCCTTAATAAGCAAAATCCATTCTTTGAAATTGTTTATTGAATGTTTCGCTTTTAATCTTTTGACGCATTTTACGGAAAAGAATTTAAAATTGCTTTTCTTCAAGTATTCTTAGTTCCTTACAGAATTAACCGACCATTACCATAATTACAACTCTGTTCTTATTACACTGTTGGACATTGGATTGTAATCGCTATATAACAGACAAGCTGTTGTACGCGGCTTTACCCCTGTTTAGGATGCACTACCAAGTACAAAGATAAGCAAGATACATATGACCATTCATGTATACACATCAAACGCGAGACAGTTTGTCTCAGGATTTTAGTAGTTTTGTAATTCATCGTTTTCAATTACTTTCTTGTCCATTTTAAGCAGTTATTACAAACTGTACAATTCGATATCTAGCTAAAATCGTTCATATTGATATGAACGGTTGACCTAAACAGGACAAGACCAGAACGTCAAGAAAATCCGGTCCGTACAGGGACCATATTGATATTATACTTTTTTTTTCTATTGATTTTTTAACTTTACAGGAATGGCAATAATCTAATTATTTGAGAGCACCTGTTTACTTACATAACACTACAACAGCAATGGCTAATTAATAAGGTCACTTTTAAAACGATGATTGATGAATACAACATTTTAATTCATTTACGTAATTATTCTATGTTTTAAATTACTGATACATTAACTAGTAGTCGTCTAGTCCTCTCAAGTTTGTATTTCTTTTTTTTATTATAACGTCAAAAGTGTATTAATTTTATAAGTGAAACAGATTGGAATAAATTGTTGTTTAGTATCGTGTAGCAAACGTACCGACAATGCGTACGAATATAGGTACCGAAATGATGATACTGGAGCGATGTAAGGCTTTACGCATTAAACTGTTAGGTATAAGTACTTAGTGGTGCAAGTAACAGGTTTTGAGAATAGCAATAAACAATATTCACATCGTTAGAGAAAGAACCAAGTTCTAAGCAAAATCACGGTGAGCAATCGGCTTTCGTCTCAATCAACGTGTCGGATTTTTGACTGACTATAAACATCAGCTATCAAACAAAGATCTTCTAGTTGTTATAAGAAGTCTGTTCGCCTGTGTAAATTTGTGGACTTTTACAGTTTTGTATAGAATGTTACATAAAAAATTCAACTAGTTTTGATAGTTTTGTTTTTATGATATACGATGAGACAAGGCAGGAAGTGTTTAGGATATTTTGTAAACGATCCTTTTGATCTTTTGAATGTTACGTTTAAAGTAATTTCTGTCTCTTCTGATCTTAGATAAAGACAACAAGGAATAAAAGTTCTTACTAGTCTTATATAGCGACTGACTCAATATCTAAATGTGAGGGAAATGCTAGAGAGAAAATTTATATGTACTAAGTATATAGTTGTTATTACTCGTAGTAATTTTCTAAGAGGGCAATAGCATTCATTAAATAAATACGTTTATGTTACACTAAACACAGTCACGAAATAAGGTAGATACTCGATCTCGTTCAAGCATGTGGCCAGCCTTTAGAAAAAAAAGTAAAATAGGTATTTATCAATCCCTGACGTTGTAGATGAATAAAAAATATTTGCCGTCATGTCACGAAATCAATTTAATTGCAAAATTTGTATGCGCACCCGTACATCGAAGTTTTATTAGAAAAAATGTTTCGTCCCATGTTTCGTAATTTAATGTATTCCGATTCCACCAAATGTTGGGATGAAACGCTTTGAATATAATAAAATGCGTGTAAGTGAAATGGATACAATACCATCAACTGATCGAAATTGCGTACAGTAATGTTCAACGAGGTGATCCAATCAAATACATTTATAGTCAACCGCAAAATGAATCGCTATCGGAAGTGCGATCGTTAAGATAAAATAATTCACATCGATGAAAACCTGTGATCAAGACTGTATTAATTATTATATTTAAATATATTTTTAAGCTTGCTAAAGCTACATTCTGTCACTGTCACGCCTGTTTTTTCTCTCAAATGACCTCTCCTTTTTCGTTCCTTTTCACGAGAGCGCAGGAAAATCGCAAGTTTTTTCAATATCATTCGTCATTCAGTTGAGAGAAAATGGTTGGCTTATATGAGAGCTCTTGCAAAATTAGATATCTTTCTAAAGGTTGTACGAATAATGCTAACGTATGGTGAGAAATTACGTATGCATGGACATTTTATCCAACGTAAACGAGCGCAAAAACTTTTTCAGCGTTTTTTTTTTTAAATATGCATTGTATTTGAAATGATAACATTTAGGATTGGATATGGAATAGGTTTTACGGCTTTTGGTATTTGATTACTACCTTGTTTGCTGCCTAGGTAGAACGTTATAGCTAAATACAAAATACCATGATGTTTCACGACAATGCCAGTAAAGTAGAATGTATTGTACACCATATCTGCGAGAATACTTGTACCTACATGTACCAGAAGATTTGTATGCAAATAAAAAAGCAATGGAAGGAGTCTATTAAAAATCTTTGGAAATAAGGGTATTATATTGCGTTTTTAAATTACCATCTAGGTTCCATTAAAACTCCTGATATTTTTTTACGCCAAGGGCAATAGGAGACGCAAACGACGTTGCGTGGGTCAGCTAGTAATACAATAAAATGATAATATGGCTTACAAAATTGAAATATATCAAACTTGATATATATCGGATATATATCATAAATATCCGATATTTTGATATTTATTATAAATATCGAATATTTTCGAACCAAAAGATTAATTTACAATAAAAAAGTAAATAGGTACGTAATTAAATTGTTATTGTTTTCTTGTTTCATCGTCTGTCTGTCCAACATGATAATGAAACATTAAGATTTTTACACATATAACCAAACTTTACATAATGACGATAAAATTGCAAAAAGGCTTTCGAAGTACCTATGAATGAATATTTGAAATACAAACATGATACTTATTTATACTTTTTATAATATTTTAGATTTAGGATCACATCGATCATCAATTTTGGGCAATAAATCTTACTGTCAGCCAAGGCCAAGAGAATTATAATGTAATAGAACACTGATTTTGTTTTAAATGAGTGGCTAAACATAATAATGAGGTAAATTTTTTTAGGAGTTTTAGCACATCAGGTAACTTTTACCCACGCACCCATTTCAGCGAATACTGGTTATGTGCGAAGAGCTTTATGTGACATATCTATTATTGTCCACCCATCCAAATATTTCAATTTAGATTAGATTCAACAAACGTGATGATATAATTTATTAGGAGATTTCAAATTTATTGATAACAATACACATTAAGTGTCGACAGTGGAATACCAGCATTCAGCTGAAAATATGTTCCATCATCAATCGAGTACAATAATACAAAGTTGTCCACAAGCGAAAATATTTATATATGTACATAGCAGAAACGAGCTGTCATGAGGGGTAAGATGCGGGACGGAAATCTATTTGCCATCGCGGCGAACAAAGTGCTTATTCTCACGGTTACAACGAGAAAATGTAACTTCCGATTACTCACATGGTTTATATTTATATAGCTAAAATATCTTTGCCGACTGAATTATGCCGACTATATTACATGCTGATTCTCTCGTCATTGAAAAGTTTCGAGTTTGAATTTGAACGAGGTAAAAACAAGAAGTAGGTACCTCGTTTTTAAGTGGGTTGGTGGTTTTAGTAACAAGGACCAAATTACATCAACTAAAAGCATTCAAATTCAAAAGTTTGTGTCAATTGTTAGTATTTTCATATATTTGTTTTGGGCGTTGAACTATTGCAAGGGTATTAATTTATAGGATAGTCCGGATCATACATAATGTCAAACACCTGGTAGAGATGTTATGTGTTAGCTGATTTATATAATTTTAGTCCCCCTTTGCAACAATGTTGTCACATGTGTTAACAAACCGATACCCCTCCTCTGGCAACCTCATGCTTAATCCACACGCTCGGCAAACAATGGCGAACAACAAACAGTAAACACGGACATGTGGATGTGTGTTTGTACGTGTTTGCCTGTTCTTGTTTGTGTTCGCCACTGTTCGGAGTCAGGTTTTTCTTCACAGATCAAAGGATGTTCGGAAAACAGTTCGCGATGCATCCACACGCTTGGTAATGGTATACATTCAGTATTGCGCGCGCTTACGGGCGGTGGACGTGTCGATTCATCGATCAACTGCCTCTGTGGCGCAGTGGTAGCATATACTGCTGTGCTCGTGGTCTCGGATTCGATTCCCGGGTTAAACCAAATGTTTGTATGACCTACTAAAAATTGTTCCGGAGTTTGGGTGTTTCCTATGTATAATATTTTTTATGTAATTAAAAAAATAAAATATAATATGTATTTTTGTAAGTTGTCTAGTACCCATAATACAATCTTTTTTTTTTATTTTTTTATGTATGCCCGCCAAAATGACTCTACTCTGCCTGATGGAAAGCACAAGCAGAATCCAAGAGTGGCGGTCACCATACTCACTGCGAATGCAGGCAATGCAGTATGGCGACCCACACCATGGCGGCCTAGTGATGCTGCTGCATCTTTTAGTCTAGTCAACAAGTATGGAACTTGTTGACTAGACTATTTGGGCCTCCGGTCTCGCACTCACCAACGAAACACGACAGCACGATCGCTGTCATTTTACGTTGATTTTCTGTGCGAGAGTAGTACCGCCCCGGTCGAGCCGGCCCGTTCATGCTGAAATCAGCGTGGCTCTACTACCTTTTCTTTGATTAGTTTGCGACTGGATGGCGTTGTGTGTTAGATATCTGAAATATTTATGTCCGAAATACTTAATGTTTACTAAATATTCAAATTCTGCAAAATTCATAAGGCTGAAGTTATGAAACCTGTCCTAATGGTTCAAAAAGAAATTGTGAATTTTTATCATACACTATGGCCTACGTCTTCTTCTTTAGAGTCCATTTTATTTAAATTAAATTAAAAATAGGTCAACCCGAAAGTGCTAGCTGTCACAAGGTCGGCGTCCTTCGTGTTTGCCGATTCAGTAAGTACTGGCACGTTCGCCAGACGCCAAGCGTGAGGACGACTGTTGTGTTTGGTGATTGTGGTCGACGTTTGGGACTTTGTTCGTCGTGTTTGGTATTTGTGGCAAACACCACGCATGTGGATGGGGCTTCACGTATTCAGTATTTTAGTTATCACTGGATCACTCGCAATACAGTTAGCGCTAGATAATCGCGGTATTTTGTAGTTTTATATATTTCCGCTGACCACATTCGGAATTTTTATGACCCTTACAACTCTCAAAATGTATTTAGCATAAAATATATCAATATTACGGAACTTACTACTTAAAAAACCTCGAAACTTCTCTATCTTAAATCTAAATATTAGTCGCTGTGTCATAATTTAAAAAGCAAGAGTTTACGTGTGTCGTGTGTTTACTCGGTTTGGATAAAGCCCTCAAAAAGTCAGAGTTTTATCTTGCAGAATTCTAAGTTTAGCGAGGTTAATTTAGAAAAAATCGTGAGAGTCAAAAACACAAATTATATGCTTGTGTTTTCTTTATTTTGAGAACGAGAGTGGAATAATAGTTGTACTGTCATGTTCTCCAATACAACTACTATCAAAAACCTGATAGTCAATCAAGCTAGAAGTCCAAAAGGGCTTAATTTAATGGTTAACGTATCCTGTTAGTCACTCCAAAACATTCTGGATCCCAATATAGGCATGAAACGCGTCATCGCCCGATTTGTTCGGAAGGAGTTCACTTTTGTCCAGAAATAGCATGAAAAATATGAAGATTATGAATTCCCGAGTTTTCATGGATCACCACCATGAATGATTATAAGACATTATCATTAAAATTAGGAAAAGCAAAAGCCGTTCTCTAACACTATTTAAAATTACATAGATTTAAGTATTGTTTTGTGGACAACTCATATTTCTTCCCCACATTATCTAAGACCCCATGATAACAGTAGGTTATCTAATTGTCTCGGTTATCATCTTTGTTGAAAGACAACGCATAGATACCACAAATTAGGGGTTTGAATGTCCACATCTATCTATCTATAATATATCTAAAAGAGTACGGTGACTGACTGACATACCCAGAGATCAACGCACAGTCCAAACCGTTGAAGCTAGAATCCAGAAATTTTGCATGTAGGTTCTTTATATAACGTAAGTGAGCACTAAGAAAGGAATTTTTGAAATTCCTCCCCTAAGGGGGTAAATCAGGGCATGAAAGTCTGCGTGAGCGAAGCCGCGTGCAAAAGGTAGTAAAATATAATAAACTATTGTGTAAAATATTACGACCTGATGGATTTAACTATTCAAAATATGCATATGCATATGCATACGTTACTTCAGTGAAAGAAATTATCGACATTTAATCAAACGTTTGGTTGAAAAAAGCGACTAGGTAGTTTTACTTTTTAAAATGATTCCGATAATTATATATATATTAATGCTCAGATTTCACTGAACATTTTAGGTTATTTGTACACACATGGTATGCTTCAGTATCAAGTATTCTACTATTTATAACTACAGAAATTATATAAAACTAGCGGTCTTTTGTGGGTTCGCCTCACGTAATTGTAATAATTCTATCACCAGGACGTTTTTTTCTTCATGGAAGGTAGTTTTATGTCTTTTGTTGTATGTCTGGCAGCATTTATATATCATGAACAGTACGGAACCGCGTGATATACAATCCAACGAATCGTTGTATTAAACAGATGAAGCAAACGATAATAATTTAAAAACTGTATGTATATTTATACTTTAGACTTTCTAAAAACTTTATGGAATCCCTGACGCAGTTATAAAAAGGACTACTAACCAAAAAGGTTGGTAAATAAATTTCCGTCACCTAATGAAGTTCCGAAAGAGCAAAATAAGTAAGTGATTAACAGATCCAACGAAGCGACTGTGTTTCGAACATTTAAATGAATTTGTAACTTTCGGAGATCCCAAACAACAATGGATCCACCATTAGAGCCAGCCGGTCGTCCAATAAGGAAATTAATGAAAACCAGAGTACTTTGTGATTACAATAATGTAGAATATTTTAAAATAGAGAGCTGAAATACAAACTTTTTATGTAAGATAAAAAGTTGTCGTAGTTGGGTTTTAGTTTTTACTTTTTTTTATTTAAAATGTTTTGGTGCCATTATTAATATATAATATATATATATTTGAAATGTACAAGTAATGCCCTTTCCAATGATACCAAACACGGCATATTTATCTCAAATTATTTTTTTTAATTCATTACTTTATGTCGGCTAGAGGGCGCCACATTAGATTCAGCGACACATCATATAGCCTATAACCAGCAGACGATCAAGACGCTTCTAACGATACCTCATTTGTCCAGTTCTAATAAGTAGTTGAGGAGCTATGAGGGAACAAATGAATATACATACATACATAGCCTGTCAAAATCATAACCCTCCTTTGGCTTTGCCGTAGTTGGGTAAAAATAACCTTTGATATCGGCTGTTGATTTGTCAGACATTTAATTTGTATGACAACAACTAGGTATTTATTTTCTTTTTCCTTCCTAGCCTTTATTATTCCCAAGATTTGGGGTCGGGTACTAGTTCAACCGGTATTACCTGAATATCAGTTTTAACACAGAGCGGTTGGCATCGGACCTCCGCAACCCTGAGGGTGAACTGAATTCGAAGGTTGAACTAGTTGTCAGTATGTTTGAGGGCACTGACTTCCCAATAACGATTGCCATTGATGTTCAAGACAACCGGGATCGACGGCTTAACGTGCTCTGAGGCGCGGGCGGGAAACACCACCATCTTCCATACTCCGGGGTGCTATTTAGTATTACTTGTAAGAAAAACCCAACAGCAGTCCGACCCGGGAATCAAGCCCGAGACCTCTTAATCTGTAATCGCTTATGCTAACCACTAGAGCAATCAGGCAGTCAACCAATCAGGCAGTAAATTTTAATGACAACTATTAGGCAATACCTCAGATCAAATAAAAAAGGTAGATAACGCACCGCCTTGTTCTTGTTGAAGCAGAAAAAATGCTCGTAGTTCCAAGTAAACACACGCGATACGCACTAACTATGCTATAAACTACGCTACTTTTCGTCAGTATCGTATAAGTTGTCGATAATTGTTGTTTATTTGATCTGAGGGCAATACAAATATGTTGTATCTCTTAAGAAGAATGGTGATAATTAACTTTAATTTATAAATGAGTAGGATATTATAACATTTACGAGTAAAAGTATTTCCAAGAACTGTAAAACGAAGATGGTCGCCTATTCTGTTTGTGGATTCCATGAGCAGAAAACCGTAGTGAAGAAAAAAAAAGGTAAAGAAAAAATAAAAGGGCCGTCCATTATTGAGTACGAAGTTTCGGTCCTTGCTACCTGCATGTTACAGGCAGGTAATCGACCTAACATTGTGAAGTTAATACAACCATGAACAGGGAGATGTGAACAAAAGGCATGCGAATAATTTGTTCTTATTACCATTACTGGTAACGTTACGCGTTCACCTTGGGCGCTGAACGGGTTCCTATGATCTCCCCTTTTCGATATACAAGGCCCGCTTTAATTTCAAAAGGAGGGACAACTTAATACATACTTTGTTTTAAAAATAATATGCCATATACCTAATACCCCTAAAACATGCGGATAGATAGATTCATTAAGTAAATATAGTAACAAAAGGTAAGTACCTATTTAGTTTTTAACTACGTTAACTTTTAAAATGTTATGGGCAGTAACTTCTTTGTTGCTATCTGTGTGCAATACAGATTAAAAATAGGTTAGTTTTATTTATAAATTTGTTTTCGTCAATAATCGAGCGGGTCGATCTGTGCTAGACTTGATGCTCAATATTTAATATACACATTTCATCGGTTTAACAAACGCTATTCGTACTTGTGGTTTTGTAATTGGTTGCCTAACTATGTATGTAGGTTTAATGTTGATAGGTATAAGTTATATATTTGTTGTCGTTATATATTGTGACGCAATTAATATACCTATTATAAGTGCTATCTATATATCAATTAAGAAGACATTTTTCAAATTCAAATCAATTATTTAAAAAATGGACCTAATAGTTCAGATGTTATCGATTTTAAACAGAAAAAGAGTTATAAAAAGTATAGTACCTACCTACAATAAAAGCTCAACATAAATCTGTTACAGATTATATTAGTGGATACAACAAAAAGGAATTGTTAGTTTTAATGGTCCAACAACATGTGAGATTTGATTGTTTGCTATAGCAACTAATTAATTATCTACTACCATTAGTACTAACTACCTACTGTTAGTGTATGTATACTACCAGTATTATAAACATTATAAAAATTTCCTCATGTTATGCTTTACATCTAAATACATTTTTAACATTTCTGGTATCCAATAGACAACCTCAATAGCACTAATTAATAACTAGTAATACCTACAAATTGTAACACGTTCATAAAACAATAGTAAATGAATACATCTCTTTTTATCTTATGTGGCTGTAGGCTAACAGAATAAGACAACAATGAATTTCAATGAATTCATTCAACTTCAATGTCATAACAATGGCAAGGAGATTATTTCAATGATCTGTATTTTTTATTTTATTTATGTTGTTTCTGATAAATATATTAAGTAATCCTACTTTATTTATATATGTATTTCTTGAAAAAATAGTAACAAACTTCACAATAAGAAGGTATTTTGCTTTACCGCTGTAACGTTAGTAAGGTTGGGTACCAAAAAATTAACCACCGGAAAATAACAGTTTTTAACATAGTTTAAGCATCTATTTTATGCCATCGGAACTGGTACTCCAAAGTATGTAACGCCATGCGCCATAGATGCCATAACACTGTTCTCAGTTTCCTTTGGCACCAGGGTTATCTTTATCACGCTTGCTTGTGCGAAGAAATTACTCAACGTCACATTATTTAACCACAATTTCACGTTATAGACATTGATAAAAATACTCACAGGATAGTACATCCCCTGCGGCGGCAAAAAAAAGGCCCCTGATCCCCACAGCTTGCCGTTTGTATTTACTTTGTGTTACACAAAAATACACTCCACGTACGCCCTTTCGTCGGGCGTAAATTTTCACAACACTAACTTATAAATTCGAGGTAATCATGAGTATTTAATGGTAAAACAACGATATTACTAAAATAATCTGGGTTGTTTAACTTTTAGGTTATGTGAGTATAGCGCGCAGGAACGCGCTCTAACACTGAAAGCGGTTAACGTCGATGTGCAACAACGACGACGGACGGGGGCATGGGCACGCGTGGCCACTCAACGAGTCGCCTCGCCCGTGCGAATCACGCCGTGTTAGACAGAGACAGAAAACCTTGCCGACTCTACTCGGCTATTAAACGGAGACAGAGATATATTGCTATTCTGATACGTAAATTTACGGATGATTTTCAACTTTTCCTAACAAATTCTGTAAACAAGATATTATGTACTACTGTAGGTACCTAAGCAGCGTGAAAAAGTACTCAGTGCTTACTTATGATTTTGACTAGTGTTCATAGGTTATTAACAGTTTGTGTATCAAATCGCTGTAAATAAATACATAAGATAAATAATAGTATAGGTAATAGAATCTAGAGAAGGTGCCAAACTATGCCATTATACCTATCTATTGTAAATTAATTACTTTAGGTACTTGCCATGAGTGAATTATAAAATAAACATTACAGTTTCAGTACGAGCTTACAGCTAGCTACTAGTCCAGTTTTCCAATGACTAGAGCGAGAGAGATATCGCTTGGTAATGGGCCCTCCCTTTGTTGTCCCTGTCGCATTGCCGAGAACGGTTCGGATCAATGAATCGTTCCCAGGCCCCCCGCACGGACTCGGCGTCATCCCAATCCCAGCCTGTGCTCCCTCTTGTGTTTCATCTCATTTCCCCATTTACTTGCCCACTCCCTTCCCACGCTTACCAACCCATGGTTTGAATACAAAAGATGGTACGTTTTATTATTATATTTTTGCAGGTACTGTTGTTAAAGACAGTGTCTACAAAATTGTACAGGTTCCCATAGTATTGAAGTATAATATTTTTTATATTGTAGGTAGGCTTAACTACGTATTTAAACCCGCATACTGTTCTAAACATGAATGTACCCATGTAAAGCAAAAACCTATTTACCGATCTCGGTAGGTAAGTAATTAAGATTTTGCTTAACGCGACACAGTTTTCACAAGACTATGCCTTCTACTATACATCACAAATACAATAAGCCGAAATAGTACCTATTATGTGGGTGAATATTGATTTTATGTAAAAATTTATATATAACTTAGGATCATCTGTAACAAGTTCTGCAAGGTTCTAATTTACTACATAAATACACGTTGTCAAATGTCGGAATCAAACCTGCAACCTCGATGCAGTAGCAGTAGCAGAAAGACGATAAATGCCCTGTCGTCGTGTATACTTATAGATAGAGATATTAATTTACTTATTACCATTACCCTTTACTACAAAAGAGTCCTACAAAAAAGTCCGCGACGGTATAATTATGTCTATCTCTTAGGGATAACCCACAACAACCATTTTTTATTCCTTTCTTTTTACGAGAAATAATGGCTTATTTACGAAGTGATTTTAAGCAATACAGAATGAATCCGTATACAATTAAGTAAATTAAATACTTTGTGCATTTAATATATATCAAAATGGCCCTTTGCAATATATATTCGAAGATATTACAAATTTAAAATGCACGAATCCTGTCGTCGTGCGAAGCCGGGGCGGGTCGCTAGTTCTTATATATTAAGACTGTCTGAACTGACAACATCATTTGGTACAGTTCGCAACAGACAGTCTCCAAGCTGCAAGGGCTGGGGTTGGAAGCTCTCCCTCATCCGCCATACTCACCAGACCTTGCACCTACCGACTATTACTTTTTCCAAAATTTAGACAACTTTTTAGTGGGTAAAAAATTCAATTCCCGAGAGGCAGTACAAAATGCCTTTGAAGAGTTTGTTGCCTCCCGTCCAGCTGATTTTTACAAGAAGGGCATCAATAAACTGCCAATGCGTTGGCAAAGATGCGTCGTTTGCATGGGCGATTACTTCGAATAACAAAAATAAAAAAGTTTGAAAAAATAAGTACTTTCACTTATTGCATACAAAACGGCAATTTCATAGGTAAAGATCTATTATAATAATAACTATAAATTCTCAAAATAAAAAAAAAACCGGATATAATAACCTGAGTTCCCTTTAAAAAGAAAAAACACGTTATGTGCTTTCAGTTGAGACCCCACTCGATGATATTTTTGCAGACTACTTTCGGTTACTCTTCCTCACTTTGACCCCCATAACTTTTAAATGGCTCAACCGATTTTTATGAAACATGTCTAAGAACACTCGCACGTAACTCACCTTTCATACAAAAAAAAAACTAAATTGAAATCGCTTCATCCGTTCGGGAGCTACGGTGCCACAGACAGACAGACACGTGAAACCTATAACACCCCTCTTTTTGGTCGGGGGTTAAAAATAATTAAATCAGTGGACAAACGATTATCAATGAACGATATTTTCTGTTGGTCTATTTTTGGTTTAGTAGTTTGGTACTTATCAATTTAAAATATTGTACCTACTCGGAATTATTGTTGATAATTTTTGGATTACATAGTTTTAGTTAATGTATATTGTATAGTATATAATAATTTTATATCTGTAATAACTGATACGTAATACCGTAATTCGAAAACGCGCACAGTATTATTTTCTGCCCTATTTACCCATTGAGATATTTCGGATATTTACCTATATGTCGTATCTTTCCGTTAATAAAATTCATAGCCATGTCAGTCGCGAAGTGTGGCAATTTAATATAAGTTGCTAGCGTCTGTCTTGGTTACAAATGAAAGGATTTTCACTTCATGCCATTGTATATACTCGTAGAACATCCCACGTGTATGAAAAGGATAACTTCGAGCTAATGTTTTTTTAAGTCTTCTATATATATTTTTTTTACAATTCGTTGTTTTACAAAAACAAATAAATTAATTTACCGTTTTCATGAAAATTGTACATAATTTGTGATGTTACTCAAATTTAGTTTATCCTTTTTCATTCGAAGACAAGATCTTTGTCTTACTTAACTCATAAATAGGTAAGTAAGAAACATTCGTTGGTTCTTTACAATAATGATTTCCGTAAGTAGTTACATACATAAAATGTTTATCGACTTTGTTTAGATAAAATAAATTCCGGACTTGCTATTTAAATAATTTTAATCGATATCATTTTATATCTCGATTATCTAAATCGATATAAATTAATATATTATTACAGAAAATGTTTTGGATTAATCGCTAATTCGCTATGTAAACTGGGGATTTAACAATTCTGAAATATGTATGAGCTTACAGCGCCATCTGTTAACTACATATAGGTAACAGCGAAACAACGCAACTACTCGTAGTCTATTGAGTAACTTTTAGCCAGCTCATGGCATACAATGTTCTAACGTTTCACTTCCCTTTCTCTGTTGCTCAGTTAATAAGAATGTTCCCTAGATGTCAGGGTATTATCGTGTAGATAAGTTGTTAATCCTAATTTGGGCTTACAGAACTAAGTAAGTGAACACATAAAATAATAAGAAAATGGTCATATATTATGTTTTCCGACGCACGATAAGTGTACGTATTAGTACGTAATAAAACACATGTTCCTACTTAAGAAATAAAAATATTAATAACAAGCTAAAATTCAAAATTTAAAAAACCCTCTACTCAAGCACTTAATCGAGTAATCATACGCCAATGATATTTTTGCAGACATACTGTTATTTTTCCCCACTTTCAACCCCATAACTTTTAAACGACTCAACCGATTTTCATGAAATATGTCTAAGAACACTCGCACGTAACTCACCTTTCATACAAAAAAACTAAATTGAAATCGCTTCATCCGTTCGCGAGCTACGGTGACACAGACAGACAGACAGACACGTCAAACTTATAACACCCCTCTTTTTGCGTCGGGGGTTAAAAAGGGACGAACACCGACTTAAAAATGTGTATGATCTGGTGATCAGGATCTGATGATGGGATCCCAGGGAAATCGAGGGAAACCCTCATTTTTTATAGGCACATACTATGTTTTTCGTATATTTTCTGAAGTTACACCGGTATATGCGTCTGGTAGTCATCATTTTATGATGATGAGCTGATGATGTAAGGTACAAATCCTTAACGGTTTTGGAGTTGGAGGATAAATCTTTAAATATCATATGTACATAATGTTACCTTTAGTCGTATTCTTTCAAATTATTTAGGTAAGCTGATCATGGAAGGTGGAAGGTACAACTCCTCAACAGTTAGGAGTTGGAGGCTAATTCTTTCAATTTCATACGTATCTAAAGACCTTCAGTCGTATACTTTCAAGTTATTTAGGTGAGCTGATGATAGAAGCTTAAACTCTTCAACAGTTAGGGATTAGAGGATGATTTTAATATTACACGTACGTATAGACCTTAATTTGTATTCTTGATGATGAAATTTGATGAAGTAGTTCAACTTACTACTTACCTACGATTGTTTGCACTAAAAACTGAAAAATAAAAACTTTTTATTTAAAAAAAACCGACTTCCAAAAAACATCCAACGAAAACTCTGCCAAAAAAACACTTAAAAGCGTAAAATAAACTGGTTCTTCATAAATTGCCTATACCTAATTCTTTATTCATTTAAATAGTACTATTATAATGTGTGCTAGATACCTAAAATACACACATCAAAAGTGTCTAGGGATCAACATATGTGTCTAGGGATCAACATATATTTTTGCAATAACTTTTCTCCTGATTGATATTAATTAAAATTTTCTTTAAGGATTCATCAAATAAAGTGTTTTCGTTTGTCACAGTAACGATAAACCAAGTCACCTTTGCATTAATAAAGAAATTTGCCATTTTCCTAATAAAAGGATTTTTGACATTTGAACCACTAACATTAAAGTTCGAAAAAAAGGCTGAAATAACAGTTTTCTTTAAAATTTTATTAGGTAACTTAAACAATTAATAATCCGTGTTTCTACCGCGAA
Organism: Diaphora mendica; assembly: GCA_949125395.1. Lineage (NCBI taxonomy): Eukaryota > Metazoa > Arthropoda > Insecta > Lepidoptera > Erebidae > Diaphora > Diaphora mendica. The sequence goes on from OX421318.1 coordinate 16,821,117, forward strand.
CACTAACACAAGAACATCGGTTTGGCATACTCAAAATGAGTTCATCCAAATCACGCTGTGGAATGGCCGCCCATGTTCGTTGCAACAACAAAAAAAGGTCTTCTTGCGACTGGATACCCTCCATATTCGGCAGAGCTCTTCTCTGTAGCATATCCCATGCATGCTCAATCGGGTTCAAGTCTGGCGACTGAGCAGGCCAGGGCCAAAGCCACATCTCAATCTCAAGAAATCCGCATAAAAATGCTTGATCCCTAGACACTTTTGATGTGTGTATGTTCATTATCTGTTGGGAGTCGTTTTTTTTTTAATATTTGTTTATAAAGTAAACAGTTTGCAAAAACCTTGTACTAAAAAAAAGAGAGTTTTGTTGTTGTTTTGAATAGGTAACGATTTTAATTTTTAACATGGCTTATAATTTTTTAATCTGTTCGGTTTTTTTGTAAATACTGCTATCGATAATAATACTTACGGCGGCCTACCTTTTTCAATGCCGACAGAAGGGAAATTAAGGTTCTTTAATCAATTGTGAAACGTTCAAATATCGATTTGATTTATTCGACTTACTCATTTTTTTTTAGATTAAGGATCATACAAGTGTAGGTACACTGATCAATTATTACTTTTACTTTTTAACCGACTCCAAAAAAGGAGGAGGTTCTCAATTCGACTATATTTTTAGGGTTCCGTAGCCAAATGGCAAAAACCTGAACCCTTATGGATTCGTCATGTCTGGCAATCTGTCTGTCCGTCCGTATGTCACAGCCACTTTTTTTTCGAAACTATAAGAACTATACTGTTGAAACTTGGTAAGTAGATGTATTCTGTGAAGTGCATTAAGATTTTCACACAAAAATCGAAAAAAACAGTAAATTTTGGGGGTTCCCCATACTTAGAACCGATTTTTTTTTTCATCAAACCCCGCTACTATTACGTGTTTGATGAAACACGTATGGGGTTTGATTTCATTTGATGGATTCGATTTTCTATGGATAGGTCTTGAAAAATAATATATTGTGGTTTCTATTATCATTTTTTTTCTAAACTGAATAGTTTGCGCGAGAGACACTACCAGTGGGCGCGTAGCGTGGACTTACATAGACGTGGACGAAGTCACATCAGCGAGGCCCCTTTTCTTACGTTCCCAAGATCGAATCGAATAAATTTATTTTATCAAACATGCTTCGATACGACATGCCTACTCATGATAGTAAAAAAAATAATATAAATGAGTAGTGGGAGAATATTAAAAAGCATGCAGATATGAAAAAAGATTTTATTTTAAAATAACTTGAGTGATTTATTTTTCTTACAAAAGTAATGTCCTTCGCCTTTTTTTTTTACTGAAGTCTTCTAATAAGGATTTGTAATTTATTATTGCAGCTAAATCTACTTTGATTGAGATTATTGCTAAACTGCTTGTCGGTCCTGCTTCATATTGTTTTCTTAAGTAGTTTTTAATAAATTATACGAAATATTCGCTTCATTGATTTGGGACTCGAGAATCATATCCAAATCTACAGATTCAGAGGTCAATAAATTTTTGTTTTGATTAAAAAAATCGCATACTAGCACCAAGAGCTTTATTAGCTACGGTCATCTGTTTTTATTTTTCGCTTCGATGCATTGGAACCCTATTTTAGGTGCGCCGTGCGCATATCTGTTCCTGCTCGGGTGGACATCATTATTATAAAACAAATTCAGTAATTTACCATGAAAATAAATAAATTAACACAAAAAACTTCTTAAGTACAAGCTTTTACTGAAATGGTCTAAAAAGAATAGTATAAAGTATTCTTTGAAAACTTTTACTAATAACTTAAAATGTCATTACACAATTTCTATAATACAAAATCTTCCACCATTAGACCCTGGATACTATCAAAACATAAAATACTCGTCAAGACGAATCAAACGATTACAAGCTTAATGAGTTGCGTCGTTTCATTACCAAGATCCTATCACCACCTTTCGGTTCCCCGTTCCATCATCAGACCCTGGATACGTCAAAACATAAAGTCAAATCAAACGATTCCAAACTCGATGGGTTACGTTTTTCATTATGGAGTCCCTATAACCACCTTCCGGCTCCATAATCTGACCCTGGATATAATCAAAACATAAAGAACTCGTCAAGACTAATCAAATGAATGCAAACTCGATGGTGTTGTGTCGTCGTTCAGAATAGAATTCCTATAACCACCTTCCGGTTTCATCATCAGACCCTGGATACTATCAAAACATACAGTACTCGTCAAGACGAATCAAATGATTCAAAACTCGATGGTATTGCGTCCTTTCATTATAGAGTTCCTGTAACCGCCTTCTGGCTTCATCATCAGACTCTGGATACTATCAAAACATAAAGTACTCGTCAAGAGGAATCAAACGATTCCAAACTCGGTGGTGTTGCGCCGTTCCATTACTGAGTTTCTAAGACCACCTTCCGACTGGAGTCGGAATGTTAGGGAGCTGATCTGATGCTGGAGCATCAGATCAGCTCCCTTACAATGTAATATCGCATTGTCACGCTATATACATATTATGCTTGCAAAATTTCAACACAATCGGGTGAAGATATTTGCTTCAAAATTGATTGCAAGATTCCACCCGAAAAAACCATAGTTCCATAAATACTAGCTGAGTCCCGCGGTGCTACCCGCGGTTGTTGTTGTCCATTTACAACCGCGTGTAATCGTGAATTTTAGAAATCCTCCCTTTCTTCCAAAATTATTATCATCTTTGCTGTTTTGTATGAAGTATGTGAGTAAAGAAACGTTTTACTAGGCCAAGCTGTGTTGCCAGTCTGCGACGAGTGTGGGCATTATTTTTAGGTTCTTACACACATCAAAAGTGTCTAGGGATCAAGCATTTTTATGCGGATTTCTTGAGATTGAGATGTGGCTTTGGCCCTGGCCTGCTCAGTCGCCAGACTTGAACCCGATTGAGCATGCATGGGATATGCTACAGAGAAGAGCTCTGCCGAATATGGAGGGTATTCAGTCGCAAGAAGACCTTTTTTTGTTGTTGCAACGAACATGGGCGGCCATTCCACAGCGTGATTTGGATGAACTCATTTTGAGTATGCCAAACCGATGTTCTTGTGTTGTTAGTGTTCGCGGTAGAAACACGGATTATTAATTGTTTAAGTTACCTAATAACATTTTAAAGAAAACTGTTATTTCAGTCTTTTTTTCGAACTTTAATGTTAGTGGTTCAAATGTCAAAAATCCTTTTATTAGGAAAATGGCAAATTTCTTTATTAATGCAAAGGTGACTTGGTTTATCGTTACTGTGACAAACGAAAACACTTTATTTGATGAATCCTTAAAGAAAATTTTAATTAATATCAATCAGGAGAAAAGTTATTGCAAAAATATATGTTGATCCCTAGACACATATGTTGATCCCTAGACACTTTTGATGTGTGTATTTAATTAAAAAAAATTGCCATTTTAAATCTGGTGACATCACATTCAAAGAGGCCTCGCGAGGCCCGCTTCGCCCACGCCGACTGTATTTCGCCGAGCGCCTCCCGGGAAGAACTATGTGGTTGCCACTCTGCGCTCGGCTCGCACGCTAGCCGCCAAGCGCGTAAATAAGTTGAATATTACGTGTAGGTACTTCAAAACGAACAAATTTTTCGTACAAAATTGTAGTTAGCAATACAATTATTTAATTAGTTGTTTGGAAACTATGTTATGATAGACATGTTTTGTCAATACAAAAATCTGTAACTTATCACGAAGGTACCCAGAACGAGTAGTACGTTACGTATACATGATTATTGTTTGATAAAATGTTTCTTCTTCATTACTAAAGTTGTTATATTTTTATAATTAATTTTAATATGTACCTAAATGTACAGCAAGCGGCAGCCCCGTGCTCTTGCAGTAAATCGAGCGGTGTCTAACGGAATATGAACGCTCGAGTCACACGTCAAGATTCAAATTCGCGTGCAAGGTGACAAAGTTGAAAACTTTTTATGCCTAAACTTGACTTTTGTTCGAGAGTGACACTTCTGTACGACAGTACTATTAATTATTCTGTGGCGAAAGTAACTCTGTCTGTCTGTCCGTCCTGATTTCACGGCCCCAACCGCTGCACCGATTTCAATGAAATTTAGCATGGAGAATCTTGAGTAAGGACAAAGGCTACTTTTGCTGAGATTACCGACAAACACGCGGGCGGAGCCGAGTGCAAAAGCTAATAGTAAAATAAAATAAACTTGATAATTAAAATAATGCGTGGATATCGAAGTGGTATTAAAAGGTCGCTTTGCTCACTTATATGTTGTAGGTACCTTGTTGATTTTGTGATCATCTGTAGAATCGTGATCTTCTAGGGTAAATTATTTGTAGTCTGAGTGTATTTTTTAGGGTTCGTTGTGGAAAGTCATTCGACACAGGGATGAACTCAGGTGTTCTTTTTATTTATTTTAAGAATTGCTATGTTTATATCTACTAATTTGTGATTTTTAAGCTACAGTAAACTTTAATCGGTTTTATATGTAATACCTTGAAATAAGTGATCGCGTTAATTCCCGTAAAAATTATAATTATTACATCATGGAACGCGAAAGTTTAAAAGTTTAATCGGTTTGTCTTAACAGAGCATTAAAAATATTTAAAAAAACACATGAATGTTATGAAATTTCTAAAATTATCTCGTCAAACGGTGTGACGATTTACCGACCTAACTACTCTTATAATTTTCCTGATCAGTGAAAAATATCCTATATCTACTCTACTTGTTCTCGTACCACAAAAAAAACCCGCTATTTTCTTACATGAGTCAGCGCAGTTTCATGTCATTGACCTCGGTTGAAACAATTTTACCCAACTCTTTAGACTATAATTATGGTATTAAGCTTAGTCAACATAAAGATTTGTAAACACTTTTTAAAGCATTTAATTGAACTATATACAAAATATAACTATAGGAATCTGAATGATTTATATTACAAATACGATCAATTATCCTATTAATCAGAGATTAAAATCTCACAGAATTAGCTGTAGGTAGGCAGCCGTGAAATGACGTATTTTTGTGTACCAGCTGCTGATTCGAGGGTGTTTTAATTTCTTTTAAAGTTTGTATGATATTTACGAAATATTGCTGAAAAAACTTAAGAGAGACTGATCGTTATTGAATCGAAACTACAAAGGCCGTAAGATATTGTTTTTAAGACCCATTCGTGCCTTGTGATGAACTTCTAGTCTGTTTCTGAAGATATTATGTCTATGAAAGCAATAAAATAAACAGCCAAAGCTTACAGTTGAATTCTTTTCTAATACTTCTATATAGAGTGTAATAAATTAGAATAATAAAAACTATTTAAACAACAGAATAAACGTATACGCGTGAGCTGGATCGAATATTTGTTAAATCTTGATCTGTCTGAATAAAAATATGATTTAACGTGTCTAATTTTAGATTCCGACTTTTTCCTTTCCCTTCTATAATATTTTAAACGCAGTACACTACAGACAACGACGAAACGACAATAAATCTTTCTGATCTGCCCCCTAGCTAAGTTGTATTCTACAAACGTAAACGTTAATAGAAAACTAAGAAATGTATGGGAATGACGTCTCTCAATGCTAAGTCACGAGGTCGAAACAAAAAATTATACAATATTACAAGAGAATAGCGGAGTAAGAGACTGTAGAAAGATAAAATTGACGCGAAACACTTGCAACTTGGCCAAGGGGGCTTTTACGCTTTCACGGCTTAAACGACTTTAATATTTAGCATAAAGATTTTTTGATAAGGAAGGACGTAGGCGCGATTACAAACACACACGCGGTTAGAGCGACGGGCATGAACTAGAGTGCCTTAGATAAAAATTATCCAATTTTTTATTCGTCAGAAACGGTCATGGTTATGTTACAGAAAATATTGTTTTTTTAGGTACAGTTTAGAAGCACCATAAAAACACAAAAATCTAGTTATTTGCTGAAAACTCAGATCAAATAAAAAAGGTAGATAACACAGAGACTAGGTATTTTAAGTACCTTTTGAACATCGTAGAGTTTGACCTATCGGTGTTGTTTATCCTATCGCCATTTAGGAGGTATAATAATATACAATGTTATCTGCTAGGTACAAATTACGGTGACAGATACTTCATCGTTAAATAAAATGTAATGGCGTAGATGTGACTCTCCATGTGTTAATTACCAGTCTTGTATCAGTGAGGTTTTAATTGCATAAATGCAATTGAAACCTCAAAGATATATATGTATGACATTTCTTGACGCCGCGAATTAAATAATATATATATAAAACATACTAGGTATATCTAGTTACAAACCCTAAGCTTTTATTTATAGATTAAATAATTGCACTTCCTCTCAAGGGTCTTAGCAGTCAAAACATTTAGCTTAAATTACAAAAGCAAAAAATATAATTTATGTTAAAGAACACAATGTTCTACATTATTTACTTCTATTCAGTATACCATGAACATTCAATACCTATTTCAATAACAATAGTAATTACTATATGTGTGACGATTAAAATCTCATTAAATGAGATGAATGCATGGATGACGTTCGTATAGGAGTTGTTAATTAGTTTTTAAAGACCCAATAGTATTATCTGTTTGTAAATATTTTATAATTAATACGTACCCAAATACATTTATCTATCTCTTCCCATTCTTGATACCACTCAAGTAATAATGTAAGCTTAGCACTCATTATAAGGAATGTTTTACACTGTCGGCACTAATTTTCACTATTAGTTATATTTTTTTTATTAATTATTAAAATGTGCCTGAATTTTCATGTTTTCCATTTATGAATTTATGATTACTTACAGTGAACTTTGTTTTAAGTAAATTTAAAAATCGAATACTTTCCTCATGTATCTAATTCCAAGTACAAAAACATTTATTATTTTCCGGATTTTCTAAGTAAATTAAGCAAATCCTGAAAATAATAAATTAATAATTATCATAATATCAACAACAACAACACATTATTATTGATCGATGATATCGTGTTTTTTAGACGTTAATAAAAAAGAGACCATAATAGTATGTTACGTAGGTGTGTATTATTAGGCTATTCAGGTTCAGCTATTATTAGGTATTATCAGGCTATGCAGAAAAGTTTGTTTGTAAAAATATAGGTCTTGTTTAAACTGAAAAAGTTTCAAAATTCAAAAACCCAATAACAGTGTTAACCTGGTATATAGATGTATGCTTAAAAGTATAACATCTATTAATTTTATTGTAATAGAATATTTTTATATCGATATAGGAATTCATACAATACCTATGCATACTCGATACCCAGAAATCAATTTTGCGTTAATAGAAATCTAAAATAATAATCAATGTATTTATATATATTTTATGTATGGCCCTGCCAAAATGACTCTACTCCTGATGGAAAGCATGAGCAGAATCTAAGAGTGGTGGTCACCATACTCATTGCGAATGCAGACAATGCAACAATGCAGCATGGTGACCCACACTATATGTTAAAATTCAATACAGTTTTTGTTAGTGATGCATCGATCATCTTATGAAATTGAAACGGTAGGTAATATCATCATACAATGTGGCATATTTGATAGAAATAGAGATGCGTGAAGATGAAGACGAGATATAAAATTCTTTCGTATCTATTACATATTATAGTTCTGAATTTCCTTAACAAAAGCAAGCTATGATCATAATTATAAACAATTATTTTTGTTACAAGGTAGTAGAGCCACGCTGATTTCAGCACGAACGGGCCGGCTCGACCGGGGCGGTACTACCCTCGCACAGAAAATCAATGTAAAATGACAGCGTTCGTGCTGTCGTGTTTCGTTGGTGAGTGCGAAACTGGAGGCTCAAATAGTCTAGTCAACAAGTTCCATACTTGCTGACTAGACTAAAAGATGCAATGCATCACTAGGCCGCCATGGTGTGGGTCGCCATGCTGCATTGTCTACATTCGCAATGAGTATGGTGACCACCACTCTTGGATTTTGCTTATGCTTTCCATCAGGCAGAGTAAAGTCATTTTGGCGGGCCATACATAAAAAAAACAAGCTGCACCTAGCTGATTTAAAAGCATAAAAACCGTTCAACGTTACGGTTTTTATGCTTTTAAATCGGATATTGTTTACTATTCCATTGGTTTTAATTCGGTTTAATTTTTTTCTACTTCTTTCTAAAATAATAGTAGCAAAAGTTACACCTTATTACAGCAGTTACCTGACAGTCCAATTCCCGCCAAAATCGGTTTAGCCGTTCCAGAGATTATTCGGAACAAAAAGACAGATAGACAGGCAAAAGTTGAAAAGAATAGTTTTTTGATGTACCTACCTAAGTATAGTATTTGCTTCCATAAGAATTTAATAAAAAATTAAAATGTCAAAGAGTTTTAAACAGTAATTTTAATTTTATTAGTTTGAATAGATTATTGCAAAGGAAATGTCCTGACGGTGGTACCATGACAAGGAAACCAGGATCTGATGATGGCATCCCAGAGAAATCGAGGGGAACCATCATTTTTTTCAAGCACGGACTATGTTTTTCGTATATTTTCTGAGGTTACTCCGGTATTTGCGTCTGGTAGTCATCATTTAATGATGATGAGCTGATGATGTGAGGTACAACTCCTTAACGGTTAGGAGTTGGAGGATAAATCTTTAAATGTCATATGTATGTATGTTACCTTTAGTCGTATTCTTTCAAATTATTTAGGTAAACTGATGATGGAAGGTACAACTCCTCAACGGTGAGGAGTTGGAGGATAATTCTTTCCATTTCATACGTATCTATGGACCTTTAGTTGTATACTTTTAAGTTATTTAGGTGAGCTGATGATAAAAGGTAAAACTCTTCAATAGTTAGGGATTAGAAATGATTTTAATATCACAGGTATGTAGGTACGTATAGACCTTAACTTGAATTATTTCAGTTAATTACATGAGCTTATGATAGAAATTAAAACTGAACTGTTAGAAACTGAGCATACTCAGTTTTAATACGTGTTCAAACCACTAAAGTTATTCGCATCAGCAGAAATTTTATGAAATAGTTCAACTTACTGATATCCTACGATTGTTTGCACTAAAAATGGAAAAATAAAAACTTTTTATTAAAAACAAACCGACTTCCAAAAAACATTCAACGAAAACTACCTGCCAAAAACACTAAAAAGCGTAAAATAAACTGGCTCTTCATAAATTGCTATGTCCCAATTCTTGTCTATACCTAATGCTTTATTCATTTAAATAGTAGTACCTATTATTATGTGTGCTAGGTACCTAAAATCTGTTTGAAGTCGGCGCCAAGCCAAAATGTAATAGGAGGTACCGCATTCGCCGCTGCCGGATAGCGGCTCCTCGTGTAGCACAAAACAACCCAAACGTGCAGACACGTGCGGGCTGACGTCGTTGATGGTCGTCTCGAAATATAGAGAGTGTGGTACCAACTATTACATTTGGCTTGGCTTATGGGCCTACCACACGCGCAAGTATCACCACAGTTTTACCTGCGCAGGCCGACTTGTACACGGAACACCGTGCGTGCGGTTGGTAAAACTGTATCACGTCACGGGCCAACCCCAAAGAGCGGCTTGTGCATTTTTCAATTTTGCCTGCACAAGCCCGGCCTGAGCGTACTTGCCTGCGTGTGTGGTTGGGTGTTCAGTGTTCAAGCCGCAGTCTACTTCGATCGTTTACGCTTTGACTTCTGCATAGTATTTTATTCATGAGCAAACATTGAAAATATACTAGCAGAAGAAATAGTTCTTCATTGGGAAACATTGTTCCACGCCGACGATTTTGACAAGAGTGAGGCGTGTTCAAGTATCACGACAGATTTACCTGCGCAGTTATAACTGTGGTGATACTTGCGCGTGTGGTAGGCACTTTACAAATAGTCCCCGTTGACGAGAATGACGTCCAAAGAGCAATCAAAGTAATGGAACTTACACAAAAAGAAAAGACAATCAAAGTAATTTAGGAAATACATATGTAGTGTTTTGTGAGAGGCTTTTTTATTACAGCTAATTAAAACGGTAACCATTCTACTTGAGATATTGTTCATTTTTATAAAACTTTTTAAGTAAATGTAGATAGTTTTCTTGTTAATTATTTACAAAAATTGTTTCTAATCCTTACTAACCATGGAATAAGTTTTAGTGTAGGCATCAAACAAAATGGACACAAAATGCTATTATTAAATGATTTATTACTATTATTAATTCTCTGTATTTCTTCGGGAAAATAGCCAGCGACTTGCACTATTAGATAGCTGGTGTTACTTGGGCTAGAAAGGGTTAGAAGATAAGTTTTCCAATTTAAATGGTAATTTGTTTATATGTCTACAAAGGCACCTATCGAAATGTATTTTTTTTTTAAATATGCCTATATTCACCATTGAATTATTAAACTGTTTTTTCTGCATCGACAGTTAACAAGCAGATAATATCTAAGGCAGTAAGTCCGACTCTGCAATTGCAATAGCAAGCCCATAAAGTTTCCAATTAACAAGAAAAAGTTAAAAAAACTACCGGATACGTAAAAGCTTTTAAATAAAATTTGTACAACCTATGTTACGAATCTATTCGTTTCGACACCTCGTTCGTTAAAATCGGTTCAGTAGTTTAGGCACTACGGTGGAACATACAAACAAACATATACTAAGATATTACCCTTCCTTTTAGCTTCGCCGTAGTCGGATAAAAAATAACAAAAATAAAACAACATGATACCTACACGTGAAACAATTACAACAACGCTAATTAAAGTTTCTATGTCAGGTATTTCATTTACGAGCGAGATGAGCGGGGGCGTATGATGTAGCATAATTGATGCTAAATACGTCTAACATTATATGGGATAAAAGGGCGTTCTTTAACTACTTTTGTAAAACAGGGTAAAGGATTATCTTACTGAATTCCAGTATATTAACTTCAATCGAAGCGTCATCAACGCTTATGTGATGAATTGTTGCAAAGTGATAATTTGTTTTTCCATTTTTTTCATGCTATTTTTCCTTCATATTAAAATTATACGGGAAGAAACGGTTCAGGTAACGTGTTCTAGAGTATGGTTGCCGTCTTCTTTGGCAATTCTGTGTGAGTTGTCTTCGATTACCATTATTTTCTAGTTAATCTATACTCTATACTAATATTATAAACGCGAAAGTTTGTAAGTATGGATGGATGGATGGATGGATGTTTGTAACTCTTTCACGCAAAGACTACGGAACGGATTTTGATGAAACTTTACAGTAATATAGCTTATACATCAGAATAACACATAGGCAACACTATTGCCGCGATAACCGACATATACGCGGGCGGAGCCTCGGGCAACAACTAGTTAAAAATAAATCAGACACGTGTAACTACTAATGGACTAATGCTAAGTTTGACTTGCCTTTCGATATAACAGCTTACATACTAAGTTTATTTTTCGACTTGCCATATGTTTATTTAGTTACATAGGCATGTACATTTTGAAACTCCTTTCAGAAGACGTTATCAACAAAGCGGATTTGATTTAATTAGCTTCCTTTGTAATATACCAAATTTCACAAAGTAATTCAAATAAGTTTAATAATCCTGTAACGTAAAAGGATTAACAACGATGCTGCTCCAACAATTAATAACATTCGAAATTAGACTCGATAGCTTCTTGCCATTCTGGATGAATTTGTCTTTTACTGGTCTGCACGGATCTCATCTCAACCGAGACTCAATTAAGATACTTGTGCCGAGGCGAGCACTTCTTAATCTGCACCAACAGCGCGTTGGCGCGCATTTTGTGGCTGTTCCAGGTGTGCGCGCCACTGTGCCAGTGCCTGTCGGTGAGCGTTCCGCCGCATTTCGAGCTCATCCTGCTCTTCCCCGCTCTCACCCCGGCGGATAGCACAAATCTGGTTATAGACCTTCGGGTCCACATCCGTCAGGATATCGAAAGGCGGGAAACGAGCCAGGACTGTCGCCGCCTCCAACAAGATGGTACGGCATCCTCGTACGATCCGAACGGCCGCTACCCGCTGCGCTTGATTGAGTTAGGCTCGGTAGCGGGAGGAGGCCGATAGGCGCTTGGCCCATATCGGCGCTCCATATAGGGCCATGGATCGTATCACCTCACCGTAGAGGCGGCGAACTTCTTCCCGCGGACCCGCTAAATTAGGCAATAGCCTCTGTAGGGAGCCCGCCAACCCCCAAACTCGGGGATCATCCGCTCGAAATGCTCCTCGAATATCCAGCGGCTGTCCAGGGTGAGGCCGAGGTACTTGATATGTGCCCCACCTCGACCTCCGTGCCTCCCACTCTAATAAGCGAGCGGGTAGGACATCAGATACCTTGTCGTGGTAATAGAATGAAATTCTCTGCGCTTTTAGGCTGTTTCACTTTGGTGTGCTTTGGCTAACATATGATTCATATTTCTTACCATCACTCGGTGAGCTATGAATTATTCTGGTGCCCATCTTGAGTACATATTGAACTTTTTCATACGCAAATCTCCACTCTCTTCGATATTGTGTGTTAGATGTCCAAAATATTTATTTATTTATTGTTTTACTACTGGTTGCCCGCGGCATGTTATTGTATGCTATGTGTTATTCTGATTTATAAGCTATATTACTGTAAAGTTTCATCCAAATCCGTTCAGCAGTTTTTGCATGAAAGAGTAACAAACAAACATCCATCCATCCATCCATCCATCCATCCATACTTACAAACTTTCGCATTTATAATATTAGTATAGATATAGATATACCTACTGACATATTTTCTCTTATAACGTCCGTCCGTCATATCACGTCAGGTATGATACCTACAACCTCAGATTACTAAAGAAATCCAGATGGAACATTCTTGTCAAATAACATGACGCCGATTGATTATTTTAGTGTGCGTGCAGCCGGCGTCGACACTGTAGGAACACGTACATCTGTGTACGTGTAATGATACCATAAAAAGTAAAAAAGTCCCTATTTTTTTTAAAATATTAAGATTGAAAAAAGGGTATTTTAATATTAAAAAACTTTCAATGTTATGGTTTTTAATTCAGTTATTTTTACATACTATGTAAACTCTCAGCAACCTTTACTTTGCACTAACTTTTTGTAATATTGTCGTTTTGCGTTTAAATTTCGAAAATTCGTTTCCAATTGCTCTATGTAGTGTAATCGTAGTGTAATCACCAAAGAATACTTTCAGATGAGGTTTGGAACCAAGTCCCTAAATATAGAAATGAGGTTCACTTATGTCTGGACTAATAAGTAATTTCCCTAATTGAAGGGGAAAAAAAAATAGACAAAAACTGGTATCACAGTCGAACTACGGGTGAGGTTTTGTGTTCCGACACAACAATATAATTATCGGGTAAATAAATAATTATAGCAACTAAATAATCTGTATTTACCTGTGAAAAGATATTCCATCTTCTTTTTTTTTGTTTTTGGGAATTACTCTTACAGTGCTTAATGACGCAAGACGGCATTTTGAAAATAAAATTAAAAATCACTCTTGACGTGTACACAATATGGCGGTTTGTCAAACACTGCCGCGAGAATGTATTCGCTTTGTAATTTAAATTTACTTTGTAGATTCATTGTCGTGTTCTTTACGGTCTATCTGGCTTTCTTTAGTAATCTGAGCCTACAGCATTCTTCATCACTTTTGATGTTGGGAATATCTTTATTGTTGTCTAGCATTTTTAATATCTTTCAAATATTTTACATAAATATTAATAAAACATTTCTATTCACGGAATTGCCTACGCTTATGCCTACGTTTATCAATTATGTAAATGAAGGGCCGTGTCAAAGTTGGGTTACAAACTTAGAGAAGCTCCACGACATAGTTTTATTCGTTTTAATCTGAAAAGATTTTAAGAATTTCGAAACTTTTTACTGAATTACTTAGGTACTATCAAATGAAATTGATATGATTTTCCATCATCTTAGTGGTATATTAATAAAATATTGCTGAAAAAGGTTGGTTTTTAATCCATTATGACGCAATTTATCACTTTAATTGCTAGCTACTGCCATTACATAGTCGTGACCTTAGATTATAAATAGTAGATACGCTCTAATTGTCTATACATTTTTAGTTATGTATAAAACCAGCCTGGAACGTATGATGCTTACAAAATTATGTCTGTCTCTTACTAACCCAGCTGTTTTGACATGTGTGATAGAGCTAAGATATATGTCATGGAGTTCTTTCTTTTTTTGACATTATTTTATGACGTCATCAAAGCCCGCCTTGAGGCCAATTTTTGACAGGCAGCCTTCGATCAAATATATTATAGATGCACAGTTCCATACAAAAGTAAACAAAATACTGTCCACGCTTCTATACGTACTTAGGTACATATATACCACTTGAGATATAGCGAAAAAAGTCCTGAACTGGTATACAGCTTAACCTAATTTTAACTTTAAGCAATTGACGTACGAACGGAAATAAATCCATATTAAATTCACTACATATTACCTTTTAGTTTGATGTCAGGATAGGACAATAAAAATTTATGACTCTTTCAAAAATCAGAAATAAAACAACACATGCCCAAAAACAAGTGTATTAAAAAATTAAACTTAACGTATTACAATAAAGCACATAATAGTACAAAGAATAACGAGAGTTACATTCCACTGACATTAAATAGTGTGTTCGCGTCTAATCGCTTCTATTTGGAACATGGACAAAATGGAGTTGCTTTTTGATTTAAAAAACATACGGTAGTTGGATGGACCAACAAATAAATAATTCTTCACACAATTTTTATTTCTTCTTTTGATTCTGATAGCTAAAAGTTTGAATAGAATTTTATTATAAATTATAATAAGTATTAATTTAATATTGAATATTCTACTCAGATATTAGACCTTCTATACCTACGTGCCTGTATTTATATATATTATATTGCACTATTCCATAAGTTGGACTATACCTAAACTATAATCATCAAATATATTTTATATTCCAACTTAAATGTTTTTCAGATATTTACGAACGGACGGATAATTTTAAATTTTGGTAATCACGTTTAGAATCTGGTATAGACCAACATTTATAAACAGTTTGCAATTTTGTCAAAAATACATACATGCAAATCGAATTAATAACCTCCTTTTTTAAAGTCGGTTAAATATTCTTAGTAGAATATAATACCTACCTGTGAAGTTGGTAAGGCTGTCTTTTTTATCCTCCTGAATATGTAAATTTCAAAAAACTAAAACAAAAACAAATCTTCAATTAACCTAAAAACATTGTAACGGCGACTCCATCATTATCCTACTGACTTTGTTCGCTAGCACTAGGCTTGTCTTTTTTTCTCTTATGAACATCGCGCGTGAGCGTGAAAGGGATGGATGCGTACATTAGAAGCCGTTCTAAATCACAAATTTGATGAAAATATTAATAAAATTAGCTTTAAAGCATAACGAAAATACACCAATATGTTAGATTAAAGATAGACTTACTGAAAATATGATATTCCATCCTTCTTTTGCATTTTTAGAGTGTAATTTTTACAATTTTTTGTGTGTAAACACGAGCACGGCCACCAAGCGAATGAGAGCGAAACAAGGCATATTGTTGTTTTATGCCTTGTTTTGCCGGTGCCACTTTTTAAGCGGCAACAGTGCATCTATGATATATTTGATCGAAGCAGGCAGCCATCTTAAGGTATCATTTGTGGAAGTACTTGTGCTGTCAAAGTCCTGGTGTTTCAGACGTTTTCATTTGTTTTCATAGTTATTTGTCCTTATTTGTTTACTTCTCGCTGCAATAGAAAAGACTATCATGCAACAGGAATCATGGTGCACTGTTGCATTACAGATCGTAAATCAAATTCTCGGAAAAAGACCGTAGATTGTCATTTTATATGTAAGTTCTAAATTTTGGTATATTTTACGTGTTATTTAAGATTTCTAATTGTGTTTAATTATTGTTTATGCTTTTTTAAATATTTATTAATACATAGTTCTCTTAGTTAGTGTGTATCAGCAAGAAATACGGTTAATAACTTGTTCTTACATTATCGCGAAGTGTTGTCATGTATTTTATCGATAAAAGCAAAACTGTGTTAAGTATTAAAAGTTATTTATATAATATTATTGTTCACAATAATACATGAATTGCAAACAGCAAAATAACGTGTAATACACCACGTACGAGTGATTTTTCTACAATGTTTTTTTTATAAATAATAAATAAATTATAAATAAGTATACAGGGTGGATATGACAATGCGACATTAAACAAAACCGTGGGCTATTTAAATGTATTGGTTTACCTTGGGATTGTTTAAATTATCCGAAAACGAATATTAAAAAATCAAAATTTTCAAACAAACTAAATATCTTAAAAATTAAAACCAATAAGACACCATTTGTAATTTAAGTTCACTAACCTTAGTGGCACGTATTCACGTTTTTTTAAATTACACAGTCACCATAATAATCACAAAAAAATCGAAAACCAAAAACACAAGTTTTTAAATTAGGTCATCTTATCGAGGTTACAGCTGTAAGAGCATTATCTCTATTCTCGTATTGGTAAGTTTGTACAATAATCCGACTATTAGTAGGTAGTTGGATAAACGAACATTATCCGTAAATTAATATTTTATCCGTAGTAAATTATTCACTATCCGTTAGGGTTGCCAGATTTTTTTTTAGCCTATACGGGACAAATGCTGAAATGGCCAAAAAATACGGGATTTCAGGTTTTTACCCGGGACAAATAAGAAACAAGATTATTTTGTAAGATTTATCGTTTTAGGGACCTCTGTCTGTCACCAGGCTGTATCTCATGAACCGTGATATCCGTTGAAATTTTCAGATATGGTGTATTTCTGTTGCCGTTATTCAACAAATGTGATTTTTTTGCTTGTTTTTGCTCGATATTGAACGGCAACAAGTGGACGCTTGAATTATTCACAGAATGTTTAGATATATATTCACTTTAAAAATAAATAACTAAATTAAAATAAAACAAATATTTACGGCTGCCATACAAAAAATTGATTTGTTTGCTCCTTTTTGTTAGTTAAGTTAGATAATGATACGGAACCTTCGTGTACGAGTGCGACTCGCACTTGGCCATTTTTTTTAAATTTTTCTGATGCTCGAGTTGCTTTTAACATATTTTTATTATCTTTTAACATGCTTATTTATAAAAATCGATACAACTGTAATCGTAATTAAAAACGGTCCTCAATTCGATTTTCATTAAATTATGGATACATTTATTTAGGCATCCACTTAAGTTATCAGTAAAAAAACCCTTTCCACAAAACATTGATTTCGGTGTTGCAAAACCCTTCGATAACTTTCTTCCACTTTTGAATCGCGCCATACTTTTGCAATCAGAAGACCATCCATATTTACTTCTTCTAACTTAAAAAAATCCACTGCTTCTTAAAAATTATTGTAAAAAATTAAAACGCTCGCCCAATGCACCCCACATAATGTGGGTCACATTGGGCGGGCATTCGGCTCGGCCGCGGCAACCGACAAGTCACCAGTGGCCAGTGACACTCTGACTGACCATAGATCAATTTAACACATTTTGACCCTGCCGACATAGACGCTCGCGTTGCGTGGCTAAAGCCGGACATACACGTTCAAATATACCTGCGCAAGTCTGTTTGTCTGGATTTGCGTAAGTATACTTGAACTTTTTAGGCTTAAGTACATCTCAAACATAGATCGACCGATTTTAGCGATACGACAAAAATACGGGACAAAGTTAGTCCCGCCGGGACTTTTTAAACTATGTCTAAAATACGGGACGTCCCGTGAAATACGGGACGTCTGGCAACGCTACTATCCGTAGAAGTGCATAGCCGATTCGAGGCATTGTTTCATTTAAATTCACACAAAATAACATAACGTTACGTATCAACTAACAAACTTAACTAATGTGGTCACGTCACTATAAAATCACTACAAAATACCTATTAGGTAAACACAGGGCTCTCGCGTCGATGGCAGCGCGCGGCGGCGGGCGGCGGCTTGTTCAAGGGGAGCGCGTGCGATGGCGCGACCCGGCGACGATAGGTAACATCGGTCATTAACCCAACAACATCGTGTAGTAAAATTCAAAAACGGAAAATAGTGTCCTATGGCTAAATTACTGAACCAATTTTTTTGGAAATTTTGTAGGTGGAATTGTAACCTGTGCAGGTAGGTCTAGTTCAAATTAATGTCGTGTTGTCATATCCACCCTGTATATGATTTAGTTTCTTATTTTCTCACTAACAGTTTAGAGTGATACCTATGTCTTTTGTTTTTAGATTTCGAAAAAATGAAAGTCTTTATAAGTTGTGCAAAGAAAACTTTGGCATTGAAAACATATTTATGTTTTCGATGCCAAACCTCAGTTTGCTCTCACAGCATTTAGAAAGAAAAGAAAATTTGAAGAAAAAATTGAGAAACAAAATTTTGATCACAAGACTCAACCAGAAAAGTATTACTTCTTTCTAAATAAATTTATAATGGAGCATTTCCAATTTTTTTCAAATGTAAATTCTGATCATGAAAGCACTCACAAATTATGTTGATGAAGGCGATTATTTTTATTTATTTAATTATTTATATATAAGATACAAACATTTTGGAATAATAACTAAAGAAATATCTGGACTAAATTGTTTCGGAACGAATAAAAATCATTATTAAATTACATATTTTTTATTTTATTATTATTTCTTTTATTATTATGCTTTCTCTTCTTTATTACATCTTATTAATATTATAAACGCGAAAGTTTGTAAGTATGGATGGATGGATGTTTTTTACTTTTTCACGCAAAAACTGCTGAACGGATTTGGATGAAACTTTACAGTAATATAGCTTATACATTAGAAAAACACATAGGCTACTATTTTCCGCGATAACCGACATATACGCGAACGGAGCCGCGGGCAAAAACTAGTATTTAACATGAATATTATTATTAGTATTTAAATTAGTCCTATATTGGTTTATCGATATATTAGGATACAAGTAAACAAATGAGTCGCATCACTATGGGAGTCGGGGTCGACGCCATTTTAGGGAAAATTTCGGCTTCACGTTTTTCACACTATTTCAGATCCTCTATATTCTATAATCAAAGGTCGTGACAAATAAATATAAGGGAAATTAACGTGAAATGGAGACATCTCGTTAGGACGTAATGTTCACAGTAGTGTAATATTCAAGTAAAACTAGGTAATATTTCTTAAATTTCAAACAATTTCTCCAATTACGGCAACACTCATCTCTCAAGAAAAAAAACAGTAAAAGTTAGAGTAATAAGTAGAGACGGTTCGTTCAACTGCAACCCTAGCCTCTTAATCCAGTCACGAATTATTTTCAACAGTAGATTTCGCAACTGAATGTAAGTGGATGTGCACCTTGTTTATATTTTCTTCTATGTTTAATAGACTCAAACCTTCAACGTTATCACTGAGTGTTTTTTTTTTGTTTGTGCGTTAGATTTTGAAGCTTTTTAATAAAAGGAATTTCAGGTGGCAACAGCTTGCATACTGTTTACCTTCCATGTAATACTAACACTATTGTACCTGAAATTCAGATTTTGAAAATTAGTAAAATGAGTTTCTTTGCCAGTATTCTTCTCATGAGCTCTACGCATTTTGGAAACTGGAAGTTATGGATCGACACAGGCAGGCAGTAGATTTTGGTGTTTTCGCCTAATTTACCTCGACAATACAGCACATGCTGTGGCCTCTGTTTGTGTCGATCTATGATTTTTAACTATAGCTTCAATTTGACGTTCATAAGTGTCACTTGGTGTCTTAGATGAATAAATGATTTTGATTTGATTTGATCATTAAGATGGTTAGCCTTAACGGTACACGGATAATTTTATTTGTGCCTAGTTAAGGCAGCCACTTTTTATTCCTGGAGGTGTTACTCAAATACAAAGCTGTTATACAACCAATTGCTTAAATTGCGAAAGAAGGTACATAACTTTATAACTGGCTCTGACGTTTTTATTAAAGGACATTAAAAATGAACTGAACCTGCAGTCCTATGATAAAAATAACCTTTTAACAACGAATAGCTGATCTTAGAACAATTTTCGTTCAGTGATAAGTGAGTTTAATGTGTGTTTAGTATAATAGTTGTTGTACGATTAATTAGTAGTGTTATCGTCATTTCATGAAGATATCAAAAAAGGTTTTTAAAGGTTCCAGGAATGTGAACAACCTTTCTTAGAATATAACAATACCTGTCCGTGAATTCGTTTAGAGATTTAAACCAGACTTGACCCTGAAGTCTGGGTCTCAATGAAAACTTCACTTTAATTTAATTTAACCAGTTTTGCGGACGTTATTAAGTAGTATATACTTGTAAACATGTAACGGCTACCCTAAATTCATGTTACATCAGCTTACAAGAGCTGACACTGGAGACACTTTGGAAAGAGTCATCAACAACCCTCGAGTAAAATGGACGTCTTTACAATGTGACAGTTTCTCTAGAACAATTCGTTGAAGTAATTTGGAAAATCTTATCTTTACATTATTTTCTGTTAAGCAATGGATTTAGCATTAAGTAGCAGCTTTAATAACTTTTAAACAACTTCAGAAACGATAAAACATTTATCGTTACATTAATTCTAAGTATTCATTTTGAGAGGCGGTAAAATTTGAGATATAACCAACTTAAAAGCTTGTTCAGCGTTGTTTTTGATAGGTTTAATCAATTTTTGATCTAATAAGAAATAAAAGTACCTATGACTAAACTTAAAAAAACACAAAGTCGGTAATAAAAATACCTATTGGAATCACTTACTAAATTATACATTGTGATTTTTAGGTTCTACGAGGACTGACCCATGCTTTATCTTCAGGCTTTATTTAGGATCCCGTGCTCCAACTGATGGTCAGTACAGTCAAAGAAATGAAAAAAAGTACATATCTTTTATTTACTATATCTTCATTGTACACACTTATAAACATTGAAATACATAAATTAAGTACGATTATTAACTTAATAATATATAGGTATACAAGTACATTGTCATCCTTAGAGTTCACCTCCACAGAAACGGGGTTCCTTCCCGATAACCTCAAAAATAGAAAGAAAAATTGCTTATCACCGGTTTTCTATGATTGAGGTGTATGACTACGGGCAAGCTGGTCTCTTCCAAAGAATTTCAGTATAAATAAATACGCCATGGAATAGGTAATAAACCAGTAAGTGGCTCAGGACGGTAAGAGGCTATCCTCAACCAAAGGGACTCGCAGCTAAAAGTCACAAGAAAGAAAGTACCTGGCAGGGCGCCTTTAAGGTACGTTCTTTCCTCAAAATCTTGAAGGTTGTATAGGTTTGGGAACACTGCTGGCAGTAATTTCTTCCAAAAGTTTGTGGTAAAGGCAAAAAAATGCGCGGTTAAGAATTGCCAAATATTTATGTAGTAGAAAAAGAGAGTTGAAAGTCCGAACGATTCCTCGGAGGATACAACAAAACATATTGTTATTGTGTCCGTAGTGTTAAATATTAAACGTGTATCTAGTATTTATACAAATGTAAATAGAATTTATGAAAATGAATATAATATATTTCTGCAATATCTCTCCATCTTCATTCACTTAAATATCTATACTTAGTCTGCGCTGTTTCAGATAATTTTGGGAATATTGGTACTTTGATAATTTTTTACATGGCCAAGGCCTACAGATTATCAACATCACTTTTGCTACATCGAAGTGAGATGGTACGTAAAATTGAAGAAATATACATACATCTCAAACCTATATAAACATCTACACTACATGTTGTACACAACTTTGTAATAATTGATAGATTAAAACAAATCCAAAAGATTCTTGAAGCGTGAGAACTTCCATTCATAAAATACTAATTTAATACAAGTAAAAATTTGAATTTCACTTCGGGTATATTTACTTTAAAAGTTTTAAAACCGAAAGTAAAACAAATCTAACAAAATTATGTTATAAAACAACATTGAAAAGTCGGCAACCGGAAAATTAATTTAATTATATAAGCTACTCATGCTTTCATTGATACTTTTATTTTACTCCTTTAGTTAAGTGTTTTACTTTATAATGGAACGAATTAAAACATTACAACTCAATCTCTGAAGTTAATCGAAGACTAAATTGAATATATTAAAATAAAGTTTAGGGCCCCTCCCGGTCCTTCAAAGTTATAGAGGATAGAATGAATTACGCAAAACATCTACACACACTCCCATCTTTTAACCCGTAGGGTCCTCTAGTATATTAAGACTGTAGTCCTTGAGCGTGGGAATTTGTGATTGAACACCCACATTCATATTTTACATGCACACAAACGCATCGGGCACTGTTGCATGTTAACCCTGGCAACAAATAAATTTACTTTCAGTTTTTTCTTCTAGTTACATATTCATTAACTGTTCGCCTTTGAAGAATGTTTAGAATGTCCTACAAAGCACGCAATGTATCTTAGTCATATCGGAAAGCCCGCGGGCTTTAAGTAACTCGTCAACGGCCGAGAATGGGGTTCAAGTGTACCTATTCATTTATAATTCATTTCATGGACAAATAATATATTTTTACACAGTATAAAATTATGTCGCTCGCGCTATCTGTCAGCTTAGATCTTTTACAGTAATCAACGGATTTTAATGCTATGTTATGAAATAAAATTTGTATGATATAGGTATGTTATATTAATGCAACATAATGTTTCTTAAAAATATAATTTTTGATCGCTTTTATTGCTCATATTGACTAAATTTCACTACATAAATCTTACTTACTTACGTACTTTTTTCACTTTTTGACAAAAAATGACGCTGAAAAAGTATGAAACAAGTTTTGAAAAGCCGTAGTCACGTGTTTTTAAGAGTTATGGTACGTTTCTATTTTAATTTAAGTTTTAACTTTATTTATTTAAAATGTTTTGGTGTAGTGATAATAATAATTTATATGCAAAGTATATTTTAAATACCTAACATAGAAATATAAAAAAAATTGAATAAATACGAACAAAGTCACCAGCAAATGCTAATAATACCTATATATATATATTTGAAATGTACAAGTAACACCCTTTCCGATGATACCAAACACGGCATATTTATGTCAAATTCATTTTTTAATACAGTACTTTATGTCGGCTAGAGGGCGCCACATTAAATTGAGTGACGCGTCATATAGCCTATAAGCAGCGGACGATCAAGACACTTCTAACGATACCTCATTTATCCAGTTCTAATTAGTAGTTAAGGAGCTATGAGGGAACAGATGAACATACATACATAGCCTGTCAAAATCATAACACTCCTTTGGCTTTGCCGTGGTCGGGTAAAAAAAAAAAAATACAGTTAATTTATAAACTCCTTCTTTTTTTAAGACGGTTAAAAAACAAACTATTTGTCTTAAAATTAATATTAAGAGTGTAAAACTTTGAAATGGAAACTTCCTTAAATATATAATACTAGCTTTTACACGGGGATTCGCCCACACAGATTTTCATCCCCTGATTTACCCCCTTAGGGGTGGAATTTCAAAAATTCCTTTCTTAGTGCTCACTTACTTTATGTAAAGAACCTACATGCAAAATTTCAGGATTCCAACTTCAGCGGTTTGGGCTGTGCGTTGATCTCTGGGTATGTCAGTCAGTCAGTCAGTCACCTTCCTCTTTTATTTATATAGATTACAGATATCAGATAATGTAAGGGATAGGGCATCTATTGTTTTACAATTCACCAATTGATTAAATTCGAACTTAAGGGATGAATAATAATGGAAATGACGTAAAGTGTAGATGGGACCCTTTTTTACAATTTTTGTCTGTCTGTCTATTTGTTTGTGCTGGCTAATCTCTGGAACGGCTGGACCGATTTTGACGGGATTTTTACTGATAGGTAGCTGATGATATAAGGAGTAACCACGGTTGGTGTAGTATCGCGGGTAAGACCGTGGGGCTCAGCTAGTTTTTTTTTTCAAAAAAGACAACGTCCGTATATATCCAATAAATCCTGTGTCGCGGGGGACTTTACAAACATACATGAAACGGACACAATGGACACCCAGACTCAGAACAACAATTCGTGGATCACACAGTGTTGTCCCATGTGGGATTTGAACCCACAACACCTGATACAGTAGGAAGCGGCGAGGCAACCGCTTAAACCACTAGACCAACCATGCAGTCAAAAATAAAACTGTAATTTTAAAGTCTTCATTATTTCAGTAGTAGTTATTCAATTCTAACAGAAATCATTAAAAAAAAATTTTACTTTTTTAAAAACAATTTCTCAAAGTGTCTCGGTCTGTCAAAGTGTATTCAAAGTACTCGTCAAGACAAATCAAACGACTCCAAACTCGATAGGTTCCGTCGTTACAAAGTTCCTATGAACACCTTCCAGCTTCAACATCAGATCAGCTCCATGTCATCATAATATAGCATTGTCACGCTATATACATATGCCTACAAAAATTCAACACAATCGGTTGAAGATATCTGCAAAATTGAGTTGCAAGATTCCGTCTTAACAAATATAGTTAGATATATACATACATAGCAAGTTAAAAAAAACATAAAAATAAGTTCTGTGTTAAAAAAAAATATTCTAATATTTTTCTTTGAAATTATTCTTTAAAAAAAAATTAAATTAAATTCAAGAATACAAATTAACAGTTACAATTCGACACTCACTGGCAACCCACCCTAAAACTTGTCATTTACGTATTATGGAGCTCAGTGCGAACTACAAACGGACGTGGTGTCACCTTGAATATTCGGCGGGCACTGAATTTTTTGAGCGCGATAAAACTTATTTATTGCAATTTACGGGAGACGATATCTACATACTAAAATGTATGGAACTTTTGTCGCTAAAAAATGAATGATGTTTAGCCTTAGATTATGGCTTTTTGGTGAGAATTAATAAAAAACTAAAACGGTAAATCTTTTCTCCATACTTTTTTCTCGCGAAATAAGAAAAAAAACATTTAAAATAGAGCACGAAATAGGACAGAGTGTGCTAATTAAAAAGGTCGATTTCGATGATTTTGATCTTTGTTAAGGCTTTTTTTCACAAAAATAAAGAATTATTTTATAAATGTCACTCGGTAGATTGGTAGACTGATTTATTAAACTACTGAGATTGTTTTTTTAGTGTCAAATATGAATTGAGTTGTTTGTGTTTTGCAAAACTGCAAGTGCCTTTTCGCGCGTTTTTAGGGACGGACTTACATAACGGGAGGCCCAATGATGCAGAAGCATCACTAGGCCGCCATAGTGTGGGTCACCATGCTGCATTGTTGCATTCGCAATGAGTATGGTTACCACTGACCACCACTCTTGGATACTGCTTATGCTTTCCTGATGACAGAGTAGAGTCATTTTGGTAGGGTCATACTTAAAAAAAACTATAGCTGTGTGTATGTGTCTGAGATGGGTAAAAAACAAAAATAATTTAGTACACAAGGTGAAGGAAGGTCATGTCTGATACGATGATACAGAAGAACAGAGGTCGATGATGCAGTCGAATTAATTTAGAGTTATGATGCAATTATAGTAGTAGAAGTAGTTCAGTAGAAGGCAGGCCCATACATAAAAGAAAAGCCTATATTTGCCGTCAACCGTCAAACCTGTATGTGACAGGTATTTCTAAATGTTTCTACATGTTATAAATAAATTACTCCTAGCAAATGATCGTGATCACCACAATATTTGTTCTGCGATTGTGATTCTGTTGTTTGTGTGACTCTACTCTGCCTAATGGAAAGAATGAGCAGAACCCAAGAATAGTGGTCACCATACTCATTGCGAATGTGGACATCGCAAGCAGCATGGTGACCCACACTATGGCGGCCTATTGAGATGCTTTTGCATCATTTGGCCTTCAGTCTCGCACTCACCAACGAAACACGACAGCAAAAATGCAGTCATTTTAGATTGGTCTTCTATAAAAGGGTAGTACCTCCCCGGCCAATCCGATCCGTTCGTGCTGAAATCAGCGTAGCTCTACTCAATTAAAGCATAGTTTAAAATATTGAAATTTCATAGGTAACCTTTGAAGTTTTGATATTTGAAACACATGGTTTGAATTTTTGAAACTATGATTTAATCACATCATATCATAGCACATCTTATGCCTGTTTTACTTGTAAAACTTGTCAAACATAAACATGCATTAGATTGAATCTATCTATACTAATATTATAAACGCGAAAGTTTGTAAGTATGAATGGATGGATGGATGGATCGATGGATGTTTGTTACTCTTTCACGCAAGAACTAGGTACTGAACGGATATGTATGAAACTTAACAGTAATATAGCTTATACATCAGAATACACATTCTTAGGCTACTATTTGCCGCGATAACCGACATATACGCGGGCGGAGCCGCGGGCAACAACTACTAAGTAATATGTATAAACGTTTATCGAAACCAAAATCTTCTAACTTTCTGGATTGATTCCCAAAAAGAGTTAAAAAAACATATCTGTTTCGAACATCGGTTTCTGCATTTATAAATAAAACTAATTTAATTATATTCAACATGTCTTCTATTTGTAAGATCATACGGTTTTGTGACACATATCTTTTACTTTTTTTTATATTAACACAACCGGTCCTAATAAAAATACTAGTTTCCACAATTTACTACTGCGTTTTATTAAAAGTCATTCGGGTCACCATTTGACTATTACATAATGACAAGCTATTTTAGAAAACGTAGGAAGTAAGCGCGTCTAATTTTCCCTCTTTTTACGGCTGTACTTTTAAAATTAAAAACTCTGGCACGAAATTAAGATCTCGAGGAACACAAAATACAAGGAAGATATTAAGTGCTCCGTAGAAATTACTGTGATTAAATACTCGCCAACAATTAAAAAAGGGGCACTTAGATGACCGAGTTTCATTTGTGCTTTGTTCTTATTCTAGAAAACGAGTTATCGAACAAGTAGCGTCAAGAAAAATAAACTACTAGGAAAACTGTACTGACTTCATAATTAAATAAAAATAATGTAACCATTTATTTATATCTATTATACAAATAAATGAAATTGAAGTGTTTGTTTGTAATGAAAGTATATACAATACTTAGATCAAAATCAGTTTTTAAAATTTTTGTCCGTCTGTTTGTTCAGACTAATCTCTGGAACGGGTAGACCGATTTTCACTTTAACTATTCGATAGCTCATGTTAAAAGGAGTCACTTAGGCTTAGGCTTATTATTTTAGACTAGCTATGCCCCGCAGTTGTTGTTGTAAAGGTACATATCGCCGTGGAGTAATATATAATACTAGCTTTTACACGCGGCTTCGCTCACGCAGAATTTCATCCCCTGATTTACCCCCTTAGGGGTGGAATTTAAAAAAATCCTTTCTTAGTGCTCACTTACGTTATATAAAGAACCTACATGCAAAATCTCAGGATTCTAGCTTCAGCGGTTGGGGCTGTGCGTTGATCTCTGGGTATGTCAGTCAGTCAGTCAGTCACCTTATTCTTTTATTATATAGAAGAATAGATTATACACATATGTATATATCGAAATAGCTTTATCTTTCGTTCTGATTCACGACTATTCAAGGTTAACTATTCTGAATCTCTAGTTCGACAACATTGGAATGTTTTCGTATACTGTGTTTATAATAAATACAGTAAACTATCGTTGTGTAATATTTATCGAAACGTTATATATTATAGACCAACCTACATCATGAAAGATATATGGCTGAGATGATAGAAAGACAGGGCTTGAATAACTGTAAAAAAATAATAACGTTAATAGCGTTATTTTTTTAACATTATATCGTTAAACGTGTATATTTAACGTTAATACTTAAGTGACCGGTAATTTTTGAATAAACATAAATGAAAATTTTATTACCATTACTGTCACCGTCTTCCAAAGACGTCTGCTCGCTTGCCCCCCTATTCAATAATAAAAAAAAACTTGAACAATTTATCAATAGCATATAGTATTGACACATTTTTTGTAAAAATACGTCTGTAATACAGAGGTCTAGGAGAAGATAAAGAAGAGATAAAGAAGTGAAATATAGAACACAATCTGGAGCAGTTCTAACCTTAAAATAGATAACGATAAAAGCTCGTAATTGTTAACGTTATTTATAACGAAACAATTATTTCATGTTCTACAAACATTGCTACCAAATATTATAAATATAGCAGGTATCAAAAGAAAATATCTTCTCGAACACAAGAAAAGAAACCCCTTGTACTCAAAAATGATAATGATAATTCCTGCACAATAATTAAACGGCTTTTGTTACAGGATTGTTAAGGGGCTGAAAACCAAAATAGAGCTAAATAAAGATCGCTTTGTATAAAACCTATCGCTCATATCATTACCAAAATCAATGTCTTTATAATTGAACATGTTCCTGACATAGTGGTTATTTCCAAAACACGACACTCGATAGAAAAAAAAATCAAAGTAGCCTCCGAAAATACTTGAATTCTGACTTTACACAGTTGTGCTTTAAGTAATGTAAATGAAATTAAGTAAAATTGTCTATCATATGTAACTAAAGAAAATGGTTGAGTTAGATTTTTAATAAAATTGCAACTTTTACCATAATAACGAATTTTGTGGTTTAGCACTTACGCCCTTCTATTCCAAGCGCTCTTTCTCTGTCATTCCTATGGACATCGGCAGTGAGCGTTGAGGCGCGCTGCTAGACGGACCTATGTCGCTCGATTCGCGCGCTGACCCGATATATTAGTCGTCTATTTAGTGTATAATTTGGTATAAGTGAATCATTTTCTACAGACGAATAGTGTAAATAGATAGTTCCTAATTAATTAACCGACTTCCAAAAGGGAGGAGGTTCTATGTTCCACTGTTTTTTTTTTTTTTTTTTATGTATGTTACCCGATTACTCCGTCGGTTGTGGACCGATTTTAATTTTTTTTTTCTATTCGAAAGGGTATGCTTCCGAGGTGGTCCCATTGCCAGCATATCAGGATCTGATGATGGGGTCCCAGGGAAATCGAGGGAAACTCTCATTTTTTATAGGCACATACTATGTTTTTCGTATATTTTCTGAAGTTACACCCGTATTTGCGTCTGGTAGTCATCATCTTATGATGATGAGCTGATGATGTAAGGTACAACTCCTTAACGGTTAGGAGTTGGAGGATAAATCTTTAAATATCAGATGTATATATGTTACCTTTAGTCGTATTCTTTCAAATTATTTAGGTAAGCTGATGATGGAAGGTGGAAGGTACAACTCCTCAACGGTTAGGAGTTGGAGGATAATTCTTTCAATTTCATACGTATCTAAAGACCTTCAGTCGTATACTTTCAAGTTATTTAGGTGAACTGATAATAGAAGCTTAAACTCTTCAACAGTTAGGAATTAGAGGATGATTTCAATATTACACGTACGTTTAGACCTTCATTTGTATTCTTGATGATGAAATTTGATGAAATAGTTCAACTTACTACTTACCTACGATTGTTTGCACTAAAAACTGAAAAATAAAAACTTTTTATAAAAAAAAAACCGACTTCCAAAAAACATCCAACGAAAACTCTCTGCCAAAAAAACACTTAAAAGTGTAAAATAAACTGGTTCTTCATAAATTGCCTATACCTAATTCTTTATTCATTTTAAATAGTAGTATTATAATGTGCTTTATCGAACATTGTAAGGGGCGTGTCCATTGCTCAAGGTCGTTGGCTGCAGTCAGCGTCTTAACCAGAATTTCGGGTTTACAAATTAATTTGCAAACGTCACTTACATTATAAATAAATGTAGATAATGAGTTTTGTATTTATAGTAATCTACGTCTACACTTATTATCAAAAGAGATAAAGTTTGTGACGTTGTGAGTTTGTGACGTTGTAGGGGGTAATCTCTGTATCTACTAAACCGATTTTGAAAATTATTTTACCAATAGAAGGCTACGTTATTTGGGAGTGACATAGGCTATATAATAACCCTAAAAGTGAAAAAACTTTTTCGTGGTAGCTGAATTTGCAAAGTAAGTCGGAGAAAAAAATGTTTACCGCCCAACGAAGTAGGCACGGGTCAGCTGGTAGATAATATATTCATACATAAACACAGATGTTATTATATCGTTAAACTTCTCACAAAGCCAGAACTTTGAAATTATCCGTCTGTTAAGTATTAACAAGTAGATTGTACGTTTTCTTTGTAAACTTTTGTTTATAAAGAAAATATTGTTAATATTCCTCGCAGTACCTTTGGAATACTAATGAAACAATCAGATTCACTCGGTCAATGTTAACTACGAAATGGTAAAAATGGCTTTAAGTAGTATAACGTTAAAGGGCTTTAGGAGCCGAGAAGGTTGAGGTGAAGCCTCGATGGTGAGATGACGTGGCATAAAATTAGACTCGAACAGAGAATTCACATTTTTAATTGTTATACACAACAGAGTTTACATAGAATAATATTAACGCGTTTATATAGGAGACATGGGATTACACAGGGTGAGGGTTCTAGAAGATGTTCCACTGGCAGCGTCCTCCACGTCAGAGGAGAGACTTAACTCGAGTAGTAGCCACGTAGTAGGCCACGGCTGGTGAGGCACCTTGCAGAGGCGCTTGACTCGGCGCTAGTAGCCGAGCCAGGGCTGGAGGCGTAGACCACCAGGCAGAGAAAGCGGTGCTGGGCGGACGCCGGCCGAAAGAGGCCGAGCCGTAGTGCGCTCGTCCTTTTATGTGTTCCAGTGGTAGTAGGGCAGCGATCCACAGGTGAGGCAGCCGAGTGACGCGTCCGTGGCGGGGAGGATGGTGTTGCCGCGTGACAGTAGGTAGGTATACAGTGGTAGGTATACAATTTCTAAACGAAACTACAACTAAAATAAGTAACTACTCATTCATAACAAAATGAGTCAAACTTGGAATAAATAGCGAGGGTATTAGAATATAGTAAACAAATGATATAGAAAAAAACCGTTTATTGTGAATACCAAAAAAGTTAAATAACATTTAACTTTTTTGGTATTCACAATAAAATAAATATATTTTTCATCCCACCATCTCGGAAAGAGTATTTTTGCCCTTCGATATCTGAGTGCAAAAGCCGTTGTTATCCGCTAAGCAGTGCCGTAAATTATTTTTATTTTTTAAGTAATAAAAAACAATGTTTCTTATTAGTAATCAAAACTATATTTTTATTTTACAGCTTAATTGAGCATAGACGGTTTCATCTCTTCGTCGATCGTCTTGATGCGTTCCCTTTTTTGTTTTTATTGTGGTAAGAGTTAAAAATCCTAATTCACATAAATAGGTCATTGCTCCATTCCAAATTATGTTCATCGAAATATTCTTCCGTTACTTTAAATATTTCTTATCTAGTTGTATGGTTAGGCAGTGGCAGACAAAATAAAAATACCTCAGATATTACAGGATAAAAAATAAAAAGTTCTCGAATCCGAACAGACTTGTCTGTAAGTGAATCTGAAAGCGGCTTATATGCACTCGAACTTAAGCCGAGACTCAACCTCAAGCACTTTGGATAGGAAGGAAAGAATAGAAATAGGGCGAAAATGTTCAGGAGGGGAAGAATAGAAATGGGACGAAAATGTTCAGGAAGGGAAGAATAGAAATGGGGCGAAAATATTCAGGAAGGGCAGAATGGGAATAGGGCGAAAATGTTCAGGAAAGAAAGAATAGAAATAAAGCGAAAATATTCAGGAAGGGTAAGATAGAAATAGAGCGACAATATTCAGGAAGTATAGAATAGAAATAGGGACTACTCTTTTTGGGAAGAGGGATGACGTAGGCCTTACGCTACTGCCATCATGCTCCACAGCATTAGAGCGTATAGATAGCATAATATTTTTGATGTCCTCAAACGGCAATAAAGAAAATTCAAATGAGTCAATAGCGGGATACTTAGCTTAAAGATCCGGCGTAGTTGTGGATGAGAAATGACAATTGTTATCATTTTAACTAATAGTGTTTTTGAACTTGGTTCTTCGGAGAAGTAGTTAATAGCAGGAGGGCAGTAGACTACACCTAGAATAACACTAACTCTTTTGACCAATCCACACTTAGTAGAGATGAACGAAACAAAACGCCTCCCTAGCGCTTTCGCGTAATAAACATCTGTGTACCTTAATATTTTTTATTAGGCCGTCTATTTAGGTTTGTGGGATAACCGTATTTTTCCGAGGCACACCAACAGATGACCACGGCACACCAGTGTGCCGCGGCACGCCCTTTGCGGAACACTGCGCTAAAGGATAAAGTAAAATTGAATTTAGAACATCGTGTGCACTAAGCTTGTGAAGTCGAAAGATCATATCATGAAAAAATCATTAAACCTATTTACTTCTACCTCCATGGTGCCGAATTTATCATAATTTTTTTTTAAATCTATAATACTAACTATCTAAATATCTAAAAGAAAAGCGCGGGAAACATCTTTTTGAGCGGGTGTATTTTTTTTGGCTGTTATAAATTTTTAATAATTAGTTTGTATAAAGTATCAGATAAGTTCTTAAATATACATATTATTGTTTATTTATATATGTTAAAAGTTGTAGTATAGTCTTCATCATCATTTGGTAAGTTTTACATACATATTTTTATTTTCATGAACGGGCCAGATGATCCTGGCGGGACTACAGTCCCCCAGGTGTACAATACTGTAACAATAACCTATGCTGGTTCGGAAATGGATACGGAGGGTTCTGTAATAGAAACAGATGGCTCGGAATCTTCGCGAACCATTTCTAAAAGAAAAAGATCTCTTGCCAGAAAAATTTGTAAACACTGTAATAAAAAGCGTCGACATCATAAATCTTCTTTGACAACTCCACTAAACATAATAGACTGTCAGTGTGAAACTTCTGATTCGGATTTTTTAAAAGTTAAGGCTAATATTACGGATTTCCCTTCACCCCTAATGCCTGTGCCTCCCTCTCAGAGTAGTATTACAAACCCTTTAAAAAAAACAATAGATATGAATACTGACAATGTACCAGAAAAAAGTCAACGTAACCCAGTAGGACGAGTTTATTATAGCGCTTCAGATGCCTCACCATTTGTAGTCCATGTGCAGAGAGAGCAAGTGTCTCCTAATGGCAATACTTCCATTCATCCCATATCATTTGGGTATTTTTTAAAGAACAACAATATTAGCAACATCGTAAATGGAAGTGTTAAACGTATTGGTCGAAATAGAGCCACTCTTGCCTTTAGTAATTTTGAGGCTGCTAATGCATTTATTACAAATCCTGCATTAAAAAAAAACAATTACAAAGCTTTTATTCCCTCATTTAACACTACACGCATGGGAGTTATTAGGGGTGTACCAATAAATTGGTCTGAAGAAGAACTAAAAGAAAATATTACTGTGCCTATAGGGGCTGGCAATATCTTAAAAGTAAGACGTTTGAAGAGAAAAAGTAATGTCAATACCAATAGTGAATTTGTTCCTATAGAAACTGTGGTTTTAACTTTTGATGGCCAAGTGTTGCCGAAAAGAGTTTTTCTATGTTATAACGCTCTTCCTGTTGACCTTTACATATTCCCTACTATTCAGTGTTATAAGTGTTGCAGATATGGACATATAAAAAGTCTATGCAGGTCAATGCCCAAGTGTTATAAATGTGGTCAAGACCACTTAGGAGAGACTTGTTCTATCAATGATGATTTTGTTACTTGCTGCCTTTGCTCTGGGCAACACTTTGCCACAAGCAGAAAATGCCCTGAATTTTCGAGACAAAAATCCATAAAGGAATCAATGGCAAAAAATTGCATTTCATATTCTGAAGCTGTAAAATTACACAAACCGATAACCAAATCTTATGCAGATGTACTTACATCTATTGCACCTCAGACTTATAATACTACTCACTCACACACAAATCAATTCCATAGAACCTCATACAAGAAAACAGTTTCAATTAACAAAAACTCTCCTCAAATTAATAACACAGGTTATGATCGTGCAGCTCATGAAATATTAATCAAAGATTATAATACTCCATCTCCATCCAATGGATGTGGGTATGGTAATTCTTCTCTTTCAGACATGTCTGTAAGAGAATTAATCATACATCTAATTAATAAATTATCGCAATCCAGTTCTCCTTTACCGTCCAACGTTGCTATTTCTCTATCAGATAGATTAATCCCAAATAATACCGATAATGGATCAAATCCCATCAGTAATGCAGTGGAATTGCCATAGTATCAACAACCGGTAGCAATAATATCCCTTGTTTCCCTTCGTATCCCTTTTCCTTTCCGACTTCAATTGCCTACATAAACATTGCTGAAATGTTTATGTAGGTAATTGAAGTAAGTTAATTATAAGTTTATATATTATTTAATTTAAGTATTATTTGTTCATGAAAACGCAAGACGTTCATGAGTAATCATGACACATGACAGTCATGACACATGAGAAATCCAATTCAAATTTTCCATTTCATCTTTCATTACATTCATGAATATCGCTTTTAAAACCTATCTGATACCTATCCTATTTAAATTCCGTTTTCCTAAAATCCACTGGTTTTTATTTTGATAATGATTTCCTAAGCTTTACTTGTTCTTGGCATAAGCACAAACCGTGCATTGCCATTCACATAAAAAAAAAAAAAAAAAAAATATCTAAAACCATATAAATATCTATACTAATATTATAAACGCGAAAGTTTGTAAGTATGGATGGATGCATGGATGTTTGTTACTCTTTCACGCATAAACTACTGAAAGGATTTGGATAAAACTTTACAGTAATATAGCTTATACATCAGAATAACACATAGGCTACTATTTGCCGCGATAACCGACATATACGCGGGCGGAGCCGAGGGCAACCACTAGTTTGTTATAAACTCAGACTCGGAACCTTCTTGGTGTACTTTTTTTTTATTTGCTTTGCCAGCGACATTTTCTTTTCACGTCATTTAGTCATTTTCTCGCTAAGGTGGGATGAAAAGTTACGTGTTGCACTAGAGTGCAATTTTTATTTACCAGAGAATCTGACACGTGTCCAGAAGTCCTTATCCATAACATACAAATTACATACGTCTACCAGTTTATTTTTACCGCAAGTCACTTTGCAATGAACTTAATCCTAAAACTCAGAAAGATGGAGATTTAAACTTAATTATTAAAATATCTTATCATCTAAGTACATTATGCATTGCATTATGATGACCTTAAAGCTACGATACAGCTATCTAAGAAACATTGTACCTAGCACTGGAGATCTTATTCGCCGTTTTGCACTTAAAGTGTGGATCAAGTCTCAAGTGCCACCGGAACAATCACTTCAGATAAAGGTTATTAGAGTTTACCCGAGAATAGCTACACCTTTCTTCACGAACAAAGAATATTAAACGTGATACAATACTTACATACAGAGAACGGCATACAATACATACATTAGGCAATAATGTAGGTATTTATTAATTCAGCTATGATAGGTACATATATTCACGTCTTTATCCCCTAAGAAGTATGACGATGATGATGTATTCCTAGCCGATTTCGACCTCGACACCCCCGTCTCAACAAAGACCACCAACTATGCAGGACATATTTAGTACACAAGTGTAACCGCCAACACAGGTGCACTCTCTGTTCCCTCACTCTCACAATCCGAATTAACAGCTACACAGGAAGAAGAGAAGACGAAAACTTTACAGGTGTAGTAAACATACACGCAAATGGACGACATAAGTATAATTTATAGCCTATAGCACTTAGGTATAATACACCTTTTGTAATAGCGAATGAATTTTCACAAACGTATCAGTTGTACCCGAGATTACCCCAACCATACAAACTCACAAACTCTTTTTCTTTATAATATTATTATAGTTTAACATTTTTAAATACTTACATACCTATTGTAGATATTGTGGTAGATATGTTATGGAATCAGGCGTTACTTTGCGGAAATCCATGACATTAAATGCTATGAAATATATTTAGCTTTAATTCCGCGAGACAAATATCCAGGTCTGAGAGCAGGACACAAATCCCACCGTCATGCATACTCACATGCACATATGGGTATCATGCATATGCACACATACAAAACAAGTGAGAAATAATTAGCATGCCATGCAACCAAACCTATACTCGACACGTGTTTCGCCCCTCCACGGGGCATCCTCAGGAGATGTCGACTCGTCGTGTGTAAGTTTAAGTAAGAGGCCCATACCCCAACACCTCCCCACATCCCCCAAAGGCCGGCAACGCACATGTGACGCTTCTGGTGTTGCGGGTGTCCATAGGCGGCGGTAATCGCTTACCATCAGGTGATACGTCTGCTCGTTTTCCCGCTTGTCCATAAAAAAAAGTAAGTAAGATGAGACCGACCGATTGATGGTACAAAGTTAATGACATCACAGACATCATCGAATTTCGAGTCGTAGTAGCAAATAAAGCTCATACAGAAGTTCTTCAACCTTCATAAACAACCCATAACGTCCCACTGCTGGGCTCAGGTCTCCTCTCAGGAGAGGGTTAAGACCATACATATAAACGTCAAACTTGGATATTTATTTTTTGTTAACGTCTTGACTGACGGTATTTATCCCATTCTCTAAAAGAACTCCACCTACTATTGTAAATCAAAAAATAAAATAAAGCTGTTACATATTATTTTGAACTCAGTTGTATAGTAATGACGTGTTGCCCGTTGCTACTACTGGCCACTGGTAACCGTAGTTGCTGTGTCCGGTGGCGGCAACCGTAATTAACAGTCACCGGTTGCTACTACTGGCCACAATTCGTCGCTTGTTTTCCGCCAGTCTCACGATATGTTGTAAGGAAATTTGTTAATGTTGCTTGTGTCTTCAACAGGTATCCAGTTACCGACACCGAACACATTAAGTGGAAGCAACTAGACACAAAAAATGTTTACGTATGCGCAGCGAGTGGATTATGGTAGCTTGTATCCGCCACAAGACACAAAAGTGTCCACGTTTACGCTCTCCCTAAAGCACACCCCTCTGCAATCTCTTTTCATGAGCGCAGTACAGCTTTAAAAAAATCGATTCACAAATCGAAACAGAAAAAGTCTGCTTCAAGCAAATAAATAGAAAGAAGCATCGTGTCGTGGGAGCAAGCATTAAAAAAGTTCTATAATTAGTATTTTGCTATTCGTTAAGTCTATTTTTGTTCGTATATGTCCGTAATTAAGAAATTCATTTGTGATTGTAACACATTATCCAGTTTAGTGAAAATCTGTTTTCAAACCTGAAAACCGTCACGCAACCAGTAGCTTGCCACATACTTTATTTTCACTCAAATACATACATATCAAAACCACATTCTACAGCTAATTAGAGTAACAATATTTGACAAAAGAATTTAAATCGATTTACATTGATTGTAGCGACAACGGGAAGAAACTGAGATAAAGTGATCGGTTGATCTAATTTAAGAATTGGCCCAGGAGTCCTAGGGTCCGTTCAAATAGACCGGTCTGTGTAAAAAGATAAAAGCGGGCCGATGCTCTTCGAGCCGGTCTGTGTGAACAGACCCCTATTCACCTGTGGTTCCGTCTGTGCCCACATGAAACTTTAATTTATAAGTGTCTGTGTTATGTGTTAACATAGTTTACAAAATGTGGGTTCACACATTCAATAAAAAAATCAGATCAAGTAAAAGTTCAGATAACACAAACATCGAGAACATATGGTTGTTCTCGTAAATGTTTACGTATTAAGGCAAAATTAGTAACCCGCATAACTGACTAATATTTATGCACATGTTTGACTAAACATAATTTCTGTGTATAACGTTAACAGCCTTAATACCATCTCGAATTCAGCGTAAGCTTTAATTTCACTACCCACGCGTATGCCTTAATCGCACAATATGATAAAGTCCCTGCCGTATGTATGTCTTAGCGTCCCTATGTATTTTTTTAAACACGATGGAATCTGTACATCGTTTAAGTAGCTACGGCATTTTGCTGAATTTCCATAAGGCAGAATAATTCGTGAGGATAGTTTAGGTGCTAGGTTTCATTATGATTTAATACCAATTTACTGAAATACTGTTGCAGACTGAATGCTGAAAAGAACGCCTGCTCTGCCTTTATCAACAGAAAATAATATAGTAATATCACATTATTTCCTTTAGGTATTTACAATTTAAGGAACAATATTGGCAGACACTAATTTTAATAGATATGGTTAGTTTTTTGTGAATCAATCTCAAAAATTCGGATTAGTATGTGTTTATAGCAACACTACGATATATTTCGTGCCCGTGCAAACCCGGTACAGGTTTCTAGTTAACTCATAAAAGTGATCCTGTTAACGTAATTACTACATCTGTGTGAGGACGACACTAATACACTTTTGTTATTAGGGCTTTTTGGTATCTCTCACTAGTCATCTACTAACGACTGTTACATCAAGAGTGGGATTATGACCAGGAAATAAAATTCAATTTAACGCGCAGAAACACCTTAGTTTTATTACTTTTGGGGCTGTTAGTCTAGAGTGGTTAGCTATCGTGACTGCTTTGCCAGAGGTCCTGGGTTCGGTTCCCACCCAGGATGAATAATTGTGTAATGAGCACGATCGTTTTCTCTGTTTCTGGGTGCTAATTTATCTATCTATCTATATACTTATAATAAAAATGTAAGAGGTCCAATTGTACATTAAAGATATTTTGAATTTTTTTTTGGAGGGCTCTCTATAATCGATACTGAAGCCAAAAATGTTTTTTTTTCATTTTTGTCTGTCTGTCTGTATCTTGGCCGCGCATCACGCCGAAACTACTGAATGGATTCAATTGAAACCTGGCATGATTTGAGTTCATACTACGAGGTAGGACGTAGGATACTTTTTATCCCGAAATTCAGCACGGTTTCCTGGACAGAGGGGATGAAAGTCAAAATATGTACTTAATTGTGATTCAGTAACACATAGTCCGATTTCATTCATTCTTTTTTTACTAGAAAGAAAAAATAAAAGATAACGGGAAAAGTCTTTTTTTTGTCCACCACTGTACACTGCCTGTGGGAAGCTGAGACAGATATGTAAATATGGCGGTACGAAGTTCACCGGGTCAGCTAGTCAATCATATAAGCTATGCTATCATATAGCTATTAAGAAATATAAGTATGTTTATTAGTGGTCTGGTCACCATAGCTCAGGTAGTAGAGCCATGCTGATTTCAGCACGAACAGTCTGGCTCGACCGGGGCGGTACTACCCTCGCACAGAAGATCAACGTAAAACAAGTAAAATTATTTATTAGTCAAAAAACCCGACTGCGTCAATATATCTTTGGGGGACAGGTGTGTCATGTCCCACCAACACAAAGGGAAGATCCTCCGACCAGGCGAGGTGATCATGCCTGGCGGGCCACTGCCCAACGGTTGATGTTGGGATGTTGTATCTTAATTGGCGCGAGAACTTTCACTGCGCGATTCAGGATTGGTAGTTTCTTAGTTTCCTTCATTACTCCGTAGTTCAGTGTAACTTCGGTAGATGGCGCTGTAGTATATTTCTGTTACGCTGTATGTGGAAGTCGCCACATATCTTTATAATTTTTTTTTTAAATAAAACATTTAAGTTATATGTATTCGTAACACCATTAAAAATCCTTTATTTTGATATCACACTCGATGTATTTTGAAAACATAATTTTTTTTATTGAGATTACTTTTTGTCGCCAAAAATCCTTAATTTTGTTTTTTTTTGTTTTTATGTACCCAGTGTCTCTCACGACTAAGACGAATCTATTGATACCACTCACACAAAAATATGACAAGCCGTTTAGGCTCTAGGGCGTTCGTTCTTTCGCAGTGGGGTAATGACAGCATTCGTGCTGTTGTGAAGTGTCGTGTTTCGTTGGTGAGTGAGCGAGACCGGAGGCCAAATAATGCAGAAGCGTCACTAGGCAGCCATGGTGTGGGTCACCATGCTGCATTGTTGCATTGTCTGCATTAGCAATGAGTATGGTAACCACCACTCTTGGATTCTGCTGCTGAGTAGAGTCATTTTGGCAGGGCTATACATAAAAAAACATAGCTCAGGTTCTTCATAATTTGGGGTCAAACTGCTGTGTCTGAGATGGGTAAAAAAACAAAATTGTCAAAATTTAGTACACAAGGTGAAGGAAGGTCATGTCTATTACGATGATACTGAAGAACAGAGGTCGATGATGCAGTCTAATCAATTTAGAGTTATGATGTAACTAGCTGACCCACGCAACCTCGTTTGCGTCTCTTATTGCCTGTAGCGTGATAATTTTCCCCCGTTTTTTAAACATTTTTCATTAGTGCTCCGCTCCTATTGGTCGTAGCGTGATGATATATAGCCTATTATAGTCTTCCTCGATAAATTTACTATCCAAAACTGAAATAATTTTTCAAATCGGACCAGCGGTTTCTGAGATTAGCGCGTTCAAACAAACAAACTTTTCAGCTTTATAATAGAAGTATAGATTCTCGTGTCACAATGTTAGTTACCCTACTCCTCTGAAACGGCTGGACCGATTTTTATGAAATTTGGTGTGCATATCGGGTAGGTCTGAGAATCGACCAACATCTATTTTTTATACTTACCACATTTTTTTAAGGCAAAACAACGTTTGCCGGATCAGCTATTATTAGTATAGATTATTATAATATACTGATCATTCTGAGCCCTTTCTCATTTCTATTCTGTAAGAGGATGCGATGGGTAACCGATAATATGTTTTCTTAATTACAAAATACAAATAAGCTAGTAGAATATTCCAATTGATCCATCAAACAATGAATTAGATTAAAATCATAATCTTCCCGGTACATATAATTTTAATAGCAGACTGCTGACCCACGCAACGTCGTTTGCGTCTCCTATTGCCCGTAGCGTGATAATTTTCCCCCGTTTTTGAAACATTCTTCATTGGTGCTCCGTTCCTATTGGTGTAAGCGTGTTGATATATAGCATATAGCCTTCCTCGATAAACGGGCTATCTAACACTGAAAGAATTTTTCATAGTGGTACCAGTAGTTCCTGAGATTAGCGCGTTCAAACAAACAAACTCTTCAGCTTTATATATTAGTATAGATGTATTTATTATACTCTTCTAAGATCTAATACTCATAATCAACAACACATTTATTTGGATAAAGATTAATATAAGGTAGTATGTTGATAAAAACTCTTTGGCAAATAACTAATTATTAGGTACCAACTCTTAGCGTCTTATACTCGTGATAACTTCTAAACGAAATGTCCGAATGGGATGAAACAAAAAGTATTTACTTCTACATAAATACCCTTGATAACATGATGCTTTATTTGGATAAGGATTAATATTACGATGCACATTTTACGTAGTTTCTTTCTTCAGACGATTTAATAATTTTTTTGAACACAAAATCGGTTACTGTGACTAAACCATGATAGTTAGATATATGCACTCGCGGACTTTTTTGTAGATCTTAATGAGACCTACAAACCGGTAATACATTATTTTGTTCTATTGTCAATACTTTTTGCAGCGCACGCAAAAATAGGTTTTCGATTTCACACCTTGGGTTACGAAATTGCAATTTTCTTACGGATTTCTAATTTTTTTGAAAATAAAACATAGCCTTCCTCGATAAATGGACTATCCAAAATTGAAAGATTTTTTCAAATCGGACCAGTTGTTCCTGAGATTAGATTCAAACAAACAAACAAACTCTGCAGCTTTATAATATTATAGTATAGATTAAAGTAGTAGAAGTAGTGAGGGATAGTAGTCATGAAACACATTATTGTTTTTACCACAGCGCAGATTTATAAAAATACTACTCGTAAAAGAATTTTTTATTACAGTTACTTACTATTGTATCGTAGTATTGCATTACCTATTAATGTTAAAAAGTTTAACAGTTGAACACTTTTCTTTTTTTGTGAAGTGAAACGGAGCTAATCTTTTGCATAGACAGTTTATAAGCCGGAAGTAACCCATATACCCAGTCTATCAGAGCAGAATTCATATTCAAGTATGCATTTTTAATTTACGAATACACGATACAGGAGATCGAAGGTCTAAGCCCAAACTGGTAGTAATTCTGTTGTTTGAAATCGCTCTATACTGAACTAAAAATCACTAAAATAGGTTTTGTCCTGTAAACGACGTTCTAAATATCAAAGATTGACTAAGATTGACTTAGATATTTCACACTGACACAATAGCAAACAACATTATCACAATACACGTTATCTAAATAAATACAAATAAAAAAAATGGGATAAAAAATATTCATCAATAAAATTCAGATACGCTTCAACAGAATTAGCACCAATACATATTAAAGTCTTGGGTCAGTTTTGATTGGATGTTAAACTTGTAATCATATCGTTCTGGCATCGTTATTTGCCATGTACATTAATTTAGCAATTTCAGCGATTTCCC
Source organism: Diaphora mendica (assembly GCA_949125395.1). Taxonomy (NCBI): domain Eukaryota; kingdom Metazoa; phylum Arthropoda; class Insecta; order Lepidoptera; family Erebidae; genus Diaphora; species Diaphora mendica. The sequence continues at coordinate 16,863,478 of OX421318.1, forward strand.
AACTTCATTTCAAACTTTCGAGCTTTAGATGTCAACAAAATGAATACGGAGCGTTTTGAGGAAAATATTTTCTACAAACTAAATTCAGTTTACATATTCATGAGAGTGACAACGTGACTGAAGCGAACATTGCGACTCAGACACACCTAATTATTAAATATCAGTATTCTAGTAAGATTATGTGTGATTTAAATATTTTGTGATAAAAGAGTTATGTTTTGTTTGAGGCTAGTTTTCGCATGTAATTCAGTAATCGCGGTATTTACTCGCTGACATCATAGATTTCCATTGATGAGATAATTTTAAAATCGGTTCAGTGGTTTAGGCGTGAAAGAATATCAAACACACAAAGTCACATTCGCATTCTTGATATTAGTTGGGGTGATAGGTTTGTATCTATACACAAATAAATAAAATTGAAGTGTCTGTTTGTAATTTCAAATCAACAGCTTTTCACTAAATCAAATGAAAGTATATACTACACTTACATCAAAAAAATTTTTTTTTTATCTGTCTGTTTATTTCTGCCGGCTAATCTCAGGAACGACAGAACTGATTTTGACGGGACTTTTATAGATCGGTAGCTGATGATATAAGGTGTAACTTAGGCTACTTTTGTTAGATTAGCTTCGCCCCGTGGCACCGCGGGACTCAGCTAGTAATAATATATAATCATATTTTGTGTCTATAAACAAAATGACAAAGCCTAGTGATTGTTTGGAAATCATTTTTATTCATGATAAACAATCTTCAAAACATCAAAGTCCCTACTGGGACTTACTCGAACTTACTCGTACTCGAAGAAAAAAATACTCATTAGCAGACTTACCTACTCAATTTGCGTACACAAAAAATTGCAAGGATATAAGTCCATATGTAAAAATTTTGTAAAAGTTACCGTTCAATACATGTATAGACAGTGTCGATAGGTTTTAAAACCAAAAAAAATAATAGTAGAATGAAACCCATTAGAAATGGAGGGGAATATTATAAAAATGAAAGGAAAAATAATGGATGGGGGGAGGTTTTATGGGTATAAAACGGTTTTTCTCGATTTCCGGCAAAACTAAAAGTCCTATGAAAAAAAGGCAAATGGCAAAGTTGTAGGTAGAAAGATGTAAGATTACTGATTATACAAAATAAAATATTCACATCTAAAACCCACCAACTGCGGGTACATGTAAATATCGACAATCGAGAGTATAAAAAAAAAATACAATTTTCTTTTTTTTTCACGAAATTTAGTGAAAACTTACCTTTTTATGTCCCATATACGCTGTAATTTATTTGATTAGAAATATTTATTTTTTCATGTTATATTGAATTAATATCGAAAAAGCATCTTAATTTTCAATCGAAAATTCACCCGTCAAAATATCAGCTTTTTTCAAAAAGTTGGTATGTTTTCTGTTCGTTGAAATCTCTACTTTCCGATGGTTTAAAAAAAATGTTACCATAGTAAATGTTCTCAGAAAATGCAAAAAATCAAAAAAAAAACTCGAATTCGAAAAATTTTTTTTAATCATTATAAATAATTTCATCTAAAAAATGTGATTGCTGCAATTTGTTTCAATGAAAAAGTTGATGTATTTAATGCTTATTACATTTATGTCATAGAAAATCTCATTATATATAAATATAAATCGTACTATTAAATATAGATACTTTATTCCGATTACGTTTTTCATTACAATATTTTAAGCACATTAATCTTACCATTCATAAATATATGAAAATCGACCAAAAGTTTGTTATTAAAAATATATTTACGATATATATATTATTATATTTTTTATAGATTTTTAATATATTTTTATGTATTTTGAATTATTTTTTTCATGGGAGTAACTAAATTTGTTTGTGCAAAGATAAGGAGTTTTTTTTTAAAATCTTGTACTAAAATATCATTCAATTTTAATCTTTAGGTTATGTTACGTTAAACATACTATTTTTTAAAGAAAATATTATTTTATGTTTGAGTTGATTGATACAGATAAAAATAGAGATAGTATTTACCTTCTTAAGCAGATTCGAATAGTTTTTTTTTTTAAGTAAACTTGTCACAATTATCTTAAAGAAACTCAGCGTGCACGTGTATTTCCATAAACGACTAGCTTTTACATGCGGCTTCGCTCACGCAGACTTTCATCCCCTGATTTAGGTGATCCCCTTAGGGGTGGAATTTACAAAGAACCTACATGCAAAATTTCAGGATTCTAGCTTCAGCGGTTTAGGCTGTGCGTTGATCTCTGGGTATGTCAGTCAGTCTGTCAGTCAGTCACCTTACTCTTTTATACATATATATATAGATGTTGTATACTGTACTGTATTTCGTATACTGGCTAGGCTAACGGTTGTTACAGCTGCTATGAAATAGTAGGTGTGTATGTAGTAGGACCCAGACCCGCCTAGCCCCTTCCCCACTTCTCTATGAAATACCTTTTGATGGGCTAAAATATTTCGTAGGTCACTCAGGTATATAAGTTATCTTAAAATAGTTATAAATAGGCATCTACGCATATAATTTAAAGAAGTTTCGACAACTTTCTCCAAATATTGTAGATGTCTTATTAAATATTAATTTTATTAACTTATTTGTTTGTTAATTATAGTAGTAAATTTTGATTTGCAATTTTTTTTTTATCAATGTAACATGTAATCTTACGTTTTTCGAGTAATTTAAGTGTAAATTTTCAAAAATACACACATCAAAAGTGTCTAGGGATCAAGCATTTTTATGCGGATTTCTTGAGATTGAGATGTGGCTTTGGCCCTGGCCTGCTCAGTCGCCAGACTTGAACCCGATTGAGCATGCATGGGATATGCTACAGAGAAGAGCTCTGCCGAATATGGAGGGTATCCAGTCGCAAGAAGACCTTTTTTTTGTTGTTGCAACGAACATGGGCGGCCATTCCACAGCGTGATTTGGATGAACTCATTTTGAGTATGCCAAACCGATGTTCTTGTGTTAGTGTTCGCGGTAGAAACACGGATTATTAATTGTTTAAGTTACCTAATAAAATTTTAAAGAAAACTGTTATTTCTACAGTCTTTTTTTCGAACTTTAATGTTAGTGGTTCAAATGTCAAAAATCCTTTTATTAGGAAAATGGCAAATTTCTTTATTAATGCAAAGGTGACTTGGTTTATCGTTACTGTGACAAACGAAAACACTTTATTTGATGAATCCTTAAAGAAAATTTTAATTAATATCAATCAGGAGAAAAGTTATTGAAAAAATATATGTTGATCCCTAGACACATATGTTGATCCCTAGACAGTTTTGATGTGTGTAGTTCAAAATTGTATATAATAATTAAAACAAATTTTCGAATTCGAGTTTTTTTCGATTTTTTGCATTTTCTGAGAAGATTTACTATAGTAACATTTTTTTTTTTCACCATCGGAATGTAGAGATTTTAACGAACAGAAAACATACCAACTTATTGAAAAAAAGCTGATATTTTGACGGGTGAATTTTCGATTGAAAATTAGGATGCTTTTTCGATATTAATCCAATACATATAAGGTGAAAAAATAAATATTTCTAATGAAATAAATTACAGCGTATGAGGGACATAAAAAGGTAAGTTTTCACCAAATTTCGTGAAAAAAAAAAGAAAATTGTAAAAGATAAAGATAAAAAACCAAAAACTTGGTTTTTTGAATTTTTCACATAAATTTTGATATGATAAAAGTGTAAATACAAAAGTTTACATCTTTTTATTACCTACAACTTTGCCATTTGACTTTTTTCCATAGGACTTTTAGTTTTGCCGGAAATCGAGAAAAAACATTTTTTTATCCTTAAAACCTCCCCCCCATCCCTCAGCCCGACCTCAGATCGCCCGTAAATTATTTTTCCTTTCATTTTTATAATATTCTCCTCCTTTTCTAATGGGTTTCATCCTACTATTTTTTTTTTCACTTTTTATAATTTTTAAAGGCTTCTACCCTGGTGTAGTATGTACGTACACACACATGCTTTATTTTCAAGAAATGGTCATAACGTTAAACCATCTATAGAGGGTTCAATCGCGAGGGTCTCATATGTTGTATTGACGTAGTTTCATCGTATTACTTATTCATAGAACTGGTAGTTTTACGTAGCCTTGTTGTAATCCTTATCAATACATGTATATAGATATCAAAACACGTACACTCTACTCAAACATTATAGCCTATAATTACCAATAATATTGACATTCTCCCTAAGGTAAAAGACCATAAAGTTTGTGTAGTTAGATACAAGGATACTGGAGTATGGTGTTAATTACATAACGGCATTTGAAAGGGCAAAGTCACTATCAAGAGGTTTTTAAAGGACAGAGCGAACTTTATTTAGTCCGAGAGATCGGGAAATTGGAGAAGTTAAATGAATGAACAAGGTAAGAACAAATACTCAGTATTATTCATGTAGGTACCTTTAAAAATCAATTTTGTAAGCGCGAGAGGTTGTTTACTAAAAATATAGCTAAGAATTAAAACAAATTGGACGAACAATTTAGATGGGAATTCGAGGGGCTAAGTAGTATCCTAGTAAGTCAACGCATGTTCTTTCTTTCTTCTTTCTTTCATTGCAAACCTAAGCAATCATAACCACGTCTCTTTATGGATGGGTCACCATTATCTACACATTGCGACCCGTGCCTCAAAGAGTACGTTAAACTGTCGAACCTGCCATATATCTGTGGCAACCGTTACAAGTAGTTGTAGTAAAAATCAATGCTGCATTGTTGCATTCGCAGTGAGTATAGTGACCACCACTCTTGGATTCTGCTCATGCTTTCCATGAGGCAGAGTAGAGTCATTTTGGCGGGCCATACATAAAAAAAACTAAAAAAACGAAGTTCAGCCGTATCGGCTGACTTCAAGCTGACCCCTAGCTTGTTCGTGAAATAGACTAGGAGGAAGAATTTCTTATTTCCACTAAACTTAAACAAAAACAAGTAGGTAAGTTCCCTATCATACGATATACCAGTATAATCTCTCTTCTATTGTTATTAAAACTTAAGGGTCTATTAAAGTATCGCTTAACGATTACTTTATCCTCGATATTACAGATTTTATTATTATCAGGTGTATCAGGTATCTTTCAATATCAAGTGTATATTGTGTTATAGTAGGGGAGCCCTAGAAGGAATTTCGGGATTTACTAAAGCGCGGCAGATAAATATACAGGGGGATACCTTGTACCCGGTTAATATGATGATGATATCAAATATGAGCCTCGTATATATGGCCACCTGTCAGGAATAAAGGATCAGATTAGTAAAAAAAAAAAGATCATCAGACATTCTCGAGCGCGCCAGATTAAGGCAGGGTGAGTTAATTACATGCTAAAAAGTGTATATTCCACTAATCTGACAATTTGATAGTGACGTAAGGAAAGGGGAGAGCCATAAAGTTGTAAAAAAAAGTCATCTCGACATTCTTGAGCGTGGCTATTTTTTTTTATTTTGTGGGTAATCATTCAGGGTTAGCGAAAAATATGTAATCTGACGATAGCCACAAGCCGAAGTAACAAAATTTCGTCGATAAAGTTTAATTTACATTGATGATGTGATGCCTATATTCACACTGATAAGTCAGTACTAATTCATGTGTTAGAGAAATAAGTCGAAGATATGGAGCAACCGCCATCCCAATTTGACCTTATAATTGTAGATGGCTTCTTTTTTATAAGCTTTTATTTAACTTGCAATGTATGTATGTTTGGATGGAATCTTGCATCTCAATTTTGAAGCAGATATCTTTAACCAATTTTGCTGAAATTTTGCAAGCATATGTATACAGCGTGACAATACAATATTATAATGACATGGAACTGATCTGATGCTGGAGCTGGAAGGTGGCCATAGGAACTCTATAAAGAAACGTCGCAACACTATCGAGTTAGGACTCGTTTGATTCGTCTTGACGAGTACTTCATGTTTTCATAGTATCCATTGTCTGATGATGAAGCCTGAAGGTGGTTATAGGAATTCTGTAAAGAAACGTCGCAACACCATCGAGTTTCGAATCGTTTGATTCATCTTGACAAGTACTTTATTTTTTGATAGTATCCAGGGTCTGATGATGGTCCCGGAAGGTGGTCATTACACAATTTATAGAATACAAAGGCCTGTCGCGAGATTTACCTGTGTGTAAGGAAGTAATTTAAATAACTTGATTCGACTTTGTATAAAATTTTCAAACTAAGTAAAAGTTGAAGTAACTAAGTTGTTGATCGATCATTGGGCTGATCAGTAGATGGCAACGATTATAGGTAGTAGGTAATTTTGTATAAATTACCTCGATTTGTGTCATAAATATTCAGTTACTGATAATTAATTATGATTTTTCATGCCTTAATCATGAAGAAGCGAAGACGAACATAGCATTTTTTGCTTGCCAACAAAATGAAGATTCTACTGGTAATTTTCTAAAAAGCACGTCTAGATTTGTTATTTTTTTTTTAAATTGTCAGATTAAGCGAACCCCTCCAGATAATGGTCAGATTATGAGGCAGTACGTCTAGGACATTAAGATGAACCATATAAATCTTAATTTGACGCGCTTGAGTATTTCAATATGACGATTTATTTTTGCACATTCATATAACGGCTGTGAGTTTGCGTCACATCCAAATCGTCAGATTATTGAATGAGAGCTTTATTTTGGGTTCACTTAACATCCCATTTTAAAATCTGACGCGCTCGTTTTTTTTTTTTGTCATTTTCAAGCCTTACGTACGACCACCATGCAAACGATCAGATTAACATACGTACATTATCTATTATCAGTATTATCTGACGCGCTCGAGTATGTCCATGCAACAGTTTCTTTTTTACATTTTTAAACATCCATAGCTGCTCACCCCACCGATGAAAAGGTATGCAGTAATAACATTTTTTTTCTTTTTATCATCTAAGCTTTGCAACCCAATAGGTCTCTATGACGCTCGAGTAAATCCCCATTTAGCATCGTGGGCTCCCCTACTATTATAAGTACTGCCTTCATCATTGTTGTCAAGGGCAGATAGCGGAACTAACTCGTAACCATTATCACATAACCCCAAGGTTCTAAGCCATGTGCAAAAATTCACAGACACTATTCCAAGGGTGTATTAGTCATTAATGTAAAATCTGATACGCCACCAGTCGGGATGATTTTTATACTGAATTTAATTATTCTGCGCCTTAATTACTAACAATAAACTAAACCGCTCATTACGATCTTTCTGTTTAGAGATTCTACAAACAAATAAATGATCGTTAAAGGGTATTATTGCCACTACCTACGCCAATACCAACGCTAAGCAGAGTGTTTGGTGTATGTATCAAATAGTTTCATTATTACTTTTGAAAATTAAACCATCTTTCCTTTTCAGGTATCTACACATATAACTGCATAAAATAAATTCGCAAGACGCTTGCATCAAACAACAACATTAATAAGATCATAAATATTATGATGGAACCATTAGCTTTATGAACATAAATGGCTATAATATCTAGTATGGTCGTACTTATTAAGCCCAGCACAGCCTCATCAAGAATTCTGTTTGTAGGCTTCGCACGACACAGTATGCAATCTTAACTTATATTTTGTCCTTACCTATCTATAGGTATATTCACGGACAAGTAACAAGGTATACGTCAGACAAGAGACTACATTTTCTTTAGGTATTACTTCTAAGTCTGTTCATGTCTGAACTTTTTTTAAATTTTCCGTTTATAACTTTTTTCTAAATATTTGTGGTTGTTGGTCTAGTGAACCTGACAGCTTTCCCCATTTTAGGAATTACCCATTTTATGTTTTTCACTTGTTTTCAAGTATTTTATTTTTAACCTAAGGCTTTATCAATATGACGTGATAAGAAAGTGGCGCGGGCAAAGCAAATAAAAAAAAGTACACCAATAAGGTTCCGAGTCTGAGCTTTTAACAAATTAAATAAGGTTGTATTGTATGATAAATTCGGCACCATGGAGTTAGAAGTAAATAGGTTTAATGATGTTTTGAATTCACAAAATTAGTGCACACGATGTTCTAAATTCAATTTACTTTATCCTCTAGGGGATAAAAACGACTTTTACACTCAGATATCGAATTGCAAAAATACTCTTTCCGAGGTGGGGGGATGAAAAATATATTAATCTGTTATTGTTCTTAGTTACTATTAAATACACATTTAGTTGTCCGCGTGGTGATAGATTAAAAATCCGGAGCGTCACCACCCCTATTTATCCCATGGTGTCATAAGGGGCGACTATGGGAGTAAACTACGCATGACAACATAACTGCAAAGATAGAGAAAACTTGAAGGCAAACCCTATACCAACCCGTCCGGCTAGGCTAGGCCAAAACCTCCTTTTTAAGAAGAGGCCTATATCTAGTTGTGGACTGTTAAAAACTGTTGATGTGATGTACCTAATACATCACATCACACTGATGTTATAAAGGCGAAAGTTTGTGAGTGTGTATGTTTGTTACTTCTTCACGCAAAAACTACTGAACGCATTTGGATGAAACTCTACAGTAATATAGCTTATACATCAGAATAACACATAAGCTGCTATTTGCCGCGATAATTGGCATATACGCGGGCGGACCCGCGGGCAACACCTAGTATTGTATTAAGATGAAGACAATATATACATACCAATAGTTGAATTACATCAAGTTATATATTATACTCAAACTCAAACTCAAAAATATTTTATTCATATAGGCACTTATTTTACAGGCACTTATGAATAGTCAATATTTAATATTAAAAAATCGAGTGATTCTAGTCGCCAGTTCCAAGTGCAGCCTACCCTTCATGGAGAAGAATCTGGCAAGAAACTCCATTGTTGCTCCTTTTAAAAAATAATAATACGGTTTACAATATTTTTTTCACTAAGAGACTTGAATGAGAACGAAGTCGACCAAAGAAAACAATATAAAAGGTTTGGAGTCATTGCTGCACAGCCATGAGCTAACCAATCATGCGCCGTTCTTACTGATAGCTGCAAGATTTTTACATTGTTATATTGTGACATTGTATTGTTATATTGTGAGGTCCACTTATGGAAAATAAAATCCAAATAGCACTTTCACTCACAGTCAAATTTAAAAAGATGTAATATGTCCAAATATAAAATAATCAATAAATGTCACAAATGTAAAATAGAGTAAGACGCATGGATCAGCCATCGACCTATTCAACCATAGTTGAGCTGCGTACTCAGGCCGCACGGCAAATCATCAGGTCAATATCAAAGAAATTAATAATTAATAATAATCATAGTCGACAAGGTGCTCATACAATAACAAGTGCGTATTTAATAAATTGGGAAACATTGTTAGATAAGTACCAAAGTACCATCATGTATTCATTTACATTATACAAGTATGTGTGTATGTTTTCATTTATATGTTGCAACTAAAACAATCAACAATTTGTATTTAAGAAAAAATAAAGATGAAAATTAAGTAAAATTGATACAAGAAAGAGATAAAATAAAGGAAAATTTAAACAAGAACAAACTAATTAAGAGAAAAAGGAAATTATTAAAGAAAATTATACAGAAAATAGTTACAAACAAATCTTAACTTAATTAAATGTCGGAATTAGATGTCGTTAGGTTAAAGTATACAAACAATTCATACCGGAACACCAACATGTCAAAATTTATACATTATTAAAAAAAAAAGTGAAAGAAAAAGACGAAGTTAGTGTGTATATAATAACATTAATAACACCTTAAACCCATGACTCTTTGTCGTTCAGATAATCGCCAATCGTATAGTAGGCTTTCCTAATAAGGTGATTTTTTACAGTACGCTTGAATTTATCTATAGGAAGGTCAATTACATATGTAGGAATTTTATTATAAAGACGTATACCAAGACCTTCGAACGAGTTGTGTACCTTATGTAAACGATGATAGGTACCAACGAGTTTAGACTTATTTCTTGTATTAATATTGTGTACATCACTGTTTTTCTTATAGTCATTAATGTTTTGCCTAACAAACATAACATTTGCAAATATGTACTGTGATGCAACAGTTAAAATACCTATATCTTTAAACAACTCTCGAAGAGAAACTCTAGCACCTAAATTGTATATTGAGCGGATGGCTCGTTTTTGTAGAATAAAAATCGTTTCAATATCAGCCGCCTTGCCCCAGAGTAGTATACCATAGGACATGACGCTGTGAAAGTAGCTAAAATAAACTAGCCTAGCTGTGTCCGTATCAGTGAGCTGACGTATCTTCCATACTGCATAAGCTGCCGAACTAAGTCTACCTGCAAGGCTATCTATCTGGGCTCCCCACTGTAGTTTGCTGTCTAATGTAATTCCCAAGAATACTGTTGAGTCTACAATACTTATGATTTCACTATTTAGAGTTAGATTAGTGCCTAGCTGTTTTACATTTGGCATAGTAAATCTCACACACTTTGTTTTATTTGAGTTAAGTAGGAGATTATTTGTTGTAAACCAAATCAATACATCATTTAGTGCCCTATTCACATCGTCAAAAACTGTTTGCTTACGATCGACTTTAAAAAGAAGTGACGTATCATCAGCAAATAGAACTATATCACAGATATGTTTTAAATAATATGGTAAATCATTTATATATATGAGAAAAAGTAGAGGACCCAGTATAGAGCCCTGCGGAACGCCCATAGTAACAGGTAGTCCAGAAGACCTCGCACCATTGACATCTACGTGTTGAATTCTATCTTTCAAGTAGGAAACAATTAGTTCCAAAGCAATACCATTAACGCCATAATGCCTAAGTTTAAGAAAAAGCGTGCTATGTTCTACGCAGTCAAAAGCTTTTGAAAGATCGCAAAATACACCTATCGCATCCTGCGAATTCTCCCATGCATTAAATATATGTCTCAAAAGAGTTGCACCAGCATCAATTGTTGAACGACCCTTTGTAAAGCCATATTGTTCTTTGTGAAATAAATTATTTAGATTAAAATGGCTTTCTAGTTGTTGCAAAATGACTTTTTCAAAAATTTTACTAATAGCCGGTAAGATTGAGATTGGCCTAAAGTTACTTGGTTCAGTTGTACAACCCTTCTTGAATAAAGGTATTACTTTGCTATACTTCATGAGGTTAGGAAAAACACCCGAATCAACACATCTATTGAAAGTTATAGCTAAAAATGGTGCTATATCAATTATAATAGTTTCTATTAATTTAACAGAAATCCCCCATAAGTCCCCTGTTTTTTTAGAATTAAGAGACTTAAATGTTTTCATAATATCTGTAGGGTTTATGTATTCAAATGCAAATAAATTCTTACATTCATTTACATTGGCCTTTAACAACAGTTCAGACCCGGACGCACAAGAATTCAAGATACTAGTTGTACTAACTGGTATATTTGTGAAAAAGGTATTAAAAGATTCAGCTATGTCTAAGTTGTTTGTTAAAAACCTATTATTAATATTTAATTTTAAATCATTGTCTCGAGGTTTACTACGTCCAGTTTCATTGTTAATAATGGTCCATATACAAATCTAAAGGGTCATTGTCCCCTTATCTGAGGCCTTAGGGTAACAATTCTATTGGATTTGAATTAAGCTACTCCATTACGGTCACCTAAAACAACAATTCGGATAGCCTCCGATAATTTAATGTAATGGGAATACAAACTCTATTCTATTTGAAAATTACTATTGATATTTAACTACCATTAGATGGAAACATCTTAGAGCTAATCTCTATGAAAAACAAGTGTATATTTATATTCCATCTTAGACAGAGAGCGAATTTCCTAAGATAACCTTTAAGAACTCCGCTGTGGTACCTACTTTGGGATTATAATACATATTAATGTACAAACACAAAAAGTAATTAAAATAGAAATCCGTTTACGATTGAAAATTCTCCAAAATAAGCTTCTTAATTAAAATAAAGAAATGATACTTCATTACGTAACTTAACCTTGTCTGACTGATGAAATGGTTTTCGTTGTCTTCCTGCTGTATTAAGTTTATGAAGAAGATTTTTTATGCCCCCTCATAATTATGACGGAATGAACGTTTTCTCGAGGGCCACTTTTCGCAGCCGCGTACCGTTGGCCGTGTTGATGATTAAACTTTTGACTAATTTGTTTCAACATTAGGAGTAAGAGTTCTTTTACAGCAAAAAGTACTGCGGTTTGGTGTTTGTATATTACAACCATGTTTATGGGTATATTTTACGAAGTTTGATTGAAAAATCATATCTTAGCTACGCTCATGTTGCATGAGGAGTCCATACTCTGTGGTCCTATTAACCTCGTCATAGGTTTATAGTTATACAAAGGTTTATTTTAAATCCTAGAGACTTTGAAGTTGTAAAACACTATCACTTTGCATTGTTAAATTTTGGAAGTTTACTTTGTAATACCTGCCTGTACTACGACTGAACTGTGGATGTCTTTCTTTTCTTGTGTATCCCAAGACTAGCGGTTATTGCAGTAAATTTATTTAGTATATACATTATTTATTATTATTATATATTATTTAGTATTTTTGAGGAAAGACAAGGCCTACACGCCCTTGTCTTTCCTCAAAAATGAAAGTACATATCTCCATGTCAAATTTAATTGAAATCAGTACATTAGTTTAGACGTGAAAGCGTTACAGACACAGAGTTATTTTCAAATTATAATATTAATATGGATTAAAGGATATTGTTACGAGCCGGGTATACTCTCGGATAGTCGGTTGATTATTTAGATAATCAACCGACTATCTAAATAAAGATAGTCGGTTGATTACCAAAAAATAACACAATATTTATTAACAACACTTTTTACAATAATAATTCACTAAATCACTCGTTAGTCGCACTAGAAGATCGCTTCGAAGTTAATCCGTTAAATCGTGAAACAATACTCCCCGTACGACTAACACGCTCCGCTTTTATAAGGGTGTCGAAATCTCTAGAATAATCCTAAATATTCGACAGAACATTCTGGACCAAATAGATTGTTCTACAGCTACTTGCAGCGCCATCTAGCGTTGAGAATATCGGAATTATCAGTCGTAATCTCCACAATCGTGCGCTACTTGACACTAGATGGCACTGTCCTCAACAATTAATACGAGACCCATTTCCTAGGGCGCGACAATATTATAGAATAAATATTTCACATTAATCGAGTCTTTATTAATTATTATTTTTTGTTACATTCCAATGTCCCAAAACAAGCAAAAAATTGCTGTTAGGTTTAAAATATATCTTATAAATAAAATTCTCGGGTCACAATGTTAGTTACCATACTCCTCTGAAACGGCTGGACCGATTTTTATGAAATTTGGTGTGCATATCGAGTAGGTCTGAGAATCGACCAACATCTACTTTTTATACTCGATTTTTTTTTAATGGCAAAACAACGTTTGCCGGAGCAGCTAGTATTAATATAAAATGTTTGAAAGCTAAAGGAAAATTGCTTTCAAAATGCTATTTGCTTAAAAAGCACGGAACTCTACACACAGCGTGCGGAGGATGGTGACACTTTAAAATTGAATATAAAATACTCTATTGACCTAGTTTGTTGTGAAGATTTTTAGTTAAATCAAACTAAAATAGAAGTCAGAAAATACTCTATTATTAACCTACAGATAACACCGTCCTTATTCGTGATATCGTGAAACAAATAGAATAATTCGGTCGAGAAATTCAGCGTCGATGCCAAAGCTTACCGGAAATTGAAACCATGACACTGCACCACCCGCTCCCACCCGCAAATCCAACCGAATGTCGTTCGACCTTAATAAAATCTTATAACTAATAATATAAGACATATTATTAAATGACACCACGCACAATACACACAGTATTTTTAGATGTCATTAGGAAAACAGTCAAGATGTTTATTTGGGTTGAACGGATATTGATACACTGAGGCGGAAATATTTCAAAGAATGATAAACAAAAATGAAATTTAATTTCTGTCAGTGTCGCAATGTATATTGTACAACCTTGTTTCTCATGCTCCTAAAAATAACAAAACAAACTAACGAAACGTGTTAGAAAACCATGTTAGCAAACCATACCGTCTCCTGAGACTTTAAACGAACATCAAACACGAGCATCAAATATAGGGACACGGTATCGAATAGAATGTATCGATACTTCAAAGTATTGAGTACTTTTCTTACCGAGGCCTAATAGCAAGCTTTTTTTTGGTTGATGGAAAATCATCAACCAAATGGGTTGGAAAATCATTCGATAATAGAATAGAGCCTAAAAAACAAATATCGTTACCGTACGTGACGTAAGGTCGCAAGTTTTGAAGAATACGTTACCTCCAACAGATACAATCCAAAAGTACTCAATGAGTAAAATATCAAGTACTTTTCTTACAGAGGCCTAATGGCGACCTGTTTTTTTGACAGGTTGAAATTGCCGTACCTTTTAATATTATTTAATTTGTCCTTTATAGTATAAATATGAATACTATAAGTTGTAAGTTCACTTCTGTTTCATTATACGAGAAGCATAAAATTAAAGTAAACAATTTTATGAATAAGTATCAGCTTCTTAATTATAACGAAAATGATCACTGGTTAGCAAGTCGATAACATCCGATTTGTAAATCAAAACGATTAATCTTAACCTTCGCAACGACTAAAATGAAGAATGTTATGTAGTAAATGCACAACCCTATGTTAACAAATGAAATAACCCACCCCCCCTTCCCGCCGCAGGCGAACACGGGAATGTTTTCCGTCCGCTTCGGATAACGAGTTTGCTTGTTAGAACTAACAAAACAGTTAGGCCATGCACATATTTTGTTAGATATTTGGTGTTTGAAAACATAAAAAAGTGTCGCAGGAGACCCCGCTTCAGTAAAACACAAACACTATGAAAGAGTGTTTGATAACATATTATAATTTTAGTAGATTTCTTCTGACAATGTTACCATACATTACTGATGTCAATCTCCAAGGATCAACTTTTTAGAGAAATCAATACTTTGTAGGGAATAGCAATACACGTTCTCTGTAAGAAAAAAATCGCACATACCTACTAATATCATAAATGTGAATGTTTGTTTGTACGGTTTCACGCGAAAACTACTTAACCGATCATCATGAAACTTTGTACACATATTCTTGGAGGTATTAGAAGTAACATGGGATACATTTTATAAAATGCGAGCATAGCCGCGGGTAAAAGCTAGTTATACTATAAAGCTAGATTATGGTTCCTTTGTAAACGGTGTCCAATACAGCACAGTGTTAAGCCCAGCTTAAGTTTTACTCTTTCTTCCCTTTTAAAGCCCCTGTGACGTAAAGCTTTATAAGATTCGTTTAGAAAACAGATACTTACCGTTACTTTAACAATACCGTACCTTTTTTGTCACATATCTGCTTATGTTTGAAGGACATGCCAGTCACATAGAAGAAATTGTTGTACATTTTTTTATAAAATTTTGTTTTATCTATATTTGCCGCTTCATAAAAAAAGCCTTTGTTTTTGTTCAAAATAAATGGTAAAAACACTATTTGACAAGATCATCTTATATTATTATGGACAGCCAAGCTATGGCTATACATCCACCTGAAGATAGCAGTGGTCAAAATAAAAAGCTAATAATTGTACATCACAAATTATTGTAAATACTTACTACTAGTACCGATCGTTGTACGAGCAACATCGCGATTACCTACCGTTATTTAGTGAATTTAATTATTTTATGACGATAATGCTTAGGTATTGTTGATATTTGTTTTTTTTAACCGACTTCCAAAAAGGAGGAGGTTCTATGTTCCATTGTATGTATTTTTTTTCTTTTTTTTTATGTATGTTCACCGATTACTCCGTCAATTGTGGACCGATTTTGATTTTTTTTTTGTATTCGAAAGGGTATGCTCCCGAGGTGGTCCCATTGCCACCATATCAGGATCTGATGATGGGATCCCAGGGAAATCGAGAGAAACCCTAATTTTTATAGGCACATACTATGTTTTTCGTATATTTTGTGAAGTTACAGGTATTTGCGTCTGGTAGTCATCATTTTATGATGATGAGCTGATGATGTAAGTTACAACTCCTTAACGGTTAGGAGTTGGAGGATAAATCTTTAAATATCATATGTATACATGTTACCTTTAGTCGTATTCTTTCATATTATTTAGGTAAGCTGATGATGGAAGGTGGAAGGTACAACTCCTCAACGGTTAGGAGTCGGAGGATAATTCTTTCAATTTCATACGTATCTAAAGACCTTCAGTCGTATACTTTCAAGTTATTTAGGTGAATTGATGATAGAAGGTTAAACTCTTCAACAGTTAGGGATTAGAGGATGATTTTAATATTACACGTACGTATAGACCTTAATTTGTATTCTTGATGATGAAATTTGATGAAATAGTTCAATTTACTATTTACCTACGATTGTTTGCACTAAAAACTGAAAAATAAAAACTTTTTATAAAAAAAAACCGACTTCCAAAAAACATCCAACGAAAACTCTCTGCCAAAAAACACTTAAAAGCGTCAAATAAACTGGTTCTTCATAAATTGCCTATACCTAATTCTTTATTCATTTAAATAGTAGTATTATAATGTGTGCTAGGTACCTAAAATCTGTTTGAAGTATAGGCAATTTATGAAGAACCAGTTTATTTGACGCTTTTAAGTGTTTTTTTGGCAGAGAGTTTTCGTTGTATGTTTTTTGGAAGTCGGTTTTTTTTATAATTATAAATTTATAAAACCTGACGACCTTTGTAACTTTTCCCATTGTTTATAATACAACCAATACCGTTCTCAAGTTGGCGCTAAAATAATCTCCTTTCTCAGGAGAAGCCTATGACTCGCAATATACATGTAAAAGCTTTTGATGACAATACAGAATAACTCAATCCAACCTAGGAATCATCTCCAATCCGTGATGACACAGAAACATAAACCGACTAAGTTGTAAATATATCGATCCTGCTTACACACCTTATCACAAAAATGTTATCATGATATGATATGTAATGATAACGTCGAACAGCCACTTATATGTATCCATTGGAGTGGTTGTAAAACCAGCTTCAGAAGTAACGAAAAAAAGCGATAAGTAATTATCATTGAATTTTAAATTCATACACAGAACTGGAGAAACAAAGTCGACAACAGATTTTATGAAAATGAAATGTTTGTTTTGGTTACTGAAATCGGTAGCTCGTAAAAACGGGCACGAATCACATTTTGAAGTGGGATTGTTATTTGATTTATACGCATTGATATATATATCAACGTTTGTACGTATACTTTTGTTGAAGCACTCACATTACCTACGCTGTTGTCTAGGTTAACTCAAAGTAATGAAGATTTTATTTTACACGAAAATAGAAAACAAAGTTTCGTTTTTAGTCGTCTGTCAATTACGTATCTGTATTTATTGTTTATATGAAGTTAAAATACAATTATAAAAAACTTGTCTTTTTAATTTTTATATCTAACAAAAGAGTAGACAGGCTTTTTTACAGCAGGGTAAAATTAGGGCAGTAACTAATATTCAATATAAAAACATTTCTAATGTGAATTATTAAGCAAAAGCCTCGCAGGGTTTCGCCTGAATCTATTTAAAACTTGACTTTTTTATATATTCAGTGTAATTTCTTACTTATTCCACTGAATATATAAAAAAATCAGGTTTTGCAAAGGCCATATCATTTATAACGTATCAAACAAATTAATTTAAAAAAATTCGTGTGACCAAAAACCCTGTTGTGTGTGATTTGATATTTGATTGGAAGAGGCATGTAACAAGGTGTAGGGGGATTTACTCTATGGTTACCTCGCGTACCTACCAGCTACACACGAGTGGATTTGTATTTTGTAATTTCCATTAGTTCACATTTTAGCAATTTAGAAAATACGTGACGTTAAACGGTACTAAACATACACTTAGTAAGTACTTCCGTACCACACAAGTATTTTCGTAACTGGGCAAAAATTTTGCTTCATAATTTAAGCTGTTTTTAGAAAGTAACACGTTTTCTTCATGAATTATATTGTTTTGATTTAATTTCGTTACCTTGTCCTCCAATCACTATTCCTGTTCTGAAATTTGTCCAATTACTTAACCATTACTATAAAATAGTCCTTACACGTAGTGTTTAGTCCGTCCTCCAGTGCTGCTTCTCCCCTGAAGGAAGGAACCCTTGTAAATAGACTATATGGGCCCATAGAATTACGCTAAACACTCGCAGACCGATCACTGGTGAACGGAGGTCAACTAGAGGCGATTCACCTCTTTTACAACAATAAATAGTAAAGTTACTCACGGTAGTGACGGCTTCCAAATCTTCTTTGCGGAGAGGGGATTTCCTGTCGATTTCTAGGCATTCCGTGCACACCACTCCGTTTTATAATTCAATTGCAATTCAAACCAGAAGCCCGGGGCTGATTTGAGAATCCGTAGGTACTACACGCCCGGGTTACAATCACTTGCGAGGATTCGCACATATACAAATACGACGCGATTACAAACCACTTGTTTATATATTAAGCTTATCATACAGTAGCCGAAACTATTTACACACTGAAGCTACACAATGATAGGCCCCCAGTGGGCACCACAAGGTTGGCCCGCACCTACACATGTCCCCACATGATAATCTATATTTTCGAACCGTCTCCCGAGAGATCTATGAACCGAGTGACATGTGTTACTAATGAAAGTTTTATTGAAGGTTTGTTGTATCCATATCGTATTTTATTCCTATAATACAAAATTTCAACAAAAGAAAAACCGACTTCAAGAACTGGACCCAATAGAAATGGGTTCACACGGGAAGCACCGGCTTTCAAATAAAAAAAGAATCATCGAAATTGGTTGGTGTGATTTTGAGTTACTCGTCAATTTGTCTATCACATACATAATGCAAATGGAAGACATATAGTTCTCTCATGGATGACATTGTCACAACTGGACCAAATTAAAATGGGACCACATGGGGAGCACCAGCTTAAAAAAAAAATCGTCAAAATCGGTTCACCCAGTCAAAAGTTCTGAGGTAACAAACATAAAAAAAAACCGTCGAATTGATAACCTCCTCCTTTTTTTTAAGTCGGTTAAAAATTACATAATATGATTTAAAAATGACGGTCCTCTATTTTTTTTTCTTCAATTATATAATTGGAAATTACCAAAATGTCACGTCCAAAATAAAGCAACATTTACACCGTAATCGATATTATTAAATCGGTCAGGGGCCACTAATGTGATACGGAACTTGTGTGGGGTAGAGTCGTCTAGATGAGCGATAAGAAAATAACATCATTATGTCTATTGCGTCTCATAAGTCACATATACCGTGTTATCAAGTTGTTATTGTTACAGAGATAGCATTTGTTTGAACGGTTAATGTATACTTATTTATATACTTATACATATATACTACTAAATATACTATCTACTTATACTACTAAACTACGAACTATAACTTATTCTAAGTCTGGTAAGCCATTAGTACAACGTTATCATGTCACTCGTTGGTCCTTGAAATTGTCGATTATAAAAGTAGTTACGACCTGTGGAGGAACGGGTGTCCTCCGACCAGGCGAGGTGATCTTGCCTGGTCGGCCGCGGCCCAACGGACGGATCAACCAGGAACTGCCCCACGAACCAACCAGGAACTGCACTCCCCCCCTCCTAGCTAGGTTGACATTCTACAAACGTAAACGTTAAGTATTAGAAAACTAACAAATATATGAGAATAATGTTTTGACTGAATCGGTGGCGCAGTGGTAGCGTATGCGACTGCTGTGCTTGAGGTCTCGGGTTCGATACCTGGGTCGGATCAAATGTTTGTATGATCTGCAAATATTTGTTTCGCAGTTTGGGTGTTTTCTATGTATAATATGTATGTATTTACAAAAAAAAAAGTATATAAGTATTGTATCAGTCAATCGTTCTCTCATAATACAAGCACTGTTAAGTTGTATGTGAAATGTCTGAATTTTTATTTAGTATTAAAATGTCATCTCTTAGCTAGCTGTCCTTCTTCTCTCGCTAAGTCAAAACAAAATGTTAGCCTATTATAAACAAAAGAATAGAGGTGTTTGCGACTGTAGAAAAAGATGCGGCGCGAAACAATTGAATTTCGGTTAAGGGGACTGTTCGCTTCATACAATATGCGGCGACCAGTCCCCTTCATGCAATACAGACACGTCTTCTCATCGTTACTTTTGATATTGGTAGATATATTAAACAATCTTTTACCCGTGGGTCCGTTTGAAGGTCCGTATGTAAAATGTAGCCAAAATACGCCTCCGTAATAATGTAGCTTTCCACTGGTGAAATAACTTTTATAATCGGTCTAGTGGTTTAGGCGTGAAAGTGTAACAAACAAAATTACATTCATGTCTATAATATTAGTTGAGGTGTAAAAAAAATCGATACTATAATATTATAAAGCCGAAGAGTTTGTTTGTTTGTTTGAACGCGCTAATGTCAGGAACCGCTGGTCCGATTAAAAAAAAAACAGTGTTGGATAGTACATTTATCGAGGAAGGCTATATGCTATATATCATCACGCTAAGACCAATAGGAGCGGAGCACCAATGAAGAATGTTACAAAAACAGGAGATTTTTTTTACGCTACGGGCAATAGGAGACGTTAACGACGTTGCGTGGCTGACCCACGCAACGTCGTGTAGTACACAATATAAGTACTAACATGATAGATCTATTTGTCTAAACCTAAAGACTGTTCAAGTTCTTTATCTAGGTACTTCTACCTAATCTTATAAATAAGGTGCCTGAAAGCTCGCAAGATTTTTCACGCAAAAATAAACATTAAATGTGGGTACTTTAAATTTCAACTAAGTTGATTACAAAATTGAGGCATACACATATAGCAAAAATTCAAACCTATTTACCTGTGTACCGACCTGCCTACCTGCCTTTCCTCAATAATACCACTATTTAGTTTTGATTATTCGATACACACTTTCGATTTCGACACGTACTTTATGATTGCTTAACCGTGATATCGGTGTACTAAATGCAGTGTTACTATAATAATAAAAGTAGTCGTTAAATAGTTTTTTTTATATACATAATATGAGCCGACCAAAGTGACTCTACTCTGCCTGATGGAAAGCATAAGCACCTAGAGTGGTGGTCACCATACTCATTGCAAATGCACAACAATACAGCATAGTGACACACACTATGATGGCCTATTGCGATACTTTTGCATCATTGTATATTAATAAACGTACATTATCATCATCTCAGCCGAAGGTCGTCCACTGCTGGCCATAGGCCTCCCCCCAATGCTCAAACATATTAATTTTACTCAAACTGTTACAACAAGTTCCATCAAGTGCCGACAATCGAGAGTATAAATTATATAAATTACTCAAACTTGTTCCAATTGATTAGGTCAATGTATAAAACACTACTTTAAGACTTCTTATAGCATCGCTTTTACTACATTTGATTAAAGTTCTGAAAGACTAATTATCTGGGGGCACGGTCGTGCCCCCGCCAAGACGAGCCAAGCGAAGCGGAAGGGCACTACCTACCTTTTCTCGAAGTGTTTCGTCGTTTTTTTGAACCCTCATAACTTTGGTTCCCGATATACCCAGATCGTTCAAATTCTCAGGATATGATGTTACTAATAGACTAATGAAACATACAAAGTTTCAATACATAGCTCTGATATTTTAGATTTTAATGATACCTAAAAAACACAGATTTCGTCACTGACACACTGATGATCATCAAAACTGTTAGGGTACTTCCTGAAGTGCTAGAAAGCTGAAATTTGGTATGTAAACTAAGTTTAGTATACAAACAACAGAAATTCCTAAACCTATTACTTTTGCCCCCCAACCCCCAAATTTGGTGGATGGAAGTTTGTATGAGACTTTCACAAATGTTTATGCTAAAGGTTTTATTTTTGGTACACGGACTTTTTCGAAAGAAGAAAGAAGATGTACAAGAAATACAGCCCAAAAAAAGAAAAAAAAACTGCCTCAAGCAACTCACAAAAAGAAATGAAATCCCACCAAAAACATTTTCATGTAAAATGTTGCCAAGACGACTGTATATGGCTTACCCTGTGAAAAAGATATCAGATCTCATGTAGAGCCAAGGTTCCGAATCTACACGCCCTAACTCCATCAACCCTAACTTCATAAACTCTACATCTCAGTAAAAATGTATGACTTGGCTGTTTTGTTACTTCAGAAACTAAATATTCGTATAACACATTACTTCAGAAACTAGATATTTGCAAACACAAAAGGCGTTCGTTTCCCCTTCGTGATGGTATGGTAGCGAAACGGCGAAGCCATACATTTTTACTGAGATGTAGAGTTTATGAAGTTAGGGTTGATGGAGTTAGGGCGTGTAGTCCGAGTGCTCGCGCTATGTTTAAACAACTAGCTAAGCAACTGATTGACGCTTCTCGTGATCAGAAGGCCAGCCGGAGATTTAGCATTGCCATTCAACGTGGCAATACTGCCAGTGTTTTGGGAACGATACAAGCGATGTTGCGGAGAAGTTTTATGCCGCCTGTATGTAAATGTTATTTTATTTTTATTTCCTAGTATTTTTATGCAATTCTATAATTAAATGTAGTTTTATTAAAACATTGTACTCTATATTTTCTATATAATCTTTAAATTGAAGAAAGAGGTCCAGGTCTGTGCTGTATTGTTCGCCAAGAGATCTTCTTTATTACTGAGTAAGTAGGTCATCGAAAATGTGTGTTCCTCCAAATCACCAGCTGGAAAGTTTTAGTAAAAACTAAGATAATTTGTTCATTACGCCTTTTCGAGAGAAGTCCATTCACCCTACGCACGGTCCAAGATAATAATGGTCTTGAAAAACATACCAAGCAGTTGAAAAGCTTTCAAGTTGTTTAGTTCGATTTTTGAAGGTTCAGCAATGAAAGTTCATACATTTGTCTGCGTCTAGTAGTTCGTGAAGGAATAGTGAAGATTCATTTAGTACGAAGAGTTCTTTCGAACACTCACCAAAGTAAATCCTATTACGCTTACTTTTCTTACCTTTTGCATATTTTACTTGAGCAGTTATATAAAAAAAAACCACTTCCTACGAGTACACTTTGGTCCTTATTGGTTTGACATGTTCGAACCACTTCAACACATTGATTCACCTTTGAATTTACTTTTTTTATTTTATCGCAACGCTATTTCTACACTTATTTAGGTATAATTTTAGATGAAAAGCTTAACTGGCACTCACACATTGACAGTGTTATAGCCCGCACCAGGAAACTTATATGGGTCTTCAATAGGTTGAGACATATTGCCGACATAGATGTTCTGCGTAAAATTTACTATGCCCTGGCTCACTCTGTGCTTGGATATTGTATAAAAGCGTGGGGGGGTGCATGTAAATCCTTTATGATTGATCTGGAAAGAGCCCAGCGTTCTGTTTCGAAGGTCATGACTTTTAGTCCGTACAGATATTCCACGGTAAAACTGTACGAAAAATGTCAAGTGCTAACAGTTAGGCAACTGTACATATTACAATTAGTTATCCAACAACATAAGCTCATCCCCTATCATGAAGACGAATATAATAAGCAGCGGGTAATAAGAAATATTATTCCAAATGTGGTATGTCGAACAGCCGCAGCCAGGCGGCAAAATAAGTATAAGGCGGTTTATCTATATAATAGAATAAATAAAATAATAAATGTTCATCCTAAATCAAGCCACGAAGTTAAAACTATTACTAAAAATTGGTTGTTAGGACTTAATTATTAAGAAACTGAATTGTTAATGTTGTGAAATGTACTCTCCGAATCTTACATACAGACGACACACACATACACCTACACATACGCACACAAACACACACACACACACACACACACATACATATATACACACACACACACATACATATATACACACACACACACTTAAACACACCCACACATGCACGCGCACACACATAAAAAAGTATCATTTAAAATTGTGTTATATAGGTATTACTTGTTTTTTTGTGGTTAACCTCTGCATTTTGTTTTTTCCCATTAAATACTATTTATGTAATTTAACAACGAGAGAGAACACTGATCTCTGTAACACGGGTCATTGAACCTAGCTCAGAGGTCAGGGAGCTCAATATAATTTGTAAAAAAATTGTTTTATGGGAATAAATGTTTATTATTATTATTACTTACCTCACTGTATTCTTTCCGTTAAGTTGACTCGCCGACGCTCCCCTGAGAGAAAGAACGCCCACGTCAAGTGGTGCAAAGTAACATTATAATTTAATTATTTATACCTTCAGGACTTTAGTAAAACATCAAAGTGAATAGATAGATAGATTATACTTTATTTGTTCCTAAAATTAACAAAAAAAGTAAAAAGAAAATGTGATGTACAAAGGGCGGCCTTATTGCTCATAGCAATTTCTTCCAGGCAACCTTTGGATGGACAGGTTTCATTATAAACTGGTGCAGGGTATTTAGGTACGAATTTTCAGGACGCTTTTCTAATCTTATTAATTTTTTATAAAACCTGCTTGAAACCGGCTTAAAATGAATGTTGGAGTTGGTGTTTATCAATACATATTCGATGCGATATTAGCAGGTAACAGATTTCCCCAGTTCGAGTGTTTTTCTCATTTCTTGCCGCAATATTCCAAAAGCTTCATTGAACACGTACGTCGCGGCTCAACCCTCTTTAAATAATATTTATAATTTCTTTATATGACTAAACGTGAACAAATAGGCACACATATACATATATTGAAATTTGACGGACGATGGAGTTGAATGAGTTGGAAATAGGATGGAGGTACTTTATTATTTTAACGTATATTTTACACTCTACTCACTCACTCGCTAAAGCACGTATAAATACCAATGACGGGTACATACGTGAATCAAATCGGAATAGAAATGTAAAAACTTTTCCTATCAGTTTGTGTGTTGATTATATATATACATATTATACATACAAGGCTTATTGAAGCAGCTCTCAGTGATATTTGGCAGTAAAACTGCTAATATCCATTCAAAATCTAATTTATTTATTTCAAATCCTGTTTACTCGAGTATAATCGAGATTTTAGTATAATATATTTAGAAAATAATATCATTCAAACAATTTGATCTACGATTTTATGACCTTAACAAACAAGTTAGAAGAACGTACTTTTTTACTGTGTATGATACAAGAAAGAAAATCACAAGTACGGATTTCATATCGTTTTTGATTAAAAAACTTTTCTTTTATTAAAAATATACTTTCTCTAAAGCAGTATTCGAAATATTACTGAACTGATATTGCAGCATTAGCTCTATCTATAATAATAACGTTTTATATTATTAACTTTTCCATCTTTAGCAACGCAAGTAGAAACTCCTTCGCTAGAAAATAATGTTGCATTTTCAATAGTTAAATTAACTATGTACGTCGGTGTATAAATACTCTATTTTGTTAGACTTTTAATGCTTCTCTATAAAAGTAATACATCAGACAGTAATAAAAAATAAACATTTATTTTCGATCCATAAAACCAAATGCTTTTTTTTCTGTTTCTTTCTCAGTTCCTGCAATAAATATAGGGATAAGTACAATAATTCGTCTTCTCTGGTTGTTTTGCTTCTCGCGTCTGGGGACATGGAATGGGGACCTATTACTTTAGAATTTACTAATTATTATTAAGTAATTAGTAGTAGGTACCTAAGAAAATTGTAGCTGTGCATTGAAATAATCAATAGCCTTTAATAAATCACTGCCGGATGGAGGCCTCTCATTAGGAAGTAGATTATAAAACAAATACCTACTAACTACTTCCTTTGCGTTTTGCTACCTTAAAAACTATAAAGATTAAGAATTGGTATCGATAAATTTTATTCGTACTAAATTCGAGCGATTAATTTTATTGATATATTTTGTAACTAGTTACTTTTAACTTTCTAACAGTGTATGATTTTAATTGATATTTATATTAATAGGATTTTTATTTTTCTGGCATAAGTTTGTAGAGCTTCTTGAATATCTTAAAAGTTTAAAATAATTTTAATTAGGGATCGTAAATCGGATCAGTAATCGCGTCGTATTCGCGTAAACTAAATGAATTGTTTTCACCCTGGTGACCAAGTTATAGGCGGTACACACTATAACGATTCAGATTTTTTGAGAAATATCTGCGCCAATTGCCGTTCACACTATCGATTAAAACTGTACAAACGAACTGCACAGTTAAATCGCTACGATAAATCGTTGTAGTGTGTACCGCCTATTAGACTAGGACTGTCCGTTTAATTTTTAATATGTACGTACCTTATTTAGGTATTGTCTCTACTAAAATTTCTACTAAAAAATAAACGGATGTAGGAGAGTAACATACATCTTCCCCATTTACCTATCTGGTAATGATTATTTATTAAGCAATTACTTTTCAACTATACGTCTTCGATCTTACCATTAAACTGTATCCTAGTTCTATACCATCTGCTCAATCGCATTTCCAAGTAACCTACGAAGTTCATTAACACAGAACGCTTACTAAAGTAACTCCAAATGACTCTTATCCTTTTAAATCATATAAACGTATCTATTTAATCACTGTTACTATATCTAGTATCTTTTAATAAAAAACAAACAGTGATGGCTTTCAAATGCTGCCCTAAAAAACATTTAAGCCTATAGAATGGTAAACTTTTATAATCCTTTCAATTGGTGGCTATTTAACGGAAAATTTGATCAGAAGATACGATAAGGTGAGGACGAAGTATCGCGTGTGGCTTTGGATAGCGCGCAAAAAAGGCCGATTAGAATTCTGTTTCGGCCCACCACAGATTGCCTTTCAAATTGGGTTGGCCTAAATTGAGTATCAATTAGGGCTGGATGAATTGCTCAAATTGTAATATCGCGGTACGAAACCTTTCACTGCAGACGTATTTCAACTTTATGCAAATTAGATCATTTATATAATTTGAAATTTTCCTTGCTTTCAAAGAGGGCCTATGCATATAATGGTGGACATGATTTGTTTCTTTTATAGAAGATAAGAATGCGTTACTATTATTTCTCTTGATATTTGTTTTAGTGTCTCCCATTTGTGAATGTACCTTGACTACAAGATTACAACTGCTTGCGTATTTATTTTGTACTAGTTTTTGCTCGCGGCTCAGCCCGCGTGTATGTCGGTTATCGCGGCAAATAATAGCCTATGTGTAATTGTGATGTATAAGCTATATTATTGTAAAGTTTCATCCAAATCCGTTCAGTAGTTTTTGCGTGAAAGAGTAACAAACATCCATCCATCCATACTTACAAACTTTTGCGTTTATAATATTAGTAGGATCAAGTAAGTTTGGTATATGTATGTGAATAATAGTGATCAAATTTATTAATCTTTTAGTTTCTGTACCTTGTTTTCTTGCTGTACCTAAATAATTTATGAGCTCAGTATTTTTTTTTTTCGTTTCTCTAAGTCTAAATAGAATTTTTGTAGTTTACTGCAAAATTACCAATTAATTTTCCTTTCGTCCGCTCAGCGTTTAAAGTTTCAATCTCAGAACTAGTACTCAACTGTCTGATAACTTACCCTAGATAGACCTACACCAAGTGTACCTATATCTCGTGTTTAAGTCTCACACAAATTAAAGAAAAAATAAGTATGGCGTAATCGAACCCTACATACTTTCAACAGAAATTAGCCGTACCTACATAAAAATTAGTATAAGGGTGCAATTAATATCATATTAGCAACAACTTATCGCTATTCGATTTAAAGCATATTTTGTAATCGTGAAGTCTGCTATCGTAATTATCAGTAACATGGGGTTAATATCGTAGAGCAGCCGTTGATTGTACGAGCTATCGCGTGTTCTCCGCTTATTACTGCCCAGGCCTAGACATAAGCTAATCATTCTTAAATATGAGCTAAATACCACGACTTAGCCGATAGTGCATTACAGTCATTAAATAAATATTTCTTGTTACTTTTACGGTGACAATTGATGTTATTAAATATTTTAAAAATTGTCTACACTAAGGTACTATCACGATCGCAAGTTGAAAAACATTTAAGATCAGTAAATAGGTCATATTTTACGAAGATTAATTTTCCTTTTTTCTAAAGTAGGTTGATATCAAAATATTATTAAAAAACTAAATTGGCAGAACATCTTTTTTCAATTGTTTTTTAAATTGTAGTAAAACATTTAACTTCTTTTGAATTTATTAACACTTTCCAAGTATTTTATTGTCCCTTTTCACAGTCAGTAAGATTGTTATATTTATTGTGACTTATAATAAAAATACTTACCTGCAGGAGACATTGCCAGTATAAAGGAGTAATTTGAAACCAGATCATGACACTGACAGTCCTCAATCCATCTGTTTAACCAATATTCCTTTCCTTCCTTTGCCTTAACTTCTTACATAGACTTTTCTCCATTTACAAAGTAGGTACCTGCTTGACTGCTTAAGGTTTGAAAATATTATTGAGTATCTCACTCAACTCAAATTACAGTAGACAAAATAAAGGTTTTTAACACGCCTCTGACCCCTTTCGCGATACAATCATTCTAGTGGTAGAAAATTCCTTCGTTTTATTCAATGAATCATTACTACTTCAGTCGTGAAATAACATTCGCTTTCACCGCATAAACAATCGTTAGGGCAGTCGAGTAGTAGTAGCAGGCAGAGTGCAGATAACACAAAATTGCGGTTTGGTTCAGTCTCTGAATTCATTCCGAGGCAGTGATTCAGAGAATTAACCTGGCCAACCCTTCAGCCTAACTAACTATTGACAATAATCAGAACTGTGAAGCAATATTGGTACGTTATACCGTTA
Organism: Diaphora mendica; assembly: GCA_949125395.1. Taxonomy (NCBI): domain Eukaryota; kingdom Metazoa; phylum Arthropoda; class Insecta; order Lepidoptera; family Erebidae; genus Diaphora; species Diaphora mendica. Next base: position 16,892,274 of record OX421318.1, read on the forward strand.
AATATATAACTGAAATGTCGATAAATAAATTCTATAACTGGCATATTGTTTTACAAGTATCAAAAACCCAGACTTTTCTATTTAATATTGCTACCTACTTATTTACTCTAAAGTTGGCTCCACCTACATGTGTAATATGAATAAGCATGTTAAATAACAATATTCTAGCTGGAAATTTTAATATAAGTAATATTATTATCAGAAGTTTTGGGTCATCAAGATCCCTCGGGGCAAGGGTCAGTCTCCGTATATCTTGGATTATGATTACTTTACAAGTTAAAGACATAAGTTTCGTATAACAAACATCCGCGAAAGGGTTTAATCGCATTGAAACTGGGTTCGATAAGCCACTGGGATAAGTTCCTATAGATTCTTGAATAATATTAAGTACCTAAAAAAAATAGCCCCGAGCATTAAGAACGTTTGATATCGATTAAATAAAAACGAGTTTTTGTCAACCCTGTAGGGAAATAGTATTATCAGCAAAAGGTATCGAGGTCAGTGGGTAGAAGAATATTATTATGATGGATTCGTATCTTGTCTTGATAAATGTATTATAGTGACATGCTAAAAAGTTTACAGGAAGATGTATGCGCATCTTGTCATATCGGAGGATTGGATCGGTAGGTGGGATATCGCTGTATATTTCCATGTATGTAGGTAGGAAGTAGTAGGCAGGCGTTGCTTACGTACATTTATTTATCCTACATAGAAAACGTTTGCACTTCGTTCGTTCTTTTCCAATTTATTTCGGTAAATAATCTTTCATAATTTACCTTAAGCTAAATATAATTAATTGTTTCATGTTTATCTCCAAGGAGCAAAGAAATAAAAGGACAAGGAAAAACATTAGGTATAACTATAAATTAAAAATTTAAAAACCCCCTACGCAGCATCAAGTCGAAGTTATCAATTAATTTTCATTTAACGATTATACTGGCACGACAGACACTTAATCGAGTAATCATACGCCAAAAATGCCTTACATCATTTTAAAAAAGAGCTGATACTCTTACACTGCTGGACCGATATTAACCAAACATAGCTAAGAAGAAAGAAAACTGGCTTTCAAGTAAAAAAAAACCACATCGAAAACGGGCCATCCGTTTAAGAGCTACGAGCCACAGACAGGCACACACACAGACAGACAGACATCGACGTCAAACTTATAACACCCCTCTTTTTCGTCGGGGGTTAAAAATAGCCGAAGCCATTGTTCAGAATAATTGTGGATTAAAAGTGTTAAAGAACTATTTTATTTAAGATTTCACAACGAGTATAAAACTCAAGTTGTACACCAAAATGAGTAATATTTACCATTTTCAAACAATCTGATTTTATCTTTGAAATGTGTATTTATAAGCCATTAATCAATTGGCTTTTCAGTTCCACTTCACTTGCAAAATGTTCAATATAAAGCAAGAAGTATACGTCAGCAGTGGGCAATACAATAGTGTTGATGTGATTAATGGCGTGACCAGAGTTCAATTGAGTAAAGCGGTGCTATGAAATAATCCAACCTCGACTCACCTCCCGCCGCACGTTCTAACTTCCACCTTAATGTGCTCCCCTTATAAACTTTCCTCTGTACATTAGAAAGAGAAAAAGTTCTTGAGGTCTTTTAATAATAAGTTTTCTTATCGCGTGTTCGAGCTATTTCTAGTGGGTTTTCATATCATAATCATAATTGTTCCAAGTGTGACTTTAATGTTGGTTACTACCGTTGTTTTTTTTATTGCATACTTAGAAGATTATTGAAACAGTTTTATTTTCTTGAGAAAAGAAAAATCTGCAACAAGGTGAATTCTCTTTGAAATGTGTATGAAAAACTCGCCGTGAAAATGCTTTAAATTTTTTTTTTTTTTTTAATTGAAGAAAATGAGTAGAGTCATTAGAGAAATAAACAAAAAAAACCTTTGGAAACAGTAGGCACTACTGTAAAAACAAATATGCACCTATTTTGTAAATAAGTTTTCTTTTTTTTTATGTTTGACCCTGCCAAAATGACTCTACTCTGCCTGATGGAAAGCATATGCAGAATCCAAGATTGGTAGTCACCATACTCACTGCGAATGCAGACAATGCAGCATGGTGACCCACACCATGGCGGGCTAGTGATGCTTCTGCATCATTGGGCCTCCGGTCTCGCACTAAAGAAACACGACAGCACGAACGCTGTCATTTTACGTTGATCCTCTTGCGAGGGTAGTACCGCCCCGGTCGAGCCGGCCCGTTCGTGCTGAAATCAGCGTGGCTCTACTATCTAGCTAAATTTTTTGTGATAAATTACAACAAATCTGGAAAATGAGCATAGAAAAGTATGCGATATGACTTAAATTTTCTTCCATGTCAATTTTACTGTCATGTAAATATATACTTTTCCAAATAACATTTAGAGTCAATTCTCGACGTGTCTCTTCAATATCGTTGTAACATAACACCAATTGTAATGATTTGAGGCACAGTCAAAGGAAAGTTTACTTCAAAGAATTGTTGGTGTTTATAGTAATATCTTTCTAAAACTTGTAGAAAATCATTATGAGGCAAATTTTAGAAATTTTGTTTAAAATGAACATTATAGGTTGTTTAATTAACAAATGAATGTCTTTTTTCTTTTGTAGGAAAATCTTAAATAAATATAAAGAGCTGCTGCAAATATTACAAATGGAAGAAAATTACAGGAACTAATGCTCGAAAGTAAAAAATATATAATTAATTTTAGTCGTGGCAATGCTGGGAAGTTTTTTCTGTTTTCTTGATCCAGTTGACATTAACGGAACGCTTAGATAATGATATAATAATACTTTAAGATGGAACTTTATATCGTGTTACTATTTTCAAACTATGTATCTTTGCTAATTATTAGTAATTACAAAATAACTGCTAGTTTATTTTTGGACCTAGAATAATTTCAGAAACTGCCTCTAAACTGGAGGTAATCCGACCCTTTTTAGTTAATTATACTAAGTAAAATAACGTTTTTCCTCTTAAGATAGATTACCTATTCCTTGAATTTTAATCATTTGAAATTTTATTTACCAAACTTTTTACTAAATAAATGTTTTCCTTCGTATTTACTTAAACACTAATAGCTATTCTTTCAAGTATATTTAAAACGAATATTTCTTCAAATGAGAATATATAGTAGGATTTAAATTGTGTGTAGAGGAAATATTTGCTCATATTATAGTAACGTGTAGGGTTGATTCTAATACATTGCCGGCTTCTGCTATTTTTAACCGATTTCCAAAAAGGAGGAGGTTCTATGTTCCACTGTATGTTTTTTTTTTTATGTATGTTCACCGATTACTCCGTCAATTGTGGACCGATTTTGAAATTTTTTTTTGTATTCGAAAGGGTATACTCCCGAAGTGGTCCCATTGCCCCCATATCAAGATCTGATGATGGGATCCCAGGGAAATCGAGAGAAACCCTCATTTTTTACAGGCACATACTATGTTTTTCGTATATTTTGTGAAGTTACACCGGTATTTGCGTCTGGTAGTCATCATTTTATGATGATGAGCTGATGATGTAAGGTACAACTCCTTAACGGTTAGGAGTTGGAGGATAAATCTTTTAATATCATATGCATATATGTTACCTTTAGTCGTATTCTTTCAAATTATTTAGGTGAGCTGATGATGGAAGGTGGAACGTACAACTCCTCAACGGTTAGGAGTTGGAGGATAATTCTTTCAATTTCATACGTATCTAAAGACCTTTAGTCGTATACTTTCAAGTTATTTAGGTGAGCTGATGATAGAAGGTTAAACTCGTCAACAGTTAGGGATTAGAGGATGATTTTAATATTACACGTACGTATAGACCTTAATTTGTATTCTTGATGATGAAATTTGATGAAATAGTTCAACTTAACTACGATTGTTTGCACTAAAAACTGAAAAATAAAAACTTTTTATAAAAAAAAATAACCGACTTCCAAAAAACATCCAACGAAAACTCTCTGCCAAAAAACACTTAAAAGCGTAAAATAAACTGGTTCTTCATAAATTGTCTATACGTAATTCTTTATTCATTTAAATAGTAGTATTATAATGTGTGCTAGGTACCTAAAATCTGTTTGAAGTCGGTGCTAAGCCAAAAATAATACAAACGAACAATTACAAAAGTCTAAGCGATAGTCACTTGGCACCGACTTCAAACAGGTTCTAGGTACCTAGCACACATTATAATACTACTATTTAAATGAATAAAGAATTACGTATAGACAATTTATGAAGAACCAGTTTATTTTACGCTTTTAAGTGTTTTTTTTGCAGAGAGTTTTCGTTGGATGTTTTTTGGAAGTCGGTTTTTTTTTATTTGATCCCTTCTTTGCGTATTAGTCGCTTAGCAACCAAGCCGTTTATCTTTTTATATCGACACAATGATCGATATCAGATTGGACAGCAAACCTATTTTCATGAGCTACATTTTCTTGTCTATTTGTCCTTACAACATTATAATAAATAATAAATATTTTGGTCATCTAACACACAACGCCATCTAGTCCCAAGCTAAGCAGAGCTTGTGTTATGGGTACTAGACAACTGATACAAATACATATATACCTACTTTTTTTGTAAATACATACATATTATACATAGAAAACACCCAAACTCCGAAACAAATATTTGCATATCATACAAACACTTGGCCCGACCCGGGAATCGAACCCGAGACCTCAAGCACAGCAGTCGCACACGCTACCACTACGCCACCGAAGCAGTTATATTGATATAAATTAGGAAAATAATGTTAGAGATGATATTTCTTTTAAGAAAATTGGATTTCAATACCAAACGAATTACAAAGTTTTTTTATTTTAAACAAATCTCTCGTCTTTTTCCTCATCTTCATTTTTTTGTTTAGTACCAAATAATGACTTGACGTTAAAACTTGTTCTAAATTTGAAAGAAAAATAAAATTCACAAACATCCATAATTTTTTTATTAAATCTACAAAGCAAAATATTGTATATGTTGACGCCAAAAAACGTTACGTAAAATGTACCATAACTAACACTTAACAACGCGTGACTACGGCTTTTGAAACTTGTTTCATACTTTTCAGCGTCGTTTTTTGTCGTAGTTGGGTTTTAGCTTTTACTTTCTTTTTATTTAAAATGTTTTGGTGCCTCTGTAATATTAATTTCTTTGCAAACTATATTTTAAATAAGTTCCATAGAAATATCACAATTATCGAATAAATACAGACAAAGTCACGAGAAAATGCTAATAATATTTTAAATGTACAAGTAACGCCCTTTTCAATGATACCAAACACGGCATCATCATCATCAACAACCCATAATGTCGCACTGCTGGGCTCGGGTCTCCTCTCAGGAGAGGGTTAAGGCCATACGTCCCCACGCTGGCCGAGTGCGGTTGGGGACTGGCAAGACAACGTTCTGGCTACGTGATCTTTCTGTTGGATGTTTTTAAGCCGCCTCCAAATAAGCTTTACGACTGTTATTATTATATGACCACAACCGGGACCGACTGCTTAACGTGATCACGGAGACGCTCATGGTAACATGCCACTAGCAGTCACCCATCCAGGTACTGACCGCGCCGTCATTGCTTACCTGCAATTGGGCTATGAGCGCCTCAAACACGGCATATTTATCTCAAATCTATATTTTAATACAGTCATTTATGCCTACATAGGATTCAGTGACACGTCATATAGCCTATATCCAGCGGACGATCAAGACGCTTCTAACGATACCTCATTTGTCCAGTTCTAATAAGTAGTTAAAGAGCTATGAGGGAACAGATGAACATACATACATACATATATAGCCTGTCAAAAGCATAACCCTCCTTTGGCTTTGCCGTAGTAGTAGTAAAAGGAGACATAGTTCGAACGATATATTTTTCAACACTAAATTGAATGTTTACACTATGTAAATTATTTTAATCACATAAAAGTTAATCTGTTACTAGAAATCAAAATGAATTACACATTTTGTCGTTTCATCTCTTTAAAAATTTCAAAGGAAATTTACATAAAACCGTCTGTTGAATCTTGACCGATTTCTCGCAGTGAAAATTCTGGTTTTCAGTCACCGTTTTGTCTCTTTCATCTAGTTAATTATACGAGTACACCTTGTAAATTAAAATTTGTCGTGTCTCGGTTTCAACTAACCTATTTACCTACTGTTATTCACTTACCGCAATTTCGTACCTAAATGGAACAAGGAAAAAATTTAAGCACAAGATGAAATATTGACACAGAAGGATGAAATAAATTTCTTGTGTTATTTTAGTAATACCGAGGTAAACAAATTACATGGGATTTTGAGACATTAAAAGGCTCTTAGAACCTCTATTTTACCGCTTAATGTAAAGTATTTCCGGATCACGTAGCCTGAATTGTGTAATAATACATTAGTCAATATAATGACTTCATTGTTGTTTGAACGACATCATCAACTAGTTCATATGGTTTTTAGAACCTTCCACTAATTGTGATTTGTTATCACGCGGCTCGAAATTACTAACGGAAGCGCAGCCAACAATTACTTTGTACAGTTCCGTTGGGCACTTTTCCGGGGCAAGGTCAAGAAAGTGTGGCACGAGCTTCCACCCCTTTTACGTTTTGTGTACCTTGTATACATCAACGATACAGAAGAAGGCAGCTTAACAACTGTTGTGTTATGTCTGATTTAGCAAATAGAGTTCAAGCTTTATACAAACTTTGTTAACCGGTTTAACCTTCTTTTCAAACGATATCGAAGTTGCCCCCCTAAACTTAACTTATTCTACTGTAATGAGAGAATTTGAGACTTAACTCACTTTTTATTTGGTTTTTTTTTAATTGAAATTGGTTCACTACTTACTTTATTAGTGAATTTTCGGATGCAATCAGTAGACTGCAACGGGCACATATTAGATCACATATATGTAGTCCAGCAGAAATAACAATCTTGAAAGTAATAACACCTATCACCACTAACTCAAAATGAAAAACTACAAGTATTTTATGTTATTATAACTATAAACAACTAAAAATGAGGTAACAGGATCTAAAAGATTTTATTAATTTCGCTTGTCTAAAACGGGCTTACGGACTCATATGACGCGAGTAATATCTAGACATGTAGGTATGTATGTTACAAAAAAAATTGAAGTGTGTTAAGGTTTGACTTACATTCCGACAGTTCTAAAATTATTTATTAAAAATGTTTTATCATAAAGTTATCTTGTAGAATTCGGTTTATATCATTAGTCTTTAGCTGACACTTCATCTTCTACAAAATTAATTAATTTTGGTTCACTTCTTAGAATAACATCTGAGATGCCTTAGATGTTGCTGGCTTTAAGCATCGATCGATGTAAGTACTAACGAACAATTTTACTGTGACTGCTAAGGCTTTAACAGCCCACTGCTGTAAATAGGCCTCTCCTTAGGCAGCCGGAGGTCAAGTGTCCGACTCCCACCCACAACAAATGTTATGTGATGAGAATGATAATTTATTCTGAGTTTCGGTATAATTTATCGATATCTAGCTTTTGACCGCGACTGCGCCCGCGTGCATCTTGGCTATCGCGGTTAAAAGTAGCCTATGTCCTTGTTGTTGTGTATGTCCAAAGTATCTCCATGCCAAATTTAATTGAAAGCTTAACAAACAGACAGACAGAGTTACTTTCGAATTTATAATATACACACCTCAACAAAGTCTAGGATATCATAATCCTATGCTATTGACGACTTTATAGTTAAAAATCTTTTTAGTTTCCATAAAAAGTGTATATACTAAATGAAACCTCTTTTATTCTATTTTCAAAATTTAAAAATATAAAAAGAATAACAATGCTAAAAACAAAATACGGCGGCAAAATTGTTGGTAGTTCATTACGACAAGAAAAATTTAAACTATTTTATGCTGTTAATGAATTAAAATTGATTAGATTGTCTTTTTTTTTTAATTGAACTTGCTGTGCTAGCTTCAAAAGTCATGTCACGTCGCCATTTGAGTCGAGATGAAATGTTACGAGCCGTGGGCATGTTAGAAAATGGTGCTATTCAACGCGTCGTTGCTGAGACCTTACATACCAGCCAAAACGTGATATCAAGATTGTGGTCACGTTATCGCAGTACTGGGGATGTGGATGTGCTGGACGGCACAGTGCTAGACAACGGGTTACTACGCAAAGACAGGATCGATTCCTCCAAATGAACGCCAAAAGACAACCCAATATCACGGCGTTGGTACTTGTGCAAAGGCTCCAGGAGGACCAACAGCTGCTGGTAAGCGACCAAACCGTGCGAAGGAGGTTGCATGAAGTCAACCTTCATGCCCGAAGACCGCTACGTGCTCCAGCTCTGCGACGTGGCAATCGCGGTCGGCGGCTTTCGTGGGCTCGGGAGCATTTCTCTTGGAGTGATCAACAATGGTCATCGGTGCTGTTCACTGATGAGTCCCGGTTTGGATTTCATCCGGATTCAAGAAGAACTCGTGTTTGGAGAACCAAAGTACAAGGTCTACCAAAATTTATATCTTTTAATTCTTAATTAAAAAATTAAATTAAAATCTTAATTTATAAAGCAGAATACAAGAAAATGCAATAATATAATGTAGCATGGATAATTCAATCAACAGAATCTAAAACACAGACCCGCCCTAAAATAAGAAAGGAACAAGAAGTTCTACCTTCATCTAAGGTACGCGAATCCCATTATGTATTAATGTGTATAATTCATAGAGACAGGGTAATAAGTAAATCTCACTAATTTTGTTACTCACAGTAATCCTTTTGACTCCATTATGAATTCATTCACGTAATAACATCACATTAATAGAACAAAACTCTAATTAGGCACTTATGAAGTTGTAGACCAAAGTCAACTGCAAATAACTAAAATATACACAGAAATTATTAATCATTTTTAACCGACTTCAAAAAAGGAGGAGGTTCTCAAATCGACCGTATATATATGTTTTTTTATGTGTTCGCGGATAACTTCGTCGTTTATGAACCGATTTTAATAAATTAATGGAAAGGAGAAATCCCAACGGTGGTGGTACCATGATAAGGATACTAAGATCCGATGATGGCATCCAAGAGAAATCGAGTCGAACCTTGAAGTCGGTTTTTATTTTGTTAAAATTTTATAACATAGCAATAGGTAGTATTTGTCATATTTTACATTTAAATGATGTAAATGCAATTTGTTATATACTAATTCAACATTAAAATTATAAAAATCATAATAATACCTTTTAGAAGGTATTAGAACATTTGCATTGTCTGCATTCGCAATGGGTATGGTGTAGGGATTGCAATCCGGAAAACCGGATCCGGTAATCCGGCGGATCCGGCTTAAATATACGTCTACCGGATCCGGTACTATTACAGCGACCGGATCCGGTAAATTTGTATTTTCGCAAAATAATCACGCAGTCTCGAATGTAGGTATTTTAAGCGTATGCTGTTTACTCTACCTGTACGAGTCGTGCGTCCCGTGCCTGCAGGTTACATTTGCAAGCTCTTTAAGTCGATTGGAATATGATACAACACAAACTGTTTCTTAAGATCGTTGTTTCAAACCAATAGTAATTATTATGTTTACAAGCTAAAGAGTTCGAACACAAACCTGACAGACATTTAAGTAGCCATCTAAAGAGTATATATTTTCGGATTTTCCATGTTAAAACTTGAGTTCAAAAGCCATCTAAACGATTGCTCTCCATGTTTCATACTATTTGACACTTGAAGAATCTACTACTAATAAGGTCGGTAAGCTTAAACATTACAATTACCTGCATGACCGAAAAATATGCAAATATAGCTGATTAGGACTTTCGCAATAGCCACTAATGATAACGACGTAATGAGGATTTTTTGTAATAATTATTATTTTTACGGGAATTAACGCGATCACTTATTTCAAGGTATTACATACCTCTGTTTTGCCTGACGTTTCGACCAGGTTGCACTGGCCGTGGTCACAGGCTGATTGGTCAGCCTGTGACCGCGGCCATTCGGTGTTAATTCAATTCGCGGCAATTCGCGTTAATTCCCGTAAAAATAATAATTATTACATCATGGAACGCGAAAGTTTAAAAGTTAGTATGAAGATTTTTTTATCTCACTTAAGGTTAATCATTACGTTATGTTTAATTAGTTTCATGATGTTGATTAATAGTATCGATCTCTGATTAATCTGGAAAAAGTAGACTATCACCAGCTACGTTATGTAGGTAATAAAGATAAAGACGAAATTATTTTTGGAAATTTTAATTATTTTAGTTTTAGTCTATGGTCTTTTTTATTATGTAATAGGGGGCAAACGAACAGACCTATCGCCTGATAATAATAATAATAATAATAATTCATTTATTCGCTGAACAAAGGTGTACAATGGTGTTACATTTTTTTAAACATGTCCTCTTTGATCTACCTTAACGGCATGCAAAAAATTTTTTAAAAGAATAACAATCACCTAATTGGAAATACTATATATTATTTATTACATTTACCATTACACTTTTCAGACAAACAAGAATAAATGTCAACGGAAATTATCAATGTCACTAAATAATAGAAAGAAGTCAGTAAAAACTAAATTTATCATCACATACTTCAAACAAACAAAATTAAAATGTCAATAGTTATTATCAATGTCACATTAAAAATAATATAAATTAAATGTCAAAATTGCCAATCCATACTATGCATATAATCTACAAACAAATCAATTTAAATAAGTAATAATAAAATTAGGTAATTGCAACTAATAATCAGACAGAATATTCCTATTTTTCTGAGAGAAAATCACTCACTGCATAGTAGCATTTTTTTACTAAAAAATCATGTAGGCGCTTCTTAAATAAATTAGTAGTTAATTTTTTAAATTCTTGTGGTATCTTGTTAAATATCACTGGCGCCATGCAGTAGATGCTTTTATGCAATAAAGCTGTATTTGCTTTATGTATGCGAAGTCTATAACGTGTATTAGTCCTTCTATTTCGTGTAACAGTGTCTGAAAGAGTTTCAAATAACTCTGGATTTGATTTTACAAAAGTTGCTATTTCATAAATGTATAGAGAGGGTAAAGTCAAGATTTTGTGCCTTATAAAATATGGTTTACAGCTATCTCTACTATTTAAATTGAACATGGCTCTAATGCATCTTTTTTGAGCTTTAAAAACTACGTCTTTATGAGTGGAGTTGCCCCAAAATATTATACCATATCTTAGATATGACTCTGTAGTTCCATGATATGCTGTAAGCAGTGCATCAACATTCAATACTGGCGCAAGTTTAAACAAAGCGTATGCTGAGCTACTGATTTTATTACATAAATCTTCTATGTGAGTTTTCCAATTTAATCTATTATCAATAGTCAAGCCTAGAAACTTCGTTGTGGTAACTTCACAAACTTTAGTATTTTTGTGGTTTATGTCCAAATTTTGTAACGTGGGTACTCTTTGTGAGAATTGCATTAATTTAGTTTTTGATACATTTATTTTAAGGTTGTTATTGTGAAGCCAGTCTATTATAGTCAATAATGCAGCATTTATTTCACTTTTATATTCTTCTTCATTTGTACATTCTATAGTAACTGTACTATCATCCGCAAATAATGTAATTTGATGATCAGTTACTTTAGGTAGGTCATTTATATATAATATAAAAAGCAAAGGACCCAGGACAGAACCCTGACCCACGCCATACTTCACTGTTCGCATATGAGAGGTGTATATTTCTTCATTTTTCGTTGAGTTATTTACGCGAGTAATTTCTACATATTGTTGCCGGTCAGTCAGATAGGATTTTATAAGACCTAGGACATTTCCTCGTATTCCGTAATGATCAAGCTTTGCAAGTAGAATTTCATGATCCACATAATCAAAAGCTTGAGTCATATCACAGAAAATAGCGCTCACTGGTATCTTACTATCTACTTTGGCCATTATTACATTTAAAAAGTCGTAAATTGCTCTATTAATACTTTTATTCCGTCTAAACCCTTTTTGCTCAGTGGTCAAGATATTATATTTTTCTAAATAATTATAAATCTGATTATGTATATATTTTTCAAAGACTTTAGAAAAAACAGGTGTTAATGTAATGGGTCTATAGAATTCCATGAGCTCTCTGTTTTCCTTTTTGAAAAGCGGTTTTACTACTGATGTTTTCAGTCCCTTCGGGTAAGTGCCTGTTGTGATGCTCAGATTTATAATGTGACATAAATGTTTCGATATGCATTGAGTTGAAGATTTAACAACCCTAGTCAAAACACCATCAAACCCCACACTATTGGTGTTTTTTAACGTTGATATGATATTCTCAATATCCGATGGAATACAAGGCGAAATGAACATGGATTTGTTTTGCCTGTCAATGTGTTTTGTTACTTTTGTACCACAGTTACTTATAGGCACAATTTTGTCTACAAAAAAATCACTAAAGGCATTGGCTATCTCCTGTGGACCTGTAATTACAGTGCCATCGTTAGTTCTTAGTTTAGAAATAATATTTAGAGAGGAGTTCCGTTTAGCCTGGTTAATTATCTTCCAAGTGGTTTTCGAGACATTTTTTGAGGTTTGGTAAGGTATTAACATACACGATGGTAAGCGATTAACGCAGCCTACCCGCAACACCAGAGGCGTCACAATTGCGTTGTCGGCCTTTGGTGGATGGGCCTCCCCTCCAGTATCCTCACTCACTCGTTGAAACACAGAGCAAGCGCAGTTTCACACCGGTTTTCTGTGAGGCCGTGGATTCACTCCAGTCGAGCTGGCCGTCGGCCCATGTATACCGAAGCTAGGCTCTCCCACGGTAAGTTTGAAAGATGAACTTATTTGTTTCAAAGATGAACGACGATAAGTATTAACAGTTTTCTCTAAAAGTTATCACAATAAAGTTGACTTCATTTATAGCTATCGTTTTTTTTTACACTTCATTAACGGTCCATGTTGAAACGCACAAGGAAATTAATTTATCTTTGTTAAATCAATCCGACCGGATCCGGCCGGATCCGGCTGGATTTATGAAATTTGGTCCGGATCCGGTCGGATTGAAAATGACGCCGGATTGCAATCCCTAGTATGGTGTACACTATTCTTGAATTCAGGTTATGCTTTCCATCAGGCAGTGATTGGTCACTTTGAAAATACTAGTGAAATGATTTAAGAGCTATTGAATTTACCGAAAAGCAGTAAAATTGATTAAAAAATATAAAAAAAGTGTTTCATACTAAAATATTTCATGCCTAAACTACGTTAACACTACGTACGTATGTTGTATAGTTTTTCATGTAAATCGTAAATATTTTAGACATAGAACGTCCACTACTGAAAACATAGACCTCCTTCATTAACTTCTGAAACCCAAAACGGTCTCTAGACCGTTTTGGGTTTCAAAAGTTAATGAAGGAGGCTGCTTCTAAGCAGCCTTGGTAAACGGTTGTCTAGTTTAAAAACAGACGGTCCTATGTTACAATTGTCAAGTTATTATTAAAACACACCTATGGACATAATAATATGTGGTAGAAAAAGATTAAGCATTATGTACATGGAGGCCCAATGATGCAGAAGCATCAATAGGCCGCCACAATATCGGTCATCATGCTGCATTGTTGCGTTGCCTGCACGAGCAATGAGTATGGTGACCACCGCTCTTGGATTCTGCTTATGCTGTCCATCAGGCAGAGTAGAGTCATTTTGACAGGGCCATACATAAGAAAAAGAACAGTCAAAATTTAATTAAAATTAGTGGTGATTACGACAATTTAAAAATAGTACATATTATATTTCCTATATTTAACTTATAAGTACTTGATCAAAATGAGGTGACATTTCAGTCTATTCATTATAAGCTTTGAGCAATGGTTACTGCAATGGTAAATTTACATTTACACACATAATCACATTGAGATTTTAAAATGCAATTTCAATAAACGGATTACATGGTACCTTTTGTAATAATCATAAATCCTTATAATACAACCGGTACTGAACACGTAATAATCTAGTAGGATTAATTCGTACGTCATATCACGACAAACCACATAATACCTTAAACGGCTCTAACAATTGTATGTCGAGAATCTTTTATACCTATACGTATTGTTAAACAGAGATTGGTTTCATAGTGAATAAAGAAACTGTATTTTTATTTTATTTGGAAAATATCGTCAGTTTTCAGTTTCTGAAACACAAGACAATTCGCTCAAGTCTTCTATGCTTATTATTTGATTCGAGTTTATCGCCGGTAACCATGCATATATAATGAAAAAATATTAGTAAAAATTGAAAACATTTATAATGATAATAAATAAAGTTGTCACCTAAAATAATAATAAATTTACTTCTTTATTTCTTTTTCTGTGGCTCTTCCATTTGCCAATTAATTGCACATCTCTGACTTTACACCTCAGGCTAACCACAAGTAGGAGTAAAACCACAGTAACATCCCATTGAAGCATTTATAATCAAGATATAATCAAAATCATAAGAAATTACTATTTTTATTAAGTAAAAATTGGTCATTTGCCACGCTAAATAGTTATAGTTAAGTAAAACCGAATAAAAGTTTAATAAATAAAACTGTTTAAAAGCTGAGTGAAATTTAGCAAATCATACTGTAGCCACTAGTGCTCGGTTTACGAGACGATTTGAACGCGGACGGAGATAAGCCTGGTTTACAGCGACTTGAGCAAACTTGTCCCGAAATTCTGAACTATTTCGTGCTATCTGTGTTTCGTGCTGCTTGCACTCGGCTTTAAACTTGCATTTCAACTCCAATATTATGTCAACCGTTTGAATTGAACGAATCAAGTTGACTGTAAAGTTAATAAGTTTAGTAGGTACTACAGCAAGTTTTTAATTGTTGTGCTTTTTATGTATAACAAATTTTCACTCCTAAACAATAAAATACTAAGAATCTCTTAGCTAAATCGCAGACCGACAAACAGTCAAAAGGACACGGCGAAATTATAAAGATACCTTCTAGGCTATGGGGCCCTAAGATTCTGTAATAAAAATATCTCCAGGATTGTAGTACCTAATAATGAAGTTCCCGCTTACAATTGCCGTTTCTTTTTAACATTATTACGTCACATTTACTGATTAAATATATACAAGACGTTTAAAAGCAACAATGGGACGACGAATAATAGATTTCATTTGTGTCTCATTACGTAAAGAAAATACGGTAAGGATAAATAAAAAGGTAAACGAGTAACAGTTAAAGAAAAAAATACAAAACGTTACATTTTGAAAGCCTCCTATTACATTTTGGCTTGGCGCCGACTTCAAACAGATTTTAGGTACCTAGCATACACAATAATACTACTATTTAAATGAATAAAGAATTAGGTATAGACAAGAATTGGCATATAGCGATTTATGAAGAGCCAGTTTATTTTACGCTTTTTAGTGTTTTTTGGCAGGGAGTTTTCGTCGGATGGTTTTTTGGAAGTCAGTTTTTTTTTTTAAAAAGTTTATATTTTTCCATTTTTAGTGCAAACAATCATAGGTTATCAGTAAGTTGAACTATTTCATATAATTTCTGGTGATGCGAATAACTTTAGTGGTTTGAACACGTATTAAAACTGAGTATGATCAGTTTTTTTTTTTTTTTTTTTTTTTTTTTTTTTTTTTTTTTTTTTTTTTTTTTATGTTTGGCCCGCCAAAATGACTCTACTCTGCCTGATGGAAAGCATAAGCAGAATCCAAGAGTGGTGGTCACCATGCTCACTGCGAATGCAGACAATGCAGCATGGCGACCCACACCATGGCGGCCTAGTGATGCTGCTGCATCTTTTAGTCTAGTCAACAAGTTTGGAACTTGTTGACTAGACTAATTGGGCCTCCGGTCTCGCACTCACCAACGAAACACGACAGCACGCTGTCATTTTACGTTGATTTTCTGTGCGAGGGTAGTACCGCCCCGGTCGAGCCGGCCCGTTCGTGCTGAAATCAGCGTGGCTCTACTACCTAGTTTCCAAAATTATGCTGAGATGCAAGATTTCTGTTACCTAGAACGTGGTCTACGGGGCAATAGGAATCGTGTCCAAGCTTAAATGTCGTGATGAAATAGAAGCAGGCGAGTTACTCAAAGCAAAATACATTAAGGGGTTAGTCATCATAGCGCCTGTGACATCAGCTCACCTAAATAACTTAAAAGTATACAACTAAAGGTCTATAGATACGTATGAAATTGAAAGAATTACCCTCCAACTCCTAACCGTTGAGGAGTTGTACCTTCCATCATCAGCTTACCTAAATAACTTGAAAGAATACGACTAAAGGTAACATACATACATATGACATTTAAAGATTTATCCTCCAACTCCTAACCGTTAAGGAGTTTTACCTTTCATCATCAGCTCATCATCATTAAATGATGACTACCAGACGAAAATACCGGCGTAGCTTCAGAAAATATACGAAAAATATAGTACGTGCCTGAAAAAAATGAGTGTTACCCTCGATTTCTCTGGGATGCCATCATCAGATCCTAGTTTCCTTATCATGGTACCACCGTCGGGACATCTACTTTCCATTAAAAAAAGAATCATCAAAATCGGTTCATAAACGACGAAGTTATACCCGAACACACATAAAAAATATATATATATATACGGTCGAATCGAGAAACCTCCTCCTTTTTTGAAGTCGGTTAAAAAATAACTAGCTGTGCCCGCTATTTCGTACACGCGACATTTGGATTTTCAAGTTATTTTTTCACCATTTAAACCTTCCCTAGACAAACATTTCTGAACCAAAATCAGCTAAATCGGCCCAGCCGTTCTCGAGTTTTAGCGAGAAAACGAACAGCAAGTCATTTTTATCTATAAGATTTTATAAACTTTACATGAGTGTTGCGCGTTTGTGTTGCAGTATGTATGAATGCACGTGTGAATATCTAATACCTTTAAACATTTTGTAGGCAAGCAAGAAATGCTATGTTCGTCTTCGCTTCTTGATGATCAGGGCATGACAAATCATAATCAATTTATAATTAATTATGAGCTCGTACCTATAATCGTTGCTATCTCCTGATCAGCCCAATGATCGATCAACAACTTGACAATAGCTTCCTTAAAGTTTATATCGTTGAGGATCGGAAAAGTGGAATTCTTTGTCGTCGACAAGCCTTTGTATTCTATAAATTATGTAATGACCACCTTCCGGGTCCATCATCAGACCCTGGATACTATTAAAACATAAAGTACTTGTCAAAACGAATCAAACGATTCCAAACTCGATGGTGTTGCGACGTTTCTTTACAGAATTCCAATAACCACCTTCCGGCTCCATTATCAGACCCTGGATAATTTCAAAATATAAAGTACTCGTCAAGACTAATCAAACGATTACAAGCTCGATAGTGTTGCGTCGTTTCATTACAAAGTTTCTATGACCACCTCTCGCCTCCATCATCAGACCCTGGAGATTATCAAAACATAAATTACTCGTTAAGACGAATCAAACGAGTCCTAACTCGATAGTTCTGCGACGTTTCTTCCAGCTCCAGAATCAGATCAACTCCATGTCATTTTAATATTTATTTATTTATTTTTATTTAAGATTTATTGTTCACAGTAATAAAACCTTATTCTTAAACATAGGTCCACAAAACTGTTTTAAACAGTTTGTCTGTAGACTCAGTTGAGCCTCTATGCAATATGCTTGTACGCAACACTGCACACATCACACCCATGCATTAGGTACATGATACGTGTGCATGCACAGTCCTACGCACAATGCACAGTCACATTTACATATTTACGTAGGTACATGCGATACACATAACACTGTAATAAACATAAAACTTATATGTGGGTATAATATGTTTAACTACATCAATATTATCTACATATCTTATATATAAAATTCTCGTGTCACAATGTCAGTTACCATACTCCTCTGAAACGGATGGATCCGATTTTTATGAAATTGGATGTGCATATCGGGTAGGTCTGAGAATCGACCAACATCTATTTTTTATACCCAATTTTTTTTTTATGGCAAAACAACGTTTGCCGGATCAGCTAGTATTTATATATATTTTTGCTATTAAACAAGATCCAATAAGAGTTGCTTTAATTTTCTTTTAAGTTTGTTTATATTGGATTCTTGTCTAATATCCACCGGCAGACTGTTCAGGATATATGGTAACCATTTTTTTAGGGTTCTGTCACCATAGTAGTTAGCAACTCTTGGTACATGAAACCTATCAGTAGTCGTCGTATTGTATTGTCAACGTACCAGTATTGTATTGTCACGCTGTATACATATGCTTAGAAAATTTCAGCAAAATCGGTTGGAGATATCTGCTTCAAAATTGAGTTGCATTGCAAGATTCCACCCAAATATACATACATTGCAAGTTAAATAAAAGCTTGTTAAAAAGAAGCTATTTACAATTATAAGGTCAAATTGGGATGGCGGTTGCTCCATATCTTCGACTTGTTTCTCTAAAACATAAATTAGTAGTGACTTATCAGTCTGAATATAGGCATCACGCAGCTGCACGCATTAAACTTAATCGACGAAATTTTGTTACTTCGGCTTGTGGCAATCGTCAGATTATATATTTTTCGTTATCATCGAATGATTTCCTACAAAAAAAAAATTAGCCACGCTCGAGAATTTCGAGATTTTTTTACAACTTTATAGCCTTCCCCTGTCTTTATGTCACTCTCAAACTGTCGGATTATAAAGGGAATATACACTTTTTAGCATGTAATTAACTCACCCTGCCCTTATCTGACGCGCTCGAGAATATCCGCTGATCATTTTTTTTCTGATCTTCTGATCCTTTATTCTTGACGGGTGCCCATATTTACGGGGCTCATATTTGGTGGAGGTACTTAACCGGATACAAGGTATCCCCTGTATTATTATATATTAATCTGCCGCGCTTTAGTAAATCCCGAAATTCCATCCCAAAAAAAACCGACTTCAATCTGAACCAAATTTAAATGGGACCAGCTTTCAAATAAAAAAAGAATCATCAAAATCGGTTCACCCAGTCGAAAGTTATGAGGTAACAAACACAAAAAAAAACAGTTAAATTGAGAACCTCCTCCTTTTTTTGAAGTCGGTTAAAAATAAGCAAAAGACTCATTAGCTACGGCAGTGACCTATCTTTTTGAATTCTTCTCCTAACAGATAAATGTTTACAGAAACCTATTATCGCTGGTGCGCTCTAATATATTTGCTTATAGAATGCTGACCAACAATTAGTGTTGAAAATGAAACATATCGGTATTATTTGAATAGCAGCTTCTGTTGACATCGGGGTTATATAACATTTATTATGCAGTCATGTTACAGCGACAAAACGAACTGTCAGCTTATAGCTTTCATCTGGACGAATTAAATGGCTATTAAATAGGTAGCAACTCGATTTTACTCATTGGTTTTATTGAATTTAATATCAAAGCCCACTCTTTACGTCAGTGAGAATATAAAGAGCGACCAAATTCAATTATTAACTCCGAGATGTATATTAATGAATACCTAGAGATAGCCTTTCACTTGTTTTTGGACTGTATTGAATTTAAGTATGAATATAGTATATGAGAACAGATCTAAATAAATACTGGACCCTTAAGTTTTAAACAACCATTTGTTCTAGTTGTAGTGTGCTTTAACTTTGGTTTTATTATTAAATTTAATAGAGCCAGAGTAAGAAATAAATAAAAGCTGAATTTTATGTAAGGAAATTCAAAATGAAGTTGTATAGTTTTTTATAGGTGTCAGAGTTCATATCAGCTACGAACAATATATCCATCTATCTATCGAATGATCTGTTATGACATCAAGCATATTTTCTTGTGTATATTATACAATAAATTAAGAAAGAGTAGATTATTACAGTGCCGGATTAAGGAAATAAATGCTCATGCTTATATGGGAAGGCGTTTTTATAATCCAAAACTAAAAGACGAAAGAGATATGCAGAGAAGGCTCATCATGTCTCTTTTTTTTTTTTTATAAATCATATTGAATCTATTATATTGTAATAAATACATTATTATATAACAAAGACTAATGAATGGGGGGAGGGGTCAAAGGTTGCTTAGGGCATCAAGTAGTTTTAATCCAATGCTGGATTTAAGTTGGGTAGTCTTTAACTGCTCTGTGATAAGAGATTTGTAAACAGATAGAAGTGCTGTGTTTCTGAATACGCTACAGTGAAATTGACAGAGAACTAACAAAATTTACCAAATATAAGAATCAAACTCATATGATCACAGAAAAATATATTTACTGCTATAGGTACTAATAGACTTCGTGTCAGTGTGCATAAAATATAATAATGTGAGCTTCAACTTATATCACGGTACCAAAACCTTCTAAATGTATCGTACTAGCTTTTGTCCGCGGCACCGCCCGCGTGTGTATGTCCTTCCTCAGGAATCAAAGTATCTCTATGCCAAATTTCATAGAAATCGATGCAGTGGTTTAGCCGTGAAAGCGTGACACACTGACAGAGTTACTTTCGAATGTATAATATTAGTATAAATTTCCCAAAATAGAGAAGCAACAATTCGACGTGATTGTATAGGAATAATCCCTGGCTTGGAAAATCATTAGTATTCCTAAGAACTACGCGCCAGCTATAGACTAACCAATAAGATAGTGCCAACCGCAGCGGGCCTCGGCGACCGAAGCAGTATGTTATAGTTAAACGAGAAATTATCCCTTTATGAACGATATTTTGTGTGTTATACGCATTTTACTACCTTGATTTATACACACTTGATGCCAAAGTATAACGACGTCCTTTAAAAGGGTCCTTTATTGACAGCAACAGGACGTCTCTTGACTCAAATTATGATCTGTGAATCATAATGGTATGTATAAAAAAGACAAAAAGTTTTTCCTTCACTATATTATTTGGGTAGGCGCTACATATGAACGGCGCGGCGGCAAAAATGCGTTTTTCTTAAGAGCCATACTCATTAAAAACATGCAGTCCTTAAATGTTTAATGCACTTCTTGTAACAAGCCAGTTCTTAAATCAGTTTCACGAACACAAGTGAAACAGCGTTAAATCGGTATTCAACGCCCAAAATGCCGAAGTTAGAGAATTAGTATTCCGCCACGCTACTCGTTCGTCAATGAATGCAAAGCGTTCGGATACTTGAAATGATAAACGGGGTACATGAGACCGGCTTCCGCCGACCTCTTACTATTTCAACCATATTCACGTTCCTGCGGCGAGTTGAAGGGAGTAAGGGGGACACCGCCATTGCATATTTTTTGCCACAACAGATTTATTTCTTCCGTTACCATGTAGCTAGCTTTCTCTTTCACTCAGTGAGGTTTTATCGTCGAAAAATTGTTCGGAAAATGTGAAATAAAGTGGAAATAAAGTATATCCACGTGTTCACTTTAGTAGGGCATTGGCAGAACAAACATATGTATTTTAAATCCACGTTTAAACATGTTTACTGGTTTTTAATATTCCCTGTTTAGCACCGTATGTATCATGCCTCTCATGTTTACAATATGTATCAATTGATAGCTGTAATACGTTGTAAATAATTTTTGGGATTGTTTAAGAAAAAATGTTACGTTGGAAATCATTTTTCGCAACTCGATTCGAAATCTATTTTATTCAATTCAGTTATTTTTGTTTCAAAAGCTAGTTTTGCTGGAACCTCTGTTTGATTCTGAAATTCGATTATAAAAATCGTTTGTCATCGTCATCGAGCGTATCAACAGTTTAATCTGACATCGTTATATGCACATAGTAATATAATATATTAAATTATTTTATGTAATTCCAAAAGAATTTGAAAAAGAAACAAAATGTATTTTGAAAGTTAAGCTCAAAAGCTGTGCACAGCTATTGAAGTTTGGAAAATTGTTGCCGCTCTGAAGACAGTGAGCCAGTGATAAGACTTTTTTTATGAGATAGGGGGGGGCCAACGGACAGACAGTATTGATCCGGGAATGCCGCAGGCGACAGTTCATTCCACAGTTTTGTTGTGCGAGGCAGAAAGTGATACTCGGGTTCATCATATCTTTTCCACAGGTAGCTATAGTAATCTACTGTTATTAAAAACTCGCAACGCAATAACAATTTGCTTATATAGAGCTAGGTACGTACATGATGTGAATGATGTCACGTAGTAGGGAGCGAGCATATTGCCTGCTATCAAGCTCGTTTCTATACCTTACGCTGTTACTGAGAATTTTCTTACAACATACTTACTTATATAAATAGCACAGGTAACTAGGTCAGTTCTTATAAAAATCCAGGGAACAACCAGATCTGCTCACTGTTGACTTATATTACCTACTTACTAGCATCTCGAACACGATCGCAATATAGTGTTTGCAATAGAAAACAGAAGCTGGTATTCAGATACATACCTAAATCTATATAATATATAAGTGTTTGAATGACAAAAAAGTAAGACAATAGAAATTTAGGAAAATTTTAGGTATAAATGTGGTCAAGATGTGTGAAGATTACTACCTCTTACATGATAATAATTGTCGTACAAACATCTTTAGGGGTAGGTGGAGCCCTAAAAAGTCCCTCCCTACAAAATCCTTGTAATACTGATAATCTCGCAGCGGTCGCAACAGCAATAATTACTGCAAAAGTTTTTCCGACTGTCATTCCACAAATGGCCGAGCGGCGATATTGGACCCGCCGTCGAGTGGTCTCACTAAAAGCACACTACAAAACGTAACAATGCACTCGTAAGTCGCCTCAGTTTTCTACCATTCATTCACGATAAACGCAGTCTACTATACAATACAAAACAATCTCACAAAACTGTATGTATTTCTGTACAAAGTACTAAACACTTTTAATATCACAGATCAGATTATAACACATTTAAAAGATGTATGAAATGGAAGCAATTATTTTTACAAGCTTTTTATTCTTGCAATATATGTATGCTTGTATGTTCGGGTGGAATCTTGCAACTCAATTTTGAACCAGATATCTTCAACCGATTTTGCTGAAATTTTGCAAGCATATGTATACAGCGTGATAATACAATATTATAATGACATGGAGATGATCTTATGCTGGAGCTGGAAGGTGGCCATATGAACTCTGTAAAGAAACGTCGCAACATCATCGTGTTTGGACTGATTTGATTCGTATCGCGGCATTCCAGTAAAAGCTTAACTTTTAAAAAGCTTTTTAATTTAATTCATTCTTTCTATTTGATGTTAAACTCTTAATGTTTTTGA
Source organism: Diaphora mendica (assembly GCA_949125395.1). NCBI lineage: Eukaryota > Metazoa > Arthropoda > Insecta > Lepidoptera > Erebidae > Diaphora > Diaphora mendica. Next base: position 16,915,474 of record OX421318.1, read on the forward strand.
GTCACACTGAAACACGACAAATAGCAATGTAGGGCATAATGGCAGCAATGCTCTATAATGCCAGCTAATGGCTATAATTAAATAGGCGTGTTAAATATGAATACCTTATCCAGCTTCTGGGACATCTACATTATTTGAACTCCGAGCAAAAGGTCTCCTAGGAATCGTGTAAGATATCTATACAGGTACTACGGGCACTTAATTTTATGAACCAACTAGCTGAGCCCCGCGGCTTTACCCGCAGTTGTTGTTGTACCGCGAGCGGAGCGATGCTAATCTAAAAAAAGCGGCCAAGTGCGAGTCGGACTCGCCCATGAAGGGTTCCGTAGCAGTAAATAACATAATATAAAAGTTCTTGTAGTTCGTTGTAACTTTGATCATGTTTTAATAATAGTGTATTTTTGCAGTTTACGATTTATGACGTATTAAAAAAAAATACTTACTAGATCTCGTTCAAACCAATTTTCGGCGGAAGTTTGCATGTACGTATGTACGATGTACATTATATATTTTTTAGTTTTATCATTCTCTTTTTTTTTAGACTAGCAACCTGCCCCGGCTTCGCACGGGCTCTTTACGGAAAATATAATATAGCCTATGTTACCCCGAGAATCTTCTTAAGGCGCATATAGATATATGCGCCTTAATATTTACCGACGTCTTCAACAAATATCGTTATATTTAAGCCAATATACTCAAAAATTTAACAAATTATATGCCAAAACCTTCCTCAAGAATCATCTATTGGTAAAAACCGCATCAAAATCCGTGCAATAGCTTGAGTTTATCGCGAACGGACAGATGCGGCGGAGGACTTTGTTTTATAATATGTAATGAAGTTACAGTGGGGGGGGGACGCACATTTTACCACTTTTTCAGTTTAGAAAAAGTATGGGGAACCCCCATTTTTTTTTTTCTATATTTGTGTGAAAATCTTAATGCGCTTCACAGAATACATCTACTTATCAAGTTTCAACAGTAAAGTTCTTATAATTTCGAAAAAAAGTGGCTGTGACATACGGACGGACAGACAGACAGACAGACATGACGAATCTACAAGGGTTTCTTTTTTTGCCATTTGGCTACGGAACCCTAAAAAGTAACCTAAGTTACTCCTTATATCATCAGCTGTCTGCCAGTGAAAGTCCTGTCAAAATCGGTTCTTCCGTTCCAGAGATTAGCCATTACAAACAGACAGACAAAAAATTTAAAAAGTAATTTTATGAAGTACTTAAGTACCGAATACAGTTTCATGTGCATTTAAAGAAAATCTATTAATCTGAGATTATAAATGGACACTCCAATTTTATTTATTCGTATAGATTAGTGTTAAACGTTAAGTTGGTTAGCGTATGCTTCAAAAACTCAAAAAGTTCTGCACGTTTTACGCTCTGCCCCCCTAGCCAAGTTGCAAGCGTTCTTCGTTCTGCAAATGTTAACGCCTAAATTCTCGTGTGTTATTGGCTAATACTTTGTCTAAGATTACTTTGTCTATGATTAGCCAAAGACACACGAGAATTTAGGCGTTAATAATTGCAGAACGAGGAACGCTTGCAAAATGGCTAGGGGGGCAGATCTGACAGGGTCCAATCCATTTTTATTAGAATTGTTTTTAAATATTTTTTCCTTTAGTTTTTCCTCATTTCTCGTCAACGCAACCACAATATGTCACAACGAAGTATGACAGGGAAAAGTTAGTTAACTACATATAAATTTGAAACTTCCAGATACATCTGTACAGATACTAAGTCAACGCAATACACTGAATAAGCGTAGTAGCGAGTAGTGTACAAATTACTAATGGTATTACCACGCACGACAACACGTCTCGGTCTATCTATACACAAGGGATTCTGTTTCCTTTGTAAACGAAAGTAACATTGGTTTGTTTCCCAACCACAAAAACTACATCAATCTCCATAATTGATATTTACGAAGTATGTCGATTGTATTGGCGGTTAATTCGAATATAATTGTTCACAAATGGAACGATAAAACAACACCGCTAAAGTGCACCAAAGTTAGTTTACTTCGAAGCAATCAGACTTAATTATAGCTGAAGTAAATCTTGACTCAAATACATAAAGGTGAATGTTATAAGTACGGGTTGTCGTTTCCGAACTTTTGTTACAATAATATACAACAAAACTGTCAACTAAACATACAGGGCTGGCATAATGGTGAGCGATTACCGGTAGACAGAAACGTGATGATCGAACGCTGTTAATCCTACAACAAAAAAAGACGTGTGGCACTCGGGGACTGTCGCGGTAAAGCTATTGCATAGCATTTTTATCAACTTATGCAATTATAATAATTTTTTTATTTATGCAGTATGTATAATATTGTGAATGAAAAATACTAAACTATTTTTCCAATGCTCCATCGCATTCGAAGTACACCGCCATCTATGTAATTGGTGACATACTGACAACAAACAAATGTATGTTTGGAATTACCGTAACGTTAGAATTTATCAAGTAGCATAAGAACAACAATTTTAACAATTAGTAGTAATGAGTTATTGGCTGGAAGGTGTAGGTGAATGATTTATGACGAAGGTGCCTCGAGTTCAAATCTGTACTGGGCGTCGTCTTCTTTTTGTGAATGTTTCCTGTATATTGTGGTAAATAGGTATTCATTAAATAAGTAATACAAAATTACACAAAACAAAAAAGATACGAAAACTTCACAACAAACAACAGAGGGCGCTGAGTGTGGATTTCGGAGCAGCTCGTCAACGAATCTGTCTGTCACTGTCACACAGATTCGTTGATTCGTCGTTCGGAGCAGCTCGTCTCGATCCGTGCGAGCTTCGGGTGGCAGGTTTTATTTGTGTTACGGAATTTTCTTGATTCGGTCGCCACGCTCAAAGGCCTCAAAGCCCGCGATAAAAGCTATGCAATAGCTTAAAAATATCGCTCATCGTTATACATAGCTGGCAGATTGCCTTATTTATAGGAATTGACGTCTTTAGAAACTTAAATATCTGTAAATATGATATGTATATATTTTATAAAACAAAAACGGCTTAGTTACACAATCACAATGAGTTGTCAATAGATTCGTAATAGTAGCCCGAAAAACATTTCCCACCAAAAACATTTTCATGTAAAATGTTGCCAAGACGACTGCATATGGCTTACCTTGTGAAAAAGATATCAGATCTCATGTAGAGCCAAGCTTCTGAATCTACACGCCCTAAGTCCCCCAACCCTAACTTTACAAACTCTACATTTGAGTAAAAATGTATGGCTTCGCCGTTTCGCTATCACGAAGGCGAAACGAACGCCTTTTGTGTTTGCAAATATCTAGTTTCTGAAGTAATGTGTTATGCGAATATTTAGTTTCTAAAGTGAAAATGAAACAGCCAAGACATACATTTTTACTGATTTTACTGATATTTTACGTACATATAGTTATGATGTTTAATATTTTGAATTATTTGTCTCACCGAAAACCAGAATATTTTTTTATCTCATTCATACATAGTGTATGAAATCACGAAACCGGTTGAAGAGCACAATTGTATTAGTTTCTGATATATTTAAATTGATATAACAAAAGGTAATATATATAATGATATCACATAAAATATGGCATCGGAAATTAATATAGGGTAGTGCCTGAGCCCGTAGTTCTCTTATGTATATGTGATTATATATATGTTGGGATGGGAGGTGGTCGGCGGGTGTATGGGTGATGCCACATCATATCCGATATGTATCACTAAACATACACAATCGCCGTCATTAATACGTCATCAATATCATGTTCCTGGTGGACAGGTCATTGGATAATGTGCTCACTGAATACACAACTCTGAACTTGTTTATTTACATGGCATAATTCAATTTATAGTTATGGATGCCCGTATTTCTCGATTGGTTTCGTTTGTAAAATTGATACTTTGCTGCGATAGTAATTCTGTATTCTAGATGAAACTTGCTTAACTTTTGTTTTTAAGAATTTAAAACTAAACTAAGGATTTATTGTTTTAAACTTTCATGGTCATTAACATTAAAATAGGAATCTACGGGATTGCTACCATGTACCTTTTTGTTTGTGAGTATCCGATATTTCGGCGCTGTTGCAAGCGCCATGATCACGGAGTAACTGGGAGTAACTGCGTCAGTTACTCCGTGATCATGGCGCTTGCAACAGCGCCAAAATATCGGATACTCACAAACAAAAAGGTACATGGTAGCAATCCCGTAGATTCCTATTTTAAACTAAGGATTGTTTGTTGATTTACTACACGGATAGCGTAGCAGTTTAAACGGTAATCTTGCCGCTTCCTACTGCGCTGATTGTTATGGGTTCAAGTCCTCCGTTTCATGTATGTTTATAAAGCTCCGCGCGACACAGGATAGCTATATATTCAAAATGTGGGAGTTGTCTTCTATACAAATAAATAAAATTCAAATGTCTGTTTGTAATTTCAAATTAACATCTTTTAAAGCAAAATATATATTATATACTGTACTTACACCAAAAAATTAATTTCTAAAATTTTTGTCTGTGTGTCTGTCTATCTGATTGTTCGGGCTAATCTCTCGGAACGGCTTGACTGATTTCGACGGGACTTTCAATGGCAGATAGCTGATGGTATAAGGAATAACTACTTTTTTTGGAATGTCTTCGCCCCTAGGCATTACCCGCGGTTGTTGTTGAAAAGGTACAACACCGCACCGCGAGGCTCAACCAGTTCTCAAATAAATAAATAAACTTTAATGATCAGGCAAAACACAATTGTGAAAAAAATGTTCTTCTTTAAAAAGCTTATTAAGACCGGCTTATATTAAAAAGAAGGAACGGATACCCGATTCATAACAAACTGTTCTTTCTTAAACACAAATAACATGGCCATTAAATAAGTGGAAATGAATGACGAATAATCCTTACTTCAAACACTAACTGATATTCTGAACATAATGAAATAGTTAAATGTTTTCACGAATTTTCGCCAATACTAGATTCATGAAATATTACGAGACGATTAGTTAGATGAGGTTCAAACTCATATAGTCACTATTTGAAGTATAACGGTTTAGCCATTACACTGACGGCCCAATAGTTGTCTCTCTTTCTATCTCTGATAAAGGAAAAGGGTCTTCCTAATTTGTAGTGACACCATCTCAACCTTAACGTAAAATGGCCCTGTACATAGAAAAAAAATGACAGCTATAAATTTAATACATCATAAAGGTATACAATAATTTGAACCAAAATAGAACATTAAATGTAGTTTATGGTTAGAGCAGCCGGGCGCTTATGTGGCGCGTGTGAGTAGTTTTACACACATATATAGCCTTATCAATGTACCTACTTATGAACACTTACTATTATGAGGTCATAATTGGCTGAGAATGAACGTGTTATTCGCTAATAAACTATTTCGTATAATAAATTGCAGGCGCGATATGGTCAATGTTACTAACAATAAGAATTAACGACGAGTGGCCTGAAATTAATTCAGATTGATTAGGTATTTTATATTGCACCAATTATGTATAGGTGGTATAATTAAATAAAGTGTAGGGTACGTAATAAACTTAGTTTACCTACACATGAGTATGCGCCGATAAGTAAATCAGTAGGATGATTGAAGAGATCAACAAAGGTAGATAGAGGCACCTCTAAAAAAATATAACAATAGTACAGTTGAAATACTATGGAATAAGTCTTAATATTTAAAATGAGACAAATGTAACAAAGGGTATAAGGGCATTTTTGAAAACTTACAGTTGACGGTCTTCTCGCAATTTCGATTTCTTCCAGAAAGGAGACTTAAAACATTTTTATTGACGAAATTATCATTTGTAAACCATCAATAAAAAATATGTAAAAAACGTTTTTAATTTAAACGGTTTCATCGAAAATAATGTACTAAAAGGTACAAAATAACACTTTTATTTTTTTGTCTGGTAAAAAATAAAATCGTTGGGCCCGTGTTTCCATCAAGTCAACTCAGTTTATGCTACGCCCAACGATTTTATTTTTTATCAGCCAAAAATTTTTTTTTTTATTTTTTACCTTTTAGTTCATTATTTTCGATAAAACCGTTTAAATTAAAAACCTTTTTCACATATTTTTAATTTTCAAGTTTTTAGTTTTTGATTTTTCATAGTTCGCTATGAAAAACTAAAAACTTGTGTGAAAAAATGTTCTACCTACTAGTCAAACCCATTCATTTCATACCCATATTGAGGTAGTCGTGTCAAAATTTGTAAACCGCCATTTTGTAGCGGCGGCCATCTTGGATTTACAATGAAACATAATTAATTTATTTAATTATATTGTCACCATTTCTAAAGGTGTGTACAAAATTTCAGATCAATCTGTCAACAGGAAGGGGGTCAAATTTCAATTAAAATATATGACCCAAACAAGGACATAAATAAACAACCAGGGCAAGCTAAATAAAACCGTTTACCTACTAAAAAACAAGCACCTAATACGAGTATAATTTTAAAATTACCAATATATTATATGCAAAATAACAAAATACTTATTATTGGATTTATTACTTACTACTATTACTTTTTTATGTCTATTTGGGAAGATTAAGTACACAACGCCTCAACTTTCAAAAGATTATGGTGTTCAAGTAATAATGAAGTAATTCTGAACGTAGCTGGGCATAACTAAGGTGCCAAATACATTGAATACGATACAAGTTTCCTCCACAAGTATGATCTGAGGGAACCCACCTGAAAAGTTTTAGCAACTACTTATTGTCAGTGGATATTGCCGATATCTTTTGAGTCACATTCCTTCGAAAGCTAATTAAAGTACTGATTTATTCATCATGTGCGTTGTTTAAATACTTGTAGACTACCTGCGATTTAAAAAGCTGCAATTATATTATACTCGTAGGTATAAAGGCCAAATGCTTGATGGACATGGAAGTTTTTACGGATTTATCGCTCGGAGGCAATCTCTTTATCTCTTTACAGTCTCATACCACTCGTAACAATTTGTTAGAGATTTGCTCCCTTATATTTTTTTCTTTTATATTTGCCGAATTTAGAATAAATTCGGACTGACTTATATCTACAAACTCCTCTAATGGCTTTTGTACTTTCAAAGGCCCATACTTTTAACAACAACATTAAAGTACTCAGGCCAGCAACGGACTGAACTGAACAGAGTGACTGCCGTTACTGGAACGCAGACTATCCCCCTTTCCTTGATTATGGGCGAAAGGACTCAAGGTAGTAGAGCCACGCTGATTTCAGCACGAACGGGCCGGCTCGACCGGGGCAGTACTACCCCGCACAGAAAATCAACGTAAAATGACAGCGTTCGTGCTGTCGTTTTCGTTGGTGAGTGCGAGACCGGAGGCCCAAATAGTCTAGTCAACAAGTTCCATACTTGTTGACTGGACTAAAAGATGCAGAAGCATCACTAGGCCACCATAGTGTGGGTCGCCATGCTGCATGTCTGCATTCGCAATGAGTATGGTGACCCCATTCTTGGATTTTGCTTATGCATTCCATCAGGCAGAGTAGAGTCATTTTGGTAGGCCATACATAAAAAAAGGGGACGGTAAAGTACTTGTGACTTCTGAGTTGCAAATGTCAATAGGCGGTGGTAGTAACCATCAGGTGTCCAGTCTCCCTGTTTGCTCCCTACATCTTCAAAAAAGTATATATGAAAGAGATGACGTTAAGTTTTAAGTAAAGTTGTTTTTTATAGTCGTATATTTTCCGTGTTAGTAGAGGACTCAAACTCTGATAAAATAAAGACTTATTATTTTTAAAAGATCTAGGGTACTTAACTTACTCTAGTATTTGATATGCGATATGCGATATTGTTGAAAGTTTATCTCTTTAAAAAACTACAAGAGTAAAGGTTACATTCAGTTTTAAAAATGAATACATTTTAGTAATTCAATTCAGAACTTCAGAAGACTAAAACACTTTGAACTTAAACTGTGTCATCACAAAGAATATTTTTCATCGTTCTAGTTATTGTGATGATTTGATGGAAAATATATTATTATTTTATCCTTTGTAAAAGGTTAGTTATTTTATCAATACTAGAATTACAATTACTTATATGTAAACTCATGTCAGTTTTTTTTTTATGTATGGCCCGCCAAAATGACTCTACTTTGCCTGATGGAAAACATAAGCAGAATCCAAGAGTGGCGGTCACCATACTCACTGCGAATGCAGACAATGCAGTATGGCGACCCATACCATGGCGGCCTAGTGATGCTGCTGCATCTTTTAGTATAGTCAACAAGTATGGAACTTGTTGACTAGACTATTTGGGCCTCCGGTCTCGCACTCACTAACGAAACACGACAACACGAACGCTGTCATTTTACGTTGATTTTCTGTGCGAGGGTAGTACCGCCCCGGTCGAGCCGGCCCATTCATGCTGAAATCAGCGTGGCTCTACTACCTATAATCAAAGTACATACAAAAAAAGTTTGCATGTTTCTATATTATTTTTTGTTGTTGTACAATATTTAGCAAACCAGACTTTCTGTCTCCATACATTTGTTACTGAAGCCCCTTCATTGAAGACTTTAAAAGAATAAATAAAAATAGTAGTAATATTTCAATATTAGAAAAATCTTCCTAGTTCTAACAGTTTCAAGTTATTTTGAAAATTAACTTCTCTCATTCTCTAACCTTGTTATGTCATTTAATAAAGGAATTACTACTGTTTACAAGCTGAAATCATAAAAAAAAACACTTTTTTCTGATTTCAGCTGGGAAAATACCTTGGCCTTAAAACTATGTTCGCCGATGTTAGCTCCATTAAAACAAATAATTACAAATTTTAACAAAAAAAACCGACTTCAATCTGGGCCAAATTTAAATGGGACCATTCGGGAAGCACCAGCTTTCAAATAAAAAAAGAATCATCAAAATCGGTTCACCGAGTCCAAAGTTATGAGGTAACAAACATAAAAAAAAAAAACAGTCGAATTGAGAACCTCCTACTTTTTGAAGTCGGTTGAAAAGGAACATGGCCAAGATTTAGTTGTAAACGTTTTCTTCATTAAAAAATAATCTTCCATGTTAGAAACATAATCAACGGATTCACATACCTACTTTTAAAACACAAAAATGTATACTATTCTACTTTTATAAATCAGATCACATTATCAAGTCAATAGCCTTCAATAGTCCACCGCTAGGCATAGCCCTCTCCTTGAGGGCCGATCCCGAGCGCAGACAACGTCGGCGGCGATACCAGCCGTCGACAGGGTCGCATGCTGCCAGAGAGTGGGGACCACTTTCGGCATATTATTTGTTGCGGTCAGCGGTAGGAGGATGGACTGGTAGCAAAACTGCATCCAGGCCGCAACACGGAATAATGAGTGGGCCGATAGGCAGGGGGAAGCACAGGCTTCCCCCGGGATAGTCTGAGTAGGCGCGGCGTCGATCCTGGGGGGGACGCTGAAATAACATGGTCCGGGTCCTCCCCAGAGCAGGGCACCTGAGACCGGCCGCCGCGGAGGTTTTAGTGAAATCACCACATACCTGGCTCCTCAGTCCCCGAGGGGATGGACCGTACCCCCGTACTAGCTTCACGCGGTTAGTGTTGTGCAAAACGTTGAACGCTGCGCCCACGACGATATAATAAGATGTCGAAACGTTGCCGAAGAAAGTTAATTAATAATATTATTGATGATGAAGAGGAATTGGGTGGTAAATCTAATTCAAAGTTACCAATATTTGAAAACAGGTAAGTTTCCAATCAATATTTACAAATTATACTCAGTCTAAGTGAAATAATTATGAAGGAATATAATAAATAAATTCCAGCTATGTACAATAGGGATTACAATAAATATAATAACGCTTTCTATCCTTGTTCCTTGTGTTAGGTATTTTGATATTATTATTTTATTATTTATACTGCTGTGCCTGAGGTCCCGGGTTCGATTCCCTGGTCGGGCCAAGTGTTATTGGGTTTTTCTGTAAGGAAATTCCTAGTAGCAGCACGGAGACTGGTAAATACGTGCTCAGTAAACGGCAATAGGCTCGCCACCTATTACGTGGGACTTAAACATTGTTGGCGAAATGAGGATGTTTCTATAATACACCTCTGCCTACCCCTTCGGGGACACAGGCGTGAGACTATTTTATGTTATGTAAAATAATTGATATGTTTATAAGGTAATTGTCACTAGGCTAGCCGAGTACGTGTTTGTCAATCGGAATTAAAGAAGAGGAGATGTGTAGGGTGCTATGAAAAACTTCGGACCTTCTTATCAATTCGTGAGGCTGACAAAAAAGTAAAGAAAATTCTCACAGAATGTATCGGTTGCAAAAAATATTATTGTTTGACCTGTTTTAATAAATTTAATTTAATAAACAATATGAAAAACTGCTCTTTTTCAGTGCGGTATGGGGTGCATAAGACCCCACATTTTATTTTACCTATAGAATCTAAACTAAATAATCTGCCCACAGGCGGCGGCAGATTTAGGTTAATCAACTCATTGATAATAATAATCGCGACAAAAACCGTACAATTCGCCTCATTTGGCGCCAAAAAAAGGATTTTTGTCTCCTGCGGGCGGTGGGGTTTATTAAGCTTCGTGCCGCTACAACGTCTGGTTCAGAACGAGGTTTCAAAAGCCTCGTAACGCAGTAATGGAAAATACAGATAAATCAGTGCCGCCGCGAACGTGTTAATGTACCTAAGTTTTAAAAATTAAAAAATAGTAAATAATTAAAGTAAAGTTATTTAAAAAGAAAACACGTAAATATGCATGTTTTACTATGTAATGTTATTATTACATAGTTGATCTCATTACATATAAGTTATAACTAAAATTCTTATATCGCTACTTATATATTCGTATTGAAACTAGTTTTCATCGCGTATATTAAATGTTTCCATGATTTCATATTAATATTACTTATCACTAGTATTCTAAATATATACATTCCGAGGACATTTTTTCGTTGTCCCAGTAAAAAGGCACTCGCAATAACGTAGCCAATATTCTCGCAATACATTTTATTCTCTATCATTTGGGCGATGAACATCAACGACGAGCCGGCAAGCTCCGTTTTCCGCATCGTACTAGACAACTAACTATATTGTCATTTGCCATGAAGAACTCGCCTTACTCGAAATAAAAAGTAATCTCTATTACTCAGAAATAATGTTGGTCACTTCTTGGAATCAACTTCGGAGCAGTAATTAGTAATTTCTTATTTTCATTCGTGACTATTTTTGACATTATGGCGTTCATTTGAAATATCTTTACAATTTGACTTCGAGAATTCCTGTTTATAAACGAAATTAGTAGTATATATTTTAAATGTTGTATAATATGTCCTTTTCAACCAGGAGGAGGTTCTCAATTCGACTGTATATTTTTTTTTTTATGTTTGTTACCTCATAACTTTGGACTGGGTGAACCGATTTTGATGATTCTTTTTTTATTTGAAAGCTGATGCTTCCCGAATTTTTTTTTTGTTAAAATTTGTAATTATTTCATTTGCAAATCAGTCATATTGTGGGCTTTCTACGAAAAAAAGTCACAACTAAATGACATGACATTACATAAAAAACCTTTAACAGTCTATTGCTGGATATACTCGTAGATCTCTTAATAGGAAGAATGTTTTGGCCTGCTATAACACGCTGGCCAGAGGGGATGGTATGGGTTTTGTTTCAAGCTTTCCTTTCTCTTTACAGTGATGATGTCAGTATGTCCTGCGTAATTAGCTCCCTATACGCTGCGCAAACGTATTGCCCGTTGCTACTACGGGCCACTGGTAACCGTACTACTGCCCACTGGTAACCGTAGTTGCTGTGTCCGGTGGCGGCAACCGTAAACAGTCACCGGTTGCTACTACTGGCCACAATTCGTCGCTTGTTTTCCGTCAGTCTCACGATGTTTTAAGAAAATTTGTTGATGTTGCTTGTGTCTTCAACAGGTTTCCAGTTACCGACACCGAACACATTAAGTGGAAGCAACTAGACACAAAAATTTTTTACGTATGCGCAGCGAGTGGATGATTTCATACTGGTTCTATAGAAATCAAATATTCATCGGTGGCTTGTATCCGCCACAAGACAGAAAAGTGTCCACGTTTGCGCTCTCCCTTAGTCGCCTCTTACGACACCCATGGGATGAATAGTGATGGTGACACTCTGTATTACACTTAATTCGTTACCATACGGGTTTTGAACGACACAACACCAATTAAAGGACATGTAAAGATTTAATTACAAAGATTTTAAACTCGAAAATCACTTTTTGGGTACTCCAACACCTTCGCATAATCTACGAACCACGTAAATACACTTTAAGCATAAACAAAGGTACTTCTTATACCTAATTGACGTCATTAATATGCCTATTTTAGGTATTAATTAATCTCATTCATGGTGAGGCGAGCAGGGCAAGCTTTTTCATCGCTACGTGCCTCTCGCGCCCACACTAGCTCCTTTGGATAAAGCTACAAGGTACAAGTAGCTGTTATTTTTAAAGTATAATCGAATGATTTTTGATTTATTTTTATATTTCCATTTCTTTACATTGATATTGACAGTTTTTAAATGAAAACTTACGAGGTTTTGATATTATGTTAAAATTCTAAAGGTGTGGTAAGGACAAAAGGTAAAGAGAAAAATATTTTTTTCTTTAACAGTATTATTTATTATTTCTTGACATTATTTATCTTGATATATGAGTATATTTCTTCTGTACGTATATTTGTCACCTAACTCCTCCAAAACGGCTGAACCGATTTGGAACTTTTTTAACCGACTTCAAAAAAGGAGGGCGTTCTCAATTCGACTGTATTTTTTATGTTTGTTACAACCATAATATGTAGCATATTGTGGTTGCATTATCTAGCAAGGTGTGGCAGGGTACAGGTAGTTCTAGATAAATAACATCAAACTGTTGAAATTGAAGTTCAAACTAAGAGTAACGAATCACTAAAGTTGTTAACTACCTAAAAAAATTAAACACCTGATGTATATGTTATGGTTGTCTGGAAGAGATCGCCGTGAGCGCTAAGACCGCCAATTGTTAGATATATTTATGTTTTTTGTGACTCATTTAATGTACCTATTGTTTTGTTTTATGTACGCAATGCAGATAAATAAATAAAGTCCTCAATTACATCACCTAATCAGTTGTCATGTAGATATAATACCTACAATACTGTACGTCAGTGGCGGATTTACAGATTTGCCGCCAGTAGGCTATTAAATTTTTGCCGCCCCTACTAACCTAAAATTTTATATTTCCCTGATCTTTTCATATCCCCTTTCGATATCCCCTTAGCTCCGTCTCTGCGCATCCCACCCCTCCCTCTTTCTGAGCCTCTCATGTCCAGCTTCTTGCAGGAAGTGGTTGACAGCCTTTTCCCACAACAGTATGTGTGTGGTGACCTGTGCGGTCCTGTCTCTGTCACCCTAACCTGTTTCTGCTGCTACCCCCAGGCCTGCGCTTTTAGACTTCGAGGTCGTTTAGCGATATCCAGCGCCTGAACTGAGTGCAGAACCTGGACCATTCCCGGGCCTGGTGGACTAAGATGGTTCTAAACCTCATTCAATCCCACTCCGCTCTCTCTTTCACACTGTTCTGTTATACCCGCTGTTACAGTCGGACGTGATCTCCAAAGTATGTTTAGCTGGTACAAGAGGGTGCCGTGTCGGGTCTTACCACCATAATATGTACTAGTGTATCCTTTCAGCCGTCCCTTGACTTATCGGACGCTAAACCATCACCCAGCTGGGGAAATTTGCGAATCGCCATATCTTACTCTCTCTCACATATTTTGTTTGAGAGCATCTCTCGACCCGCATCGACTGCCATTGCTGTGAGGGTCGCAGTGTTGAGTCAAATGACCACGAGTGATTACGTGCGTTAGTCAAGCCACGATGACGCGCTGGTCGTTCAGGCTGAAGGCACCACATAGTGGCTTTCCCACCATGGAAATGCAGTCGGTCATCGTTGACTGGACAAGGAGGCAGTACGGTACCCTTTCTTCTCTCGCACTGCACTCGTCGCTAGGAGGAAATGATTTTTTTTTATACTCTGCTGAGCCTGATGGTAAGCTCAAGCAGAATCCAACAGTGGGGGCCACCGTTTTCACTGCGAAAGCAGACAATGCACGCAGAGATGCTTTTTCTCGCCCCGCTTAAAAGACTCGGGATCATAGTGGGAAGGAAACACATGCGCTAGAAGTGAGTTCCAGTTTTTAAATGCTCGGCACAGGAAGGAGGAACCAAACCGTTTGGTTCGAGAGCGTATTTCTATGACTCTAAGGCGGTAACTTCCAAGGCCAGCACGTGTTGTTCTGTAGAGGAAGGGAGAAGGTGGGATACCGTGGGAGGGACACGCTTCGGTATGAATGGGCCGACTTGACCGGAGCAATACCACGGCCTCGCAGAAAATCGGTGTAAAACAGCGCTTGCGCTGTGTTTCAACGAGTGAGTGAGGATACCGGAGGCCCATATCTCAACCTCTTCCCCCATCCCCCTCCCCATCCTCAAAGTGACCTCCATTTGTGACGCCCCTGGTGTTGCGGGTATCCATGGGCGGCGGTTATCGCTTACCATCAGGTGATACGTCTGCTCGTTTGCCCCCCTATTCCATAGAAAAAAAATTGAAAGAGCTCTTTAGAGCACTCTCCATTCTAAAGGCGGCAGAGGACTGCCATAGAGGCGATATTTCGCCGCAACTGCAGAGGCTCAAGGGACTCGGTGGCGTCGGAACTGTTGATAATGCGGACTGCTCGCCGGTGCAATCAATCGAAGGCATCAAGCAAATACTGCGCGGATTCATCACAAAGATGAGAACAGTACTCCACGCACGGCAAATATTCATGCCCAGGACACCAAGCTTATCCCGTAGTGGCAGTTGAGTGCTCTAAAAAGTGTGGAGGGGAAGAAACGAAGACTTTTTGGTAGAGAACGCGCACCCCTGTGTTTTCTTAGCGTTGAACTCGACCAGATTCTCATCACCCCATTGTAAAATGCGGTTCAAAACCCGGTCGAGCTCAGCGACAAGCGCCCGGCGTTTTTCCTCAACGTCTGCCAGCTTGGTTGCAGGGTGTCCAATTATCTTCCATGGACTGTGCTATTGCTGCATAGCAACCTTTGTTGCCAAAAGCTAACATGTCATTGATATGCAGAAGAATCAGCGTGGGGGACATGACTGAACCAGAGGCATCAGAGGCAGAATGAATCATGTCGTGCAGTGCAGACCTCGAGAAACCCTCCTGCTTGTGCTAAACTGGCTGGGCTGGGTGTAATCTTTACGCCAATGACACTTTAGTTAGTGGTTTAGTTAGTTGCGAACATGGGTGACAGGGACACCCATAAGTATTACACAGAGTTCCTCTTATTTCATGGGCCCCGTCGCTGCTCACTCCCTGGTGACTTAATTTTGATCCTCGTACCGGTTCGGGCCCAAACTAAGTATCGGTGCCTAACTAATCCTTAACGAAAGATGGCTCTTTGATGAGAGTTTCCGATGGTCGCTGGTACACTGGTCTTGACTGTAGCTCTGACCGTACAGAGAAGGTCGCGTATATGGCATTCTCAGAGAGCGGTATCAGCGGTTAGCGCCATACGCGGTTACCGCAACGTATCTACGGAGGCACCGTGCGCGTTGCCCCAGAACCACCCATTGCATTTACTCTTACAGTGATTGTAGTGAGGACTTTTAATTTTCCCAGCTTATAAATAACAGCGTTTGTTCCTCCTTGCAGTCATCAGACCCTTCTGCTAAGATGTCATCTCGCGAAAGGGGGCGGCGAAGAGGGCTCGAAAGGAAGATTTCCATTCAGACACAATTAGCCGTTGGCAAACCGGATAGTGGAGGCACTCATTCCAAGGCCTCATGCCACCCTGAGTGGTGATTATAAGATAGAAAAAATTTAAAAGTACTACTTTTAATCTACACCTATTGCAATATTTTAAAATCCATATTCACGAAGATATGTCTGTATCCCTTTAAAAGGTAGTAGAGCCACGCTGATTTCAGCACGAATGGGCCGGCTCGACCGGGGCGGTACTACCCTCGCACAGAAAATCAACGTAAAATGACAGCGTTCGTGCTGTCGTGTTTCGTTGGTGAGTGCGAGACCGGAGGCCCAATTAGTCTAGTCAACAAGTACCATACTTGTTGACTAGACTAAAAGATGCAGCAGCATCACTCGGCCGCCATAGTGTGGGTCTCCATACTGCATTGTCTGCATTCGCAGTGAGTATAATGACCACCACTCTTGGATTCTGCTTATGCTTTCCATCAGGCAGAGTAGAGTCATTTTGGCGGGCCAAACATAAAAAAAAAAAAAAAAAAAAAAAATGTGTAACGAAGTGTTTAGTACTTTTTAACTGACTTCAAAAAGGAGAAGGTTATGATTCAGTCGCCGCGATTATTTTAAGTTGAGATTAAACTATAGGCACACTGTTTGGTTCTTATGTATTGTTAAATTTTCAAGACTTCTTTTATCCGTATTTTTTATCACACGTTAAGCAATTTTTATTTCTGTAAGAAAAAAAATAGTATTATGTTTGTGTTGTGGGTTCAAATCCCACATGGGAAAACAGTTTGAGCAGTTCACAAATTGTTGTTTCAGTCTGGGTTTTCTTTGTTTCCATTTCACATGAAACTCACTTTACAAACATAAGTAAGTACATACTTATGTATATTTGTAAAGTATCCTGCCACACAGAAATATTGTGGGAGTTGTCTTACTAAAAAAATATCTTCTTACCCTTTTCACAACTTCATTTGGTGTCGGTGCAATGAGAGTTCTTCTTCCATTCTCCTCGATCACACGTCAGTACTCCCTTCCTAGATATGTACCTACTTTATCACGCAGTCCATTCATCTTTTTTTTTATGGGTGAGCCTGCCAAAGTGACTCTACTTTGCCTGATGGAAAGCATGTGCAGAATCCAAGAGTGGCGGTCACCATACTCATTGTAACTGCAGACAAAGAGACCCATGCTATAGCGGCCTCCGCTCTCGCACTCAATAACGAATGCTGTCTTCAGATTGATCTTCTGTGAGAGGATTGTACTTAAGAATCTTTTCTTTGGTAGTCCTCTACTCTTAAATCTGTCAACTACCTTACTCAAAATCTTCTTGACTACATTATGCAAATCTCTACCAATCACATTATAGGTAAATGTCATATTTTTAATGTCATTATAACTATTATAGGTGGGATCCTAATCAGGTCATAGAAATTTTACACATTTAGTTTTTATTAAACTTATTTTCAAACATTTTAGTTCAAGTATTTGCTTTACGAAAGAGCTATAATCGGACAACAACACGGTGTCTAACAGCTACTACTATATTCACAAAAATCTTCAATTACTTTTTGAACGCAAAACTCCTAAAAGTTAGTTTATAATTCTTGGATCCTTAACAAATAAGTTCTGAAATTCATTCTTCTAATAGATAAAGCTTTCGCGAGGCTACTCCAGTCCCTTTGTTGATTTCTAATCTTACTTCTTAATTTAAATATTACCTTATCAATTACAGCTTCTACCTAAGTTTTATGTCAACATTTCATTTAGAGATAAGGTTATTGTCTTGAGTTTGTTTAGGTTCTTTATAAGTAGGTACAGTCAGCATCAGATATACCAAGGAGCAGTACAAAGTTTGAAAATATAAGGAATATTCAAATCGTTCATTGCAACACGTACAGAGATCGATGTCGATGACCTAAACTGACAGAATCAACATATTCGAAAAGTTAAAATACAAAAACAAAATAATCACACATTACACATTTGGAAAGTAATATTTCAATCGTAATGCAATAAGGGTCATCCGTGTAGTGATGGATTTAGAATACGGAGTGTCAACATCTCTGCTATTCCCGTTAGTGTCGTAAGAATCGACTAAAGGAGGCAAACTGCGTAAGACATCTTTCAGCACTGTCCTGGTTCAATCGAAAATTTTACGTGCAATACAAAATGGACTGACATAGGTATGATGGACCACCGCTTGAGGACATTTTGATCAACTTGTTTGTATTTTTGTTGCGGTCATAATTGCTTAAACCTGTCTAAAAAAGTAGTAAAATGAGTAATAAAAATACCAATGCTAAAACTTTAAATGTCATACTTGTATGACATTTAAAGTTTTAGCATTGGTAGTTTATGACATTTAGCATTGATACTGAATGTCATTATGTGAAATAAACCACAACTTATAACTAATAAAAACTCTGGGTAAATTGATAGTTTAGATACTTGTTATTTGACTTAAGTTATGTTAAAGCACTCGAAAAAGTCAAGTTTCAATTGTACCAGAAAGCTTAGAGATTTACTGCAATTTATATTCTAGAGAGATTACTGTAATATTGCTACCGATCCCAAAAAAAAACGACATTTAAGGTGTATCTCTATTTCTGATGCTGACTGTACTTGCTATAAACGACCTACAAGATATTACGGCCTTCTATTTCCCTTAAAGTTAACAAGGAAAAATGTGTACATTAACATTCTCATTCAGGCCAGTGTATCTTCAATATACTCCAACGGCGATCTAATCTGAATTTCTATTAGTAGAGTAGCTTTTGTTTCTAAATAAGTTATTATTGAGTACGCTAGGGATATACGTACTGAAAAACCTAAATATTACTGATATATGAGGCAATACTCATAAACTCTACATTTTAAAAAATCGTGTAAATCTATCAAACCCAATACACAAACCAGCCTTCGAAGCGCGATATTGAAAAGTTAGTCATGCAAATATTAGTTCCCCAGTAAGAGAAAACGAAGTTTCTTTGCAAATTGAATTGTGCTTTCCGCAGGCAGTCGAGCTCAACAGGTTGGTTTAGTTACCTGATGAAGTACAAAACTTTTCGGTTTATTCATTACAACACAATTGTTAAAACAACTTTGCAAAAAGTTGTCTGGCGTAAGTTTTCAGTCACGAACTTTTACAGAAATTGTTATTGAATGCGATGTGTTAAATACATTAGGAAGTCCTCGGAACTTACCTCGTGTTGTTGATCAAGAGTGGTGTGTATGTTTGTTGGTCTCCAGTCGCATGTGTGTCGTGGCGAGAGGGTCGCGTGGCGCGGGCAGTGGGCGCGAGGTGGGTGTGGAGTGGAGGCGGGCGGGGCGTGCTTCGCGGCGTGACTCCGCGGCGGCACTACCGCGGCCGCCGCCGCCGCCGCCGCCCAGCGCCTCCGCCCGCCCCACGCGCACACGAATTCCTCGCTGTGATTAATCGTCGAGCCACCTGCGGAGCCTTTTGTATATTGTTAATGTGTTCGGTTCGGTCTCTATAAACAATTTTGAATAACAATGAGCTATGTAGGACATTTTCCATCAAATTCCCATTAGCACTACGTACCTACACCCATATGTATGGAAATAACAAAGTTAAAGTAACCCGAATAAAAAAAAATCTAATTGTATGTAACTGGTCTTTACTTAATTGTGATAATAACAAAATTGCTATACAGTAGCTATGCAACTTTGTCTAAGAGTACTTAGTAGGTACCTGTAGTTTTTCAGGTACTTTAAATAATGAAAAATAATGAAAGGATGACGTAATATTAACACTTAAACCCTCTCAGCTCGGTCTTATACCGTGAAGTACATCCAAACGGGTGGACGTCACACGTACAAAGTCGTTTCATAGGTATACAATTATACAATGTTTGATGTAAATGCGATACGAGCAGAAACAAACTAACCGAGAGTAAAGGGAATTGCTTTTTATTACATCCCATCCATATGGGAATTCGTGTACTGGTTGACTAAAAGTAGTAAATAAACCGTGTTTTTCGACTACAGGTATTATTGGTACAGCCAGAGCTGAGATTACCTACAAAATGTTGGGACATAAGTAAGTACTTACTACATCATCATCATCTGTACAAATAAGGTCAACATAAATACTGACGTAATTTTCACAAATCAAACACGTAGATAGGTAAATTAATATGAAATTTCATTAAATTTTAATGTAATGATAATTTGTAGGTAAATTACAACGTCGACAATTTCTGTCAAAAAAACGATATTTAGAGAATATCACCATGATAATACTCGAATCTTTTATTAAACAGCTCTTGACGTGCGTCCCTCTTTACTCAACACTTAACTTTTTATCCAAATTCAACCTAAGTAGGTAGTCGTTTCTGCTTCATTGGGGTTATAGTGGGTTGCTAAGAGCAATATGGGCAAGATATTGTACCAAGGTTCGTTCTAATTAATCTGTGAGGTTCAGGACCCAAACCGAATGAATGAATGGTTGACGAACAAGACTGATAGTTTTCTTTAATGCAAGGCATCCGCCCAATCTAGTCCCCTTTAAGTTACCCGATTTGGGACCCGGTCCGCTGTGAGTTAATTAATTTCACGAAGCGAGATTCAGTGACGAATGATACAAGTCAGGCGGATAAATGAAATTTATGTTGTTTTCTTACCTGGGTGTCAGTTTATACGGATTTAAAAAGAAAAGGACCAAGCACGACTGCCTCGTTGGTCTCGCGGTTGGCGTGTGCTACTGCTGATCATGAGGTCTCGGGTTCGATTCCCGGGTCGAACCAGTGTTTGTATGATCTACAAATATTTGTTTCGGAGTTTGGCTGTTTTCTATGTACAATACGTATGTATTTACAAAAAAAAACGATATATGTATTTGTATCAGTTGTCTAGTACCCATAACACAAGCTCTGCTTAGCTTGGGACTAGATGGCGTTGTGTGTTAGATGTCCGAAATATTTATTTATTATTATTTATTTATAAGCATTTCGTAGCACAACTTTGTATTTGATCAACTCCTTAGCTATTTGTTTTGCAGAACTGTGTTTACATATATAAATATTTTGTAATGTTGAACTTACTTGTTTTTAACTGCCTTCTACTCAATTAGGTTTTTATATGCTTTTGAAGTATGTACCCTCATAACTCCATTAAATGAGTGTTTATTTTTGAGAGAAAAAATAATCATATGGAAAATGTATAATCGTATGAAAAAAAAAATTGTTAGCGCATAAAAGTTCTTTAAACATTACATAATACTTAAAATAATATATAGGTGCCTAATTTCTGTGCTGAAACCTCCTGAGGGAGAAACTGCAAGAATATTGCTATATTATACATACATATCTCAAGGTAGTAGAGCCACGCTAATTAAGCACCAACTGGCCGGTTCGACCGAGGCATTACTTCCCCGTAACACAGAAAATCAACAAAATGAAAGCGCTCGTGCTGTCGTGTGTCGTTGGTGAGTGCGAGAACGAAGGCCCAATGATGCAGAAGCATCACTAGGCCGCAATGGTGTGGGTAACCATGCTGCATTCGCAATGGGTACGGTGACCACCACTCTTGGATTCTGCTTATGCTTTCCATCAGGCAGAGTAGTCGTTTGGGCCTTGCCTAAATGACATATAATAAAGTCACTTTTGGAGATAAATCTCACTGCTGTCGTTTTCATTCACATCACATTCGTATACATTTTTAAACTTACATTTAGACGCTAGCTGACCCGCGCAATTTGGACAGCGTTTATCAAAAGAAACAAAATGTCCCCATTTTTGCAACATTTTTCATTCATGCTGGGTTCCCCGTATCGTCTCCTCGGCTCAGTCGTAGCATGCTATTATATAGGTTGTCACGTAGCGGCTTTAGGAGCCTAGAAGGTTGTGGTGAAGCCACGAGGTTCTGATGATGATTAAATTAGACGCTTCACAACAACAATTTAAAGAATTTATTTACTGAAGTATAACACAAACAGATAGATGTACAGTCAGGGTGTGGGTTTGAGAGATTCGATCAAGCGGTCGTCCTCCAAGTTAAAGGCACTTAACTTGGTTTGCTGCGATGAGAAAAGGAAGAGGTGTAGTCCTGGGTCGGCTTTAGAGGCCGATCCCCGTAGAGGCGTCGCAGGCGACTGGCGTGGTAGACGCCGGCCGAAAGAGGTGCAGTGCTGGGGCTCCGGCGTAGGCCGGGCAGCCCAGCCACCAGGCGTGGTAGACGCCGGGCGAAAGAGTGCAGTGCTGGGGTCGGCTTTAGAGGCCGACCCCCCCGTAGAGGGCAGCGCAGCTGTCCGGCGTGGTAGACGCCGGGCGAAAGAGGTCGAGCTGTAGTGTGCTCGTCCTTTTATGTGTCCCTGCGGTGGTAGGGACAGCGGCTCAGCGGTGGGAGGCGAGCGCCGATGACGCGTGACACCCCCCTCATTAGGCGAGAATTTTTCCTAGGGGAAATTCGCTGACCTCGGGGTCGCCACTGTCGGCAGCTCCTCGCTGGTACCCTGGGAACAAGATTAAAGCAGGATCAGAATTTTTTTAGAGACAAAAAAAAGTTTAAAGAGATAAGAGGGAAAAGACAAACTAACAGGCTAAGGTCATATCAGCTTAGTTCAATAGCAAAAATATAGTGAAGTTAAAAGTTTAAAGGTTTGAAATAAAATTTCAAATAAAAAGTTCAATTGAGAACATAAACAAAGTGAGTCATACATTCCGATGCTCCGTTAGAAATGTTTAAAGAATTTAGTATAATAGTTGCAAACTTGTTTAACTGTTTAGGTAGATGCAGTAATAGAAAATTGTAGTTATAAGTAGGTATGCTAGCTAAGACATATGTGCGAAAAAGAAAAACAAACAACCAGATCGACAACAACAACTGAGAATCGAACCTGTAAGTCGGGTTTGACTCGACTTTTTAACTACCAAGCCATAGGTTAAAAAAAGGTAAAAGTTTTTGTAGATTATAGTTAGGTTTTTATAGTGCGATATTTATTTTGTTTTTATTGTTTTGTAATGAACAATAATTTAGTATTTTTTTTAAAAAGTTAAAGTGTGTAAGGACAAGAAATGTTATTTGATTTACGACGCAGGAAATAATTTTTAGAGATAAATAATACAGAAACCCATCTGTAAAAAATGTTAGTTATGGAATGAGTAAACAAAATCACTGTTTATTAATTGTTTTAACTAACTTTGGCTAATTCGCCAACCAAACGAGATCTTTTAGAAACGACATTAGATTTGACTTGTTTAGGGGCCAATTTTTATAAAATATTTGTGTTCGTCACTGAGAAAATAAAATTATCGAGCTGCCAGTACCTTCTCAAAGATAGAAGGTTGATAGTCTAAAGTCTTGGTGTATACATACATCTCGTGGTTCATCAACTATATTGGGATCAAAATCCGTAGCAATATAGATGCGACCACAGTGACGACTTAAATTTCAATATACATTGTAGTATTAGATTTAGTAGTTTAGAGAAATGAATGATTTTAGTATTTAAATTGATGATAGATTCTCTGGTCGCGAATTATCAAGTAGAAAAAGTTGTTTAGTAGTTTTTGGTAGTTTTTAGTAGCTTTTAGTACTTTTTAGTAGATATAAGTAGGTAATTGTAGTTTAGATGTATCGTTTCACCGAGTATAGTTTAGGGTGTATACAGCGGTGTGTCGATTAGGGTATTTAGATAAGTTTATGTGGTCATTTTCAATGAAATTGAAACGACTGTTTAGGAGAACAAGGGAACAAAATAATTGTTTGTAGTTAGTTAATTATATATATATTATGGCTTTAAGGCTTGTTTAGAGAGTTACCGACCGCTCTGTTATAAATAAATAAATCCCCAAAAACAATAATACATTTGGCTATAAGGCTTGTTTAAAGAGTTACCGACCGCTCTGTTATAAATAAATAAATCCCTCATCAATGATAAGTTTTCATGTAGTAATATTTGGTCATTTTCAATCAAAATCGAAACGACAGGTTAAAAGTATAAAGATTTCAAGGGTTAGAACCTTGAAGGTCTTTTAGAAGACATGATGACGCAACATCATAAGAGTTACAAGTAGTAATCTATCAAGGGGTAGGGCCTTGAGTCTTTCAGAAGACATGATGTCACAACATCATAAAGGTTACAAGTAGTAACTATCAAGGGTTAGGGCCTTGAGTGTCTTTCAGAAGACATGATGTCACAACATCATAAAGGTTACAAGTAGTAACTATCAAGGGGTAGGGCCTTGAGTGTCTTTTAGAAGACATGATGTCACAACATCATAAAGGTTACAAGTAGTAACTATCAAGCGTTAGGGCCTTGAGTGTCTTTCAGAAGACATGATGTCACAACATCATAAAGGTTACAAGTAGTAACTATCAAGGGTTAGGGCCTTGAGTGTCTTTCAGAAGACATGATGTCACAACATCATAAAGGTTACAAGTAGTAACTATCAAGGGGTAGGGCCTTGAGTGTCTTTCAGAAGACATGATGTCGGACGTCATTAAGGTTAGAGGAACAGGGTTTATGACATTTTGGTGGATGATCAAGTGCTTAAAACAGAGCGATACCTGCCACCGATAGAGGCGAACAGTCAAAGCTTAAATTCCAATCAAAATTGTCAGTAAACCTTTAAGAGTTAATTAGTTATAGTGGCAGTATAGCCGGTTAGAGATAGATATACTCATTTTGAGAGTAAATTTAAAAAGTTATAGAATTCTATTAACGAGATTATAGAAATTAAATAAATATATTGGTTTCGACCAAAATATACTTAAACGAACATACAGACAAGAAACATACATGCCAATACGATACCCACATTATGTGATTATTTTTTATGTAGTCGTATTGCAACTTTATATAAATCCACCTACATCTCAAGCATCACTAGATAAAATTGTCTCAAGTCGAGAATAATGCAAGAATGTTGTAAGAACAACATGTTTATAGATATATTTTATAAGTAGCTATAGTGGAACATCTGTATTGTGAATTCCAAAGGTCGATAGAATATAATATAGTAGATTGTAGCTATAGTATATAGTACTGTAGTAAGTTGCAGCGGTCCACAGTATATGGGGTAACTATTCAGTAATCTGTGATATAGGTATTATATTATTTATTAGTAGACATTTAGAATGCGTTTCGAAATTTATCGAACGAAACAAAGTAGAAAAGTAGGTACTAAATGTACACGAAGAAATCAAAAAGTAGTATTTTAGAATACAAATTTTAGAACAAGGATCCGAGACGATCACATTGTGCAGAAAAACTATGGTAGCCATTTTGTTTAAATAGTAGCTATATGGTTAAGTACCTTTTGAGGTTATGTCGCCACGAGGCTTTAAATTAGCCCAGAATAATTTAGAGTGAAAGATCGACGACGATACTATTAACAGCTACTTAGTCATCAAATTAATTGTTTTAGTTTAATTTGATTTTGGCCCACTCCTTACAAAATAAAAAATTTAGTGGCTAGAAATATTTGAAGATTTTATTTTATAGGTTTACGCTTCTATCATTGTTAGAATGCATTTTTAAGAGAATACGTAAACAATAGACGGGCAAGAAACGACAAGACTCAAGGTGTTTTGTCAAATATATATATGTAATATGTAATCGATGCTACACCGATCGACATCATTTATAGCTAATTTTTAAGAAAATATCAAGCAACAAATGAACGAGAAACGACAAGACTAAGAACAACTGTGTTAGATATTATTTAACACATATTTAATATAGTTTAGAAAAGTATAGTTTAATGTTAGTAACCTCATTTAGAAAACAAATCGCATCCATTGTACCTACCAGAAAAACAAGTTATAGGAATTAGTTTTAGAGAGGTATCAACATGTACCATTTTTGAGTTTAGATAGTAAATGAAATGACCATAGCCGCAGATGTATACAGAAGTTGAAAGATAAAAATTACGCGTTAGATGAATAATACGAGTATGTAGTTTAAGTTTAGATAAGTTTAATAATGACTCAAAGTAATAATTAAGTTTTTAGTAATGAAGCCAAGTTTGGTCTAGTTAGATATTTGAACAGAATTAATTAAGTTAGATATAGCTATCGAACCCATTAAGGTGTGTTTGAAAGAAAATTAGAATGTATCGAATTTCATCCAGGTTGTTACAATAAGATTAAGCGAGCCGTAGGGCGTGGCGTGGTTCTGCGCGTGCGAAACCGGTTTTGGTTTGCGACTCAAACGCATTCCAGCGAATTGCATTTAAATTGCGGTTTATATAAGCCACAAGCGAACAAAATTTAAGCGAAAGTAATTAAAAGTATTTTTTGCACACGCGGTTCTAGCGAAAAAATATGAAAAAGCAAATAAAAGTGCGTGAATATACACGCGGTTTCGACTGGCACGTGTTTTAATGAAAAAGAATATATAGAAAAGCAATTAGAAGCACATGAATGTACACGCGGTTCTGATTGGCACGTGTTCACAGCGAAATAATAGAAAAAAACACTTTCCTGGATGGGATTCAACATAAAACAAGTAATACACACAAAATGTACAGAATAAAAAGAATATGAGGTAAACCGTGATCGAATCTCTCAGTTCAGTCGGGCGCCATGTGTCACGTAGTGGCTTTAGGGTGTGGACCCTGAGAGGTTCGATCAAGCGGTCGTCCTCCAAGTTAAAGGCACTTAACTTGGTTTGCTGCGATGAGAAAAGGAAGAGGTGTAGTCCTGGGTCGGCTTTAGAGGCCGATCCCCGTAGAGGAGTCGCAGGCGACTGGCGTGGTAGACGCCGGCCGAAAGAGGTGCAGTGCTGGGGCTCCGGCGTAGGCCGGGCAGCCCAGCCACCAGGCGTGGTAGACGCCGGGCGAAAGAGTGCAGTGCTGGGGTCGGCTTTAGAGGCCGACCCCCCCGTAGAGGGCAGCGCAGCTGTCCGGCGTGGTAGACGCCGGGCGAAAGAGGTCGAGCTGTAGTGTGCTCGTCCTTTTATGTGTCCCTGCGGTGGTAGGGACAGCGGCTCAGCGGTGGGAGGCGAGCGCCGATGACGCGTGACAAGGTTTATGTGATCATCAACAGCCTTTAACAGTCCACTGCTGGACATAGGCCTCTCCACACTATTTAATGATATGTCAGTTCCTCTATACGCGGGCAATACAATACTATGAGAATTTATTAATTTGAACCAGCAGTTCTTAAGATTAGTGCGTTTAATCAATTAAATAAATAAATACTTAACTTTATAATACTAATATAGATACAATTAAATGAAACAGTTACAAGAAAAGTTCTGCGTAACAGATCCTTAATGAACCATTGGATTAACTAACTCCATTTTTTTTTTTTTATGTTTGGCCTGCCAAAATGACTACTCTGCCTGATGGAAAGCATAAGCAGAATCCACGAGTGGTGGCCACCATACTCATTGCGAATACAACAATGCAGTATGGCGACCCACACTATGGCGGCCTAGTGATGCTTGTGCATCTTTTGGTCTAGTCAACAAGTATGGAACTTGTTGACTAGACTAATTGGGCCTCCGGTCTCGCACTCACCAACGAAACACGACAGCACAAACGCTGTCATTTTACGTTGATTTTCTGTGCGAGGGTAGTACCGCCCCGGTCGAGCCGGCCCGTTCGTGCTGAAATCAGCGTGGCTCTACTACCTGCCATCCATAGAGTTAGGTAATCCAAAAGCACGACAGCTTTGCAGCCTCTTCGTGTTAATCCATAGATTAACACGAAGAGGCTGCAAAGCTGTCATGTCAATCTAGCGGTTTGCTTAGATATCAGCAGCTTGATGAATGGTAAAAGATTTACATCGTTACAAGTCTTTTAGACTAACACTGAATTTGAATGTATCTGGGGGCAAGGGCACTACCAACCTTTTCTCGAAGTGTTTCGTCGTTTTTTTTAACCCTTATAACTTTCGTTTCCGACATAAAAGATCGTTCAAATTCTCAGGATATGATGTGAATAATAGACTAATGAAACATACAAAGTTTCAATTGCATAGCTCTAATACTTTTGATTTTATTGATAGGTACCTAAAAACACTGTTACAAAACTGTTAGGGTATTTCCTGAAGTGCTAGAAAGCTGAAATTAAGTGCGCTGCGCTTCCACTATAGACCGGTAGTTCTGTAATGTAAAACTTACAAGTTCTCGCTGTGCAATGGAGTCTGTAAATGCGAGAGCAACTAGTTCTTAACCCCTACGTTTACCCCCCTTGTTTCGGTAATCACTCATTATAACAATTAAAACCGATTTTCATGTAAAAATAAATAATACAAAATTTTAACAAAAATAAAATCGTCTTCAAGTACTGGACCAAATTGAAATCGGTTCACTCAGTCGAAAGTTCTGAGGTAACAAACAAACAGTCGAATGGAAAACCTCCTCCTTTTTTCGAAGTCGGTAATAATATAAAATCAAAACAAACTGTGCTGCAATATTGTGTTTGCCGCCAACATTTAAAACCTCTAAACCAAATGTCAATTCGCAAGCGACAAATGTCAAAATAGGGTAGCCAGGTAAAGTACACTAGCGACTTAGTGAGTTTTAAATATCAAACATAACTTTAGACTGACCTACAACGAAGATTTCAGGCAACGAAGATTTCGGGCATAAGGGGATAGGCCTTGTGACAAAATACAGGCCCCGTCATAGCGCTTGACACGGCTCATGATTGTAGACTGTCAACGTTAATCTTCTAGAATTGTGTCACAAATAAATAAATAAATATTTTCGGACATCTAACACACAACGCCATCTAGTCCCAAGCTAAGCAGAGCTTGTGTTATGGCTTAAATAAATTTATTAATAAATAAATAATAAATAAATTATATATTATTATTATTATTTATTTATAAATTTATATAAATCTTCATATAATCCGAGTATAAAAACGTTAAAGTTAAAGTGGTGCATTTTATCATGTAGAAACTACTCGGATAAACGTTCTGTAGCTAATTTCTCAAAAAAGTTCTAGAAAAATCGCTTACTGTTTTATTGAAATGTTATTAAATCCCACCGAAAATATTTTCATGTAAAACGTTGCCAAGACTACTGCTTAACCTGTGATAAAAAGATATCAGATCTCATGTAGAGCCAAGCTTCTGAATCTACACGCCCTAACTCTACCAACCCTAACTTCATACACTTTACATCTCACTCATCTCAGTAAAAATGTATGACTTCGCCGTTTTGCCACCGCCACCGCCACGAAAGCGAAACGAACATCTTTTCAACCGACTTCAAAAAAGGAGGAGATTCTCAATTCGCCTGTTTTTTTTTTTATATTTGTTACCTCATAACTTTGGACTGGGTTAACTAATTTTGATGATTCTTTTTTTATTTGAAAGCTGGTGCTTCCCGAATGGTCCCATTTAAATTTGGTCCAGTTCTGACATGTCATCCATGAGAAAACCATATAAGTCTTCAATTTGCATTATTTAAGTACGCAACAAATTAACGAATAACTCAATATTCCCATTTAAATTTGGTCCAGATTGAAGTCGGTTTTTTTTTGTTAAAATTTGTGATTATGTGTTTGCAAATATCTAGTTTCTGAAGAAATGTGTTATGCGAATATTTAGTTTCTGAAGTCACGAAACAGCCAAGCCCAATTTTTACTGAGATGTAGAGTTTTTTTTTTTTTATATAATCTACACCTCCAACATTATCGGAGCCTTTGCTAGCTAAATATTTTTTCTCATGCATACGAGTTCTTGCAACTATGCTTCTCGCACTTTTATTCTGCATACTGTGTTCTTTCTCGTCTTCATCTTTCTCATTCAGTCCTTTACGGTTGGGACTCCCGTCTACTATTCTAATCTTTTAAGTGTTTTCTTATGTCTACTTATCTCCTAAACAACACATTATTATACTACTGTTACTTAATTTCTATAAATTTTTGTATACAAATTTACTTTTACTTATACAGTTTTCAGCTTATATCTATTACATTTGTTTCTTATTTTATTATATTGTTTATACACATTTTCCTTAGATTCTAGAGTTTATATAAGTTTAGAGGTATTTCTTATGGCTATGTACTTATTGTCTATTTACATTTTTTGTTTAGGTTTAACGCTAATATCTTACATAATATTGTATAAACATAATTTCTTATACTATCGTTTTATTTCTCTTTGTTACTTTTTTAGCTATTTTTATACAGTAGTCTAGAAACTGATCCCTAAATTTGCTTTTTATGATGTCATGACAGTTTTATGCTTTAATTTCTGTTTTGATTATATTTTCGTGGTTGTGGACGGTTTCTTTTACACCGGGGTCGCAGATGCAGGATGGATTCTCCTTACACTTGAATCGCTCCAAGTATTCGGAGAATCCACCGTGCCCCGTCAATATCTGCGTTAGGCTATTTGATATTTCGATTTTCCTTATTATTCTGTACGCCGACACCGCATCCGGGAAGAACAATTTAGTGATACTGGCAGTTTTGCCAGTGTTATATCGGAAGTTCCATTCATCAAGCGACCGCATACGCAGGTTTCGCTTGATGAATGAAACTGGGCACAGATCATAATCCGGCTTCTTTTTGGACTTTTCTGCTGCTTCCTTGGCCAAAAAGTCCGCGCGCTCATTCCCCTCCACCCCTGCGTGGGACTTGACCCAGAACAAGGTGACAACTTTGCCCTGGAGAGATTGAGCTATTAGGTTTTCTCTGGTTTCCACTGCTAAGGGGTGGAGGCAACTGCGGTTCTTGACTGCCATCAGTGCTGCCATAGAGTCACTGAGGATACCGATGGTTATAGTCTTGATCCTCCCGATCTCTCTTGTCGCGACGCAAATGGCCAGAAGATCGGCCTGGTAGACAGTGCAGTACGCTGGTAACGACAACTTGATGGTTTTAGTCTCTCTGGTTTCGCCCCATATTGACAGCGCTGCCCCAACCTTACCCGCAATTTTGCTACCATCCGTAAAGATGGTAGTTTCAAAATGTGACAGAGCTGAAAATTGGTCCTGATCCACCAGGTTTCCGAACTCCAGGTCAGTTTGCTCCGTGGGGAGTGGTATTTGCAAAGCGGAGTGCATTTGTTCTACCTCCCTGTCCCCGAGAACCTGCTGTGGTACCCCCCTCTTGGCCTCGTACAGCGAGGGCGCCTCTCGGACTCGGAGATCTAGGAGATGTAGAGTTTGTGAAGTTAGGGTTGGTAGAATTAGGGCGTGTAGATTCAGAAGTTCGGCTCTACAAGAGATCTGATTTCCTTTTTACAGGGTAAGCCATATGCCTGGGCAACATTTTACATGAAAATGATTTGGTAGGATATCTATTACTGTAAACCGAGAACATTCAGATACCTATAATTATAACGTTTATCATAGAACGTAATTTATAGATTTTAAATTCGTACATTGCTTGCCAAACTAGATGCACACAAAAGAACAATGGTTTCCAACTGAATAAAAACGATTGATTCCTTTGTCTTTCTACATATTCTACGTAACTACCACGATGTTTATCGATATCTTAGCTTTAATTTTGATGTTAAATAAAATCATTCTATGAACAAGTAAAATTTTATCAAAATAAAAGACCGACTTCAAGAACGACCAAATCGATCGATTTCTATTGGATGCCATCATCAGATCTTAGTGTCCCTATCATGGTACCACCGTTAGGATATCTCCTTCCCATTAAAAAGAGAATCCTCAAAATCGGTTCGTAAACGACGTAGGTAACTTCGTCGTTTATGAACCGATTTTCACGATTAGCTCATTTTATCATCGCTCATTTTATATATATACTAGCTGACCCGGCGAACTTCGTATCGCCATATTTACATATCTGTCTCAGCTTCCCGTCGCGGACAAAAAAAGACTTTTCCCGCTATCTTTCAATTTTTCTTATACACAAACCTTGACCTAACAATAAGGAACACGTAAAAATATAATTATTTAATTTGGTGCAGCCGATCGGAAGTTATGCGCGTACATACATTTCGGCGATACATTTTTATATAAATAGATATGTTGATACAGAATTTTAAAAATATTATCTAATATCATTATCATTTACTTGATTAACCATTTTGATATAAAATAATATCCATCTACTCCCTGCCAGAAGATTAATGGATATTGTAACGCGTCATAAGACCTATGCGTTTCAGACGAAACGCATAGGTCTTATGACGCGTTATGTGTCTATCATTATACATATATCTATTATCACGCATGTGTCTACACGTTTCAGTTTTTCATTCATTGTTCCGACGATGAAGCATAATATCTCTAGACTGCAAATTTCTCCAACAACGACAATAGCCACTTCGTCGATTGTCGGTGAATTAAACCTCCTTGCATGCTCTCCAGCAGGTGTTTTGTCAGCTCTGATTACAATATTATGGCCGTCCGATGGCTTACGATCTAAGGCCATTTTGAACATTTTGACTAAATTATTGTTCTGATGAAGAAACGTTTGCAGTTCTTGGACAATGGTTCGTTTTAATGTTGGATTATGAGCACAACGCCTTTCAACTTCCGCATCTTGATTGACCTTAAAATAAATTTGTAAAAATTGATGGTCCACATCTGGCAGTGGCAACAGTGCTCCCAGTCCTCATAAATTGTCCTTGTATCTGCAATTATCTTGTTAAATTATTATTTGTGATACAAATGTATTTTAACGCTTTACAATATTGACAAATAATTTTATTGTCATTTCCCCAATTGTCACGGATTTGTCGGCACAATAATCTACTTCCGGATTGCAGTGGAATGCTACTCGTTCCAGGTTCACGGGATCACTGTTTCAGCGGTATCGCTCGATTACATTGCGTCGTGCTCGCTGCTGTTGTGTTTGGTGTGCCCGAACTCGTTCTATTCTAAGCGGCTCCGTCTCCTTGATCCCCTGCTTAGATCCCCTGGGGGATCCATGTGAAAATTTCATCCACACTGATCCCCTATGGGATCTATTTGGATATCGATTCCATTTTGATCCCCCAGGGGTTCATTTGAAAGATTTTCGTCCACTTCGATCCCCTACTTAAACCGATAATATGGGATTTTTTTGAATTTTTTGTATGGCATAGCTATTTATGACCTATATAGTATATAGGTTTATTACCATACCTATTAATACATTTCACCACCAAAGATTACCTACATAACTTAAAAATCATAAAAAATCCTACGATTAATCCATTCATAAAAAAATATTTAAAATCGTATAAAAGTATGAATATTTATGAAACTTTTGTTATGAAAAACTTCTAAATTAATAATCAAAATGTACAGAAAATTCTAAAAGATTCCATTGGAGATCGATGTGGATAAAAAATACAGATAAATCCCTTATCGGTTTAAGCAGGGGATCGAAGTGGACGAAAATCTTCCAAATTTATTATATTTATATTTAACCGTGGGAGAGCCACGCTTCGGCATGAATGGGCCGGCTCGACCGGAGTGATACCACAGCCTCACAGAAAACCGGTGTGAAATAGTGTTTGCGCTGTGTTTCACCGAGTGAGTGAGGATACCGGAGGCCCATACCCCACGCCTCCCCTTATCTCTCCCCTTCCCTCCCCGTAAACCCCCCTTCCATCCCCCAAAGGCCGTCAACGCACTTGTGGCGCTTCTGGTGTTGCAGGTGTCCATGGGCGGCGGTAATCGCTTATCATCAGGCGATACGTCTGCTCGTTTGCCCGCTTATTCCATAAAAAAAAATGAAACCCCTGGAGGATCAAAATGGAATCGAAATCCAAATAGATCCCCTAAGGAATCAGTGTGGACGAAATTTCCACATGGATTCCCCAGGGGATCTAAGTGGACGTAGCTGCCTGTCTATGTCATTATTATTCACTATAGAACGCAATTCTGCCATAGAATATATCAATATCCGAATGTTATCATTATCCGTCTCTCGCTGGTCATCAGTGCGGATTGCACGTGAGGTAGCTCGTCGCACATCTGATTGACTTCGACGACCTATGTCAGTTCGTCCTTGCCTTGGCATTTTCATTCAAAATTCTCACACACTGACAAACTGATGATAGAAGATTTTTATAATGGTAATAGAATGACAGGTACTTTATATGCCGTAGGTGCAAGAAAAAGCCTGTATTTATAACCTTTCGTCTAACGTTCGACAGACGATTGACAGCAATAATTTTTTCGCATTCCAACAAAACAGCGTTTAGATTTTATTAACAGTGTTATCTTAGGTTATCTTATTTAGTTTGTTACCTCTATGGATGTGGCACATTACAGACTTTTTTATTTGCATTTTAGACAGTGACTACCATCAAAATATGTCAATACAATGACAAAAAATTGTGAATGAACCAACAATAACAACCATCAAATAATAATGTTAGAATACGCGATAATAATATATAAATAATATGTGGTGTCTATTTAAACCCTTAATTTGATTCGTGTAATAATATATGGTGTCTATTTAAAACCCTTAATTTAATAATGGCTTCAATTTGACAGTCAAAAGTTTGACAGGAAAATTGGTAGAACAGTTTATATGGGCAAAAGGAAATTGTTGTTTTTATTATCTTCCTCGCAATTTTTCCATATTTTCTCACCGTTTAAACCTTCCCTGAACTACGACAAACATTTCAAAACCTAAATCAGCTAAATTGGCCAGGCGGTTCTCGAGTTTTAGCCAGACAAACGAACAGCAAATCATTTTTATATATAAGAGAAGATATATACGGTCGAATTGAGAACCTCCTCCTTTTTTGAAGTCGGTTGAAAATTAAAATAACACTTCAACACTATATTTTTATTACTAATATTTAGATCTTGTTAATGATTTAATTAAAAAACAAAATTGTAAATTAAATAAAAATATTTTTATGATAACTTTAAATATGAAGTTATTTTTTCGTTATGGTTGTTTTCATAATCTCCGTGTTTGTTAAAAAGGTTATAGTATAAATTTTAAATAGGTATAGCTGTTCCCTTAAAAATAAATGAGATATTGTAATTCAAAATAATCACTAATTGTATATTTGTCCCCAATGATTTAAAAAAAGAATGTCAACCCAAATATAAAAATATAACTTGGATTAATAGAAATAGCCGAGAGATATTTAATTTAGACATATTTTAGGTATGGAACGATATTACATTTTATAATATTTAATTCAAATGAAAGATCAGCAAATATTAGATGTGCGCCGCAGTGTTTGACATTAATGGACTCTCTGGTGATGTTCATTTGAAGGAATCCAACTGAAACAAACATTACAAATACAGATAAAAATAAGAAATGATAGTATGAAGACATAAAAACATGAACGCACACACCAGTTTCAATTAGAAATTCAGACCAAAGTCGGACAATATTAAGAGTGATATGTCTAACATTAAAAATTAAAAGCAGTGCAACAGCTAAAAAAAAATATATAAGTTTAAAGGGAATAGAATATTTAATGTTGTTAATTGACTATTCGTACGGGTTGTGGGCATGGGATATGTGTTTTGAGGACAATTGAAAAGTAAAGTAGTAAAGAGTTTTTGTAAGATCAATAGCAAATTCAATTAAAAAACTTCGTAAAACCATAGTTTTGGAATTATGCTAGACTTTGAAATATAAGAAGAGAGAGATCTGCAAGCTGCATTTAATGGGAAGATATTAAGGAGTCAATGACCAAGAAACTTGTATTCTGGTCTCTTAAGCCTTTTAAGTATTCTTTTAAAGATCTATGTACGGTGAGCGATAGAGCATTAAAATTGGCCTCATTATTTATTTATAAATATGCTATGTTTATTAGTGTCCTACAACAAAGCAAGCAAGCTCTAACTAGTTAAAGAAAATCGATGTTTTAAATGTCTTAAGACATTACTATTTAATTAAATGCTATGAAATATATTTAGTTTTAATTCCGCGAGACAAATATCCAGGTCTGAAAGCAGGGCACAAATCCCACCGTCTACTCACATGCACATATGGGTATCATGCATATGTACACATACAAAACAAGTGAGAAATAATTAGCATGCCATGCAACCAAACCTATACTCGACACGTGTTTCGCCCCTCCACGGGGCATTCTCAGGAGATGTTGACTCGTCGAGCGTTTAAGCTCGAATGCGCGCTAGCGCACCGCTGTCGGCCCTTTATATACCGTTTCGATGACGCTATAATCACGATCGATACAATGTCACAACGACATCTGTGCCGAACTACCCGCAATCATACTTAGAAGTGGTGATGGAATTAAGTTTGTTTGGTCATTCAACAGTGTATATGCATTATTATTGTTATATTTTGATATTTCTAACTGTTCCAACACACTCATCCGGAAACCCTTATCGCAAACATGCAGAATGTTATAGGTATTGTTGCCGCTCAAGGAGTGGCCGGTGTCGATTAAATGTTTTGCGAAATGTGATTTATCTGGATGGCCATTCCTGTGAGCGGCAACATGTTCCCTGTACCTAATTTCGAAACTACGGCCTGTCTGACCCACATAGACCCCGGTGCAATCATTGCATACTAATTTGTAAACTCCGGATTTTTTTGAATTCTCTAATTTATCTTTACCGTTACATAGTTTACGCAAGTTATGATCCGATCGAAAAGCTACGTAAACATTGTGTTTTCTTAGAATATTCGCGATTCTATCTGAAATTGGGCCTATGTAAGTGAGACTCCCGACATTCTTGTTAATTCTTTCGGGGGTACATGCATAAAGTGCTGAGCGAGCCCGGTCATTCTGCTTTTTCTTAATTATATTATCAATAACTTGTTTGGTGTAACCGTTTGAAGTCGCGATTTGATACAATATTTTGAGTTCTTTTGCGTAATTATCCGTGGACAGTGGGAGTGACATTAAACGGTGGACATAGCTGCGGAAGGCTGCTAGTTTATGCTGTAGTGGGTGACAGGATGAAGCGGGAATCGTTGTGTCAGTGTGTGTGGGCTTTCGATAAATTTGGAAATCGAGTTTGTTATTGACTCTTGTGATTGTTAGATCCAAAAAATTAAGGGACTGATTTGATTCTAATTCTAATTTGAATTTAATTTTGGGGTGGTGAGTGTTAAGCCTATTTACGAAAATATCCAATTGACGATTAGTACCTGTCCAACAGATAATTACGTCATCCACATATCTATAATAAAACAGAATGTTGGGCTCGCCCACCACATATTTACATTCGAAGTAGTCCATAAATATTTCCGCCATTAATGGACTTAAAGGTGATCCCATTGCTACACCCTCTTTTTGGCGGTAGTATTCGTTATTGAATCGAAAGTAATTTTGTTCCATGCAAATACGTGTGAGGTTAAGTAGGTCATTTATTTCTCCTGGATGTAAACGTTGCCTCTCCAAAAGGTACCCCAAAATACGTAGGCACTCTTCAAATGGAATATTTGTAAATAAACTATCTACATCTAGTGATAATAATTTCGAATTGTGGGGGGTGTTAATATTTTGTATTTTTTTAGTTAAATCTAAACTATTTTTTAAACTGTACTGTGGTTTAAAAGATGCCTTTGCCTTTAGTAAATTGTTTAGATATTTGGCTAAATCGTATGTCGGGGCACCAATGTAAGAGACAACGGGGCGAATTGGGATGTTGTCTTTATGAGTTTTTGGTAAACCATACAAAAAAGGAGATCGTGGGTTCATTGGAATTTTATATTTTAACTGGCCTGGAGAAATGTACGACGTGTTATTAATTGCATAAAATATAAATAAATATAAAATTCCAATGAACCCACGATCTCCTTTTTTGTATGGTTTACCAAAAACTCATAAAGACAACATCCCAATTCGCCCCGTTGTCTCTTACATTGGTGCCCCGACATACGATTTAGCCAAATATCTAAACAATTTACTAAAGGCAAAGGCATCTTTTAAACCACAGTACAGTTTAAAAAATAGTTTAGATTTAACTAAAAAAATACAAAATATTAACACCCCCCACAATTCGAAATTATTATCACTAGATGTAGATAGTTTATTTACAAATATTCCATTTGAAGAGTGCCTACGTATTTTGGGGTACCTTTTGGAGAGGCAACGTTTACATCCAGGAGAAATAAATGACCTACTTAACCTCACACGTATTTGCATGGAACAAAATTACTTTCGATTCAATAACGAATACTACCGCCAAAAAGAGGGTCTAGCAATGGGATCACCTTTAAGTCCATTAATGGCGGAAATATTTATGGACTACTTCGAATGTAAATATGTGGTGGGCGAGCCCAACATTCTGTTTTATTATAGATATGTGGATGACGTAATTATCTGTTGGACAGGTACTAATCGT
Organism: Diaphora mendica; assembly: GCA_949125395.1. NCBI lineage: Eukaryota > Metazoa > Arthropoda > Insecta > Lepidoptera > Erebidae > Diaphora > Diaphora mendica. The sequence goes on from OX421318.1 coordinate 16,953,448, forward strand.
CAATTGGATATTTTCGTAAATAGGCTTAACACTCACCACCCCAAAATTAAATTCAAATTAGAATTAGAATCAAATCAGTCCCTTAATTTTTTGGATCTAACAATCACAAGAGTCAATAACAAACTCGATTTCCAAATTTATCGAAAGCCCACACACACTGACACAACGATTCCCGCTTCATCCTGTCACCCACTACAGCATAAACTAGCAGCCTTCCGCAGCTATGTCCACCGTTTAATGTCACTCCCACTGTCCACGGATAATTACGCAAAAGAACTCAAAATATTGTATCAAATCGCGACTTCAAACGGTTACACCAAACAAGTTATTGATAATATAATTAAGAAAAAGCAGAATGACCGGGCTCGCTCAGCACTTTATGCATGTACCCCCGAAAGAATTAACAAGAATGTCGGGAGTCTCACTTACATAGGCCCAATTTCAGATAGAATCGCGAATATTCTAAGAAAACACAATGTTTACGTAGCTTTTCGATCGGATCATAACTTGCGTAAACTATGTAACGGTAAAGATAAATTAGAGAATTCAAAAAAATCCGGAGTTTACAAATTAGTATGCAATGATTGCACCGGGGTCTATGTGGGTCAGACAGGCCGTAGTTTCGAAATTAGGTACAGGGAACATGTTGCCGCTCACAGGAATGGCCATCCAGATAAATCACATTTCGCAAAACATTTAATCGACACCGGCCACTCCTTGAGCGGCAACAATACCTATAACATTCTGCATGTTTGCGATAAGGGTTTCCGGATGAGTGTGTTGGAACAGTTAGAAATATCAAAATATAACAATAATAATGCATATACACTGTTGAATGACCAAACAAACTTAATTCCATCACCACTTCTAAGTATGATTGCGGGTAGTTCGGCACAGATGTCGTTGTGACATTGTATCGATCGTGATTATAGCGTCATCGAAACGGTATATAAAGGGCCGACAGCGGTGCGCTAGCGCGCATTCGAGCTTAAACGCTCGACGAGTCAACATCTCCTGAGGATGCCCCGTGGAGGGGCGAAACACGTGTCGAGTATAGGTTTGGTTGCATGGCATGCTAATTATTTCTCACTTGTTTTGTATGTGTACATATGCATGATACCCATATGTGCATGTGAGTAGACGGTGGGATTTGTGCCCTGCTTTCAGACCTGGATATTTGTCTCGCGGAATTAAAACTAAATATATTTCATAGCATTTAATGTCATGGATTTCCGCAAAGTAACGCCTGATTCCATAACTTATTACTATTTAATTTCAGGCAGAGTCACAGTCCATGATCTTCTCAACAACGAGTTTTGAGATTCGTGTGAAACAAAAGAATGGGGTCATATGAGTTTTGGAAGGACTGTTTCCTTTAGATATTAGGTAATCGGGATATATCTAGAATACAATATACACAAGATATTATTTTAATAAAATAATAATAACACTCAATCAAGTTACTTACTCAATATTCTACGAGACTCCTACTCGACAATTTTATAATCCACAAGTAAGTTTTTTACAGAAAATTATCATAACGACTACGACTCTCAACAGATTTGAAGAGTGAAAAAAAACTGCGTAATAGCAGTTCAGAGCTACAAGCACTTTCCTTTTCTGACCGCAGAACTTGGCTGTTAGCTAAACGAGACTGGTCGATTTATTATGTATTTACCAAACATTAACACATCCTTAAATAATATCAATTAGGAAACTATGATATTAATTAGTAGCTTAGTCTACCATAGGACACAAGTTTAGTTTACCAGTTTTTAGTTTCTAAATGAATCGAATATCAAAGTAAAATTATTCAAATTTAGTATGTCGTTTGCAACTATATAAATATCAATTGTTTCTGAATAAAGCAAAATAATGTTTTTTACTTACATGGTGACCGGGCTGTTCACATGGACAGCCGCAAAGCATCTCCAATTCAACAGTCAAACTGTCTGAGATACCAACGGGGGAGATGTCGAAAGTCTGCCTCCATTTGCTGCGATCCTTCGGACACTCCGTCAATGTGATTTCAGCTGTAAACTCCACCACATCTCCGACCTACAAGACATTTTTAAAATAAAATAATCTGATAAGTAAGGTAATGAAGTTATAAGAATATAAAAATGGATAATAACCTCGAGTCCGTCGCATTTGTTAGTCTGTGCGAGCTCTTTGCTATTGAGACAAGATGAGTAATACACAATTTGCACAGCATCACTGCTTGTGTCCTTCATCTCCACAGTTGATGTAATTTTCTGAAAATAAAATGCGTCATTCATATTTTGCAGTACCATTAAACTGTTTTTTTGACCGACTTCCAAAAGGAGGAGGTTCTCAACTTGATTGGTTTTTTTTTAAACAATATAATATTAGGCCCAATGAAGCATCACTAGGCTGCCATGGTGTGTGTCACCATGCTGCATTGTTGCAATGTCTGCATTCGCCATGAGTATGATGACCACCACTCCATCAGGCAGAGTAGAGTCATTTTGGCAGGCCCTTACATAAAAAATAGATCATAGAGATGGAAAGGAAGATCACCCCCTACTAAATGATCGTCAGTATGATTTTAGACCAAACCGATCCACGGGTGATCTTCAACCAGGTGGAGGCTATTGACAGGCATGGGGAATCCTTGGCCATCAGCCTCGACATGGCCAAGGCCTTTGATAGGGAATGGCACCACTCGCTTCTCCCCAAGCTACCGGCTTTCGGTTTGACCCCAAACTCTGCAACTGGGCTGCCGCATTTCTGCACCAGCGCGGCATCAGAGTCCTTTGCGACGGTGCGGCCTCCGATTTTCAGTCGATTAACACCGGAGTACCGCAGGGTTCCGTCCTGTCGCCCACACTGTTTCTTCTGCATATCATGTTAGCCCTTGGCAACAGTCATTGCTATGCAGACGACAGCACAGTTCATGTACTATTAAAGTAAGTAGTACTATTAAATTATAATAAATACAAAAATTATGCAAAGCTATTTAAAAAATCATAGCACTAACTAAACGTACCCAAAATTGCTACAAAATTAAAACATCTCATAATAAGAATAAAGCTGCGTGGCAAATTATTAATAATAATAAATTGAATATACCTAGGAATATAGAAAAATTACAGGATGGCAATAAATGTATTATGTATATAATGATTATTTTGTGGACAAGGTGATGATGATGATGTCCTCCCAGACGTATCCGTCGACGGCGACACCCCGACAATCCTCAGCAGACATTCCTGCGTTCGTGAGCCCGTACGTGGCTCGCAAAACCAAATTTGGTTTTAAATGTGCGGTTACAGGAAGCACAGTAAAGGTCTCCCTGCGTGTTGTAGGTGTAGTTGTAGGAGGGTTTGGGACATGTTTTTCGAACCTGGCGTTTAGCGTCAAGGTTTTTAAGACGGCTTTGCTCGTAGTTTTCAATGCCCTGATGAATAATATTCAACACAACATGACAAAAACAATATAACTACCAAATTGAAACACAGCAAAGATTCAATATTCATGTAGTTTATGTTTACCAATCGATATCTGCAATATTATAAATGGTCTTAAAAACACAAACAGTGTGGGCAAAGATGAAGTAACCACTAAAATTATCAAATCGGTAGGCCATCTAATATATGAACACCTTTGGTTCATTTTAAATTTGTGTACCTACAGTTAACGGTGTATATCCGGAGAATTTGAAAATATCGATTAAATCAAACCTCTTTATAAAAAATGCGATAAGGAACAAATTCAGAACTACAGACCTATTGCGCTAATATCGATCATATCCAAAATATTTGAAAAATACATATATACAAACAGATATACTCTTATTTAGAGAAAAAAATATATTCTTTGTCGTAAACAAAAAGGATTTAGACAAAATATGACAATAAATATGGCTATGTACGACTTTCTTCGGAATATAATGATAAATGTCGATAAAAAGACGAATGTGCGTCCCGTGTACTGTGATATGACGCAGGCATTCGACGATGTTGTTTTTTTTTTTTTTTTTTAAAGACAACTCCCGCATTAGGATAAACATCTTGTGTCGCGGGGGACTTTACAGACATACATGAAACGGACACAATTAACACCCAAACTCAGAACAACAATTTGTGGATCACACAAAGTGTTGACCCGTGTAGGATTTGAACCCACAACACTTGGCGAATTGGCAAGCGGCGTGGCGACCGCTTAGACACTAGGCCAACCGTGCAGTCTGATCACAATATCCTAAAAAAACATAGCATGTTATGGGGTGAGAGCATCTTGAAACTGCTTGAATCTTACCTATCAAATAGAAAGCAAGTAACGACAATCTCGAGAATAGATAAAAAGATGAAAGAAGAATTAACGCACTTATCTAGTGAACGTACATATAGGGTGCCACAAGGAAGCGTACTGGGCCCTCGACTATTTATTTTATTTATTTATGACTTAACAAAGTTGCATTACACACCCTATTACTCTTTTCGCTGATGATAGTACATTGACTATAGCTTGTAAAAATATTGACTCCAATGAAAATGACATAAGTAATTGCATATCTTCAATGATCTCTTAATTAATTGACAATAATTTGAAAATCAATTTGAATAAAACTACTAGTAATATAATGCATTTCAGTCAGCGCATAATCCCCCCATCACCTGTAGATATAAACTACGATAATAATAATCATAAATGTTACCTAGACCTACTTCAATCTAGACTAAATTGAAATGGGACCACGCGGGAAGCACCAGCTTTCAAATAAAAAAAAATCAACAAAATCGGTTCACCCAGTCAAAAGTTATGAGGTAACAAATATTAAAAAAAAAACAGTCGAATTGAGAACCTCCTCCTTTTTTGAAGTCGGTTAATAAAATAGAGGAAGTTAATACGGCAAAGTTTCTGGGTCTTGTGATTGATAAAAAAACTTAACTGGAAAGCTCATATAATAGGTCTTTACCTATGAAATTGCCGTTTTGTATGCAATAAGTGAAAGTACTTATTTTTTCAAACTTTTTTATTTCTGTTATTCGAAGTAATCACCCATGCAATCGACGTATCTTTGCCAACGCATTGGCAGTTTATTGATGCCCTTCTTGTAAAAATCAGCTGGACGGGAGGCAACAAACTCTTCAAAGGCATTTTGTACTGCCTCTCGGGAATTAAATTTTTAACCCACTAAAAAGTTGTCTAAATTTTGGAAAAAGTAATAGTCGGTAGGTGCAAGGTCTGGTGAGTATGGCGGATGAGGGAGAGCTTCCAACCCCAGCTCTTGCAGCTTGGAGACTGTCTGAACTGACAACATCATTTGGTACAGTTCGCAACAGACAGTCTCCAAGCTGCAAGAGCTGGGGTTGGAAGCTCTCCCTCATCCGCCATACTCACCAGACCTTGCACCTACCGACTATTACTTTTTCCAAAATTTAGACAACTTTTTTTAGATTTTCTGGGGAAATTCAACTAACAAAGACATTGTTTTTAAATTACAAAAACGCTGTATCCGTGCTATGTTTGGACTAAGAGTGACGGACAGTTGTAGGCCATACTTCATAAGGCATCAAATTTTGACACTCCCAAGCGTATATATTCTAGAAGTGTGCATGTTCATGAAAGCAAACCCTACACTGTTCCCCCGCCTGGCAGACGTACTCAAGCGTAACAGGCGTGATGACAGTAAGCTCTGTTTACAGACCGCTAAAACTGCTCTAACGAGCAGTAGATTTTTTGGCATGGCACCTAATTTTTTTAATAAAATATCAACAGACCTCAAAAAAAACAAAGTCAAACATAAGCTCAAGGAAACGTTGATACAGAAAGTCTACTATAGTATTGGAGAGTTTTTGGCAGATACTACAAATTAAGCCTCATAATGTTTTGTGTATGTGTTCAAATTTTGTTACTTTTTATTTACTTTTATTTTTAGTTATTGTTTTTTATTTAATACTAGCTGACCCGGCAAACTTCGTACCGCTATATTTACATATCTGTCTCAGCTTCCCACAGGCAGGGTACAGTCGCGGACATAAAAACACCTATCTCGTCATCTTTTATTTTTTTTCTTTCTAGCAAAAAAATAATTAATGAAATCGGACTATGTGTTATTGAATTACAACTAAGTACATATTTTGACTTTCATCCCCTCTCTCCAGGAAACCGTGCTGAATTTCGGGATAAAAAGTATCCTATGTCCTACCTCGTAGTATGAACTCAAATCATGCCGCATCGGCGTGATGCGCGGCCAAGATACAGACAGACAGAACGACACAAATGAAAAAAAATACAGTTTTGGCTTCAGTATCGATTATAGAGAGCCATCCGAAAAAAAAACAATATATCTTTTATGTACAGAATTGGACCTGTTACATTTTTATTATAAGTATAGATTTGTCAGTGATGTACGACGACATGACATTTTTAAAAATGTATGCCAGCTATAGCAAAACATGTTTTTAAGTAGGTACTAAGCTATATTTTATACTATGCCATTTTATTAACACATATTTTATGCAAATAAACTTATCTTATCTTAAAAATAGTCTATAAATATACGGATTAAAAGGATAGGTTTACTCCTAAAACAAAGACAATTGTGACAGGAATAAGAGAATTGTATCAAGACTATTTTCGTTGTAGGCTATTTTACTGTAAATGTTACAAATCGATATACTGAAAATGTTCTTCTCGCAGAAGCAGACTTTTAAAACATCTTTCTTTTCCAATTTTCAAGTTAATTAAAACAAAAGTGTAACTAACGTTGTACTGTTCCCGCACGAGGTCGACGATATTGTCCGAATCCGTGCTGAGCACGCCAGTACTGGAACCTTCGATATGCTTGCTCAACTGCTCATACACGCTGATCTGTTCCGCTGTCACGGCGAATATCACGTTGATTGCGTGTTTTTTAACCTGCAGAGTTATAGACGATGGAATATAAATATAGTCAAAAAGAACAATCATAATATGACATACTGGAATAATTAGTGCAATATAAGAAAACATTATCGATATGGAATCATTAGCCTTTAGCATTCCATCGGCTGGACATAGGCCTCTCTTTAGAAAGGAGGTTATTGCATACTATACGATACTGGTATCAGATAGGTCGGCATAGGGTTTCTTGGAAAGTTTTCCTCCTCTTTATTGTGCTGTTGTTGTGAGTTCCTAGTCTCTTTTAGTCGACTATTACAACACCCATGGAATAAATAGAGTGACATTACATATTCTTCCCTTTCACCACACAGTAGAATAGAATAAATTGGAGATATAGCATAATTTACGTGGGAGCACAGAACAGAGAATATAGATAGAAATGCTATGTAGGCGGGGCAGGCGAGCCGCGAAATAAGTCCAAATACCTGTATTTTGTCTGCCGGCATGAACTGCCGGATCAACGGGAAAAAAACAATAAAACAATCATACATTGCGTATTAAATTGGTTTACTAACTACATTGTTTCCACAAGAGTACGCAATGAACTGTATTTCCTGCGTGAATATTTCGATTTATTTCACCCGAACAGGTTTAGTGTAAGGCATAGGGGTGTGCCCAAATATTTATAATGCATTCGATACCGCAAAATTGTAGATGTCGATGATATTGGTTTGTGTTTTTCTTAAGTGGAAAGAGTTGATATGTTTTATATTATGATTTTTAACCGACTGCAAAATTATTTTTATTTTGAATTTTTATTGGAAAGATTTTTGATGAAATGGAATAGGAATAATAGAAATATTTATTTTAAAACTTAAAACATATTTTGAAGATTAACATTTTCAGGCCGTCCGACATTATAGTCCACCTATTCGAGGACCTAGCGTATGACACTTTTGACAAATTGAGGAATATGAGACTTCTAAAAAAACGTCAGTCTGTTGTATATATTTTTGTTTTTTGTATTTAAATTTAGATATAAAGAATGTACATCTTGTGATAAAATAAAACTAACCTCATAATTACTGTTAATTAAAGGGTTCTACAGAAAAAATATTGAGATTATGTGTGTTACGTGTATAGAACGTTGTGTCGTGTTGATAAGTATGAAACGTCAAACTCCTAAATTAGATGTACAATATGTGCCTACTTATATTTTGACAAAACAAATGTCTTATTTTTAAATTAACAAGAAAACTAGTACAATTTCACTCAATCCATTTCTGAGACAGTAACTGATATAAAAAATTAGGATAACGATATTTAAAAGCAAGAACTAGTTCTTATAGAAATTTGGTAAATTTAATTATTATAATCCACAGGACCACATCTCAACGGTGGGTGGGTCATAAAGACGAAGATCCACCTCTAAACACAAATTGCAAGTACAACTCTATCTAATGCCAAGAGCATGAGGTTGTACTTTAATATTATTTTCATTAAATCGTTTGGACGAATTAGAATAGACTTAATTATGTGTGTATAATATTATTAATCGTTTATGTGAGCGTCCCGGCGACAAAAGATTACTTACGAAATTACGTCGAAGGCATTTCTATTTGTTCTGTGCGTGGGAGAGCCACGCTCCGGCATGAATGGGCTGGCTCGACCGGAGTGATACCACGGCCTCACAGAAAGCCTATGTGAAACAGCGCTTGCGAGTAAGTGAGGATACCCGAGGCCCAAACATCAACCCCTTCCCCCAATTCCCTCCTATCCCCCAAAGGCCGGCAACGCACTTGTGACGCCTCTGGTGTTGTGGATGTCCATGGGCGGCGGTAATCGCTTACTATCAGGCGATACGTCTGCTCGTTTGCTCCCTATTCCATAATTAAATATAGCTTATATTTCTTCACTTTACCTTATGATTAATTTGTGAGATGCTAGGGTAATCCTGCAATGTTGAATGCGTGTAAGTATTGTTTTCCATATGACATTCTCCATCATTGGGCTGTACTATACCACCAAGCTGCAATTTAAATATGCGGAACGTAAATAAATATTATGTTAATTTGTAAACACAGTTTCTCCTGATTTTGCCCACACTTTTGATAAGTTTATTCCTTACAGGGTACAACGATCTTTGTTAATATAGATTCCTAGCAATAATCTAATTTATAAAACCATTGCATGACCCATAAACTTTAAAACCACATATATATATATATATTTTCTCGTTTCATGCTTACGGAGAATTATTATTTACCTTTCCATCTCCAGCATAGTGGAAGCCAGCATCGGTCGAAAATACAAGCAGTCTTCTAGCCTGATCACGCCAACCTATTTGTTGTTTGCACACAACTGCTTGCATTATCGCGTCAAATCCACCCTCGGGGGCATCCAGGTTACCTGACACGTCGGCATTAGCTACGGCTTGCTGAAACGAAGAAAGTATTTTTACTTTAACCTGACTAGGTCAGAGGTTGTGGGTTCGATGCCTGCTCAGGACAGATAATTATGTGAGAAATAATAGGCAATTCGATGAGATAATTTGTTCTGTCTGGTTGTACTACTAATATTATAAAGAGGTAAAGTTTCTAACGTTGTTTGTATGGTTGTAGGGGGTAATCTCCGGAAGTGCTGATCTGATCCTGAAAATTCTTTCACTAACAGAAAGCGACACTATTCAGAAGTGACATATGTCATATTTTATTATGATTTACAAAAAAAACAGTTAAAAATAATAGTGTTTGCAAAAGAAGTCAAAGAAAAGCGGGCGGTTAATGCCCAACGAAATGGGCACGGGTCGGCTAATTTATCTATAATTATATTAAGTACTAGCTGAAGCCCGCGGTGTTACCCGCGATTATTGTCGTACCGCGGGTAACGACGCGGGGCGAAGTAAGTCTAAAAAAAGTAGCCTAAGTTACTCCTTATATCATCAGCTACCTATCAGTGAAAGTCCCGTCAAAATCGGTCCAGCCGTTCCAGAGATTACCCGGAACAACCAGACAGACAGACAGACAGACCGACAGACAGACAGACCGACAGTGAGACAGACAGACAAAAAATTTAAAAAATACTTTTTGGTATATGTACCGTGTATATGATACAGTCATTGTGATTAATTAGCTATTATACATAATGAAAGACAATTTGGTCATTATATATAATAACCAAATTGTCTAGACAAAGTGATAAATTAATCACTTTGTCCGGACATTATACATAATAGCGGGCTAAAGTTAGCTAAAGTAATAAATACGGTTTAACGAATTTTTTTTTTCAGGTTAGGTTAGGTTATGTTAGGTTTTTTAAAAAAGAAAAAGTCTGAATTGAGTAGTCATTATTAATAATGGCTGGATAGTATATATAATAACCGGATTTATTACTTTGGCTGTAACATATACATACATATGCATTTAGTAAAAAGAGGTTATTTTAATATTACAAACAGACACTCCAATTTTAGTTATTTGTATATAAATATGTTTATCAGCAGTCTGATTGCTATAGTACAGGTACTGTCTAGTACGGGATGGCCCATATATCTATGCCAATCTATGGTCTATATATGAGTAGATCTAGATGGCCCTGTATTTGATCTGTGAGGTTATTAATATTTAGATTCTAAATTGAACTTTTACATTCACTTGTTACACTGACTTAGATTGTGTATAATGTTGTAAGTACAGGTGGTAGTCTTTGGACAATAAGTATTAATTTCAACAAAATATAATTTGACTCACATCAAAATAGTCGGTATCTGCACTGAGAGACATTTGGTTTTGGTATCCATAAGGTGCAACACAACCGTCACATGGAGACTCCAAGCTGAAAAGTAAAGAAATTTGACACCATATCTACATAGAATACTGGAATTCTAAATACTTATTACTGAGACTTACTATTTGGGAACAGTAGAAACATAAGGCATGACCGGCTTATCAACGAAAGAACCGAAACCAATTTTAAAGTTCGACGTCATGTTCCTCATTGTGGTCGAGAGCAAACTGCCCAGAGTACTGAGCTTCTCCTTATCGTTCTTCATAGATCTACTTAAGTCCATAAGGTAGTATAAGTCAACTGGGTAGTCCTGGGCTCGGGAGTACGAAAAGGCGAGTTTATGCATTTTATCTGTTAACATTAGTTATAAGTAAAATAAAAAAGCTGATAAAATAAAACAAGTACACATTGTTTATTCAGTACGTGTTTAAACAAAAGTTCTTCAGAAAGTGAATTTGCTTTCTTAAGTAGGTTACAATATAAAGGTGTCCCGAAATTAAACGTCCAACGGCAAGTGGGTGTAGGTGGCTGTATGACACCTTTAAATAAAATATTTTTAAAAATCCATTTCAATATTTATTTATTTTTCAAAAACATTTTTTTGCTAAGTTACTTTTAAATAAAAAAAAAAAAAAAAGTATTATATAGGTAGCGGAACGTAACTCTAGCGCTGAGCGGAACGTGGAGGGGATACGCATGGGTACTGTCGCGCACGCAAATATTACTTTATTAAATAGTTAATGTTATAGAGCGTGACTTCTGAAGTTGATAAATTATTTTCTCAACAATAGGTACAAAAGTAAGTAAGTAATAAGAATATATACAGACAGTTTTTGTGCTTGTAGGAGACTGGAGCCTGCACTATGTTGAACCACTATTATTGGTCTCCATGTGTTTAATACACATTTAAAACTTAAGTATGTGAAAAAAAATGTAGTTTATGTTTGTGCGTTAGCGTGGTGTACGTGCCTGTATATGCGTGAGTGTCAATATTATAGTTTATAGTTTGTGTTTATAGTGTGCTAGTGACATACATAATGTCAATATTATAGTTTATAGTTCCAATGTCCAAAATTTCATGTTACCCAGGGTAAAGGGAGGGAGTTTTGACAAGTTTATAGGGTGTAAAAAAATTAAAACATAGAATATGTCAATTTTTATTTTGGAGATAAAAGAAACTGTTTTCTAAATTAGTGATGGTTAAAATGCACAAATTTACACAGCCTATGCTGCCCTTTTCCTAGTCTGAATCAGACAGTGGTATCACGCCTTTAATGGTTAACTGCACGGTTGGCCTAGTGGTTTAGGCGGTCGCCACGCCGCTTGCCAATTCGCCAAGTGTTGTGGGTTCAAATCCTACACGGGACAACACTTTGTGTGATCCACAAATTGTTGTTCTGAGTTTGGGTGTTAATTGTGTCCGTTTCATGTATGTCTGTTAAGTCTCCCGCGACACAGGATGTTTATTCCTAATGCGGGAGTTCTCTTTTTTAAAAGAAAAGAAAAGAAAGAAAATGGTATCACGACAGGGCCTTTTGCTCGTTGAGGGTCCGGGCTCAGGGCTGCTTCTGTCGTTACCGTAGCAATTGACGTATTTGTAGACTCTGCTGTTCTTTTTAGGATTTTCCCTAAATCACTGATGATATCATTTAATTTCATATTCCTCGCCCTAATAACTTCTGCAGTTTGTTTTATCTGAATGAAATTTACAGTGCTGTTGTCGGAATGACTGAGTAAACAATTCGTAGCTTCGTCAATCTCCCTTTTGGTTTGTGTTAAAGAATCAATTAATTCATTAGATTCCCTGTTTAAAAAACATTGCACGTCATATACCATTTTCCGTGCCTGACTTCTTAAAACAGTATTTTTTCTAGGCATATTCACTGTTTAAAGTCACAAACAAGCAATAGCTTAACAAAATCAAACTTAACAAAAAACAACAAGAAAAATTAACAGCGAAAACAATATAATTCAGAACGCGACTGTACACTGGAAGCACGCGGGGCGTCGTATCGGTGCAGGGAACGGAATGCGACTGGAGAGCCAATCGGTGCTACGCACGTCCGCCCCTCGTTCCTCTTGCTCCCCCAAGATACCTGTTTTTTTACTTCTGCGCAGCAACTGTCACCGCTAGAGTTACGTGCCGCTACCTATACCAAGGTGATATATTTTTTTTAATTATTTTATGTATGGCCCGCCCGCTACTCTGCCTGATGGAAAGCATAAGCAGAATCCAGGAGTGGTGGTCACCATACTCACTCCGAATGCAGTATGGCGACCCACACCATGGCGGCCTAGTGATGCTGCTGCATCTTTTAGTCTAGTCAACAAGTATGGAACTTGTTACTAGACTATTTAGGCCTCCGGTCTCGCGCTCACCAACGAAACACGACAGCACGATCGCTGTCATTTTACGTTGATTTTCTGTGCGAGGGTAGTACCGCCCCGGTCGAGCCGGCCCATTCGTGCTGACATCAGCGTGGCTCTACTACCTTCATGATTTCTTTTATAAAATTGAAGTTTAATCCCTAAACTTTTTTTTAATATATATTTTTGTGTTGCGTCTGATGGTAATTATACTTTTGGTCGATAGAGCAGTTAACTACGCTATGAAGTAAAAAAACCCGTCGCCGAAACTTGCAGATTTATAATAATAACGATATGGTGCATAAAAATTCGTCAAGTCCATTTTATTAAGCAAAATATTCGTATTTCATTTAAATGTGCCATACAGTCACATACCCTCCCCCCCCCCCTCCCCACTTGCCAATGGACGTTGAATTTCGGGACACCCTGTATGTACATGTGCAGCGATGAACAATAGTTTTTATTTTTGTAACTATTGTTTTTGTTATAGTGTAATATGTTTAATTTTTTAATTTAAATTTTTTAAAACTGTTTCTTTTTTTACTTCTATGAAGTTGGATTAATTTGATTTTGGATAAATTTTATTTCGTATTGCGGATCCTAGATTTAGCGGAAGTCAGCCCTCGTTTAATAATGTCTTGCTGAGACTAGTGGCACTCCATTTCAGTTCACGAAAATTTACTTTAGATGGCCTAGTGCGAGTTCAATTCACATCAACTAGATCGTTCAATGACCGAGTTTCGATTGGCCAGAACTAAAATTTAAAATAACGCCAAATTCGTTCGCCGTCGTGTACTAAATAATGTGAAAAAAAAAGCTCACACTGGGCCCTTTGTTGGTAGTTCTCGTGAGGACAAACGGAGTGGAACTAGTCTCGGCGAGGCAGAGCTGCAATTCTTTAGGTAATTCTAAAAGAGTTCAGTCTGGTCTCGGTCACGACTTCCCCAGTGTGACTTTCCCCTGACGTAACATCACTTTAAAAGCGAAGCATACCTAACTACAGGGAACTGATATTAACTTACAAAGTAAGATTTTAATATTACACTGTCAGTTGTTTTAGAGAAACTCACTCTGTCTCAAGCTTAATTTAACCCTCTGTGGCCTCATTTGGATCATGCTCTCTGCTGCGCCCGCAGCGCCGGCGCCGGCAGCACTTGCTGAACTTGAGGAAGAGAAACTGCTGCTGCTACCCTTCGCACTCATGGATTCTTCGTGGAAGGCTGACCCAGAGGCCATGCCTAATTGAGATTGCGCTGAAAAATGAAAAAAACAATTACATATATATGTAATTGTTATAACAATCCCAAAATTGAACATGTTTTGTAAGATAATGCATTGAAATATTTCAATGCATTATCTTACAAAACATGTTCAATTTTGGGATTGTTATACATTTTCGAAGTTAAATCTATAAAAAATATTATTATCGGTGTTTTTCTATATATAGAAAAGTCCATATTTATAGACGCTGCAGTTAGTCATTACATTACATTTCGCAACATTTACTATAAGTTACATCAAATATGTTAGATTTCGAACGTCATTATAATGGCAACATTTTTGATTGTCATTTTTCTTGTTTGACGTTTTGAAGTGACGATAGTACTTGGACGCTTTGACCGGTCGAGCAAGGCTTCGAAAAGGAGTGCCGGGTTTTAATTGAAATTTAGCTAATTGTTCATCCAATTTCGGTGTTTCGTTGGTTACCGGTATGATGGGTGGACGGTGGACTCGCGAGTTTTAGTAGTCACGTCAATTAGGCGCGATCCGCGATAGTTAAATCGGGTGTCTTGTAATTACGAGAATTCGGGAGCCCGTAAGCCATTTAGGAGTATGTATGTGTAACGACGCAGAGAGGAAACTACCAAGAGGCCTCTTGGACGCCGCTATCAAGGAATCTACACATCTCCAGTAAGTGCTTGAGATTACATTAGCTTAGAATAAGAACACGGTGAAACGCCGTGAAAGTTGAATTCTCTTGCCAGTGACATAGTTAGCGATTGAATGCCTATATCATGGGCCTATAGACATTGCAAACTTCCCAAGGTGAACGCTGCATTGGCGAGAGGATTGAACAAAATACAACAAAAAGAATAGACAAAACATACAAAAAGACTTTTGTTCCAGAATGTGTAAATAACCAATATTGCCTTCAACAATGCAGCATATTTTTGATAATATAATTAATTATATTATAGTAATATAGTTTTCAATTTAAATACATAAAGTATAACATCCGCCTTAAGCGATAAGACCTATTAAGCCAGTTTGAGTATAAGCAAGAATATCTTATATTGTTAGAAATTGAACGTCATTATAATGGCAACATTTTTGATTGTCATTTTTCTTGTTTGACGTTTTGACGTTTAAGTAGTACTTTGAGACGCTTGGATCGGTCGAGCTGGGCTTCGTAATTGACTGCCAGTTTAAGTTAATTTAATTGATATTTAGCTAATTTTCCAACGACTCGGTGTTTCGTCAGTTACCGTTATGATTGGTCTGGTTTGGACTAGCGAGTTTTAGTAGTCACGTTCAAATAGGCGCGATCCGCGATAGTTAAATCGGGTGTCTTGTAATTACGAGACTTCGGGAGCCCGCAAGCACTTTAGGAGCCATGTATGTGTGAACGCGGCAAGACAAACGGCAGTGCGGTACCCCATCAACGGCCGACGAGATCAAGGACATCATGCAACTCCAGTAAGTGCTTGATGCATTAGTTTAGAATAAGAACACGGTGAAACAGCCGTCAGTTCATTGCTCTCGCCAGTGAACTAGTTTTAGCGATTGTATGCTTATAACATGGGCCTATAGGTATTGCAAACGTCACAAGGTGATCGCTGCATTGGCGAGAGGATTGAACATATATCGTGTCGCGGTGTTTGTTACCAAACGATTTTTATGAAATTTTGTGTGTATATCGGGTAGGTCTGAGAATCGCCCAATATCCTTTTTTTATGGCAAAACAACGTTTGCCTGGTCAACTAGTTAATAATATAAATATGTGGTCGTCACGAGGACTACAAAATAACAATTATTGCAAAAAGAACCTTCCTACTAGTTTATTAAGTATAGATTAGACTGTACACTTGGATATCCAGGAATTAGGTAGATAAGTTACTATTTATTTAAAAACTTGTTACTTAGCCTTTTTTAATTTAAACTACATATTTATGTGTATTTTACTTAACTCAGTACATATAAAAGGTTTATACTATTTAATTTCATTATGACAATACATATTGCAAGATATTATACTCTGTCCATTCGTTTATTTTATTTTGACAGTTCAAGAAATTTCGCAATTAGTGACGCCCTTACACATTACCGATTCGATTTGAAATGAAAAGCGATTTTATTTATGAAGAACTTTCAATCGATTTTATTAAATGTTTTTAGTTTAAATATTAATTTTATTATTCCTTTATTAGTTTTTATATTATGTAAGAAATTGATATAAATAATAAATCAGTAAATTAGATGAATGGACAGAGTTATTGTTCTTTACTCTTGGTTTGATCCTAAATTCCAAGATTTCGACTTAATTCCTTGCAAATAATCATTATTTTTATTTCCTTTTTTTATTAAATTTACAGAAAAAATACTTATATAAAGTCAAATTATTTTTATCATATGATCGATATATCGTATTTCAAGTACTGTTTTATAGTTAGTGGTTGTTTGTTATGCACAGGCCACTTCACTAAAGTACCGTCACCGTCAATAAAGTACGACATTACTGTAGTACATTATTCCGAAAAAAAACGGTAATTTATAGGCGTGAGCTGTAAAAAAAAAAGCATATGGACAAAGTATAATATAATATTATAAACAGGTAAAGTTTCTAACTTTGTCTGTACAGTTGTAAGGGGTAATCTTCGGAAGTACTGATCCGATCCTGAAAATTCTTTCACTGAAATGAAATGAAATCATTTATTCTGCAATTAGGTTACATGAACACTTTTGCAAGTAAAACTTTTTTTGAACAGATGAGTTCGGCCTTTCCTAACTGGACTAGCCCTGAGAAGAAAGGACGAAACAAACTCAGGGATCACCGTCTCTTTTAAAGTCCAGACAATATGCAAAATACATTATTTCAATAAAATAATTACGATAATTACAATTTGAGTCACAATTACAATAATCAGTAAAGATAATAATTTAAAAAAAAATGTTAAGAATAGCAATAATTTAAAATGAATTTGTTTCAAACTATAAATTATCGTCACATCAAAATACATTTAAACATTCAAAATAAACAGCATGTGCAGAATGGGCAGCTCATTCCCAGGCGGTTTTATCATCAAGATATTCTGCTATGGTATAATACCCCTTTGCGAATCTTAGATTTTATGGTAGGTATTCTTAAATTTGTTCAATGGCAAATTCCTAATATCAATAGGGAGTTTATTGTAAAAGCGTATATATTGTCCCATGAACGAGTTGCCTACTCTGTGTAGACGAGTGACGTGAACACTAAGATTATGTTTGTTTCTGGTATTTACCGAATGAACATCACTGATTTTAGGAAACTTTGATATATTTTTTTGAACATAAACTAAATTTTCGTATATATATTGTGACACTGACCGAAAGCGACACTATTCAGGAGTGACATAGGCTATATTTTATTATGATTGAACAAAAAATCAGTTAAAAATAATAGTGTTTGTAAATCAAGGCGAAGGAAAGCGGACGGTTAACGCCCAACAAAGTGGGCACGGGTCGGCTAGTCGATAATATAGATAAATATTACATAATACTAGTTGCTGCCCGCGGCTCCGCCCGCGTATATGTCGGTTATCGCTGCAAATAGTAGCCTATGTGTTATTCTGATATATAAGTCATATTACTGTAACGTTTCATACAAATACGTTCAGTAGTTTTTTCGTGAAAGAGTAACAAATCCATCCATCTATACTTACAAACTTTCACGTTCATAATATTAGTTTAGATAGCTGTGATGCTTACCTCTGCTCAATTCCAAATTGTATTTGGGGTCTATGGAGCGTTGGTTGTCTGGATTGAATATATATGCTTCATCGCATCCTGCCGTTCCGCCCCTCTCCATAGAAGGGTTGAAACATCTTGGACCATTAAACTCTGCAGCAAAGCACCAGGCACAGCTGGGCGTTCGTATGCAGTCACTGCAAGTCGTTTTACTGTAGCAAGGGTTCTGGGCCAATAGCTGCTCCGCGCGTTGGCCAAAACCCACGGGCAACAAACTCACCAACACGCTTAATCGTAAAATAATCGATCGTTGTATGTACATTTTGTGTTTTGTAAAGATTCGTATTCAGATCACTTCTGTAACAAAAAAAAAACAAATATAATGTAAACTCATAATGTAAAACTGTAGTAGTAGAAAGCATAATTATTTGGTGTCATAATTTTAAGGTTTGGTTTGCTCCATCTTTATGATAAAGATGTGACTGAATCAGACAGTTCACAGGATTGGATGCAGGCTAGGGAACAATATTATTTACGTGATTCATTTGAGTACCCTGATTTATCTGTTATATTCACTATCGTTAAACGGTCAATAAATATACTACACTAGCTGTTGCCCGCGGCTCTGCCCGCGTTTTTATCGGTTTTCGCTCCAATTTTTTTTTAAAGTAGCCTATATGTTAATATGACAGGGTGTCAACTTCCTGCATACCAAATTTTACCCAAATCCGTTCAGTAGTTATATAAAAAAGACCATGAAGAATTTCAAGTGATAATCATAAATTTAAACAAAAAAAATAACTTCAATCTAGATCAATTGAAATTGGACCACACGAAAAGCACCGGCTTTTAAATAAAAAAAGAATCATCAAAATCGGTTCACCCAGTCGAAAGTTATGAGGTAACAAACACTGTCGAATGAAGAACCTCTTCCTTTTTCTGAAGTCGGTAATAATGGTAAAATCAAAACAAACTGTGCTGCAATATTGTGTTTGCCGCCAACATTTAAAAACCTCTAAACCAAATGTCAATTCGCAAGTGACCAATGTCAAAATAGAGTAGCCAGGTAAAGTTCACTAGCGACTTAGTGACCACCTCCTTTTTTGAAATCGGTTAAAAACAAAACATTTTTTTTAAAGACAACTCCCGCATTAGGAATAAACACCCCTGTGTCGCGGGGGACTACACAATTAACACCCAAACTCAGAACAACAATTTGTGGATCACATAGGATTTGAACCCACAACACTTGGCGAATTGGCAAGCGGCGTGGCGACCGCCTAAACCACTAGGCCAACCGTGCAGTAATTGGATGCGAAATCTGTTTGATGGCGTCTCGTATATAAGTTGCATGACACGAGTGACTAATTATGACTCCTTAACAAATGAAAAAACCGCACTATCCGCTTACTACGCTTACGCATACTCCTGGTTAAGATATGGGATTATGTTGTGGGGGAATAGTGTATACTTTCAGGATTTATTTATACTTCAAAAGAAATGTATCAGAATTATCGCCCAAATTGGAAATCGTGACAGCTGTAGGCCTTATTTTTCTAAATATAACATCCTCACACTACCATCATTATATATATTTGATATTTGTATATTTGTTTATAAAAACATAAATCACTTCACTAAAGTAAAAGACACCCACAATTTAAATACACGCCACAGAGACAGACTATACTTACCACAATCCAGAATTAAAATGCTGAACCAGAGCCCTTACTACATGGCAGTTAAAATTTACAACAATTTACCAATTCACATTATAAGTGAAACCAAACTTACAGTATTCACTAAAAAACTGAAAACATTTTTAATCAAAAAATGCTTTTACTCAGTAGAAGAATACATGGAAACAAAACACAAATAATACATAATAGAAAATATACCACAAACAAAACACACACACACACAGCAACACACAAATGAACACACACCAACAAATCCTACACGTAAACAATAAATCACAATAATGGCTAGGTAGATAAATGATAAAGATATAATATATATGCAAAATGATTAGTTTTAGGCTTATGTAATTTAAAGCAGTTGTTCGATGTAAAATGTCATTATATCAATGATCTTTTTATTTTATTTTTTTAAGGATTTTAAAATTTTTACTCACTTTATTACTTAATTTTTAGTTATAGTTATTAATTTGTTTATCTTTATATAATTCTAAAATTCTATAACCTAATACCTATGTAATGTGTGTAACATCGTCATCTTCTCTCAAATTTGCAATGCCTGTAAAAGGCTACTAAGTTGAGACAAGTTATATTATAAGATCACAAATGTACCTACACTTAGTTAGCAATAAAGATTTTGATTTTTGATTTTGAACATATCTGATACATTTAGCGTTATCACGTGACGCGAATAAATCGATATCCGGACTGCCAAAACGTTCTACGATGGATTGGAAGGCCTGCTCAGAAATCGTCCATTCGGTGTCAACATTAACAATTCTGGATGCGGCGTCTGCGCAGTTTTCTTTGGTATTTACATATGATGCAAATATCCAAAGGCCACGTTGCTCACACCATTGCCATATTTTACGAGCTAAATCGTTCAAGTGGGGGTATTGTATGCCTCCCATACGATTAACATAGCTTATTGCTGTTGTATTATCGACTCGAAGCAATATAGCAGAGTCGGTTACCGTATTGGCATATGATTTCAAGCCTAGGAAAACTGCCATTAACTCTAGATAATTGATGTGACTAGTTATTTCTGTGTCCTTCCACCTGCCGTTGATTTTATTGTCATTATACACAGCGCCCCAACCGGTTTTAGGAGCGTCTGTGTAGATTTCGAGTACAAAATTTGGATGTCTCATAAAATTAGACGTGGTGTCAATATTTGACGACCACCAGAACAAATCATTCAGTAATGAATTTGGTAACTTCATTTTTGCGTCGTAATTATCATGGGCACTGAGTAAAGCCAGATATTTTTGGCGTTCCAGAATCTTAGTATAGAGCCAACCGTACTTCACTGCCGGGCAAGCGGAGACTAATACGCCGACGAGTTGAGCAAATTCGCGAATTCTACAGGTCGGCAGCTTAGAGAACCTGGTAACTAACTGCGCGATCTTTCTTCGTTTTTCCGAGGGTAGACCTATGCTTACGTTTTTGGAATCAAAGTTGAAACCTAAAAACTTGCACGACTGTTGTGGCGTCAAATTACTTTTATCAAAATTAATTACAAATCCGAGACAGGTAAGTAAACGTAACGTTTCTCTGACGTTAGCGACGCACTGATCTCGTGTATCGCCTATGCATAGAATATCGTCTAAGTAAAAAACTGACGTATGACCTCGGTGCCTAAGGTAGGCTACGACTTCCCTCATGATCTTAGTAAAAACGCGCGGAGCGACGGATAGACCGAAGGGCATGCCGTTGAACTGATAAATTACGTTCTTTTTAAATTTGTGAGGCTCGAACTGAAATCGTAGGTACTTACGATGATAAGACCTTATGGGTAAGAGAAAAAAAGCATCTTTTAGGTCTATAGTAGCCAAGTACCCATTACGCGGTATCAGTTTGCATGCCGTTCGGTAGTCCTCCATTTTAAAATGGTCTTTGCGTATAAATTTATTTAATTGTTTTAAATTTAGGATAAAGCGCTTGCCTCCGTTTGGTTTAGGCGTGAGAAATATTCGAGAAATGAATTGGTCATTAGTTTCGTTGCATTCGGAAATGGCTCCTAATTCTATTAATTTATTAATAGCTTCTAATACCTCCATTTTTTCGTTTCGTGAAAAAACGTTGTAAGGCGTGTTCGACTGACTAACGGGTGTTTCAAATGGTATGGGATAACCGTTTTTTATCCAATCAAGAACGATATCGTTTTTAGTGATGTTTAACCAACAGTTATAGAAATGGGTAAGTCTACCCGCGTGTCGTACCTGAGCTAGTGTTGCGACGGAGCGTGGGCACGCGGTTTGTCCTGGGTGGACGCTCGCTGCGGTTGCTGTCCGCTCGTAGAGTACGGTCGGTGGCCTCCCGTCGCCGGCGCTTGAATCCTCCTGTACCCGCTTCGCCCCCCCCCCCTGTTCGACGGAAATCGAGGGGGCGCTGTCCAGTTTCCCTGGAATGAAAGACGCGTACTGGACTGGTTAATCGAAGGTTTCTGTGGTTTAGGTGGCTTTTTTATCTGCAGCCCCTGTTTTTCAATGGCCTTAGCAGCTTTAATTTTTTCGGTAAGTTTTGTACCGAATAAAGTCTCATCTCGTTCCCCGTCCTTCATCATATGCAGGAATGACTTATCGAGACTTGGATTTATAAGTTTGATGCGATTATGTGTGGACAGATTATGGGAATCGCAGAGTAATCGGCAGCCGTGACTTAGATGTTTAATCGCACCCGTCTTGTCGTCGCTTTTAAGGAGCATGTCGATGCCTCTATTTACGGCAGTGATCCCGCAACCGAGTTGCTGCTGGTATGTGGAGAGCGATTTGTCGCGGTTACGGACCATATCTGGGACGGCTGCAGAGATTTCTGCGTTCAGCGCGGGCGCTTGAAGAAGTCGACAATTATCGGGGATGGCATATTCCTTGGCGAGATTTTCTTTCTCGTCTTTAGGTATGCCTCTTTTCAATATAGGCAGCCACAATTTAGACAACAATGTCTCGTGAATTTTTTGCCCGTAATCCGGTGTGTCTGATATAGACTCGCCGAGGGCAGCTAATATATCTGCATCCAAGTCAGGCTCGTTTTGGTCGGCGGGGTCCGGTCCAGAGCCGAGAACGACGTCGCTGGATGGACCTGGTTCCATAACATTTGGTTCGGTTGCCGAAACCAGTTCTGGCATTCCAACCTCGTCGTTAACGGTTTTTCCCAAATTGCCACCACTTCCTGAAATAATAACGTATTTTTAGGATAGTGAGGGTAGTTTTTTTTTTTTTTGAAAACCAATGTTTTTCGATATTAAATTGCAACTCTTAACGTTACATCTGTTTAAAATGTACGTTTTAATTGCGGTAAGTCATCGTTGAAGACTCGCAGTCAACCCCGATGCTTTATTTGGCCAATAAAACAAAAACAAAGAATAGTTTTGGTAAATATCAAAGTTATTGACTCGCAATTGCATTTGTTTAAAATGTTCGTTTTAATTGCGGTAAGTCATCGTTGAAGACTCGCAGTCAACCCCAATGCTTTATTTGGCCAATAACAAATAATAGTTTTGGTAAATATCAAAGTTATTGACTCGCAGTCAATCCCAATGAAAATCACACTTTATAAGGCCAAACCGTAATGGATATATTTAACGATAGGTGAACTTATGGCTTACCTTCATTGTCCGAAGAGGATTCAAGCGGAGATATTATTCTTCGCCGTTTTTCCTGTTCCTCGATTTTTCGTATTTTCCTCGCGTATCGTTCTATCTTTTCGTGAGCACTACGTTTCGGCATGGCGGTAAGCGGGAGCGTGCGATCGCTACCGCGCACAACAGAGGAATGAGCGAACGACAGGCGACTGTCTAGTGGTAGGGTAGGGCAGAAATACATTTTCAAAACTTTTAGTTTAATATCTTTAAAAAATGTGCGAAGCTACCTAGTAAACAGAGGGACTACCTGGTAATAATCATATCGAATAATGAAGCGACGAAATATAATCTGTTGTATCTTCTCTATATATCATTATTTAATAATAATATAAAATGAACAACTATTTGATCATTTGTGAACACATGCAAATGTGCTCCGTTTTTGATATTCGCAAGGGAATCAAAACCCATAGGGTAGGTACTTCCCGAATTTACCGAGAATCATGGAATTTGGCTTAAAGTAATGTCATGTAGCAAAAGTAAAGAAAAAAAAAGCGGCCAAGTGCCAAGTAACATAATATAATTTTTATTTTATATTTTTACATTTGTGTTGATTGAATGAAAGGTAAATTGCAGTTCACGATTTATGACGTATTAAAAAAAACTACTTACTAGATTTCGTTCAAACCAATTTTCGTTGGAAGTTTGCATGGTAATGTACGTCATATATTTTTTTTAGATTTATCATTCTCTTATTTTAGAAGTTAGAGGGGGGGGGGACACATTTTACCACTTTGGAAGTATAAAGCTCAAAATATTCAGTTTAGAAAAAAATAATGTTAGAAACCTCAATATCATTTTTGAAGACCTATCTATAGATACCCCACACGTATGGGTTGGATGAAAAATTTTTTTTTGAGTTTCAGTTCTAAGTATGGGGACCCCCAAATATTTTTTTTTTTTCTATTTTTGTGTGAAAATCTTAATGCGGTTCACAGAATACATCTACCTACCAAGTTTCAACATTAAAGGTATTATAGTTTCGGAATAAAGTGGCTGTGATATACGGACGGACAGAGACAGACAGACAGACAGACATGACGAATCTATAAGGGTTCCGTTTTTTGCTTGGCACGGAACCCTAAAAATTCGGAAACCGTAAATTTGTAGTAGCATCATAAAAAAATGCGATTAAAAATGTATTTGCAGTCGGTACATAACCGTGACTGATGTTGATGAATGGGGACAACGGTTTCCCTACGGCAAAGTTAAGTTCGTCCTTACTTCACTAAAAGTTTGTACGGAACACTCGGTGAGGGTGTCCGGCTCGCACTTGGCCGATTTTTATTATTATCTTGAAACCCCTCCCGAAACTGAAACTTGGCCTGAAGCCCGTGATCGTAGCTCACACCGACGTGAAACTCCCTCCAGGGAATTTCATTCAGTTGTTAGTGAAATTCATTGCACCTGAGGCGCCTTAGACCTGAGCTGCATACTGTGCTAGAATTACCTACATACGGATGTCTATATCTCTCTATATTGTATCTAACGTTATAAATATGCATTTAAAGCTCGTGAGGACTGCTAACAATAAAATATGTAATCCTATATTTCTTCTAATTAAAATGCAATTCCATCTGTTGTTTATAAGGACTAATCACATATGATTGTATGCTACCTTTTTGGTTATATAATAGACTAGCTTTTACACGCGGTTTCGCTCACGCAGACTTTCATCCCCTGATTTACCCCCTTAGGGGTGGAATTTCAAAAAATCCTTTCTTAGTGCTCACTTACGTTATATAAAGAACCTACATGCAAAATTTCAGGATTCTAGCTTCAGCGGTTTGGGCTGTGCGTTGATCTCTGGGTATGTCAGTCAGTCTGTCACCTTCCTCTTTTTAACCGACTTCCAAAAAGGAGGAGGTTCTATGTTCCACTGTATGTATTTTTTTTTTTTTTATGTATGTTCACCGATTACTCCGTCAGTTGTGGACCGATTTTGAATTTTTTTTTTGTATTCGAAAGGGTATGCTTCCGAGGTGGTCCCATTGCCAGCATATCAGGATCTGATGATGGGATCCCAGGGAAATCGGGGAAAACCCTCATTTTTTATAGGCACATACCATGTTTTTCGTATATTTTCTGAAGGTACACCGGTATTTGCGTCTGGTAGTCATCATTTTATGATGATGAGCTAGATGTAAGGTACAACTCCTTAACGGTTAGGAGTTGGAGGATAAATCTTTAAATATCATATGTATATATGTTACCTTTAGTCGTATTCTTTCAAATTATTTAGGAAAGCTGATGATGGAAGGTGGAAGGTACAACTCCTCAACGGTTAGGAGTTGGAGGATAATTCTTTCAATTTCATACGTATCTAAAGACCTTCAGTCGTATACTTTCCAGTTATTTAGGTGAGCTGATGATAGAAGGTTAAACTCTTCAACAGTTAGGGATTAGAGGATGATTTTAATATTACACGTACGTATATACCTTAATTTGTATTCTTGATGATGAAATTTGATTAAATAGTTCAACTTACTACTAACCTACGATTGATTGCACTAAAAACTGAAATATAAAAACTTTTTATAAAAAAAAAACCGACTTCCAAAAAACATACAACGAAAACTCTCTGCCAAAAAAACACTTAAAAGCGTAAAATAAACTGGTTCTTCATAAATTGCGTATACCCAATTCTTATAATGTGTGCTAGGTACCTAAAATCTGTTTGAAGTGTGGTACCTACATTTGGCTTGGCGCCGAATTCAATCCTATGAATAGGTAGCACATACAAATTAGGTTATTTTATACTTTTCAGTTTTTGAAGTCGGTTTTTCTAAACGAAGTTTTTTTTTATTTAATATCCAGCTCGTAACAATACTACTATTTAAATGAATAAAGAATTAGGTATATACAAGAATTGGCACATATCAATTTATGAAGAGCCAGTTTATTCTACGCTTTTTTTTTATTTTTAAAATTTTTTTTTTGTTTTACAGAAATATTCATGCCCACGCATTTTTCGGGACTACTCCCGCCCACACGCCCACCACTGTAACTCCTGTACCTACACCAGGATCAACAGCGGTGACCAACGATCACACCGAGTTATGACACTCGGGAGGTCCCAGGAAAAAAATTAACTGTCTTGGAACCCGCAACGAAATTAATCAGAAGAAAAACTGGAGGAGTTGGAAATATTATAAGTCCACTTCCCTCCTTAGCAAAGCGGGAGACAACATGAAGTCAAAATAGTCATACACCTTTTTCAAGCCCCACGGATAAAATATTATGGGTCCTAAGTGAGCTATATTTGATTACTATAGTATGTATGGCAGAATCGCCTAAACGCACGGAAATTCACCGCAGTTGACAAGGTAGTAGAGCCACCCTGATTTCAGCACGAACGGGCCGGCTCGACCGGGGCGGTACTACCCTCGCACAGAAAATCAACGTAAAATGACAGCAGCAGTGCTGTCGTGTTTCGTTGGTGAGTGCGAGGCCAGAGGCCCAATTAGTCTAGTCAACAAGTTCCATACTTGTTGACTGGACTAAAAGATGCAGCAGCATCACTAGGCCGCCATAGTCTGGGTCGCCATACTGCATTGTCTGCATTCGCAATGAGTATGGTGACCACCACTCTTGGATTCTGCTTATGTTTTCCATCAGGCAGAGTAGAGTCATTATTTTGGCGGGCCAAACATTAAAAAAAAAAAAAAAAAAACAAGATCCCCATAGTATAGCGGCCCAGATGTCATTTGTAAGCTATTTAGCATTATGTTACGTTCATTGCACCAAAGACTACATTCCCAGAGGATATGATGAGCCGACTGTTCATAGCTATAATCAGGTGTTGAGCATTGACACAACGATAAATCGACTAATTTAAATGAGTGTAGTTTGCTCTTAAAGTTACCATGGCCTGTAAGAAATTGAGCGACACAGTGATGTACCTCGAGCCATGTCTTGGACAACCGTTCGCGAACAGATGGAAAAAACTCGTAGAGGTGGCGTCCTTTAGATGATTCGTCCCTTGGTTGCTGCCATTCATCCATGAGGTCGTTATAAACATTGGATTGCTGTTGAAACAATCTTATGATTTTATCGCGGTCGTGTACGCCCAAAAAGTCACATTCCATGTTTTGTAGTCTGGAATAGTACATGGCTGCACGTCTTTGCACCTCGAGATCCACCGGAAGAAGACCCGCCAACACCGGTAAAGCCTCAGTGCTAACCGTCCTATATGCCTTGCACAAGAAAATCAATGCAAGTTGACCTTGTAACAGTTTGCGACGGACAGCACCTACAGTCGCCCTGTCGGCCCATACAGGAGCACCATAGCAAATAGAACCCAAATAAGTAGCTCCATATATGATCTTTAGTGTATTGAATGACAGACCCCATGTCGCAGTTGATATAGATATACAGATGAAAATAAATCTACATACAACAGCCTCTACGCTATCTGCTTATATTTTTCAAAGAAATACATGAAATTCCGAAAAAATGAAAACCTAATTATACTGTTTTACTTACCTGGAATCATTAATTCCTCTTTTGATTTATACTTTACACAACCAAATACACATGTTTACATTTATGTTTTACAGTTACACTATACATTACTCTTGCTGTCTTACACACACAGTAAAACGTTAAGTGTCATAAATAGGCTTCATTGTTGCATTTTTTGCTTGGTAGCAAACAATGTGCACTTACAATTATTAATTAGTGTTCGATATGGATAATTTTAATGAATTAGATTCTTTTGGTAAAAGGGACTCATTTATTTGTGAACCAAATGCATGTAAAAATTTCATTAAAACAATTTAAAGTCACTCAACATAGTTCATTTAAATATACGTAGTATTGAAGTTTCTTGTGATGTTTTAATTTTATCAGAGTGCTGGTTAAGTGTTTCAGCAGTTCCATCACTGGATGGATACGTTTCTTATCATACAACTAAGATTAAAAACCAAAACGATGGAATTATTATATACATAAAATCAGATGTGCCCCACAGTGTGACGGAGCCTTCAATGTCTGATGCCAGCTGTTTGTTGTGTAATTTAAAGTTTCATAACACTTCACTCATAGCGTTGTACCGTTCTCCCTCTATTCGAATTCTTGATAAATTTGTTGACGAATTGGACTGCATACTTACTCGGATGTCGGGCATGAAAAATATTGTTGTTGTGGGGGACATCAATATTGATATTACTCCAAATGTCGTGTGCCAGTCTGCCAACCAGTATCTAAACCTTACTGCTACACATGGCCTTCTTCCAGCACATCTTCTGCCTACTCGTGGAGATTCTTGCATTGACCATGTAATGATTAAATCTGATCTTGAAATCACAACTCTGATCGTCGACACTTATATCACCGATCATAAGCGTTAAATCTTTGCCTGCATCTAAATGTACACGTAAGATTGTTGATCACTCAGCTGTAATAAATGATATATCCTCATGTGATTTTGGTGATATAATGGGTGTTCAGGACGCTAACATTGCTACGGAGTCATTAATTTCTACCATTAGTACAATTACAGCCAGGCACACTAAATTGGTGTACACACCCTCTAAACGAAGAACCCTTAAGCCCTGGATCACAAATGGATTGCTGAAATGTATCCGAAATAGGGATAATATGGCACGTACTTTGAAAAGGGACCCAGAAAATTATACCATTAGGCTCACATATTTAAGATACCGAAACTTTTGTAATAAGCTGCTTAAAAACATCAAAGCAGCTTACGTCAAAGAACAGTTTCATAAGGCTAAAAATAACCCTAAAGCTACATGGAGGATCATTAGGAGTGCTACTGGGACGGGTGTCAATACTACCTCGCCAAACGAATTGTTTATGTCGTCTTGTGACAAAAAGTCTTCGGTTAATGCTGTCAATGAGTTTTTCGCGGGTGTGGGCAGGACTCTAGCTGAGAAATTTGTAAATAGTACAAACAATCTGAAAAATTGCCGTGACACAGTGATATGTAACTCGCTAATTCTTCTTCCCACTGATGATGTAGAAGTCACAAATCTGATTCTTGGATTGAAGGTGGATGCTGCCGTGGGCTGGGATGGTATTTCTTCGAGACTCTTGAAGTCTTGTTTACCTGCCCTTGTGCCGGTAATTGTTCACATCTGTAATGTCTCACTTTCAACTGCCTGTTTCCCTAAAGCCTTTAAAAAGGCAATTGTTCATCCTATATTTAAGAGTGGGGATAGACACAGCGTCAATAACTATAGGCCTATCTCAGTTCTACCTGCAATTTCGAAGATATTGGAAAAAATTCTTAACAACAGATTGATTGGTTTTCTTGAAAATATAAAATTCTAAGCAATAATCAGTATGGTTTTAGGGGTGGTAGATCGACTGAGGATGCTGTTTCCGCTCTAGTAAATGAGATTGTAGCAAAATTAGATGGCAAGCAGAAATGTCTTGCTATCTTTTTAGACCTTACTAAAGCATTTGATACTGTGTCTGTTCCACTTCTTTTACACAAGTTGGAAGCCTCTGGCATTCGTGGAGACACTTTTAAGATCTTTCAAGACTACCTACGTGACAGAACCCAGTGCGTAAACATTAAGGGTGTTATTAGTGATACTGTGGCATTAGATTATGGAGTTCCCCAGGGTTCAATCTTAGGCCCAACACTTTTCCTCATTTATATTAATAATCTATGTAATATGTTCATACCTCATTGCTCAATATTTGCATATGCAGATGATACAGCGCTGGTTGTTCACGGTGGAAACTGGCCCGAAACTATTGGAAACGCAGAACATGCTCTTAGATCTGTGATGAAATGGCTATCGGAAAATGCTCTTACTTTGAATGCTGAAAAAACAGTTTACTTGCCTTTCTCTTTGCGTTCCAATAATCTTCCGCCTGCTGAAGCTATAACGCTTAAAGTCCATACTTGCCCTCTAGATCTGTCTTCTTCACAGTGTAACTGTCCACGGATAACTAGGTCCGGGGATGTTAAATATCTTGGTGTTGTTATAGACAGTTCTTTAAGCTGGAAGCTCCACATTAACAAACTTATGAGTCGGGTTCGCAAGTGTATGTTTATTTTTAAAAGGCTTAGGTATTCTGCAGATTCTGGGACAGTCAAAATTGTTTATTTTGCATTGTGTCAATCCATTGTGAATTACTGCATTATCGTATGGGGTGGTGCGCCTAAAACTTCCCTTTTATCTTTAGAGCAGGCACAGAGAGCTGCCCTTAAAGTCATGACCTTAAAGCCTTTCCGGTACCCTACCACTGACCTTTATAGTGAGTGTCAAGTACTGACCGTGAGACAACTCTTTGTTCTCAATACCATCCTCCGGAAGCATCCGACGGTACCACACGACTCTGATGCTGCCAACAAGCGTAGATATTTTAATGTTTGTACAGCGCAACAAAGATGCAGAACGAGTCTCGCACAGCGCAACTATTCTTACATATCATATGATACGAAATTTGTATTGAGTATAACCTTGTAGTGCACCATTGTTGTTTTTAATCATCCTTATAGACACTCCTGCGTCCCGTAGGAGCATCAGAACCTGTAAAACAAATAAAAAAATAGATATTTGAACTTAGCATTTTTTTAAATTTTAATTTTCGGGAAATTTTCGAGGTTTTCATCGAGTTATTCGATAACCCTTCATTACATAGTTGATATTTTGTTTATTTAGATAGCTCTCATCAAGACCTATCTAACAACACCTCTTT
The DNA here is from genome assembly GCA_949125395.1 of Diaphora mendica. NCBI lineage: Eukaryota > Metazoa > Arthropoda > Insecta > Lepidoptera > Erebidae > Diaphora > Diaphora mendica. The sequence goes on from OX421318.1 coordinate 16,984,417, forward strand.
TTTATAAATCCGGCAACTAGAATTGGAAAAAAATTCACATTTAAATCGAAATCTCAGTAATTCATAAAATTTTTGAAGGTTTTCCTTGAATAACCTTTAACCTTTCTTTTGGAAACCACTAAATTTACAGATCTAGATGGCGCTCGTCTAGCCCTATCTAATAAAACTCTTTTATAGTGATCCGGCACATAGAAGTTTAAAAATTTCATATTTAAACTTCAATTTCTGAATTTTCGGAGGTTTTTGTCGAATAACTCGCTGACCTTAATTTTGGAATCTACTTTTTATACCCATCTAGATAGCTCTCGCCAAGACCCGTCTAACGACACCTCTTTTGTTTAGATCGGGCAAGTGTCCGCCCACCCGCCCTTTCTTCACTGGCTATATAGACTTGGCAGAGAAGGGGTCGTCAACCTGTGGTCGAGAACAAAATTTTATCTAGGGAAAATTTTTAAACGTTTATTATTAAAATTTCGTATTGTTTTAGACTAGTGACGGAGGCTTTTTACACCTCTATAACCAAATATAACGGCTCATATAGAGCAGAAAATTTTAATTCTGTATTTCTATTAACCGTAGAACTGTGTTCTACACACAATTATTTTAGTCTTAGTTATACTGACACTGACACACCCCCCTATACAGGGTTGAACACACATTTACACAACAGACAACTTTCCCCGTTCACACACATTATACACTACATCACACTCTGTCACACACAACACACATATCGACATGTATAAAACACCACCAACGTTCGGCGCGGCCAAGAACTCGCAGAAGATTAGGCATCCGTCGATCGAAGAGGTCTTCCAGACGATCCCTATAGAGGAACGTATCGACTATGCCACCAGATCCTGTAAAGTAATCAGGCAGCAGCTCAACGAATCAAGGAACCTCAAGAGAGAGATAAAGCGGGAGATCGACAGAAGAGTCGATCTCCTAGAGCGAATAATTAAAGCGTATTCTGAAGAGGAAGCAAAGAGATCTAAACCAGGGCAGAGTACTGAGGTCACGGAGGTTCCAAATATAAATGCTAACAACGAAATTCTCAGGAAAATACAAGACAATAAGAAGATGTTGAAAGAGAACGCTAAGGTCCTGGGAGAGATAAAGGAAAGCATAGAAAAGCAAGATGATAGGGAAAAGGAGAGGGAGAGAAAAGGAACATCAAAAGAGAACGAGAGAATACTGAAGGAAAACGTTAAGGTTCTAGGACAGATAAAGGAAAGAATAGAAAAACAAGATTATAGTGAAAAGGAGAGAAAAGTAACACCGAAAGAGAATGAGAGGATATTGAAGGAGAACGTTAAAGTCCTAGGAGAGATAAAGGAAATGATTGGAAAGCACGATGAAAGGGAAAGAAAGGGAACACATACAGCGACTTATGCGGGGGTAGTGGCAGGCCGCTCTGAAGCTCGGCTCCCGGAGAGGACGACCCTGCACTCGGTGGTCGTCACGTCCAAAAACGAACTGGATACCGGGGAGCAGGTCATAGAGCGACTGAGGAAAGCTGCGGACGAGGACGAGGGATGGGTGAAGGCAGAGAAAATAAGGAAGGCTAAAGACAGAAAAGTGATAATCGGTTACAAAACGGAAGAAGACAGAAAAAAGGCCCAAAAAAGGTTAATAGAGAAAGCGAAAGATCTTGTGGTGGAAGAAATAAAGAACAGGGATCCCCTACTGGTACTCTACAGCGTCCTTAAAAATCAGACGGACGAGGACCTGGTAAAAGCTGTGAGGTGCAGAAACCAGAATATATTCCGGGACTTAACACCGGACCAGGACAGGCTGACAGTGCTCTATAGGAGGCGAGCAAAGAATCCCCACATGTGCCACGTGGTGCTCAGGGTCTCTCCGGCGGTTTGGTCTCGTGCCCTAGACATAGGGAGACTGCATATTGACCTGCAACCGATTAAGGTTGCGGACCAATCTCCCCTAGTGCAGTGCTCCCTGTGTCTGGGATACGGACATAGCAGGAAGTTCTGTACCACAACAGAACTCAAGTGCAGCCATTGCGGAGGGCCCCACCTAAGGGCCGAATGCCCGGACGCTGCCAGTGGTGCAGAACCAAACTGTTGCAACTGCCAAGGGGAGAAGCTGAGCAGCACGGGGCATAACGCCTTCAGCGCCGAGTGCCCAATCCGCAAAAAGTGGGACTATCTGGCGAGATTAAGTACGGCATATTTGTGACACATTCGATCATACACACACGACACAGGAACATACACACACACACAGATTTTAGAAGTATATAGGGAATATATATGGAGATATCGTAACATGCACACAAACACCAGACACGCACACATAACTAAAAGAAACAGCATAACAAATTCACGACCAGGATTACAATAATTGCATATATTTAGGCATATATACACATTGTTGCTAACAAAGGTGGAATTAATGCTAAAAATAAAAAACACACTCAGACACGAACATCACATATAGATTATATAAACACAGATTAAATAACAAATTAAAATATACCTTAGATAAAATTATACACACATAATTAAACACTGGACATGTACAAAAAACAAAATACACAAAGTCACAAAATGCCATGATCTCACAGATTAGGAAACGCCAACCAAAAATCCATTGCAGAATAAACAGATTAAACAACAACAGGTAAAACGTATTAGATAAAAGATAAAATAGTATAAATAAAAGGAAAGCAAAGCATGAACAGTAAAAATAGACGATAGCTTAGATAAAACAGTATATATAAATAGTATAATAATAGAAAAATAAACTCAGAACCAACACTATGCTGTAGTAAAATAGTAGTAGAGAAATTAACATAATACATTGATCATTAATTAAAAATTTAGAAGATTAAATAAAGTCTGCAACGTAAAATCCCTTTGTTTTGTATAAGAATCATCGTATTAAAGACAGAAAATGGAAATCAATACCACGAATGAGCTATAAATAGAACATAAGAAATTAGTAACAAACAATAAATAGAAAAACTAATTAAAGCAAAGAGATGGATGGGAGGCACTTGGTGCGAGGCACATCAATGAACAGCAAAATATATTATATGACTAGTAGAAAGGTCCTGTCGTTATTATGGACGGGGGAAAGCAGCGTTATCCCAAGGGATAACATTAAAAAAAAAAAAAAACATTGTTATGGGTCGATAGGATTTCGGATCGTCCGGCGGCTTATCGCCGCTTTTCGGTATTATACGAATATTACCGCACCGCCAAACACTAGGAAATACTCCTTCCGCAATGCAACGGTTAAAATCTGTTAAAATCGTATCACCCGAAAGTTTACAAGCTTCTTTTATCATTTTGTTTGATATTTTATCGTCGCCCGAAGCCTTGTGTAGTGGTAATGACCTTACAATACTGAGGAATTCGTCTGAAGATGGTAAATCAGACATTGGAGACAATGGTGGTTCGATGGCCCACTGCCTAATTTGTCGGTGTAAATCCGTGTCATCCTCCGGCCCATCGTCAGGCACAAGTGATTCTAAAAGATATTTTGCTGTTTGTTCTACTCCTGTAGTATAACTATTATTAATTTTGAGGTTCTGTACGTATGCAAGGTCGATCGATCTATTTGCCTAAAATTCATGATATAAAGGTGACCACGGACCCTCTTTATCGAGATTATCAACAAGTTTACGTATTAAATTTCCCTTTGATTTCTCCACAGCAGCTCTATAGTGAGACCTGGCAACTCTAAGAGCAATGTGAGCATTATTGTAAATATCTCCTGTTACGTTACGCTTTTTAATGTCATTTAGTTTTTTACGAGCTTTCCGATAGATTCTACGTAGTTCGACTAATTTATAATTCCACCAATCACATCTACGAGTGTTAGTGATAGATCCGCGGCCGATACAAACATCAGCACAATATGTGAAAGTATCTGATAATATGTTTGCGCTTTCTTCAGCCGATAGACTACTGCGACTGAAGTCTTTGGCATGTACTGCAAAAAGTGAACCAAATAAAGCCTAATTTGCTCCTTTAATTTTATATCTAAAATTGTAAGGAGTTCCTTACAACCCTTAAAAGGAGGTATGAATTCGTACACGATTAAGCGGTGATCACTACAGAATGCGTCTGGTAGGACACGCCACCCAGATATCGAGACGTCACCGCGCGTAAGCGTCACGTCAATAGAAGACTCACCCATTGGGCTGCAAAAAGTTGGTGGTTATTATAAATAGTAAGATTCATTTTCGCAAAAAATATGTAGATCAGGATCAATGGGGTGTAAAAACTGAAAATAACAGCTCACTACATAAACATTACAGGTGGAGGTTTAAATTTCAGCAACGGCGCAGTGTGACGTCATGAGGTTACGCAAAGATATTACCGTAAAATTAGAACTTGCAACATATATCCCAGCCCGTGACCGGCCATCTAATTGTACTACATTGTTACGCAAGCGAGCGCTCTGATATTGCAATTGTTTATGGACAATGTCTAAGTTTTGTTCCAAAACTAAATTGTCTAATTCTAACGGCGAGCGGATAAGCGAGCTAGGGTTGTGTTTGTTTTGTATGGCCACGTGCCGCGTTTCTGAAGTAACGAAACAGCCAAGCCATACATTTTTACTGAGATGTTGAGTTTATGAAGTTATGGTTGGTAGAGTTAGGGCGTGTAGATTCGGAACCTTGGCTCTACATGAGATCTGATATCTTTTTCACAGGGTAAGCACATATGCACATTTTACATGAAAATGTTTTTGGTGGGATTTGAATTGTTTGTAAAAATTTTGGAAAAAGTGACGACAGATAATTAAGATGAATAAATATTTCTTTTAATTTTATGCAAACATTTCTTTTTCTTTTGTGAGAAATCTTTACCCTTCATAAAGGCCCCCAAACAAATTTTTAGACGGGGCCCCGCCAGGGCACGCTACGCCACTGGTGCTGAAAGTAAAAATGATCATTCCTATATACATTTGGTCTAGCCCATTAATTGTTTGGTTTTCTCTTGTTTTTGTTACAAAAGATTTAAGAAATATCATTCTTACGTGTAATTTCTGAGATTGTTACTGAATTACCTACATAAAGTGTTTCCCCAGGCTATGGTAGGATCAAATCCGCAACACCCAGGTCAGTAGGAAGGGAGCGTTCAAGTATTACGTAACGAATTTGGGGGGTGGGGGGTGTGTCAAACGTAACGATGCGCTACAGGGGCGGGAGGGGGTATTTCAACTACGCGTTACATACGAAGAAAATAGCAGCGCGAAAGTCAAAAAGATTTTATTCAAATAGGCACAGTCAATAGAGAATAGTCTATTACCTAACACATCGCTGGGCACAGGCGATTGAGACTAAGGGGGAAGTCTTGACAGTTAGTTTGGACATTGCTAAGGCCTTCGATCGGGTCTGACACAAAGCGCTTCTTTCGAATTTCACTTCCTATGGGCTTCCCGAGAAATTATGCGAATGGGTCACTAGCTTTTTAGTAGATAGAAGTATAAAGGTCGTAGGCGACGGTGAGTGCTCCGACTCCATATCTGTGAATGCTGGTGTCCCGCAAGGCTGTGTGCCATCGCCTATTTTGTTCCTACTCCATATCAATGACATGTTGTAAATTAGCAGCATTCATTGTTATGCGGATAACAGCACGGGCGATGCTCTCTATACCGGCCGCATTAATATTTCTCGGGTAAACGGCATTGAGAGTCGAAACAAACTTGTGTCTGAAATTGAGACCTCTTTGGATAAGGTCTCAGATTGGGGTAGACTTAATTTAGTCAAATTTAACCTCACAAAGGCACAAATTTGTGCGTTCACCGCTAAAAAACTGCCGTTGGTCGTATGTCCTCGTTTTGAAGACACTCCCTTATCTTTCTCAGCCAGCAAAATTAGCCTTGAAGAAGCTTGTCGTGCTCAATAGATCGAAATGCTACCTATTTCACTCCGGCCCACCGCCTTCTGCTTTATAAGGCGCAGGTTCGGCCTCATATTTCCATTTGAAGAGATGATGATGATGAGCCCAAAGATGAGAACAGTATTCCTACTGTTCTCATCTGTGGGCAGGGGCACCCCACTACTAGCTCCTCGCTCTGGACTGCATCCAACGGAGAGCGACTCGAATCGTCGACTGCCAAGATGTTTCAAATTGGCTGGACTCTCTGGCGCTGCGTAGAGATGTGGTCTCGCTATGCATTTTAGCATTCACTATAGGAATTGTTCGAACTGATCGCTGACGTCTCTTTCCGCCATCGTCCTACGCGACAGCAGTTTCATCCCCATCATTTAGATGGTCGGCAGTCCACAACTGTGCGCTTTTCTTGCAACTTTCTGACTCGCACAACAAAGCTGTGGAATGTTCTGTCGCCTGCGGTATTTCCGGACAGGTCCATGGACGGCGATAATCGCTTACCATCAGGCCATACATCTGCTCGTTTGCCCCCAAATCTCCAAAAATTGTGTTATATAGTACTTGCACGCTCCCAAACGGCGAGGAAACCGTGAAAACCACGACACCATTCGTAGTAGTCCGTAGTTTTTAACCGACTTCCAAAAAGGAGGAGGTTCTATGTTCCGCTGTATGTTTTTTTAAATGTATGTACCGATTACTCCGTCAATTGTGGACTGATTTTGAAAATTCTTTTTGTGTTCGAAAGAGTATGCTCCCGAGGTGGTCCCATTTCCACCATATCAGGATCTGATGAGGGGATCCCAGGGAAATCGAGGGAAACCCTCATTATTTAGGCACATACTGTTTTTCGTATATTTTCATCATCATTTTATGATGATGAGCTGATGATGTAAGGTACAACTCCTTAACGGTTAGGAGTTGGAGGATAAATCTTTAAATATCATATGTATGTATGTTACCTTTAGTCGTATTCTTTCAAATTATTTAGGTAAGCTGATGATGGAAGGTGGAAGGTACAACTCCTCAACGGTTAGGAGTTGAAGGATAATTCTTTCAATTTCATACGTACCTAAAGACCTTTAGTCGTATACTTTTAAGTTATTTAGGTGAGCTGATGATAGAAAGTTAAATTCTTCAAGAGTTACGGATTAGAGGATGATTTTAATATTCAACGTATAGATCTTAATTTGTATTCTTGATGAAGATGATGAAATTTGATGAAATAGTTCAACTTACTTCCTACCTACAATTGTTTGCAGTGAAAAATAAAAACTTTTTATAAAAAAAAACGACTTCCAAAAAACATGCAACGAAAACTCTCTACCATAAAACACTAAAAAGCGTAAAATAAACTGGTTCTTCGTAAATCGCTTATACCTAATTCTTTATTAATTTAAATAGTAGTATTATAATGTGTGCTAGGTACCTAAAATCTGTTTGAAGTCGGTGCCAAGCGACTATCGCTTAGACTTTTGTTATTGTTCGTTTGTATGCTTTTTAGCTTAGCACCGACCTTTTTAGTTTGGAAGTCGGTTTTTTTTATAAAAAGTCTTATCTTTCTGTATTAACAATGTACTCTGTGGTTTGATCTAAATTTTAATCATATTTCAATCAAAATATCGAAGCCAAAAGTTTATTTTAAAGGATTTAAGGTATGTTTTAGAATAAAATAAGAACAAATAATATTTGTGTTAATATTTATTAACTACAACTAATTTAAGACACGTTTGTTTATAGTCCAGTATATTAAATGTAATATGTACAATCGGATAAAAATCAGAAAGGCAACAAAAGTAAATCTTACCCATAATTACTCCCAGTAGGTATTGAATAAAACTTGATTACTGTCACAATCCATTAACCATAAATATCTCGTTAATTTCGTTAATTCTCAGACGGGTTCGAAAAAAAACGTCGATATTTATGTCGTGTTGCCTTAGTACGGAATTACATTAGGGGTATATTACAAATTGCCATATTGTCACTTGTTTAAAACTAAAAATAGAAAATAATAATTTTTTATTATAACTTAAATATAAATTATACAAAATGATTCTGTGTGTACGATTTACCCATTTGTGTGCGTGGTGTAGTGTCTATTATATATTTTAAAGTGGCCAATCAAATAATGTCTACGGCACCGCTTGCGTTCCCTTTGTCAAACAATTTTTAGGGGACATAAAGTAGTGGATTTTCTATTCTACCAATTTTATCAAGTTCCCTTCAGCTGTTCTGGCGTGACTGAGTAACAGACTTACATTCTTTTTTTTCGAATTTATAGTAGTAATGAGATATTATAACACCCAGATAAACCACTTAACAGGAGGTATCTCACTTGGAATAATAAGATTTTAGGCTTAGATGCCCAATTGGCAATGAGAATGCCTCACACCAGTCTATTCTTTCAGCAATCATAAAAATTTCAATTACAGACTCATCGCCCCTAAACGATCAATTTTATATCATTTTTCCTTTACAGTAAGGTTGTTTTTAATTATTACGACTTTTAATACTAACTTAATACTTCACATGGGACATGTGTGTCAAGACCAATATAATAATTATTTTCCTACACAAAGACACACAAAACAAACACAAATGAATTAAATCATAGTTCACGTGTTAACATAAAGATATTTAAAATAAATAATTTAATATTTTATCTTTTACTTATACAATATTAGTAATGGCACTAATTACGATTCATATTATAACAAGGCACAAGAGGGAATATAGGAAGCGGTAGTAATGTCACATGACTGAGTTAGAATATACTAGGACCGTATCTGTACTTTCTTAGTCTCTGTAGGCGATATACTGCGGCACCGGTACTTCCTCAAGTACGACGTCGAAATTTCAGGTACTAGCATAGTTCCCCGACTACAGAAACCCCCGAGGCGTCGTACTTGAGGAAGTACGGGTGCCGCAATACTTACGGCAATAAGTGTACGATTTGATTAGGACCGTTACTCTATAAAGTAGGTAATATTAAGAAATATTCGCGTTTCTCAGATTTGTACAAAAAATTGGTTGTCTGTAAAGTCGGTTTACGGACGATTATTTTACGTGGCAACGTCATGAAAACATTGGTGAAAAATATGCGTCACAAGCCGAACGCTTAGGCCGATCGTGCCTCTCTATCGCTTGTTCCGCGCTCTCGCTTGCACGCTCGTCTCAGGCGGAACGTGACAATGAGTCATGCTTTTTCGTGCATGCAATAAGACGTTCTCACTTCAAACAAATCGGTCTAAGAACACATGAATCATTTGCAGACAAAACGTCGTTGTCAAATTTTTAATATCAAAACCATTTTTGTATATCTCACTTGCTGCCTAGTGTTGGACTACATTAATGGTAGTGGCTGTTTTAAGGGAATCATCTTATTTGATTTCGATGTCAAATACGTATTAATCGTGATTCATATCATTTTTATGTATAACTAATACAGTTGGAGTTATCCTAAACATAAGTTTTGTATGTTATCCAATATTCTTAGTTGCTGACTGACAAATAATACACACGATGTAACTAGGTGGATCACAGAAGAAAAAGCCCCAAAGAGGCGTAAATTAATTTTATTTGTTTAACGTTTATAATATATTGATGTAAGGCAGTAAAAAATCAAATGTAATAATTTAGTTATCGTTTTTTCGGGTAATAACACGACCTTGTATATTTAAATAATTAATTAAAATGATTTTGTAAAATAACATTATTATAAAACTGTATAAAGCTCAAAACTACAACCTATCGAACGCAGCATGGCTATGTCTATATTACGTAATATATATGAGAAAGGTTATGTTACTATGTAAGATCTAAGAATACGCCATGACACGTCTGACATCAATAAGCTACACACTACACACAAACATTTATAAGTACATACAACATACACACATATAAGTACAAAAAGCGTACAATATACATTTGAGATTAAACAAAACTAAACAATTTAATTAAAAATTATAAAAAGGGCATAAAATACATACTGTTCGCATTAGTATCAAATATTTGATAAGTAGGTATATATCTATCACGACGCAGATAGGTTTGTGTAATACACATTAAATAAAATAGCCAAACAGCATCCTTTGGCAATTTTGTGCACATTCTTCACATCACAATATAATTACAGAAAGGCACTTTTAAGGCAACCAACATCAATAAACTTCTACTTTCGATAAAAATTCTATAAATTACGAAATTTCATATAAATACTGACAACTCGATTATTTTATAAATGCTGTAAGTAATTATTGTATCAGTTTGTAATTATTAACAATAATTGTTATTTTTACTACTTATTATTTGCCAGCGTATGTAGGGTTTTTGAAGGTCGACGTCGCTTGCTTGTAGATGGGGTTCTCGCCCTACGAAAAAAAAATGTAAAAATCAGGTCAAATGTAAAAGATGATTAAGAAAATTTTAAAGATTTTCTAATTTTTCCTAAATATTTGGTATTAAAAATTGCTGTACTAATATCTGGTCTAAAATAATTTTAAAAGTTAATATTTTGCGAGTATTCTTACCGTGTCCCACTTGGCCATCATGCGTTCCTTCTCGAAACGTGCGAACTCTCTACGGTCGTGGATGGTGGTGGCCATTTTCCACAACATCAGCAACGCCAGGCCTACTAGCACGATCGCCGCGATCACACCAAGCACTATACCCAGAATTGGTACCTATAAAAAAAATCTATATATTTAAACGTTCAAAATGCTTCTTCGCACCCCTCTTTAAGCAAATAGCTTGATTTGTTGCAAATAAGTCAATGAAATAAAACAAAATATTTGTAATTTAATAAAGAATGAACCAATGTCGACAAATAGGTGATGTACAGAACATAGAGCCTAGTATGAGCTGTTTTACATCTGCAAAATTGTCACAGTGACAGCGTTTGGCGTCTCGGTTGGCCCGCTCTGAAATCTTCACAAATCGCAACGGCGAATGCGCTCGCTGTCGAGAACGAGTTAATGCGTAAGAAACTCATACTAGGCCTTCAGTATACTTAAATAGCTAAAGTAAACTGGCTGGTATCCCCAAAATGAAAAATAAATGCCCCAAAATATTTAAAATTGTCCCACAAACGATATCGCCCATTTCGCGGAGAATACTTAATGGTCGAACTAATGCTGTATGCACGTAACAAGCAATAGCAATGTGTGATACGATCTGATCCCTATAATGAACGTTTTATTTTGTATCAAGTATTGCAAATAACCCGTACTAATTAACACCTTCGAGTTTATCACTAAATTTTTACAATCAAATTTTACCTCTATCTAAATGTAACTTTCGTCTATAATGAAAAATCCCCATGCTTAGGCAGCGCCAATGCAAATACAAAAGTAACAAAAATAATATACCTTAAACTGCCGGATATTATCCTTAAAAACTTTGAAAACTACATTGCACTATTTCTTGCCTGCCGGACTTTATTTGAACATATCTGTTTCTTTAAACAGAGAACATTCAGATTCCTATAAATTGTAACGTTTATCATAGGACTTTATTTATTTAATTCGTATATTGCTTGCCAAAATAGATGCACACAAAAGAACAATGGTTTCCAACTGAATAAAAACGATTGATTCCTTTGCCTTTCTACATAATGTATGTATCTACCACGACGTGCATCGATTTCTTAACCTTAATATAGATATTAAATAAAATTATTCTATGAGAAATAACACTTCAACACTATATTTTTGTTACTAATATTTAGATCTTGTTCATAATGGTTTAATTAAAAAAACAAAATTGTAAATTAAATAAAAATATTTTTATAACCTTTTTAATAAACACGGAGATTATAAAAACAACCATAACGAAAAAATAACTTCATATTTAAAGTTATCAAATACAATTATATTTTAATCCGTTTTGAAGCAAGCAATTTATTGTAGCGTTGTCATGGTAAACCAGCAAATCGTGGAATCTGCTGTCAGGAGTGAACAGTTCTGGTAAGTGCATGGTACATGGCATGGTGCATGGTACTCTTCAGCAACAGTGCTAATTTGGTTCTGTACACCAATATCTTGCCATTTTCAAAATATGGCGATCAAACTTTCTGTGTTTTGAAATCACTTTTTTGTAGACGGGTCTTTGGTTTCTGGACCATTTCTAGAATACAAGATTCTTGAACCGCCATAGTGAACATTTAGGAAATGCTTGCCATACTTAATTTCGCGTCATGGCACCATTCAATGTGAGCATTCTTTTGAGCGTCAGTGAAGTTGATGTAGTTTAAATAATTTCGTTGTAACTTTTGTTAAATATCTACTTCTGCTTCAAAACGTCATTTAAAAAAAAAAACTCGCATAGGTAGTTGCCAGTGATTAATATAAATTTTAAATAGGTATAGCTGTTCCCTTAAAAATAAATAAGAATGTAATTCCTTAAAAAAAAACAATGTTTTTATATTTGTCAACCCAAATATAAAATATGATTTGGATTAATATAAATGGCCGAGACATATTTAATTTAGACATAAATATTATACATGGAATGATATTCGATTTTACATAATTTAATTCAAATGAAAGATCACCAAATAGATGTGCGCCGAAGTGTGTATTTGACACCGGACACTTATTTTGGCAATGGACTCTCTGGCAATGTTGATTTGAAGGAATCAAACTGAAACAAACATTACAAATACCGATAAAAATAAGAACCGATAGTATGAAGACATAAAAACATGAACGCACACACCAGTTTCAATTAGAGATTCAGACCAAAGTCGGACAGTATTAGAATGATAAGCAACAATAAAAATTTAAAGCAAATCTACAGCAATAAAAAAATAATTTTAAGTTTCATGAAAGAAGAAAGTTTAATGTTGTTAATTAAGAAATTAACTAATTCATTTTTCCTTTAGTTGACTATTCGTATGGACTGTGAGCATGGGATGTCTGTTTTGAGGACAATTGAAAAATATAGTAAAGAGCTTTTGTAAAATCTTTTGTCTGCCTCGCCGGTCTCGCGGTTGGCGTGTGCGACTGCTGATCATGAGGTCTTGGGTTCGATTCCCGGGTCGGACCAAATGTTTGTATTATCTACAAATATTTGTTTCGGAGTTTGGGTGTTTTCTATGTATAATATGTATGTATTTACAAAAAACAAAGTATAATTATATGTATTTGTATCAGTTGACTAGTACCCATAACACAAGCTCTGCTTAGCTTGGGACTAGATGGCGTTGTGTGTACGAAATATAAAAAAAAAAACAATAGCAAATTCAAAGAAAAAACTTCGTAGTACTTACTTATTATTACTTACTTACTTACTTCGTAAAACCATAGTTTTGGAATTATGCTAGACTTTGATTATAATAATAATAAACTTTATTTCTCTCACAGGAAGGTACAAATTGGTTACAAGATATCTAGGTACAAACTAAAGTTTCCAAAAAATTCCCTAGTGAGAGCTGGAGTCCATACTAGGCTCGAAGCCTGTATTACAGATCTCCAGGCCCACCCTACGGCCGACAAAATATTTTTATTTTATTAAATATGCTAATCAAAAACATCCAGAAACAAAAGAGAAAAATGCAACTGCACCTCCAAAGAAAAAGAAAATATAGACTAAGGTAGGAACTTAATTTTATACAAAATTATCATTAATTTAACAAAAATAATTAACAAAATGAGATCAAAATCTATCTAAGGTTGTGTGTAGTAGTGTTGTGTGTGTGTGAGAGAGAGAGAGAGTTTAATTAAATTACAAAATAAATGTGAGTATAAATTGAGTGGAAAGAATTATAATTATATTATTGGCGCGCGTTGTATGATGAGCGTATGGTACAAGTTGTGAGAGTTTGTGTATGTCCAGTGAGAAACTGTGAAAGTATGTGTAAAAGACTTTCGGTCTCATCATAGGTCAAACTAATAAGCCAGTTTGTGGTGTTTTTTTTGCATTCATGGATTGTCAGTGGATATATGTAGATATGTTTATTTACTACATTGTACAAATAACTACTAAGGAAGTGGAAGCTTCTTTGTGCTAGGCTTGTGTGAACTAATTTAGAAGGCAAAATAGCATGTCTAAGTCTATTCGTTTCAATATGATCCGGATTGTAATATGTCTGTGAGTGTGTGGTTAAAACAGTAGTGCGAATGAATAAGGCTCGGACTGAGAGAACACCGCAAGTATTAAATAGGTCGGCTGTTGGAAACCGGAAAGGAAGTCTCCAACCCACTTTTAAGAGTGCTCTTTGAGCACGCTCAAGTTTCAGAAGGTGAGTTTTGGCGGAACCTCCCCAAGTAACAATGCAGTATTGTGTTAGGGATTGGCAAAGGGCTAAATACACAAGTCTTAGCACTTTTTCATTCGCAACGTACCGCAATTGAGAGAAAACAAATATCATTTTTCTAAGTCTAGAAGTGAGTGTATTTATGTGTGTATTATATGAGAGTACATTATCAATTTCAACACCTAAGTATTTAACACAATTAGTGGAATTAAGCTTAGGACAGTTGCAAGCTACCTCGGTGGTCAGATCACATGAGTGGGCTGTTATGCTATGTAGTGAGAGAGGACATTGCGCTATTTTTGTAAGAGAGAAGGTTATGTATTTTGTTTTGTCAGTGTTCAGTGTTAAGTGGTTTATGTCTAACCATTCGGCAACGGTATTGATGCCTACCTGAGCGGAAGTGAAAACATCGTCCCAGGTGGTGCCATGAAATATCAGGGCGGTATCATCAGCATAGGTGAAAGTAGTACCATTGGAAAGGCTGAGACGGCAAAGTTCGTTGATATAAATCAAGTACAATGTAGAGCCGAGAATACTGCCCTGAGGCACGCCATAGGTTATAGGCAGCTCGTTACTCGTCCAGTCCCCTATTTTAAGATATTGTTTTCTGCCACTAAGATAGCTTTCAAAAAGGGAAAGTTGCTCCCCTCTTACACCAATACGTTCGAGTTTGTCAATAAGTATAGGAACAGACACCGTGTCAAAAGCCTTGGCAATGTCGAGAAAAACTCCAATAACCTTTTGTTTATATAAGATCTGCAAGCATTTAATGGGAATATATTATGGAGCCAATGACTAAGACACTTGTATTCTGGTCCCTCAAGTCTTCTAAGTATTCTTTTAAAATATCTATGTGCGGTGAGCGATAGAGCATTAAAATTGACCTCATTATTTATTTATAAATATGTTATTATTCGTGTCCTAAAACAAAGCAAGCAAGCTCGTTAAAGAAAATCGATGTTTTAAATGTCTTAAGACATTACTATTTAATTCCAGGCAGAGTCACAGTCCATGATCTTCTCAGCAACGAGTTTTGAGATTCGTGTGAAACAGAAGAATATTTCAGATTCATGGAACATGTAAAGGGTCATATGAGTTTTGGAAGGACTGTTTCTTTTAAATATTAGGTATTCGGGATATATCTATATCCTTTCATCTATAGGCCATTTAAGGGTTTGAATGTTAAGATCATTGCAAGCATACACATATGGTATCTAAAGGAATGATATAAAGGGGTTAGTTAAAGGTAAAAACCGTCTGACGCATTGAAGGATTTAGTGTTATTCCTTGTTAGAGGGTACATTATAAATATTTACATAAAACAAAGCTTTACAAATACCTTACATTACATTTAGAAAGAGTTAGAATACAATATACACACAAGATACTATTTTAATAAAATAATAATAACACTCAATCAAGTTACTTACTCAATATTCTACGAGACGCGTCCTCGACATTTTCATAATCCACAAATAAGTTTTTCACAGAAAATATCGTTACGACTCTCCAGAGGTTTGAAGAGTGAAAAAAAAATTTACTGCGTAAGAGCAGTTCAGAGCTACAAGTACTTTCCCTTTCTGACCGTAAAACTTGTCTGTTAGATACATGAGACAGCACTACTATTATGTTGTATGTATACTGCGATGAACACTGGTATTATGAAAACAAACGTGTAAGTGATCTCCCCCGCTAAGTTTGTGGATCACACAAAGTTTTGTCCCATATGGGGTTTAAACCCACTACACTCAGCACAGAAGAAAGCGGCATGGCGAACGCTTAAGCTACAACGCCATGCATGTAATGCAGTAAAAAATTATATCATGTTTCGTAATTTTAGTAGAACACTCGTTTGATGATGGCAACATTATGACCAAAATAAGCCGTACGTACCTTCTTCGGACATTCGCGTTCCTGTTGCGCTCTGATAATCAGACGTTGATTTTCGTCGTACGCGTAAACATACACGTACAAGCAATCTTCATCGTCGTAAAAACTGCACAGATGCTCGTTTCGAGATTCGTTAGCTGTAGACAATATATTTATAATAAAAATGTAACAGGTCCAATTCTGTACATTAAAGATATTTTTTTTTTTTTGGATGGCTCTCTACGAGTATAATCGATACTGAAGCCATAACTATATTTTTTTTCATTTTTGTCTGTCTCTCTGTCTGTATCTTGGCCGCGCATCACGCTAAAACTACTGAATGGATTCAAATGAAACTTGGCATGATTTGAGTACATACTACGAGGTAGGACATGGGATACTTTTTATTCCGAAATTCAGCACGGTTTCTTGGAGAGAGGGGATGAAAGTCAAAAGATGTACTTAGTTGTAATTCAATAACACATAGTCCGATTTCTTTCAATTTTTTTTTGCTAGAAAGAAAAAAATAAACGATAACGGGAAAAGTCTTTTTTTTGTCCGCGACTGTACACTGCCTGTGGGAAGCTGAGACAGATATGTAAATATGGCGGTACAAAGTTCGCCGGGTCAGCTAGTTGGAAATAAGTGCCATATCTAACATAGTAGAATTATATTAAAATTATATTAACTAAAGTCAGCAAGATCTTGTAGAAGATTCAAAAAATTAATGTCTGATTAGTAGTCACGATCACTAACAATTAGGTCAACAGGTCAGTCCATAATTATAGTAGGTAAAGCTCACCTTCAATTTTGCCTTCTTCTATGATAGGGAACAGCGCACAGTTACCACAGCTCATCGTCTCCTCGTTGTAACGACTGCCTTGTTTGTGGACTTCGCACTCTACACAATCCTTGAACTCGCCGCAACGTCCTGGGCATGTCTAGAAACATTACATTACAACATTACATTAATGCTGTTCAATCAACTAGTTATTTTTTCGTCAAAAAAGATGGTTTCCGTCCTAGAAATATATTCTGTGTCACTGAGTGGTATGCAAACATTCTTGAAATAGACACAAAGATCACACAGACTATGAATAACAAAATTTTAGATCACACAAAGTGTTGTCTCATGTGGAGATCGAACCCACAACACTACGCGGAAGCGAAGAGGTGACAGCTGAAACCACTGCGCCATACGTGCAGTCGAATGATCAATTTATTATAATTAATCGCATTTTAATCGATTTCGTCCGATTTGATTATATCGATCAACTTCCAACTTTATCACAAGAAATTCTTAGAATGAAAATTGTACTTACGGGACACTTCTCGCAGAACATTCCCGAGTAATGTCTATTGTCGTCTACATTGCACACACATTGCCCACAAACACATTTACCATTTCCACTGCAAATTTCATTGTTTTCTGTAACAATAATAAATTGGAGCTATTTAGAAAAAAACAACGAAACTCTAAAAACAATAATAGAAGATCATAGAAACATTTGGTTAGCACTAGCACAAAGAAGAAAACGATTAACGTCTACACATACCAGGCGAAATACAGGGAGTCTGATCCTTAAGACACTGGCAGGCGGGTCCCATGTAGTCAGGCTTGCAATTACACTTGCCGCAAACACACTCGCCGTGGTCAGGGCCAGAGCACATCAGCCCTTTGTTCATGTCGCACGTGAAGTTGTCACACTCGCAGAAAGGACCGGAAATTACCTGGACAAACATTAATCTATCACAAGTCTCTCACTTCAAAAGATAATAATGGTGCGTTTACACGCGTGGCACGCCTCGACAACCCTCAACAAACACGTGTAAACGGACTGTTTGGCTTGGGTTGCGTGAGGTTGGATAGCTTGTTGCCGACCCGAGTCGGTGTCGATTTTTGAACATAAATCAAAGGAAGCGTGCGCTCGCTGCTTGCGAGTGCCAAGTCCTTGCAGGCGTGTAAACATAGTACGAGGGTTTGTAATGATAAATATCATTCATACATACAATAGTATTTTCATACAGCACATCATCAGCCTATAACAGTCCATTGTTGGACCTAGACCCAGCAGTGGACTGTTATTAGGCTTTGATTCAAGTTTTCCTTCTCTTCGCAGTAATATTGTAATGCAAAGTGTAGTTTATGCGTCTATCTAGTCACCTCACTTAGTTACTCATTCATGCACTCACTCACTCGCTCACTTATATTTACAGACGGTCTCACCCTTAAGGTCCCTTACGAAACCTATGGCATTACTAGGCGTCAACAAATAACATGATAGACGTGATAGCCAATATGATAGGTACCTTTTGCGAATCTTCCATCTTGTTGCACTCGCAGACGCCACAGATGCAGGTGCCCCTGTTGGAGCAGAGCGGGCCGCTGGAGGCGTTGGTGGGGCGGCAGCCGCGCTCCTGCTCGGCCGACACGCCGCCGTGCGCCGAGCACTCGCAGCTCTTGCCGAAGCGCCCCGGGTGGCACACGCACACGCCGCACGCCGACACTCCCTCGCCGCTGCATACTAGCGGACTATCGTTGAAGGCCTGGTATACATACGATTACGTGAACGTGAGATTGAATACATACTACACTGAAAAATCGGGGCAGTCTTTGGGGACTACCGATAGAAGTGAAAACTAAGTATAGCTCGAACCAATCTTTATGACGACTGGGAACTTCGTCCGTGTCGATGCGCAGCATACAATTTTAGGTATCAGAGGGAACGTACAGGGGTGCGGGTGTAGACCAATACACGGCGCATGTTCCTTGTGTGTGTGACTTATGTCTGTACACTACACATGCACTCATAATCTTGTTTACGTACATTCGAGTTGTTAATAGTCTTGAATTGTTTTGTAACCTACTTGTTTTGTATATTTTTTTTGGTTAGTTCTTTTATTATTAACTGTTGTAGTTTAGTGTATTTTACGTTAACACTTCAATGGTTACATATTTGATGTGTCAATTAAAATGACTCGCGGACTGTATTAATGTTCTAAGTCAAGGTCATTTATTTCTGTAAATAGGTTTTCACAAAATACTTCAACTTGCTAGAAAACTTTTAGTATAATTAGATAGAATTAGGTTAATATTTAAGATCATATTTAAGTAAGCAATTCAGTTAAAGATATAGTCTGGTCGATGTATTTGGTCTAAATCAAACATTAATACATCCTTAAATAATAAACAATTAGGAAACTATAATATTTATTAATACCATTGGACACTAATTTCGTTTACCAGATTTTAGTTTCTAAATGAACCGAATATCAAAGTAAAAAAAAAAACTTCATTTAAAAAAACAGACTTCAAAACTAAAAAGTATCAAATAACTTAATTTGTATCTGCCACCTATTCATAGTTTTGAAGTCAGTGCCAAGCCAAATGTAATAGTAGGTACCACACTCGCTATATTTCGAGACGAACGTCAACGACGTCACCGACGCCTCGGTTGTTTTGTTCTACGCGAAGAGCAGCTATCCCGCTCAAGGTCACGCGCGGCGTGATTTCACATCCTACTATTACATTTTGTGTTGGCACCGACTTCAAACCTATGAATAGGTAGCACATATAAATTAAGTTATTTGATACTTTTTAGTTTTGAAGTCGGTTTTTTTAAATGAAGGTTTTTTTTTCGCTTTTTAGTCTTTCTCAAGTCTCTCATTATCATTTCACCTAAATAACTTGAAAGAATACGACTAAAGGTAACATACATACTGTATAGAATCGAAAGGACTTCAGGTAATTTTTTGTAATAAAATCTCAAATGGACTATCTTCTATAGGTGATTTGACGTAAACTGACTATCTGAGGTAATGTATTATAAAATTAAATGATGTCTATAGAATATGAAGGCATGCAGACAATTGCTCGTAACTTCATTGCAGGCGCTCACGTAAATTTGAGGGTTTCCTTCGATTTCCTTAGGATCCCATCATCAGATCCTAACATGGTGGCCATGAGACCGCATGGGGAGCATACCTTTTCGAATACAAAAATAATTTTCAAAATCGGTCCACAAATTGACGGAGTAATCCGTGTACATACATAAAAAAAACACGATGAAATTGAGAACCTCCTCCTTTTGGAAGTCGGTTAATTATCTTAATTTAGTATGTCGTTTGCAACTATATGAATATTAATTGTTACTTAATAAAGAAAAATAATAGTTTTTACTGACATGGTGACCGGGCTGTTCACATGGACAGTCGCAAAGCATCTCCAATTCAACAGTCAAACTGTCTGAGATACCAACGGGGGAGATGTCGAAAGTCTGCCTCCATTTGCTGCGATCCTTCGGACACTCCGTCAATGTGATTTCAGCTGTAAACTCCACCACATCTCCAACCTACAAGACATTTTTAAAATAAAATTATCTGATAAACAAGGTAATGATGAAGTCATAACAATATAATAAAATGGATAATAACCTTGAGTCCGTCGCATTTGTTAGTCTGTGCGAGCTCTTTGCCATTGAGACAAGATGAGTAATACACTATTTGCACAGAATCACTGCTTGTGTCCTTCATCTCCACAGTTGATGTAATTTTCTGAAAATAAAATGCGTCATACATATTTTGCAGTATCATTTAATTGTTTTTTTAAATAGAATATTAGGCCCAATGATGCAGAAGCATCACTAGGCCACCATGGTGTGGGTCACCATGCTGCATTGTCTGCATTCGCAATGAGTATGGTGACCACCACTCTTGGATTCTGCTTATGCTTTCCATCAGGCAGAGTAGAGTCATTTTGGCATGCCCATACATTTTTTTAAATTAATATTTAGGATTATTTGAAAACGTACACAAAGAACACCCAGACTCAGAACAACAAATTGTGGATCACACAAAGTGTTGTCTGATGTGGGATTTGTACCCACAACACTTGGCGCAGTAGAAAGTAGCGGGATGACCGCCTTAAGCCACTGCGCCATCCGTGCAGTCAAAATGAAAATAGTTTATAGATATAGGGACTAAAAGGATAGTTTAGACATAGAATAAGTTCACTCCTAAAACAAAGACAATTGTGACAGTAGTAAGAGAATTGTACCAAGACTGTTTTCGTTGTAGGCTATTATTACTGTAGCGATATACTGAAAATGTTCTTCTCGCAGAAGCAGACCTTTAAAACAACCTTCTCTTCCAATTTTCAAGTTTATAAAAACAAAAGTGTAACTAACGTTGTACTGTTCGCGCACGAGGTCGACGATATTGTCCGAATCGTTGCTGAGCACGCCAGTACTGGAACCTTCGATATGCTTGCTCAACTGCTCATACACGCTGATCTGTTCCGCTGTCACGGCGAATATCACGTTGATTGCGTGTTTTTTAACCTGCAGAGTTATAGACGATGAATGGAATCATTAGCCTTTAACATTCCATTGGCTGGACATATTAAGCCGGGTCTCCATCGAACAAATGTTGTAAATTTTTGTGTTGTCAACACGTGTTGATGACAAAAGTTTCTGTAATTTCCTTGTGTTGGCAACAAAAATTGTCAACAAATGTTGAGAACAGTGTTTCCGTTTTTGGCGGTAAACGTCAAAAGAATACGCTTGTCGCAAATATTTATTGGCTCTATGGTGACGCTTAGTTCGAATGTTTTTCAAATTGTTGGCGACTCGGTGTAGACACAATGGAAACAAAAGTTGGAGAAATTTTGAAGTGTTGCAAACATTTGGAAACACTGAAATTGCCAACAATTTTGGTGGAGACGAGCCTTTAGAAAGGAGGTTATTGCATACTATACGATACTGGTATCAGATAGGTCGGCATAGGGTTTCTTGGAACATTTTCCTCCTCTTTATTGTGCTGTTGTTGTGAGTACCTAGTGTCTTTTAGTCGACTATTACAACACCCATGGAATAAATAGAGTGACATTACATGTGTCAACACACAGTAGAATACAATAAATTGGGAGATATAGCATCATTTACGTGGGAGAGCCACGCTCCGGTATGAATGGGTCTGCTCGACCGGAGTGATACCACAGCCTCACAGAAAACCGGTGTGAAACAGCGTTTGCGCTGTGTTTCACGGAGTGGGTACCCGAACCCGTACCCCAACCCCTTCCCCCAATTCCCTCCTATCCCCCAAAGGCCGGCAACGCACTTGTGACGCCTCTGGTGTTGCGGATGTCCATGGACGGCGGTAATCGCTTACTATCAGGCGATACCTCTGCTCGTTTGCTCCCTATTCCATAATTAAATATAACATTATATTTCTTCACTTTACCTTATGATTAATTTGTGAGATGCTAGGGTAATCCTGCAATGTTGAATGAGTGTAGGTATTGTTTTTCATATGACATTCTCCATCATTGGGCTGTACGATACCACCAAGCTGCAATTTAAATATGCAGAACAAAAATAAATATTATGTAAATTGGTAAACACAGTTTCGCCTAATTTTGGCCACACTTTTGATAAGTTTCTTCCTTACAGGGTACAACGATCTTTGTTAATATAGATTCCTAGCAATAATCTAATTTATAAAATCATTGCAATACCCATAAAGTTTAAAACAACAATATATATTTTCTCGTTACAAGCTTACAGAAAATTATTATTTACCTTTCCATCTCCAGCATAGTGGAAGCCAGCATCGGTCGAAAATACAAGCAGTCTTCTAGCCTGATCACGCCAACCTATTTGTTGTTTGCACACTACTGCTTGCATTATTGCGTCAAATCCACCCTCGGGGGCATCCAGGTTACCTGACACGTCGGCATTAGCTACGGCTTGCTGAAACGAAGAAATTATTAGATTTTTTTTTTATATTAGATTTTTTTTTTTTTTTAGAATTTTTTTTAGATTAGAAGATTAGGTAGGTAGTAGAGCCACGCTGATTTCAGCACGAATGGGCCGGCTCGACCGGGGCGGTACTACCCTCGCACAGAAAATCAACGTAAAATGACAGCAGCAATGCTGTCGTGTTTCGTTGGTGAGTGCGAGACCGGAGGCCCAAATAGTCTAGTCAACAAGTTCCATACTTGTTGACTAGACTAAAAGATGCAGCAGCATCACTAGGCCGCCATGGTGTGGGTCGCCATACTGCATTGTCTGCATTCACAGTGAGTATGGTGACCACCACTCTTGGATTCTGCTTATGCTTTCCATCAGGCAGAGTAGAGTCATTTTGGCGAGCCATACATTAAAAAAAAAAAAAAAAAAAAAAAAAAAAAAAAAAAAAAAAAAAAAAAAAAGTATTTTTACTTTAACCTGACTAGGTCAGAGGTTGTGGGTTCGATGCCTGCTCAGGACAAATAATTATGTGATGAAATAATGGGCAATTCGATAATTTGTTCTGTCTGGTCGTAATCTATACTAATATTATAAAGAGGTAAAGTTTCTAACTTTGTTTGTATGGTTGTAGGGGGTAATCTCCGGAAGTGCTGATCTGATCCTGAAAATTCTTTCACTAACAGAAAGCGACACTATTCAGGAGTGACGTATGTCATATTTTATTATGATTTACAAAAAAATCAGTTAAAAATATAAAATTATATATAATAAATACAAAAAAATAGCGGTAAATAGTGGCCTATTTGTTATTCTGATGTATAAGATATATTACTGTAAAGTTTCATCCAAATCCGTTCAGTAGTTTTTGCGTGAAAGAGTAACAAACATCCATACTTACAAACTTTCGCGTTTATAATATTAGTAGGATTATGTATGTATTTAGAAATAATATATAAATATGTTGCAGCCTGATTGCCATAGTACAGGTACTGTCTAGTACGGGATCAGACGGTCCTGTGTTTGATCCTTGAGGTTATTGATATTTAGATTCTAAATTGAACTTTATATTTACTTGTTTGACTGACTTAATTTGTTTATATTGTAGTTACCATAAGTGGTAGTCTATGGACAATAAGTGTTACTATCAACAAAATATAATTTTACTCACATCAAAATAGTCGGTATCTACACTGAGAGACATTTGGTTTTGGTATCCGTAAGGTGCAGCACAACCGTCACACGGAGACTCCAAGCTGGAAAACATGGAAATAAGACACCATATCCACATAGAAAACCAAAATTGAAATTCTTATAAGGGTCAGCGCCGACAGACGGAGTGGCCGCGAAGAGACTAACTCAGTAAAAACACTAACAGTCGCTCGCGTCGCTCGGGGTCATTTTATTGAATTGCATAAAATACAGTTGTATTCTAAAGAACTTTACGTTGGAATTATATTGAATTAGTCTCTTTGCCGTCACTTCGTCCGTCGGTTCTGACCCTTACTGAGACTTACTTTTTGGGAACAGTAGAAACATAAGGCATCACCAGCTTATCAACGAAAGAACCGAAACCAATTTTAAAGTTCGACGTCATATTCCTCATTGTGGTCGAGAGCAAACTGCCCAAAGTACTGAGCTTCTCCTTGTCGTTCTTCATAGATCTGCTTAAGTCCATAAGGTAGTATAAGTCAACTGGGTAGTCCTGGGCTCGGGAGTATGAAAAGGCGAGTTTCTGCATTTGATCTGTTAACATTATAGTAAAATAAAAAAGCTTATAAAATAAAACAAGTACACATTGTTTATTCAGTACGTGTTTAAACAAAACTTCTTCAGAAACTGAATTTGTTTTTATAAGTATTTTAAATATATGTAATGTTATGGTTTTACACGTGCAGTGCGATGAACAATAAGTTTTTATTTTTGTAAGTAATGTTTTAGTTATTCTGTAACATGTTTTATTTTAAATCTTTAAAACATTATTATGTCTCGCTGAGACTAGTGGCACTTCATTTCAGCTCACGAAAATTTACTTCAGATAGCCTAGTGCGAGTTCCTTTTACATCAACTATAATCTAGTCTACTGTCAATGACCGAGTTCAGCATTGCGATTAGCCAGAACTAAAATTTTTACTAACCGCAACGCCAAATTCGTTCGCCGTCGTGTACTAACTGATGTGAAAAAAGTACACATTGGGCCCTTTGTTGGTAGTTCTTGTGAGCACAAACGGAGTGGAGCTAGTCTCAGCGAGGCAGAGCTGCAATTCTTTAGGTAATTCTAAGAGAGTTCAGTCTGGTCTCGGTCACGACTTCCCCAGTGTGACTTTCCCTTGACGTAACATCACTTTAAAAGCGAAGCATAATTACAGGGAACTGATATTAACTTACAAAGCAAGAGTTTAATATTACACTGTCAGTTGTTTTAGAGAAACTCACTCTGTCTCAAGCTAAGTTTAACCCTCTGTGGTCTCATTTGGATCATGCTCTCTGCTGCGCCCGCAGCGCCGGCGCCGACAGCACTTGCTGAACTTGAGGAAGAGAAACTGCTACTGCTACCCTTCGCACTCATGGATTCTTCATGGAAGGATGACCCAGAGGCCATGCCTATTCGAGATTGCGCTGAAAAATGTAAGAAACAATTACATATATTTCAATGCATTATCTTACAAATCATGTTCAATTTTGGGATTGCTACACATTTTCGAAGTTAAGACTATAAAAAATATTATTGTCGGTGTTTTTTTTAATAGAAATATATATATATTTATAGACGCTGTAGTTACTCCTTAAATTTTGCAACATTTACTGTAATATAACACAAAGAATCGACCAAATATAAGACTTTTGTTCCAGAATGTATAAATAACCAATATTGCCTTGAACAATGCAGAATATTATTGATAATATAATTAATTATATTATAGTAACATAGTTTTCAATATAAATACATAAAGTATATAACATCCGCCTTCAACGATAAGACCTATTAAGCCAGTTTGAGTGTAAGCAAGAATATCTCATATCGTGTCGCGGTGTTTGTTACATACTCCTCCGAAACGGCTGGACCGTTTTTTTTTTAATCAAATTTTGTGTGCATATCGGGTAGGTCTGAGAATCGGCCAACATGTTTTTTTATGGCAAAACGTTTGCCGTGTCAACTTGTTAATAATATAAATATGTGGTCGTCAAGAGGACTACATAATAACAATTATTGCAAAAAATATATACGGTCGAATTGAGAAACCTCCTCCTTTTTTTGAAGTCGGTTAAAAAGAGCCTTCCTACTAGTTTATTAAGCATACATTAGACTGTACACTTGGAGATCCAGGAATTAGGTAGATAAGTTACTATTTATTTAAAAACTTGTTACTTAACTCAGTACATATAAAAGGTTTATATTATTTAATTTCATTTATATGACAATACATATTGCAAGATATTCTAAAATATTATCTGTACTAGTATTATAAACAAGTAAGGTTTCTAACTTTGTTTGTACAGTTGAAAGGGTAATTTTCGGAAGTGCTGATCCGATCTTGAAAATCCTTTCACTGACAGAAAGCGACACTATTCAGGAGTGTCATAGGCTATATTTTATCATGATTGAACAAAAAAATCAGTTAAAAATAATAGTGTTTGTAAATCAAGGCGAAGGAGGCGGACGGTTAACGCCCAACGAAGTGGGCACGGGTCGGCTAGTCGATAATATACACACATCA
Source organism: Diaphora mendica (assembly GCA_949125395.1). Lineage (NCBI taxonomy): Eukaryota > Metazoa > Arthropoda > Insecta > Lepidoptera > Erebidae > Diaphora > Diaphora mendica. Next base: position 17,010,878 of record OX421318.1, read on the forward strand.
AAAGTGTCTAGGGATCAAGCATTTTTATGCGGATTTCTTGAGATTGAGATGTGGCTTTGGCCCTGGCCTGCTCAGTCGCCAGACTTGAACCCGATTGAGCATGCATGGGATATGCTACAGAGAAGAGCTCTGCCGAATATGGAGGGTATCCAGTCGCAAGAAGACCTTTTTTTGTTGTTGCAACGAACATGGGCGGCCATTCCACAGCGTGATTTGGATGAACTCATTTTGAGTATGCCAAACCGATGTTCTTGTGTTAGTGTTCGCGGTAGAAACACGGATTATTAATTGTTTAAGTTACCTAATAAAATTTTAAAGAAAACTGTTATTTCAGTCTTTTTTTCGAACTTTAATGTTAGTGGTTCAAATGTCAAAAATCCTTTTATTAGGAAAATGGCAAATTTCTTTATTAATGCAAAGGTGACTTGGTTTATCGTTACTGTGACAAACGAAAACACTTTATTTGATGAATCCTTAAAGAAAATTTTAATTAATATCAATCAGGAGAAAAGTTATTGCAAAAATATATGTTGATCCCTAGACACATATGTTGATCCCTAGACACTTTTGATGTGTGTAGATCAATTTTATATAATGTAATTAGCTGTGATGCTTACCTCTACTCAATTCCAGATTGTATTTGGGGTCTATGGAGCGTTGGTTGTCTGGATTGAATATATATGCTTCATCGCATCCTGCCGTTCCGCCCCTCTCCATAGAAGGGTTGAAACATCTTGGACCATTAAACTCTGCAGCAAAGCACCAGGCACAGCTGGGCGTTCGTATGCAGTCGCTGCAAGTCGTTTTACTGTAGCAAGGGTTCTGGGCCAATAACTGCTCCGCGCGTTGGCCAAAACCCACAGCCAACAAACTCATGAACACACATATTCGTAAAATAATCGATCGTTGTATGTACATTTTGTGTTTTGTAAAGATTCGTATTCAGATCACTTCTGTAACAAAAAAAAACAAATATAATGTGAACCCATATTGTAAAAATGTAGTAGTAGAAGGCATACATTCTTTGGTGTCATAATTTTTAAGTTTGGCTTGCTCCATCTTTATGATAAAGATGTGACTGATTCAGACAGTTCACAGGATTGGATGCAGGCTAGGGAACAATATTGTTGGCGTGATTCATGTGAGTAACCTTATTTTCCTGTTATATTCATTATCGTTAAACGGTCAATAAATAATATATTACATTTTACTTTATTTAATACCTACATATAAATAAACCATGTTATCGCTAGACAAGAGTGTTGGTGTTTAATAAAACTCTTCAAACTGTCCAGGAATTTATGCTGGAATGTATTTTTATTTATGACTATTTGTACAAATGTACTCAAAGAAAAAAAAATCACATCAATACCTAGTTATAATGGCGTAAAATCGTAATGATGTCATGATGATCCATTGATCAGGTAGTGGTGTATCGAATGAGTGTGTCTACAAAGTCGGCATGTCATCGTAGTAAATAACATTGAGTAAACATTCTCAAACTCGGGACATATGGCCAACTGTAGGCGGATATCGCAACGAATGAGAAAGGGCGCCGCCTACGCATTGCTTTATCGTGTGTGTCCAGTCCGCCCGACTACACTTAGCTACCTTAGCATTGCTACTCGCAATACTGTTGGGAGTAAAACTTGTTTTATCAGTTTTTTGACAGTTTGTTACGGCAGGTTGCTGTTTAAAATGTTATAAACTGTTGAGTTTATAACATTTTTGATACTGACTTATATACCTACTAATTCGTCAGTCTTATGTGAATCATATAATGTACAGTACCTGGATGACCGAGCGTCGCTCGGTATTTTTTTTTTATAAATGGGGTTTTGGCAACATTGGGACTATCCAAACGCCACCTTTTTGTTACTTTTCTTCCAATAGTTTAGTGGCGCCCTCTCTTGGTACGCCCTGATACTGTTTATTCTGCACCTTATTCCAGTATAGTTTAATGTAGTTCGCTCGAGTTGCGATAGATGGCGCTAGATGTACATTCATTTTATATATTTATAAATAAATATTTTGGACATCTAACACACAACGCCATCTAGTCCCAAGCTAAGCAGAGCTTGTGTTATGGGTACTAGACAACTGATACAAATACATATATACTTTTTTTTTGTAAATACATACATTTCATACATAGAAAGCACCCAAACTCCGAAACAAATATTATAAAACATAATTTAAATATAATATAAACAAATATTTGGTCCGACCCGGGAATCGAACCCGAAACCTTATGATTAGCAGTCGCACACGCCAACCGCAAGACCAACGAAGCAGTCTTGCATTTGATTGTTAAAAACACGAATAAAACGACATTTTCTCAAAATGAATCCTAGCTAGATCGATTTATCTCTCCCGAAAACCCCTGCATACAAAAAATCATGAAAATCGTCGGTGCCGTTTCCGAGATTCAGATTATAAATATACAGGCTTGACCAAAAGTATTAGGCACCCTATAAATTATGGATTTTTACATGCTTAAGGTAAAAAATAAAACTAGTTTCGGTTTCAACATTAGTATATTAACACCGTATGACTTAAAAAACTAATATTTAGTTGAACCACCCTTAACTTTGATCACAGCAGCGATTATTTGGGGTGTGCTGCTTAGAAGCCTTGTACATTCGGCTTCAGTTATAGCATTCCATTCTTGAATGAAGGCATTTTTTAATACTGTCTTGTATATAATACTATGCTCACAGGCCTTGCGCTTTAGAATACCCCAAAAATGCTCGATGGGGTGCAGTCCCTGGATCTAAACCCCAGATCTGGGGACTGCGCAGGCCAATCTAACAAGTCAATGTTGTTATTTCTAAATCAACTCATTGTGGTTGATGATTAATGAAAAGGAGCATTGTCTTGTTGGAATTTAACGTCATTCAAGTTTATGTCACCCAAAATTCACGCAAGGGAAGCCGATAGCGCAGTTTCCAGCACATTTATGTACTTTGGGCTGTTCATAAGACCTTCACAAGCGAACATTTTGCCGGTACAACTTGAATGCCATGCAGCCTCAGATAATATTGCTACCTCCGTCGTGTTTAGCAGTAGACACCATACAATCTATACGATACTCCTCGCCGATGCGCCGTCTCATAAATGTTACAGCCGCTGTGCGGAATTCTTGTGAAAACAAAAAAATAAGGTTAATGTGTGCTCATTATTTTTAGGGAAGTGAAATAAAATATGAACGGTTTTTGTAAAAATGAAATAAAAGCTTATCCTTAAAGTTTGATTCATCATATAACACAAAATTTGACCAATCTGTCTCCGTGAAATTTTGGTGTCGTAGAGTCCATTTGAAACGTAGCTTTTTGTTTTTTTCTGAGAGCCATGGATACTTTCTTGCTTTATAGCCTTTTGATCCTGCTTCAGTAAGTCTTCTTCTTACTGTTCGAGCACTAACAGTCTCTTCAAATTCCTCGGTCAGAGCAACAGCTAGCAACCAACACACACATTTACTGTCAGGCTGGATTTATTTACATGTGATACAGTCTCTACAAACCGTTTAATAGCAGATTACACTGCGCACCGTGTACACTTTACAATTTTAGTAATCCCTAATTGAGACTTCCTAGGTTCGTGCAAAACTGCATTTTTATTCGTTTCTCAATACACAATTCACATTGTTTGGCATGTAGATAAATTAGAAGGTCGATTTCATCACTAAACTACACACGGTAACTTTTTTACGCTGATATAATAACAAATAAAAAACTGACAATGTGTCTGGATATTTTTTTACTATCCGTATTTTCGTTTTCTTCTCCAGATAATTTATAGGCCATAGAAATTGGCTATCTATTGTTTTAATTATCGTTTAAGAACACTAGATTGACAATAGTTAAAGACAAATGCACATTTTTTCAATACCTTTTGAATTATTCATGTTTTATAGGGGTGCCTAATACTTTTGGCCAAGACTGTATATATATACAAGAATTGCTCGTTTAAAGGTATTAGATTTAGCAAACTTCAGTTTGCTAAATGTACATTCTACCCTTTGGTACTCAGTATCTTGGTATCTACCAGGTACTACTTGCTTTTTGATGTGAAAACTGTTCATAACACATCAACAACCTCTAACAGTCCACAGCTGGACAAAACCTCCTTGCTAAAGAAAGGCCCTCCTTAGCAAGTAGGTTTTATGTTTTATCCTAATATGTCATGCTAGCAAGATGATTTTTTATAGGGATTGTTTCAAGTTTTCCGTCTCTTTGCAGTGCTATCCTGCATAGGTTGCTACCTTAGTCGCCTCTCACGGCATCCACGTCCACGGGATGAATAGGAGTGGTAATACTCCGTATTCTTAATCTGTCACCACACGGGGAAACCTATTTACGTCGATAAAATTATTATTTTTTATAATGATAACTTTTAGTATTACTAATTATTTATTATTAAGCTAATAAATAATTTTGATGAAGATTTAGAACATTTAGTCAGATGGTGTCAATAATCGACTTTCTTAATCCACCTTAAAATTAGAGTTATGCCTAACATCACAGATGTTCAGAGATTAAACCAACTTAAAATCTTACAAAATTATAATAATATGCAATTTAAATAAGATTAGAGAAACATTATGGTCAATGAAAGGCAATGCAAAATCAAGTCGTTTTTGACTGAACGAGTGTTGAAATTGGACCAGAAGGCCAATTCTCTTCATAAAAGTTCGATTGCAATTTAATTCGATTAACTTTCGATACTGTCCTACGACTACGGACTGTCATAAAAAGTATTTTCGTTGTAAATTATTAAACATGCGACGTTAACTGTAATAATTGATTATATTATATTGTATCCGAAAATTTATTCGCTAATCTGGTAATACTTTACTATATTTTACTACGAAAATATCAATCGTTTATCGAAACTAAATTTTGACCGAACTTTTATTACGAGAATTGGCCTTCAGAATTTCAACACGCTTTCTCCTGGCTGGCTTTTTACTTGCTGTAAAGTAATACACAATAGTCTCTTGTAATGATCATAATTCATTTCAGTAACCTTTCAATGAAAGAACTGTGAACGAGCACATGTATGTATGACACATTATGTGACGAGAATTGGAAACTGGACTAAAATATGTGCAATGAAGAACTTATCGCGGAAAGTTTTGCGCCGATTGAGCTGAAATTTTGACACGATATATGTATAACACGCTTCATGGATATTTTTTTATCATTTTTGCAACAACAATCTGCCATAGCAAGTGTTACGTTATTTAGAAAATAATAATAAAAGGCCAGTCCTAACAAACAATGGCAATTGAATGAGTCATTTAAATGTAAATCTTTATTAACAGCTTGAAACCCGTGCTTATTAGGTAACTGATTCTTTGGAAAACCGTGATAGATTAGTAATGAAGTAGTGTTTTACAAATGTAATTCGAATGTAAACTATTAACATCGTAACTCAAAATGTAAAAAGACACATACCTTTAATGTATTAGTTGTAAATTAAAACACTGCTGTTCTTTAGTCTTCTTTCACTGAAGTCTCATTTTCCGTTCCACACTAATTTTGCCACAAAATGCATTTAATGACTCACATCACAATAATATGTAAGTTTAATTAAGATAATATCTTAATCAGTTTGTTTATTCACCTTTTACGCTGAACCATAATAAATCTTGTTTATAATAAAACGTCTATCGAACTACAAATACTCACATTATATAATTTACCAAAAAATAAACATAAATATCAACATTATGTATTTTCGTCACTACTTTTTATTATATTTGCTATATTGTTCAAACAGCGCGCGATACGTTCTGCGCCTGCGCCGGATACACGCGTGACTAATTGTACAGAAAATAACTTCGTCAGCGGGTGATACAACGGGTACCGTCACAGTTCTTTCTCGGAATAGATAGTCAATCCACTCGCATCATAACATTGCAATATACTTAGACCAGGTAAACACTTATTAGGAAAGTAGAAGTTGACCTTTATGTACTAGTATTTAGGTCAAACGTCACGTAGATGCTCTGAATTTCTAAAAACTATTACTCATAGTTCATGCAAAGATGTTTTTACAGATGTAACCTTTATCACCGTTACCTCAAATGAACGGTATGCGCTGATTGTAAAGGCCATTCGTACGAAATACATAATTACTAGCTGATTCGGCAAACGTTGTTAGGCCATAAAAAAAATTGGGCATAAAAAATTGATGTTCGATTCTCAGACCTACCCGATATGCACACCAAATTTCATAAAAAGCGGTCCAGCCGTTTCAGAGGAGTATGGTAACTAACATTGTCCCACGAGAATTTTTAAAGATTATTCTCATTATTTTCTAAAAGTTATCAAAACGTGATCAACTACAGCCAAAAATATTTATGAAGTCATGCCATTTTGGATAATTCCTTATTTTCCATTCTTGGTAGGTTACTTTATCTACGAAGATAAATATGACTGACCTATGTGAACTTTAATACTGTCGATGTGATAACACTATTTTAATTCGACCTCAACAACACAAAAGCAGGTATTTCTGTGAGGTCGTTTCAATTACGTCATTAGCACCGGTAGTACGATGATTCAAAAAGTGATTATTGTATGCATTCCTTCACCTTCACAGACCTTGAAAGGCCTTAAAAACATTTAAATCAGTTCGCCTACATAAGCAAGTCAATCAAGCCACGCCTAAACCACAGTAACGCTTGGGAAATAACGATCGACTGTTAGGTATTTAATAACCAAAGCTTATTTATTTTCCAAAACAAAAGATTGTTTCTAATGTATGGTGACGGAATAAGAATACGTAGTGACAGCAACCCTATTTATCCCTTGGCGACTAAGGGAGCAAACTATGCAGGATAACATCACGGAAATGAGAAGAAAACTTGAAACAAACCCTACACCAACCCGTCTGGCCAGCATGGTATAGAGTAGGCCACAACCTCCTTTCTAAAGAGAGGCCCGTGACCAGCAATGGATTGTTAAAGGCTGATGATGATACTAATGGGGAATTTCACGTGAAGCGGACAGCGAAAAAAGGGTTAGGATTCCAATTTCGTTTATATTTTAGTATGTTATACCTGTAGTAATTCAAAAATAGTAATTTTGGGACAAATTGAACACTGAGTTATACTACATTTAATAACCTTTATATCCTCATAATTATATTTTTTTAGCAATTAATAATGACAGTCGAAGTCGTAGTGCATACCTCACGTTTACTGAAATCTTCAAAGACCTATATTTTAAAAACTAAGCTTGCAAATGCAAAAATATTTCGTATTTGTGCCGAGAATATGTACAGGTTATAACATACTAAAATATAAACGAAATCGGAATCCTGACCCTTTTTTCGCTGTCCGCTTCACGTGAAATGCCCTAATGTTATAAAGAGGTGATGTTTATGAGTTCTATGCTCGACTAACTCGATTTTTTTTTGTGGTGGATAGGACGTTTATATACGCTATACGACCAGTAGGAGTTAGAAGCCAAGCATCAATCAAATATGTGGCAAAAACGGGCAAAATTTATTCCTTTTGAGTAACGCAGAATTAAGTTACGCGGGACAGTTAGGCCCCTGAATTAATCTAAGTTAAATTAATGTATGTTACAACATATTTTTTTCTAGACTGCTGCAAAATGTTGTATTTACCAAGTCATACAGTTTATACATATAATACATCATCTTCTCCAGATTTATGGAACAACAAACATTAAATATGACTGGACTGGACTTTATCGCCAATTCGTTACTTTATGAATCAGAATAATTAAAAGGAATCAGTTGAATCGAAATCAGTAACTTTAATGAAAGCGACATAAATAGTTCTTGGAATAGTAACATCTCAGAATAACAGAACCAAGTTACATCGTGAAGAGCCTTAGGCGAGTTTCCTTATATCGATGATAACGGTTAAGGGGTGGACCAGGCAGGTCAACGACCGCTCCTGCTTACTTTGGCGGGCACGGTGACCGCCGCCGTACCGTCGCCAATGCCACTTAGGGCAACATGTCGAATCTTTTATAAATAAAGAACCTTACAAAACAGCTAACTAGCACTACTGGTACACTACGGGGTCAATTTCTGTTGTGGTTATATGTCAGTAAAACTATTTCGACCTTGCTTAACAATCGAAGTAAATGTGTCAATGCTATAAACTACTAAGTAATTTTCCTCACATGACTACAGTACAAATAATTTTAAGATGCATATTTTTCATGATAATTACTTATAATAATATTTTTGACTAGCTGAGCCCGCCGTTTTTCGTTCAACAACGACCGCGGGTAATGCCGCGGGGCAAGCTAGTCTAAAAGTAGCCTAAGTTACTCCTTATATCATCAGCTATCAGCTATCTGCCAGTGACAGTCCCGTCAAAATTGGTCCAGCCGTTCTACAGATTAGAGAGACTACGTTTAGCCGTCGGTGCCGGTTTTCATGAACATCCATGGCAGAAGTCAGGGGCCTTAAATAATACTGACAACTAGTTCAACCTTCTAATTAAGTTCAACCTTCTAATTAAGTTCACCCTCAGGGATGCCAGTCGCTCTGTGGAAAAACTGATATTCTGGTTACCTAAAACCAGTTGAACTACCTAGTAGCCATCCAAATAATCTCGGCCCTAGGGAATAATAAAGGCTAGGAAGATGATACTGTTTTGTTATTTACTGTTATTCTATCAATCCTGTCAAATAATTTTTACGAACTATGTAACACATGCATATGTTTTGTCGTGACGTTTTGTTTATGTTGTACATAGCCTTTGATTAAGTACATACATAGCATGTGTAGAAGCATAGTCTGTATGAGCACAAGAAAAAATCTTTCGTCTTTCATGCTTAGTTCAGTTTTAATATTTAGTCCTTTTGTAATTTTCTAGCAATGATTTTGAGTTGTTTATAGTTTTCACAACCTCAAGTAATTTAAACATTGCCATCAGAGGGGTGGAACTAATAAGTGTGGTAAGCCTAGCAAATTGTTTAGGCTTTGAATTTTAAATAGCAAGTCTTGTTACTGTAATTGTTAAAAGCTAGTAGCACATATGGAACCTTTAGTTTCTAATAGGATATTATTTATAAAATAACTATTGAAAAAATTCTAATTAGTTCCCTGTTCCTTCCTATTAGTACACCCGAGTGTTGTACCATGGAACATATTTTTTTCCCATAGTTTACCTGGGTATGTATTATCTTCATAAATATGCCGCTGCTGGTTTGAATGTGTTATGAAAAAAAAAACGAAAGTTGGAACAAATATTGTAAGTCCCTTTTATTTTAAGTATTGTTTATTAAAAAACAGAGGAAAATTATTTCTTTCGAGAGCTTCCATTGCGTATACAGGAATTTTGTAATGCCACCTGAAGGGAAAGTACTCTTAATACTGTAGATAGAAAATATTACTCAAAGAAAACATTCCCTTATGTTTAAAAAGAAAGAAAACTGCATTCAAAGATTTCTGAAAATGCGCTTGCCACACCCGAGAATCGAAAATTACACCTTGTACTTTTATTGCATCAATCGTTAGGGTCCATTATAAGGATGAAATCTCTCTAACAAACTTGATAAATCAAATGAGAGGAAAACCATAAACCATGTGTACTGAAGGGAAAGTAGAGTACATTTACTTCAGTTGGCATTACAAAATTCCACCCTGTATAGTTAAAGATTCGTGAAAATAATGTATGAAAGATTTTTTTTTATGGAAAACAAATGTGTTTCTGCAGTATAGAATCACGCTACGGGCAATAGCAGACACAGATGGGGCTGCATGGGTCAGCTAGTATAATATGGGAATTTGGTATTGTATCAATCCTGTTGTAGTCCAGTCATCTTGGGCCAAAGTAGATGAATATCTCGGAAAATCGACAAACCCAGTATATTACCATGTAAAAACTTGTATTTTGGCATCCTAAAACTGTTCTCAAAATTCACATATAATTGGATTGTCGCAAGTTTTAAATTCAGGGGTCAAAGGTCACAAAAATCTATTGTTTTTACATTTTTTGCAAATACCTCGTTTTCTATTGGTTTTACGCTAATCCTATTCATTATCATATTGTAGAGAATTAAATTGTCTACAACTTTTGTATTTAACATTTTTTATACCTTGAACTGTTTTCGAGATAGAGGGTGTAGAGCGCGCGGTCAGAGAATTATCTGAGGTCAAATGGTAGTCTGGATCAAATACTCGTAATATTAATGTTATAATTTATTGCTAAATATGCTATTAGTGTAAATGAGAATATAATTACAATGTAATTAAAGTATGTCCCTTAGTAATTTTTCAATTACCGAAAGAGATTATGAGTGTTATTGAATTGATAAATTTGAGAATTATTAGAAACAAAGATAGAATTTAGTCTAAAAGTTAATAAAAAATGATAATTATAACCTTAATATTACGAGTTTTTGATTTAGACTACCAGTTGACCTCAGATAATTCTCTGACCGCATGCTATACACCCTCTATCACGAAAACAGTTCAAGGTATAAAAAATGTTGAATATATAAGTTGTAGACAATTTAATTCTCAACAATATGATAATAAATACAAATATCGTAAAACCCATAGAAAACGAGATATTTACGAAAAATGTAAAAAAAACTTCTTTTGTGACCTTTGACCCCTGAATTTAAAACTTGCCACCATCCAATTATACGTGAATTTTGAGAACACTTTTAGGATGTCAAAACACAAACTTTTACGTGGTAATATACTGGGTATGTCGATTTTCCGAGGTCATGCCCCTATAATGACTGGGTTATTGTTGTATCAATCTGAGTTTAAAACTTGAGCTAAAAATCTTTTTCTTATATATAACATTCTCGTGTCACAATGTTAGTTACCATACTCCTCTGAAACGGCTGGGCTGATTTTTATGAAATTTGGTGTGCATATCGGTAGGTCTGAGAATCTACCAACATCTATTTTTTATACCCCAATTTGTTTTATGGCAAAACGACATTTGTCTTATCAGCTAGTACTTAATACAATTAAGCTTTAGCTACTTGCTAGAGAAATTTACATACATGTGAATTAATTAAATTGTATAGTAGGATTTTATAGTATTTGTATAGTAATTGTATAGTAAATATTTTTGCAGTGAGTTACTTTTCAACTTGATACTCTCCTAGCATAAGCAAAAATGCTGGCATTAAATAGACTTTGATCTTTTGATATAAAATTTTACTAAAAACAAAGTTATTTTCTAAATGTATTTGTAAACATAGATTTTTTTCTTATATGATATAAAATAAAAGATGCAAAATAAATGTATAAGGAACTACTGTTGTATGTTTATACTGTAAGTTCAACAAAAATAGGAAGTCAGACCTCTGGCTACCCTAAAGCTAAAGGCTTAGATACATACAAGGAGCCTCAATATTTTGTTAGGAGTATATTCTATTAACATTGAAGTATAAAGTTTAGTAGTAGTATAAATTATAGAATTAAAAAAAAACCAACATATCATGACTTTGAAGAATATTGAGCCTAGCTTGACTGTTTGATAAACTACGGACTAGTGTAATATTTATTTATAAAATACTGGCATAAAAAACTTGACGAAATGTATGTTTAATTAGGTCGCCCGTGGGTTGACCACACTGAGAAGTTAACTAGAACAAGAAAAATGTGAAAACCTTAACATTATCGTATAAGAGATATCGTACTTACAAGGTAATTGTTTCTTACAAACTACAAACACTAACAAACTTAATTCATTTTGAATATAATTTTAAGTTAAGAGGGAGCACTTCGATCACGAAATGTACAATAGATGGATGAATGAATCATAATGAATGAGCTGCGTGAATGAGTCTGAATATAATTCACTCAATTCATTCACTACATTACTCATCATTCGGTCCCATAAAACCACAGAGTTTTGAGTAACAGAAATTTACAGAAACAGAGGTATTATTTATAGAGTAGGGGAGCCAGGCCTCCAGCCGTTCCTCGGTTAGAAAAAGAGAGACGATCGCGGTACCCATCTGTCTCTCTCTACTCGCGCATGCGCATAGCAGAACGATCAGACGATTAATTGTTGTGATTGGATTACCATTATTAATGTTACCGGGGTACCGCGATCCTCTCTCTTTCTAACCGTTGGACGTTTCCGCTTACTGTCAGCATTATGTCTTTCCCACTCTATCTATAATAGCTCTATGAACAGCAAGAAAAGCAAAACAAAAATGAAAGAGTGTACCCTGTCGTTCAAAGCATAACATTTGATCACATTAGGCCATTCGGCTACGTATGTCTAAACCACGTCTAAACCATTATTTATTTGGGGTCGGCTACTAGTTCAACCGGTTTTACCTGAATATCATTTTTTCCACAGAGCGACTGGCATCGGACCTCCGCAATCCTGAGGGTGAACTGAATTCGAAGATTGAACTAGTTGTCAGTATATTTGAGGGCACTGATTTCTCAATATCGATTGCCATAGATGTTCATGACAACCGGGACCGACGGCTTAACGTGCTCTCCGAGGCACAGGCGGGAAACACCGCCATCTACCATACTCCGGGTTGCTATTAAGAATTTATTCGGAAACCCAACAGGTTCGACCCGGGAATCAAACCCGAGATCTCTTGATCGGCAGACGCTTACGCTAACCACTGGACCAATGAGGCAGTCACTGATTTCATATCTACTATTAGACGTAAACATAATAAAAACGCGTGAAACGTAGTTACACAAGTGACAAGCGAAATTTTATCTGAGATGATGATATATTTTAAATCAGAGATGAAACGACGACCATAATGACGGAAGTCTTCGAAATTCTAAGATAAACTTTCCTCTTGAATCGCTCTATCTGTTGCATAAAACTGCTCTAAATTCCGTTGACTGGTTTAAAAGATCTAAGATACTCATAATCTATGGATCTAAGCGTACAGACAGCGGAAGCGACTTCATTTTATACTATGTAAAGATAGAGATATGTACTGTAAAAATGCTAACTCTAACGAAAAGTTAATGAAGTGAGTTAGGAATAGAAAAATAATAATAATATTTTGTCATTACAATATGTTTGTGTACATACATGGCATGTGTTCATAAACCGAGAACGCACCGCAATCCCAAAATCGATTTTTTTTGTAAGGTTGGTTGCAACTCAAGTCTACAATTCCGCCAATAAGACACTTTGGGCCTTTCTTCGGCGAAGAACATGGCCGACATTTTGATATTGCTGTCATGAAGATTTTTAGTGACAAAAATTTAACTTTGTAGTTCTTCATGCACGGTTTTATGTTCCCAAAACGTTTTATTTTTTAATCGCATAGACGGTGTGTAGTGTAAGCTATTTTATTTAAAAAAAAATGGCAGCTGACCGCGAGATTGCTGCTGAAGACAGCATCCGAGTGGTTTGCCGATTTCGGCCACTGAATGACTCTGAAGAAAAAGCTGGATCTAAATTTATTGTGAAATTTCCTTCTGGATCCGATGACAATTGCATTTCTATAGGGGTGAGTCCTAATAATTTTAATTTCTGAAATTACTTTCCTCTATGATCGCCCTAAATTAGATCATGATGACTAATACATTACTGAGTTGTTCACCTGCTACGAAATGGCCTTTCTTTTTCATTCCGCTTCGATGATTATGATTATAATCGCGTAAACTTAAAGAATTTGATTGAATATATTTTAATTAAAGCAACAACGTCTTTGTTTTGTCGAAAATCAATACAAATACCTCTTCGACCTTGACCTAAGTAGGAATACCACAATTTGATGATGATTTTTGTGTTCATATTGTAAGATTTTGACATTCATTGTCTAAAATCGTTATTTTCTGGATTTCAGTATTATTTTTCTACTTACCTTCTTTTTACTGCAATTATTAACATCTTGTGTACTTACCTACCCATATATTTTAATTTCTTTCATACTACAATAATGTTTTAATTATAACTGCTATAATTTTGTAATCTTTTGTATAGAAAAGGATTATTTTTAGTGTAGGTATGTCTAAAGAAAAATGTATGGGAAGTTAAATACGTAAAATATACATGTTAGACTCATTGTAATTTTTTGTAATAGTTTAAAGGCTAACAATAATTGCAGAACTGACCCTGCACTATTACATAATTTATTGCATCCTGTGAATTGTTATTTATTATGGGTATGAATAGTGATTTCAAACTGTATAATTTTTAACACTTCAAGGAGAACACTAATAAGAATCCAATAAGTCTGTATTTATGGTTTCCAAGAAAAATATATATAAATATACCTGATTTATAAATAAGCTGCTATTTATGTATAGCTAGCTTTTAAAACAAATACTACAAAAGTAGGTAAATTTTATTAAAAAAAAAGAACAAAAATGCAGCACTTGAAAAAATTACAAATAGATTAAAAGTACCCGGTAGTCTATGTCCTAGTAATGCCTCTAGCGGATGATGTCAGATACTTATGCTGACCTGATTCATAGCCTACTGTAAATTTTATGAGCTACTTGGTATTTTAGCTGTAGACGGTAGACTATACACACATGTTAACCACTACATATGGTATGGGTGGATTGAACTATACTAAATATTTGTTGTCTATAAATAACAGTGTAATGAACCTGTTTGGTTTTCACTTGATCTATTTATTGCTTTTAAATAATATTTTTGGGTAAAACAATCTGTTTTTTAATAGTTATTATTGTTAAATGGATTTCTTTTTTAGTTGAAGAACTAACTATAAACTTATTAAAGTTTTAATAAACCTTTTTTGCCAGATTCGAAATGATGCTATATATGCATTTAATTAGACTTGGAAGATTCTTATTAGACACAACATTTCACTATGTTCATGAATTAGTTAGATAGCACTTTCAGTTTTTTAATCATATATTTTAATATGAATATAAATAATTAAGAAATAAGTAATTTATAAATTCAGGTATTTCGAATTAGTGGGAAGTCAAGTTTAAAAAATACTATTGATTAATAAATAGTATTTTATTAAGACTAAACAGAGTTCATTGTTAGTGTACTTGCACTTTGGTATCCATGGTAACAGTTTTTTTTTTTATGTTTTGCCCGCCAAATGACTCTGCTCTGCCTGATGGACAACATAAGCAGAATCCAAGAGTGGTGGTCACCATACTCATTGCGAATGCAGACAGTGCAGTATGGCGACCCACACTATGGCGGCCTAGTGATGCTACTGCATCTTTTAGTCCAGTCAACAAGTATGAAACTTGTTGACTAGACTAATTGTTATTTATTATGGGTATGAATAGTGATTTCAAACTGTATAATTTTTAACACTTCAAGGAGAACACTAATAAGAATCCAATAAGTCTGTATTTATGGTTTCCAAGAAAAATATATATAAATATATATATATATATATTGTTGACTAGACTAGTTTAATTGATGCTATAATAATACTAAGACTATGTATGAGTAATAAGCTAGAAATGAATGTGCAGGACAATTTTATCATCACATCACACTAATATATAAAGGCGAAAGTTTGTGAGTGTGTATTTTTGTTACTTCTTCATGTAAAAACTACTGAACGGAATTGAATGAAACTTTATTAATTAAATTTTTTTATCATCCATTCTTCTATTTTGGTTATAAGTTCTTACTTTTTTTATATTTCTTAGTCTTATCACATTGGTACTACTTTTAATAAGTTAGAAGTCTTTTCTAATATAGAATTAGTGCCTCACTGAAAATACTATTGGTTGAGTTGAAAAACAATTCTTATTTTTGAAGTGATTACTCATAATTTTGTATGCAAATTAACATCCTAAGAATGATTATTACGTCATCACTCATCGTGCGCCTTCTTGGTCATCTAAATATTTATTATGTTAAACATGTATGAGGTGGATTTTTTTCGTAAATTTCACTTTCAAACATAGACTTAGGGTGTGTTTCCACTGACATAGAGCTGGACGGAATGGATTCTGATTAAGTCAATCACAGTGCTCAAAATCTCCACTCTGCAATTGTGAAAACAGTAGAGTGAAGATTTCAAGCATAATGATTGGCAAATTTAATGTCCACTCCTCTCAACTCTGTTCAGCTCCACATCAGTGGAAACCCTCAAAAGACTGCTGCACTTGTAAAGTTTCAGCATAACTGGATAAATCCATTCACAGCTTGCTGCTTACTCAGACAATTTAAGAGGTACTAATAATGTAAATGTACATAACTTCTTTAAGATAAGTAATTAAGTAAGTATGTAATTACTAAAATAGATGAAAGTTTGCAAGTGTTAAATGACAATTATGCTATAATAATACTAAGACTATGTATGAGTAATAAGCTAGAAATGAATGTGCAGGACAATTTTATCATCACATCACACTAATATATAAAGGCGAAAGTTTGTGAGTGTGTATTTTTGTTACTTCTTCATGCAAAAACTACTGAACGGAATTGAATGAAACTTTACAGTAATATACCTTATACGTCAGAATATCACATATCCAAATCCGTGCAGTAGTTTTTGCATGAAAGAGTAACAAACATCCATCCATCCATACTTACAAACTTTTGTATTTTAATATTAGTATAGATTCTAAGTCATACGGTTAGGGGTAGATGAATTCAAAGATATCAATAGAATATTAATAATGAAATTTATTGAATTTTAAATAGTTTGTGCCTTTAAATTTAAAACAAACTATAGAATAACTATAAAACATTTTTAAACTCTCCCAAAAAGAAAGATTTATTGTATGCATACCTTAAGACCATGTCATAATTTTAAATTCTTTACACAGCTTGCACTACACTTAGCTATTTCAAATGCGAGTTTCATAATACTACACACATTGCATATTTTATTACCACATTGTAACTGTATAGTATAGTCACTAATTCACATAAAATGTACCTCTCTTAACTACTTGACTTTTATATTGTTTTAGGGCAAAGTATACCTGTTTGACAAAGTATTCAAACCAAATGCAACTCAAGAAAAGGTATACAATGAAGCCGCCAAGAGTATTGTGTCAGATGTCCTGGCTGGGTATAACGGCACTATATTTGCATACGGACAAACCAGTTCAGGCAAAACACATACTATGGAAGGTGTCATAGGTATGTAAAAATTATATTGCATACTAGCTGATCCGGCAAACTTTGTATTGCCATAAAAAAAAAATTGTGTATAAAAAATAGATGTTGGTCGATTCTCAGACCTACCCGATATGCACACCAAATTTCATAAAAATAGGTCCAACCGTTTCAGAGGAGTATGTTAACTAATACTAATAAAATAAATAAAATTGTGATTGATGTTGTGATTGTATTTGTATAGGTGATCCAGGGAAACAGGGTATTATTCCACGGATAGTTAATGACATATTCAATCATATTTATGCCATGGAAGAAAATTTGGAATTTCACATTAAAGTGTCATACTTTGAAATTTACATGGACAAAATCAGGGATTTGTTGGATGGTAAGTACAAATGAATATTTTAGCCTTGAAGATTTCCTAGGTATGTTATTACGAGTATTCATTCTTATTTTTTTCATTTACAGTTTCAAAAGTGAACCTTAGCGTTCATGAAGACAAGAATAGAGTCCCCTTTGTCAAAGGTGCTACTGAAAGATTTGTGTCAAGTCCTGAGGAAGTGTTTGAAGTTATTGAGGAGGGAAAATCAAATCGACACATTGCAGTCACAAGTATGTAAAGATTTCCTAAAAAATGAAAGTAAAATATATTTTACAGCTCCATTAACATAACATCTTAATTTCAGACATGAACGAACATTCATCTAGATCTCATTCAGTTTTCCTCATAAATGTTAAACAGGAAAATCTCGAAAACCAAAAGAAACTTTCGGGAAAGTTATATCTGGTTGACTTGGCTGGTTCTGAGAAGGTAGGACATTAGAAAGAGAGAATTAACCTACTGACACATTCACAAATCAGGTTCTGGACACTTTTGAATATTCATTTCAACCTCTATTTGTGACTGTCAGCCAATAGGTTAATAAGATAAAATAGATACTTTTTTGCTTTACTTCATAGCAGGAAACGACAAATTATAGAGCAACACCAATAATAAAGGTTTACTATTACAGGTATCTAAAACTGGTGCTGAAGGTACTGTCCTCGATGAAGCAAAAAATATCAACAAATCATTATCAGCCTTGGGTAACGTTATTTCGGCGTTGGCCGACGGTAACAAGTCACACATCCCTTACAGAGACTCAAAACTGACGCGTATCTTACAAGAGTCGCTCGGAGGTAACGCCAGGACGACTATTGTTATCTGTTGTTCCCCTGCCTCGTTTAACGAGAGTGAGACCAAGAGCACACTTGACTTTGGTAAAAGGTATATATACTTTATTTTCCTTTCAACACATACATATTTTATCCATCTATCTATACAGGGTGAATTTTTGAGACGGGACAGTAAGGGCAGGTACCTTAACCTTTATAGTTACAGGAATACGCTTAGGAGACTATCCATATATTTTTAAGATATTCTGAACTGCATTTACAGATTTTGTAAAAACTGTACAGTCAGCAAGAAAATTGTCATTTTAAACAAAAACTTTTTTTGATGGCAATCGATCCTGTTTCTTATAAGGACCGAAAGTCTCTACTGGACCGACTGAGGTTTGAGTACTAGAAATGTCAGAAATCGCAAAAACTTTTCCCATACATTTGTACAGAAATTCAGGGTGCATAAGATACTTACAGTTTTTGTCAAGCTGGCCTCGTGGCTGTTCTTATAAGCAAAAGCGCCTATTGCATCGTTAATCTTCTACAACGTCAGAACCAAATCAAATAATTAAATAAATCATTTTAATATGTATTTTAGACACAGACAAACATAACTTACATTTAGATGATATACTAAATAAATTGCTGAAAATGTCCGCTGTTTTCACGAATACATAAGTTCACTCGTTTTTGAACTGAGTTTGTAGCAGCCGATAATTTTCTTGGATGGATGTCATTTAAAATCCTTGTCAATGCATCTTTTAGCTCCTGAATACTGTTGTATTTCCTTTTGTACATTTCGTTTTTTAGGTAGCCCCACAGAAAAAAATCGTGAGGCGTTAGATCGGGGCTGCGAGGTGGCCACTTAATTTGACCATGTGTACCTATCCACTGTGACCCGAACTGCCTATTCAAACTGGAACGCGTAAGGCGACTGTTGTGTGGCAGAGCGCCATCTTTTTTTTTTTTTTTTTTTTGTTTTATTTTACGGAACAGACCGGCAAACGAGCAGACGTATCGCCTGATGGTAAGCGATTACCGCCGCCCATGGACACCCGCAACACCAGAGGCGTCACAAGTGCGTTACCGGCCTTTAGGGGATGGGGGGGGGGAGATAGGGGGAGGGGTTGGGATATGAGCCTCCGGTATCCTCACTCACTCGGTGAAACACAGCGCAAGCACTATTTCACACCGGTTTTCTGTGAGGCCGTGGTATCACTCCGGTCGAGCCGGCCCATTCATGCCGAAGCGTGGCTCTCCCACGGTGAATCTTGCTGAAAATAAACTTTTCGCAATTCTGACATGAGGCATTCATCCAACTGGTTTTGGAGATTCTCTAAAATGACGTCGTTATACACGGCAGAATTAAGAGTACCTTCATAAAATTCCACGATTACCACTCAGTTTGACATCACACCACACCAACAGTTAAAAGAGAATCGAAATGTAAAAATTGAAAATGAATGAAATGTAAAAGCGGATTATGGCGGATCTACCCATAACAAAGAGTTAGGCTAGTTTAGAGGTTTGACTCTTTTTCCGTAATGTATGGGAAAAGTGTTTTGCGATTTCTGACATTTCTAGTACTTAAACCTTAGTCGGTCCAATAGAGACTTTTAATCCTTATTAGATTGATTGCCATCAAAAAAAGTTTTTGTTTAAAATGACAATTTTTTTGCTGACTGTACATTTTTTTCCAAAATCTGTAAATGCAGTTCAGAATATCTTAAAAAATTATGGATAGTCTCCTAAAAGCGTTTTCCTGTAACTATAACGGTTAAGGTACCTGCCCTTACTGTCCCGTCTCAAAAATTCACCCTGTATATATAAAAGAGTAATGTGACTGACTGACTGACATACCCAGAGATCAACGCACAACCCTAACCCCTGAAACTATAATCTTTAAATTTTGCATGTAGGTTCTTTGTGAGCTCTAAGAAAAGAATTTTTGAAATTCCACCCTAAGGAGGTAAATCAGGGGATGAAAGTTTGCGTGAGCGAAGCCGCGTGTAAAAGCTAGTTAGTACATATCTAGAGTCTAGACAAGCTATTCTAATGAGATAACACACATTTGAATTCAAAACGTCATTGCGTTGACGTAGTCCATAAGAAATAATTTTCAAGAAATGTTATCTTTTCATTTCAGAGCTAAGACTGTTAAGAATGTTGTTTGCGTCAACGAGGAGCTTACTGCTGAGGAATGGAAGCGTCGTTATGAGAGAGAAAAGGAGAAGGTGGCTAGGCTAAAGGGCAAGGTTTGTAATCTTAACTTGTTACCTAATCAGTCATTATAAATAAAAATTTATAAACATTGACATTACAATTAATATGTTTGTTGAAATTAGGTTGAGAAACTAGAGGGAGAAATAAGTCGCTGGCGATCTGGCGAGACTGTACGTCTTGAGGAACAAGTCAACCTGCTGGAGCTGGAAGCTGTCACTCCTGTTACATCATTCATTGAAGAGAAACCACCAGTAGCAGTGAGTATAACATAAACCTATGATTACAATCAATTGATTACACCTGAAAATAATATAAATTAAAGTAATTATAAAGCTTTATGTGAAATGTGAGACTTGTTTTGATTTTTTTAACTGTTCTATGGTACTTACCCTTATAAAAAGTTGATAGTAAACAAATTTTCCTTCTTTCTAGCCCGTCCCAGTTGCTGTGTCTAATGCTGTTGAAGATGCGGCCATGCAGGGTAAACTGGAGGTCTTGTACCAACAATTGGATGACAAAGATGAGGAGATCAACCAACATTCTCAGCTGGTTGAGAAACTCAAAGAACAGATGATGGAACAAGAGGAGCTCATTGCTTGCACAAGGTAAGAAACACTTTTTGTACATAAAAAATAAAAGTATAAGACAAATTAAAGCAATGTTTTTTATGTCTCAGATGGGTGGTTAAAAATAATGATGATGAAATTTCCGACTTATAAAAGGAAAATAATTTACTCGAAATATCGTATTGCATGAGCAAAACAGTCTGCGTTGATTGGTCTTATAAATAAAATATTTACATAATATAAAATGAAGTCGCTACCACTGTCTGTTTGCTTAGATCTTTTAAACTACTTAACGGATTTTCATGCAGTTTTCAACAATAGATTAGAGTGATTAAAGAGCAAGGTTATATGTGTAATATATGACTGCCTCGTTGGTCTCGCGGTTGGCGTGTGCGACTTAGGTATTTACAAAAAAAAAGTATTATGTATTTGTATCAGTTGTCTAGTACTCACAACACAAGCTCTGCTTAGCTTGGGACTAGGTGGCGTTATGTGTTAGATGTCCGAAATATTTATTTATTTATATTAAAGTAGAGGAAATCGGGGAATGTCAAAGATATGTGCTAAGCCGGGTCGGGTCGTTAGTTTAACATAAAATGTTCAAGTTATAGAATAATGTATTTCTGTTTACCCTTTAATGTTTATAAACAAAATTATAGAAGTCTCTTTTTTACTACCACACCTCATAGTCCAATTGTGCAATTGAGCATGACAACACTTGTTTTTGTAACATTGTTCAGTAAATAGTAAGATATTAAATACCAAATTGATCAATGGCAAAACAACTTGATCCATACCATCAGCGATCAGCTGACCGGTTACAGAAACGATCAGACGTTTCTGTTGTAGCTTGATCAGATAGCTTTCAGTAGTTGGGATCAGCTGGCCATTTGTAAGTGTTCAATTTTATCATTAACTTATAAATTAATTGTACTAGGCGCGACTACGAGGCCCTGCAAGGCGACATGAACCGCATCCAGCAAGAGAACGAGGCCGCTAAGGAGGAAGTTAAGGAGGTTCTGCAGGCTCTTGAAGAGCTCGCAGTCAACTATGACCAAAAGTCTCAAGAAGTTGACAGCAAGAGCCGCGAGTGCGACCAGCTCTCTGAAGAGTTACAGACTAAGCAGGTTAGTTTTAAGCTAATTATAATAAATTATTACAAATATAATTTAAAAAATTGTGATTTAGTACAATTATTGTTATTATAAAATGACTTTGTGCAGTAATGTGTGAATGCCATAAGTAAAGATGAAAGTTGATTAATATTTACCAATATACACAAAATTTAAGGCATCTTAATGCTATTGAAAGTAAATTTATAGTAATTCTTGGTAAATGGGCTATCAAACACTCTAAAATATTTTCATTTATAACCAATAATGAAAAATCTCTTCAGCGTAATAAAATCAGTATAAATTAGAAAGAGAGATACTAATGCAATTGAGCATTGATATGAAACAAAACTTACTATTTGTATTTTTGTGTCCAGAGTGCTTTGACAAGTGCTACCTCCGAACTCCAACAACTCCGTGACCTATCAGCACATCAACGCAAGCGTATTGCGGAGCTACTCACAAACTTATTACGAGATCTTGCCGAGATTGGCGCAGCCGTCGGAGGCTCAGAACTGGACTTCAAGCTCAATGTGGACACTGTTGGCAAACTGGAAGAGGAGTTCACTGTCGCTCGTTTGCATATCAGCAAGATGAAGAGTGAAGTTAAAAATATTGTACAACGTTGTCATTCCTTGGAGTCTGCTAACATTGACGCTAACCAAAAGGTAATTTACTATTTACCTCAAATACAATATCATATCCCTTTAAATCCCTTACTTTATTAGTACTCGTATTTTTTTTAAGAATATTCGCTAATAACAGTGTTGAGTTTGAAAGCGTCTATATGCTACACTTTATTTAAGTACTCTGTATAGTATCGTAACGAAAGTTATTAACTACTAGCTGACCTTTTTTCCCCGGTTTTCTTTTATTTTCTTCTATACAAACCGTGTCCTGACAATAAGAAACACAAAAGAAAGAATTATCCAATTTGGTGAAGTCGATCAGAAGTTATGCGCATACATACATTTTAGGGATTCATTTTTATTTATATAGATTTAGATCGTAAAATGAAAATGCCTTATTGAAAAATTAAAACATCATGGACTATAGAGAGACCACCAGAATACTTTTGACTTACCTATAGGATATACCTATAGTCCTATATAGTGTGTGTTTAGAAGGTACGTTGTAATTAATGAGTTATGTTTCCTGTACAGATTGAGGAGTACGAGCGTTCCCTTGGCGAGTGCCGTCTGCTCATCTCTCAGCACGAGGCGCGGTGTGCTTCGCTGGCGGAGTCTATGCGCGAGGCCGAGAACAAGAAACGACAGCTCGAGGAAGCTGCTGATGCTCTTCGAGAGGAATGTGCACGTTTACAGGTTAGGCATTTCTTTTATTTTTTTATAGTAGTCTATTACTATTATCGAATAAATTACAGTTGTTTTGTTGTTATTGGAATATGTTGGCATATCGACTTGATATAGAAAGTTCTCGATTGAGATTGTGTGTATGGAAAGTTAATTTGTGATCTCAGAAGTTTAGTGTTATTAAACTTTAGTCTGGTTTTATAACATGCAACTTGTTATTTTTAAGTGTATTGTTTTACGAGTGACGAAAGTTAATGTTGCTTTTTTACTTGATGATCCTAACTAGTATATTCTTGTGGTCTGGTCAATATATTTAGTTAGTTCCTAGTCATGGTCACTTGATCGTCAACCGCATTATCTATGGATTGGAATTTACGGAAACAGTACAGGTGAAAAATGAAATTTCTCATGAGAATATTTTCAGCGTAACGTTTTTATATAGTGGAGATTTAGCATCGATTTTGACAAAACAACTTTTGTTTATCAATACAGATAAATAAAATCGAAGTGTCTGTTTGTAATTTAAAAAAAACCTTTTCATTAAATGTATGTGAAAGCCTATACGGTAAATTACAGTATTTACATGAAAAAAGCTATTTTTATGTATAAAAACCTTTTTGTCTGTTTGTTACGGCTAATTGACGAGCAGATAGCTGATGGTATGAGGCGTAAGTGGCTACTTATTCGCCCCGGTGGTACGCGGTGGTAGTTGTACCGCGTCACGCGTGTAGTTCGCTCGAGTAGTAAAGAGTGGTCGTGTTGGTCAGGCGGCGGAGCGCGTGCAGCTGGCGGCGGCGGAGCAGCGCGCCGACTCGCAGGTGCGCAGCGCGCTGGAGGCGCAGCTCGAGCAGCTGCGGACCGCGCACGCCACGCAGCTCTCCGCGCTGCGCGACGAGCTCGCCGCGCTGCAGCGCCACCACCAGGAGCTCAAGGAGTCAGTACCGCACACCCCACCCCGCACACACACACTGACCAACCCCTCCCACGCACACACACACACACACGAACCCCCCCTCACACACACACACACCCCTTTCACACATACACAACCGTACTTGCATCAATGTATAGCCAAGGGTCATAAGTGGAGTAACACGATCATATTTTTGTTAAGGTGATCGTTTGTTGGTCTAGGTTCGGTGCCCACCCAGAACAAATATTGTGTAATGAGCATGATCATTTCTTCTGTGACCGAGTATTATTGTAATCCTTGACTATACAAAATCATATGGGATGTCTTTCGTATATCTCGTTCTATTTTCGTATACATATTTCTTGTTCAAAGAAAAACTACACTTTCCAAAAAAAAAAACATAATTTTATTTATTTTAGAACTAATCTATATATATAAAAGAGGAAGGTGACTCACTGACTGACATACCCAGAGATCAACGCACAGCTCAAACCGCTGAAGCTAGAATCCTGAAATTTTGCATGTAGGTTCTTTATATAACGTAAGTGAGCACTAAGAAGGAATTTTTGAAATTCCACCCCTAAGGCAATAAATCAGGGGATGAGTCTACGTGAGCGAAGCCGCGCGTAAAAGCTAGTATATAATAAATAATCGCCCGCATTGCGCATTTCTTTAGGTACGAGGCGAAATGCAAGTACCTAATATCAAATATGTTGTAAATATTTTTTTGCACTTGCAGTTAGCCAATTCCACTACCATTTTATTTGATATAAACAGCCGCCGTTCGCATGTATTACTCTATCTTGTAAATTGATTATCTAATCTTTGTTTTATTTTTAATATCTGCATCGTACGGCAAAAATTAATTCTAATAACTTCCTGTTAAACGATAACAATAACAAATACGACTTTAATTCAAAAACAAAATAAAAAATTGCAACACGTCAAATCATAAATATGATAATATTTCTCCAAAAAAAAACATTGTTTATTACACATAAAATATGGGTAAATCGCGTAATATCTGTCTAATTAAAAAGATTCAGTCCTTTCCTGTATTAAAAAACACATTATACCTATAACACTTTATTTCATGAAGAATATTAATTATGACAATGAATTAACTTAAAATATTCTTTCTGCCGACCTAAATAACTTTGGTTTTGTGCGGTGAAACTCTTTTTTTTACCAAGCACCTTACGTAATTGTTACTATTTGATGGTCGTATAAAAATTTTACTGAGCAAAGAATATATGACGTGTAAAAGTGTTTGACAGAAAATTACTAGTTACTATTTAGTGATACTCATTCCCATTTTTTCAAAGATTTAAATTGAAATATGTTAGGACTCTAATATACCAACTTGATACACTATATAATTATTATCTTGATAAGTAGTAGTGATATTAATAATATATTTTTATTTTCAGCTCATACCAGGAATTGACACTGGCTCGCCAGCAACTACAAGACGACTACGAGAAACTGAAGCGCGAGGAAGCCGACAAATCGGCCAAACTCAAGGAACTCATGTTAGTGTCTCGTTCACCACGCCGTAATCTCGATAAGGCCGAGAAAGAGGTGGTCAATCAACAGATGGTATTAAAAGAGGAGGGCGATAACTTTAGGGATTACATAATATCCCCGAAAAGAGAGAAGTTAGGATTCGCCTACGGAATGGGCCTTGATATAGAGAAAGCTTCCGTCAAAGAGGAAAAGTCGCTCTCGGCAATCCCAAAGTCCTATAGTATCCGACACTCCTGTAACATCCACCCCCTCCAACTCCATCTACTTATATCTGTCACGATGATCCTCCTCACTCATCGTTACCCACAAATTGTCGTTTTGGTTTAAGCTTTATCAATTATTTTACTGTGATATCTATGTGGATCTCTTAACACTACGACAATATTATTTGCAGTGCCTTTATATCATTTTGGCAATTTGTTGACACCGTTTCAGCCATCGGTGACTTGCAGTTAATAAGTGTAATCCAGTATAATAATAACAGGTCATTTGATTTCAGTGCTGAAATTGTGCGAATAAATTGGTCAAGGAAATGTTAACCATAGCTCGATTTATTTGCGTGAATGAGATCCATATACCGTATTATCGACGCTATCATAATTTATACGACTCGCTTACATCGCTGGTTGTAGCAATA
The DNA here is from genome assembly GCA_949125395.1 of Diaphora mendica. Taxonomy (NCBI): domain Eukaryota; kingdom Metazoa; phylum Arthropoda; class Insecta; order Lepidoptera; family Erebidae; genus Diaphora; species Diaphora mendica. The sequence goes on from OX421318.1 coordinate 17,037,362, forward strand.
GTACAAAATATTTAGTATAATGTAAGTTGATGTGAGCCAGTTGTACAAGAATTATTGTTTTGATATTCAAAACGATATGTTCATATTTTTTATGCATTTTGACGCTTCGCTTTAAAGACTCATTACACTAGTCAAAAAAGCATTTAATTCCTAGTCGAATGTAGGTTGTTTATTATAATTATTAGTTTGCTTGTAAGTGGAGATAGGGTTTATTGTAGATCTTGCCAACTTTTAGCATGTTGTTTACTATCGTTCATATTTATTGTTGAAGCATGAACCTTCTATACCTACTAAGTAAAAATAAAATACCTAAATAATAATAACGATATTTTTTATATACAACAGAAGACTATACAATTGTGTTATGTTTCGGAGTGAGTTTAGCGAGCCCCACCGATGTATTATGGGTATCACGTACGCGTACGTACGTACGTTTTCTGAGTTGTTCTAGTCACTGCCTTACAGCGTTGTTTAATGATAGTTGTTTGCACAGTTGCAGAACATGTTTGTTTGAAAGTCATTGACGGATTTGTGTAGGCGATTGTTTAAAAACTCTTGCATCATTATATGCCTTGCAACTGTTTATATCATTGAGGCACAAATATTCAATCTAGTATCATATACAAGTTATTGGTAAATTTCATATTTTCATGTAAATATTGCTGTAAATAATCTTGAGTGTTTGTATAGAGAGTCAGGAAGTAATATTTTTGTCAAAATATTTTTTATACAGATTGATGACCGTTAGAAGTGATTTCGCGCAGATATAGTCGTGTTTCAGTACGTGTAGTACAATCGATCTCACTATTTGTCCATATTTAGCTATATAATAGAACGTTAATGTTATAAACAATTAGAATATAGGAGCATACTCATGTATAGCTAAATGATTAAACTTATTTATAGGCAACAAGAGACGAGGAACCATTTAGTAATATTTAAAAAAAAGTTTTAGGACATTCCATAATAAGATACATTATAATTCCAATATCAGCATTTATCACATAGAATTAAGTCGCATTTTTTTTAGTATTTCATACCGCATGTTGCATTGCTTATCTCACTTCTACAATCTACAGTAATTTAATATTCAAATGCAATTTACTATCAATCATATAATAAACTCCTAGTGTCCATTTCACTTCCTCTAGTCTGTGTGCACTTGAAATGCCGAAGAGTGATTATCGCCTCCCTGTGTTTAAGGTACTTAATTGTACGTAAATCACTAATATTAGTGGACACATCGAGTCGACAAATGTAACGTGTTATCTGTATGTAACTTAAACACATTTGGCGAAATCTTTGGTCTAGCAATTCAATCTGAGCAATATTTAGAACATATCTATTTTGTAATCACGTTTCTAGAATTATTGCTTGTAAGAGGGACGAAGTGTGTAAGTGGTTATCGTGATCGGTGTAAGTCCGATGTAGACGTAGTGCAAGGTGTTGTAATGCCTTATGCTTTTTTTACTTTTGAGTTGTCATTTTATTCCGCACGTATCCCATTCATATTCATTCCGCCGAGGGTTACCGTTCTCTAAACATTCGGCCTATATACATGGAGTGGTGATGTATATGGATGGGTGCGTGCCGGAAGTTAGATAACTCACATCTCATTCGCAGGTAATAAGGGTGTCCATTGATCATTATCTGGACGTAATATTTCTTTCAAATATAACATGATATGTTTGTTACCTGCAGTCAAAGCGTGGAGCGGCGTGAACAAGCCCGCGCTGATCTCAAAGGTTTGGAGGATACCGTCGCGAAGGAACTGCAGACACTGCACAACCTGCGCAAGTTATTCGTACAGGACTTACAGGTGAGTACCTACTAAACTATCATTAATCTTCACCTAAATATCTAACTGCGATCGACGGATGAGATCATAGCTACGATGATGAGTAAAATGTATTGTGTTTGAAACTCAGGCGAGGATAAAGAAATCCAACAACTCGGAGGAGGGCGCCGAGGAGGAAGGCGGCTCGTTGGCTCAAAAGCAAAAGATATCTTTCCTGGAGAACAACTTGGAGCAGCTGACGAAGGTGCACAAGCAGCTGGTGCGCGACAACGCGGACCTGCGCTGTGAGGTGCCCAAGCTGGAGAAGCGCCTGCGCGCCACCATGGAGAGGGTCAAGGCGCTGGAGACCGCGCTCAAGGTACCACTTCGCAACATTTACCGTATACAGGGTGGATATGACAAAACGACATTTGACGAAACCGCGGGCCATTCAAATATGTCTGTTGACTTTGGGATTGTTAAATTTATTTGAAAATTGAAATTTAAAAAATGAAATTTTCAAACAAACTGAATGCCTAAAAATATTAAAACCGATAAGAACACCATTTGCAATTTAAGTTCACTAACCTGCTTGCATAAGAGTACAGCTGAGCGCCCGCGCGGTGCTGCCGTGCACGCGCGCCTTTTTATTGTAATATTCATTTACATGTATTTACACAATCACAATATTTCACAATAATATCACAAAACATGAAATTCAATTAATTATAATTTAATTTTTTCAATTCTCAATGAATACACAGATCGTATCTTTTAATAATGTATTTTTTTCGCAACTTTGCAAATTATACTCTGTCCATTACTTTATTTTCTTTTTGACAGTGCAAGAAATTTTGAAATTAGTGACGCCCTCACTCATAACCGATTCGATTTGAAACGAATAGCGATTTTATTTACGAAGAACTTTCAATCGTTTTAATTAAATATTTTTGGTTGAAATATTAATTATGCCTTCATTAGTTTTTTTATATTATGTAAGAAATAAACAAAAATATAAATAATAAATCAGTAAATTAGATGAATGAACAGAGTTATTTTTCTTTACTCTTGGTTTGATCCTAAATTTCGACTTAATTCCTTGCAAAAATTCAATCTTGGAGTCATAGATACAATTTTTATTTCCTTTTTTTATTAAATTTACACAAAAAATACTTACATGAAGTCAAATTATTTTTATCACATGATCGATTTATCGTATTTCAAGTACTGTTTTATAGTCTGTGGTTGTTTGTTATGCACAGACCACTTCACTAAAGTACCGTCACCGTCAATAAAGTACGACATTACTGTAGTACATAATTCCGAAAAAAAATATGGTAATTTATAGGCGTGAGCTGTCAAAAAGAAAATAAAGTAATGGACAGAGTATAGTAAGTAACTAACAAATAGCTTTGCAAATAAGTAATAACAAAAAGTATGTCTTACGGGCAATGTCTTACAAAAAGTATATCTCGTCGATCTAATAAAGCCTGTACTTACTTGTATTTAAAGGTTTACGCTCGTTTTTTTAGAACTTTGTGATTTTTTTTTTTTTTTAAATTATTTATTTGAAAATGACGACCAGCTTTACGCAAACTACATATCAGTGTAGGTACGTAAAGCCAGAGCGGCGTTTCCTCGGCATTCTCCACAAATTAATATCATATCCGAGTATTCACTAGCCGTATAACCAAATCGAGGCATTGTTTCATTTACACTCACACAAAGTAATCGTTAAATAACAACTAAGTACTAACAAACCTAACTAATGCGTCCTGTCACTATAAAAGCAGTTTTTCGCACTTATCACTTTAAAATACCTATTATTAATAATCAAAACAAACAGGACATAGGGCTTTAGCGCCGGCTACTTCAAACGTGCAACGACGCGATCGACTGCCAAAATGTGCAACACGTCACAGGTTCGCGTACTGCGACACACTGACCAACTAATCAAATGCAGTTTTTTACGTTTGAAATTAGAAAAGGATAGAAAAGATATTTTCGCTTGACCCTTACTCTCCCGGGTGATTCCTTCCAGCAATACCTACCTATTGTTTTTAACTATTTTGTGATTACGTGTGTGAGGGTCTAATTGCTCAGACATAAGGTATATTTTAGAGTGACAATTATTTGAGTAGTTAGACCTAAGGTCGTTAACCCGTTGATAATGGCGTTGCATTGAACACATCGTGTAGTAAATTTCAAAAACGAAAAGTAGTGTCCTGTGGCTAAACTACTGAACCGATTTTATTGAAACTTTGTAGGTGGACTTGTAACGTGTGTAGGTATACCTAGTTAAAAAAACACTTGCTTTGTGGTATCCACCTTGTATATATCAGCTTTATAGATAGTAGAGCCACGCTGAATTCAGCACGGTTAGGCCGGCGCCACCGGGGTGTTACAACCCTCGCACAGAAGATCACCGTAAAATGACAGCGTTCGTGTTGTCGTGTTTCGTTGGTGAGTGCCAGACCAGAGGCCCAATGATGCAGCAGCATCACTAGGCCGCCATGGTGTGGGTGACTTTGCTGCATTGTTGACTGTGGTAGCAGCCGCCACTCTCGGATTCTGCTTAGATATGCAGAATGGAATCATTTTGGCGGGGCCATACATAAAAAAAATAAGATACATGATTTATTCCTAGCCTGTTTCGACTACGACGGCTAGTCCTAGCACAGACCAGCCATCTACGCAAGAGATATTATATCGCAGAAGTGTGACGTAAGCACAGGTGCACTCTCTGTTCCCTCACTCTGATAATCCGATGGGACGGCTATGCTACACGACCGGGAGAGATAAGACGTAGGGCCGACGGCTGTATGAACTGTTCTGTTAGCACTAAGAGTACAAAAAAAGAAAAAAACTGAATCGATAAATGTTTTTTATGTTCTTCGATTTGTTTTGCAGGAAGCGAAGGACGGTGCTATGCGCGACCGTAAGAGATATCAGTTCGAGGTAGACAGAATTAAGGAAGCTGTGCGTGCTAAGAATCTCGCCCGGCGAGGCCCACAAGCGCAAATCGGTGAGATCAACATTTCTTAATTTTTTTCCGCTATAACTTCTTAGACTTTGTTATTAATTTGACCAAACCAGCTGAAACTTATTCGTGAAATGTGCCTACTTTTAGTCAGTGTTTTGTAGATACAACTGTAGAACTATTGGTTCATAACTTTATTATGAAACGGTAATTTACATGTGTAAATAATAAATTTCAGCGAAACCCATCCGAGCCGGAGGCGGACACTTGGTGGGTGGTGGAGCGCCGGGTGTGGTACGACCCGCGCCTGCGCAAGACATTAAAAGGAAATCGATCATCGTTGGAGCACGAGGTTCGTTGTCATATTCACTTGATTTAAAATAAAACAAAACAAGTTACAGTTCTAGGATAACTTGAGTATGCCTTTGTTCACAGATGAGAGTTGAAGAGATAGCTGTTCCATCATAGAGAATTTAAATGAAACTTCATAGGTGTACCTTGCAGGGGTGACGAAAATAATTCTTTTAAATCATAACCATTATATATAACTGTGTTTATGGAAAGCCTAATAATAAGAGCAACAAAAAAATTAAAAAATCGGTAGAAATTTTTTAGGCTTAATATTTGAGCTAATAATGTCTATAAGTGCACACGGATTTAGCAGTAAATAGCTTTCTGCGGAATATATCAGGTTTCATGTAAATTCGATGTAATACACGTTATAAAAGTATTACTGTTTGAGCAGTCTCGAAGCTTCTATGGTGTTTTGATGTTGCTATTTTTAAATCAGATATAATATTTTTATGAAATGACAAAAAGTATTATTTAGTTTCGCGTTATGGATGCTTAAACTCGATATAATGTTCCATGAAGTTAGAGGTGAGTATCTTTATGGAGAAGAAATGCGGTTGACCGAGTCGCTAGCAATCATTCAGTACAAAGAATACCGAGCCAGTTACCAATTGTGTGAAATTAATGGAATATATTATGCCGCTTATTTCTACTCCATATGGATACTCAACTAATGTTTTCCAAGATGCAATATCTCGTTATCTTTAAGATTATGCTGTGAATTAATTGCAGACTTGCATATGCTGCCGCACAAATAAAATAAAAAGAAAAAATCAAAAAAATATTATTATGTATGTTACTGTCGGCCGCGTTATCGATTCTAAGTGTGGTGGCAAATGCAGAACAGTATGCATCATCAATGTGTAGTTGTAGTTTAAGCTTCTTTAATATATATTTTTATATATTGTGATAAGCGTTGATATGCCGACATGCGAGCATTTATTTAGTTAACGATACGAAAACCTCTGGTATATGTTCACAAGGTGTCATGGGTGATAACGAGAACGATTGGAAATATTGAAATAAAGCTTCAGTATCCGCTCTTAACCGGTGAGTTAGCGTTGGATTCACGTGCGTGTGTGCCTGGACGACTTGCTGCAATAAGCAAGTTCACTGTCTTTAGGTACGGTCTGCGCCACTTTGACGATACGATTTTAGTGGGAGATTTTTTTATTCAACGCTGAATATGAAAATCTCTTTCAACTAATTACATTTTTGTTCCAGTGACTTGAATATCACACGTGACAGTATAATTAATACTGCTTAATATATGTGAACACAGTTTATTACATAATTGTAGGTTATCATTCATTGCACCTTTCGCTTAGTCCCCCGAACTACGCTTCACTTTCAGCTTGGCTTGTGAGCTGTGATGTTTTAGCAAATTTTACTTTTGTATTTGTCTTTCCTCTAACTGTCTCACTAGTAATTTTAGTCACTAAGTTCCAATACAATATCGACTCTTATAGTATATATAGCATTACTATTAAGAAAGTATATTTTAATGAAATGTATGGAACACCCCACTTTGAACCATGTTGACATCTGTTGAAAAGAGAAATATAACTTGGAAACACCAGACACCAGTGCGTCTAATGTAGAATGTTCGAATTGGTTAAAGTTCTCTATTTGCTTTAGGATGCATCAGCTTCGCTGTAGATCTGTAACTTACATAAGTACTTATGAATGGATCACGTTGGACAGCAGTCAGCACGGCTCCAGTGTAGCGCCCATGTCTGGCTGCGTCCTTAGAGGAGTTATGGAACTATGGCCGACTTAACGTCCAGAAAACCAAAGATGTATCACAATGTTTAGGTTTATTGATCCACGTTTACCAACTGAAATTAAATGTAAGCCCGAATTACTCAATGGTTCCAAAGCTCCTTAGTGTGTTGCAATACATTTATATTGTTTAGATGTAAAGTAATAGTAAATTATTTCACACTTAATTTAGACACATGATTTTTATCATATTTTATTTATTTTGTTAAACTAAATTATCTCGTTTTTTTTTTCACTTTTGAAGTGTAATAAATGCGCTTTTTATATACCTCTCCTTACATTATTTTAAAATCATGATCAAATACATATATTTTGCATTCAAAAATTAGAGATATCTACAAAGATACATTCCATGAGGAAAGTACACTGTATCTTTGTTAATCTTTAAGATAATTTGTTTTGTTAAAGAGTTAAAGAGGCTATCCTCGGTTTCCACTCGCCTGTTGCATAAATGGTCCTAGACGGAGGTCGACGCGATTCGGACGCCCGATGGTCGGGCGAAACCCCAAACCGACAGGCTTGCCTTTGCACCAAGTGATTTAGTTTGTATTGACATCTTTTGTATCATGTATTTTAATATATGGAAAATTCTCAAAAAGAGTGTTTTCTTGATTTTTTTATTTATTATGAAAATAAAATCATGAATTTATTTGCTAAAGTGCATTTTCAATTTTACTTTAGGATTTAATTTTTTGGGGGAGACCTATGCCCGGCAGTGTACTTCGTTCGACCGAGATGATGATGGTTTAATCTTTGTTCATTTCTGCAACAAACTATGTGTAGTGTAAATGACTTAGGTAAAAGTAGCACCACTCTATGTAAATCCTAAAAAAATTTTTTTAACCCTATTAACTGCGTATTATCTACCTATATACATATATATATATACTAGCAGATCCGGCAAACGTTTTGCCATAAAAAAATGGGATATAAAAAATTTATGTTGGTCGATTTTCAGACCTACTCGATATGCACACCAAATTTCATAAAAAATCGGTTCAGCCGTTTCAGAAGAGTATGGTAACTAACATTGTGACACGAGAATTTTATATATAAGATAGAAAAGGAAGGTGACTGACATACCCAGAGATCAACGCACAGCCCAAACCGCTGCACCAAGAATCCTGTAGGTTCTTCATATAACGTAAGTGAGCACTAAGAAAGGAATTTTTTAAATTCCAACCCTAAGGTTCAATTTATACTAGCGCAGAGTCGAAGCGCATCGAAGCGTCTATCCAAAACTGAACATATCAAATTCAACCTTAACTTCACAGCGCACAGACTTAACCGTGGGAAAGTCACGCTTCAGCATAAATGGGCCGGCTCGACCGGAGTGATACCACGGCCTCACAGAAAACCGGTGTGAAATAATGCTTGCGCTGTGTTTCACCGAGTGAGTGAGGATACCGGAGGCCCATACCCCAAACCCCCTATCTCCCCTTTCTGACCCCCCAAAAGCAAGCAACGCACTTGTGATGCTTCTGGTGTTGCAGGTGTCCATGGGCGGCGGTAATCACTTACCATCAGGTGATACGACTGCTAGTTTGCCCGCCTATTCCATAAAAAAAAAAGAAATATCAGATTTTAAAGACTCGCGCATTCTTCGTAATTCGCGTGTCGTCGCGTGAACAACGCTGACAGGTGCGCGCGCATTCTCGCGTATCCATGCGCCCATTAGCGAACCTACGCGTCATCAGTCGGAAATTAAGGAACGTTATAATTACGCTTTCTTTTTCTTCTTTCTTCGTTTTCTTCTTCAACTTCCGATATAAGTAAGATCAATGGCAACCATTTTACACACGTTTCAGCTACGAGAGTCAACTGGCAAGTGATTCAATAGCACTGCTGTTGATGCCCATACTACACGTAAAAGAGTGCGCGCGTATTCTGGCGCATACGCGCGCATTCGCATCGCTTTATTTGTAAAGAATTTGACGCTTCGACTCTGCGCTAGTATAAATTGACCCTAAGGTCTAAGGGGGTAAATCAAGGGATGAAAGTCTGCGTGAGCGAAGCTGCGTGCAAGAGCTAGTAAAGTATATACAACTTCCGACTAATTAGCAACTAAATTGATAGAAAACAGATCTTCGCTAGATGCCCGTTAGCTGAGCAAGCGTGGCCTAGCTGCAGAGACAGATCCACGATCGGCCACCTATAAAACCATTATAACTTTTAAATCAGTGACCGACAAATTGGTTTTGCGGCGACAAATTTCTGACTACGTCCACTAAGATCCCCTGGGGGATTTATTTGGAATTTTTGTCCACGGGATCCAAATGGAGGAAATAAATCCCCAAGGGGATTAAAATGGAAATGTAATCCAAAAAGATCCTCTGTAGAATTATTGTGGACGAAAGTTCTAACTGAATCCCCCAGGGGATCCTAGTGGACGGAGCCAAACTCGACAAAATTTTATCAAAAATAAAGTGATGTCAATGATAGTAAATATTTCATTATCAAATATTGGTAAAAGGAAATGTTATTCAAGCATATTCCACTATGTTGGATGATATCATATCAAGTAATTTTTTTCAATTCCTCGTGTCACCTTGGAAGAATTTCCCCAGATGAAATAATTCGACATAATCGAAGGCTTTTATTCAACTTGGAAGTGATTCACCCAGGTGGTCTTTTTATTCATTCTGTTTATTTTAATCAAGCGCAAAGCACGGTAATAAAAACTTTTACTAAGAACTTATACGTTGTCTGTAAATTCGAAGTTGAATTCTGTTTATAAGAGGTTGTTTTAAATTTTGCCTTAGGAATCATATTAAAGATTTTTGAATGTGAAAATAAGTTTATTCTTGAAATATATTCTTATATTTAATAGATAATAAATTGTACAATAAACACGATCCTCGAATTATCATATCACATTAATGGCACACATATTAAAGTACATTATATAATAGAATATATAAAATTTATAACAGATTGAAATAAAAACAATTACAATATAATTATCCACGGATGATCATACTTAGTATAACGAAAGATGATATTATGTCATGCCGAATTATGTCTGCATTTAATAAAAACCATATTGATTACGCTGGAATTGTCGTTAATTTATTAAGGCTAAGAACGACTAAAACGATAGCAAACGACGAGAAAGTAACATCAATCTTCTAGTTACACTGTTTACGTAAGAGGGTTGACTCCTGCGACCATGGACAGTAAAGCCATGCGTACATACATCCCGTATTCGGCCTGTCTGAAATATGCAGCTCTAGGGTCCGAATCGAAGTCTGGCGAGATTTCATCGACGCGCGGCAACGGGTGCATTACTACCATACGCCTTCGAGCACGTGTCATCAACTGAGGCGTTACTACAAATAAACCACGGGTCTGCAAAAAAAAAAAAAAAATGAGAAACACTACCGATTAGTAACATCATCTCGTATGATCAGACCCACTAAGTTCATTCGTGAGGCTGTACGCCATACGGCTTAATGGGGACGAATTGCGCTTAAAATGGGAGGATCTTTGGGGTTTTGACGATATGTTCGTCGTTCACGATGAACTCCGAAACTATCTCACCGATTTTTACGATTTTTTAGTTATTATCACGCTCAGACCAATTGCAGCTGAGCATGACTGAAAAGAGACCAAGATGCGTGGGTCAGGTCGTATTACTATACGTTGCGTCACCAGTCGCTAGACTATGGTTAGAGATGTATGTGGCAGAAATGCAGAGTGTCAGCACACCTATTCATCCCATAGATGTGGTAAGATGCGACTAAATCAGCATCATTGCAAAAAGAAGGAAATCTGGCAATACCTTATGCCAACCCGTCCCCGCCTAGCGTGTGGTATAGTAATCCAAAACCTTATTTCTAAGGAGAGACCTATGTCTAGCAGTGGACTTGTGATCTGTGTACTATAAAATATATAAATCGAGTGACATCATTTGTATAACTTACCTTTTCATATTCCTCCTGGCTTTGGAATCTTTCGCGTTGTATTCTCGTCATGTACAAGACATGACTTTCAGCGAGTACGTCTTCCAACCGTTCATATACCCTCTGAGTTATTCCCTTAGATGCTACAAAGTCTGTTATGTGCTTCGGCATGCCCAAACCCTTAGGGCTTACGTATTGTAGTTGTACTTGATACAGAGTAAGAAGTCGTGCTAAGGAGTGTACAGTACGTCCGTTTTTCAAATCTCCAACCATCGTTATAGTTAATCCATTAACTGTACCAATTTCCTCTCGAATTGTAAAAACGTCAAGTAATGCTTGTGTAGGGTGTTCCCCTATTCCATCGCCTGCATTGATTATAGGCTTACGGCTCACTCGTGCTACACGCTAAAACACAGGCAAACAAATTATAAATGATTAATTCTATATTTCACGGATAGACTAGTTCTATATTTATATTAATTATTTAATAATATTTATATATATTTAAGTATACTTACAGCAACCGCTCCAGGTTCTGGATGACGAAGTACTACTACATCAGCGTAGCTGGCCATTACTGAAACACTATCTTCTAACGTCTCGCCTTTTTTAGCAGATGAACTTGTCGCATCCGTGTGAATAACAGAACCACCTAATCTTTGCATTGCCGCTGCAAAACTGCAACTGGTTCGTGTACTAACTTCATAAAATATTGAAGACATAACTTTTCCACGTAAGATATCATCTAAAAATCGGCCTTTATTTACACTTGTCTTCATGAACTGAGCAAGGTTAAATATATCATTCAATATATCTTTTGTAAAACAGTCCACTGTTAGAATACTTTTGCCATATATTTCACTTCGCTGTCGTTGAGAGACTGAAATGGCAGGTGGATTGTTGGATGTGCTATCACATCTTTGTCTAGTGTGTTGTGGTGGTAACGGAGAAAGACATCTCGTGGTGGCAATTTCGCTGAAATGGACGTTGGGTTTAGTTTGACTTTCAGGTTTATTGTCTATTTGATCTAAGTCAATATCACTCAGCCTGCTTAATTCCCCAGATATATGAATATCAAGTGCAGAATTTGGCCGACTGTACTCTTTTTCAATTTTTTCAATAAGTGAATAGGTTTGTTTCTTAGGAACTGGCCAATCGCGAATATTTTGACCAAAGCCTGGAGGTACGAGAACTTGACCTTCAACGTAAGCTATTTCACCACGAAGCGTGACTCGGTGTACTGCACCACAAACTTGCATGCCCGCAAAAGGAGTCCACTTTGATTTAGTAAATTCCATAGCTTCTGGGATGGTCCATTCATAGTCCATATCCACTTCAACATAAGTATTTGGTTGCTCAGGTAGGTTAAAGATCTTTCTAGGGTTTCGATGGAATTTATTTATGAGATCTTCTATAGTTAAACGTCCCTCATGTACGGCATTGAGAAGTAGCGGTAAAATAGTTTCTAATCCAGGAAAACCAGGAGGTGGTTTTTCTGAATTTTTTTCTTCAACGGAATGCGGAGCATGATCAGTGGCAAATACGTCTATAACATCAATATTTTTCCATAATTCAGCTTGATCTTCTGGACTGCATAGCACCGGCCGCACTTCAGCTCTACCTGCGCCTAAATGAGGTACATCTGCTGTACTCAAAAATAAATGTTGAGGGCACACTTCGCAAGTAACTTTTAGTCCTCTCTCTTTAGCTGACTTGATTATCAGAATTTCTTCTTTTCTAGCCACATGACAAATGTGAATAGGCCTGTCTAGTAAAGATGCCATTAAAATAACGGCTCCAGTTTTCTCTCGTTCGGCATGCGCACACACAGGCATCTTTTTCGGCCAGTTTTGAAGATGTTTTTGCCACACTGTCATATCATCCATTGTTAGAGTAGTAAATGTTTGATTCAGATACATTTTCAAAGCAGCTGCTTGTGAAGCCATTTCAGCAACTGTGTCGGTGTTAGTTGATGCAGCACCCATGTATAAGGCGTAGTCACATCTAGCACTAACACGAGCTAATGCAGATGCGTATTCATATGATGCACGATCTATCACTGGAGGATTTGTATTAGGCATAGCCAATATCATTGTTATACCGCCAGCAAGGGCAGCAGCAGTGCACGATGAAAAGTCCTCTTTATAAGTAGCGCCTGGTTCTCGTACATGTACGTGTACGTCAATGAAACCAGGCAACTTTATAATGTTGCGAGATGTCATGCAATCTGTATGCGTCTTCATTACTGGTGCGCCACCACACTTTGTCATAGCCTGTTAATATTAAATAAATAATGTAAATCGTTGAAATAGTAAAATTAAATACACCTACACTGAAAAGGGTGGTAAATAGTTTTTGAATAATCTAATAAATCTACGGATTTGGTTACAAAAATATTATAAATAAGCAGTCGATTCTTAAAATATCTCTAATTTCTATAATAGTTTAAGATAGAAAATTAAAAAAAACGAATAAAGGAGCTTCAATTTTATAAGATACACCTTTTTTATGAAATTGTGAAATACGAACCTGAACTAAAAGCTTAGCACATTTGACATCAGTTACTAAAGGCACGGCATAATCTACAGCAAGACGACGTGTGCGGTAACCGTGTGTACTAAATGCAGAAACACGACGTGACCCGCCTCTCATCGGGAGATTTATAACTAAATCTAATTCACGTCTTGCCATGAAATCAGCCAAGTGCATCAGTTCACCGTCCGAACGCACGTCCTCAGGGTCGCCAATGTGATCGAATGTCCATTGAACACTTTCAATCTGTAATAATAAATAAAGGTTATTTTATTGTTACGTCCTAAACAAAAATGATCAAATAATATTTTCACTTACCTCAACTCCATGTTCTGCATAAAAGTCTCCAGTTCCCATACTGGCATACAGTTTGTAACCCATACTGTGTAATGCGCGTACACTAGGCAGTAATTCCATTTTGTGCTGAAATATTATTTTATATCAATCAGTAAAAATCATTAATAACGTAGGTACGATACAAGTAAGTTCTTCAGTTGTAATTCTTACCTTGAATGTTCCTACAGACAGTAAAATGGCTTTTTTTGGTATTCTAAAGCCTGTGCTCATTAAGGATTTTAAATAGGCCTCATAACGATTTTCACCGAAGCAAGCTACTTCACCGGTAGAAGCCATTTCTACTCCCAAGGTGACATCTGCACCTGCCAGTCTAGAAAACGAAAACTGAGGTACTTTTACACCTACTTTTCCACAGCCCGTCATCACATTAACGGGATCTACTGGTATTCCTAATATTATTTTTGTGGCCATTGCTACAAAATCATGATCTAGAGTCTTGGATACAAATGGGAAGGACCTTGACACTCTTACGTTACATTCGATTACTTTAAGGTCATTATCTTTTGCGATTAATTGCATATTAAATGGACCTGTTACATCTAGTGTTTCGGCTACAATACTTGCAATGCCTTTAATTTTATCCAAAGTTTCGTTATTGATATCTTGTGGCGGAGTAACTAATGTTGCATCACCCGAATGTACGCCGGCATTTTCGACGTGTTCTGATACTGCCATACAAAAAATTATTCCCTCTGCAGCTACGACATCTACGTCAATCTCTTTAGCATCTGTTATGAATTTAGATATAACAACGGGATGGTCTTTATTGACTTGACTAGCTGATTTTAAATAAGTTTCTAATTCCTGGTTTGAATTAGCTACGTTCATAGCTGCGCCACTTAAAACGTATGATGGCCGTACTAGACATGGATATCCAACCTCCTCACAAAATGCAATAGCCGAGTCTAAATCGGTGAGCTCCTTCCATCTTGGTTGCATTATACCCTTGCGATCTAACATTCTTGAAAACTTAAATCTGTTTTCAGCATTATCAATCATATCGGGTGAAGTGCCAAGAATAATGGCCTGTTGTCTATGCAAATCCATGGCAATATTATTCGGTAGTTGTCCTCCCATAGATAAAATGACACCATCAGGATGTTCGATATTATATATGTCCATAACAACTTCAAAGGAAATTTCTTCAAAATATAGACGGTCACTCATATCATAATCGGTACTGACTGTTTCAGGATTGTAATTTATCATAATTGTCTTTTTACCTTGATTTCTAAGCTCTCTTAGACACCCTACTGCACACCAATCGAACTCAACCGAACTTCCTATACGATAGACTCCGGAACCCAACACCATGATAAATCCACCAGGGAACTCTAAGTCATGCGTGCTGCCATTATAAGTAAGATACAGGTAATTAGTTGATGCTGGCCATTCGGCTGCTACAGTATCGATTTGTTTAACAGATGGAGTAATTTTGTATTCTTCTCTTAATTTTCGGACAGCAACTTCAGTGCTTTTAACTGCAGCAGCTATCTGTTTATCAGAAAATCCAATTTGCTTCACTTTTTTCAAAATATCAAATGGTATGGATCCTTTTAGTGTTTCCAATGTTTCATAAAAAACTATGATATTTTTAAACTTTTCTAAAAACCATTTATCTATTTTAGTTAAATCATACAGTCTATCCACTGTATATCCCTCTTTTAAAGCTGCAGCTAAGACAAACATTCGCTTATCAGTAGGTTCACTTAATTCACCTTCGTTCACTTTTTTAATGTTTGGATCAAATCCATTAACATTTTCATCGACCATTCTCAACGCTTTCTGAAAAGCTTCTTCAAAGTTCCTTCCTATTGACATAACTTCACCAACACTTTTCATAGAACTTCCAATTTTCGTACTCACTCTCGTAAATTTAGCCAAATCCCATCTTGGAATTTTCACAACGCAATAATCGAGACTGGGTTCGAAACAAGCAGTAGTAACAGTGGTTACCGAATTTTTGATAGCAGGCAAAGGAATACCTAGTGATAGTTTGGCAGCAACATATGCCAATGGATAACCTGTTGCTTTACTAGCTAAAGCGGAACTTCTGGATAGTCTCGCATTTACCTCTATTATGAAGAATTCTTCTGAATTTGGATTTAAGGCGTACTGAATGTTACATTCACCCACAATTCCAAAATGTTGAATTACTTTGATAGCTGTGTTTCGTAGCATGTAATATTCTCGGTTTGAAAGTGTTTGACTTGGAGCAACCACAATAGATTCTCCAGTATGGATCCCTAAGGGATCAACATTTTCCATATTACAAACTGTAATACAATTATTAAATGCATCTCGAACAACCTCATATTCCACTTCCTTCCAGCCTTTTAAAGACTTGTCGATTATAAGTTGATCAGAGTGGGACAATGCTTGATGAGCGAGTATCTTAAGTTCTTCTTCGTTGTTAGCAAAACCAGAGCCTAATCCGCCCAATGAAAATGCAGAACGAGCCATTACTGGGTAACCGATTTGCCGGGCAGCTACAAGTGCTTCATCAACGGAATGAACAGCAGCGCTGGGTGCAACTTTTTCTCCTATTGCGTTAATTTTTTCAGCAAATATTTTTCGATCTTCTGTGTCAACAATTGATTGAATAGGAGTTCCTAACACATTTACATTGTATTTTTTGAATACTTTAGATTTTTCTAATTCCACTCCACAGTTTAGAGCGGTTTGACCACCAAATGTTAATAAGACACCAGTAGGGCGTTCTGCTTTTATAACTTGCTCAACATATTCCGGAGTGATTGGCAAAAAATAAACTTTGTCTGCTAATCCTTTGGATGTTTGTACAGTAGCGATGTTTGGATTAATCAGGACTGTCTGAATTTTTTCTTCTTGTAAAGCTTTTACAGCTTGTGATCCTGAGTAATCGAACTCACCAGCCTGACCAATAGACAAACCTCCAGAGCCTAGAATAAGCACTTTCTTCGGCCTTTCATGTATAGTTGGTACAAATTTAAGTTTCTCTGTAATAAGATCATCAACAGCACAAGGCTTTTTATCTTTGTAAGACTTGACTGTATCCATAAATATATCAAAAAGACATTCTAGATCCGTTGGTCCAGCTGTGTGCTCTGGGTGAAACTGCACACTGAAGAATGGAGATGTTTTGTGGATAATACCTTCATTTGTTTTGTCATTCTCATTGGTGAACAGAATCTTCCAATCGTTTGGTAGCGTATCAGTATCAACAGCAAATCCGTGATTCTGGGATGTCATAAAACATCGCCCAGTGCCATTGTGGGTACATGGTAAATTATGACCTCGATTACCGTAACTAAAAGAAAAAATGACATAGTTAGAAACATGTATATAAATACATCAGCATAAATCTGATTTAAAATTTTAAACTAACCTCATCTTGTAAGTTTTGCAGCCAGCCGCAGTAGATAGTAACTGATGTCCGAGACATATGCCGAAAACTGGTTTTACAGTTACTTTATCTTCGAGTACTGCACGTAAGTTGCTTACAACTTTTTTCAACATGACTGGGTCACCAGGTCCGTTGCTGATGAACAAGCCATCATACTGACTATTATTTAAGTCGTGATCCCATGGCACTAATACCACCCGAGCATTTCTTTTTATCAAACACCGGATTTGGTGATTTTTTAAACCACAATCCACAGCCATTATAGTAACTGCACCATTGGGGTTATATATTTTCGGTTCCTGAAATAATTCATTTTCTCTAATTACAAAAAAAAAGTTTCAACCACGCGGAGATTTTGGTTGAATTGTAGTATTGAATTATATTTATATGAAAACAAAAATGAGCACCAAATTCATTTATTAGGTAAAAATATGTATTCATGACACTGAAATTTTCTTTTCTACTGAAACTGCACATTGACACGGAAATTAAACTTGAGGTTTGAGGACATTATGATATCTGTTTTTAAGATTGCAATTTTTTTACAACTATAACTTTAGCCTGGATAACATTTAAGTAAGAGTGGAGTGATTCTCACCTTTACCGACACTTCAGCGACCAAATTTCGCGCATTAGGATCTTTTAAAGGTGCTAATGGACCAAAAGGTGGTACTCCTTGCACTATACGGCCAAGGGTAACGCCCTCGCGAAGGCGGATGGTCAAAGCTCTGGTATCAATATCACATAGCCCTGGCACGCCACGGACTGAAAGCCATGCTCCCAGCGAGCGTTTGGCACGCCAGTGGCACGCTCGAGTGCTCACTTCACCGACGATGAGTCCGGCGGCCCAGATACGGCTAGACTCGAACCACCTACAATACAATATAATTCATCTAGTTAAAGTTTCTATTATCTATTTGAACAGCGACAATTATGATTAAAGTTGTATACGTCTTCGAGATAAAAAGGTTCAACGTTAACAGTTGCGGAGGGTATGTAGAAATACATAGGTATAATTACTGTTGGTTACATAAGAAGTCTAAGAAGAGGTAAATTACAGCATTCGTGTTGTCGTGTTTCGTTGGTGAGTGCGACCCGGGGGCCCAATGATGCAGAAGCATCACTAGGCCGCCATAGTGTGGGTCACCATGCTGCATTGTTGCATTTGCAATGAGTATGGTGACCACCACTCTTGGATTCGGCTTATGCTTTCCGTCAGGCAGAGTAGAGTCATTTTGGTAGGCCCACAAATAAAATAAATATATATCATTTGTCAGTTCTGTTACGTTCACTACTGCTTGAATTAAGTTTAGGCTAAGTTAGGAAGTGATTCTAAATTTTATTATTCAGTTACTTTTTTTTTTTTTTTTTTTTATGTATGGCCCGCCAAAATGACTCTACTCTGCCTGATGGAAAGCATACGCAGAATCCAAGAGTGGCGGTCACCATACTCACTGCGAATGCAGACAATGCAGTATGGCGACCCACACCATGGCGGCCTAGTGATGCTGCTGCATCTTTTAGTCTAGTCAACAAGTATGGAACTTGTCGACTAGACTATTTGGGCCTCCGGTCTCGCACTCACCAACGAAACACGACAGCATGAACGCTGTCATTTTACGTTGATTTTCTGTGCGAGGGTAGTACCGCCCCGGTCGAGCCGGCCCATTCATGCTGAAATCAGCGTGGCTCTACTACCTTTAAAATCAGTTGAACAAGTTCGTCACTTGTCATTATGCTATTTCTGGAATATTGGTATAAATAATGGATAGGAAAATACGAGATTCGTAGATTATAATTATCGAAGTAATATGAAGACCGCATAAGAACTGATATTGGATAATTCTTATCAGCCTAAGCAAAGTTAACAAAGATTTCCTTTTTTGGTAATGATAGGTATATAAATCGGTTTATAAATGTAGCACTGTTTAAGAATCTCTTCTATAATTTTTTGAGTAGGTACATACAAACATTACTATACTATTTATTTATTATATTAATGGTTTATTTAATTTACAACTGCCGATCAAAAAGTCTAGGGTTCGATTCCCGGGTCGGCCAAAAATTCTTAAAAACAGCCTGTAGTAAGTTGGTAGTGTTTTACATGTCATTCTCTTAGATTTTACACCCATGCCTCGGAGAGTACGTTAAGCCTTATTTCCCGGTTGTCATGAAGATGTATGGCAATCGTTATTGAAAGTTGAAGTCAGTGTTCTCAAATGAGAACTAGTTTAATAGTTTAGTTCGCCCTCAGGGTTTCAGAAGTAGAATTGCTCTGTAGAAAATCAACCTTCAAGTAAAAACTGGTTGAACTGGTATCCAACCTTATATAATCTTGGGATTAATAAAGGGTAGAAAAAGAATTGGTTGTTTAATTTGGTATAAAAATTAAATAAACAACATGTAAATAAAAGAAGCCAAAGACTGCATCGTTGGTCTAGCGCTTAGCGTATATGATTACCAATCAATAGCATTTGGGTTGCAGTTCCGAGTAATAGCAGCCTGGAGTATCTATAGAAGTTGGCGGTTTTTCACACTCATGCCTCGGAGAGCACGTTAAACAGTCGGTTGTCATGACCATCTATGACAATCGTTATTCGGAAGTCAGTGCCCTCAAATATACTGACAATTAATTCAACCTTCAAATTTAGTTCGCTCTCAGGGTTGCGGAGGTCGGATGCCAGTCGATTCGGATCTATTCAATTCAGGTAAAACCGGTTGAACTAATAGCCGACCACAAAAAATCTTGGGAATAATAAAGGGTAGGCAGAAGAAGGTTTCAAAGATCCAAAATAGATAAATGCTTTTTATATTTCTTGTGTTCAAGCGAACTCAATGTGATATTGTTATGGCATTTTTTGACAACTGATAGACACTCTGTATCTTTTTTGTCATCAATACAGGGTGTGCTATTGCTGATATTAAAACGATTTCACTAGTCGATCCCATCATGCAATGTTGCATGATGAGATTGACTAGCGATAGCGTTCCAAGCAACGTTTTCCCCATATATTATTTAAAATCGGACAGGCGTAGGTAAGTATCTCACGGGAAAAATTTCATTTGTGACAGTGATGACTTCTTTACAGTAATATATCTCAAACATCAGAATAACACATAGACTAGGTACTTTATACCACAATTTCTGACATACACGTTGGAGCAAAAGTTAGTAATGTATAAACTTACTTAGGTATTCCATGGTCGTCTAGTTCTTCTTCGTCGGGTACACCATAGTTGCCAATGAGAGGGTACGTTAGTACTAATATTTGTGCGTGGTAAGACGGATCTGTCAAGGATTCCGGATATCCTACCATACCCGTCTGGAATACTGTAATGATTATATAATTATTATTTCAATATCAAAAAGTTTTTTTTGGGCTTTATAACAACAAAAATATTTATAAGAAAAAAGGTGACCCAGACTAATACTATACAGATGATAATACATATTTCGGACATCTAACACACAACGCCATTTAGTCCCAAACTAAGCAAAACTTGTACTTAAAAAGAATCCAAAAAAACATCAAAGGAAATCTCCCTGCCTAGAAACACAGAAAGTGTAAAATAAATTGGCTTCAATTTGGCAGGCTTCAAATAATTACTCTTTGAAAATACTTGTCTATATGTAGGTACCTACCTAATTATCTATTAATTTACTATTATTATTATGATATTAGGTATAATATGTGCTGGGTACCTAAAATCTGTTTGATTTTTTCTTAATAAGAAACTACTCTTTTCTTTAATTAAGATACTGAGTAGGTATATATACTAACCAACTTCTCCTTCCGCCGGTAAGCGAGCTCCAAAGCTTTTGCCTGTAAATACAGTGCCATCTGAAAGCACTAAGCTGCATGCTGGCCCCACTTCACACGACAAATCCTCAACCGTCATCTGTTGATAAACAACAACATAAATTAAATATTGGAACATAATTGTAAACTTAAAATGTAAAAATTAATACCTATTATAAATTTCAAAGTATGTAGGTATGTCTGTTTCCCCTCCACGCTTAAGCTGCTGAGCCGATTTGGATGAATTTTAGTATAGAGATAAATCGCGTTAATTCCCGTAAAAATAATAATTATTATATCATGGAACGCGAAAGTTTAAAAGTTAGTATGAGATAATTCGAGTTCTAGAAAATGACACAGCAGTTTCTAGCCCAGAAATCACGAGTTAAGTGGTAAAAGTTATGGAAAATCAAGAAATATATTTTATTTAGATAGTTTGGGTCTTCCCTAGAATATTTTATATCCCCGATATGGATGAGAAAAAATAAAGATACACAATAGGTCAAGTTTACACGTGTAAATAATAAAAACCGGCTTCAAGGTTCGACTCCATTTCTCTTGGATGCCATCATCAGATCTTAGTGTCCTTATCATGGTACCACCGTTGCGATATCTCCTTTCCATTAAAAAAATAATCATCAAAATCGGTTCATAAACGACGAAGTTATCCGCGAACACACACTAAAAAAAAACGGTCGAATTGAGAACCTCCTTTTTTGAAGTCGGTTAAAAAAGATACAGACAAAATTTTACATTAAAACCTCACTGTTTCCTAGTATTTACTATATATTCATTAATTGATGATTATCAGTTACTAACCACCGTCTATCATACTGAAATAAATTTCCCTCGTTTTAAAAAATATCACAACAGTTGCCGTGTCAAACTCGTTGAACTAAACAAAGTCTTCAGCGTTATATTAATAAAATATCATTATCAGAAAAACATCCAACGAAAACTCTTTGCCAAAAAACACTAAAAAGCCTAAAATAAACTGGTTCTTCCGTTCGTTAGAGGTTTTTTGGAAGTCGGTTTTTTTTTTATAAAAAGTTTTTATTTTTCAGTTTTTAGTGCAAACAATCGTAGGTAGGTAAGTAGTAAGTTGAACTTTTTCATCAAATTTCATCATCATCATCAAGAATACAAATTAAGGTATACGTACGTTTAGTATTAAAATCATCCTCTAATCCGTAACTCTTGAAGAGTTTAACCTTCTATCATCAGTTCACCTAAATAACTTGAAAGTATACGACTGAAGGTCTTTAGATACTTATGAAATTGAAAGAATTATCCTCCAACTCCTAACCGTTGAGGAGTTGTACCTTCCACCTTCCATCATCAGCTTACCTAAATAATTTGAAAGAATACGACTAAAGGTAACATACATACATATGATATTTTAAGATTTATCCTCCAACTCCTAACCGTTAAGGAGTTGTACCTTACATCATCAGCTCATCATCATAAAATGATGACTACCAGACGCAAATACCGGTGTAACTTCAGAAAATATACGAAAAACATAGTATGTGCCTAAAAAAATGAGGGTTTCCCTCGATTACCCTAGGATCCCATCATCAGATCCTGATATGGTGGCAATGGGACCACCTCGGGAGTATACCCTTTCGAATACAAAAAAAAATTTCAAAATCGGTCTACAATTGACGGAGTAATTGGTGAACATACATATAAAAAAAAAAAAACATACAGTGGAACATAGAACCTCCTTCTTACTTTTTGAAGTCGGTTAAAAATTTGGCAGCACATAATTGTTAGTATCACGTCACATCTGATTATTCGCTATAGATACTTATAGATAACTTTATAGAAAAAAAAGTAACTCAAAGCAACGCGTTTATAAATTTTCTCATTAAACTATTCTCACGGTAATAGTGAAACAGCTTACAGGATGTCTTCAAACTATGTTTAAAAAAATTAATTATGCAGGTAGCTATAATCTGTCCCTCTAAATATAATCTAAGAATAAATACTTCCGTAAGTGGTAATCAGTGGTATTAGTAATAAATAAAGATATGGGCAACATTTTACTTACATAATAATTAGCACATTTAATTACGATGTAAGTAATCTATACAAATAAATAAAATTGGAGTGTCTGTTTGTAATATTAAAATAACTACTTTTTACTAAATGCATATGTATGTATACACGGGCTACACTTTATTATTTTTGTCTGTCTGTTTGTTCCGGCTAATCTCTGGAACGGCTGGACCGATATTGACGGGACTTTCACTGGCAGATGCCGATGATATTATAAGGAGTAACTTAGGCTACTTTTTTAGACTAGCTTCGCCCCGCGACCTTACCTTCGGTTATTGTCGTACCGCGGGTAACACCGTGGGGTTCAGCTAGTGTTTTATAAATGTATGTATGCATAATGTTTTCCTCTATTGTGGCATGCAAAACTTAAAAAAAGATACTTATTCATCTAAAATAGTTAGTAAATGGTAGTTGGGACCTATTATTGAGACATTAGGTTTCGGACAACAGCAATAAATACATTTACTAATTACATACAAGAAAAAGTTTAAAAAACTATAACCAGACTATGCAAAAACTTTTGATAAAATTTGAATAGCTTATTTCGAATCTAATGACACCCCGTTCATTAAAATCGGTTCATTAGTGTAGGCGCTACGGTGGAACACAAACAAACATTGACTGCCAAAAATATCGTCAGTCCAGATGAAAACTAGTCAATCTGCAATTGTCACATTTTTCATGAGAGCGAGAAGAAAATGCTACGGGTCTTATCAAGTTTATAAATTAACCATTAAAAATGAATGTCATAAGTGTATATATATGTACTAATTAAAACTGCCTAAATTTCAGATTGACGAGTTTAAATTGTACTGCCGATATTACCCTTCCTTCCTTTTGGTGTCGCCGTAGTCGCGTAAAATAAATAAAAAGTCGCGTAATCCTCTATTGTTGAGTGCAAAACTTTAAATATAATTTAAAATTTTTAAATAATAAATGGTATTTGGGACCTATTATTGCTGCATCACTGAGTCACTATGTATAAGAAACCAGCAATACAGTAGGTAATTAAAAGTAAAAACATGGGAAACAATGTCGCATTATTTATATGCTTAAGTATATAATATAAAAGCATAAAAGTTCTTAAATTATTATTATAGTTTTATAAAAGATTATTATATAAATACTGAGAACTTAAGTATCAAATCTGTTGATTAAATTATACTGCAATTAAATATCAATATAAAGTAATTCGGTAATAGGTAACATAATTATAAAATTCTCGAACTTTACAGCTAAACAGGAATGGAATAAATTCTGGTATTTGTCTCATGCTGTATAGAGTTAAGCTATTGATAATTAACACAATTTATCGGTCAATCAACCGTAGTTTTACTTACTTTTTAGGTTTGTTGCGCCGGCCACGTGGTTTTTTATAGAGGCCGCAACGAACAGTCCGACGCTGTCGCTGTCTCCACGACGACAGGCTGCTGGCTGGCTGACTATTCGCCTGTTGTGCCCCTTCGGACGCGTTATCATGCTAACACGTCCGTATACTGAATTCTACCTGCCGTTGACCCATTCTAACTTAGCTAAATGACTATATTTGTCTCTTTCTTAGCGCTTGTTGCAGGTTCACTGTGTGCGGCAAGTCATATGTGTGTGTTCGGCTACCATTTCTTATGGCTGCTAAGTGCACTGGTGTCGTTTAAAATAATGAAGTCGGTTAAAAACTTATTTCCCGATGGCATGTATAACTTCTACATAAAAAATACTAGCTTCATTTCTGTCTATGTTCCGTACGTATCAACAATTTGTCCTGATATGCAAACACATTACCTTGATACTTGTCTAAAGTTGTATGTTCGTATCGTATTTTATTTGAAACTAGTGGTTGCGTGTCGGTTATCGCGGCAAATAGTAGCCTATGTGTTATTCTGATGTATAAGCTATATTACTGTAAAGTTTCATCCAAATTTAAGGCAGCTTTTCTGTAAGGCAGAAATTCCTTGCAGTAGCCTTGTCTCTGTCGCAGCCAACTAGTATAATTAGCCGTTTAATTAACGGCCTAGCCTAGCTCTTTACTAAACAGCTCCGTTTAACTAGCGGTTAAGTTAGGTTTTTTTTTAATTTCTTTTAAAAAGAAAAAACTTGCTTTTTTTTTTTAAAAACAACTCCCGCACTAGGAATAAATGCTGTGTCGCGGGGACTTTACAAACATACATGAAACGGACACAAAGAACACCCAGACTCAGAACAACAATTTTTGGATCACACAAAGTGTTGTCCTGCGTGGGATTTGAACCCACGACACTTGGCGAAGTAGGAAACGGCGTGGTGACCGTTAAACCACTAGGTCAAACGTGCAGTTTACATGGTCTTAAGAGACACTGCTCAGGAACCTGTGAAAACAGATCAAGCCTCTCTAG
Organism: Diaphora mendica; assembly: GCA_949125395.1. NCBI lineage: Eukaryota > Metazoa > Arthropoda > Insecta > Lepidoptera > Erebidae > Diaphora > Diaphora mendica. The sequence continues at coordinate 17,062,658 of OX421318.1, forward strand.
GTAGTAGAGCCACGCTGATATCAGCACGAACGGGCTGGCTCGACCGGGGCGGGCATTGATCTATTATACACTAGATTAGCAATTACGAACCAAAAACGCATAGGACGAAATTAAGAACTTATTCTTAATCAAGCCAAACTTCAGTTTAGTGTACAATGTCGCGCCAACCGAAGTTGACGTAGTGACACGTGACTTATAATGGGCAAATACGTAGTGAAAGAATGCGATGCAAGGCCAAAAAACTATAACAAATCAATCAGAAATACTTTTCACGTGTATATATAGTCTTTATGTATTGAAATTAAGGCAAATAACGCTATAATGAAAATAAAAAATAATAATTGCAATTTAAATACAGTGTTGCCATTCACACATCTTTTTTGTTCCCAAATTAGTGGGAAAATATGTAGATAATTAAATAGTTTTAATTTATTCATGAGAATAAAGGTATTTACATCCTACTAATATTATAAACGCGAAAGTTTGTAAGCATGGATGGATGGATGGATGTTTGTTACTCTACTAACTTTTAAACTTTCGCGTTCCATGATATTATAATTACTATTTTTGCAACCGACATTTACTCGGGCGGAGTCGCGGGCAAAAACTAGTATTATATATTGATATTAACATGATAAGAACTAACATTGGATTACTTAGTCATCACAGTCATATTTTTAATAATTAATTAAACAAACAAACAAATTAATTGTAGCCGTGAAATTTCGTGAACGTATGAATTCATACCTACGTATGCGAAATTTTATTGCTTTATACGTTGAAGCTGTATATTTATAATTTACTAGCTGTTGCCCGCGGCTCCGCCCGCGTTTATGTCGGTTATCGCTGCTAATAGTAGCCTATGTGTTATTCTGATGTATAAGCTATATGACTGTAAGGTTTCATCCAAATCCGCTCAGTAGTTTTTGCGTGAAGAAGTAACAAACATTCACACTCACAAACTTTCGCCTTTATATATTAGTGTGATGTGATGATGTGATGTGATACTAATTTATGTTATTATTTATACATACGTTAAAATAATTTTGTATCATTAGACCTATAAAAAAGAAGCTAAAGAGAGAACTGTGAATTATTTTGACTGCCTCGGTGGCGCAGTGGTAGCGTATGCGAATGCTGAGTTTGCGGTCTCGGGTTCGATTCCCGGGTCGGACCAAATGTTAGTTTCTGATTTTGGGCGTTTTCTGTGTATAACATGTATGTATTTAGAAAAAAAAGTATATAAGTATTCTATCACTCAATCTAGCTATCAGAATACAAGCTCTGCTTAATTTGAAGTTAGATGGCGTTGCGTGTGAAATGTCCGAAATATTTATTATTATTATTTTATTGTTAACGAAGCTGATGCTTTACTGCGGTGTTTGTTTTTTTTTTATAAACTTTTTAACAAAAAGTGTTTAGCTGTTTCATTAGTCATGCGTTATGTCATCCGTTTTGTAGTTTAAAAGATCTAAGCGAATAGACAGCGAAAGCGATTTCATTTTATACTACGTAAAATAGCAAATTTGAACAATACATATGTGAATATTCACGTTACATTAATTACATAACACTTCAGACTTCAGACATATTAACCGAGTTTGATAGCACTGTTATCACTATAGATCTTAGTTAAACACATATAAACATTACTAAGTATGAAGGAACATCGTGTTTTAATACTTGTTTGCAATAATAATATTCGTGCAACTTTATGTACACAACTTAAAATATTTTAAAAAAAAAACTCGCTTTTATGGGTAAATTTTCAAACACCGGTCCGCCATTGTGATGTTTATGCTTTGTCTTTGTCTAATCATAGAGACGTCGTGGTTCTTGTAACGCGTGTGAGTGAGACATGCGTTTGTTGACCCTCATTTATCTAATGGTTTCAAAGCTACATCTTCAACGTTCAAAGCGGTTACATTTTTTGAGACGTGTAGTAATGAAGTTTGTGCCTCTAGGTACATCTATCTCAATGGGGGCGGTACTACCCTCGCACAGAAGATCACCGTAAAATGACAGCGTTCGTGCTGTTGTGTTTCGTTGGGCCAAATGATGCAGAAGCATCACTAGGCCACCATGGTGTGGGTCACTATGCTGCATTGTCTGTATTCGCAATGAGTAGGCCCAATGATGCAGAAGCATCACTAGTCCGTCATGGTGTGGGTCACTATGCTGCATTGTCTGCATTCACAATGAGTATGGTGACAGTAGAATCATTTTGGCAGGGCCAAAAAAAGCCGCAGTTACAAACCAGAGAGAGAGAGGATCTTATTTGAAGGGTTGAAATGCAATGAAATGATTTCTTAACACTTTTTAACACGGGTTTTCAGTGTAGGTACATCAAATGCAAAAAATTTAAACTTTTGTGCGAAGAATAATACCTACCAATGTAAAAAAATTATACCTAATTCTATTTCATCTGGTGATGTTCTGACAGAGATTTTCGCCGAAGTATATGGTCTAGTCACTAGCTAGACCTTTATTAAGTAGGTGCTAGCTGACCCGGCGAACTTCGTACCGCCATATTTACATATCTGACTCAGCTTCCCACAGGCAGTGTACTGTCGCGTACAAAAAAATAGATTTTTGCCGTTCTCTTTTATTTTTTTCTTTCTAGCAAAAAAATAATGAACATTAACTTTTTGATGAAATTACAACCAAGTACATATTTTGACTTTCATCTCCTCTCTCCAGGAAACCGTGCTGAATTTCGGGATAAAAAGTATCCTATGTCCTACCTCGTAGTATGAACTCAAATCATGCCAAGTTTCATTTGAATCCGTTCAGTAATTTTGGCGTGATGCGCGGCCAAGATACAGACTGACAGACAGACAGACAAAAATTTAAAAAAATACAGTTTTGGCTTCAGTATCGATTATAGAGAGCCCTCCAAAAAAAATTTTCAAAATATCTTTAATGTACAGAATTTGACCCGTTACATTCTTATTATAAGTATATAGATGATTGAGCTAGATGTGTATGATGATTGATGTTATAGACTTCGCATAAGTAGCAAATAGGTACGTAGCTTTTGGAAGATATTATGTAACATTTTAGATGGCTGTCCGACACAAACTTGTGAGAGATTAGGCGCTGGGCCAACGCGACGCGGCGACGGCTTCACGTCCTTTCAGAGGCACGGCGTTAAGATCTCAACTTCCAAACTCCGAGCTAATTTTAAGAGTTTCTAAATCAGAACAACTAAATAACACTCCTTGGTCCGACCCGAGAATCGAACCCGAGACCTTTTGATCGATGTGTCTCGTTGGTGATACAGTTAGCTTAGCAAGGAAGTACCACGAACACAAACACATTATGGTGATGATCTAAATCTAAGATGAATTACAAGTTCTTAGAGCTTAGATATAAAATATTATAACTTGTTATCTCTCAAAAGGAATGATTTCCCCGCTTTGCAACATATTATATTCTGATGGCATATTAGGTGAAGTAATACTAATAAAATAATACATTGTAGTTGTCTTTTTAATAAAAATATCCCGTTTCGGGCACTTTCGGGTGGGAGTTTACAAACATACATGAAACCCAGACTTAAAATAACAATTTGTGACTCACACAAAGTGTTATTCCATTTGAACCCTCAACACGTTAGAGCAGTAGAAATCGACGTGGCGTCCGCTGAAATCACTACGCCATACTTGCAGTCATGTTTTTTTTTTTGTGGAAGGAATAATAATTTAAGAGAACCAGTGTCCTAAATGCATTTAATGAAAGGGAGATTGTATTGGAACATTAATGTAGTAAAAACAAAAAAAAAACAAGCTTACAGAAGTCGGCTCTAAAAAAACAAACATAAAGATGAATCTAATAAAAACGTGTAAATGAAAGGAACTTCAAGATTTTTTTTATTCATCTCGTATAAATCTGTAATCAATGATATTTTAAAACAATACAGTCTGTAATAAATTTTGCATCGTTTATCTCAACAATAGTTGTTAGAGTTACAACCTACCTACATGTAAAATCAAGATAGGTAATTAAATATAGCTAAATCAGGTTATTTCTAACTTTTTGAATATTTTGTTAATGTGGTACGGATTTCCATTCAAAAATATTCATTCTCCTTTAAAATAGTAATCATAAGAATATTTTATGTGACGTATGCTTCAACGTCTTCTCTTTTACCCAAGTATGGCGAAACCAAAAGGAAGGGTAAGTTTTGGCGTCTAGGTATGTTTACATGTTCCCTAGCACCTAAACTACTGGACCGATTAATAAAGTGTGTGTGTGTAAAACAATCTATGTAGGTCATTACATATCTATTATGGTGTCTGTGTGATGTCCGTGTGAATTCATACTCGAAGTCCGTTTTCGGTGAGATACCTACCGACCGCAGACCACACTCAATATCAACTATTTCTATCATAATTTGTTAAAATAATATGATTGACAACAATTACCACCAAGACCATAGTTTTTATTTTGTATATTAAAGCCTGCCAAAGGGACATTTCTCCTGGCATATGTTTTCAGAATCTCCTCCTTTCTCTTCTTTCAACGAAAAATGTTTAGGCCTTTCAAATTCAAAATCATTTATTTAATTGATCGACACAAACAGACGCCACAGCATGTGTTGTATTGTCGAGGTAAATTAGGCGAAAGCACCAAAATCTACTGCCTGCCTGTGTCAATTCATATCTTCCAGTTTCCAAAAAGCAAAAAAGCGTAGAGCCTCATGAGAAGAATACTGGCAAAAAAACTCTTGGTCACTCTTTTTCAAAGGCAGATTTTCAGTTTCAGGTACAATATAAAGTAACCCTACCTGATGGAAACCACTTATGCTTTCTACGTAAAGAATCCAAGAGTACTCATTGCGGATGCAGACAATGCAGCAGGGTGGGTGACACAAACTATGGCGGCCAAGAGAAATGCTTTTTACGCCCCGCTTAAAGTTTTGTGTATATAACTTGATATAGGTATATTACCTCTATATATCAACAACTCTCTCTGCCATTGCATTATATCAGACCAGAGTAGCGTCCAATGGGAGAGGCCTATAATAATATTGGCCAGCTTGGAGACTGTCTGTTGCGCAGTATGGGGTCGCGCGCTGTCGTGAAGCAGCTGCAAGAGCTGGGGTTGGAAGCCCTCCCTCATCCGCCATACTCACCAGTCCTTGCACGTACCGACTATTACTTTTTCCAAAATTTAGACAACTTTTTAGTGGGTAAAAATTTCAATTCCCGAGAGGCAGTACAAAATGCCTTTGAAGAGTTTGTTGCCTCCCGTCCAGCTGATTTTTACAAGAAGGGCATCAATAAACTGCCAATGCGTTGGCAAAGATGCGTCGATTGCATGGGTGATTACTTCGAATAACAGAAATAATAAAGTTTGAAAAAATAAGTACTTTCACTCGATGCATACAAAACGGCAATTTCATAGGTAAAGACCTATTATTTGAAAAAAATCCTTACGCTATCATAGCTGCTAAAACATTTTTTATTTTATTTTTTTAATAAATATTTCTGACATCTAACACGCAACGCCATTTAGTCCCTAGCTAAGCAGAGCTTGTGTTATGGGTAGGTTGGGTATGGGTACCTACTAGACAACTGATTTAAATACACATATACTTTTTTTTGTAAATACATACATATTATACATAGAAAATACCCAAACTCCGAAACAAATATTTGGAGATCATACAAACATTAAATGTTTGTATGATCTGCAAATCGAACCCGAGACCTCAAGCACAGCAGTCGCATACGCTACCACTGCGCCACCGAGGCAGTCTACATTCCATTGTTTTATATTTATTTATAACATAATTATTTTTTAAATTTTATTTTTACTGTCATCTCTAGTTCACTATCTGTCCTCCGATGCACAAAATCTGTGTGCTTTTATGCTCTTATGCTAAAGTAGTTTTTTAAATCGCTTTTTCTTATGTAACTCTCATTCTGGCATTCCGACGTTTGAAACAGGTACTAAAGTAACGCGCAAACAATAGAAGGGTCGGGCCGTTTACAGCTATCCTGCGCTTCAGGTATAGGGAAACGCTTTGTCAACATTTGAAATAATATGCTAAAGTTTTTTTCACAATGTATAAAAGAAATGGCGATTTTTTCAAATGTGGTTCCTGTACCTGACCATGAGTCATGGTCAGGTACAGGAACACATTTCACTTTTTGTAGTCATGGTCCATGAAATTAACCAAACTGCTTTGAGATTAAGCTTCAGTCTCATTTTTAGAGTTCCGTCCATCAAAAGGAAAAACATAAGCCTTTTAGTATCACTTTGTTGTTGATCATATTTATTAAATACTGGCTTTTGCCTGCGGCTCCGCCCGCGTATAGGTCGGATATCACGGTGATTCTTCAAACTGACATAACTTTTTTATTATGAACCGATTTAGGTGAAACAAACACTTAATGTTAAGTGAAGCAAACCATAGCAGATTGGTGAAAACCACATTCAAATCGGTTAAGCCGATCCTGAGATTAGCGCGCACAAACGCACAGACATACAGACAAAAATTCTAAAAATCATTGTTTTGGGTTCTATTGCGTTCATGAAGCCCCCTATTAAAATTGTTTTCCTGATATATCTACCATGTACGGACAGCAACCTGTTACGATTTTATTATATGTATTTACAGTGGAACATAGAACCTCCTCCTTTTTGGAAGTCGGTTAAAAATTAAGCAATTCTAGCCAGGATAGTCTATAGATGGGTGACCATTCCTAACACATTGACTAACATGTTTCTAAGATTCATGTCCATCGCAGCAAGAATACTGACACTCAGTGCCGTCTTTACCATAAGGGCACACGGGGCCAGTGCCCAGGGCCCCCATCATCAGGGGGGCCCCGAGGAACCGACAATTTTGTCTCAGACATATGTTCTCGTTATAATTTGCATACACATTACACTTTTTTTTTCACTACAAAATATAGTACACTAGCTGTTGCCCGCGGCTTTGCTCGCGGGGTGTTGATTATATGTATTTAATTAAAACTGTAAGTATGTATGAATAATTTATGCAAGTTTTTAAACGTTTTATTTACTAAGCAGCGACCCGCCACAGCTTCGCACGTGTGGATTTTAGATGCACCCACCGACGACACGATTTATACATTTAAAATCTGTAATATGTTCGAATATATTCTTTTAAATTACATACTGTAAAAGGTCATATTGATCTATATTAAATGCACAATGTATTTAAGGTACTTCATTGAGTAAAGATCAGTGCTGTATTGCATAAAATCGCTTCGTAAATAACCCATTTTTTCTCGTAAAAAGAAAGGAATAAAAATGGTTATTGTGGGTTATCCCGTATCCCTGAGAGATAGACATCTACCATCGCAGACTTTATTGTAGCCCTTTTTTAGTTGTACAATACTGTAGCACATTATTTTCATCTATCTCGTAGGTTTCAGCCAGCGTTTGCAATATAAGCGCAAACAAGTGTTTATTTACGACATCACATTGGAGATCTTTAAATTATCAGTATTTCTAGACTATATTTTACATATAAATTTTCCTCTTGAATCACTCTATATACATTAAAGAAAACCGCTTCAAAATCCGTTGCGTAGTTTTAAAGATCGAAGTGTTTATAGGGACAGACAGACAGGAGAAGCGACTTTGTTTTATACCATGTAATGATTTTTAATCAAGAGCCCATTAATAAGGATTTTCATACAAATTTTCGAAGGCCGATGGGGCCATAAAGTGGTGAAGATCACGGGACGTCATGAGATGTCAGCCGTATTGAAAAATTGCGGGTGGAGTAATGAACCGTGCCTGACTGCCCTAACTGTTTCATTTAGGAGGCAAGCTTTGTCACTCCTAGAAGCACTACCTGGTTCAAGTAGCAAATATAAAGAATTTTAAGAAGCGCTCGAGTCGAGAACGTTATCTGAAACACGTTTTCCACTCCCAGATACGCGGTAGTGCCCAATACCCAGGAGAAGACCTGCAGAATGTACGTTGGAAATTGAGAAACTCGTACGGAAAGCGTAGATTATATAAGCAAACAACGTGCAGATTTTCATAAACAGCATCAAGGACTTGGAAATAAGAGCTACAGTGGTGGCCAAGCCACCACGCTTCAATAAGTGAAGCACTGGCACTCGTCCTGGAGGTCGAAGCGGTTCGACAGGATATCCGGTTGACCCACAAGCGAAATCTCAGTGGAAATAAGAGATTAAGTCTTCTTTTAAGATGGGTTCTGGGATCATGTGCTACAGATATAGTGAAAGAGGTCATCTGAAGCTAAGTAACCCGCTAAAGAGTTCGTAGATGTCCAGGTTGAAAAAAAAATTTGAGCTGCCTGGAGGAGCTGTCGATAAAACGTTGCGAAAAAAAGTTTGTTGATCTAAGACTCACGTTCCAAGGTACCAATCTCGGAAAACATGATAAACTACATATAAAAGGTGACTTGATGAGACAATCCAAAAAATATGTCTCGATGAGAAAATGTACTCCGACTCGAAACTCGAAATCTTGCTTCGAACTCGAAGCTTGACTTTTCGGAACCTGTGAAGATGAAACTATGAACAGTGTGCACTCTACGTGATCACGACCGCTCTGCCAAGAGTGAAGCGAGTTAGAAGAAGAAGATGAAACAATGAAGTTGGCACAGGGGGAAGACGTTGACCTAAAGAAACTTATCACATAGTAAGCACAGTGACGTAAACCTGCTTGGAGTCATGTATCATCTGCAAGCGCCATTACTAAAGTTTACTGGGCACAATGGGATAACTTGGTTCTTCAGAACGGGATACTTTACCGGAAAGATACAAATAACTGTTAAACGGACAGGAAACTAATTGCAGTTGACATCGCGAGCGGGAACGAGAAAACCTGATATGGCTGGCGCTCAAACGGTTTTGATAAAGGTGCACTGGTTTGGCTGAATAAATCGACACGTATGCATAGAAAAGCCCCAAAACTACAGACCAAGTGGGAGGATCCGTATAAGGTTAACCGGATTAACGACGTGACCCACAAGATTCAGCGACAATCGAGTTCAAAGTAGTGCATATACACCACCTGGCTAAATATAACAGTGGCTAAATATTGCAGCCATATGGCGTGGTAGCAATAGCGATGTAATGTTACGAAAAATTAACATTCCAGAAAAAAACTCGTCAATCGATTTAGCCGAGAAAGTTCTAGTCGGATTCTTGAGGCACAGAATAATAAAACTTAAGTGAATATACATAGCGTCGAACAGACTGATTGTCGCGTGGTTGCTTGTTTATATTCCACAGCGTTTTTTGGACCCGGGCGTTTCGAGTGGCTGTTGAACTTTTCCAAATAATCTAGTAATAGTGGCATCTAGAATAATAATAATAATAATAAATCTTTATTGTACCAAAAATGGATTACAAGACACTGTACAGCCTTGACTCCCAAAGTAGCGCTAGCTGTGTGTTGGGAGTCAGTTCCTATTCACAGGCAAAAAGAAGAAACTAATAGTTAAAGAAAATACAATAGTAGACATTAATAAGACAGTAGTTAACTAAGTGTAAGTTTGTATATTTAGATAATATCTATATGCCTGTGTGTAAGTGTGAGTAAAAGTGTGTGAGGGAGTATGATTTATTGTGTATTTGAGGCTTTGTGTTAAAAGTTGTGTGTAGTGTTGGTGTGTGAAATTATTCAAGTTTTCATTATTTTACTATTTGTAATAGGTTTTCAACATTTTCAAATTCCAAATTTGCAAAAAAGGCAGTTTAGTTTGAGCTACAGTATGACAAACATCTGAGTGATATAAGTGATTAACAGAGCGACCTCGGCGGTCATTAAGGAATATTATTCTGAGTTATTCTGTGGTCTTGAGTGTTTCTAATAAAGCCTCTTTTACACGTCAGAAGGCTTAATTCTCAAATTTGTCGAACCCGAACACATACTAATAAATATAAGGTTTTACTTAAAACAAAACCTGAAAGAAACTATTATGGTTATTTTAACTAAAAAAACTAACTGTATACACGATTAATCATAATACATGTTCATACTAGAAAAATGTTGATCTAAGACGCACGTTCCAAGGTACCAATCTCGGAAAACATGATAAACTACATATAAAAGGTGACTTCATGAGACAATCCAAAAAATATGTCTCGATGAGAAAATGTACTCCGACTCGAAACTCGAAATCTTGCTTCGAACTCTAACTTTATTTACTTTCCAAAAGGGCCCCTAATTCTTATGTGCCCAGGGGCCCCCGCTTAGGTTAAGACGGCCCTGCTGACACTCATACAAACTTCAATTACTGACATCAACGAAAACTAAATAAGTAGTATAGTTTGCTTCAGATCACGTCTTCTCGTAATCTGGAACACACATACCTTCACTCTGTTCGTTTTTTTTCAGGTACAGGTTTTAGTACCAGTAGTGAAAGTTTTTTTGAGGTTTCTTTTAGAAGGAGCAATGCCTGGCAGGTCGACCACGAAGGAAGTGGATAGATGACATTAGAGCCTTGACTGGACTAAAATATCACGAACTAAAAGAGGCGACTCATGATCGCTAGGGATACCATCTGCTGACCACCAAACTTCATTTTGAAGATGGCACCCCATTATGCTGATAATGAGTAAAGGTTTATAGTAGAGGAGCCCAAGATTCTAAATGGAGATTTACCTACCCGAGCGTTTTGGGAATTTTTTGGACTTGATGTTTTAAATAAAGTTATTTATTGTTTCCACTTTCAACGGTGGGAAAAGCGTCCACAGGTTTTCAAAAACGTAAAGTGAGAAAACGAAAAAAATGAACTGCTTCAAACTATACTTTCTTTTTTTATAAGAGTTGTCATTACAGGATTTATATTCCTAGTGCAGGAGATGTCCTGCACTAGGAATATAAATCCTGTGTCGCGGGGGACTTTACAAACACACATTAAACGGACTCAAGGAACACCCAGACTCAGAACAACAATTTGTGAATCCCAAAAAGTGTTGTAGCATGTGGAATTTGAACCCACAACACTTAGCAAAGTAGCGAGCGGCGTGGCGACCGCTTAAACCACTAGGCCAACCGTTCAGTCATAATAATAAAGGAAACGATGCACAATAAAAAATCGTCGTCAGTTTAGCAACATGAGATCACGATAACCAAATGCAAATACCAGTAATAAATAGTTGGAGAAACAAGCTAATAAACTTCAACTACGTTTATTAGCTTGTTTCTGTATTGCTTGTGTGTTCTGTAAAATTTGGGGGTTTCCCTCGATTTCTGTGATCACATCATAAGATCCAGACATGGTGATGGTAATGGGACCATCTCAGGATCCCCTTGTACAGGCTGTGATATTATGTGATTGCATAAACAATGCATATTTATGCAATAGCAGTAAGTTTTGATGCAGGTGGTTCAACTTGATGTTCCTGTTATGCTAACCAAATATCTGATGATCATTTTGCGGGGTATTTTAAATCTCGCGGTTAGAAATAATTTTATTCTTGTCGTTCATATTTATTTAATTCCTACTAAGATTGACAAATTAGGGCACGAAATTTAGGTGGACGTTCAAAGATTTATTATTTTTTTCAAATTAAATATAATGGTTCGATGGAAAATCTTTAGATCAAGTGTTTTTTGGCATTTTGTGAACTTCCCATTGCGTTAACTCACGAACAAATCCTCAATATATTAAAATAAGTACCTACACACTTTTCGGCATGTAAGGCTGTGGTCTCCTATAAACGCCGTCGGTGGCGTACAGCGTCACGTCGTACGCCGCGTCACAATGTTTACTATAGAAATGTACTGTTGTGGTCTCTTTAACACGCTGACGTTGGCGTATAGACGGCGTTCAACGCTTTGCGCCGCGTCTCTAGTTATTTCGAACCATTGCAGCGTAAACGTCGTATTTGGATTTAATAAAGAAAAAGGTAAATTATTGATTGGATTAGTCCAATGTTTTAGTGCTTTAGGCCTCGGTCTCCTATTAAATGCTATATGCGGCGTCCGACTTCAGCATAAACGTGCCGATCGATCGTTTGAACGCCAGGTAAAGCGTCAGCGGTCAATATATTTCATGCGAACGACGACGTCTCATTCACAACAGTACTCTACAAACAGTGCTCGCTTGTAGTCATGTGATATAAAATGAATTTAAATTTGATACTTTTGGCGGCACCTTATTTTTATTTTATAATGCACTAAAACATTGGACTGCTTCAATCAATAATTCGTCGTTTTCATTATTAAATTTCGACATTTTGTATTGACGCCAAATACGACGTTTACGCTGCAATGGTTCGAAATAACTAGAGATGCGGCGCAAAGCATTGAATGCCGCGTACGGCGTCCACACGCCAACGTCAACGTGTTTAGGAGACCACAACAATACATTTCTATAGTAAGCATTGTGACGCGGCGTACGGCGTGACGCTGTACGCGACCGACGGCGTTTATAGGAGACCAAAGCCTTATAAAATTAAAATAAGATGCCGCCAAAAGCGTCGAATTTATATCAAAAGGAGCACTGTTTGTCGACGACTATTGTAATTTGTGAACGGGACGTCGTCGTTCGCGTATGAGTTTATATTGACCGTTGATGCTGTGCTTGACGTTCAGACGCCGATTGGAACGTTTATGCTGAAGTCGGACGCCGCATATAGCATTTAATAGGAGACCGAGGCCTAACTAACCAGATCTACTTTAATCTTACACGCTAGCGAAACCTAGAACCTTTAAGTTTCCCTACTACTAAAAGTTGTTTTTAATAATTGTGGAAAACGAATGAAACAATTTTTACAAAATAAAAAATGATATTTTATTTCAATTCATGAAGCATGGTAACAAGGTATATTTTTATTTTTTTATATCAGAGTTAGAACATTTCATTACACGTGATTATTTCCTACCAAACGATTAGACTAAACGGTAACTTGTATAAAATGTACATTTAGTAATAATATGTAGTATAAAACAGTACCATTATTTTACCGATATTATTATACTTTTTACTTTTTTAGTGAATTTTTCCTTATCATAAAATTGTCAACTATTTGAATTAACTCTAGGCCTGAAAAATAAAAGTTTTCAGTCACAATCTATATTTGTAATAGTCAACAACTTGAGTAGGTAATGTTTTAAGGCATTTCAATATAATCTGTACAACCATTTATATATAAATTTCTAGCATGCTGTATTCATGTATAACACCTCTGTTCCCTTTTTAATCAATTTATTATCAGGAATAATACAAAAATGATAATAGAAAAGAAATTTAATTTTAATGTAATTTATTACAATGAGAATGTAACAATATTATTAATTAAAATAAAACAATTAAATAATTATTTGGCTTTGTACAGATTACAGGATAGGAAAAACACAATTGTTTTGCTCATACATTTCAAAACTGTTTTCAAATCATCAAAATGGCAAACAAATGTGATATTATTACTTAGTTAAACTTAAATAATAGCGTTATATTAAAATTATACCTACTAATTTAAACTATGTATTAATTCATTCTCTATTTTTATTAGCTAATGTTAGTTTTGGCGGGTCTAGTAGGGCTTTTCACAACATATATTGAACTAAGCATATTTTTAGGTACAAACCACACATCCCTTTAGATACTATACGAGTACATACAGTTTAATGTAGCAGTAATAGACAATTTGAATTAAATAATGAACATATTTGTAATATCATAATTCACTGAATGTACCTTAAGTTTCTTAGTGTACTTATTTATTTGATCACACTATTTCTGTGAGTCTTAGACTTATGTGACAGAATATTAGAAATATTATGATGCGACAATTTTGATCAATTCAGAGTTATAGGATTGTTTCACAAAGTTAACATGACAAATATAAACCCGCGTTTAAATTCATTAATACAGACCAGTATTTAAATTAAGACAACACTTATCTAGATTGCATTATATCTAAAGGAAGGTACTCACTATATAGGTAAACCTTGCACATCCATGAGGTCGTCATGTTGCGGCGCGTGCGCGAAGGCGTGGGCGCTGGACGCGGGCGGCACCGTGAAGTGATGATGATGCGGTCTTGGACGTCGGGGTGAGCGCGCGGTGATTATTCGTGGTTTATGGATTTCGTCCATTACAGATGGCGCCACATATGTAAAGCCCTAATGTCAACAACACAAGTTAATTTATTGAGGTAGGTCGAAAATGTTAATATTACGTAACGATACGAGCAGACGAGTAGTCTCCTGATGGTTACTACTGCCGCCCAGAGACACCTTAAAAAGTCATAAGTGCGTTGAAGCCTTTTGATTCCCTGCCCGTAGGGTTAGGAGGCGAGGTTTGGGATCCAGTACCCACTCACTTAGTTGAAAAAAAGAAACAATCTCTTGACATCGCTTTTCAATGAGGCCGTAGTACGGTCGAGCCGGCCTATCGGTGCCGAAGCATAGTCTCCCACAGTCATGCAGTGTTTAATGTTAAAATGTTAAATAGTATACAACATTATTCTTACTTATAGTCCATCTATTTTATTATAAGAGATACCGTAAGACGTTTCGTACTTTTCAAAGTGAAACAACTTTGTACAGGCGTAACTAACACAATCTCAATAACCTTTTCCGTAAAACCATGGAACTATGCAGCTATTTTTATTTTATCGCAAGATGAACAATTCTTTATAATTTAATTTTAATCTTTATAATCAGCAAAAATAACAATACATTTATAATAACCTTTTTTTCAGACGTCACTTCAAAGTCACGTTGTTAGGTCCACATGACTTTTAAAATTAATTTTTATACCAATAAATCATTAGAATTTACGAATAATCAAACTTAATAATAACTAGTCGGTGTCGATCCAAACCTTTTTTAGTATTTCATATACAGAAACAACTAGACGCAACTGTCAATGAAAACGCATAGATGTAAATAAGATTTTCTTTTTTTAACCCTATTTTAATTTGAAGATGTTTTTATTGTGAGGGAAATCCCCTTTTTTAATTTTATAATGCTTAATTTCTATCTACTCTAGTATGTCCTACATGTCTAGTACATAAATCTGTGAAATTCAAATCGATTTGTAAATATGAGGAAATGATATGGAGAATCCGCCTTTCGCTATTCTTCAATCTGTAAGAACTGTCATAAGGTACCTTTTAGATGAGATGGACTACAATACAAAAGCTGCAAATACACCAGAATAAGTAATAGAATCGATTACAATAGTTATGTTTTTGATGCCTACCAGTGCGACGCAGGCAGTATGCGGTCATTAACTTCTTAAATTTGACTGTGAGTGAAAGTGCTATTTGGATTTTATTTTCTAGAAGTGGACCTCACAATATAAAAATCTTGCAGTTTTGAGTAATAACGGCGCATGATTACTTAGCTCATGGCTGTGCAGCAATGACTCCAAACTTTTTGTTTTGTTTTCTTTGGTCGACTTCGTTCTCATTCAAGTATCATAGTAAAAAAAAAATGTAAACCCTATTTATTTATTTTAAAAGGAGCAACAATGGAGTTTCTCGCCAGATTCTTCTCCATGAAGGCTACACTTGGAACTGGCGACTAGAATCACTCGATTTTTTAATATTAAATCTCGACTAGCCGTCGGTTCCGGTTGTCATGAACATCTATGGCAATCGTTATTGGTAAGTCAGTGCCCTCAAATATACTGACAACTAGTTCAATCATAGAATTTAGTTCGCCCTCAGGGTTGCGGAGGTCCGATGCCAGTCGCTCCGTGTAAAAACTGATATTCAGGTACAACCGGTCGAACTAGTAGCCGACCCCAAATCTTGGGAATAATAAAGGCTAGGAAGAAGAAGAAATATCGACTATTCATAAGTGCCTGTTAAGTAAGTGCCTCTTTGAATAAAATCTTTTTGACTTTGACTTAAGGCATTGAGTGGCAATATTTCCTTGAGGACTAAGAAGCAACTAAATCAGCTGATAGCGGGGTTCTCTATTTCTGTTTTGTTTTTTATTTATTATTTTTATTATATTTTATTTATTGTTCTATTAATAACTAGCTGCCCGGACAGACTTCGATCTGTGAACCTCCCGTGGACCCGCATATTTTTATTATTATTAAACCGATCCCGACCTTAACAATCATACAATAGTTATTTGTTATACAAGAGTGCAAAGTTGCTTTTTAACCGCGTGCTCAACTTTGATGACCGAGCAAGCGAAGGATTCCAAAATTGAATCACGAGCAGCGCAGCGTGGGATTAAAAAATTTGAATCCTGAGCGTCAGCGAGGGAATCAAAAGAGCACGAGGTGAAAAATCTTAGGACTCGAGTGTAACACGTAACTTTTCATCCCACCTCAGCCAGGAAATAACTAAATGACGTGAAAAGAAAATGGCGCGGGCAAAGCAAATAAAAAAAGTACACCAAGAAGGTTCCGAGTCTGAGTTTTTAACAAATTAAAAAAAGGTTGTATGATAAATTCGGCACCATGGAGGAAGGAGTAGATAGGTTTAATGATGTTTTGAATTCACAAACTTAGTGTACACGATGTTCTAAATCCAATTTACTTTATCGTCTAGCCGTTTTAGCGGATAACAACGGCTTTTGCACTCAGATATTGAAGAACAAAAATATTTTTGCCGAGATGGGGGGATAAAAATAAATAAATTAGCCGAATTAGACCAGCCATTCTCGAGTTTTGCGCTTAGCA
The DNA here is from genome assembly GCA_949125395.1 of Diaphora mendica. NCBI lineage: Eukaryota > Metazoa > Arthropoda > Insecta > Lepidoptera > Erebidae > Diaphora > Diaphora mendica. The sequence goes on from OX421318.1 coordinate 17,079,279, forward strand.
ACATTAATTTTGATTTATATAGATATGTTTAGAGTGTTTCGGCTTTTGTAATAAGTAAGAATAACCTTGTATAATAGACAGAAAATTGTGTAAAGTAAAGCATTACCTGAAACATTAGGTTAGCACTTTCACTTAACGTAGACTCGTCAGGTGAATCGATAGGTGTTTGGTGAGTGAATCTTGTATCAAATTGAGAAACATCATCTTCACTTGTCTGAAATAGTAAAACAATAACCAGATGAATGTTGAGTAACAATATTACTTGATTCGAACAATTTAAAATTAATTAATTCAATTACTTCTATTATTATTCGTCATTGCCGTTAGAACTAAAATATATAATGTGGTGATAAGATGTATGATTCATTGAGCCGTTCTCGCGCTCCCATAGTATTTACATAAAGTTAAAATTATACCATAAACAGGAAAATAAGATTTATATATACATGGAAATCGGAATGCGCATAACATTTGAAACCGACAAGCTTTGACGTAAAGGTATAAAAGAAATGGACATTCATAGATATGTACAGTTGGATAAAAAACTCGACCGGATAATTAATATAAAATTTGACACGGTTTCAAAGCGTCATTTTTAACAGCTTTAACATATATATAGTCTATATTAATAATATAAAGCTTAAGAGTTTGTTTGGTTGAACGCGCTAATCTCGGGAACTACTAATACAATTTCAAAAAATATTTAAGTGTTAGATATAGATAGCCCAGTTTTCGAGGAAGCCTATATATCACGATACGACCAAAAAGAGCTAAAAATTATTAGCTATTATTATTATTACTAGCTATTACCCATGAAAAATGTTGGTAGTAGAGCCACGCTGATTAGTACTGGGAGTAGACTGGTAGTAGGGCTGACTCGACCGGGGCGGTACGGGCAGTACCGCCCCGGTTCTATCCGTTCTATTCGCACAGAAAATCAACGTAAAATGACAGCATTCGTGCTGTCGTGTTTCGTTGGTGAGTGCGAGACCGGAGGCTCAATGATGCAGAAGCACTAGGCCAGTGTGGGTCACCATGCTGCATTGTATGCATTCGCAATGAGTATGGTGACCACCACTCTTGGATTCTGCTTACGCTTTCCATCAGGCAGATTAGAGACATTTTGGCAGGGCCATACATAAAGAAAATAAAAATCGGTAAAATTATTGCGGGTATGTTGAGAGTTTTTTGTTCACGCTACGGGCAATAGGAGACGCTGACGAGATTGCGTGAGTGAGCTAGTAGGTACCTAAATAAACAATTATTTTTTATGTATGGCCCGCCAAAATGACTCTACCCTGCCTGATGGAAAGCATAAGCAGAATCCAAGAGTGGTGGTTACCATACTCATTGCGAATGCAGAAAATGCAGTAAATACACCATGGCGGCCTAGTGATGCTTCTGCATCTTTTAGTCCAGTGGACTGCTAAAGGCTGTTGATGTGATGTGACTGTTTAACTCTTCAAGGTATCCAACAATATTGACTTTTGATTTATATCATTAACTAGCTGAGCCCCGCGGTTTTATCCTCGCTGCAATAATAACAATCGCGGGTAACGCCGCGGGGCAAAGCTAGTCTTAAAAAAAAGCCTAAAGCCTAAGTTACTCCTTATATATTTAGCTATCTTCCCGTGCAAGTCCCGTCAAAATCGGTCCAGCTGTTCCAGAGATTAGCCGGAACAAACAGACAGACAGACAAAAATTGTAAAAATATTATTTTGGTATAATTATGTACCGTGTATACATACTAGTATTCAATAGTAAAAAAACGTTTTTTTTTATTACAAACAGACACTCCAATTTTAAGCTATTGAATAGCTTTAAGCGCGGCGACCGAATCAAGAAATTCCGTAACGAAAATAAAATCTAACACCCCCAAATATTTTGGTTCTAATCAGCGAAAAAGAAGTTTTTTTCGTATTAAAATGTAAATATAACACATAATATGCACATCATTGTTATCGTTATGAAATTTGCCGTCGTTAACTATTTAAATTATCATGAAATACTTACATATTGGAGAAATTATGTGATATATTTGTATGTTATGATTTTTTCACTTACTTGATGTCAATATATATAAATTGATAAAAAAAATATGCAATAGCTTTACCGCGGCAGTCCCCGAGTGCCACACGTTTTTTTTAATTTATTTGTATAAATATAATGTATTTTATATTTACCAGTCTGGGCTTTATTGGTGGTTCCAATCTTCTCGCAAAAACTTCATCCCAATGTACGTGTTTGAAGAAGGCGTGACCGCGCACAGCCGCAGCCCCCTGTGCTCCGAGGCGTTGGGTTTCCGATCGTTTCATTAGGCGTCTTATCAAATCGCGAGCATCTTGTGTAAGGTAGGCGGGCAGCATAAGTTTGCCTTTTAAAATTTTCTCTATTGTTTTTGTACGGTTGTCTCCAGTGAATGGTGGCTGAAAATTAATTGGATTGCCTTTTAAGAACTATGAGCATTTGAACACAGATGACAAAAAGTTGGTGTGGTTTTGCCAGAAACTGTAATTAGATGCAGAGATTGTTTACCCTCGCGCGAAATCCCATAACCATGCACTTGATTCATAATTTTCATATGATGTTCATAAGGAATTCACCACTCGTTGTTATAAATACAGCAAGTTATACGTATAACTTACTGTATGTATGATAACAGGGGGCAGAATTGGTCTTGACATAAGCAAAACATTTCTGATATACTCTATGATAGTAGTAAGTGTAGTGGTCGAAAGGTATAATAATAGATATAAAATCAACAAACCTGTCCAATGAGCATATCATACATTAAAGCTCCAAGGCTCCACCAATCTACGGCTTTACCATGACCACTTCTGGTTAATATCTCAGGTGCCCTAAAAAAACAAATTTTAAATAAACAGAAAAACTAAAACACAGTAACTCTGTATGATATTTTGTAGATTCACTGCATATCATATAAGTCAATCTATAAAATAAAACAATTATAGAGTTACACTTCAATAAAGCTGTCATTAGGGTTTAGAAAAAAACATGTTTGAATAAAATAATATGTAGTGTCAATTTCTGTCAAAGATGAGCTAAAGACACAGAATAATTAATAGCTAAAGACGAAGATTATTGAAGAAACCTTTACAAGGTATTTTAACTACATAAATAAAATGTAATAACCTTATACAACAAAACTTTTTTTGGCGGTGAGGCCCGATTTCGAGATTGTCTAGGTAACTCTATTCAAGACAACCATTGTTTCTTATATTTTTTGTTGTAGAACATCAGGCACTTTTCATCTCCTGTCACAGTGAATTCCAAGAATCCTGCTTTCTAAAAAATTAACCTTCGCACATTCGAACACGTGCCGCTTTCTATCGACGTTCAGCGCATGCGGCACCTTTAGGCGTGCTCCTACTTCGAAAGTCCGTACCGGCCAACTTTGTTTTTTTTTTTTAATGTAATTCATACACATACAATAGATAAGTACTAATATTCCTTGGTCAATGCGAAAGATCTTCATTGTAAATATGTTTTTGTTTTTTTTCTTCACTCGCAAGGCACTGTCCAGATGCCCACGAAACATAGGGCCAAGAAAAATTTGCATAATGACTAATAATGAGAGACTAGATGAGATAACTATCAACTGATAAAATTAATTATGCTTTTAAAAATGCGAACTTCTTAGGTATTCTTCAAAGTACCCATAATATGAAGATATTTCGTCATAATACAGAATGGATGTTACACTATTATGAGGTTATCAATGGGTTTTAAAGTAAACCAACTAAGTTGTGCTAATTTTAACGTCTTTAGGAATTAGGATACAGACATTATACCTCTGTATTTATGTGTTTTAATAGAAGGTCACTGAAAACATGCCTTGTGGCAAACAATAGACTGGTCCTCATATATACTAATAGGTATTACACATCTCTACATGTCCTTTTAGGGTCTACAATTATATAATGGAGATTATGGTCATAATTTAAAAAGAATATAAAAAAAGTGATACAGTATACAAAAACACAACTAAGTACAACCAATTAATTGAGCTATAGATATGTATAGAAATGTCTATGAATTTCAAAGTGATATATATTATGTATATTTTTTTAAATTCACTACTACTAGAAACAACGAGCAATAGAAAAAAGAACATTATAGTTATTGTTCACATTTGGATATCAGTTGTTATGCCTAGAATATGTTGTTCATGGAACACTAGGTTTCGCTTTCGGCTCCATCCGTGTGTATGTTGGTTATCATGGTAAAAATAGCCTATGTCCTTCTTCAAGGTCTTATCTTAGGTATTACTATAATATTATAAATCTGAAGAGTTTGTTTGTTTGAAACGCTGGTCCGATTTGAAAAATTATTTCAGTGTTGGATACTACATTTATCGAGGAAGGCTATATATGTTACAACCAACGTTCGATTGAATGGACTAGAGTTGGATCAGGCAATAGGAGACGCAAACGGGGTTGCGTGGGTTTGCTAGTCTATCTATAAACCGTAATTCATCCAAATCCGTTCTGTGGTTCAAATGTGATAGTGTAACAGACAGGCAAAGTTACTTAGGAATTTTTAATATCAGTATGGATATTATCGAAGTATGGATTTACTGTGCGGATAGCATAGTGGTTTATGTGGTGAGCTCACAGCTTTCTACTGCCCTGAGTGTTGTGAGTTCCATCAAGACTGTTGTTCCGAGTCTGGGTGTACTTTGTATCCATTTTATGTATGTTTGTAAAGTTCCCTGTGACACAAGTTTTATTCCCAGTGTGTAGTTCCTCTTTTAAAAGAAAAAAAAAAACATTATACTTACATGTATTCAATTGTCCCACAGAATGTATGAGTGACTATACCCTCTTGAATATGTTCCTTGCACAGGCCAAAATCTGTAAGCTTTACATGACCTTGGGCATCCAAGAGGACATTCTCAGGTTTCAGATCACGGTAAATTATGCCAAGACTGTGTAAATGCTCAAGGGCCAGTATGATTTCTGATAAATAGAAGCTGAAAACATAATTAATTCAATCAAATTAGTTATTCAATATATGTATATAACAAAATTGAAAGATAAGTTGTGTTCATCTCATTATTATCTCCGAAAAACCCTATAAATATATTTTATCTTATCATAGTTATGATAGCTGTATATATTATACTTTACTAGCTTTCGCCAGTACTTCTGCCTACATGTATTTCGGTTATTGCTGTAAAAAGAAACCTATGTCCTTCTTCAAGTATAAAAGCATCTCTATGCCAAATTTCATTGAAATTGGTTCAGTGATTTTAACTGTGAAAGCGTAACAGAGTAACTTTCGAATTTATGATATTTTTTCAGACAATAAGTAACATTGATATGAGGTAACTTACCATGCTGTATCTTCCAAAAATATGCCTTCACGTTCAAGATGCATAAACAATTCCCCACCACTCAAGTATTCTAAAATTAAGTACAACTTGCCTCCTGTTTGAAAAGCATATACTAATTCCACGATAAACGGATGCTGAAAGTGTAATTAAGATAATTTCTATCAGAACTAATTATAACTGTATTGTAACCTAGTTACACACTATTTCTCTATAATCTTTATAAATATGTAAGTAGCTATAAAACTTTACATAAACTACATATACATTTCATTATACTTATTACAGTTGTACAGTACTTTAGTAAAATCATAATATACAATGGAAATTTTACATTTTAATGTAACAGTAGAATGTAAAAGATATGTATCTTGTTTATCACAAAGGTGGGTTTTTCAAAAACATTAATATGCAGTAAATAAAGGGTACATTCAGAAGGATGTCTAATATTAATTAATACTAGGTGCATGATATCTGTATTTATAAACAGTATATTTATTACCTTAACAGCCTCTAAGATATTCCTTTCTGCTTTAGTGTGTGCAGTATCTTTTTGATTGCGTACTATGGACGCCTTTTTAAGAACTTTCATAGCAAAATGAGAACCAGCATCAGGTCCAGTAATTTTACGAACTTGAAACACCTTTCCATATCCACCCTTCCCTAAAACCTTGCGCAGTTCAAAATCTTGAGGACCCAAACGTTTACATTGTCCTGGATTTACGATATCTTCAGACAGCTGAATAGTTTCATTACCTTCAGCCCTGTAAAAAAATATACAAACATAAAGTGAACACTGAAAATAATGAGTTTAAGATCTAATGATATTACTTACTCTACTATAGCATGTACGTGAAGCTCAGGATCATAATCCACCTAGAATAACACACAGCTATTTAGAAAAAAATATTTATAACATGTATAAAAAGTTTTAGTAACAATTCATCACAACAATTAAAATATATTTTTGGGTTTCGAAATTAAATAGCAGTAGTAATTATGAGTTATAAAATGGTTTTCACACTAAGTATTACTGAGACGAAATCTATCCTTGACAATCAAGTGAATATAGAACAAGGTTTTAGGTTAAGTAATAATGAGGTGTCTTTAAATTTTATTGAAACGTAAAGAAATACCTCATCAATTTCAATTATATCATCTTCATCAGATTCTGCAACTGGAACTGCATCCACATCTAAGTCTAAATCAAATACACCAGCCATATAAGATGACATTTCAGGATTATCACATCAGAAAAAAAACTTTATTTTGGAACTGTAAAAAAAATTGCAGTTCCAAAATTTTGGGATTAACAGTAAGTTGTATTAGTTAACATTTAATTTCGACTAAATCTTCACAGATCTTATATCAACACAGAATATTTCATTCGAGGATGTGGACAGCAAGCCATACACTGCAACTGCAAATTTGATTGATGATAGCGACGTCCACAGAGTATAATAGAAAGAAACAACTATTACAGTGTTTCTAGTCCCAAAAAACTAAAAAGGGCACAGCTCATCCATAAAAAGTAAAATTTTAACAAAATAAAATCCGACTTCAAGGTTCGACTCGATTTCTCTTGGCTGCCATCATCAGATCTTAGTGTCCTTATCATGGTCAGTCATACTTCAGCAGTGCCTTTAACTCTGTCGATTTCGACATCCTCTTAGGTATCCTATCGTCTCTCAATGTTTCTGATCCTGTAATAGGGAACATGCATAAAAAATTTATTTGTCTCAAACATTTTTTTCTAGATTCTTTATTGTCTTTACAATATACCTAAATGATATTTTTTTTATTTAGTGATTATTTAAACCCAGAAAATATTAAATAAAAAGTGAAAATTAAGGGAGGGAAATTCAAACCTGCAAAACGCGTCCTATTGGTCGAAACGAAATGTGACGTCGATTGTTACATTATCGAAATTATCGGCGTCGAAATTCCTACTGTGTTAGTAGTGTTTGTGAGAAAAAATAAGTTCTTCCATGATTTTTATAGCAATCAAAACTGTAAATAGGTATAAAATAACTGAAACACTCAATAGTAAACAAACACGAAATCATAATGACGTCATATGTTATGTCAATAGCGCGCGAAAAATGGCGGCGTTTGAATAGCTCAAAATTTGTCGGTGTTTTAAATTTCACTTTGAAAATTAGTTTGACTATTTTAAAACTTATTAATATTTTTTTCTATGTTATGGAGGCTTATATGATCAGATTAAGAAATAAAAAAAAGACATGCATATTCCCTATTGCTTGGTTTAGTTCTTATATTCGGGGGCGCTCGCAGCTGGTTTGCTCAGAAGAGACATCCTCCACCTGGTGTGATCTAGTTGCGGGTATGCATGGCGTGTTATTTCCTGTACTGTTCTCCATTTTCATAAATGCTGTCACGAATGTTATTTCTTCTCATTATCATCTTTACGCAGACGATTTGCAGTTGTACCACCATTTCAAGGTTGATGAGCTAACAGAGGCTGTCTGTCACTGCCATCAATAATGATCTACTCAACACCTGTTCTTTATCGTAATGGTGGACGAAACCTTCTCAAAGCTATTTTCTTTTTCAAAAAGGTGTACGTCAGCATGCTATATACTGTCTCCAATTCTGTTTAACAAATATGGCGAGTATCTCCTAACGCGAGCACTCGAGGACTTGAGCAGTGGCGTATCTAAACCCTTGAATCTTCGTTGCGCTGCATACACTTCTCTCCTAGTTGCGAATGAGGCCAGGATGCATACTCTCATAAGCAGAATTGAGAGAGCCAGTGAGTCCTAGGATTCAAAATAAATAGGGCCAAAACAAAAGTCATGGTTGCTGACAGAACTGTGAAACTAGAATCCCCTTAACCTTGGTAGGAGACTTGATAATGGTAGAAGACTACTTATACCATGGCTCCGAGAACTTGGCTTAAGACACCGGATCATTTGAAAAGAGATGAGTAGCATCGTCATGACTAAAAGTGCAATATATGATCTGGACAGGATATGGATGAACTATAAAATCACGAGAAGGACAAAAATAAAACTGGTACAAACCCATGTCCTTCCTATATTTATGTACGGTGTCAATTACTTTCTGCCTCGCACAACAAAACTGTGGAATGAACTGTCGCCTGCTGTATTCCCGGACCAATACGACCTTCAAACCTTCAAGAAAGGAGCGTACTCCTTCTTGAAAGGCCGGCAACGCACTTGTGACGCCACTGGTGTCCTGGGTGTCCATGGGCGGCGGTTATCGCTTACCATCAGGCGATACATCTGCTCACTTGCCCCCTATTCAATAAAAAAAACTTGGACGCTGTAAGCTGCCAACTGCAAACGCATTGATGTCATTTATTTTTAGATGTCACATATTAATTTGTGAGGGCCTTTCAACGCTTTGCCTGCGCAAAATCCTCAAATACTTCGGCCCCCATTGTGAGGAGAGAAGGCGATAACCTTAAAAGACTGATGGTGACGGTTAAGATGGAGGGGAAAAGACCCTGAGTGAGACCCATTGCGTTGGGCAGACAAACTTTGCTTTACTCTTGGTACTACGATCCATGCTGCCCTACACAGTACTAAAGATAGGAACAGGTGGCGAGCTATCACCAGCCGAATGACACTAAATAGGGGTCACGACCATCAGAGTTGAGGAAAACGATGCAAGGAGAATTATGTACATTCATAATATTGAATAATGGGATTAATGGGTAGGTGCACTGTCAATAAACAAAAAAAAACAATCAAGTTGAGAACCTCCTACTTTCGTAAGTCACATAAAAATGTGAAAAATTTCATGTAGTAAAAGTAATATTTAAAAATAGAAACAAAGTATAATGTTTTATTAAAACTTTTCGTATACTTATTAATATAGAGGAAACATTTTCTGACTTTACACTTTTTCACTTTTTTTCACCCACCTTTTAAGGCTGAGGCCGCACTACGGTTTTTTCCCGCTAGCGGTTAAACCGCCAAATCGCAAAACCGCCGAAGCGCACACACTGTTGTTAAAAACCGCGAACAGTGTTGCCAACAGTTAAACTAGCTCTTCACTAGATTCAACTTTTAAAATCACCAGAAAACCACTAACAGATATGGAACTACATTAAAAATACACTATTTTAGGTCAATCAACACAAAATTTATTTAAAACTTATACATCATATGTAAGGCTGATATTTCTGTGCCCCTTCCCTCCGCATCTCGCCAATTATTCTCGCTATGGAGTGTAGAGATAAAGAGTACAATCTAGAAGTTAAAAAAGTGTCCGCCAAAATACACTAATTAGGTGACGCCACTGTGCAAAGAGTGTAAATTTAAAGAATTAGAAAAGAAAATCAAATGAACTATTATTTGTTTATGTTTGTCGGACGGGATACTACGCAAAGTGTTTAATATTCAAACCACAATTTAATTATTTGATTATGTTTGTCGGACACTTACTACGCAAAGTTTTTTAATTTTTAACTATAATTTAATAAAAAGAATTAAAATGACATCATACTCTCTTCTAACTCCAGCGCCTACGTGGTCGGTTCTCGAACTATTATTTAGTCATGTTTGACGTACAATTTCCCCCTTATGAGCCCATCAAAGATTGTACTCCTTATCTCTATACTCCATGATTCTCGCACTTTCTCGCACAGCTAGTAACAGTGACAACGTTAATAATTTTATGGGCTGTTTCTAGTTCTCGTTACTTTATGAATAATTTTATAAAGAAACCTGCTGTAAAAGTAAACTTTATCTTCATGAAATTTCCATTTTAATTCAAATGTAGGTAATAGAGCCTTGCTGATTACAGCACGAAGGGGCCGGCCAGGGCCGGCTCGACTGGGGCGGTACTACCCTCGCACAGAAATTCAACGTAAAATGACAGCGATCGTGCTGTCGTGTTTCGTTGGTGAGTGCGAGACCGGAGGCCCAATGATGCCGTAGCATCACTAGCCCACCATGGTGTGGGTCACCATGCTGCATTGTTGCATTGTCTGCATTCGCAGTACGGTGACTACCACTCTTGGATTCTGCAGCTTTCCATCAGGCCACAGAGTAAATTGTTAATACAGAAACATCAGGCAGATGTTTCTGTATTAACAATTTGATTTTCAATTTGATTCATTTTACGTTGAATTTCTGTGCGAAGGTCGCACAGAAATGCAACGTAAAATGACAGCGATCGTGCTGTCGTGTTTCGTTGGTGAGTGCGAGACCGGAGGCCCAATGATGCCGTAGCATCACTAGCCCACCATGGTGTGGGTCACCATGCTGCATTGTTGCCACCACTCTTGGATTCTGCAGCTTTCCATCAGGCCACAGAGTAAATTGTTAATACAGAAACATCAGGCAGAGTAGAGTCATTTTCAAAATTTCATTCATTCTCAAAAAAAAATACCCATTTGTCTTTATAAGAAGTTATGAAGGACTAGCTGTTGCCCGCGGCTCCACCCGCGTGTATTTCAGTTAACGCGTCAAATAGTAGCCTATCTATTATTCTGATGTATAAGCTATATTACTGTAAAGTTTCATCCAAATCCGTTCAGTAGTTTCTGCGTGAAGAAGTAACAAACATACACACAAACTTTCGCCTTTATATTTTAGTGTGATGTGATGTGATGTGATGATGATGTGATGTGATGTGATGTGATTTTTGTTTGAAACCTCCATTCAAAAGTAATCTTGATAATTTTGAATTACTTTCAACAAAAAATCATCTTTTTAGTTTAGATAATAAACTGAGCATTCTAAAAGACGTCGCGTCGCGTCAGTCAGTCAGTCAGTCAACTTTTTGTAAAGCTATATGTGTGTTTGTGCTTATTTCTGAACGCACTTTAACTTTAGTACCACTTCTGACGGTTTCTGTCATCTGTTTGTTACCGAGGGTGTAAACATGATTTACTTTGTAGAGTCGTTTTTTACTTTTGTAGTTCTTTTTACATAAAGTGAAGTTAAATTATAATGGAAATGAACTATTTATAGTGATACTATTACTTTCGAAATTTATTGTTTGAATATTTTCAATGGCTAGTGACAACCATAAAAGTTCAAACAATCATAAGTTGGATAGTTCTGTGAAAAGTACCAAGATACCAATAAACAGCGGCAGCAACGGTGAGATCATTTTTGTTTACGTTTTTTATAATTACTAAAACTAATCCCACATAACATAGTTAAACGACGATATTAATAACCTCGTAAGACTGCTGCCATTATCATGTTAGCTGCTGTAAGTACTTATAACTTCGGAATACGCTTTATTCTTTACCATTGCCAGTTATTTCCCGTAACGGCTAGTCTATATACCCAATAAATCAATTGTATCATAAGTAATATCTTTTACTATTTACTGTAATAATTATACTCACTTATTTCAAAGTATTATTTGTGTTTAAAACTTTTGTGTTTTGTATTGAAAATTGACAACTGGTTTTCTAATGCACGTATATTACAAACTTAAAAGTTTTGTTGATTTTTATCACAACTGTTACTTAATCTGTGTTTAATTCCTTCATTGTTTCAATAGGAAATATTGAAGGAATTCAATTTAAACTTGTTGACTTAAAAAAACTTGAAACAAACCCTATATGAACCTGTTTAGCCAGTGCTATATCGCAGGTTAAAAACTTCTTTTTAATGAGAGAACTATGACTATTCACTCTCCCATTGTATTTGTCACCATAAGATTGAAAAAACTGTCAGATTATAATCTACCTAGCAAGATTGCAAACTATCGATAGATTGTCAACTGTGATATACTGCTTATGGCTGTCATAATACCAACTGTCCCTGATTGGTCGGTTTTACAGTAGGCCGTTCAATGGCCATAGAGTTGGGTTAGAACTTCTTTAATTAATCACAAATTAATTTTAATGTCATAACAATTTAATATAACTAATTCTAAAGCTGTGAGGTATATTAAACTTGAAATTAATTTACGATCACAAAAATACTTTACATTCGGCAACAAAGACGGAGACAAATATGGAGGTGTGGGACATATGCTGTTCAACCAATCAGCATGCGACATGTCAATATTATTTTACAATCTTTTGACTGTTTGCAATCTCACGAGATACATTACAATCTAACTGTTTTGACAATTTAACGGGAACATATTCATCAGGTTCCATACAAAACACTTTCTTTTTATTACAATTTTTATTGTGCCTTACCTATATCACCAACTTAAATTTAAATAGATATTATTAAAAAACATAAGTGATAACTTATGTTTTTTAATAATATCTATTTAAATGTATGTATATTTCAATTAAGAACATTCCATAAAAGAGTACCTATAATTAAGTTCTGATGTGACTCAAGTTCATTAGTAGATTATGTACTTTAAACAAGTATTTGTGTCAAATAAATATTATCTTAATGACCCAATTGATTTCATAAACAGGTAGCCGTGAACTATTATTACCTAGTTTAACTATTCTTTTCTTCTAGTTGTACATATCTTCTTTGTTCTAGCTGTAAATATATCATTATCTGTAGCGCTTTAGAATATTATAGTTTAAAAGGCAGTATGTATATATTATATGTGAAGCAAAAAAATTGTACCGTTGAATAAGGGAGTATGATGTTTGGCACAGTTAAAGTTTAAATGGAGGAGTGCAGAATAATAAAAATAAAAATTGACTACTCTGCTATTGTAGAAAGGTAATTGTACTATAGTAAAATAATAATAACAACATTAACATCTATAAGCATTATACTAAGTTTCATTTTAAGACCAAAATGAATATGGAACTGTAAAATTTTAACAAAATAAAAACCAACTTCAAGGTTCGACACGATTTCTCTTGGATGCCATCATCAGATCTTAGTGTCCTTATCATGGTACCACCGTTGGGATATCTCCTTTCCATTAAAAAAAGAATCATCAAAATCGGTTCATAAACAACGAAGTTATCCCATACATAACATATAACATACATATAAAAAATAATAAAAAATATACGGTCGAATTGAGAAACCTCCTCCTTTTTTTGATGTCGGTTAAAAAATGGGTATAAAAATCAAACTTTAAACTATGTAGTGGTCAAAAAAATTGCACAGAATATCAACCTAAAATGCCAGTATTCGTGCTGTCATGTTTCGTTGGTGAGTGCGAGACCGGAGGCCCAAAGCTGCAGAAGCATCACTAGGCCGCCATGGTGTTGGTCACCGTGCTGCATTGTTGCAATTGTCTGCATTCGCAATGAGTATGGTGACCATCACTCTTGGATTATGCTTATGATTTCCATCAGGCAGAGTAGTAATTTTGGCAGACTATACATTAAAAAAAAACTATGCACAATTGTTCAAAGTTAGATGTGTTTGATTTGTAATTAATTTGCATGTTTAGGAATATCGATTCTATTCATATTTAGGAAAATACGATTTCTATACCTCCTGTGGATGTCGTAAGAGGCGACTAAGAAAGCATAATACACAGTTACATTACTACAAGGAAAACAAAATCTATATGAACCTTATAAATTATTTAAAAAAAACTATATGAACCTGTTTAGCCAACAGTGCGATATAAGCAGGTTGAAAACTTCTTTCTAATCAGAGACCTATGTATACTATTCACTCTCCTCTTGTATTTGTAGATTTGTATTCATCAGAACACATAACACTTTTTTTTATTACAATTTTTGTTGTGCATGACCTATCATCACCAACTTAAACTTATCTTTTAATAATTTATCCACAACTTCAGAGATACTTTTTTTAAAATTTATACAAAAAAGTTTCTTTGTCTAATTAGATTCCAAAATGTGGGTACATAAAAAAATAAGAACCTTAGCGGCTATTACATTACACGATTTTTCGGGCCCTGCCCGCAGAGACAGGGCAGTGTAATAAGAAACAGGGAGGCAGGGTCCCTAAACAGGGCGCTCGAGTGGTTCCGAGCTCCCTAGCTCCCTGCCGCGCTGCCGATTGGGTAGTGTAATAAGAAACAGGGAGACAGGGAGCTCAGTCGCTGCGGCGCGAGCGCAGAGTTCACACGTTCGTCTTTGGATAGAAGAGGTTGAGATATCTAGAAACTAAATTTTAAATCTTGATAGGAGTTTCCAGTGGCTAAGAATCGTAAAGTAACAACTATACTATGTTTTGCACTCATGCTATCTCACGATAGTTTTTTTTTTCTATAAAAGGAGCTACTAAGCTTAATAGTTCGTCAAATTGGTCTGTAGTTTTGTAGGTCTGTCGAGTCCAAAACACTGAGTATTTGAATATTTGATATTTAGTTTCTAAGGAGCAAATATTCACCCACATCCTCCTCTTCTTCCTTTTTGAATACCTCATGGTAGTAAGTGCCAAAGTCACCGCTAAAGCAACTTTCAGACTGCCTCGTTGGTCTCGCGGTTGGCGTGTGCGGCTGCTGATCATGAGGTTTCGGGTTCGATTCCCGGGTCAGACCAAATGTTTGTGTGATCTACAAATATTTGTTTCGGAGTTTGGGTGTTTTCTATGTAGGTATAATATGTATGTATTTACAAAAAAAAAAGTATAAATGAATTTGTATCAGTTGTCTAGTACCCATCACACAAGCTCTGCTTAGCTTGGGACTAGATGGCGTTGTGTGTTAGATGTCCGATTTTTTATTTTTTATTTATAACTTTATGCACTATTGTACATCGGCGGACTTAATGCCCAAGGCATTCTCTACCAGTTAACCTTTGGGTGGTGTAGATATCTTGTGAGGTAGGTGCACATGAAGTACATACTTAAACAGCTAAAAATGCATTACAAAGCATTACATACATAAGTCCTTATATAAATACAACAAATACATCTATATACAAATACTTAAACACTAAAACTATATATAATGTTAAATTACATAAATAATAAAATAAATAAAATATTTACTATAGATACGTACACTAAGAGTATTGGAGAAAATGATGGTATTTATTTATTTGATGTTTCGATGAAGTCCGCGCCATAGCGACAGACGTGCACAGTCATTTACGTTCACGTTAAAACTGAGTAAAGGTCACACAGGGCGCGATTTCCAGCGTAGTGTAATAAGCGGCACCCTAACTGGTAGGCAGGGCACCCGAGAGACAGGGCCCTAGAAAACGTGTATTGTAATGTAATAGCCGCTTTTATGTCATCATCACCTTAGCCGAAAGATATCTACTGGTGGACATAGGCCTCCCTCAAGATTCACCACTATTACTATTATGGAACTTTATGTGAAATCAATAATTAATCAAAATATTTTTTTATTCATACACATACATCCAATTATGCCTTTCGGTTGTTTATATGTCTAGAGGGAATGTTGTACTACAAAACAAAGACCTATCTTTATTATGTTGGTGTGTGACAACTATGTTTATACCACCAAGACACTATTCTGTCCTACTAGTGTGTGCAGCTGAAGGTACTGATAGCAGATAAGGAAATACTCCTGCTACAATAGAAAGAGACAAAAATCAATATTTAAAAATTTCATTGTTTTTAAGTTAAGGCAAACAAACAAATAACAATGTATTTAATTGCCTATTTTCAGAAAGAAGTTACTTCCTTTATAAATCAATTTTTTCTTCATGTCTCTTGTTAAAATTGTACACCGTATGGCAATAACATTACATAAATAAAAAATTCCACAACAAATTATATTTGAATACATTTAATTTATCTGACATCTAACAAAGCTTTAAATATGAAGGATAATGAACCCCCCCCCCATTGTTAACTACCATAACTACTGATCTAAAGGACCTACTTTCTGTAGACATGATGTTATTAAGCATTCCTGTTGCAACTATCTTTACAGAGTATCAACTATGAATTTTAAAGTGGAAATGAGCACTCCATAAAAATATTGATACAAAAAAAAACTACTTCAAGAACGGGACCAAATTGAAATGGGACAACACGGGAAGCGCCCGTTTTCAAATAAAAAAAAGAATTATCTAAATCAGTTCGTTTAGTCAAAAGTTCTGAGGTAACAAACATAAATAAAATACAGTTGAATTAACCTCGTATATATTTTATAAACCTCCTCCTTTTATGAAGTCGGTTAAAAAAGGGTTGTCTTTGATTTTTACGTAAATGACCTGTATTTAAATTTCTGATTGGTAATTTTTTCATTTTATTATTAGTGACTCCCCAAAATTTACTACACTTGCTGAAACGTATTAGTAAATTAGTCCAAGTAAGTTTTTATGGAATAAGTTACCATGTTTTTTTTTTTTATATTAGATATTTTAGGCAAACAATGCAAAAACACTGTATTGTTTGTTAAAACATCTCGATTTACACTTCGCGATATTTGCTCTGGTGTTCGTAATGAGAAAAATAAATTAGAACAATACCGACAAAATTATCTGTAAATTAAATATTAAGAAAAAAGCCTGGTTTGTCTATTTCAATTTAAAAAAGAAAATTATAAATAAAAGTGATTTTTGCGGAAAAAGGTAGATGTATAAGTATCAGAAGATAAAGGAATATCGCAAATTGTTGCTTTGTACATATTATTTTGTGTATATTCTAGTTAATAATTGAGTTGACGCAATAAATTATCGGCGTACAATATTGTTTTAATAACTATAAATTCTCAAAATTAAAAAAACCCCCGACAAAATAACCTGAGTTCCCTTTAAAAAGTAAAAAACACGTTATGCGCTTTCATTTGAGACCCCACTCGATGATATTTTTGCAGACTATAGCGAACTTATATTCGGTTACTCTTCCCCACTTTCAACCCCATAACTTTTAAACGGCTCAACCGATTTTCATGAAACATGTCTAAGAACACTCGCACGTAACTCACCTTCCATACAAAAAAAAAACTAAATTGAAATCGCTTCATCCGTTCGGGAGCTACGGTGCCACAGACAGACAGACGCGTGAAACTTATAACACCCCTCTTTTTGGTCGGGGGTTAAAAATAAGCCTGTTGAATGTCTTAACACTTTTGTAACATTACACATGACCGACTTCGTAAACTCGCGCTGAGTTGTCAAATGTCAGTTCGTCACGTCACTTTTATCATTGTCGTTGTCGGCTGCTAAATGATAGATGTTTTATCGTGAAGTTCGCGATACTTTTCAACAGATGTAAATAGTATTGCAAATTCTAGTTATTTAAGGATGAGTTGAAAAATTCAAGTGTTGTAGAACAAATTATTATGACTCAAACATGGATATAACTTTAGAGGAAAGCACCACGGAAAAGGTTCCGTCTTTGTTAGAGGAGTGTGTGAAAAGTATTTTGTCTGAAAACCAAACACCTGATTCTGTACAAAAAGACTTGTTGTTTGTGGTGATTGTAGTGTTGATGATAGAGAACAATTTTTTACCAGTTAATAATGAATTGGAACCTATTGACCTTGAGGAAAGCTTTAACGCGGTACAGTTATCGAAATGGAAATTGAAAACGGGAATATGTGAAGCTACGTTTGTTATGATGGGATTCAAAAACACAACCGTAAAGTTACTTATGAGTCCATTAGGAGCAACAGTGCTAGTAAACTTAATGATTAATGAATTAAACTGTGAAACTTATTCCACTTGTTTACCTGTTAGTCGTTATGTTGTTTCACCGCAAGCCACATCGGTCCCTATGATCTTTCGTGATTTAAAGCATTTTTCGGTAACCTTTAAAAACAAAATATTGTCAGCTGTGAAGAGTAGAATACTCAGTTATAATGGGTATGTCAGTGCAAGTTTGATTGGACTGCCAGATGAAGTGTTGATTAACATTATTCTACATCTAGCGATTTCTGATATTATTAACATGTGTAAGACATGCACTAGGTTAAAAGTTCTACTTGATGATCAAAGATTGTGGCATATTCTTTATAGGCGTGATTTTCAGACTATTCCTGATGTGGTTATTAAAAACTGGAAGGACTTGTATAAGAAGGACTATGCAGTAAAAGTTGCAAATAAATTAAGATTAAGACAGAGAGAGGCTGGAAGCATGCATGACTATATGGAATACTCTGATTATGTTTCTTACATTGATAATCCAATGTGGAATTCTATTATTTGAGGTAGCCTCACATGAACTTAATTTACTAATATATTTCTTGTTAATTTTTATGTGGTATATAATAAAACCAACAACATACAATACATGGTCTTTCTTTCTAGATTAATAAATTGATTTTAGGGTATGCTTTACAAGGGCTTTGTAAATAAGAATTTATATATTTTTATATATTCCATGTAGGTGAGAACGAGGAGAGAAATGTGGGTGTACATCCTGTGGGAAAAGGTGGTCGTCATTTATCAATACCATTTGATTCAGCTACAACCAATGGTGATATAAGTAAGTACAAAGTTATAATATTGTAGGGTTGAGGTATTCCGATATTCTTTTAATGTTTAACTTGATGTGAACAGCTTTAATACAGATACTTTTTATCAGTAGGCATAGCCTTTCAAAAATTGTTTTAGTTTTAAGGCTTAACAGGCAATTTATCAAATACTACTTTTGTCGAACACTGTTCAAAGGATGTTTGGTCTTCACAAGTGTCATATTATATTTGTAGCACATATTACACAATTTAAAAATACTAATATTCTCAAAAGATAATATCCTACTTGATAAAAAAAGAGTACCATACTTGACTTTAACCCTGACCTAAGAAAAACTGTCATTTATATATTTTACTAGCGAATCCACGCAACCTCATTTGCTTCTCCTATTGCCCGTAGCGTGATAATTTTCCCCCGTTTTTGAAACATTTTTCATTGGTGCTCCGCTCCTATTGGTCGTAGCGTGATGATATATAGCCTATAGCATTCCTCAATAAATGTACTATTCAACACTGAAATAATTTTTCAAATCGTGCCAGCGGTTCCTGAGATTAGCGCATTCAAATAAACAAACAAACTCTTCAGCTTTATATAATAGTATAGATTATTTCGTGAAGCTCGACTCTTATTAAGCCTTAATCTTAATAACAATTGTAATGGTTACTTAAATTAAAATGTTTTGTAAAAAAGATGTAAAATAAACATTGGACACCTCCATGCTCTGAATATTATCATAATTATTAACATGGGATGTGCATTGTCGATCCAGAACAAGCATTTACTTAGTTACTATGGTTCTACAGTAAGAATACTGAGTCTTTGTTGAAATTAATATACACATTATTTCTTTTTTCTATTCTATCTATTGACACCTCATTTAATAAAATCAGTTCAGTAATTTAGATGCTATGGTGGAACTTAGAAACATACATAGACTGCCAAAACCCCCTTTCTTTACCCTTCCTTTTGGCTCCGCCGTAGTCGGGTAAAATGGATCCTCCACAACTCTGAGGGCGAACTGATTTCGTAGGTTGACCTAGTTGATTGACAGTATATTTGATTTCCCAATAATGATTGTCATAGATGTTCATAACAACCGGAACCGACTGCTTAATGTGCTCTCCAAGGCACGGGTGTGAAACTTCTATACTCTATTAAGGCCGCTATTAAGAATTTCTTGCAGGAAAAACCTAACTATACTTTTGACCCGACCCGGGATTCGAACTCGAGACCTCTTGATCGGCAATCGCATACACCAACCGAGGCAACAACGAGGCAGGCTGGTCAGATAAAACCATCTGGAAAAAACAGCCATAAAATTTATACATAGATCTAGCTTTTTCCCGCGACTTCATCGACGTGGACGTCGTTATCAATTGACATCCGAGAAGATACAAAAGCGGAATCTATATGTTACACAGAAATAGTTCCCCATACTATACTCTTTGCGCTGTTGCATGGTGCGTGGTGGTTTAATTTAATTTACCACAGTTTATGGTTTAATTTAATTTACTACAGTTATTAATGATTTAATATATTGCGAATGTGGTACAGCTGAAATACTAAATTACAATTTGTAAATCGCGGCAACTTTCAAGAGTGAAACGAAATGTTACCGAAACTGTCACCGGCACCATGCTACAGCGCAAGGAGTATAATTTGCACAAATTTGTAAGGGTAGTTTTATAAAAAATTGTAATATCGTTTTTATTACTTTTCATAATCATAAAAAGTATTTACTGTGAGTTTGAAAACTCTACTACTAAAAAAAACCCAAAAAATTTGCTGTAGTGTTGAACACTACAACAAAATTTTGCAACATCAAGGGTGGAATTTAAAAAAATCCATCTGGATTACCTGCAAAATTTCGTTCTTCTAGACCCAGAGGTTTCAGCTGTGCATTGATGGATCACGTCTGTCAGTTTCTTCTTTTATAGGTATAGATTTAAAAAATAAAAACCTCTGAACACAATTTCATCCAAGTAAGTCATTGAAGCGCATTTTGAGATATTCGTAATAAACATAATTATGTAAATGTGTTTAAGTATAGCTTGTTCAAAGTTATTAGATGATAATAATGTTCTCCTAGCCGATAACGGCCACGGCGGCCAGTCTCACCACCTACGCAGGAGATATTATAGTGCACAGGTGTGTGCACAAACACAGGTGCACTCTCTGTTCCCTCTCTCTCAGAATCCGATGGGACGGTTAACCGACACGACCGGGGAGAGATCAGGCGCAGTACCGAAAGCTTTACGTGCTCTCCGAGGCACGAGGGTTCAGACCCCAACTTCCAAACTCCGAGCTGTTATTAAGTATTTCTATAATCAGAAAAACTCAATAACACTTTTTGGCCCGGATTATATTATTATACACACATCAAAAGTGTCTAGGGATCAACATATGTGTCTAGGGATCAACATATATTTTTGCAATAACTTTTCTCCTGATTGATATTAATTAAAATTTTCTTTAAGGATTCATCAAATAAAGTGTTTTCGTTTGTCACAGTAACGATAAACCAAGTCACCTTTGCATTATTAAAGAAATTTGCCATTTTCCTAATAAAAGGATTTTTGACATTTGAACCACTAACATTAAAGTTCGAAAAAAAGACTGAAATAACAGTTTTCTTTAAAATTTTATTAGGTAACTTAAACAATTAATAATCCGTGTTTCTACCGCGAACACTAACACAAGAACATCGGTTTGGCATACTCAAAATGAGTTCATCCAAATCACGCTGTGGAATGGCCGCCCATGTTCGTTGCAACAACAAAAAAAGGTCTTCTTGCGACTGGATACCCTCCATATTCGGCAGAGCTCTTCTCTGTAGCATATCCCATGCATGCTCAATCGGGTTCAAGTCTGGCGACTGAGCCGGCCAGGGCCAAAGCCACATCTCAATTTCAAGAAATCCGCATAAAAATGCTTGATCCCTAGACACTTTTCATGTGTGTATATACAGGGTTACTGGTAACATGTAGTAATCCCTTTAAGGGGTGATAGTAGAGATCATTAGCTATCAAATTGTCCTCGGGTAAATGTGTCAAAAATGTACCGTTTTGGAAATAAAATAAAAAAACTATTTTTTTAAGAAAAGTGGATCACGCTACTTCAACGTGCTCTTAAAACAAACATTTGCGTATTTAATGGTTGTTGTTGGTGTCTTTAGTTTTCAGTTTCAGTGAAATTCAGTAATATCAGGAAAATTTTCGTTTAACCATTCGCTTAATAAAGATTTTTTTACGGTGATTACGAATATATATAAAACTTATATGTTTTTATTGTTAAATATTGACGCAGTCGGGTTTTTTATTTTTAATGATTTTTTGTGTTATTATTACGTATCTGGGGGCACGGTCGTGCCCCCGCCAAGACGAGCCAAGCGTAGCGCAAGGGCACTACCTACCTTTTCTCGAAGCGTTTCGTCGTTTTTTTTAACCCTCATAACTTTGGTTCCCGATATACCAGATCGTTCAAATTTTCAGGATATGATGTTACCAATAGACTAATGAAACGTACAAAGTTTCAATTGCATAGCTCTGATAGTTTAGATTTTATTGATACCAAAAAAACACCGATTTCGTCACTGACACACTGATGATCATCAAAACTGTTAGGGTACTTCCTGAAGTGCTAGAAAGCTGAAATTTGGTATGTAAACTAAGTTTAGTACACAAACAACAAAATAATTCATAAACCTATTACTTTTGCCCCCCAACCCCCAAATTTGGGGGGTGAAAGTTTGTATGAGCCTTTCACAAATGTTTATGCTAGAGGTTTTATTTTTAGTACACGGACTTTTTCGAAAGAAAAAGGAAGATGTACAAGAAATACAGCCCCAAAAAAGAAAAAAAAAAGGAAACTTACAAAAAGAAATGAAATCCCACCAAAAACATTTTCATGTAAAATGTTGCCAAGACGACTGCATATGGCTTACCCTGTGAAAAAGATATCAGATCTCATGTAGAGCCAAGGTTCTGTATCTACACGCCCTAACTCTACCAACCCTAACTTCATAAACTCTATATCTCAGTAAAAATGTATGGCTTGGCTGTTTCGTTACTTCAGAAACAAAATATTCGTATAACACATTACTTCAGAAACTAGATATTTGCAAACACAAAAGGCGTTCGTTTCCCCTTCGAGACGGTATGGTAGCGAAACGGCGAAGCCATACATTTTTACTGAGATAGAGTTTGTGAAGTTAGGGTTGGTAGAGTTAGGGCGTGTAGATCCAGAACCTTGGCTCTACATGAGATCTGATATCTTTTTCACAGGGTAAGCCATATGCAGTCGTCTTGGCAACATTTTACATGAAAATGTTTTTGGTGGGATTAGGGTGTTAGCAAACTAAAAACACCAACAACAACCATTAAATACGCAAGTGTTTGTTTTAAGAGCACTTTTAAGTAGCGTGATCCACTTTTCTTAAAAAAAATAGTTTTTTTATTTTATTTCCAAAACGGTACATTATTGACACATTTACCCGAGGACAATTTGATAGCTAATGATCTCTACTATCACCCCTTAAAGGGATTACTACATGTTACCAGTAATCTGTATATAATGAAAAGCACTAGGTATAACGTCAATATGATAACATAAATCATCCTAATAAATTTACTGATATGTTCTTTTGAACGTTGCTTTGTTTTTACCGATATTTAATTTATTTGCTTATAGTGAACGATCTAAAAGCACTCCTTAACTCTATTTTCTGTCACGGGTAAGTCTATGGGTGACGTTCGGGTATAACTTAAGAAGGAAATGCCCCTAATTAGATATTGGTAGCGTTGTCTGTAGAAGTGTGTTTTCTACGAGATGGAATTAAGCCCTATTTTTTCCCCTTTCCCCGCATCTTTAATTAACATTATCGCATGAAATATGTCAGTCAAACCCTTATGTATGATGAATTGATGAATTAGGTATCATGCGGAGACCGAATTATTTTTTATTCCTGTGTCAAGATTTACCAGTGAAACTTGTGATCTGATTGTTCTCTCTTTAGTGCCACTAGCAAAATAAAGTTTTACATTTATATGAGAGAAAATTGGTTCTACTGAAAAAATATACCTTTTTTACTTAGAGGCAAAATTTGATTCATTGGCTCGTCGCAGTCCAATGCTGGACTTAGGCGTCTTCCAACGCACACTATTGAGCCGGTCTGCTGCTTTTTGCATCCAGCTGCCGCCAACTCTCTTAACAGGCCGTCCCGCCGCCATCTAGCCTAAGGGCGTCCCACTTTTGCCGAAGGGTGCCAAATTTTTATTGGTACATACCTACATATCTCAATTTAATTGAAGTTTTTGTTTTAAAAAAAAATAATTATAAAGAGTAAACGTGAAACCTTTTACGTAAATATTATCTTTTGCCTGATATGTTAAACTAGGGGTTGCTGACTTTTTTTGTAAAGCTAGAAATATGTAACAGAGTGACTGCTGCTTTCAGAATCACATTTATTGTGAACTAGCTGACCCACGCAACCTACTCTGCCTATTTGCCCTATTGCCCGTAGCGTGAAGTTATAACATCGTGAACAATTTTGTTTACCCTAAAAGAGGTTATAGTGAACTAATCTTAAAAGATAGACATATGCTATCACGCACTTTATTTTAATATTTTTCTCCCGTTTTTGCAACATTTTTCTTTAATACTCAGCTCCTTTAGGTCGTATCATGATTATATATATAGCCTATTGCCTATCTATCACTGAAAGAATCTTTTAAATCGGACCAGTACTTCCTGAGATTAGTGCATTCAACTAAACAAACAAACTCTTCAGCTTTATAATACTAGTATAGACCATTGAAAATATATGTTAACCAAAATAAAAAGTTGCCTATGCTCAGGTATAATGTTCCCTTTTTTCCCTCAAAGAATTTTCAAAGTCGCAGCAGCAAATATTGACAAATGTTTTAACATTGAAAACTGATTGTTCGTGTATTTTAACGTACTTTATAAATTTTTAAATATAAGAAAAATATATTGTAAGTGATACTTCTATTTTTTACTTTTCAAAGTAATAGCATATAAACTGTCTGAATTGGGCGTTTTCAATATAGACATTATCAAATAAACGACACTACACTTGTTTGTATGGGGTACGAAGAGTTACTTCGCGAGTGTCGCGACGGGCGCCGGGCTTAGAGAACAGAAAGGGTGAGGGATGCGCGTGTGAGATGCGCCGCGCAGCCTCCACACGCTTTTGCCTCTGTGGCGCCTCCAACGGCAAGTTGATGTTAGTTCTGTGAGCTGGACGCTACGCCGAGAGTGATTTTCTAAATGTAGGCCTGTGTGCCGTGTTATTTTTTCTGATGACCTGGCGCAGGTGAACGGCCGTGGAGGGCCCACGGGCACTACGCGACCGGCCGCCGTGGCGGTGCTACGGACCCATGCTTACTCACAGTCGATCTGATGGCGATTTTCCCGTGTATACTAGAGGTGAGAGTGCCTTCTCTTCTGGTCATTTTCCCAATGCAAACTGTTAATTAATATGTTTCCAATGTGCATTCATATTGTGTGTATGTTACCATCCTGTAGCATTTCTTACAATTTCCACAACTGTCACACAATATCAAACGCTCTACACCAGGTATTTTGCATCTCATTTAACAGCTTTGTGTATAATAATTTTCCGTCCCTAGGGATTACCAATCTCGCCATATTCAATCTGACACCTAACACGATGTAAATTAATTCAAGCCAGTATAAAAGTGTCAGGAGGTTATTTAATGATATCCAAAATAAATAGCCTCAAACATAATGATGAATGTCGTGTTCTGGTAAACTATGTGTGTATTAATCTTATTCTCATCATATATACCTGAGTAAATTAAGATAGCATATACGAAGTCTTTTACTATAAATTAATATATATATATATATAAATAAATCGTTTCATTTTAAGCTTCGTTGCATCTATTACCCGCTACATAGGCATATAAATATGCTTCGCTTAATTTCTAGGGCGATATAACCCTATTTTTAAATAAGGGCTACACGGTTAACCTAACTTATCCCATCATCAAAAGCGTACACTGTGTTCATTCAAGCTTGATTTTTTTCACTTACACAACGTACCGCCTCATCTATTAGGCAAGTATATATACGTTGATTTGGTGTTATAAAAATATCCTTATGAAAATGAAATAATATTAACTTATATCTAGCTATGTAAATCTCTGAAGTATACACAGTCAGGTAACGATAAAACCGATTTATTCATATAGCATGAAGTACTTACTTCAATTAGGGTTCTTTACTATTCAAAATATAATGTAAATATTATTTTTGATATTCTAAATAGGTCAAATTAGTGCCAGACTCTAAGTTACATAGGTAATTTAATTGTAAATAAGTTGATTGTTGTGACGAAAAGGTGTGATGAAGCCACCAATAGATTTTTTTAAAGATAAGTTGTTCCTATCAGCCACTATCTAATCTGAGTGCCTATTGAGTGTGTAATGTCTTAGTGTTATTTTAAATGTCGCACAAACAGGATATCAATATTATATTGCAATGTTATAGTGTGAATGTTCGTGTGTGCATTAGTTTGATGTATAGTTTATAAAATATGCCAATATGGATGATTTTTTTCGGAGAGCAAGACCTAGGCACCGGCCTGTAAACGATGATACTCAAAGTGATTGTGGAGTTATAGATATTGATGAAGAAATTTGTGAGTGTTACTTTGATCAGTTATTAAGACGAGGCCTAAAGATACTAAGAACCATTGATAGAATTGCCTTACAGATTAGTTCGTTTGATTACGATAAGTTTATCGATAGAAAGCGTAAAACATTAATCGATAATGTCAAAGAATCTAATAATTCCTTTCGGGTCATTGAAATTCAATTATTTTAATTATTAAACATCTTGACAACTTCAGAAGTATAGTAAAAGCATTTTATTGATACTATTGTTAAATAGATAAACTTAGTCATTCAATCGGATAATTAAACTTTAGTCACAATTAAAGGCAATTTTTTTTCTTATTAATTGTATAATACATGCTTGTCATTGTAAGAAAATTGAGCATATAATACCGTATATATGTGTAATATTAATAATAAGGTAGATAATCAAGGTTTTACGACGACTCTTGATGCCGCACTGGATATATAGAGGAAAATTGTGAGTCAAGGCAGTTTATGGTTATTTTTCTTGATTGTATGTATGCTTTGAATATTTACTTGTCTTGATAGGCGCCATATAGTGTTTAATTACTTCGATTGAAAGAGTGTGCTGACTCGGTAAATTTAAATATATTGCTCAATATCTGATAACAAAAATAAAACTGACTTCAACAACTGAACCAAATTGAAATGGGACCACACGGGAAGCACCAGCTTTCAAATAAAAAAAGGAATCATCAAAATCCGTTCACCTAGGTCAAAGTTTTGAGGTAACGAACACAATAAAAATACAGTCGAATTGAGAACCTCCTCCTTTTTTGAAGTCGGTTAAAAAGTTAAGTTTTTGAAGACAAATAAATATGAACTGCATATTTGTCATTTATAATAAAAAATGAATAATAATTTATTAATGTAAATATAATATAAATAGGTACATAAAATATAATTTTGCAACGATCGTAATGACAAAGAAGTTAAGAATTTTATCTGTATAAATGTATATTATTACTATCGTGACATCAATTTATGTATTAGGATGTCTATGTTTTTGCGCAAAATAACAGCAAAGTTGGGAACAAGACAAGTAAATAATCAAAGGTTGTATGTGTTTTCTCATGTTAATTGAGTTGTCTATCTTTACAGATAAAACAGACAGACGTGGATTGACAGGTTATAATTTTCTATATAATATTATTGTTTAAGATGTATGCTATTGCATGAAAACTTTACTTTTTTGCACCTTTTGCTTCTTATACTTATTACTTATTTTTTTAATTTAGACATTTAATGCTACCGCACCTATTAAGACCGTTACATATATCGATATGCCATCAAATTACAACATAATAATATTAGATTTTTCCCGCGGCTTCGCCCACGTGTTTGTCGGTTATCGCGTAAAGAGTAGTCGATGTCCTTTCTCAAGAATCTTCAAGTATCTGTATGCCAAATTTTATTGAAATCGGTGCAGCTGTTTAAATTTTTAGCGGAGAAAATAGATCTATGTTTTAGTGAAACTATAAGATTTTCAATTTTAGTTATACACTAGTTGTTGCCCGCGGCTCCGCCCGCGTATATGTTGGTTATCGCGGCAAATAGTAGCCTATGTGTTATTCTGATGTATAAGCTATATTACTGTAAAGTTTCATCCAAATCCGTCCAGTAGTTTTTGCGCGAAGATGTAACAAACATACACACAAACTTTCGCCTTTATATATTAGTGTGATGTGACTAGCGACCCGCCCCGGCTTCGCACGGGTGGATTTCAGATGCCCCCGCCGACGTCACGATTCGTGCATTTTAAATATGTAATATCTTCGAATATATTCATTTAAATTAGATACTGTAAAGGGCCATTTTGATCTATATTAAATGCACAATGTATTTAATTTAATTATATAAGTATAAATAATATGTATGTATATGTATGTATAAATATAAATTAATTGTATAAGGATTCATTCTGTATTGCTTTACATCGCTTTGTAAAAAGCCATTATTTCTCGTAAAAAGAAAGGGTTAAAAAAATCGTTATTGTGTGTTATCCATAAGAGATAGACATATACCGTAGCGGACTTTTTTAAGTCCTTTTTAAGGTGTACAATACTGTAGTACATTATTTTGATCTATCTCGTAGGGTGCAACCAGCGTTTGCAATGTAAGCGCAAAAAAATGTGTTTATTTGCTACATGACATTAGAAACCTCGAAAATTATCAGTGTTCCCATACTATATTATGCATTTATTATACATAAAAACCTTCCTCTTGAATCTTGAAAAAGAAACCCGCATCAAAATCCGTTGCGTAGTTTTAAAGATTTGAGCAAACATAGGGACAGAGAAAGCGACTTTGTTTTATACTATGTAGTGATAAGAAGTAAGATAATATATTAGGAGAGAGAAAACAAATCGACGTTCTTTAATGGGCATTTCAATTGTTATCTTTTATTAATGTTGAAATTCGCTGTGGAAATTGCAAATGGTCTACTTTAAACAGTTTAGATGAATCCCGCTCGCAACTGACAGACTATGCTATCAGCGTCTAATTAGCTATGAATTACCCTGGCAGGAAGCCGGTTAGACAACACGATTTGATTGGTTGATCGAATGCTAACAAAACGTTCATATCGTAATGTGGCTACTTATACTCGAAGTATGTATTATGTACTAGCTTTAGCGCGCGGCTCCGCCCGCGTGTTTGTCGGTTTAGCAGCAAAGCGTAGCCTATATTTTTTTTTATGTATGGCCCGCCGCATGGAAAGCATAAG
Organism: Diaphora mendica; assembly: GCA_949125395.1. Classification (NCBI taxonomy): domain Eukaryota; kingdom Metazoa; phylum Arthropoda; class Insecta; order Lepidoptera; family Erebidae; genus Diaphora; species Diaphora mendica. The sequence continues at coordinate 17,108,303 of OX421318.1, forward strand.
CAGAATCCAAGAGTGGTGGTCACCATACTCACTGCGAATGCAGACAATGCAGTATGGCGACCCACACCATGAAACACGACAGCACGATCGCTGTCATTTTACGTTTTTGAGTCTCAAATATTTCATGAGATGTGTCGAGTAATGGGTGCTCACAAAACCAGAACCACCTGTTATCACCCACAATCTGACGGAATGGTGGAACGATTTAACCAAACACTAGAGAGGTATCTCGCAAAAGTTGTTGAAAGTAGGCAAAAAGATTGGGAAAAACATATCCAACCGTTTCTTCTGTCATACCGAAGTGCAGTTCCACGAAAGCACTTCAGTAACACCAGCTTTTGCAAACTTCGGAAGAGAACTACGATTGCCTGCAGACTTGATCACTGGAATACCCCCTGACACCCCGCGAAGTATAACGGAGTACGCTAATGACTTGCGGAACAAGATAAATGACATTTAATGACGAATTACAATACACTCGATTCAGCTATCACGGATCGCGCCTATGACGTGACTACAAAAACTCGCCAGTCCAAATCAGACCAATCATAACGGTAAACCACTAAAGGGACCGGGTTGAATTGACAATTAGCTAAATATCAATTAAATTAACTTAAATCGGCAGTCAATTACGACGCCTTGCTCGACCGATCCAAGCGTCTCAACAATACTATCTGTCGATGTCAAAACGTCAAACAAGAAAAATGACAATCAAAAATGTTGCCATTACAATGACGTTCGAAATCTAACAGGCTACGAAGAGTGTTCTCTAGTATGGCTCCATAATCCAGTTCGCAGTAAAGGGAGATCTTCGAAGCTACAAGCCAAGTGGGAAGGCCATACCGGGTGGTGACAAAAATCAATGATGTTACCTACCGGATACAGAAGTGTCCAAGAGGCGCCCCAAAGATAGTTCACGTAGATCGATTGGCGCGATACTATGGAACTGATTATGCTCGGGACGAGCATGTCTTAGGAGGGGGCAGTGTTGCGCCATCGAGAAAAATAGTCTGGAACAATCTACAAGTCGCGAGAATTGAGGAAGGTGCCATCTATTGTCGAGTAGCGCGCAACTGTGGAGTAACTCTGATATTCGACGCTAGATGGCGCTAGATTACTCACTCTGGAAATTTCTTTTTAGCGTAGAATGTTTTATCGAATACTATAGATCTTTCTAGGGATTTCAAAGCCTATATATAAGCGGATTGAGTTACCCGTACGAGTCAGTATTGTTCACGATACAGCGGAGTTAACATCGAAGCGATCTTCTAGTGCGATTAACAAGGGACATAGCGAATTATTATTGTAAAAAGGGTTGTAAATAAACAGTGTGCTATTTTTTGGTAATCAACCGACTATCTTTAATTATTTAATACCCGGCTCGTAACAATATTAGTATAGAACTATAGATAATTGCTTGTTTAAAGGTGTTAGATTTACATTGGTGTGAAAGCATGTCAGTGATACACCTAAGTATTTTTTCTCTATATTTTAATTTTTCTCTATAAAAGACAACTCCCGCACTAGGAATAAATCCTGTGTCGCGGGGGACTCTATAAACATACATTAAACGGACACAAAGAACACCCAGACTCAGAACAACAATTTATGGATCACACAAAGTGTTGTCCTACGTGGGATTTGAACCCACGACACTTGGCGAAGTAGGAAACGGCGCTGGTGACCGTTAGACCACTAGGCCAAACGTGCAGTCGAGTAAAAGTGCAACTAACTGACCCGCACAAAAGAAATAAAATTAACTCGTTTCTGTTGGTATGAGGAAACATACTTCTTGTTTTTATAATTTAACTTGCACTTTTTTTCGTAATTTAACTTTCCTTGAGCTTTTTTTTTTTTTTTTTTTTTTTTTTTTTTTTTTTTTTTTTTTATGTTTGGCCCGCCAAAATGACTCTACTCTGCCTGATGGAAAGCATAAGCAGAATCCAAGAGTGGTGGTCACCATGCTCACTGCGAATGCAGACAATGCAGCATGGCGACCCACACCATGGCGGCCTAGTGATGCTGCTGCATCTTTTAGTCTAGTCAACAAGTTTGGAACTTGTTGACTAGACTAATTGGGCCTCCGGTCTCGCACTCACCAACGAAACACGACAGCACGCTGTCATTTTACGTTGATTTTCTGTGCGAGGGTAGTACCGCCCCGGTCGAGCCGGCCCGTTCGTGCTGAAATCAGCGTGGCTCTACTACCTACTGAAGTAGTCTACATTTTTGATTGTCATTTTTCTTGTTTGACGTTTTGACATCGACAGATAGTATTGTTGAGACGCTTGGATCGGTCGAGCAAGGCGTCGTAATTGACTGCCGATTTAAGTTAATTTAATTGATATTTAGCTAATTGTCAATTCAACCCGGTCCCTTTAGTGGTTTACCGTTATGATTGGTCTGATTTGGACTGGCGAGTTTTTGTAGTCACGTCATAGGCGCGATCCGTGATAGCTGAATCGAGTGTATTGTAATTCGTCATTAAATGTCATTTATCTTGTTCCGCAAGTCATTAGCGTACTCCGTTATACTTCGCGGGGTGTCAGGGGGTATTCCAGTGATCAAGTCTGCAGGCAATCGTAGTTCTCTTCCGAAGTTTGCAAAAGCTGGTGTTACTGAAGTGCTTTCGTGGAACTGCACTTCGGTATGACAGAAGAAACGGTTGGATATGTTTTTCCCAATCTTTTTGCCTACTTTCAACAACTTTTGCGAGATACCTCTCTAGTGTTTGGTTAAATCGTTCCACCATTCCGTCAGATTGTGGGTGATAACAGGTGGTTCTGGTTTTGTGAGCACCCATTACTCGACACATCTCATGAAATATTTGAGACTCAAAAACGTAAAATGACAGCGATCGTGCTGTCGTGTTTCGTTGGTGAGTACGAGACCGAAGGCCCAAATAGTCTAGTTTACAAGTTCCATACTTGTTGACTAGACTAAAAGATGCAGCAGCATCACTAGGCCGCCATGGTGTGGGTCGCCATACTGCATTGTCTGCATTCGCAGTGAGTATGGTGACCACCACTCTTGGATTCTGCTTATGCTTTCCATGCGGCGGGCCATACATAAAAAAAAATATAGGCTACGCTTTGCTGCTAAACCGACAAACACGCGGGCGGAGCCGCGCGCTAAAGCTAGTACATAATACATACTTCGAGTATAAGTAGCCACATTACGATATGAACGTTTTGTTAGCATTCGATCAACCAATCAAATCGTGTTGTCTAACCGGCTTCCTGCCAGGGTAATTCATAGCTAATTAGACGCTGATAGCATAGTCTGTCAGTTGCGAGCGGGATTCATCTAAACTGTTTAAAGTAGACCATTTGCAATTTCCACAGCGAATTTCAACATTAATAAAAGATAACAATTGAAATGCCCATTAAAGAACGTCGATTTGTTTTCTCTCTCCTAATATATTATCTTACTTCTTATCACTACATAGTATAAAACAAAGTCGCTTTCTCTGTCCCTATGTTTGCTCAAATCTTTAAAACTACGCAACGGATTTTGATGCGGGTTTCTTTTTCAAGATTCAAGAGGAAGGTTTTTATGTATAATAAATGCATAATATAGTATGGGAACACTGATAATTTTCGAGGTTTCTAATGTCATGTAGCAAATAAACACATTTTTTTGCGCTTACATTGCAAACGCTGGTTGCACCCTACGAGATAGATCAAAATAATGTACTACAGTATTGTACACCTTAAAAAGGACTTAAAAAAGTCCGCTACGGTATATGTCTATCTCTTATGGATAACACACAATAACGATTTTTTTAACCCTTTCTTTTTACGAGAAATAATGGCTTATTTACAAAGCGATGTAAAGCAATACAGAATGAATCCTTATACAATTAATTTATATTTATACATACATATACATACATATTATTTATACTTATATAATTAAATTAAATACATTGTGCATTTAATATAGATCAAAATGGCCCTTTACAGTATCTAATTTAAATGAATATATTCGAAGATATTACATATTTAAAATGCACGAATCGTGACGTCGGCGGGGGCATCTGAAATCCACCCGTGCGAAGCCGGGGCGGGTCGCTAGTCACATCACACTAATATATAAAGGCGAAAGTTTGTGTGTATGTTTGTTACTTCTTCGCGCAAAAACTACTGGACGGATTTGGATGAAACTTTACAGTAATATAGCTTATACATCAGAATAACACATAGGCTACTATTTGCCGCGATAACCAACAAATACGCGGGCGGAGCCGCGGGCAACAACTAGTGTATAACTAAAATTGAAAATCTTATAGTTTCACTAAAACATAAGAAGTGGCCTATGCCAGTAAGTTGTTGACCTCCTGCTGCTTTAATTGTTAATGGCTCGCTCTCTAATAGAACAAAACCATGTTGAATAAGGGTAACATGCATATTGTTACCAATAATAGTGACTTCTGAGCCGGAGTCTAGAAGTCCGTAAATCTCGATTGGCTCTGACGCGTCAATCGACAGAACGACATATGGTCTAGGGTCATTGTGTGGTTTGTTTACCATTGGGTGTTTCGAGTTCTGGGAAAATCTACGTCGAAAATTATTATGTGGGATATGATTGTGGGGGTAATGCCGAGGGGAACTATTTTCAGGGGTCACTAAGGCCGAGTTGTGGTCGTTGCTACTACTATAAAATTTGCCTCGGTTAATTGTTGAAGTATTAAATTGACGAGCTTGATGAAAGTTATTATTAGGTTTACTTAAAATAGGGGTAGGTTTACGGGGTTTTTAGTAAGCAAATTCTGGGGCTACGGGTTCCACCCTACGGGTTCGCATCCACCCTACGGGTTAGCATCCACCCTACGGGTTAGCATCCACCCTACGGGTTAGCATCCAACCTACGGGTTCGCATCCACCCTACGGGTTCGCATTCAACCCTACGGGTTCACGTCCACGTTACGGGGTCAAGTCCCCTACGGATTCGAACCCATCCACGGGTTACCAGTTCACCCCACGGGTACGAAGCCACCTTACGGCCAGCGGCCAGTCTGCGGCCAGAGCGTCGGGTGACTCCACTGTGCCGCGTCACCGACGAAGGGGCCACCACAGGCACGTCCTAAACCGTGTGCGACCCCGATTCATCAAAACCCTGAGACGAAATACCCGCGACCCTGACTTTAGGCTACCGGAGCATTTCTTTCTTTCATTAAAATATATTAAGTGTTACAATCATTATCTTTTATTTACTTATCCCAAGTATAACAGTTACATTGGTTACATTGTTACATTGAATGTATCGGTCTTGTCTCCGTGTGGTGCAGCGATACCGTCCTCCATGGCGCTCAGCCACGGTACCAGTGCTTCGGTAACGTGTCCAAAGTCGACTGATAACACTCTGACTTGTATTCAGAGCTAAAGCCACAGTACGTTGCCGGGAACCAGCTTCTATCATTCCCACGGCTCTGAGCATTTCTTCCCTGCTTAAATGACGTCGCCGCTCCATAATAACGTTGGTTTTAATCAGTAGTAGGGAAACAGTAGCACTAATAATGTCTTCAATGCGTTGTATGTTTTTATAGGGAAAATATTGACAGCTGATTTTCATCTTTTACTCGAATTTGATTGACAGTTCCTGATTCAAATTATGAAATGCACCAAAAAGGATCCATATAAATTTATAAAATCATAAATTTATTACAAAGCCACATCTCAATCTCAAGAAATCCGCATAAAAATGCTTGATCCCTAGACACTTTTGATGTGTGTATATAAAAGCGAAATACCACTCACTTATTAATCACGAAATCTCAGGAACTATAACACCTACAAACTTGAAATTTAGCAGGTAGATTCCTTAAAGGGTGTAGACATCCGCTAAGAACGGATTTAACGGAACTCCACCCCTAAGGGGGTAAAACGGGGGTTGGAAGTTTGTATGAAAGTCCTATGTTTTTGAAGTAAAAGACTTGAAATTTAAAATTTATATATGGTGATATATACATTTTATGGTATGGCTCTATAGATGGTGTGGAGGTGTACTAATAATGTATCTTTAGAAATCAACCCCCTTTCGAGGTTAAAACGGGGATGATAGTTGGGACGCAAACGACGTTGCGTGGGTCAGCTAGCATAAAATATGCTTTTCAATGCATACGAAATAAGTTATTGTTTGATGCTCCAGAACTCTTTGCGGGTGATTCAATTTCAAATTGCGCATGACATTATTTGTTATGATCATACATGATTGATCTTATTTGACGATGTCGTATTTTCGGAACGGAAAACCCATGATCATTTCTACATCGTTTAAGGTTCAATGATTCAATAAAGTTCAATGATTAAGGTTGATTGTACACTCTAGCTAAGTCAAAAACTATTATTCTATTTCTTTATTTTCTCGATGACAGTTTTAATTTGATAGTTATAGTGTTGTGACCAAATAAGTAATGATATCGATCACATATATTTACTATGTTTTGAACAAAGACAAATACAACAAAAACATTCAAATATATTTTTGAAAGCTGGGAACACTCAATAACCCACCACTATTTTGTGTTTGTTTTAATGTGTCACTCGCAACAAGACGGTCGTGCTTTAAAGTCACAACATTTTTGTTCGCTGAGTTTTTTCACATTATCCATACATACGTTACGTTGTGTATTTTGTGTTCCTCCGTGTTAATTGCTGTCCCAGCTGTCAAATGTCAAAATGCCTAAAGAATCTGTTCTGAAAAGGCAGGCGAGAGAACTGGTGATCAAGGTTCGTAATTACTTTGAAGCAGAGTATCAAAATGGTGGCACGCTATTACCACTCGCAAGTGCGAGAGCGTGTTTAGGCCGCATTAGGAATTAGTGGACCTACAATTTCAAAAATTACTACCGGTAAAAGCGGCACACAGGAAAATAAGCTTCGTACGCCGAAGAAAAAACGCCAACCACGTCGTGTGACATCGGTTGACAACTTCGACACTGTCGCTATTCGCCGCAATATATATGACTATTACTTGCGCAAAGAAATTCCAACACTTAAAAAACTTGTTGTTTCTTTACGTGAATGTGGTTTGTTCCATGGCCAATAATTGTCATTTAGCTTGGTTTTGAAAGAAATTGGATTTTCTTATAAAAAATCGAACAAACGTAAAATATTGATGGAGCATCACGACGTTGCTATGGCTCGCTGCGAATTTTTGAGCGAAGCCAAAAAAATATCAGATTGGTAACTGTTATTTTCACTGACGAGACTTGGTTAAATGCAAACGACACAGTATCTAAGAACTGGACTGACGACACCGCCGCTTCCACTAGTTCAGTGCCAATGGGAAAAGGTGAACGCCTTATCATATGCCATGCAGGGTCTACGAAAGGATTCGTGTCAGATGCTTTACTGGCCTTTAAAACCAAGAAAACAGTGGACTACCACATGAAGAAATGAACGCAGAGATTTACGAAGGATGGTTTAAAGAAATGATGCAATCTAAGAAATGATGCAATCTCTGGAAGAACCGTCGATAATTATTATGGACAATGTTACATATCACTCCAGACAAATTGATAAAATGCCGACGAAGGCCAATAAAAAACAAGAGATAATTGACTGGCTCTAACGTCATGGCGAAAATGTGGATAATACTTTATTAAAAGTACAATTAGTGAATTTTTAAAATCGATAAAAAGCCTCCCTAAAAGATATATTACCGACGAAATAGCTGCCGAATGTGGTCATTGGGTTCTTCGACTTCCGCCGTATCATTGCCTGTACAATGCTATAGAACTAATATGGGCACAAATCAAAGGACACGCCGCTCGAAACAATACCCATCCCCCTTTTACGGCAAACAAGATGTTATATTTATTAAAAAATGCATGTGCGGAAGTAAAACATTATAGCATCGGATTGGGAAATTCATGTGGCATTCGATAATATAGAAGTACAGGAACTTATAAATATGTTAGGGAGAGCTCATCGAGTGACAGTGACGATTCATCAGATTTTGATTAAAATAAATAAATAAAGAATCAACATAATATAATTACATCTTGTAATGAAATGTAATATTAGTTAATAAATTAGTACAAAATTATCCGGTAAAAGATTAGTTTCTTACACTTTGTAAAAAAATATCGGGTCTGTTATCGTATTATGTTTATCGATAGCTCCATCCCTATGAGTTTCCATCCATCTGCTATAACCTTGTACGTGCTTAAGCGTCATATTTTTATAAAATAATGTAAACATAATGTAAAAAAGACGCTCGTTCAAGTTTCAACAAAGAGCTGTCATCGAGAAAATAAAGAAATGGAAATAGTATAGTAGTCTAAAACGTAGTCGTTTATGCCGAAATTCCGTGACCTCAAAATCCTATTCAGCCTCTATAAGTCTATACAATAGTATTGAGATGTATTTTACTAGTAGTTTCGTTATACTAAATTTTAGACTGAAATTAAGAGATTGATTGAAATTGTTATACACATGGAAGCATATTCCTGAAAGCTATACTTTCAATTTATTTAATTTGTGATATAATTAACAGAAAATAACCGCATCATATTGTGTTCCGCCGTTAGGCATATGAAGTTTCATGCTATAAATTAACCAAAGGCACTTCTAGTTCAGGCATTTCACTTTCTGTTAAAGTGTAATCACGATTAAAACTTTATTTAATTCGGAATTCCTTTTAGAGGTTCAGCTACTTACTGGATTTCATTCTTTGTCAAGTAACAAAGTAGGTACATGAAATATATAACTCTGAAGATTTCTTTGTACCATTATTGTCCCCGGTGTACAAAAACTGGTGGCTTAAATGACACAATTTATTATTTTGCTGAAATGCTCTGTGTCTGATGAGTGGAATGGAGCCTGCTGATGAGTCTAAAATTTAATATATCTTATATATAATTTTCGTGTCACAATGTTAGTTACCATACTCCTCTGAAACGGCTGGGCCGATTTTTATGAAATTTGGTATGCATATCGGGTAGGTCTGAGAATCGACCAACATCTATTTTTTATACCCCAATTTTTTTTATGGTAAAACACCGTTTGCGGGATCAGCTAGTAATAATATAAATTACTTTAACGCTATTGCTACTGCCACAAAACATCCTAAACGCGGGAAAGTAAATAGCTACTGAATTCATAATATGTAATACATTGTGAAGATATTACGATAACTTGCATGAATGAATAAGACTTAATTTAATACATTAAACAATTGTTTCTCCGATAAGCCGGAACAAACAGACAGACAAAAATTCAAAAAATGATTTTACAAGCTTTTTATTAACTTGCAATGTATATGTAATGTTCGGGTGGAGTCTTGCAACTCAATTTTAAAGCAGATATCTTCAACCGATTTTGTTGAAATTATGCAAGCATATGTATACAGCGTGACAATACAATATTAAATTGACATTGAGCTGATCTGCTGCTGGATATGGAAGGTGGCCATAGGAACTCTGTAAAGAAACGTCGTCGCAACATCATCGAGTTTGGACTCGTTTGATTCATCTCGAGGCATTACAGTAAAAGCTCGTTTTTAAAAAAGATTTTTAATTTAATTTATTTGAAATAAGTATGGTAGGTATATAGTATGTATGTACGGTGCATACATGCATGTAGTGAAAAGCTGTTAATTTGAAATTACATTTCAATTTTATTCATTTGTAGTGTAGTAGACATCATTAACAGTGTTTAATAGTGCACTGCTGGATATACGTCTCTTCCTAGAAAGACAATTTTGACTTTGACCTACTACAGCACGTGTTGGTCAGACGGGTTGGTATAGCGATTTTGTTAAGTTTTCCTTGTCTTTTTGCTGTTTCTTCCTTAATCGGCTCTTACGACACCCAAGGAAAAATATATTATACGGTCGAATTGAGAACCTCCTCCCTTTTTGAAGTCGGTTAATAAAATAGAGGTGTTGAGTTTGGTGACATTCCGTATTCTTAATCTGTCTCCACACAAATGCGGTATAAGATATACACCTTTTGTCGAAAGATGTAATTAAATTAACGCACATGTGCGCCGACAGGTGGCACTATCTTCAAATTTCAAATACAACACATAAATGACAATAAGTTAAGTTTCTTTAAAAACTGTAAATAAACAAGTATCTAATATTATTAGGTTGTGAATTTTATTTATATGTAGCTTACAACTACTAAATGTAGACTTTTATTTTTTAAATTCTTTAGTTACATAGCAAATAATAGGCAGTACAACTTGAATACGTTTCGTATTGAATTTTTGTTAGTACAATATTTTATACTTTGTAGCTAAATTACCGTGGACTTATTTGATGCTCTTATACAAAGAGTTTGAAATAAATATCAATTAAAATATGAAATGTCTTATAAAACAATTTAGAACATGACCAATTTGGTTTTTTTTTTGTAATCGACTAAAAATGCTATGTGAGGCAGGCTTATTGTATTTTGCGTCTAACTTTTACAATAATAGAGTTAACCTTGAACTCAACACATCCTACCGATATTACACAGTTTAACTAGGTATATGACGCAATTAGTGAACAGGCTCACAAATGTCGTTTATTAAAAGAAAAATAATACTTAAATGAATTCCGATGTTTGCGTTCAAATGCAAATGTAATAAGAAGAATGAAGCAAAACGCCATAATTCTGGCGGGCAAGACGCCTCTATCGCGTAACACAAGTCTGTCGTTGGTAGATCGTGTCTGTCAAGTCAGTGTTGATGTAAAGGCGCGCGGCGTGGCGGATACTCGCCAGTCGTTTTACCACAACTATGGCATGCATAACGGCATGGAGAGGCGAGAGGCGAGTCGAGTGCATTGCAACATGCAAGAGGGACAGAGGCAGGCAGGCGGGCCCCCACTCTACCCCGCGTTACCGTCCGCCCGCATGCCAGTTTGCCGTTGAGCGTCTCTAGAGACGCAGGCATTTCGCAATGATTTTGTCGTGATCGCCGGTATCCGTGTTGATTCACATCTCGTGTGCCTTTATTTGTGTTCATTGACAGTGTAAATGGTGTTGTTATTATGCTGAGGATGTCGTCTGTACGACATGGCGGCGCGTAGTTGACATGTCGCTGAGCGCGCCCGTCCAGGCGGTGCGTGGGACAAGGACCAGCAGCCTCGATCAACTCGACTTTCAGGAGCGCAGGCAGCTGATTGCTAGCTCGTTATCTCTTACTGATTTCTTACATGTTGGTGCGAAGGAGGTGGCAGCAGTCGCTGGTCAGTTCCCCCTTCCATTTTTTTGTCTTTGTACGCCCAGCCACATTCCTAACAATAGCTTTGCGATATTAAAACTACATAACACTGCACCCATTGCACTCGTTTATTTTCTTGAAAGGATCCTAATGAGAAATCTATACTAATATTATAATCTATACTAATATTATAAACGCGAAAGTTTGTGAGTATGGATGGATAAATGGATGGATGTTTGTAACTCTTTCACGCAAAAACTACTGAACGGATTTGGATGAAACTTTACAGTAATATAGCTTATACATCAGAATAACACAGGCTACAATTTGCCGCGATAACCGACATATGCGCGGGCGGAGCCGCGGGCAACAACTAGTATTTAATATTATATTTAGTTTTTGTATAAATAAGTTGATTCATAAGAAACTGAAATCTATTTCAGTTTTAGTTTATGCTGCGAATATTATATGTCTGGATGTCAGTGAATGTACGAATATAAAAAGTAATGAAAAAAAGTTACAAATGTTGTTGGGATAGTGTTGGTATCGTCCACCTCGGATAATGAATGATATTATTACCGGCATCACGCTACCTGCAGGAGTGGTTTGGGTTAGTCACAAGTCACGAGATTACGATGCCAACCTATTTTTTGTGAGCATTTGCGTGTCATTATTTTTCATATTTTTATGATCATAAAACAAAATTGTGTCATAGCAAAATTCTCAACATGTTCATGTTTATATAGTTATGGATGGGCACGTAGGTATACATACTCGTATAATGTAGTTTAACAGCCTCAAACATAGAGCCTAGAGCCTATAACCTAGAGCATTATAATGTAAACTTAACTTAGCGATAAATAGATACTTATTGATTTAGTGATTTGAAAGTGTATAGTAGGTACATGCTGTATATATTCTAGTACAGTATTTGCATATATATATAGTAGTCATTTGTTTCATCTTTTAGTCCCATTCGTCAGCAAACAAATGAGGATAACAACAATAAAAAAAACTAGTTTTCCTTGTCAAGAGTGTTCAAAACATTTCAAAAATTATATTGTTGTGTAAACTATCACAATGCCTTACAAATTGATTCTTGTTATATATTTTTTATATCATACACATAAAATTCTCGTGTCACAATGTTAGTTACCATACTCCTCTGAAACGGTTGGACCGATTTTTATGAAATTTGGTGTGCATATCGGGTAGGTCTGAGAATCGACCAATATCTATTTTTTATACCCCATTTTTTTATGGCAAAACAACACGTTTGCCGGATCAGCTAGTAATAATATATAATAACCTCGAGTAAGAAAAATCTTAACCACACCATAATGAGTATAATACAAGTATAAGTCAGTTAAAGTTCTCGTAAGTTTACCTTCGGAAACAACTCCTTGTATAGTTTAATATTACTGGTTGTAAGGTCATCACTCGCATTTTATCGTTAATTTTATTAATTTCTAAGTAATAAATAACGTATAGAATTTTTACGTATTTTAAATAACGAACTATGTTTATATTATGTACTAGCTGAACCCCGCGGTGATACCCGCGGTCATTGTCGTACCGCGGGTAGGGGCAAAGCTAGTCTAAAAAAAGTAGCCTAAGTTACTCCTTATATCATCAGCTTCCTATCAGTGAAAGTTCCGTCAAAATCAGTCCAGCCGTTCCAAAGATTAGCCGGAACAAACAGACAGACAGACATAAAATTTTAAATAACGTTATTTTGGTATATGTACCGTGTACACACATATACATTTAGTAAAAAAAAAATACAAAAGAAAAACCGACTTCGAGGTTCGACTCGATTTCTCTTGGATGCCATCATCAGATCTCAGTGTCCTTATCATGGTACCACCGTTGGGATATCTCCTTTCCATTAAAAAAAGAATCATCAAAATCGGTTCATAAACGACGAAGTTATCCCCGAACACACATAAAAAAAATAAAAAAAAATACGGTCGAATTGAGAAACCTCCTCCTTTTTTTGAAGTCGGTTAAAAGCGATTATTTGAATATTACAAACAGACACTCCAATTTTATTTATTTGTAAAGATATTATTTATTACCTACTAATATTAACACTATGGTAATATAATATAACAAAATATATTATTTTATGTTATCTCAGAGGGCAATTTGTTTAATTCACTTGTTCTACAGACTACAGAACAAAAACGCAAAGTTGGTGAGACTGATTTTACTCACGTTTTCTCATAGCTGAAAGTCTATCTATTTACGCCTATGTATCGAAAGTGAAAATACTAATAGAGCACAAATTTCTCACAATAGTAGTAAGGTAGGCTTTTACCCATGTTCCTGCTTTCGACAATATTATTCATTGACTTGAATTCAATTCGGTATTATATCCTTGATTGATTAATGATGTAAATTTATAAGTATTATTATCTATAGGCAACAAGTACAAATTAAAAGATTGTAGAACGGCCTCGTTTCAATGATAAATAATATTTTATCAGAAGCAAGATTGCCATAAGCAAATATTAAAATTCTGCATAAAAGAGCCTTTTTTGTTGGCCTATGTAGCAACTTGACCCATTATGCAATAAGAATTAAACTTATTCGTTCTTTGATTTACTGGTTGCAGCCTATATGTCTTTTAACTTACCTAAATAAAAATGTAATGTTCACAGATCTCTCAGCATACTTCGTTCTCTGACCTTTCAATTTTTTTAGATTTATTGGGAACGTTTGTTTGTGTTCTGATAAAAGAGAAATTAAAACTGGAAAGTGAATAGTACTACGCTCGCAAGATGATCTTATTTAGATTGCAACAGAATTGTCTCGTACAAGTTCAACGATTTTCATTAGAAAGTTTTCCATGTTTTAAACAACCATTCCACTATTTCCGTAAATGATTTGCGAATGTTTTCGCTTTCTAGTACGAGTATTTGTTAAAGTATAATAGTGATATTATCTCAATTGTATTATTTCCAGAACCGTGATGTCACTCTGTGCTCTTACGCTTTTGTTCATATAAAATAACTGTACCTATAGGGAATCTGCTGGCTTTTTGACCTAAGTTTCTGTGTATATCGAACTCTAATATCTATATAATTATATAAAAGAGGAAAGTGACTGACTGACATACCCAGAGATCAACGCACAGCCCAAACCGCTGAAGCTAGAATCCTGAAATTTTGCATGTACGTTCTTTAAATAACGTAAGTGAGCACTAAGAAAGGATTTTTTGAAATTCCATACCTAAGGGGGTAAATCAGGGAATGAAAGTCTGCGTGAGCGAAGCCACGTGCAAAAGCTAGTGCCATATTTGATTCAAAAAATTACAAGATAATGTTTTAATAGTAGGAACATCCTTTACATAACTAATATAGTGTAGGTACTAGTACTGGTTCCCAAACTAGGCCTAAGCCTGTATCTTGGGAAGCAGTTTTCAGTTGCGCTAAGGATGACAAAATAGGTTGTTCACAAATTGCTGCTACTACCATGCATTTCTTTTTTTCCAGTAAATTACTTATGTTCATGCACGTGTGATTATCAATATTATTGTGAGAGTACGGATGATGACCAGGTGTGTATGTGAGAGTGTGTGTGTGTGGGGGGAGAGAGGTTGTTGGTGGGTGAGGTTTAGAGGGTGGTGTATGAAGTCGTGTGTGTGGTTGTGTGTGTGTGCGTGTGTGTGAGTGCGTGTTTGTATGTATTTAACAAATGCAAATAAGTTATATATATAGCTATATATATATATAGCTTATATTCATGTTTCAATCTTAATTTCATTTTCTACAGTAAAGATAAACTGTCTATTTACGTAATAATGATTAAAACACTACGCATGACTGCCTCCTACCTAGTTCACGTTGATTGATCTGTTTTAATTGAAGCCAACGTATATTTACTGTCTACTGACGACCGAACACTAAAAATATTATAAAGCACAGTATAAGGATATTTCTCAGAAGATACCTATTGTCTTTAAATTGTGAGTAACATTTCTAATCAAGAGGGTATTGTATATCAATCAGAAGGCTCCTTCCCACACACGACCGGTCCGTGTGATTTTGTTAGTATGTCTATTCTATTTGTATTAGCAGTCTACTGAATTATTAGCAGGTACATTGTAACCAGCAGTGAACACGTTTAACGAATGCTCCTTCCGCAAATGACACTCGAGAAGCATATTAACTATTGCATTTGTTACGCAAAGGTGCTATTGAATCATTGCTAGCAATGCTAGCTTGTTTAAATGATTCTCAAATACAACTATGTCTGTAGTGTACACAAATGAAATTAAACAAAACGCTTTTCGGACTGGTCATATAATTATCGATTAATTGCCGTAAATGTGATTTGAAATATGATGTTATTTGTTTAGCATGATTCACAGGGAACAAAACTATAGACGTTCTTCCGGAATACGCTCATTTGTATAAAATGAATATGACACTGAACAGATGACGTCACAACCCTCATTATGGCATGGTATCTATTTATAATCGATGTTTTATATTTTTTCTGTAAATACTAAAGATTATGGCGTTTTTTTTGAGAATAGGAAAA
Organism: Diaphora mendica; assembly: GCA_949125395.1. Classification (NCBI taxonomy): domain Eukaryota; kingdom Metazoa; phylum Arthropoda; class Insecta; order Lepidoptera; family Erebidae; genus Diaphora; species Diaphora mendica. The sequence continues at coordinate 17,124,010 of OX421318.1, forward strand.
AACGTAACTAAAAGAATAGGGTTCTATAACGTCTAAAGTTCTGATGTCAGATTGTTTTGAAATGTCTTTTAGCCACCACTATTGCATAAATTAAGTAACACGTTTAAGAAATTAATGTGTAATAGCATTTCAAAAGCATACTTATTTAAATTTACGTTAAATAAGTGAATTATATACGATTGTCAAAACCTGTCATATTTTATCTGTGATCTATCGTGAATAACGGTCGAGGTCTTAGAAGGTAAGGACCTCAAATCTTGTAACAAGGTGAGAAGTGAGGACGCGAGGCGCATTGGTGGGCTTTGGCAATTGTAGTGGGCGAGTCGCACCGTCACAAGGCAATGACTCACAACTGGCAAATTAAGCGTCATTCCCATCACACCCATTAATTCTTAGTAGGTGTATGCATTTTTGAATTAAATGTAAACTTTCTTAAAAAATCTGACATTAGATTTTTTTATAATACCATTGTACATTTCCGTCCGTGTGATGACAGATTAAGAATAGTGTTGCCACCCCTTTTCATCCCCTGAGTGTCGTAAGAGGCGGCTAAGGGAGTAATCGACGCAGGACAGCATCACTGCAAAGAGAAGGAAAAATTGAAACAATTCCTATACCAACCAGGCTATATCACGGCCAGAGGCCAGCGTGATATAGCCCAGTAGCACAAAACCTTACTAAGGAGAGGCCTATGTCCAACTGTGGACTGTTAAAGCTAAAGGCTGTTGAAGTGTTGATGTATGTGACATTTCTGTAAGTGTTTGCTGTAACAATGCTGTTAGTCCATCATACATTCCAACCACCACATTTTTATAGTATTTTATTACCATATCCATATTAAATTTATTTGATTATTAATAATGCTGGTAACGTCAGCGCGTGATAACTTTACATATAACCCGATTGTAAAGATTCGTGACGGCAATTTAGCGTTTGTAACGTTATCACTTTAATCATGTACTAACCGTGTTATGAATGGGATTGCCCATTTCATACATAAACCCTTTTCATGGACTTAAGGCCCGTACTCACTTTGATTAGTGCGAGTGCAGGTGTGAAGTGAGGTGATCAATGATTGGTAGAAAATACGCATGGATGGCTAATTCGCGGTACATACGTACTTTCCACCAATCACCGATCACCCGCACTATGCACCTGCACTCGCACTATACAAAGTGAATACGGGCCTTTACTTCAATATTATATGTGTTCGATAGAATTAGTCAGACCATTTTGCAAAGACAATAATCGTACAGAATTCAGTAAGAATCATTTATATAATAAGTTCAAGTCTTTTAATTTCACATACTTTCAACAGTACCTACTTGTTCTGCAGTTCTGTAATTATTAATCATATTGTGATATTCAAATTTATTAAATTCTAACGTCGACGTAAACATACTCTTACCCATTTATGCCTTAAAAATGTAAACGTTTCCAAGAAAAAAAAATTAAAATTCTTGTTACGAAGGAGCAATAATTAACATTTAGATATCTTTCTTACTACGATTGTATAGTAGGTAAAATATATACATATTACCTTTTATTTTTCATTTTCCTCATCATGACGGGTTAATGCGGCAGTGATTAGAATTGTAAATACACAAAAAGATGTTTTTCTTAAAGATAAACTAATGGCATAGTTGAATATAAATGGTCTCTTATCTTTAAAAGAATTCCTTCGTTAAATATGCTTGCTGACTTATAACGTTATCATACAAGAGGATATACTCCTATTGACGGTGTGCTGTTTATATTCGTCGTCAGTTCATTTGTAGATAGTATTTTAGATAACAACGAAAGACGCCTGATGCTATTACACTTTTACTTGTAAGAGGCAGTTTCATAAGATATTACGTAGGAAAAGGTATTGCTGTGCTAATGTCTATTATTATTTCGAAAACCATGTTAATAAAATCGTAAAACTTTTATTATTGTGTACGAAAAATGTATGTACAAGTGAAATTGAAAAGTTATGTAAATAATAATAATGGTTTTTTCACCATTTTAAATGTTACAAGATAAATATATAAATTAGGTTGAAGGAGATTATAGTTGGATGACACTATTGACACCTGAGTTTGGAAAGTTTGTAGAGGGGTGACAATCTAAGATAGCATACCCATATCTAATAATTTCAGAATAATAATTTCATAACCATAAGAACTTCACGCCGCATCCAGTTATGTTCCCACACATAACTGCGATGCGATGCGGCGTGAAGTTCTTGCGGTGCATTCGTGCGAGCTCGCAGATATTTGCGATGTGTTGCGAATTCGCAGTTATGTGTGGGAGCCCTAAATGCAGTAATATGAAGTAGTGTAAAATAAATGTCCCATTTCAATTTGGTCCAGTTCTTGAAGTCGGTTTTTTTTTTGTTAAAAATGTTAAAATTTTGAATTATTATTTGTTGATTCCGTAATATTATATGTATTCTAATGTAGTCTTATATCATTTTGATTATAAAGTAAACTACTGAAACTTACTGTTTTGTTAATATAATGTCTGTTGCGACTGTCGGGCTACTCCCTAGCAGCCTGGGACTTCTCCCACTTGTTTGACGTACGTTTGATTTAGCGCTGGTGACGCACGTCCCACGCACCCCTGAATGCGTATTTCGAAGGGACTTGCTTAGAGGAAACTTGAATACTAATCTTGATACTAAGGGATAAAATAAAAAGAATTCTTTTTTTTTTATTGCTTCAGGGTTCGGCTTCTATTTAGGTGTTGTTGCCTCTTCGGTGGCTACGCTGCGACTGACTCGAACCGTCAAACGGCTCGCTTTATAAGGCGGCCGGTCCGCCCTTATAGGCGACCACGTAAAATTGATCGCTTTTTTGACCCTTTTTCACTTGAGCCAAACCCTTTAAAAGCGTTTATTTAAAAAAACCCTTATAAAAACTATTACAATATATACATCAAATTACGCGTTATGACTTATTCTATATAATGGTATAACAATTTTTATAATTAGAACAATTTAAATTGTGTTTTTAGAGCGAAAACAACAAAAAATCTTAAGACAGTTTTGCTATTCCTATTAATAGTTCTTAAATATAGTATAAAATAGTTTCTTATTAAGATATTACGAGTCTTATGTTATTTCTATGTATCTAAATTAGCTCTAATTAGTATTTATAAAATTTACTAACAAATGATGACGAAACAGTACACAATAAGACTTATCATTATCACTCTTACTATATTTAATTACTAGCAATTCTTTTACTGAAATAACTTAAATAATCTAATAAGTAAAATAAATATTACGTTCTTATTAGAATCTTATAGAAATATTAAAATGTTACCTAAACAAACTAATCACCCTATACTAAGGACATGTTTAGTACCAAATGTACTAGTCAAATTATGTATATAAGAACTAAGTATTACTATATGATTCAGTCTTAAAATTTCTACCTTATTTACATTAAAAGCTGAATGCTCGTTAGAGCTGTCGCTACTTGCGCTACGTTGCCTGAGTGGGGTCTTCATCGCCGACAATGTCTTATTAAGGGGCGCGTCCCTAAAAACGCGCGAAAAGGCACTTGCAGTTTTGCAAAACACAAACAACTCAATTCATATTTGACACTAAAAAAAATATCTCAGTAGTTTAATAAATCAGTCTACCAATCTACCGAGACATTTATTAAATAATTCTTTATTTTTGTGAAAAAAAGCCTTAACAAAGATCAAAATCATCGAAATCGACCTTTTTAATTAGCACACTCTGCCCTATTTCGTGCTCTATCTTAAATGTTTTTTTTGTTATTTCGCGAGAAAAAACTATGAAGAAAAGATTTACCGGTTTAGTTTTTTATTAATTCTCACCAAAAAGCCATAATCTAAGGCTAAACATCATTCATTTTTAGCGACAAAAGTTCCATACATTTTAGTACGTAGATATCGTCTCCCGTAAATTGAAATAAATAAGTTTTATCGCGCTCAAAAAATTCAGTGCCCGCAGAATATTCAAGGTGACACCACGTCCGTTTGTAGTTCGCACTGAGCTCCTTAATACGTAAATGACAAGTTTTAGGGTGGGTTGCCAGTGAGTGTCGAATTGTAACTGTTAATTTGTATTCTTGAATTTAATTTAATTTTTTTAAAGAATAATTTCAAAGAAAAATATTAGTATTTTTTATTAACACAGAACTTATTTTTATGTTTTTTTTTTTAACTTGCTATGTATGTATATATCTAACTATATTTGTTAAGACGGAATCTTGCAACTCAATTTTGCAGATATCTTCAACCGATTGTGTTGAATTTTTGTAGGCATATGTATATAGCGTGACAATGCTTTAATATGATGACATGGAGCTGATCTGATGTTGAAGCTGGAAGGTGGTCATAGGAACTTTGTAACGACGGAACCTATCGAGTTTGGAGTCGTTTGATTTGTCTTGACGAGTACTTTGAATGCACTTTGACAGACCGAGACACTTTGAGAAATTGATTTTAAAAAAGTAAAAAAAAATTTTTTTCATGATTTCTGTTAGAATTGAATAACTACTACTGAAATAATGAAAGACCTTAAAATTACAGTTTTATTTTTGACTGCATGGTTGGTCTAGTGGTTTAAGCGGTTGCCTCGCCGCTTCCTACTGTATCAGGTGTTGTGGGTTCAAATCCCACATGGGACAACACTGTGTGATCCACGAATTGTTGTTCTGAGTCTGGGTGTCCATTGTGTCCGTTTCATGTATGTTTGTAAAGTCCCCCGCGACACAGGATTTATTGGATATATACGGAAGTTGTCTTTTTTGAAAAAAAAACTAGCTGAGCCCCACGGTCTTACCCGCGATACTACACCAACCGCAGTTACTCCTTATATCATCAGCTACCTATCAGTAAAAATCCCGTCAAAATCGCTCCAGCCGTTCCAGAGATTAGCCGGCACAGACAGACAGACAAAAATTGTAAAAAAGGGTCCCATCTACACTTTACGTCATTTCCATTATTATTCATTCCTTAAGTTCGAATTTAATCAATTGGTGAATTGTAAAATAATAGATGCCCTATCCCTTATATTATCTGATATCTGTAATCTGTAAAATCTCTAAAAAAAAGTACGTAAGTAAGATTTATGTAGTAAAATTGGGTCAATATGAGCAATAAAAGCGTTCAAAATTTATAATTTTAAGAAACATTATGTTCCATTAATATAACATATATCATACAAATTTTATTTCATAACATAGCATTAAAATCCGTTGACTACTGTAAAAGATCTAAGCTGACAGATAGCGCGAGCGACTTAATTTTATACTGTGTAAAAATATATTATTTGTCCATGAAATGAATTAAAAATGAATAGGTACACTTGAACCCCATTCTCGGCCGTTGACGAGTTACTTAAAGCCCGCGGGCTTTCCGATATGACTAAGATACATTGCGTGCTTTGTAGGACATTCTAAACATTCCTCAAAGGCGAACAGTTAATGAATATGTAACTAGAAGAAAAAACCGAAAGTAAATTTATTAGTTGCCAGGGTTAGTATGCAACAGTGGCCGATGCGTTTGTGTGCATGTAAAATATGAATGTGGGTGTTCAATCACAAATTCCCACGCTCAAGGACTACAGTCTTAACAGACATGTGAGTTTTAACAAAGTTGCAGGATTATACTTTCTCAAGTATTCATCTTATTCAGTTCAAGTTTAAGTTCTGTGTTTCTTGGAAAATTTAACTTAAAGTTATTTCGAGGACGCCAGAGACGCCACTGGCATAACAATGATTTGATTATATACTTTGTAATGCATGCTTTGTGCTGCCTTTCTCGTGATCATTCCTTCCAGTCCTTGATTATTTTCATTTAGAACTTTATTTTTAAACGGTACTGGGATTATACTATTAAAATTAATTTATAGAAGTATTCGAACAATATTTAAATATTTTTCTGAAAGTTTAGGTTATGTATCTGTTTTCGAGTGATTTATTTAAATATAAAAAAAAATGTAAATATATATACAAACGTCATGAAATGTGTGGTCTTAGTAGCAACGGGAAATTTCTCTTTTGTAGGTATATTTAGTTCTCCTTGGTATTGTGTTGTGATAGGCGTGGACAGTTCATAACAATAGACTCTCGACATAATGGGGCCATTGATTGTGTGGATGTGTCATGAATGTGTGCGTACTATTTGTACCGATAGTGCTTGGAGAGTCTTTTTGTATTGATGAAGTCTTTCATCCAAGTGTGTAGCTATTTTAACTATTTAATTCACCAAACAACTTAACTCTTGCTGCGACCTACTTTGTACATCGACTATAATAAAATACATTGTAATTTATGACTAACAATGATTTAAATTGTAAACTAGATAATGTAACCATTATGCTCTGATGCTTAGACGCATATGAAGCGCAGAATGATAACGTAAACAACTGTTAATAGCGCTTCAATTCTATTTTTAACCGACTTCAAAAAGGAGGAGGTTCTCAATTCAACTGTATTTTTTATATTTTTTTTTATGTTTTTTACCTCATAACTTTGGACTGGGTGAACCGATTTTGATTATTCTTTTTTTATTTGAAAGCTGGTGCTTCCCGAATGGTCCCACTTAAATTTGGTCCAGATTGAAGTCGGTTTTTTTTTTGTTAAAATTTATAATTTATATGCATATACATGTTTAGATGATTTTGCTTCCAGACCACTTCTTTTCTGCCATTACACCTCATTGTAAACATTGTGACATTTGTGTGACTCCTTAATAAAGAAGAAGATGGAGAAGCAAACCTATAACATGAATCTAGTTACGTGTCTTAACTCTTTATCGAAAATGACAGGATTCAGAAATCCACTCAAAAGTTGTATGATTGTTGACAATTGTCATACTTTTGTTGCAGCAAAGAAACAAAATGGTTCAGCGGTACGCACGAACAGTTTGGGGTCAGGCGCGCGCACGCCACCGGCAGAACGAACCAAGTCCAAATTCTCAGCATTCGGTAGACTTTTCAAACCGTGGAAGTGGAAACGGAAAAAGAAATCAGAAAAATTCGAAGCTGCTTCTAGAAGTGAGTGTTATCAATATCTTTATATCTTATACCACGAGATGATAAGCGGTTATTTTGATAACCCATTCAATATCTTACAGTACAGGTTGATAAAATTCAAATTAAGTCCGTTTTCCTTTTTTATTATTTCCTTTTTGACGTTTAAAAATTAATTCACAAAAATGTATCTCGTATCAAATTATATAAAGTATAATTTGAGATAACATATTTGTGTTTTTTTTTAATTTTCGTTTTTAATTTTTATTTAATTCGATTAATTTTTAATTTTCGATGATGTTGTTTGCAGCGTTAGAGAGGAAGATATCCGTCCGAGCAAACAGAGATGAATTGGTGCAAAAAGGAATCCTCTTGCCAGAAAGCCCGATCACGCCGGTGCCCGAAGCCAGTAAGTTTAATATACCTACATCTGAGAAACGAGATGAATTTCAAAAATGTGTACAATGAGCCGTTTTCATTTAGTTTTTTAGCATTGATTTTACTGTCGGTAAAACTCTATTACTAAGACTTCGCTGTCCGTCTGTCCGTCCGTCTGTCACCAGGCTGTATCTCATGAACCGTGATAGTTAGACAGTTGAAATTTTCAGAAATGATGTATTTCTGTTGTCGCTATAACAACAAATACTAAAAAATGAATAAAGCTAATATTTAAGGGGGCATACAAAAAACTTGTTTTTTTGCTCGTTTATGTTAGATAATGGCACGGAATCCTTCGTGCGCGAGTCCGACTAGCACTTAGCCGGTTTATTACTTGAGTCCAATCACAAAAATTACCTTGATTTTGACCTGACTTCGAAAAAAGGAGGAGAATTCATCTATGAACCGATTTTAAAAATTCTGTAATCATTTGGCATACCTACTTTCTGCTTGGCTTTAATATACGTACTAAGCTAAGCGTGGAACAGTTAGTATAATCTATCGTTATTTAAGCTCATTGAAGTTAATATTTGTTTTAAATTTTACTTTTAAAATGAAGGTTAAGAAGACGTTTGACGTTAGACAATTTGTTGCAGAGTTCTGCTCTTATATAATTTTATTGTATCGGTACCAAATAATAGCTATGTACATCTTAGCCACAGAACAGAAAGAATACGTATATCTTTTTGTTTTGTGATCTAAGCCAAAGCCAGTGAGTATCTAAAGGCATAAAAAGTTTGTAAAAATATATTGAAAATATAAGTATAAAAATTTTATGCAGATGTTTAACTCGATAAACATACGTTATAAAACAATAATATTGTTTGTAATTGAAGAGACCGCTAAGAGTTAAGCCGGGTCTCCTGCGACACTGTTTTATGTTTTTAAACACCAAACGTCAAATATTTATCAAAAAATGGGCGTGGCCTAACTTTTTTGTTAATTTTAACAAGCAAACATGTTATCCAAAGCGGACTGAAAACATCCCAGCGTATACTTCTCGTATAATGAAACTGAACTGAACTAACATTAATACTTATATTATTCATATTTATACTATAAAAGTAAGTACCTAAGTGTACATGTTATAAGTCATTTTGTCGAGTAGATAAAAGATTTTTGCTTTTCGTGTAATCGTGTTTGATGTTTGTTTAAAAGTGCGTCTCCTGCGACTTTTCGCTAACAAGTTTTGTTATTTTTTTTTTGTTAATTTTAGCCGCAGGAGACACGCCTTTATTCTTTTATAATTTCAAAAACGACAATATTCTAAAGTTGGCCAAACATTCCTGATATACATAATTTTAATATAAGTTTCACTGAAAACGTTCGACTCATAAAAACACTGAATGTCTCTTTTCCGTTTGATGTTAACAAAATTATTTGACACAAAAAACAAAATAACTTCCGTTTATGACGTAGGTAACCATGGAATTTTACCTATTTTTAAAATAGGTACTAGTTCTAATTTAAACTAGTTATTTTTACCCGTTTTATTTCAATCTAACACAAAATTGCTTGGGATGCTCTAGTAAGCATGTATGTGTCATTATTTATCTACTGTATGTCGGTTATCGCGGTAAGAAGTAGCCTATGTCCTTACTCAAGACTCAAGAATCAAAGTATATCCATGGCATTAAATCGATGTATCGGTTTAGCCGTTAATTGGAACAGGCAGAGTTACTGTCGAATTTATGATATTAGTATAGATCCTTTGTTTAAGAAACGAACTGAAAAAATAGGGACCGACAATGGATTTATAGACTGCCTCGATGGCGTAGCGGTAGCGTATGAGACTGCTGTGCTTGAGGTCTCGGGTTCAATTCCCGGGTCGGACCAAATGTTTGTATGATCTGCAAACGTTTGTTTCGGAGTTTGGGTGTTTTCTATGTATAATACGTATGTATTTACAAAAAAAGTTGTATATTTATTTATATATATCAGTTGTCTAGTACCCATACCACAAGCACTGCTTATCTTGGGACTAGATGGCGTTGTGTGATAAATGTCCGAAAATAGATATATGAAGTTTAGTTTACCTCATGTGGTAGGTAATTCATTTATGAGTCCAAATATCTAATACCTTTAAATTAGCAATTATTGTGCATATATATGTATATACTAATGGTTGCGTATATGTCGGTTATCGCGGTAAATAGTAGCCTATGTGTTATTGTGATGTATAAGCTATATTACTGTAAAGTTTCATCCAAATCCACACAAACATCCATCCATATTTACAAACTTTCGCTTTTATAAATTAGTATAGATATAGATATCTGAATCTCGGAAACGGCTTCAACGATTTTCATAAAATTTTGTATGCAGGGGGTTTCATTGGTTCATTTAATTTTTAGAATTCAATTTTAGAAAAATTATCCAAAAATAGCGAGCAAAGCTCGGTCATCCACTGGTTATTATAAATGTACAGATAACGTATTCTGTTTGATAGTCACCGTTGTTTATTTGATATTGCAGTATTTGAAAATTCTGTTGAAAGTCTTGAATGGACTAATGTATATAATTATCTTCTTGACAGTTTAGACAATTTAAAGATATATAAACGCATTGTAAATGCATTAAATTAAGCCTACATTAGAGATGTGTATGCTTTTTATTTATCCTGATATTTCACCATACCTGTCTAGGGCTTACTGAGGTATAATAGTATACTTAAATCACATGGTTTCTCAAACTCTACTCTTAAACTGGAAGAAATAAAGTCTATCCATAGCCAATTCGTAAGCCGCCATGTGAGTGCTTCCTAATTATCCAAATTCATGCTCATAAAGTCATAGTCAATCACATCCGGTGTTAAATTAAATCAACGAAGAGATTTCTATCTATGAATCACCAGTCTATGAATCGAGTATAATCCTGACATGGAATGTTGAACTACCGGCAAGAGCAAAAATTTATACTTAATCGAACTTTAAGACGTCGTCATTTCTTTCGGCCCAGCCCCCCCAGCCAAGTTGCAAGCGTTCTTCTTTCTGCAATCGTTAACGCCTAAATACTCGTGTGTCATTGGCTAATCTTAGACAAAGTATTATCCAATGACAAACGAGAATTTAGGCGTTAACGATTGCAGAAAAAAGAACGCTTGCAACTTGGTTAGGGGGGCAGTAGAAGTAGTACAGAGTACAGTAGTATATTGGTAATATACCAACTGGACATAGACGTTAGAAAGAACGTTTTCATCTTTTTTATCACGCTTGAGCTAGGCAGACAAGTTGGTAAAGGGTTTGTGTCTTGTTTTCCTTATCTTCGTAGTGTTGTTGTTGTTGGGACGAATAAGCTCCTCATTCTAGATAAGTCACTACATCATTGGTTGAATAACTATTGCAAAGGGATAAAGTATATAATTAAATACATAACATCAATTTTTTCCTGTGTTCGACTATATAAAATTGAAACTTGATTATTTGTTATGATTAGAAATAGTAGTGTATACAACTTAACACATAATTTTTGGCATTTTACTTTTCGTATTAGACAGCGAAAACAGCTCGACATGTTATTCTGTCTATCGACATCTCTCAAGCTAGCTCTACTGTTACAAACCCTCCATAGAAACCTATCGGGCTGTTATAAACCCTCCATAGAAACCTACTATCGGGTTAACTTACTCTAAACTGCTCTTTCTTCGTAGCAATTTAATCATCAGGCAAATCAGAGATAATACCTTTAAATAAGTGATCGCGTTAATTCCCGTAAAAATGATAATTATTATATATGTATTTAGTTTCAAAAATATATGTTTCTTTTAAACAACTTTGCGACATTTCAATAACGCAACATTTCTACAATTTCCAAGTATGTAGTAGAATAGACGGTTTTAGTATTACTTAGAAATAATGGATAAATATGTAGATAAATACTTGCAGCAATAATTATTATCTAGACTGCAATAAAAAAAGATATAAAAATAATGTTTTTATTTTACAATGCGACAATTTTATTTGGTACTAGTTTTTTTTTATTGATTGTGACAATATAATACTGTCGTCTACATTGTGTACTGTCCTTGCCATTCCCACGTTATCACTGTTTCTATAGTTTCGTTACTTAATTAGTTTCCATTTATATTTTTATATTTTTTTATTTACAAGTCCTTTTAATTAAAACCATGATACTTTGCGTTCAAATTGACCCATATAAATACTTGGGAATCGGCTTCAGAGCCAGGACTATATTCTAATTAAAGTGACATCAATTAACTGACTGCCTCGTTGGTCTCGCGGTTGGCGTGTCCGACTGCTGATCATGAGGTCTTGGGTTCGATTCCTAGGTCGGACTGCTGTTGGGTTTTTCTTACAAGAAATTCTAAATAGCAGCCCGGAGTATGGAAGATGTATGTATTTACAAAAAAAAAGTATATATGTATTCGTATCAGTTGTCTAGTACCCATTACACAAGCTCTGCTTAGCTTGGGACCAGATGGCGTTGTGTGTTAGATGTCCGGAATATTTATTTTTATATTGGACTAGTGGTTGCCCGCGGCTCCGCCCGCGTATATGTCGGTTATCGCAACAAAAAGTAGCCTATGTGTTATTCTGATGTATATGCTATATTACTGTAAAGTTTCATCCAAATCCGTTCAGTAGTTTTTTCGTGAAAGAGTAACAAACATCCATCCATCGATCCATACTAACAAACTTTCGCGTTTATAATATTAGTATACTTAGATGTTCACTTTTTTTAAAAGATTTCAACGATAAACGGCTGATTTCGGTATTGAAAATGTAGAATACACATAGGCACTTCTACAGATAACGTTTTATATTAGTTACTTTAAGGAAATCCCTAAAAGGTGAATGTAACGAACAGCAATTAAAAAGTTAATAATGGGAAAACTGAATGTAAAGCCTCCGGCGCGGAACCCGGAACAATAACTGTAGGAAGCGAGCAAGCAGTGTTAAAACCGGTACGTTCAAGTACCTCAAGTCGCACTCTTCGAACCATATATACGCATCGGTCATGGTTCTCAAGCCGTATAAACACACCTGAAGGTTAAGGGCGATAGGGCGTTATCATGTGGCATTGTTTCATGGACTTTAAAGTAAATAAATATATTTAACTTTTAACAGAAATCTTTACTTAAATTAAGAACGTTAACCTGCCCTGGACACTGTAAAATATATTGTAGTAGCGACCCGCCCCGGCTTCGCACGGGTGGAGTTAGATGCCCCCGCCGCGTCGTCGACACGATTGGTGCATTTTAAATCTGTAATATCTTCGAATATATTCATTTAAATTAGATACAGTAAAGGGTCATTTTCATCTATATTAAATGCACAATGTATTTAATTTACTTAATTGTATAAGGATTCATTCTGCATTGCTTAATATCGCTTCGTAAATAAGCCATTATTTCTCGTAAAAAGAAAGGAATAAAAAATGTTTATTGTGGGTTATCCCTAAGAGATAGACATATACTGTCGCGGACTTTTTTGTAGACCTTTTTAAGGTGTACAATACTGTAGTACATTATTTTGATCTATCTCGTGGGGTGCAACCAGCGTTTGCAATGTAAGCGCAAAAAATGTGTTTATTTGCTACATCACATTAGAAACCTCGAAAATTAACAGTGTTTCCATACTATATTATGCATTTATTATACATAAAAACCTTCCTCTTGAATCACTCTATCTATTAAAAAAAACATCAAATTCCGCGTAGTTTTAAAGATTTAAGAACACATAGGGACATAGGGACAGAGAAAGCGACTTTGTTTTATACTATATATATATATATATTGTATACAAACCCTGTTCAATCCTCTCGCCAGTGGAGCGATCACCTTGTGAAGTTTGCAATACCTATAGGACCCATGAGAATAGGCATTCAATGGCTTACTATGTCACTGGCAAGAGTAATTAACTTAACGGCTGTTGCACCGTGTTCTTATTCTAAGCTAATGTAATCAAGCACTTACTGGAGATGCGTGATGTCCTTGATCTCGTCGGCCGTTGATGGGGTACCCCACTGCCGTTTGTCTTGCCGCGTTCACACATACATGCTCCAAAAATGCTGTACAATCTTCCAAGGTATTCGAATTACAATACACTCGTATTAGCTATCGCGGATCGCGCGCCTTTGAACATGACTACTAACACTCGCGAGTCCAAACCAGACCCATCATAACGGTGACCGACGAAACACCGAGTCGTTGGAAAATTAGCTAAATATCAATTCAATTAACTTAAACCGGCAGTCAATTGCGAAAACCGTCTTCGACCGATTCCAAAGCGACTCAAGTACCGTCTGTCTGTCAACGTCAAAACGTCAAACAAGAATAATGACAATCATAAATGTTGCCATTACAATGACGTTAAATTTCTAACAAACCCTTTTAAAGTTTGAAAGTGAACCTGCCAATTTATTGTATAGATATAATAGAAAATAAGTGTTACTTGCATTTCGACAAGGATTTCAACGGCTTCACGCTTTTCGATTTCTAGTAGTCAGTAAAGAAATAACCATAAAAAATCCTGTCAATCTAGATTCATTTTCTCCATTAAAATATTAAAATTATCTAAACCTTTTACCTTTAGCGTAATAGTTTTAGGCCTCGGTTCTCTATTAAATGCTATATGCGGCGTCCGACTTCAGCATAAACGTTATGATCGACGTCTGAACGCCAGGCAAAGCAACAGCGGTCAATATATTTCATGCGGACGACGACGTCTCGTTCACAACAATACTCTACAAACAGTGCTCGCTTGTAGTCATGTGATATAAAATTAATATAAATTCGATACTTTTGGCGGCACCTTATTTTTATTATATAATGCAAAAAACATTAGACTGCTTTAATCAATAATTCGTCATTTTCATTATTAAATTTCGACATTTTGTATTGACGCCAAATACGACGTTTACGCTGCAATGGTTCGAAATAACTAGAGACGCGGCGCAAAGCGTTGCAATGCCACGTACGGCGTCCACACGCCAACGTCTGCGTGTTGTTAAAGAGACCACAACAGTACATTTCTATAGTAAGCATTGTGACGCGGCATACGGCGTCACGTTGTACGCGACCGACGGCGTTTATAGGAGACCACAGCCTCAGACTTTTAGGATATCTGTTATAAGATAGAACTGAAGCAGAGTCTGGCTGGAGTCCAATTGAAATAAGAATTGTTTGAATGGTTTTGGTACTTTTCTTACCTGCAGGCACAATTTGGCTTATTTCCTAAAATTTCTTAAGTTTTAGGTCTACTGATGTTTTAGGTCTACTGATGTTTTGATGTAATAAAAAAAAGAACTCCCGCTTTAGGAATATTCTTCTGATGCGGGAGACAAACATACAATCAACAGACACAATGAACTAACAGACTCACGACAATAACTAGTGGATCACACAAAGTGTGGTCTGTCCCATGTGGGGTTTGACCGCTTAAACCTCTACACCATTCGTGCAGTTGAAAAAAATAGATACATAGATATACCAAAATGATAAAGTACTTTTGTTTAGATGAGGATTCTTCTCCTGAGGAGGCACGAGGCGAGGTGGGGAGCGGCGGCACGATGTCAGGGCAGGAGCGATTGGCTGGCGTGCACGCGGCGTTGCATGCGCAGCTCGCGTCGCAGCTGGCTCACCAGCAAGCGGCACTTGCCGCTGCCGTCGCCGCCGCCGCTCAGCACCACCATCAAAACAATAATGTCATTGGTAAGTGTTTTGCAATCTTATTTACAGTCTATTTCGAATATAAAAAAAATGTAATTAGCTAGAATAACATTGGGAATTCCAAATTGGAAAATTAGAATGATGTTAAAAGGAAATATGTAGTGGACAACAAGAAAAAACTTAAAGAACTAGACCACGTTAATAATACGTTTGATAAAATTTGAATAGCATATTTTTTATTGACACCTCGTTTATTAAAATCAGGCCAGTAGTTTAGGGGATACGGTGCCAAAACCAATACCCTTTCTATTGGCCGCCGTAATGGAAAGGCAATGGCAAGAGAAGGATATTGGTTATACGAATTCAATATACGAATAAATGAATAAAATTGAAATAATTACAAGTTAATTACTCAATATCGAAGAGCACATGCACTAGTCCAATTCTGTGGTAGTGCACAATATCAGGTTTTTCTCAAACATGCATGGAAATATTGTCATTATTTTTGAAAAAAGAACACGCGAAGTATGTAATTTTCGGACAGCGAAAAATAAATCCATTGCAGGAGCGTTTTTTGAATTTGGAACATTACAACGCTCCAGCAATGTTATATGAAACGGCGTGCTGGGGTTATTATATACTCTTTCATTGGATCTCTTTTATCTTGGCATACCAAAATCTTTTTGCTTGGTACATGGCTGTATGCGTAAATGCGTTTGCCTTTCGGCACAGATGATAAATAGAAAATCGGCGGCAAAGCTAAAAAATCGTCTTGATTTGTTATTTAAATATTAAATAAATGTAAATTGAATAATTAAAATGAGTTCCAACAGTTCAGAGAATGAATTGGAAATTGATTGTACTCCACCAGATTTAAGATTTTCTTTTAGTAATTGCCCCAATATGAGTAAAGTAACTTTTAATAATAATTAAATTAAATGTATAATATAAAATTATGTTTTATTTCCCTGCATTCTTTTGAGAAAAGCACTATATATGCCTCGGCGGAAATGGCAATTGCCTGTCTCGTATTAGTGAAGTCCTCGCCTACGGCTCGGCCTTCAAATTCATACTCGACCTGCAATTGCCTATTTCCCGGCCTTTGCAATAATGTACTATTGTCCAATATAAGTTGTATATTAATCTTATATTAAATTAGTATTCATTTTTACGGTTTATAACCTTATAGCTGACCCACGCTACATCGTTTACGTCTCGTATTGCCCGTAGCGTAATAATTTTCCCCCGTTTTTGTAACATTATTCATTAGTGCTCGTGGTTCTAGGTGATGATGATAATTATATAGCCTTCCTCGATAAATGGGCTATCTAACATTGAAAGAATTTTTCAAATCGGAATAGTAGTTCCTGAGATTAGCGCGTTCAAGCAAACAAACAAACTCTCTCTCTTTCTTTATATATTAGTATAGAAGTATAGATTATACTTAGGAGTAAAATTCACTAGCCGATTTAGAATTTCCGTAGTACGTACGACTCAAGATAAACTTAAGATTGATTTATATCGGGGATGTGAAACTTGAGACGTAAGAGCGCTGGGTCAAGCCCTTAAGTTTGTTCTACTTTATAATATTATTTTTCATCCCTTTTGCATATTTGTTATCGCACAAGGGTATTCTCGAATACCCTTGTGCGAATACCATGTGAATATTAGAAAATTTAAATAAAATAAGAAACTGTAGTTCTGATGGGGCAGTGAAGTGCATCTACATACCTTTGCATAGACAGCACGCTCAACTTGAAGTAGTACATTGTAATCATTAATGAAAGAACTACTGTGTATACAGTATACAGTCTGACAGCATCCTCACGGCAACAATAGTCGGATGATCATCAAATTCTAGGCTATTTCTGGATCAGTATCCAGGATGCATCCTTAAAAACATATCAGTATTAATGATGGTCGAAGTTTGGTAAAGTGCGAATATCCTCTTGTTTTTTTATGCCGAAAATAACATAGAAACAATGTATCTTTGCACCAACTGTGTGATTTTGTCTAGATTAGCCTAACAGACTTAAAAATGAAGGTTTTCAAGTTACCTATTTTTTTTTGCATGTATGTTAAGAAACATTGTCGCCATTTTTAACCGACTTCAAAAAAGGAGGAGATTCTCAATTCGACTGTATTTTTTTATGTTTTTTATGTTACTTTCGACTGGGTGAACCGATTTTGATGATTCTTTTTTATTTGAAAGCTGGTGCTTCCCATGTGGGCCCATTTCAATTTGGACGTTCTTGAAGTCAGTTTTTTTGTTAAAATGTTGTATTATTATTTAAAACTAGCTGACCCGGCGAACTTCGTACCGCCATATATACATATCTGTCTCAGCTTCCCACAGGCAGTGTACAGTCGCGGACAAAAAAAAAACACTTTGCCCGTTATCTTTTTTTTTTCTTTCTAGAAAAAAAAGAATGAATGAAATCGGACTATGTGTTTTAATTACAACTAAGTACATATTTTGACTTTCATCCCCTCTCTCCAGGAAACCGTGCTGAATTTCGGGATAAAAAGTATCCTATGTCCTACCTCGTAGTATGAACTCAAATCATGCGAAGTTCCATTTGAATCCGTTCAGTAGTTTCGGCGTAGACAGACAGACAAAAATGAAAAAAAAATAAAAAAATTGGCTTCAGTATCGATTATAGAGAGCCCTCCAAAATTTTTTTTCAAAATATCTTTAATGTACAGAATTGGACCTGTTACATTTTTATTATAAGTATAGATAGATTATATTCTGAAATATAAGTACTGTTACGAGCCGGGTATTAAATAATTAAAGATAGTCGGTTGATTACCAAAAAAATAACACACTGTTTATTTACAACCCTTTTTTACAATAATAATTCGCTATGTCACTTGTTAATCGCACTAGAAGATCGCTTCGATGTTAACTCCGCTGTATCGTTAACAATACTGCCTCGTACGGGTAACCCAATCTGCTTATATATGGCTTTGAAACCCCTAGAAAGATCTATAATATTCGATAGAAAATTCTACACTAAACAGAAATTACCAGAGTGAGTAATCTAGCGCCATCTAGCGTCGAATATCAGAGTTACTCCATAGTTGCGCACTACTTGACACTAGATGGCGCCTTCAATTCAATTCTCGCGATTGGTAGATTGTTCTAGACTATTTTTCTCGAAGGCGCAACACTGCCCCCTCCTAAGACATGCTCGTCCCGAGCATAATCAGTTCCATAGTATCGCGCCAATCGATCTACGTGAACTATCTTTGGGGCGCCTCTTGGACACTTCTGTATCCGGTAGGTAACATCATTGATTTTTGTCACCACCCGGTATGGCCCTTCCCACTTGGCTTGTAGCTTTGGAGATCTCCCTTTACTGCGAACAGGATTATGGAGCCATACTAGAGAACACTCTTCGAAGCCCTTATTGTTCACTTTCCGGTCATATCGGGTTTTCATCTTCTCAGACATTTGCTGGCCCGATTGTCTGACATGCTCATAAATGTCATTCATCTTGTTCCGCAAGTCATTAGCGTACTCCGTTATACTTCGCGGGGTGTCAGGGGGTATTCCAGTGATCAAGTCGGCAGGCAATCGTAGTTCTCTTCCGAAGTTTGCAAAAGCTGGTGTTACTGAAGTGCTTTCGTGGACTGCACTTCGGTATGACAGAAGAAACGGTTGGATGTGTTTGTCCCAATCTTTTTGCCTACTTTCAACAACTTTTGCTAGATACCTCTCTAGTGTTTGGTTAAATCGTTCCACCATTCCGTCAGATTGTGGGTGATAAGAGGTGGTTCTGGTTTTGTGGGCACCCATTACTCGACACATCTCTTGAAATATTTGAGACTCAAAATTTCTTCCTTGGTCACTGTGAATTTCTAAAGGCACTCCAAAACGACAGAAGACTTCGTGCACTAATTTGTCTGCAACTGTTGATGCTTCTTGGTTGGGAATGGCGAAAACTTCTGGCCACTTCGTGAAGTAATCCATTACAACCATGAAGTACTTGTTTCCAGTTTCACTTTCAGGAAATGGTCCCGCTACGTCTATTGCAATTCTTTCCCAGGGTGCCCCAACATTGTACAATTTCAATGGACCTCTGCTTCGTGTGTGAGGTCCCTTCACGGCCGCACAATTAGTACACTTGCGACACCAGTCCTCAACATCATCACGACAATGAATCCAGTAGAATCTCTCCCTTATCTTTAACAATGTCTTCTTAACTCCCATATGACCTCCTGAACATCCGTTATGGTAGAGCTGCAGAACCACTGGTATCTTAGCTTTAGGGACAACCATTTGCAGATGACAGCTGTCTCCTCGAGCGTTTTCCCATTTACGGCACAAGACTCCATCCTGGATGACTAGGCTATCCCATTGAGCCCAATAACTCTTTGTGGTTGAACTCAGCGATGCAACATCGCTCCAGTGAGGCTTAGGAGTCTCAGCTTTAATCCACTCGAGAATTGGTTTGATATCTGCATCCTCTTGCTGTGCTTGCTGTAGGCTTTCCTTCCATTCGATGCTAAGGTCCGTCTTTATTGTCCTTATAGGAACAGCTTCCTTTACTTCTTGCTTGGCACAGTGTTTGCAGTCTTCAGGGCAAGGTCTTCTTGATAATGCGTCTGCGTTACCGTGTGATTTTCCACTGCGATGTTGGGCAGTACTATCAGTCGCCCTAATCTGCTGAGGTCGCTCGTATTCATTTCCTATGCTTCGCTTAGGGCAGCTGGACCGAAGGTGACCTTTTTCACCACAGGCGTAACACCTAGGGCTGTACCCCTTAACCCGATCCCGCACAGGTGACGCCACAACCTCCCGGACCCGATGAAACCGATGATCTTGTCTCACAGCTTCCACCTCCAAAGCATGGGCCAGAGCGTCCTTGAGAGTTTCATGGTGCCCAAGTCGCACAGCGGCTCTAACTTCGAGGTCACGAATGCCATCGATGAAAGCTTGCACCAGATTCCCGTCCACGAGCGCAGGTGCAGACTGGTATGCCTTACGGACCAGTTTCTCAACTTCCAGAGCCCATTGTTGCAAGTTCTCACCGATGCGTTGGGCACGATCCTTCAGCTGTGCACGAAAAACGTGCTCCAGGTGAGCGTCACCATATCTTGCCTCCAATGCCTCCAGCAGTTGCTCATAGGTTACCTTCTTACCGAGGGCTTCGAGGACGGTTAGAGCTTGGTCTCGAAGACCCAAGGTGAGCGCGGTCATAGCCTGTTCCTTAGTCCAGCCGTTCGCCGTCATAACAGCCTCAAACTGGATCTTGTAGGCTGACCACGAAGATGTCCCATCAAACGGCGGTACTTTAAACCAATGCACCGAAGGAACAGCAGTTACTGAAGTCGCCGCTCCGTCTCCAACTTTGAGGTTCCCTAATGCCTTCTTCACGTCGGCAATCTGAGTTTCGGCCTCAGTGATACGGTTCTCGTGTTGAAGAACCTGATCCTTCACTACCTTGAGTTCTTTGCCGAAGGTCTCGTAAATGCCTTTTAACAAGAGCATTTGTTGCTCCTGGCGGCGAACCTGGTCTTCCTTGTCCCGCTGCAGCTGTTCCTCCAAGCGGCGGGCCTGCTCCTCCTGGCGGCGGGCCTGCTCCTCCTGATGGCGGGCCTGCTCCTCCTTGTCCCGCTGCAGCTGTTCCTCCAATCGTCGGGCCTGCTCCTCTTGACGGCGGGCCTGCTCCTCCTTGTCCCGCTGCAGCTGTTCCTCCAATCGGCGGGCCTGCTCCTCTTGACGGCGGGCCTGCTCCTGGAGCATCACCATTAGGGCCGTGATATCTGGAGCTGCTGACGATGTAGACGGCGTAGCTTCCATCGCTGGCTGCTGACCTTCCGGTGTGGGCAGTTGTGCACCTCCAAATCGCCTCAGGTCGGCCTCTTGCTGACGCTGACTCCTAGTTCGGATACCTTCCGTGTCTTCCTTTGGTAAAACCGGCATACTTTAATCCCACTGCTGACACCAAATTGTTACGAGCCGGGTATTAAATAATTAAAGATAGTCGGTTGATTACCAAAAAAATAACACACTGTTTATTTACAACCCTTTTTTACAATAATAATTCGCTATGTCACTTGTTAATCGCACTAGAAGATCGCTTCGATGTTAACTCCGCTGTATCGTTAACAATACTGCCTCGTACGGGTAACCCAATCTGCTTATATATGGCTTTGAAACCCCTAGAAAGATCTATAATATTCGATAGAAAATTCTACACTAAACAGAAATTACCAGAGTGAGTAATCTAGCGCCATCTAGCGTCGAATATCAGAGTTACTCCACAGTTGCGCACTACTTGACACTAGATGGCGCCTTCAATTCAATTCTCGCGATTGGTAGATTGTTCTAGACTATTTTTCTCGAAGGCGCAACAGTACTTATTTGTGCCCAAAACTGATCCTATTTCAGTAGTAGTCAGTGAAAAATAAAGTTTATGACAATTATTCATGATTTACACCTTTTTTTTTGGATTGGAAAATGTGATATTTTTTAAAAGTTAATTAACATGAAAAGTAGAGAGGGAATCCACAGCATAGCATCATTAAATGTGTTTTAAACTTTCTAACGTAACTTCCCTAACAAACCAAAAACCAATTGACGTCTGCAAAGGTTCTAAGTGCTTGTTTCAACGAGTGTTCTCAAAATAAACCGTGTGTCTTATTTAGAACCGGAGATATAGAGAAAGAAAGCTATAAAAACAAAAATTTACGAAATGAAATCACATTTTTAACCGATTTCAAAAATGGAGGAGGGTCTCAATTCGACCGTATATATGTTTTTTTCGTGTGTTCGCGGATAACTTGTCGTCTATGAACCGATTTTAATGATTCTTTTTTTAATGGAAAGGAGATATCCGAACAGTGGTACCATGATAAGGACACTAAGATCTGATGATGGCATCCAAGAGAAATCGAGTCGAACCTTGAAGTCGGTTTTTAAATTGTTAAAATTTTTCTATTCTTGTAGTATAAGTTATTATGAATGGGAACATTAGTTGCAGAAACACTATCTCTGGCACATGTCTCACACCGTATGGGGTTTTTTCGGCCCTGATTCCTACACATCACCTCACCGCAAACCTCGGTTTGGTGACGGCCTGAAGAAGTTTGCATACGTAAAAAAGAAGAAGTTAGTTTCCAAAACTTTACTTTTCGTGCCTCTAATCACCTCTATTTTGCAATTCTTCTTTATTCAATAGATACACGTCACGCGGGCTATACACTATACACGTCAATAATACGATTTATCGCTGTTCTTAACTCCGAGTTTTTGAAGCTTATTACGAAAGTGTTCCATCGAACTTCTGAATCGAGCATCTAAGAATGAGCTGTCTGAATCTGTATCTTCATTTTTATTCGTGCATTTTTAGAAATTGTATGAGTATCATTTAAGGTTTTTTTCGTAGAAAACTTAATAATTTTTACTGCTCAGATCAAATAAAAATTTCTTAGCATGTGTGTGCGTTAACGCGTGTGTTTTCTTGGAACTACGCTACTTTTTTTGCTAAAACAACAACAAGGCCGTGCGTTATCTACTTTTTTTATTTATTTTGATCTGAGTTTTACTGCGATAACCGAAATTTATTAGATACTATTAATCACTTTCTTTTATTTTTTTGTTAAGTTTTACTAATTTAATCGGGTAAATGATCTTATGAAAATCCCAACCCGACCCTGAAGAGGGATCGTTCCAATTTTTATCCGACTAAGCAAAGACAATGGAGGATTATGATTTTAACAGGTTTGACAGGTGTATGTATGTTCATCGGTTTCCTTATAGCTCCTTATTAGAACTGGACAAATGAGGTATCGTTAGAAGCGTGTTGATCGTCCGCTGGCTATAGGCTATATGACGTGTCACTGAATCTAATGTGGCGCCTTCTAGCGGATATAAAGTACAGTGTTAAAAAATAAATTTCAGATAAATATGCCGTGTTTAGTATCATTGGAATGGGTGTTACTTGTACATTTCTAAAATATCTATATTTAGCATTTGCTCGTGACTTTGTCCGTAGTTATTCGATAATTGTGATATTATAACGGCACCAAAACATTTTAAATAAAAAAAAAATAAAACTAAAACCCAACTACGACCAAAAAAGACGCTGAAAAAGTATGAAACAAGTTTGAAAAGCCTTAGTCACGCGTTGTAAAAGTGTTATGGTTCGTTTCTATGTAACGTGTGACTACTTTTTCAGCGTCGTTTTTTGTCGTAGTTGGGTTTTAGTTTTACCTCTTTTTATTCAATTTGTAATTTTCGACAGTTATTAATTTTGTGTTTTGAATGTTGTAAAAGTTATTAGTATTTTACGGGAAATAAAGAAGAAATTTATTTGTCATTGATTGAGCTTTTGATACAACAAAAAAATCGAATGATGAATGCTTAGAAAATATACATTTCTGAGACACTAAACTTTCCTGTACGATAGTCATAAAGGATATATGGCTTTATACAGTGCGGAGGCGGAAAGTCGCTTCCTCCTTTGATAAAGTTGCCTCAACAGGGCCAAAACTAGTCAGACATCCTTGAAATATGTACACATGTAGGTTTATCCTTTATATATAAAAATACGTTTCTTCGAAAAATATATTTTCATGGTCCATTATATTCTTATATCACAGTTCTAATTCATAATTATTTCTTAAATAAAGTTATTGAATGGGATTGTATGTAATAATTGGAGAAAAGGTAGTAAACGCGTGGCTGGAATTAACGACATCCTGACAGGACGAGCGTCGAACGTTGACCCACGTTGTCACAGAGCCATGGCCACACTGCCGTCATTGACGTCACTGACAATATTATGCGTTGTACAATGTACTATCGATAAACTTGAATCGTGATCCACTTTACCGATAAGTCGTTTGAAACAGTCAAAACAACAAAGATTTCCCTCCTTTACAGTGCACGCCACACTTAGGACATTTTAAATATTAAGCAAGCATGACAGCGTTCGTGCTGTCGTGTTTCGTTGGTGAATGCGAGACCTCGGGTACTAGAAGCCAGGGAACCAGGTGCACTCTCGGAAGGAAATCCTTGGAACCCCGACGTACATCGGGCCATCTACGGTTTGTAGACGGCCCCCTCCTGTGTAGCAACCTTGATGCTCCTTTTTTATTTAGAAAAGGGCGCGAGCACTATGTAGAACTCGCGCCACCGGGCCTGCTTCTGCTAGGGTGACTGGTGGCGTCACCTGTCACTCTGGGCTTGCGCTTAAGGAGGATGGAGATCGTTTTGCGATCTCCGGCGCCTGAGTCGTCTGCGGCGGTACCTGGCCCGTTCCAGGGCCTGGCGGAAAGGAAGAGTTTTAAACCTCTCCCGGTCCCGCTCCGCCATCTTCTTCGCAAGCATAACTTGCTCGCAGAAACAGACGTCAGAAATCTACGCGCTCTCGCTCCGTCACATGGCCGCAATCATGTAAGCGAGCGAGAGAACCCCCCTCCGATGGCCACCACGAGATCACGCCTCGGGTCGCCCCACGCCGGACATTCTGCCAGCATGTGGAGTGCCGTGTCCACGGTCTGGCCATCGCAGTGGTGGCACTCAAACGTTCGCTCCTTGCGGATCAGACACAGGTGCTATCCAAGGCATCCTTTCCCAGTGATCACCTGTGTCAGCCGGTATGAGCGGCTCCCGTGATGCTTCTTGAGCCAATCCTCCATAACGTGTCTTACCGCCGCAATAACGGCGTGCCCAAGAAATTAGTTAGCAATAAGTAAAATACTGTTCATTTTCCTAAAATACTGTTGAATATTCTTTTCAGATCTAAGTATACTTTATTTCTTGTAAAAAAAGTTGCCAACCCTAAGTACTCATAATACAAGCTGTGCTTAGTTTGGGACTTGATGGCGTTGTGTTAGATGTCCAAAATATTTAATTATTTAGTAATGTTTACGTAAGCATGGGAGGGGGGGGGTAAGAGCTTTGCTTACTTTTGCTGACAAGGGGGGTGGGGGGGTAAATAATTGTAATAAATCTGCTTACGTAATACTTGAACGACCCCTTAATATCGACTCTAATTAACTTATTGTCAATTTTTATTAAATTATCAGATGTCCTTGGCATTTAAAAGTATTGTTATTGCTGTTTAGCAATCTCGAAAATGGTAGATAAAGTGATAAAAGTGAGCAAAATTATTGCGCTGCTTGAAGAAGGTTGCAGCTACTGCTTCGTGACTCAGAGGCTAAATGTGAGTCGGTCGACAGTTCAAAGGACCTGACAGCGCTATCAAGAGACCGGTTCCGTCAAGAAAAGGCCTGGTTCTGGCAGAAAGACATGTACCGAACCTCGGGATGATCGTTTTCTAGTTAGTCAAGCGTTGAGAAATCGCAAATCTTCTTATGTGGACCTCAAGAACAGCCTCGAAGAAGTAAGAAATGTGCAAATTAGTTTATGGACTGACCGTCCATAGGCCGTCCGGAGGAGGCTTCTCGTTGCTAATATAGACAGTCATCGCCCGGCACGCGGTCCTAAATTACTCCGTGGACATCGAGTTGCCAGGCTTAGCCACGCTCGAAATTGTGTGTCATGGACTCATGAAGACTGGGATAGGGTATTGTTCTCCGATGAAGACAGGATATCTCTGCATGGTGAAGACCGACGTCGGCGAGTGCTACGTAGACGAGGAGAACGCTTTGCAGAGGCATGTTTTGAAGAAATCACACCTTATGGAGGGGGCTCTGTTATGTTTTGGGCAGGAATAAATTCTATGGATCGTACGGAGATAGTCTTCATCGAAAACGGTATACTGACTGGACACCGATACATAACGGAAGTTCTAATTCCTTATGCACAACCCGCTTTAACCGCTCTTGGCGAATACTCAATTTTTATGGACGACAACGCTCGCGCCCACCGGTCTGGCGATGTGGAAGCGTATATGCTAGAAGTCGGAATTCGTCGTTTGGACTGGCCAGCTAGAAGTCCGGACCTCAATCCCATAGAGCATGTCTGGGACGGTCTGAAGCGACGAGTGAGATCAGTGCAGCCGGCTCCGCAGACCATCAGAGAGCTAAAGAATGTGATTACCGCGGAGTGGGAACGTATTCCCCAAGAAACCATAAAAGATATACTCGCTAGCATGCCCAGACGAATGCAAGCCGTGATTTCAGCAATACTACTAAACTTACTCAATACAGTCTCAACTCAATCAACTCAACTCAACTCAGTCACACTCAATACTAAACTTTTATCTGCTTTTAATGTATTCAAGAAAAACAAAGAAATTAACGCGTTTCATTTTTATTTAACGAGCAGGTACAATGATAGTGTTTTGAGCTTAAACATTATTTCTCAATAATTTAATCAAAATGTTATGATAAAACTGATGAAAACTATTCCTTCCTAATTATGTAATTTATAAAATTCTGAGGATAACAATGCCTAAAATTGTCAAACAAACTAATAGTAACTATAAAATAGTTCTTTGCTTAAGTGCCCGTTTTTTTTGCAAAAGAGTTTATATAAAAATGAATCGCCGAAATGTATGTACGCGCATAACTTCCGATTGGCTGCACCAAATTAAATCATTCTTTTTTTATGTGTTTGTTATTGTTAGGACAAGGTTTGTGTACAAGAAAAATTAAAAGATAACGGGAAAAGTTTTTTTTTGTACGCGACGGGAAGCTGAGACAGATAAGTAAATATGGCGGTACAAAGTTAGCCGGGTCAGCTAGTCTATATGTATAAAAATGAATTGCCAAAATGTATGTACGCGCATAACTTTCGATCGGCTACACCACATTAAATAATTCTTTTTTTATGTGTTTCTTATTGTTAGGACAAGGTCTGTGTACAAGAAAAATTAAAAGATAACGGGAAAAGATTTTTTTTTGTCCGCGACTATACGAGTACACAGCCTGTGTGAAGCTGAGACAGATATGTAAATATGGCGGTACGAAGTTTGCCGGGTCAGATAGTATATTATATTAGATCAAACAGTAATAATCCTATTTTGAATCCATGTTGCTCTTTGAAATTGACTTTAACTCGGAACAAATGCTTTAATTTTTGATATTGCAACGGATAATTCTCTGTGTAATTAAATGACATATAACAAGATCGCTACCATGGAAAAGTATATTTATACGATCTAATTGTATTTTAATGTCTGTAACATAGTAAGCTTTTTTAAGATTCAAATTTGTTGAGAGTACATACATATTATCTAGTATAGTCCATTCCTTTAGATAGTGTCGGTGCACCCGCACGCAATTGTGGTTATTGTTATTGTTGTAAAATACTAATGTATTAATTCATACAACGGCGTAAACTGACAAATCATATTTGCTTGTGGGTGTACGCCGCAGGCG
The DNA here is from genome assembly GCA_949125395.1 of Diaphora mendica. Classification (NCBI taxonomy): domain Eukaryota; kingdom Metazoa; phylum Arthropoda; class Insecta; order Lepidoptera; family Erebidae; genus Diaphora; species Diaphora mendica. The sequence continues at coordinate 17,151,375 of OX421318.1, forward strand.
GGCCCTTTGATTTTGTGGCGGCTTGCCGCACGTGCGACGATGGTGGCGCGATCAAAGTGACCGTATCTAAGCGAATGGACTATACACCATTATGTAAAACTTGTAACAGTAAAATCTGTTCTATATTTTTTTAAACATACTGTCCAAACGAATATATAATTTGTTTGACTTTTATGTATAGCCGTCTTCGGTCGCTATAGAATTTGTGTCAAGTTTTCCTGCTCTTTGAAGTGCTATTGTCCTGCGTAGTTTGCTCCCTTAATCGGCTATTACGACACTTACGAGATGAATGGAGTGGTGACATTCCATGTTTTTAAATCGTTACTATGCAAAACATTCCTACTAATATTATAAACGCGAAAGTTTGTAAGTATGGATGGATGATGGATGGATAGATGGATGTTTGTTACTCTTTGTATGATTTAGATCAAACTTTACAGTAATATAGCTTATACATCAGAATAACACATAGGCTACTATTTGCCGCGATAACCGACATCACGCGGGTGAAGCCGCGGGCAACAACTAGTTACTCATATTTTAAAAGATAAAATGTAATTATTTGCATAAAATTATTTTGACATTATGCACACACTGACTACGACTTTATCAAATCACATCAATACACTTACCGGCACGAAAACCTCTCTACTTTATATTTTTCGTAAATATGCTCTAGTTTTGTTTTTCACTATGTTGCCTTCGTCTTGATTCGGCATGCGTCAATGAATATTCTTGAGTTAAGTTTTATTTACATATTTGTTATTATAATATTATTTTAAATACCCACATATATATATTTTTTAAATCCACACATATATGACTTACTTATTTAGTAATCTATCTAAATATATAAAAGTGGAAGGTGACAGACTGACTGACTGACATATCCAGAGATCAACGCACAGCCCAAACCGCTGAAGCTAGAATCCTGAAATTTTGCATGTTGGTTCTTTATATAACGTAAGTGAGCACTAAGAAAGGAATTTTTGAAATTCCACCGAAGAAAATCTGCGTGAGCGAAGCCGCGTGTAAAAGCTAATAATATATATTTAACTTAATTACCGTATTCCTTGAACCGGCGTCATGTTTCGCTTGCAAGTGTACTTTACATACTCTTAAAACTTATGCGTCACAATAGGAAATTTTGAATGTAAAAAATAGGTAACAAACATTTTGTCATTTCATCCTTCGCAAATTGTTATTCAGTGAAGTCTCTCGTAAATAAGGCTATATTATACCGTTGTACGGTATGATTTGCTAAGGTATCGTATGTACTTGTACTGTCTTTGAATTTGGCTGGTGCACACAAAAAACTTTTCCACTTGCTGATATTTGTAACTTTCGTTAATTCATTATCTATGTTGTTGGCATTGTAACCCAATTTTTAGCACGCATGAATGTCTTTTCGGCACGCTTAATAAAACTGAACTCGATTCGGTTGGCAAGTAATCACATTCGTTTTTCTCTTTTTAAACAGTATTTTGAAAGATTTTGCGGATCGCGAATCTTAATTTGTTTTGCAATTTTTATTCAAATGGTTCTCCATGTCCAGCAAACTAAGGAATGTCATAGTAAAGTTTATATAAATTTTAAACTTTTTAAAAGTATTTTCCATTGTCCTGCTTCTACCTATGTTTACATAATCTATACTAGTTAATATTTCGCTTAGTAGTGCGATATAGACCGGTGAGCTTAATTGAAATATGCATGTCGGAATCATAGAAAACCCTGGTAGGTGTTAAATATTGGTTAGGCGGTTGGCGTTATGCTGAAGTCTAGATCATGTTGAAGGCGACTGGGGGTTGAGTATGGGTCGTAGGGCCTGTGCGCGGGGTGCGGTTGTGCGGCGCGCGCCTCAGTGTCGGTCCGCCCGCGCCCGCGCCCGCCCGCGCCCGCCGGCCCGCGACCTGCCGCAAACCGACCCTCGCGTCCGCCTGCCCTAACTTCACTCGATTACCTGCCAACAAAGATATACCATCTGTCAAATCACTGAATTCCACAGCCACATTCTATGTCTTTTCCTCCTTTATCTATTCCTCGTTGAAATTATTTTAACTAACGAATGACAAGAAGCTTCATGCGGCTATTAAGCTCGCCAGTGTAGTGTTTCTAATGCAGTAAAAGTTGCTGTTCGCTTACTTGAAAGCTTTTGGATACATTAAAGTGAACAGTTTGCAAATAAATTTTAATTATATTTAAGCTTTAAGCAACAAAAAATCGTAGCGACATATTGATGAAAACTTGCTAGCAGTTTTACTATTGGAATGCACTGCATTTAAATAAAATATAATTACGATTGAAAGTTGAGTTAAAAGAAAAAGTAATGAGTGTCTCTCTAAGAATAGAAAAAGAGCAGTAAATTATTTTAATATACACCTCTTAGATTTGTTAGCATGCAAGAGGTTTTTCAAAACTAGATACTAGACATTTTAAAATCACATAACTTATGATTAAAGTAAATTACAGTAAGGTATGCTTTTAATTAAACTTTTGAGTAAAAAACTGTTTTTATCGATTAAATAAAAAAAAATTGGTCCGTGTCTCGTCGGTTTCTTTTAATCGATGTTTAAAAGTGGTAGTGGTTTTTCTGTACCATTTAACATTATGGTCGATGGTTGAGCTAGAGCCGCAACTTGCGTGCGGTATCGATCGACAGCAGGCACGCGATCGCGACCGCTGCACCGGCGACGACGTTGCCCTCGGTGGCCCCGCTCTGTTCGTACGATCACGTTCTACTGAAACTATCAGAAATTCTATTACTTTAAATTGCTATTGAACACAACGTAGTACCACTGTGAAGTGTGTACCTATTTTTACGACATGAATGTGGCACCGCATTGCGTACTTTTGATGTGACACATATGACTAGCTTTGTGTCGAAGTACTAAGGCAACTAAAGTGCACTAAGTTATTTAAGTTTCATTTTTTATTGTGAGTGAAAACTAGCGGCCTTATTTGTACAATAGAGCCTTTTTTTGAAGGAAATGTTTTTATAGATTTTTAAAATAAATTTTGAATTGTCTGTTTGGTTGTTGATATAAATTGATGGCGATGTCCCATTACAACAAAAAGAGAATGGTCGGTCCTGGGTGGGTTAAGCGTTGTGGGTAATATCTGGCGCGGTGTCGCGAGCGCCGCGGTGCGGCAGGCGCGCGCCGCCCTCGCCGCCACCGCCGCCGCCGCCACCACCGCCTGCGCCGCGGCTCTCTATGATGGGCTTCATCATGGGATGTGCCTGCTTGAGAGGTGTGTAAATATATTCTAAACATACCTCAAACTATTAGGTATTTTAAATTTAACCAAATTTATCGGCTTGATAAATTTTATCACCTGCATTGCACCTACTGAAGTATAAATTTACTCAAACTTAATAAAAGTAAAATAAAAAAAAAAATTTTTTTAATTTAAAATGCTGAACATTTAATTTAAAATATATTAAAATTTCAAATAATCATGTTCCTACGCGTCATTTGATTAAAAAATTTTTTTTTTTATTGTATACACACAAAACAAAAATGTAGATAATAGCAATCGGCGATCTTATCGCTCACGGCGATTTCTTCCAGACCTTAACACTGATAGGTAGATACCCTATGGCCGACGTATCTTGGCGAGTCTGAACATAGGCTCTGCGAACTTTAGCGCATGTACACTCGAAGTAACCAAGAAGGGATGTCCAATACGCGTGCCTGAGGGTGTTGTTTGATCGATATTTTTTCAAATCGATTCAAATTAAGTCATAAAATATACTAACATATTTTCAATTTTATAAGGTTTTAAATTTTCTCGAACAGTCGTTCCTCAATTAGATTTTAATAGATAACTGATATTTAAGTAATCATGTCTTTCAACTGAGATTTTTTTTTATTAATGTTGAAATCTCTTTTATTAACTACAAAATTCACAAATATTTGTAAATCTATTTCGATTAATATCTTATGTATACAAAAATCAAAAAATTCAAAATAAAACTAATCGAATAAGTTATTTGATTGAATAAAAGGTCGATTGTTTTTACTTATGGTCAATCTCTAGCCTAGACCACCGCCCCCCGTACGTCGCTTCATGCCAGCATTTTGTTCCTAAAAAAAGTTATTGCGCAACCTTCTCCGCGAAGTTCGGACTCGCCAAGATGGCCGTAGAGTATGTAGAATAGGATTGAATTAGGTGTTATAAAAATTTTACACTGCAAATTTAAAAAATGTGTAAAGTTCTTTGTTTTTATTGTATTTTATTTCTTTTAAAGGTTTTGCTGATGTAAAAAAAACGCGAAAGTTTGTAAGTGTGGGTGGATGGATGGATGGATGTTTGTTACTCTTTCACGCAAAAACTACTAAACGGATTTGGATGAAACTTTACAGTAATATAGCTTTTACATCAGAATAACACATAGGCTACTATTTGTCGCGATAACCGACATATACGCGGGATATCCGACATATACGCGGGCGGAGCCGCGGGCAACCCCTATATTATCATAATTTCCAGCCCCTTAATTTGCTCAAGTAAATTGCCTTGGTCATTGGCTGTAGAAATACAACATTCGAAACTATCAAATAATTCTAAAATATGTCCACAATATACATTTTACTCAATTGTGTCTTATACAATTATAAAACAAACATAGTACAATTATAAAATGTTTGTTCAGATATTCTAATAAAGTCTATTAAAATTTATAAACGTAATATTTTATAATTGTATACGAAATTTTTGAACAACACGATCTAACTTAAAATTTACATAATAATTTATTTCTTCAAATTCTCAATTCGATCGTAATGTAGGTGTACATAAAATATGTAACATATAATATATTTATGTAAAATAATACTAAATTAATGCTTTGCTATTTGAATAAAATCATATGTATATTCTGATAGCAGGACAACTGTCCTGTTTATTCATTCAAACTGTTCCATTTATAAAAAACCTAGTTTCATAAACTTATTGTTGTAATAATATTGGCTTTATAGTGTTCTTATAAAGTATTCAAAATTGTTCTTGTTGTATGTAACTAGGTTACTTGACACTTCAATAAAAATAACAACTTGATGAAACACATCTTTTATTTTCAAATACAAAAATTACAACACATATGAAACTAGTTTTAATGAATGATGATGTGTACATCAACAAATAAGTTCTACATAACAGCCGGATCTATCCTGTCCGTGTCTAGCAGTGGACATATTTTTACTAAGTTGATGAAAGAAGTTCTAATTGAAAGTTATAGGCTCTATCTGCTTGCTATAACTTTCCTATTGCTCTTGCTTGCAATAGGAAAGTTTATTCTAGTTTTAATACTGTTCTCAATTGGTTTCGGTACAGTAACAAAAATATAAAAAAAACATAGACGAATGCGCTCTTTCACAGTGCTCCAATCTTGAAAAAATGTTGGTTAGTAAAAATGTTTTACATTTACCTACAACTTTTCTTGTTTGTAAGAACAGCCTCGATTTCATTCCATAAATTTCAAACTTCATATTAGCTACTGTACTCTAACTAAAGTATTTTATTTTTAATTCTTAGGTGTATAGGTATTTTAAATTATTTTGCAAAATGTAAATTATAAATATGAGCACGTCATTTTAATGACTGGGTCCTATAAATACTCGTATATTATAGTCACGAGTATCAACATTTACATGTAACTAGTTATATGTAAAGAATTAAGAATACTGAGATTCACTTCCTCTATTCATCTTAAAAGTTCCGTAAGAGAAATTACGTAGAACAAAACCTATACGAATCTGTCTGCACAGCGTGGTATTGTAGGGCCAAAACCTTCTTTATACAATGAGATCTATTACCAGTGTTCTACTAAAGGCTGACAATAATACTGATGTAACTAGTTAAGCCCTATCCACACTTTCTAGGAGTCAATAAGAAACAGCGCTTTTACTTGATTTACCTACTCGCCTCTCTTGTATACCCTCGCATCGCTTCCCCAACGCTTCGATCAGTGTCAGTGTTTTTATTAAAGTTACAGAACTTGAGGCATAAAGAAACTAAATAAATTAAAAGCTGACATTTTAGAGTCTCCGCTCGCTACAAAACGTGCATGGTCTTCTACGAGTTGAATTCGCTTATGTAACTGGCTACTACGAAAAACCCCGGCTCTACACTCCGTAGTAGAAGGCAAAGTAACTACTTTGCATACTTTAGAAGCGTTGTGAACTGTTTGATCTGATCAAACCCAGTAACATATTTTTTGTTAAAATGTCCAAAATTAGGCAAATTAACGTCTAAATACACTACCACAGCGCCTTATAAATCGTTATTATTTTAACCTTTTGTATTGGGTGGTTGCAGTAAATGTTTATTATAAATGCAGTCTTTCAATTCAATCCAATTATAGAGCTCGTGCGCGTGTTCTGAAATGTGAATAGCGCTTATTCCCATATTTCCCGTAATAATGACGTACCTTCTCAACACCGCCTGCTATGGTCGTTGGCTAAATGTCCGTTAGATGTTTTAGAATTTAGTCATACTCGGGCAAAATTTTCCTTTTCATAAAGGTAATATCAGACGTACGTGTAACTCCAGTTAATGTTCGAATGAATGTTAAATTTTTCTATCATTCTATGTTTACACAGCTTAACCTGTTTAACTTCTTAGGGAATAACTTTTATGACGTCGTGTCGTTCTTTTGGTATTGTCTCCGAATTAATTTTATTCATCCTTAGTGCATTTACACGTTGAGAATTCACGAGTGCCAATATGTTAAGCCGCATTCACATTTATCTGTCGTGTTGTGTTGTGACGCATCAGAATAGTATCGGTTTCATACATTTAATATGGTTGCGTTCACATTTCTCTGACGCGGTGTGTTGTGACGACTTGTGTTGTGTCGCATCACAAGCGATCCCGGTCCGCGTCAGAACGGGTGAGGTGCGGGGGGGGCGGTGCAGCGACACGACACAGCGCATCAGATTGGTGTGCACGCGTCAGAGCCGCACGTGCAGTATGGACGACGAGCTGCTGATTGAATACAAGTCTCAAACTGTGCCTTAGACATTCTAAAATACTGATGAAATTTTGCATCATCACTCTCAAGCTCTTTAACGAGACAATGAAACTCGCCTTTAGTCTCATCTCTCTTTTTCTATTTACTGGATGAATCCAGTATCTCCTTTTCTTTCTTTGTTTTAGAAGCATTGCCAGCGCCAAGAATTGCATATCTTCTTCAAAATCAGAATCTGAATCGGATGATTCTTAAAAAAAACATTGCCAATGTGTGAACTCTCTGAGAGCCAAGACAGAACTGATAAAAAATGCGTCATAATGCGTCATAACACGTCATATAGATGTGCACAGTCGCCATCACGACAGAGAGCATCACAACACAACACGACAGACAAATGTGAACCAAGCTTTAGATATCTGATACGTTAGGATATTTCAATATATTAAATTAATTGATGTGAAATGAAAGATAAACAAAATATGTAGTAACTGTCTTATTCTACCTTTACATCTTTACGTCAGGCGTCAGTGATGATGATACAGCTGATGGATATCATTTGCCAAAACACGTTTTAGATATTTGTGTAGGCAAATGACTCACATGTTGAGTCGATAATAAATTAGATTTATTAATATGAGTAAATCATACGAATACAATAAAATATGTAGGAATTATCACCTGTTATAAAAGATCACTTATTTAGACTAAAATTGATAGTCAGTAAAATGAGCTATCTTCAGTGAGATAAAATTTAAGTACAGTTAGCAATCAGTCATTTAATTTCCTATATTGAATATCCATATGCAAATATGTGCAAGTGAAGAAAAAGCTTTGTATACCTCATAAGAGCTTATCTTCCAGACGGAAGAATATGAGATTTGGCACAAGCTTATTTGGCTGGCTCATGGAATTCAGAAAGCTAAAATGTATGAATAATGTATGTTAAACACATAAAATTATTTACTTACAATAACGAAAATAAAATATTCATTGTTTACGTTTATACTGCCAATTTCACAAACATGCCTTTAGTGTGTCGATCGCTTGCAGTTCACGCCATTTAACAAAACACACAAAATTTACATAAAACTATCTGACCCGGCGAACTTCGGACCGCCATATTTACACATCTGTCTCAGCTTCCCGTCACGGACAATAATAATTAACCTTTCCCGTTATCTTTTCATTTTTCTTCTACACAAATCTTGTCCTGACAATAACGAACACATAAAAAAAGAATTATTTCATAGGGTGCAGCCGATCGGAAGTTATGCGCGTACATACATTTCGGCGATTCATTTTTTATATATATAAATGATGATTAGAGAGGTGTGTACTCTTTGACAAAAGCTTTCCGTATAATTTAGACCACTATGGTACCCAAGTGGATAATAAGTTTTAAAAATAGTATGAACAAAAAGTATGTAAATGGGTTTGTTATTAAATTATAAACCATATTAGATTATTTTATCTTCCATTAAAGTAACACCTGTAATGTGGAAATACAGGTATATACGGGAACCATATACATATATTATGTACCTGTATTTGTTTATATATATGTTCTTATATTGGTATACTTGGCCGAATCATGATATCCATTTAATTTATTTAGATCTCATAATATTGTGACAAGTAACTTGTAAAAAAACATTGAAGAAGTGTGTTGATGAAGAATCTTGTCCATTCATGGGATCTACACTAATGCATGCAGTCTTGACTGATTCTTACTCCTCATAATTCGTAAAAACTAAACCCCAACTACGACAAAAAACGACGCTGAAAAAGTATGAAACAAGTATCAAAAGCCGTAGTCACACGTTACGTAGAAATGTACCGTAACACATCAACAACGCGTGACTACGGCTTTTGAAACTTATTTCATACATTTTCAGCGTCGTTTTTAGGGTTCCGTGCCAAGCAAAAAACTGAACCCTTATAGATTCGTCATGTCTGTCTGTCTGTCTGTCAAACCAATTTTCGGTGGAAGTTTGCATGGTAATGTACATCATAGATTTTTTTTAGTTTTATCATTCTCTTATTTTAGAAGTTACAGGGAGGCAGTTAAAAACGGAACCCTTATAGATTCGTCATGTCTGTCTGTCTGTCCGTCTGTCTGTCTATCCGTCCGTATGTCACAGTCACTTTTTTCCGAAACTATAAGACCTATAATGTTGAAACTTGGTAGGTAGATGTATTCTGTGAACCGCATTAAGATTTTTACACAAAGCAATAAATTTTGGGGGTCCCCATACTTAGAACTGAAACTCAAAAAAAAAATTTTCATCCAACCCATACGTGTGGGGTTATCTATAGATAGGTCCTCAAAAATGATATTGAGGTTTTTAACAATTTTTTTTCTAAACTGAATATTTTGCGCGAGAGACACTTCCAAAGTGGTAAAATGTGTGTCCCCCCTGTAACTTCTAAAATAAGAGAATGATAAAACTAAAAAAAATATATGATGTACATTACCATGCAAACTTCCAACGAAAATTGGTTTGAACTTCGATCAATAATATATTTTTTTTTTAGTAACGTAAAAAAAGCTTGGATTTACGACAACTACTTAACATCACGTCTCAACTGGCCGTTTCTAGTATATGATATAAACCAGAACCACATAAGAACACTGGACGCGAAAGTCACTAAGACATTGAAGTCGTGGCTCGGGCTAGCACCATCTGCAGACCCGTCAACGTTGTACAGGAGCTCGAATAATTTTGGAATGAAATTAAAAAAACCTTCGGAACTCTACAAACACCTAAGAGTTACCAAAATGCATGTCTTGTCAAAATCCCAAGACGAAATCGTTAGATCCCTTCCAAAAGACAAAAATTCATCAGAGCTAGAGTCACGGCTCCAATTCCACAAAAAATTCATGGTGGGTACGCAGTCCAGTAGAGTTGGTTTGGGTAATGCTAGAAGACAGACCGACAAAGAGATAACAAAATCTTTCATACAACAAGATGAAAACGAGACCTACAAGGTGCACGCAATGAACCTAGAAATGCAGAATGAATGGTTAACTCTAGGAGAATTTTGTATCCCACCAGCTTTGAAATGGCGCACACTTTTATATGATTGGTCACCCGCCCTGTTAAAATTCTACCTCAACGCCTTTCAATTAACTCTCCCCGATCAAAGCAACCTTGTAAGGTGGGGAAAAGCTACAGAAAAGGCTTGTACGATGTGCAATGCGGCAATAGGTACAGCCAGGCACTTACTGACAGGTTGTAAGGCGCTATTAGACCGGGGTCATTATTCACGTCGCCATGATAGGGTATTACTCATCATACGCGAAGCTATGAGTTTATCACTGGCGAGAGCGAAAAAAGGAATAACAACAAACATAAAAACTAACATCGCGTTTGCAAAGGAAGGCTCAACAAAAAAGACTTCACTCACACAAAAGCCGTACTCAATTATAAATACCGCCAGTGACTGGACATTATTAGTGGACACGTATGAAAATCACTACAGAATACCGGAGGATATCTGTGCCTCGGCGTCCAGACCGGACATATTTCTTTATGCAATGTCAATTAAGCGTGTAGTACTAGTAGAACTCACGGTGCCGTGGGAAACGAACATCCCTAAAGACCACGCTTTAAAAAGAAACAAGTACTTTGACTTAACCAACGAAATAACTAAAAATGGTTATGTCGTTGCGCTGTATGCCGTGGAAGTGGGTGCGAGGGGTATACCAGCGAAATCCCTCTATAACCTGCTTAAAGACCTTGGATTGCCAAGAGCTTCAGTAAGCTCTTTGCTTGAACGAATATCCAAAGCGGCATTGCTAGGCTCACTTCAAATATGGTTAGGTAGAGGGGGTAACACGGCGGACAGTGGAGGTGAGCGTTGACGCGTCGTAAGGAGTGCTCCTTAAACCTAAACCTAGGTCGCAATTCCCAGGCACTGTCGAAGTCGCATGTGTTGCCCCCATCTATCACGCGATGGACCCGGCACCCGCACGGTGAATCCATGGAACGCTAAGAAATAGGTCTTTTTTTTTTGCGGCCGCTTTTTTGTCGTAGTTGGGGTTTAGTTTTTACTTTTTTTATTTAAAATGTTTTGGTGCCTCTATAATATTAATTTCTTTGCAAAGTATGTTTTAAATAGGTACCATAGAAATTTCACAATTATCGAATAAATACGGACAAAGTCACGAGAAAATGCCAATCTATATATATAAAAAAGAAAGGTGACTGACTGACTGACTGACATACCCAGAGATCAACGCACAGCCCAAACCGCTGAAGCTAGAATCATGAAATTTTGCATGCAGGTTCTTTACATAACGTAAGTGAGCACTAAGAAAGGATTCTTTAAAATTCCACCCCTAAGGGCGTAAATCAGGGGATGAAAGTCTGCGTGAGCGAAGCCGCGTGTAAAAGCTAGTCTTCTATATATATAAAAGAGGAAGGTGACTGACTGACTGACTGACATACCCAGAGATCAACGCACAGCCCAAACCGCTGAAGCTAGAATCCTGAAATTTTGCATGTAGGTTCTTTATATAACGTAAGTGAGCACTAAGAAAGGAATTTTCGAAATTCCACCCCTAAGGGTGTAAATCAGGGGATGAAAGTCTGCATGAGCGAAGCTGCGTGTAAAAGCTAGTAATATATATATTTTTAAAATGTACTAGTAACGCTCTTTCGAATGATACCAAACACTCAAGATACCAAAGCATATTCATCTCAAATTATTTTTTTAATACAGTACTTTATGTCGGCTAGAGGGCGCCACATTAGATTCAGTCACACGTCATATAGCATATAACCAGCGGACGATCAAGATGCTTCTAACGATACCTCATTTGTCCAGTTCTAATAAGTAGTTAAGGAGCTATGAGGGAACAAATGAACATACATACATACATAGCCTGTCAAAATCATAACCCTCCTTTGGCTTTGCCGTAGCTGGGTAAACAATACTTATGATACGATGGAATTGAATCATTTGATTTTGAACCTGCTGTTTTAAGCTTGATAGGATGATTACATCCAAGTTTTTATAGCATAGCGAAGAGTTATTGGTTGCCCTTGAGCAAAATTAGGAGAAGGGGGGAGATTTGAATCTCTGGTTACATTTGGTGAAACGTGAAAAATAATTGCTTTCGTAAGGCCGTGGTATCGCTTCGGTTGAGAGCCATGCCCATATGTGACGAGCAGGGCACTCCCACGGTTAATTATAAAAATTAGTTAATATTAAATGGAAATAAATTATTGAAATGAATTTCATCATTGTTTAATTAATAAATTAATTCCTAACGTGATAGATACTTGCAATAACCATTATGTTCTTGTTTTGTTCTTTCTTGTTCATAACACAAAGAGGATTAACTTGGGAAAATTCCATAATATGAGTAACTCTTAGTGTAATGATACATGTACCACTAATGTCGTAGGTTGAATTTGTATGAAAAGTACTAAAATTGTTTTGTTTTAAATAAAATTAAAGGACCAAGACCGAACTGCGTTAATTATTCTCATGATCATGTTACTCACCCGAGTGTTAATCTAACAAGCAGTCTGTTCTATTTCAAGTTTCATTCATCCAACTTAAGTTGCATCTTTGTTATCCCGCTGTATAAGCTACTGCTGTACAGTTTGTAATTTATTTAGCACTCGGCGCCATTCACAGTGCACTTGTTTGCAAATCTCCCACAGTTTGACGTACATTGATGCAATGTCGGAGTGCAAGATATAAGATAAAATAAAGGTTAACCTTTATTGACTTACACGTTTTTCAAATGTTTCTTTATATTGACATTCCGTTAATTTCTGGTTTTGACACACAAGAGAGAATAGTTCTAATAGACCCCTTTTGTGGACTAGAATATGAATCAGTAACTAGGAAATCAACGTAAGATCCACAATATCCGAATTATAAATATGCGAACATCTGGGGGCACGGTCATGCCCCCGCCAAGACGAGGCAAGCGCAGCGCAAGGGCACTACCTACCTTTTCTCGAAGTGTTTCGTCGTTTTTTTGAACCCTCATAACTTCGGTTTCCGATATACCAGATCGTTCAAATTCTCAGGATATGATGTCAGTAATAGACTAATGATACCTAAAAAACACCGATTTCGTCATTGACACACTGATGATCATCAAAACTGTTAGGGTACTTCCTGAAGTGCTAGAAAGCTGAAATTTGGTGTGTAAACTAAGTTTAGTATACAAACAACAAAAAAATTCATAAACCTATTACTTTTGCCCCCCAACCCCCAAAATTAGGGGGTGGAAGTTTGTATGAGACTTTCACAAATTTTTATGCTAGATGTTTTATTTTTGGTATACGAACTTTTTCGAAAGAAGAAGAAAGATGTAAGAGAAATACACCGCAGGAAGGAAAAAAAAAGTGCCCTAAGCAACCTACAAAAAGAAATGAAATCCCACCAAAAACATTTTACATGCCTACACGCCCTAACTCTACCAACCGGTTAGGGCGTGTGGATTCAGAAGCTAGGCTCTATCTAAAAGATATCAGATCTCATATCTGATATCTTTTTCACAGGGTAAGCCATATGCAGTCGTCTTGGCAACATTTTACATGAAAATGAAAATGTTTTGGTGGTATGTATGTTCGTGTGCTCGTCTGGTCACTATGAAATTTTGCATACTTAATTGTCAGAGTTACAGAAAAGCACACATCGTACTTTTAAGGTGCATTTACAAACATCATTTCTTTCTATTACGTATATGTCATTTTGCATATTCTTACTGTTTTTCATTATTATAAGAATCCAGAACATACATTTGGTTCCAAGTTGGTTTGCCATGTTCGTGCGTCTACAAATGATTCAGTCATGTTTCTCTCTCTACGAAGTGTTTAACGAGCTTGCCTTTTACAAAATTGTTTTAGGTCACCTACCTTACTTTACTTACTTTTTAAAAATTCCTTCTCTTGAAAACGGATTCAGTTGCCAAAATCACGGCAAATGCGCTCGTCTCACCAGCGCTGATGCCAAAAGTAGCATGTGGCTCAAATGTTACTTATACGTATAAGGAAATCCGAAAATGTCAGCTACACCCGTGTAGTAAATGCATTAAGGCTTCAATAATTTCAGATTAATTCACATTAAAAAAATAATCAGTATCAGATTTTATTACAAACTAACATTTTGAAAGGTAACAATGTTATCACTGTCAAATTCTAGCTGATAAAAGACTAAAATACATATTACTGGACTCCGACATTAAAATGCGTGAATACATTTAAAACTGTGTAGCTGATATCAAATGATAAGCGCTGTTAGATGCGGGTGTGTTGTGTACATAGTCGGGAAATATATATTGTTAAAAAAAAGCGGCCAAGTGCGAGTCGAACTCGCCCATGAAGGGTTCCGAAACAGCAAGTAACATAATATAAAAGTTCTTGTAGTTCGTTGTAACTTTGATCGATATTTTAATAATAGTGTAATTTTTTTGCGGTTTACGATTTATGACATATTAAAAAAAACTACTTACTAGATCTCGTTCAAACCAATTTTCGGTGTAAGTTTGCATGGTAATGTACATCATATATTTTTTTTAGTTTTATCATTCTCTTATTTTAGAAGTTACAGGGAGGCAGTTAAAAAACGGAACCCTTATAGATTCGTCATGTCTGTCTGTCTGTCTGTCCGTCCGCATGTCACAGTCGCTTTTTTCCGAAACTATAAGACCAATAATGTTGAAACTTGGTAAGTAGATGTATTCTGTGAACTGCATTAAGTTTTCACACAAAAATAGAAAAAAAACAATAAATTTTGGGGGTCCCCATACTTAGAACTGAAACTCAAAAATATTTTTTTCATCTAACCCATGCATGTATCTATGGATAGGTCGTCAAAAATGATATTGAGGTTTCTAATATCATTTTTTTCTAAACTGAATAGTTTGCGCGAGAGACACTTCCAAAGTGGTAAAATGTGTGTCCCCCCCCCTGTAACTTCTAAAATAAGAGAATGATAAATCTAAAAAAAATATATGATGTACATTACCATGCAAACTTCCAACGAAAATTGGTTTGAATGAAATCTAGTAAGTAGTTTTTTTTTAATACGTCATAAATCGTAAACCGAAAAACATCGATCAAAGTTACAAGGAACTACAAGAACTATTATATAATGTTACTTGCTGCTACGGAACCCTTCATGGGCGAGTCCGACTCGCACTTGGCCGCTTTTTGAAGTCGGTTAAAAATGTCGCTTTCGCTGCTTTTTCGCTTAGATCTTTTAAACTTCTCAATGTAATAGGTCTTTACCTATGAAATTGCCGTTTTGTATGCAATAAGTGAAAGTACTTATTTTTTCAAACTTTTTTATTTCTGATATTCGAAGTAATCACCCATGCAATCGACGCATCTTTGCCAACGCATTGGCAGTTTATTGATGCCCTTCTTGTAAAAATCAGCTGGACGGAGGCAACAAACTCTTCAAAGGCATTTTGTACTGCCTCTCGGGAATTGAATTTTTTACCCACTAAAAAGTTGTCTAGTTTTTAGAAAGAGTAATAGTCGGTAGGTGCAAGGTCTGGTGAGTATGGCGGATGAGGGAGAGCTTCAAACCCCAGCTCTTGCCATATATATATTTTAATGCAGTTTTCAGCAATAGATAGAGTGATTCATGAGGAAGTTTTATTGTAGTTCATACATATTATAGTAGACGAAATTCGAGAGTTTCAAAGACTTCCGTGCGAAGCCGAGACGGGTCGCTAGCAATGCATATTTGAAACGATGACTTAGGACTTGCAGCTTGTAAAAGATGCAACGGTGATTGTGATTACTACTGAAATAAAATATAAAAATATATACTTCTTAGAATTAGGTAGGTATGCACATTCTTATTTTTAACCGACTTCCAAAAGGAGGAGGTTCTCAATTTCATCGGTAATTTTTTTTATTGAAAATAATTAACCACGCGACTTGTGTAAATTAATTTTAAACGGACTTCATTATTTAAAGTACAATTACATAATCTATAGTAATGTAAATAAAAAACACTACAGCAATTTATGTTGCATGTCATAGAAACGTTGTTTTCCTTTTAACAATATTAAGGCTGAAATTGTATGTAAATATCTATGTAGATACTAGTCACTAATTGGACTCATTCATAATTCATATCTATTGTAGCCTACTGATACTCAAACCCATATAAATAAACTTTGCATGAAAAGTATGTAACTACACGAAAACATACATTTATATTGAAAACATTTTCATGTTATTTTAAATTCATTGCAATGATGTTTTGCTAGCGTAGATTTGTAAAAAAAATATTAAACATATTAGGAAGTATTTTTTTAACAGATACGTTAGCCTTAATTTACTGAAAGTAAGTCTGATTAATAATGTTATATAATATTAACTTCCGCACATCTCACCGTGCTATGGTAACCAGACTGCTGATAAAATTAAATATACCAATTTTTTTTTTTTGAATAATTGGCAAACTAGCAGAATTATCGCCAGATAGCTTTTTTAATGGAATAGGCGGGCAAACGAACAGACGTATCGCATGATGGTAAGCGATTACCGCTGCCCATGAACACCTGCAACACCAGAAGCGTCACAAGTGCGTTGCCGGCCTTTTGGGGATGGGAGGGGGGGGGGAGTTAGGGGTATGGGGATTGGGTTATGGGTCTCCCGTATCCTCACTCACTCAAGCAAGCGCTATTTCACACCGGTTTTCACTGTGAGGCCGTGGTATCAATCCGGTCGAGCCGGCCCATTCATGCCGAAGCGTGGCTCTCCCACGGTGAGTAAAGCTGGTAAGCGATTACCACACCAGAGGCGTCACAAGTGCGTTGCCGACCTTTGGAGGATGGGAAGGGGGTGGGGTTGGGGTATGGGCCTCCGGTATCCTCACTCACTCCGTGAAACACAGCGCAAGCGCTATTTCACACCGGTTTTCTGTGAGGCCGTGTGTTTGAGTGTTGTCATCACTTTAAGATTTGTTCATTGACAGAGTTAATGACCAAATAACAATCAAAAACTCTTTGCCATTGTCTAACGTAGCAACTAACACGTCATTTAGTGGTCTCGACTTCTCGAGTTATTGATTTTCATAACATTTTCAGCACGGCTTTCTATCTTAATACTTCGAAATCACCGCTTCAGTCTGCTTTGAAGATAGAGCTGGTTTATTACAGTTATTATTCATTACAGTTTTCTTACATCGCGACACTTTGTTGTACTTCGTCTGTTTTTTATTTGAGCCACTAATAAAATCTTAAAAGAAGTTAGTAGGAATCTTAAATCGAGTACTTTTCTAAGAAAAAAATGGTGTGTGTCAGCTCCGACTTATGACTTCAATTTACGTTGGCGCTACAAGCTTCTTCGTTTTTGTACGTTGCGCATTTATACTTATTACTTGGAAAGGAACGCGTAAGCGCTTACTTTACTTAAAAGAAATGCAAACAAATTATTTGTTTTTAATATCTATCTATTAATTAGTCACGTAAACATCGAGTAAATTATCAAATGATAAAAAATTCTATAGACTTTTGTCATTAGAATTCTAAATATGCTCGTATAATCTTATTTATTTTTGAACAACTGGGAAAAGTGAAAATTAAAATATTTTGAACGTAATAACGTGTCATTAGAATTCAGTATAGAACTCATCCCATTGTCATCAATTCGTTACAAAGAACGCATTTCACAGAATTTACGAGTAAAATATTATAATAATGGTCGGTATACACTACTACGATTTATCGTTGCGATGTGACTGCACAGTTCGACTGTACAGTTATCGTACGTCCATAGAGCGTCCACACGTCAACGATATCTGCATCAATCGTCAGTTCTCTGCAGAAGCTCAGACTATAAACATGTCGTCCGCGATGGAAGGCGATGACGCGCTTGCGATAACATGGCTTAATTTGACTGCCTCGGTGGCGCAGTGGTAGCTTATGCGACTGCTGTGCTTAATGTCTCGGGTTCGATTCCCGGGTCGGACCAAATGTTTGTATGTTCTGCAAATATAATATTTGTTTCGGAGTTTGGGTGTTTTCTAAGTGTAATATGTATCTATTTACAGAAAATAGTATACATGTATGTATTGTCTAGTACCCATAATACAAGCGCTGCTTAGTTTGAGACAAGATGGCGTTGTGTGTTAGATTTCCGAACTTTCACTGATAGGTAGCTGATAATATAAGGAGTAACTTAGGCTAACTTACTTTTATTAGACTAACTTCGCCCCGCGGCGTTACCAGCGGTACGACAATGACCGCGGGGTTTAGTTAGTCTCACGTAAATTTATTAAATAAATAATAAATAAATAAATATTTCGGACATCTAACACACAACGCCATCTAGTCCCAAACTAAGCAGAGCTTATATTATAGGTTACTAGACAACTGATACAAATACATATTATATACTTTTTTTTTGTAAATACATACATATTATTCATAGAAAACACCCAAACTCCGAAATAAATATTTGCAGATCATACAAACATTTGGTCCGACCCGGGAATCGAACTCGAGACCCCAAGCACAGCAGTGGCATACGCTACCGCTGCGCCACCGAGGCAGTCTGAATGAAATAAGTTGACTGACGTGCGCGGAAGCGTCCGCTTACAGCAAGATTTGTAAACGAACTGAGCGATTGCACCGACTTCCGTCCACACGCTACCGATAACTGCACAGACGAACTGTGCAGTTAAATCGACAACGATTTATCGAATGACTTTTGCTCATGCCTCCGATCGTTTGCACCAACCAAAAAATCTGAGCCAATTTCCGTCCATACGTACGATAAAACTGCACAAACGAACTGCACAGTTAAATCGCTACGATATATCGTTGTAGTGTGGACCGCCTATAAGACAGCAGGCTTTTGCCCGCGACTTCGCTCACGTTGTGAATTTTCCGTTCAGAAGACCATGGGGACGTAAGGTATGCATTGTCCTTTGCAGTATGTCTGGCAATGTTGTAAGCAAAATTCCGTGGTTATCAGATGCGAGACCGTAATTGTTATTATTTAATTCCAGACATTGTTCATAATTAAAAACAAAATAAAATAAAATTTAAACTGAGTTAAGTATGTTATGTTTATTAAAAATAAACTAGATAAATATAAGAGTACGTACTTTTGTGCAATTAATTAAAAAAATATGTAGGAGGTAAATACATTGGCTATCACCGAGTAGTTCAAGAGGCTTTCCTTTAAAATATATTACTTAATTAAAATATATATCAATACAAATTATCATCTTGGCCATTACTGAGTTTTTTAGCGTGCGTAGCCCCAAAATTTAATCAAATGCGGCATACGTTAAAATTAAAACATTGAGATACTTCAATATGATGATTTTGAACTTTTAATTATGTGTGTTATTTACTACCTTAAGTACCATCTTCTTATGAGTTGATCAGTTTTCTGAAATACTGGGTAATTATTGTATGAAGGTATTTATGTCCTAGATATATGAAACGAATATATTGTATATTTAGATATATACGATATCATACGGCATTTTTACATTGTAACGGTACAAGTTGGAAAAATTATGTACAGAAAGGTAAAAGCATTACACTTTTTTGACGATCGTCAAGGCTATAAAAACCGGTATAGGTTGAGGGTTAACCTTCACGTAACTTATGCTCCAACGCTTCAAGTCACTGAAAATAATGATTATTTCGTGGACACGACATGGATAAAAAGTACTCTAGCATCTGCATGCAATGAATTTAAAATTTCATTATATTGAAGCCAAGCAATTCCGTATGTACATATGTAAAACACATTGCTCTCTGGGTCATTGAACTTTATAAACCCTACGTTGTTGCGATTTTTAACATTATACTTGTAGTGAAATCTAGATGAATGGTAATAAATTAAAAATTCAAAACAAAGCGAGGCAACGCGTGGGCGGGCGGATGGCTAAACGCGGAGGGCGGGCGGCGATCGAAGAGCGCGCGCGGTGCAAGAGGATGGGGGGAGAAGTAACGATCGTATGAGCGGCCGCAGTCTTCCAGCCGCGAGCGCGCCGCGAGCATGAGCGACGTCGGCACGCTCGCCGCCATGGACGCGTTCGCGGGCGGCGCGAGGCGGAGACCCTCACGTCTGCCGCCACCACCACCTTTTGTGCCGCCACCACCGCCCCAGCGCCACGACCATTACTACGTGCGCCGCAAGTCACCTATCCCAAGACATACGACAAACCTTACGCTGTTTGCGCGTAACAATGGTATCCCCGCACGAGACATCCGCATGCACTTGCACACCACGCACGCACCATTGCAACTCTTGTAGCCCCCACTCCTGCGCCCCTCAGCAACGTGCACTCTCAATGTCAATGTCACGTTCTCGTTGCATGCATGTCATTTAGTATATATAATCAATCCTCTCCTAATTCATGGTGTAAGTGAGAACCGCCAATCATCTTGATCATACTTGAATGTCATTTTATTGTACAATTTTACGGTATATTCAGTAGTTACATATTATCATACTTATTAAAATAACTAAATGGAGCGCAGAAAATAGATAAATGTAACACTACAATTGTGCTCGAGATGATTGCCCAGTACTTGAATATTTTTTACTACGATATTTACTATAAAGAATCTCGAGTGTTCCTTTCGTTTTATGAAATTATAACCTAAGTAAATTTTACTAGAATAGTAAATATTAATTGATTTCAGTTTTATTTACATTTTCAAATTAAATTCTGATGAAAAAAGAGTAAAGAAAGAACGCGTTAAAACACCTAGGTTTTCAACAACATTCAGTGAAAAGTTTTCAAAATCGTTTGCCCAATTGTGTACGGATGTGCATTTCGCACTTAACGCTTCGGTTAGCTTCAAATAGGTACTTTTATTATTGCCTGCTGTACCATTCATGTAACTATAAAACTAACTTAGTCACTTTTAATAATATTCTAGAACTCTCATTAATGTAGCGCAATATGAATTGTTTTGCTCGACAACATTCAGTTTTTTTTTGTACTGCAATAATTTGGCACCGATATCTGAATCGTACGCGTAAGGTTTTCAGAACGATTAACCACATCAACTACCAAAGTTAGGCAAATATTTTTCAATGTGGAACGTCGCAAGTGCCGTCGTCGATGTCGATAAATAGCGGGAGAAGGCGTCGTGTGGCCTTGCTCAACTATTTGCGGCGTGCTTGTGAACGGAGCCGCCGCCGACGGCGCCGATGCAAACTGTACACAACCCATTTTAATTGCTCTACCGAATGTCAATCGCCACATTCTCTCTAATAATGCTGCCCATCTTTTAATTTCAACCTTGTCACTCATGCTGAGTTTATATTTACCCAGGAGTCACTTCCTATTATATCACCATACATTATTCTAACTCACATCATCTATTTTTTGTAAAACATGTTTCTCTAAAGCTATACGAATTAGATTAGAATTAGATGTTTGGACCTAAGAATTTCTATTATGTCTCACACAGAAATACAGAGAAGTTGTTGTAAAGGAAATATTCGAGAATTGCGGAGTCGGGAAGTTCCTGAAATGTTTAAGCGCGCGGAGGCTCTCTCAGCCGTGATTATAACCCTTGACCCATCGTTACCTTTGAATTAGCGCCGCGTCGCCCCTCTATTTCCAATAGCAAGCGTATCCTCTGTTATCTTTGATAAAATCTAGTTTTTATAAAATTACAAAAAACGACTACTATTTCTTAAATTTGGCTAGCAAAACAATCAACGTTGAATTATTTTGAACTGACATTGACACTAATCTTTTCTATTGTGCTTACGTCAATGTAGTTATTTTCTCCCACGTTGCAGATTAATTTCAAAATAAACATTATCATTAGAACACTAGCTTGTGTCTACGACTTCGTACGCATAGAAATTGAAAGTAGGTATTTGTATCTAATAATTATATACTTGTAGAAATCTGAACTACTTAGTAATTGACCTAGAAATTAATTTAGATATAAGATAGCGGAGTTCCCTAAAATTAAGAATACAAATTGGTTTTGTTGAGATGTTTCGGGGACATAGCTACTTCTTATTTCATAAAAAAATATGAGAACCGGATATGGACATATTGGACATTAGGACTGATGTTACGGCAAAGAAACAGATGCCGCGTGTATCTTACGTTAATTAATCTATGGGAAGAGCAATACCCTATGGTCAACGCCAGGATTGTTTGTCATAGTGAACCATATGCTCATGGTAATCTGCTTGCTAAATCTATTTGAAATAAAACAGTCAGTTCTTCGAAATGTGATGAATGATTCTCACGGGACGAAAACTGTTTCACCTGCTGCACGGACCGTGAAAAACACTTAAGCCGAGTTCTTTTGCATACCTTCGAAGGTGTAAGCATCCGAACATTATCCACTTTCAGAACAATATTTTGTGCGGGTTGGTGTAAAAATTATCTTGACAGGTTATCTAGTATAATTTCCTTAGCCCAGTAATTAACCCATTCTCTTCTGTCAATATACAATCGCCAAATCTCAATAAAACTTTAGATTCAATTTCTGTACCAGAAGCTAGAACACGAATTGTTTGAGCAATGCTTTCAAATCATCTTCCCTAATTCCTTGAGTGTTAATTTGTAGACTCTGAAGGTTATTTCTTCAAATAATACAGTGACATCTGCCATGTTTTGATTGCTCTCCGACTTTACTGTGATCAAGTAAGTAGACAACAACAAGCATTCATTGCTGTTATTTTGCGATACTGCATAAAAAGGATTATATTAAGGTCTAAAGACCTTGCACTTTGCAGGTAATGTTCGCAAAATCTATAGGCAAATTATAATCGACTTATACGAATGTAGTTCTCGAAGATTGGCAGACCAGAAAAGCAATTGGTTCGGTAACGTATTGAAGCTAAGAGATCTAGAGCAACAAAAGAGCTTATATATATGCTTGATATGATAAAAATTGAATAAAACTTTAAAATGGCAACGAATATATTTTTTTCACAAAGTTATGACAGACATCAGACTTGTAGAAGGAACAAGATAACAGCATTGTGTACCTATATAAATTTCAATCAACATGATTCAAGCAATTAAGAATTTGGTAGAGTGACTAACTATTGAATATATGTGCAAGATTTCAATTCTTGTTCAATGAAGAGTACTAACTGGGCATCTTAAATATTTACAATCCAATAATATATAATGTTGATAAGATTACACGGCGAAATGTAATCATGACTTCAGGTATTTTTTAGAATGAAGAATAAAATACCTGGATCATTTTGAGATGAACGATTACACTATAAGTCATTTTTTTCTTTTTTTATAGTAAACAGCTGAAGTTTTAGTAGGTAGCCACAGTTTCTCTAGTGAAAAATGTCCCCTGTCGACAGGCGCCCACTTCAATGTCGTCGAATAGTTTCTAGCGACAAACATATCGCATAAATTCCTCATGAGCTCATCGTACATCGCACCTACCGCGCGCGACCTAGTTTAATGATATCACTTATCATATTGTCTAAATATCACAAACAACATTTTATTTTACCATCACACTTTCAAATACACTTCTATAATTATTATCTCGGTTAGCAACCACAATAAGATAATGCCAGCACTCTTTTAATAGTTTCAGTTACTTTAAATAACGGTTTTAACTATCGCTACAAACAGAGAATGAAGTACAAAGTTTAGTATCTTCCTTTTTAGGGTTCCGTGCCGAAGGCAAAAAAAGGAACCCTTATAGATTCGTCATGTCTGTCTGTCCGTCCGTATGTAACAGCCACTTTTTTCCCGAAACTATAATGTTGAAACTTGGTAAGTATTCTGTGAACCGCATTAAGATTTTCTCACAAAAATAGAAAAAAAAACAATAAATTTTGGGGGTCCCCATACTTAGAACTGAAACTCAATTTTTTTTTTCATCAAACCCATACGTGTGGGGTATCTATGGATAGGTCTTCAAAAATGATATTGAGGTTTCTAATATCATTTTTTTCTAAACTGAATAGTTTGCGCGAGAGTCATTTCCAAAGTGGTAAAATGTGTCCCCCCCCCCTCTGTAACTTCTAAAATAAGAGAATGATAAAACAAAAAAAAATAATGATGTACATTACCATGTAAACTTCCACCGAAAATTGGTTTGAACGAAATCTAGTATGTAGTTTTTTTTAATACGTCATAAATCGTAAACTGCAATTTACAGTTTAGTTTAGTAGTGTTTAGCATTAGTTATAATACTAAGACATAAGGGCCGTGTTAATTAATTTCGACACGTGTGAAATTTTAAAGTAAGTAAGGTAATGCGTAAAAGCGTAAACAAGCTAAATACTTGACGCATCGATGAGTGTTTTCTGTTTTTATCGTACTAAATGTATTTTTAACTAGTTGGTGATGGTATGTGTAGATTTACGCGACAACGACGTGTACTGCCAGATTGTGAGCACTACAGCGTATTCTTGACATTGCCCCTTGGAATAATTATAACATGAAATATACCTGTTAGCAAAAGTACTTCTACTATTTTAAACACTTTTAAGCAATAGAAAATAAAAGAAATAAATAAATAAAAGAACATTTTAACTTTAGTCTTCCCTTTTTAATACGATGACTTATGTCTCTACATTTTGACTTCGATATTTGTTTCTATAATCGTATTATTACGATTATAAATAAATGCATGAAACAGATTTGCTCTCATATTTATCATTTATGATTATTCAAACGGTGTTGTCCCAAAATAAATTCATATGACTGAAATATAAACTTAATAAATTTCTTTACTTTATATGCGGTTTTGAGAATTTCGGCCACATCATCTTTGATGTATAACGCAATTATAATTACTCATTTGTTTTCTTGTGTTTCTATAAATAAGTACTGCTGTGAGATCATAAGTGAACTCGTATGTAATGTCATAATGCGCAGATACATATATTTATTATTTATTTCAAACTCAAAGGCAAACATATAAATCCTATTGCAACCTAGGTATTCAGAATGAATGTTACATCTCTTATATATTTACGAGTATATCGAAATCGAGAAAATTCCACATGCGTCAATGACTGTTTGTCACAAAGTCGATAATTCTCTTACTGTCCTTTTGATATTTGTGACTGACAGCATTAAGAACACACTTAATAGCCACCATTTGGCAGGAAAACTGCCGGCAATTGCGTTTCACAGTATTGCGTTCTAAACTTTAAAAGGGTTTCGTTTACTGAATTCTACATACATAAGTTTTGAAGACTTATCTACAATACGAGTACTCTATTTTTTGTAATCGATTAAAGAAAAATATTTATTTTACCACCCACTTATCCAGTATTTTCTTTAATATCTTTAGTATTATGTTTGGTTTTCGCCGACCACTGATAAATTGATCTTGCCCTAAGTAAATACAAAGGTTAGATTAGATTTATATTTGATTGCATGACGAACTGTGCTTACACGTGTAGTGGGTGGAAATAGTGTGCTGAAGGACTATATAAGCTAGTTACATAACACTGCAGCGGGCGACGTCCTCGGTGCGAGGGCGGGCGTTCGGCCAAGGGCGCAGGCAGGCATTGATCGCCGCGGAGTCTGTACCGGTCCGCGCACCAGTCCAAGCGCGCCAGCGCAATCTCTCTCTCTCCTTGATTACCTCGGATGCCTGTTGAATAAACTTCACATATATCTTATTCATGTCAAAAAGGGATAGTTCCCAAAGCTTAAAATATATAATTTAATAGTCCTAATGGATAAAACCTTAAATAAAACTAAAAATTATGGTTCCTTTGTGATAAGTATAGATTAGATTTATTCATTTTGAACCAAACAAAAATAAACTTGAAGTTACTAAAGTTAGACGTCAAAGTTGTCATTTCATAAAAAAATCTACAAAATATAACGGAAAATAAAGATAGGGGGATTTGAATTTACAGTAAACAAGTTTATAATATTTTATTATTGGAAGCAACTAGCAACGTAAATGTTTAGAAAAGGTACTACGAGGACTTTCGTTCATAAATTCGTAGACGCTAAATAGAAAGTCATCATGTTTATAAAATGTTTTTTTTTGTCCAAAACCATAGAATGTTTACAAAATTAATTCATAGTAACCTTTACCGTACATAACCGTTACCCATGATCGAGGGTATGGTCAGGTCAGGTGTTTACATGGACAATCGAGTAGAATATCGTGTTAGACTTAGAAAAAGTTTAAGTTTATAACGATTGTTGTATTTTATATTGTTCTTAATCGCAAATCTAGTAGTAAAGTGCGATCATTTTGATTTCTTTTACGGCGTGAACATTTTTTTTTTATCGGGAGACTTGTTATCAGGTATTTAGCTCTATACAGTATTTGACGACTATTTGTATAACCTAGCAAGTTAGAATAGATTTTCGAACAATAAATTTTTAATAATTTAATTAATTATTGAAAATATGGTTTTATTGGGATAATTTTAGTATACTCGTTTTATAATAAGCAATTACCTTTGGCTTTTGCACGTTACGATTAAATTATAATGTTTGCAAACTTAAGAGTTCAGATCTTGGGACATAGAAACAAATATGCGAGTTGTGTTATACAAGTACATTACTTATTTCAAAATTGCTGTTTTTAATTGGTTTTTGTAACATTTGTTTTTCCTAAATTTGATTCTTTAATAAATACTAGTACGTTGCCCCTGAATGATGACAAAACGGCGATCTATTGCTAGCTATTATTTCTTACAAGCATCCTAAATGTTGGGTAAATGGACGCATATTTTCTCTGCAACAAAGACAAGATTTCAATGTCACTTGTTTTTTTTTTTCCATCTAACACAACGCCATCTAGTCCCAAGCTAAGCAGAGCTTGTGTTATGGGTACTAGACAACTGATAGAAATACATATATACTTTTTTTTGTAAATACATACATATTATACATAGAAAACACCCAAACTCCGAAACAAATATTTGTAGATCATACAAACATTTGATCCGACTCGGGAATCGAACCCAAGACCTCATGATCTGTAGTCGCACACGCAAACCGCGAGACCAACGAGGCAGCACTTGTTCAAAATTAAAAGAGCGACCAAAATATTTTGTCATAAAGATATACCCATGTATTTGCATATTTAATAAGTCTTGCCGATCCCGAACAATGTAAGTTTGTTTCGAAATCTACGTAAATAACAATACTTAAAACTATTGAGCTAAATCTTTGCTAACTTTTTTGTATAGAAGGTGATGTGGCAATGTCTAAATCGCATACGGTCACGAAAATTGCGAGGCTGGCGGTACCAGGTGCGCTGCGTTACATGATGAAATATATGATTCGAGCCAACTATGAGCTCTCCTCATTGTATGATGTAGTGTAGACACACTTCATTTCATTATAAGAATAAATTATACAAATCGACACTAAAAAACGACACTTGTTTTTTTTTGTAGACCTAAGGAACGAATAATCACAATAGGGTTTAAAGCCTAATAATGGCCTTAGCGCTGGATGCAAGATTAACGCATTGTATGTTTTAATCAATATCTCGCAGATGGAAATGCAGGCAGAATTATATACGTAGATTATCAAAAAAAGAAAATATAATGTATGCATAGTCAGAGAATTTTCTTCTTTCTTATACACGAGTTTTATTATCAACAGCCTTTAACAGTCCACTGCTGGACATAGGTCTCACTTTAGAAAGGTGGTTTTGCCTACTATATCAGTCGCTATACGCACGCGTATACGCTTGGCCAGACACTAGTCTGCCAGCTTAATATATTTTTTACTAGCTATAATTCGGCATGAATGCGCTGGCTTAATCGGAATGATTGCGGGTGTCCATGATGGCGGTAATCGCTTACCATCAGGGGATAAGCCTGCTTGTTTATCCGGTGAACACCGGTTTCAGGCGTGTCTTTTTTAGGAAATATGCGTAAAAAAACACGCCTGAAACCGGTGTTAATAATAATAATTTTGTTGCTTTCTTTGAATTAGTGAGGTTACTGAAGCCCAACCCCCTAAAAGGACAACAATGAGTTGTCCATGGGCGGTGATCGTCACTTACCATCAAGTAACCCATCTGCTCCTTTGACGCTTTGAAATAATAATTATGACTCTTCATTTTAAATTTAATTAAAATTATTGACTGAATAAACCTCATCAAAATATTTCGCTTGCGTGACTCTTCGGATATAAGTTTTTGTATTACTTTATAGAAAACTACTTGGACAATTAAACTATGTTAAAGCCAACCAATATTACATTTATTTTCGAACTGATGATAATATAAATACAAACCTTTAAGTATTATAGCTGAAATGCTAAACTAAGGATAGGGAAACTTATCTAGTCTATTTCCAAATATTGAGGCTACTACTCACAATATAATGACAAAACTATTACTGAAAATATAGCCTGTTTACATAACTGAAGCCTACTTAAAGCCTTATAAGCAAGTCTCATAAATTTGGTAATTATTGCTTCAAAAATGAATGCGTTGTGAAAATATTTAACACGTATGTCACATACAATATGAATATATTAGATAAGATAAATATTTACCATAAATTTACGTAGACGACAAACATTGTTCATTAACATCGTTCCATGGCGAGGCCAAGGCCGACACAGATTCTCATCGACTGGGTGAATGGAAGCGTATGCCACGTGTCCGTCATTTATCGTCTAATAATAGAATATAGTGGAGAGTTACCAGAGATTCAAATATTTCATTATCATTCACGCTAGTAGTCGTAATGATTGTTTTCTATTTAACAAACAATGTTATCCGAACAAAACGTTTCGCTTTGCACCCATAAAATCTTTGATTTCTTTTTCCTATCTACAATATAACGAATAAAATTTATTGATTTAGTTTGAACAAACGCTTTGAGTTAATTATTGTCCACATTAAATTGTTGAGTAGATGCTAGCGATTAAACAGATAGATGTATACATAGACATACAATTATATAAAGGCGTATTCTATCTTTTCAGAACCAAAGAAAGACAAATTGGAAAATGGTGGCGAGCTGATGAGGCCCGAGCGACCCAACTCCTTGACAGCTGGCAAATTACAACGACGAATATGCTATCAAAGCGATGTTGGTAAGTAATATGACTAAGTCGTATGCATATTTTGCCGCTATATATTTAATTTTCCTGTTACAGACTACAATAAGACGCTTTTGTAATAAATGTCTAGATGTAGTAGCAGTCATTAATCTTTACCCTAGAAGAACCGGGTCCTAATGAATGTATGTTTTTTAGATAACAATTAATTTATATATATAATTATTTTGCAAATACGTATCGCTTATAGAAAAAGGATATTCCAGTCTTTCTGTAATTGAGTTACAAAATAAGGACACATGTGTTACAGTGGGCGGGTACGGGTCCTCAGCGGAGAGCGGAAGCGGCAATCCAGAGGAGCAACTTATGCTGTCGGAGTTACCAGAACCACCTATAGCCGTGTCAGATATTGGGCCCATACCACCGCCACCTATGTTCAGCTCACCAAGTCCCACGCGCCATCACCACCAACACGCATTATCTCAACAACCTCTCTCGGACTGTAAGCTCAATAAAAGCTCATTATAATTTTTTACTGGTTTCTGCAAAAAAGGACGTAAAGTACATATTTTTTCCTATGATTGAGGAGGCAAACAAACAGACAGATCGGGCCACCTGATGAAAAGTAACTACAACTGCCCATGAACAGTTGAAACTCATGTATCACAAGCTCTTTGACCTAATTTCTTTTGTGATAGTACGTATTTTCCACTCCAAATTACGATGATGCCAATCTTTTACTTATTATCGTAGTCATATATGTGCATAGAATACATAATCTTATTGTTACTATTTTATATCAGCCGAAGAGGAGGACGAACCAGAGGAAGAAGAAGTTGAACCTTTGACTTTAGCGGATACCACCCGCGTCGAAGAAATTCCACCAAAGGAGCCTATCTTTGGAGCGATGCCTCTTAAGTCCGCTCTCAAGAAACCACGCCCCACCGCCTCTCCAGCCTCGACTCCCTTGGCTACCCCACTTGCGCCACGACAAGATCACCATCACACCAGCTTCAAGTCAGTATCCCATCTTGTATATTATTTATCTTTTAAACTATCTGTTAAAGACATTTATCACCTGCAGTTATCTCATAATTGTATTTTCCTAATGATGAAATTCTGAAACTCCAGCTGAAATCTCAAATCAATCAGCTGAATCAAAATCTCTTTCTATTTATTTATTTTCTTTATCTTTTACTTGTCGTGTAATTTTTTGACGGCGAAGATAACTACAGGCAATCAATGTCAATGATTTTCATAAATGTTGGGCGTGATAGTGAAAGTTATACGTTTATTTTCATCCTGCGTCGGCGAGCAGGCGGCCGCCGCCTAAACCGAGGATTCGCATATGGTAACTGTCCCACACGTTATACCAGTGTTGTTAAACCACGCCATCTCGCCCAGAGACCTCCTGACGGTCCGCTTCGCCTTTAGTCCATGCATCGTGCTGTGCACGCTTCCGACTCTCATCTCCGTCTTATATAACTGTTGATGTCTCTTAACTGACTATATACTAACGCCACTATTGTTGCATATTTTGATAAGATTGCTTTCGATAAATTAAGAAACTAGTACAAGTATAAGAATCCGTAAAGAAACAATCATTTGAAAACAGTTGACAGAGAACGTATTTGCATCCATAACTAACCATGTTTGACTTGAATACCTACTGTTGTTAAAAACATGGATGTTTAATATATTGTACTTTATGTTCTTGTCGTTGTTCTATGCTGCATGTATGTGTTATGTTATTGTTTTATCTTAGATGATATCATGTTGTTTCTTTCAGTTTCTTTTGATTTATTTTATTAGACTGAAAGTTAATACCTTATGTGTTTAACTATACCACAGTCGATTGTTAATTACTTAAATGTTTATTATATTTTGAGATATGCGTAACTAAGTAAAGTTATTCCAAGCGGTATTCCGGAATAGTATGCTATTAATATTATTATTTTAACAGTAGCGAAGTCATAATTAACCTCATAGTCACAAAAATTCTCAAATTTTAAGAATGTTAGTATTTCTATATGTCAAATTGCTAAAAGATCAAAAGATACAACCACAGAAAAATAGATACATTTTGCATTATTAGCTTTCACATAGCACAAGACATCCTAGGGTCAAAGCAATGAGGTACTAGAAAATATACAAATCAACAAAGAAATATAGATGTCAACATGTCTGATATGGTTCCGCACCTAAGCTTATAGAAACTTTAAAGTAAATCCTCTCTTAAGACATAAACCTAATAATCTTAACAAGAAAAAATCCGCATGAGTGTTCATCCATATTTCCTTGATAATTTGATGAATTGCTATCACGCGTTACATATATTTGACACTATAGTGTGATGTGATAATACATTCTAGAATTATCACTTGTACTTATCCCACTATTTTTTTTTTGTTTACAACTGTACTTATTCAACTATTTTATTTTTGTTTTGTTTACCGGTCAGGTGTAAACAAAAATAAAATAGTGGAATAAGTACAAGTGACTTTAATTCTAGAATGTATTTGTGAGCTCTAGTATAAAGGTTCTAATTGTATAATTAGTAGCAATCGTCCGGTGCGCGTCGGCAACGGAATGGAAAACAAGGAGAATGCTCGGCCGTGGGAGTATGACAGCAATGACTACTCCAACGAGTCAGATCGCGTGGCTGCCAAGCTCGCGCGCAAGGAGAGCCTTAACATCAAGCTGGCACTTCGCCCTGACCGTCAGGAGCTTATAAACAGGTAACTTATCACTCTTTTTAATATTTTTTTAAAGACATCTCCCATTCTAGAAATATTTTAGTGATGGGGGGCTTTACAAACATAAACGATAGATTCAGAACAACAATTTGTGTATCACACAAAGTGTTTTACCATGTGCAATATAAACCCACAACGCTTAGCGCAGTAGAAAGCTATGAGGTTACCGCCTAAACCACTGTACCATGCAGTTTTATTTTGTACACATAATCTGATAAATAGGAAAGAGATTTGCTTAGTACTGGCTTGGTAAAATATTTCTAATATTAACCTTTAAAAACCAATTACTTCAGTTTCTGAATCACCTATTGCTGACATGCAGAATTTTTTTTGTACAATAATGTGCATGAAGATGTTAATAATGTGTACCATAAACATAACGGACAAGAGAGAGTTAGACAAGTAAAACGAATAGCTGTCCCACCAGTTCTATGGTATGGATATGATGAATATTTTTATTTTTGTCTGTCAGGGTTTAAATTAATGAATTCTTTTTTTTTTTATTGAATCTAGGTTCGTTTCCAAAAACTTACAACTTTTACTACGTTAATCACACAAACATGAATAACCGTTAGATTCTATAAACTTAATTTACCAATAAAGGAACTAATAAAGTTATTTGCACTGGAAAACAACATAAAAAAGAATGTTTTCTTTTTTTTGCTGTAATATATACTAAGATTAGAAGTTTATAAGTTTCTATAACTAGGTAGTCTTCATACGTGCGGGACGTTTTAAAATTGGTTCACGAGATATAAAAATAAGAATTATGACCAAAAATTACGTGAGATGTTTAAGGGGGGGAGGGGGTCGTGTCAAATCTCGTCTAATCTTACGTTGGAGAGAGGGGGGGTCTCGGCAAATATCACGCATTTTTTTTCTGATTGAAACAAAAAAAAACTATTTTGGTCCATTTAATCCAGATCCATTTAATCTTAAGCGTAAATTAATTAAGCGTTTAAGATCATTCACTAATTCGTTCGAAAAAAAATAATTTCATTCATACTTCGACGTTACAGCACCACCAGCTAAGCTAGCGCGTATGTTCCGCAAAGTGCGACCCTCACGGGTTGTCACAAGACGAGCTAATGAGTTACTGTGCGCAGCGCAAGCGCCAACGGCTTAGAGTGGCTAGATCAGACCGAAGTTGAAGGAGCAGATGATTTTATTGAAAATCATATGGACATGTTGGTTTCAATAGTCTCTCTTGAGACCGCGCCTGATTCTCCATCGACTGAATTAGAGTAGATATTCTTTTTTTAATCACAGTAGTTACGATTTAAGTATTCTATTGTTAAATTTTTATTACACTTATAATTAAATATTGCAATATTGCAATAAATCTCAGCAATATTGATTACTCAGCAATAGTCTTAACTAGTCGTAAATAAAACCACGAAGCATTTTTTTTTACAATAACAATCCAACGCGTTTACACATAAGAAACTCACATTTTGAAAAATCGCACGTGAGATTGGGGGATGGGGGAAGGGGTTGAATAAAATCTCACGACATCTCACCAAAGGGGAGGGACGGACAGAAAATTAAAAAAAACACCTCACGTAATTTATGGACGCCCCCTACAAACAATATCTTTAAAATAACTGATTTTTTTCACCGTATTTTAATATAAATCTATCTTAAATTGTAATCATGTAAGTACAACACGTAGCAAAAATCACAAAAAAATATACAGAATCAGCTTTTGCCATAATGTTATTAATATCCGTTAAAAATGTACATGTATATATATATACTTATACATAATAATATTATTCATATATACTCGTACATGATTTAAGTGTCAATTCCACAGATTCTTATGTTAAGAAATCATAGAACATTGTCAATGTCAAAACCTACGTACAGTGCTAATGAGCTGCCTGTCATTGTAATGCATTATGTATGTACGAGTATATTATCATTGGCGTGTAAGATATATATATTGCGTTATATATAGTAGTAGTAGTAGTAGATATATGATGATACATTGCGTTACACACCTGTTCAGTGGTAGTCGCCTATAACATAAACTCTGTCGGAAAAAGAATTTGAGAATTGACTACAGCACATAACAATGTTTTACAACTTACTTATGTTAACGTTTGGTAAATATTACTATTTATGAGAATACTAGCTGACCGATGCAACTTCAATCATGCTCGGCTTCTATTGGTCTAAGTGCGATGTTAACTATCGTATCTTAGGCAAGCCAGCAAAACACACTTAAAAAAAATTACGGTCATAAGGACTGCCGATAGAAGTGAAAACTTATAACTTATTGTAACTTATTTATAAAATTAATGTGTAAAATTAGAAATTTCATAATGTTTAAATTAAAATTATCAACATCAAACCTCGGTGATGAACCCATATCTTTTACCCCTACCAAAAAGTGTCAACGCGGCCAAAGAAGTTTTCACTTCGAAAATGTCATATCAGCATATCGGTAACGCGAAATCATAAGATTTTCTCCTACAAAAAAGTGCTCAACACGGCTGAAGAAGTATTCACTTTGAAAAAAACGTGAAAATCGGTTAGTTAGTTTCGGAGTTCATCGTCATTTAATAGATTACCAAACAAATACACATAGATAAATCTCACAATAGCGAAGCCACTACAACGTCATCTATACTATCTATACTATTATAAGGCGAAAATTTGTAAGTATGGATGTTTGTTACTCTTTCACGCAAAAACTACTGAACGGATTTGGATGAAACTTTACAGTAATATAGCTTATACATCAGAATAACACATAGGCTACTATTTGCCGCGATAACCGACATATACGAGGGCGGAGCCGCGGGCAACAACTAGTACTAAATATTACAATCTTGAATTGAAATTGTCCTCTTAGTCTTATATTAAAATCCCTAAGCGATAGATTCATATAAATCATATCAAGTAATGAAGTCATAATCCTCATGAATGAACTCGATGTATAGTTTCTGCATAGTTGCCATATCTATGGAAATTTGGCAGCTCAACGTATTTATATTTTTTACGAAGAATACAACTTCGAGGTGCACGTGTTGCATTACGTAATATGACGTTCGACCAATAATAGAGTCTCGTCGAGTGCCGTCTGGCAACAATGCTCGACCCGGACACGGGCTTCTATTTTAAACACCACCTTCAAAGTCATTGTTATCAAAGTTTCATTTCTTCCTGTCTCTGACAGCTTGCTCTTGGCATTGGCATTGTTATAATTTTTTATTTATTGATGGATTTTTAAACGATATTTTTTAAAACAACTGTCTTTAAAGTTTTTTTTTGGAAATACCACTGATGAATCATATTATATCCGGTAAAGAACCTCGCGACAGCATAATTTAGAGTGGGTGGGATTTGGGTAGTGGACAGCAATTTGGGAAAGGTCACTTGGTACTGTTAAAGTATTTTACGCACCTGATTCCTGTGTTATAAAAATCTTAATTTATTAATTAAAGACTACGAGATTTAAAGTGTAACAGATTTTGGAAATTAGCCAACACTGCACATTAATCGTATATTACGAAAACATTTTCTGCAACGTTTAAGCTTTGGTAAAATTTTAAGTTGTCAAGCGCTTGCCAGTGGGCGCAAGTACGCTAAATAATTTCTTTTAGTGTTCTGTTGGCCTCCGAGAGAAAGTTACATCAGTGCGCGCGAACGAACGTTATGTAAATTGTGTAATGTGTGTGATAATAGGAGTGTGTTGTGTGCCCGCAGGAACATTCTAGTGGTACAGAGCGAGCACGAGAGGCAAGAGTCGTGGGAGGCCATCGGC
Source organism: Diaphora mendica (assembly GCA_949125395.1). Taxonomy (NCBI): domain Eukaryota; kingdom Metazoa; phylum Arthropoda; class Insecta; order Lepidoptera; family Erebidae; genus Diaphora; species Diaphora mendica. The sequence continues at coordinate 17,186,854 of OX421318.1, forward strand.
GCCCGGCTCATACGCCGCTTGTCCATGCGGCCCACCGCTGAGGAACTCGTAGAGAGAAATATACTCAAAAGTAAGTTCTTTTAAAGACATCTCCCGTATTAAAACTTTACAAACAGACATGAAACAGACACATAAAACACCCAGATTCAGAACATCTATTTGCTTAGCACTCAAAGTATTGTTCCATGTGGGGATCAGACCCATAACACACAGTAGGAAGCGGCAAGGCGACCGCTTAAACCAATACACCATCTGTGCTATTACGTATTTACTTTTTCATGATTGCTTCGTAAACGATATTTTTAAACTCTTAAAAAAATCTACCATTCTGTCAGTTTCGTGAACTATTAATATTTTTCGGACATCTAACACACAACGCCATCTAGTCCCAAGCTAAGTAGAGCTTGTGTTATGACTAGACAACTGATAGAAATACATATATACTTTTTCTTTGTAAATACATACATTATTATACATAGAAAACACCCAAACTCCGAAACAAATATTTGCAGATCATACAAATATTTGGTCCGACCCAGGAATCGAACCCGAGACCGCAAGCACAGCAGTCGCATACGTTACCACTGCGCCACCGTCAAAACTATCGTCTTATCTGATTGCCTCAAAAACAATAATATCTGGATTATATCTGTACATACATCGACTTTAGATTAACTAGTATCTCTTGTTCTCATCATCCCTGACTGTGACATGGTTCCAGTAAAACTCGTGTAATAAGTAAACGGGCCTACTATATACAGCAGTTGTTTTCCTTTACTTTATCTGAATTAAAAAGTAGAAAAATGCCTTATTCCTTGCGACGTGTTCTAGTTTACATGAGTAACAACTCTCAAAGCGCAAACCTATATTTTGCATTGCTCAATGATATGGCGCACTATAAATTATACAACATGTCTTCTGGCTAGCATCATGAAATATAACAAACGCATATCTTGGAAGCGGGTATTGTTTACAGTCAGCCAAGGCGATACCAATAATTTATAACGTTTATATTTAAAAAATAACTTAAAGAAAAGTTTATTTCTTTTTCGGTGAATAGTCCAAACAATAAAAGCAAATTTATGAATTTATCGTCTATAATTTCTTAAACAAATATTTGTGTACCCAACTGTGATATTTAAAAACTTGATGAATTGTAATCGTAGCATAAATAAGTTGGTAGCCTCCAATACCTGCGTTTTGAGTTATTTTGGCAATGGAATATAGACACTTTTCATAGATGCTTCTTATTTCGCGCCAGTCATTTATTTATGAAAATATGTTTTCATAAACACTTTTACAAGTCATGTCTCGTAAGCTAGATGAAGCTGTAAGCTCGTAAGTATTCCCCATGACTAGATTTGAGAAGAAACGCCAAAAATTTTAACAAAATAAAAACCGACTTCAAGGTTCGACTCGATTTCTCTTGGATGCCATCATCAGATCTTAGTGTCCTTATCATGGTACCACCGTTGGGATATCTCCTTTCCATTAAATAAAATAATCATCAAAATCCGTTCATAAAAACAGACTCAAGGTTCTAAGTCTTAAGTCCAGAGTACTGTACAATGAGATTTTAATAACATAAAAATCACGAGCAAACCAACGCCCGTCGTTGTCCCTGTCGTGCTCTATTGAGTTCAGGTCTTTTTGATAGTAAACTAATTACTGTTAATACTAATTTACCTTCAGGTCAATCACCTGCGGAGGAGAAAAAACAGAAGGAGGAGAAGAAGCGATACTTGCTCCGCAAGCTCAGCTTCCGACCCACCGTCGACGAGCTCAAAGAGAAAAAAATTATACGATTCAGTGACTACATCGAAGTAACACAGGTAAAATAAACGAAAATATAACATAACAATATAAGATGAATGGATAGATGTTTGTCATCGCGCGAGAGCGGCTGAACGGATTGGAATGAAAATGGTAGTGATAGATTATTATGTCAAATGATGTGCAATAAGACATACATTCTAATAGTAAAGCGGGAAAATTTGATTAAACTAACCTAAAGAGTTATTTCGTTGCAAAAAAAAACAAGTTAATTTAAAATAATTTATTTTATGAAAAATTTATAGCTGTGGTTCGCTAAGGGTCTGTTCACACAGACCGGCTCGGAGAGAAGAGCAGTTTTTTATCACGTTGGAAACAGAGTTTTGAGTAATTGTAGTAAGGTTTATTTTTGCATGTGCACTTCTTTTGTCATTAAGAATGCTTGAACGCGCTTCGTGTGAAATAATAAGAGGAGCCGATCGGCTCCGATTGCGTGCTGTTTCTCGCTCGCGTTCGCGCAGATCTCTTGTGGTCTATGTGAAATAGTTGGCTGCTCCGCTCCGGCCAATTCCAAGAGTATCCGGTCTGTGTGAAAAGAAAAAAGCGGGCTGATGCTCTCCGAGCCGGTCTGTGTGAACGGACCCTAAACGTCTTGGCAGTCCAGAGTCAAAAAATCAAGTTTTTATTGCAGAGCAAAATGAACTATATCCATTTTATGAGATTTAATTTTGTTTTACTTATGCAGGCTCACGACTACGACCGTCGAGCGGATAAGCCTTGGACTCGTCTAACTCCAAGAGACAAAGCCGCCATCAGACGAGAGCTCAACGAATTTAAGAGTTCAGAAATGGCAGTACACGAAGAAAGCAAGCATCTCACTAGGTAAATATTTTCTGATTATTGAGTTTATCAGTGATTTTATTCACCTTAATATTCATTAAAACTATTTACGATAAGATGTCGTCGAAATTTCATTATAGTAGTTTTAGGTTCTTATATTAGAAGTAATTATTTCCTAAGGGTGATTATACTGATTAAAAATACATGTTGTCCTCAGATTCCACAGACCATGACGGCTGTGCCTTAGAGCCGGAGAGGAGTGCTTAGCTCGGGACCGCGGCTGATGCTTTCAAGCGAGGGCTGTGGCGCCACTGTGGCGAGTGGCAGCACTGTTGCGTCACTAACGTGCTACACCGTCAGTGGCGCGACTGTTCAAGTGCCAACACTGGCACGCTACTACCCCGCTGCGCTAGTGGGGCGTGGGGCGACAGTGTAGGACTGCGGCGAGAGCACGGAGAGCTCCCGACGGCTCCCGACGCACGTTTCCTCGAGCACTGCGCGAGGCCGCACTGTGATTTTAATGTTATTTATATTGACTTCTTCCGTTTTCTGGAAGATTTGTATGCAATAACTTACCAGAAAGCATCGGTAAAGTGTTGAATATTCTAAAGTTGCGTTGTACCGCTGTTTTGTCGTTACGTTTTATACGTGAATACCGGTAGTGCAATTTTGTTGTTTCATTTACCTACTTGTATCGTAGTTATTGCCGAGTACAATTATTATCATTACGGTATCGTTTATTATTAAGTTGACGTATTCTAAGCATAACTATACATTCTTTGAATTGACCTTCAAGAAAGGTTAGTGATACTGTTTATGTGGTGAAGATTATGCGCTTTCAATCTATATGAATTGTATGTAACGTTAACAAGTGACTTATTTTGATATGTGAGACGTATCCAACAATATTGTACTTTTTGTAAACTTGTGATTTTTCTTATATTGCTAGCTTTTAGCTCCGTAGTCAATAAGCTAGATTTCAACTTTTAATTATTTATTTGGCGTGCAATTTATATAGTATTATTTAACGGTCACAATTTGTATTTTGTCTCTTCGTATGCAAAAGCAAGAACATATTCAGTACCACTCGATTTTTTAGCCGGTAATGGCGTTAGATTTCTTATAAGTACAGTAGTCTTTTGTACACCCTGAAAATATTAATTGTTCTTTATCACATGTATTACTTGAGGTGTTTATTCGACATTAGATGTATGAGATACTACCACAGATTTTCAATGATTGTTTTTGCGAGTTCTTCTTAGATTAATTGAACAAGATAACGTAATATTTATTATAAAATGGTTTGATATTGTATAAAAATGTTGTAATATTGTTGAAGTAAGATAATAGGTGTTATATTGGTAACAACGATTCTATGTTGATAAATGGTAGGTTTGATAAATTAATAATATTTGTCCATTGGTTTCAAGATTCTAAAGTGCTTCCAAAGTAATGTGTTACTAACAAATTCAATAAGTAGCTCGATGTTAGTATTACTTTAAAATCGATTATGCGTTTGGCACTACAAACAGCGTTCTTTTGCTCAATCATAGATAAACATTTAAATATTATAAATTTGAAACTAATATACCACCTAATATCATCTGTCGATGTTGAATATAAACTGTTTATTAATTTTCACAATTCAACTATTTATCAGAAAACCAATAAACTCTTAAAAAATTTAAAAGCTCAAGTCAACCAATAACCGTATGTTAGCCATCTAAAGAGGCTTTGTATGTTTGTGATAAATTCATTAGACAAGGTCCAGTTACGAGATTCCTATGTAGGAATAGCAAATACAGAGATACGTTGCTAGTACATAACACAGAATACTGATATTCAGCTCAATGTGAAGGGACTGTATGCTGTCCATCCTGTGCGACACCAGAAACCTCGGCGGGAACAACTTGTTAATCATCTTGTCTCTAGCCTAGCTCTAGCGTAAGTTATTAAAACGTTGAACGAAATAATGACTAACTAATTAATGATCGAATAAGCTATTATAAAGCTGTAGCTGTTAAATACATAATTATACACCTTCTGAGATTACGGCGATTATTTGACGATGCGTTTGTATGTTCGGTTTCACTCGGGAGACCTTCGTATTTCTTGATTGGCTCGATATCGGCGTGTCGGCTGACGGATGGAATTATTTAAAATTAGAGTTGAAAACTTTTTATATTACTGTATAGATTAATTCTTCTTAGCGTTACTAATAGATAGGAATCAGTTATAAATATTTTTAAAACGATATATTGTTCAGTAGCGGTGCCATTTCGTGTGACGTGTTTTCATGGTAAAGTCATGCCGGTTCTTTTGTGAGGGTGAAGTGGTTGAGTGCGGGACATTAGTACTAGACCGTGATTGTCGAGCGGTTGCTCACTGCTAATTTTTACATCAGCAATAGCCATTTTTAGAAGAAATTTGTATCGTCTGTAAAGATACAAGATATAGTCAGCAATTAAAACGCTATTTAAAGTCGCCTTTGTGTTTTAGTAGAAGAAAGCGACCGCTTTGCTGGTGCAAAAAGTCGTAGTGTTGTGCGGTCGACGCTAAAGTCCACTTAGTGACGCGATCGACGCCTCAGTTTGAAGGAAGTTTCTTTACACGTGTTTTTATATAATAATTATCCTGTTATGTTTAAGACAATGCGTAATCACAGTACATTATACAAGATAATGATAGCGAGCTACAAAAATGTTAATATAATGGTTATTCTTGAGACCATTCCATTTAGTGTAAAGTGGAAGCCAAAATGACGACTTATTTTTCTAAACGATTTTGTTAGATTTGCAATTAAACTAATAAGGTTAAACGTAGTGTTTATCGATATATTATAATATAATAAGACATTCACATTCTCCAAAGATCTAAGCTCAAATAAATTGTTTCAGTTTTCGGTTATAATAGAGACTTTGCATTTACAAGTATTGTCTGTTTGTTTTGGTCAGCCCGGGTTTAAAGATACACAGTACACACTGTACACAGCCTTTATTCTGAGATGATAATGCATTGATTCCACTTTTTTAAGATGTCAATAACGAGTATTTATATATATATATATATATATATATATATATATATATATAAAACAGTAAGGTGACTGACTGACATACCCAGAGATCAACGCACAGCCCAAACCGCTGAAGCTAGAATCCTGAAATTTTGCATGTAGGTTCTTTATATAACGTAAGTGAGCACTAAGAAAGGAATTTTGGAAATTCCACCCCTAAGGGGGTAAATCAGGGGATGAAAGTCTGCGTGAGCGAAGTCGCGTACAAAAGCTAGTTAATAAATAAAACCTTTGATTTGTCGATTAATTTAATAGGTATTATTAAATTTATCATTACAGGCTAAAAAAAACTCGGAACAGCACTTATATTGTGTTAACATGATTATTAGGAACACATAATCTGAGCTACTAATAGTTCGTTGAAATAAAAATTTTAACAAAAAACAACCGACTTCAAGAACTGGACCAAATTGAAATGGGACCACATGGGAAGCACTAGCTATCAAATAAAAAAAGAATTATGAAAATCGGTTCACCAAGTCGAAAGTTATGAGGTAACAAACATATAAAAATACAGTCGAATTGATCCTCCTCCTTTTTTTGAAGTCGGTTAAAAACTGTTTGAAAATGGAAATCATTCAGCTAGTGTTGACTTTAGAAACAAAGATAAATTATTTTTATTCTCTGACTTAACAAAACAATCAGTACATACGAGTGCAAAGCTTCTACGATACGAACTGTCTAACCACTCTATGCGACTACTAAAACACTAAGTCTTGAAAATAATCGAACCTCCTTCAGGCTTTCCACCCACAGTTTTATTTATTATTATTATTTATTTATTTATATTATTAACTATCATCTAATCAAATGTGATATTTTTAATTTCTTGTATATTGTAAACTATTATTTTTCTTCCATTGTAATTGTAAATTATGATATCATTTAGATACGCTAAGCTATTTGTTAAACATTTAATCACATCATTATTAACAAAAAAATCTGAATTCGTTATTTTGCATTCGAATAATTAACACATACATTATGTATATGATACAATATAATATTTTACTAATTGGATGTTTGACAAATATTATTATATCTAATATCATAGATGATGCAAATTATAAACATAAAATCGTCGAAAAATATAGTGTTGGGATTGTAGTCATTTGTATTTTCATTAGTGGTTTTGAAGCAATTATATCGATAAACATTCTTTTGAAATTATGTCTGTGTATATAATTTTATATAATGTAAATGATGGAATCTCTCATTTCCAACGGTATCGTTCGTAATCGTTTGTTTGTACTATTACGATTCATAATTTTATTGCTAATCTTCAGTAATCTGTATACTGCTTTTATTTTAAACATCATGTAAATTATTAATGACTTGTGAGTATATATTGATAGCTATAAAATTACTTGTTTTATATAAAGTAAGTCTGTAAATATCATAATTATACATTAAGTTTTATACATTATCGTTTTGTTTTATACCTAAACCCCTTGAAAGTTTATTGAAAATCTTTAATAATATATGGCCAAAGCTTGTGTGGTTTGTTTGGTTTGTTACTCACCAAAACAGCTGAAAGGATCTGGATGAAATTTGGCCCAGGGATAGGTGAACCCATCTATCGCCCAGCCACCCTAGCCAAGCTGCAAGCGTTTTTCTTTCTGCAATTTGCAATCGTGTGAGAGCCATGCTTCGGCAGGAATGGGCCGGCTCGACCGGAGTAATACCACGGCCTCACAGAAAACTGTATAAAATAGCGCTTGCGCTGTGTTTCACCGAGTGTGTGAGGATACAGGAGGCCCATACATCACACACATCACGATTGTAGAAAGAAAAACGCTTGCAACTTGGCTAGGGAGGCAGTATAGTTGGCACCCAAGAGTTGGCTCCGTGCAGATCAGACACAGCTGACTCCGAAGCATCCTTTCTCGATGAACATCTGCGTCAGCCGGTATGAGAGAGTTCTGTGTTTCCTCCCGATGAAATCTTCCATAACGGATCTTACTGCCATCTGCTTGGCGCTTGGTTACCTAAATCTTTCCTTTTGCTCCTCAACCCAGTGGAGTTAAAATTTCTTGTCCTCAATTTCTCGAGTAGCAGGATTCCGAGCCAATACTAGCTTCAGGTGGCTCCCTTCGAGGTTCATGTAAGAACAAGGCCACAGATTTCTGCAAAGCCACCACGACCTTGACACTGGATCCGCCCTAGAATATTTGCAATCATGGCCGTGGTCCTCAGAGTTGTCTCACAGTGCACCTTTCCCTGTACGAGGACCGAGAGGGCATCTTGAGACGGCGACCCATGTCGTGCGGCGTTCCGCAGGGGTCTGTCCTTGGACCACTCCTGTGGAACGTGGGATACGACTGGGTCCTACGAGGTCGTCTCCCCCCCGGGCTGGGCGTAATTTGTTACGCCGATGACACGCTTGTCACAGCCCGGGGGGCGAACTTCCAAGAGGCGGCGCGCCTGGCCACCTGGGGTGTTTCTCTGGTGGTCGGGCGCATCGAGGCGCTGGGCTTACGGGTGGCCCTGGACAAGACGGAGGCCCTACTATTTCATGGGCCCCGTCGTGGTCCGCCCCCCGGCGCCTCCATAGTAGTCAACTCGGTCCTCGTACCGGTTCGGGCCCAGATGAGGCATCTGGGCCTGATCCTCGATGGTAGGTGGCTCTTCGACGAGCACTTCCGACAGCTTGGTCCGAAGCTGGTCGACGCTGCCTCCGCCCTTGGGCGACTTTTGCCCAATTTGGGTGGAGCCAGCGTCGCAACGCGACTCCTGTACACGGGGGTTGTCCGGTCGATGGCGCTGTATGGTGCACCGGTGTGGGTGGCGGCTCTGACTGCCCTAAATAAGGCCCGCCTCTGGCGGCCTCAGAGGGTATTGGCAGTCAGAGCCATACGCGGATACCGCACGGTGTCGACCGAGGCGGCGTGCGCCCTGGCCGGAACACCCCCGTGGGATTTGGAGGCGGAAGTGCTCGCCGAAGTTTATCGACGGGTGGCTGAATATCGGGCGGAGTATGGCTATCGCCCTCCGCCCGAAGAAGTACGCGAATGGCGTGAAGCCGCTCGTCGAGCCACTATGGACAGATGGTCGTTCCGGCTGGAGACTCCACGCGCTGGCTTTGCCGCCGTGGAGGCTCTCCAGCCGGTCATCCTCGAGTGGGCAGCATTTTTGACCCTTTCCTTTCGACTGACGCAGGTCCTTTCCGGGCACGGTTGCTTCGGGAAGTACCTGCACTCGGTCGCTAGGAGGGAATTGAGTCCCGACTGCAGTGAGGACTCGGCCCAGCATACGCTGGCGATTTGCCCGCTTGGGCGTCGCAGCGCCGGGCCCTCACTGCAGTCATCGGAGGAGATCTCTCGCTACCGGCCGTCATACGCTCCATGGCCGGTAGCGACAGCAGTTTTACCGCGGTCGCAACCTTCTGCGAAGACGTAATCTCGCAGAAGGAGGTGGCGGAGAAGGCCCGGGAGGATGATATCCACTCGGACCCAATCCGCCGCCGGCGAACCGGGCGGCGGAGGCGCGCCTCATGCCGCCGTGCCGGGACGGGCTTTCCCTTCCATCCGCTCTAGTGGCCGCCCGCGAGGAGGCGACGTTACGCATGTGCCGTACGTCGCCTAAATTGAGATGTTAACAGATGACGGTGCCCGCTTTTGTGCGGGCATGCGCTGGGAGGGGTCCAGACGTGTTAATAACGGCAGTTCCCGGATTCCTCCCTTCACAGGCGCAGAGTGGCACACCGTGTGGTTTTAGTCGGTTCGAGTCCGACACACCGCCCCGCCGCAAGCCCCGGTGGGGTGACGGTCCGAGGGGATTTCCACACGTTAAAAAAAAAAAAAAAAAACAGTGCACCTTTCCCTAGCTCGAGACGGCGACACCATTCAAGAAGGCACACACTCAGTCATAGCCGATGTTCCACACGAACAGCCTGGTCGGTGGCTACTTTGCTCGGCAAACAGTTCAATAAGATACCAGTTTTGCCGCCGGGCTTGTTGACGAAACCCCGACGATCAGGGGACCGACACTGATCTTAGTCATATGCATGAAACGATTATGCCATTTATGTCACCGAGCCTATCTTCAAAGATTGTTTAATCAGGTGATGATTTCTACTTCTGCGGTTTTTTATGGAATATTAATGAAGGCTTTGACCTGTGAAGCTTTGCCGGTGTCGACTTTCGATGGCGCTAAGTTATGGTCGTGCGACTGGTCTGAGAGAAAGTTAACTGTAGTGCGTGCCCGTTACCGCCCGCCGCCGCCGCCAGTCCGCGCCGGCAGCCGAGCCAGCCGACCGCGCACTCCCGCGCACGCTTACATTGTGTTTACATCGAACTCGACCATCCGGTAAAAACATCACAGAAAGCGACAGTGTTCAATAATAAACGTTTGATGTCCTTTAGCCCGGGTACCGTACGGTGTGTTGTGTGTGACCTTGGGTGACGAAGCCTGTCGGTCGAGAGGTCACGGTGTGAAAGTGCAACGGCCGCAACAAAGGATCATTGCTATGACGTTCTCTGGAAATATGAAGGAGAGTAAACCGCGACCCGTGAAAGACGCATGGGAATCGGAGGTGAGACTTGAACCGTAGTTTCTAATTTCTCATGTTTATGTCGCAGCTTTGTAATTATATTGACTCGCGTGGGACCAAGGGTATTGTTATGGTAAAGATTATATCTCGATAATTATTCGTGTGACACTAGGGAGTATAATGATCACTTTCTCTTTAGAAGTAGGTTTACAAGATTGCTATCTAGCTCTCCAGTTGGATTAGCTCCAAGTTTTGTACAAAGGATATTTTTACGTAGAATTCATTCTAAAAGGAACGAGTTTGGGCCTGCTTTGAAAAGATATTTTAAATGGAATTATCGTAAACTGGTTATCTAAACATTTACTATACTTGTTGGTCAAAAACAAATTAAAATGCAATGTACTTGTAGAAGATGTCGAGACTTCCTGATGTGTTTTAGCGGTAAACTAAAAGCCATCTACAAAATTTATATTCTACCGTATTCGATATTAATGGTTTTCGCCCAGTACTATAAGTAGGTGGGTCACATAACTACGTGTGTAATGCATTAAAATAATTTGACATGCCTACCAATTTACACGAAGGCGCTTTTCCCTAACGTGTACGAATATATTTATTACAGTAATAGGCAGAAGCGTTAATAATTTGCAACACGTAACAACTGAGTATTTAACAGGAAATCTATAAACAGTTACTTTGATAGATGGTTCTCGTATATTATTTTTGGTAAGAGTTTAATATGATGTCTAGCTGTGTAGTGACGAATTAAGAATAGGTACAGAGTGTCATTCATCACCCCTACTGATTCCGTGGGTGTGTGAGCCGACACTCTACCTATTCAGCGTAAAACCTCCTTCCTAAGGAGAGTTCTATCTCCATTAGTGAATTCTTAGAGGCTACTAGCCTCTTTTTAAATATTTTTTATGTGAAATGCTTTGTTAAAAACTTAGTGCAGTTTACCATATTGCCGCCAATTTTACTTCTCTAATTTTAAGCTTACCTTGGAATGCATCTGGTATACAATAATGTGATCTATATGATGCACGGTTGGCCTTGTGGTTTAGGCGGTCGCCACGCCGCTTGCCAATTCGCCAAGTGTTGTGGGTTCAAATCCTACACGGGACAACACTTTGTGTGATCCACAAATTGTTGTTCTGAGTTTGGGTGTTAATTGTGTCCGTTTCATGTATGTCTGTAAAGTCCCCCGCGACACAGGATGTTTATTCCTAATGCAGGAGTTGTCTTTTTTAAAAAGGAAAGAAAGAAAGAAAGATTATTATTAGCATTAAGTAATTATAATTTACGGTACCTGCTATGAGATGCTAGTGATGCGACCGTCAATAATAACTTAAGTGACTTATTAATATTAGCGAGTACCATAACTCCTCCTCTTACACGGAATTCTATCTAAACAGAATAAGATGTTATTATAATTTACAGTACAGAGTCGGACTTAGGAGTCTTAACTTAGGGTCTTTTCCTAAGAATGTACTCTAAAGTAGGGTAGATGGTAAACTGAGTTTACTTCTAGTTTTAAAACATAATAAAATATCCGTTTCCAATTATTGTTTAATGTAAAATAACTAAAATAATATACCTACGTAAAATATAAATTTAAAGATGCCGTTACCTGCACACATGCAACGTACGTAATGTTTAAGTGAGGCTTGTAAAACTTTGTTAATTAATTATAATTATGTCGTGTGAATTTAAAATCAAATGAAGAATAAAAAGAAAAATGCGTATCAAATTATTTGTTTGGGTGTTGATTGTGTCCGTTTCATGTATGTCTGTAAAGTCCCCCGCGACACAGGATGTTTATTCCTAATGCGGGAGTTGTCTTTTTTAAAAAGAAAAGAAAGAAAGAAATATTATTATTAGCATTAATTATAATTTACGGTACCTGCTATGAGATGCTAGTGATGCGACCGTCAATAATAACTTAAGTGACTTATTAATATTAGCGAGTACCATAACTCCTCCTCTTACACGGAATTCTATCTAAACAGAATAATATGTTATTATAATTTACAGTACAGAGTCGGACTTAGGAGTCTTAACTTAGGGTCTTTTCCTAAGAATGTACTCTAAAGTAGGGTAGATGGTAAACTGAGTTTACTTCTAGTTTTAAAACATAATAAAATATCCGTTTCCAATTATTGTTTAATGTAAAATAACTAAAATAATATACCTACGTAAAATATAAATTTAAAGATGCCGTTACCTGCACACATGCAACGTACGTAATGTTTAAGTGAGGCTTGTAAAACTTTGTTAATTAATTATAATTATGTCGTGTTAATTCAAAATCAAATGAAGAATAAAAGAAAAATGCGTATCAAATTATTTTAGCGTTAGTGATATGACTGACAATAATAGATCGTAGTATTAATTCGGCCATGAATTATCAAGCGAACGACCGTTCGAGACGACAGAATACATAACAGAATAACTTTCAAAAACAAATTAAACAGATATATATATTGTATTTTAAAAACATGAAGTACCTAAGGTTCATATTTTAACCACAAGTAAGAAAATGTAGTTTCACACAAGCTATATAAATAAGCTTAAATTTATATCGGTATTGTCTGTAAATATTGAATTTTTTACATATTTAATGTTACAGTGGCAGTAGAAATTTAATTTTGTATTTTTTTTTTCATTCAGTTCAATCAAGTTCAATTCAATCATTTTCAGAATTTTTTCGTTTTCTTTTTTTCTTTGTTGGTAGGCATTCTTTTCAATTTTTTAGAAGTTAGTCAGATGGGAGGTAGGTAAATAGACTAGGAGTAGACTTGACTAAATCTTACAGGAATAATCAGTCCGACAGTCCGACTCTCCACCGGTCGGTTTTGTAAATGCACGATCGAATTTATTAAAGAAAGAAATTAAATGCATAGTGAGGAAACTAAAATTTTCAAACAATCAAGTTGCATCATCACAGGTTTTGGAATTTTATAATTGAATTGCTCTAATAGTCATGTAAATTATACAACTGGACTTCTAAAACTATTCGGATGAGAGTGATGAGACTGGTCTTAAACTTTTTACCCGATTACGACCAAGCCAAAAGGAAGGGCAGTTAAGTGTGGTTTTTGGAAGTCTAATTATGTTTTTTTTTACGTAATCTAGAAATGGATTTTTGAACTATAGCTACCTAGGTTATGTAACTTATTTCTTAGGCTGACTGCTAGATGGAATCTGTCATTTCTGTACGAGAGTGTTTTTTTTCGCGCCAATATATTATTGTAAAATATTTTGTGATATTAATATGGAGGGGGTGGGATAACTTAGAGCATTAAACCCATTAGTTGGTTTATTACTCTAAGGGCCGGTTTTTCAATAGTCAGATAAACAGTCAAATAGCATTTATTCCTCAGTTAGCGTAAGTTTGGGTCTTTCAATAGTCAGACATCAGTTAACAGACGAATAAAGCTGTAATCTGACTGATAACTTTATCTGTGCTTTCAAACCTCAGTTGGTGTTTTATTCTGTAGAATAGTGATTTGACGTTGTGTATTTCTCTTGTACCTTTTTGTGGTAAAGTTTAAGTATGTTGTCGTTATTGAATATTTGATAGATTATGGATGTTTTTGACTCGATTGACTTTTTGTTCTGAGGTAAAAAGGGTAATAAGAGAAATATAGGTTATAGATACTATAGAGAAGATGAAGATTTTTTATTTCACACACTGCTATCTAGTTCGAAACAAAACAGAGCTTGTACTATTGGTAACGAGAAGATTTCCCTAGTGGCCGTTTGCGGAACTAACGTATGACAGACACTTCTACCTGGCAGTTTAATGTACAGAGCGAGTGCATTGTTATTGTTTCATTGATAGACGTCTACGGAGAAGTAAAAAATACGTATTTTAAAAGTGGAATGTTAACGTGTATACGTATTTTTATCTGTCATACGTTAGTTCTGCGACTTGCCGCTAGGGAATCTGCTCGTCACCATTTAAATTCTTTCTACAATGATTTCATTGATAGACGTCTACGGAGTAGTAAAAAAAATACTTTAGGACCACTTCGTGAGGGTAAACAGTATTCTAAAAGTGGAATGTTAACGTGTATACGTATTTTTATCTGTCATACGTTAGTTCTGCGACTTGCCGCTAGGGAATCTGCTCGTCACCAATAGGTACAGAGAACTGACTTATATACAAATATACTTTTTACTTTTAAACACATATTTATTAAACGTAGAAACACCCGTTTAAAAAATTACTATGCACCACCCGCAAACCCGGCATTTCATTTTTATAAATTTTGATTTCAATAATTGTTATGGACTCTACTACAGGAATATCTTAAACGACTTTTTACCAAATTATTATTTACTACATCTAATAAAGACAAATAATGATTATAATCGAATGCTTTCATTTCATTTAATTAAATATCCCAAACCGCCAATCATAAAAAAAGACAAAAAGAAATAGAAAAAGAACAGTCAACTTGAATGTTGTCTAAAAGTTTCTGGTCCTTATCTAACGTGTGACTACCTGTATAGCTGCATCTCACTTGCGCATGATTACAGTGAACATAGCTGTGAAGGACCATCAAGTAACTATCTGACTGTTTACTCCCGATTGAAAAACACAAAAAGTTTATTCGCTTGTTAAAGAGCTGGATACATTTATTCCCTTGTTAGTTATTAGACCGTTTAACTGCGGATTGAAAAACCGGCCCTAAGGAGGATAAAGAGAACCGAATCGCTGTGATTGCATTACATAAAGTAGGTATGGAGCCAAATACAATTTGTTAAATCCTCCATAATTAAACCATACATACTTGGTATTTGTCAAATATTTGTGTACCGAGCTATTGATAGGTAAAGCAAAAGATTTTATCTCTCGAGATGAAGATAGCACCTAAAACCATGTCGCGTATTTTAAAAGATGACTTAGGACTTGCAGCCTATGAGAGACATTTCTTAACTAATAATTATTAAAAAAAAGAATAGGGCGGTAAAATCAAAACAAGAGGACACAGAAAAAAAAAACGGACGAGAAAGTTTTTACAATTGAGCAATATTCTAACAAACAAAATGACCGTAGGTATGCATCTCGAAGCTTCCCAATTAGTCAACAGAGTACAACGTGGGCATTATCAGTGATGGTTTGGTGGGGTGTGAGGGGAGCTATGAATGAGTGATTGAGCCATATTTATGTGAAAAAGGTATCAAAACAACGAACCAAGATTGGTCCTTTTAGCAAGACTCTGCGCCGGGTCATAAAGCTCGATCCACATAATCTTGCTCTAAACGCCATGGTAATTTGGAGTCCCTAAAACAACCCATACGATTGGCAGTGAGGAATTTTCTCATAGAAAGAGTGAGTGCTGAGTATCTATAATAACTGGCCTCAACGTACTTAAAGGACTGTATTGCAGCTTGCAGCCAATGGAGACCACTTCGAATACCTAAGCTTTATATATTTGTAATGGTTTTATATTGATGTATTAAACTAACAGACTGTAATAGTATGTACCGTAATATTTTACTATAAATGTTACGTACAATAAAGAAAAATGTTTTTCTTTGTAACAATATTTATGGCAAGACTAAGTATACGCATAATTTAGCTATTACAATGTAGTTTTTGCCGTTGATATCAGTAAATACGAGTAATACGATTAGGTATTGATGATTTTGTTTTTTTAATCGTTTTTTGCGCGCTTGGATAACGTTTGTTTCTATGGAAAGGAGATAGACTTGTTAGTCCAGTCCAGTCAGGCAATTTGTTTAGTAGTAAAAAATATTCATAATTAAAAATAGAATAGACATTCCAGTGGCACAGATTTAAATAATGTTTACAGAACCACTACCAATAATTTACAACTAAAAAATAAATAAACGATTTAACAACGGTAATTATTTTGTACCTCGTTGTTATTCAACGAGTTTTCATTGATTCCACCACTGACGAAATAATGTCAGTGATTCCACGTTATAAAGCTGAACTGTGGAATCCAATCATGCTTATTTCTACCTTTCACTGACAACCATAACCACTTCGTAAATTGGATATTTATGTTTTATCATAATGGTTTTAGTATTGTGCTGAGCTGACATGTAAACAAAAATTGACTTTGTCCACTAAGATATCTTCGATTCCCTTCCCTGAGAGATTTATCTACATTTTTCGTCCACACTAATCCTTTTGAATCCCTAGGAGATTTATTTGGATTTTTTTTAAGCACAAAGGCCATTAAGCTCCTTATCGTTTTCTACTAAATGCATTAATAAAACAATGTTAAGGTAAAAATATTTGATTTTTATATTGACATTATATAAATGTTCTGCGTATTGATTCATTCTTCTTGATTAGAATAACTCAATACGCACAATCAATTCTTAAACAAAATCCCCTATTATAGATAACTAGCTGACCCGTGCCCACTTCGTTGGGCGGTAAACATTTTTTTCTCCGACTTACTTTACAAATTCAGCTACCACGAAAAATTCTTTCCACTTTTCGGGTTATTTTATAGCCTATGTCACTCCCAAATACCTTACCGTAGCCGTTAATACCGTAGCCTTCTATTGGTAAAAGAATTTTCAAAATCGGTTCAGTAGATCCCGAGATTACCCCTTACAATTTAACAAATATACAAACACACAAACTTTACTTCTTTATAATATTATTAGTATTAGTATAGATATAAAGATCGGTGAAGACAAAAAATCCAAATAAATCCCAGAATATTACTTTGGCTATTTATACATTTCATAAAATAACAAATCAAGTAAACTTACCTTTTTTTTGGTGAGGAAATCCCATCGGATACCACCTCCTGATGGCATGTCGGACTCAAACCGCACGCCGTCTCGGGTACTAGAAGCAAGGGAACCAGGTGTACCCTAGCAAGGAAAACCCTGGAAGTCCAACGTACCTCGGGCCTCCCACGGTTCGTAGATGGCCCTTTACTGTGTGGCAACCCCGGTGTTCCCGTTACTATCCCCAGGACGCGCACGCTCCGCATCGTCCGCGCCTCCACCCGAGCCGGCTTCATCTGTCACCCTCAGGCTTGCTTTTGTGGAGGACGGAGATCGTTCTGAAATCTCCGGCGCCCGAGTCGCCTGCGGTACCTGGCCCGTTCCCGGGCCTGGCGGGCCGGTAGAGCTCTGAACCTCTCCCAGTCCCACTACGCCGTCTCCTTGGCAAGCATAACTTGCTCGCAGAAAGATAAGACGGAGTTCCACGCTCTGCAACATTGCCGCAATCATGTTACCGAGCGAGAGAACTTCCACCCCGATGGCCGCCACTAGATCACGCCTTGGCTCTTCCCACGCCGAACATTCTGCCAGCGCGAGGAGCGCGGTGTCTACGGACTGGCCACCCTCAGGCGTTGGCTCCTTGCGGATCAGACAAAGGTGATCTCCGAAGCATCCTTTTCCAGTGATCACCTGTGTCAGCCGGTATGAGAGGGTCCAGTGAAGCCTCTCGAGCCAATCCACTATAACGGGTCTTACCGCCGCAATAACAGCGTGCCCGGCGCTCGGTTGCCCAAGTCGTTCCTTCCATTCCTCCACGATGACCTGGCGGAGTTGGGATTTCTGATCATCGATTTCTCGAGTCTCAGGACTCCTACCCAACTCCCGTCTTGTGCCACTGGTAAACGGCCGCAAGGGCTCTCGCGTCCAGGTCCCATGGTGGAGTTCTGGCCAGGAGATCATATTCTTTATAAGATTTTTAAAAAACTTTTGATCTTGATTATGTATTTTTGTCGGTATGCAGCTGCGCAGTTCAGTACCTGCTATGTCTTATGTCGACAAGGCTGCATCTGACCTACATAAATGTTATATAGGTACATTTAAGTAGGTCAGTTGCAGCCTTGTCGTTGGAAATTTTTTACGTCAGATGTCAAACTTCGCATTAAATCAGTAAAAGGAAATGATAAACTATTAAGGTGAACTAGAAATATCGGTCAGTTCGGATACCTGTTCACCGGTTAGGTACTATAAGTACTAAACACAAGTAGGCAAGTGCCCAATAGGAACTTAATATCCAAACAAGAAATTAATATTAAATTTTCTTAAACAATATAATATAAACAAATCTTATAGGTAGGTTAGGTAAACAACATGAAATAAACGAGTCACAAAATATAATATCGAAATAAAAAGAAAGTCGAAAGCGTTTTCGATTACAGGCTGAGCTATAAGAATGCCTTGAACTGGTCCGAATAAATGTTTATTAGATTCTTTGTATTTTTCTCTAGCTTCCTCCAAAAACAATTACCATTATATACAGGGTGTCCCAAAATTCAACGATAAGCGGGCGCCTAAAGGTAGACCTGCTAATGAGTACATAAGGAAAAAAAATAAAAAATATATACCTAGTTTTTCTTTTAGTTACAAGAAAAATTTAGAATTTCTTTGAAAATTTATACCTTTCATGATATTGCTACTATTCACCACAACTCTTAAAAACACCAAATTGCCCGCAGTTCTTACACAAAAACGTTCAAAATAATTTTTTTCCCTACAATTTTGAAATATTTTTACTCTTAGTGTACTTTGACTCATGGTCTTGTAAAAAAAAAGTATGGACACCACTACGTAATAAATAAATAAAAAAAAATGAAGGGTGTAAATTTTCAAAGAAATTCTAAATTTTTCTTGTAACTAAAAAAAACTAGGTATATTTTTTTTCCTTATGTACTCATGAGCAGGTCTACCTTTTGGCGCCCGCTTATCGTTGAATTTTGGGACACATGGTATATAACAGTACCTATCCAAATAATTTGGACTAACTAATGGAAAAAGAAATACAGAAGGAACTGTGGTAAATATTTTAAAAATAATGATATCTAGGTAGGTACCTACTTGTGAACAGTCTTAATGTTTTTCTTGATTTCTTGGATAATGATAAAATAAATAGAAGAAGTAAGTGAGAGCGACGAAGTGTGTCAGTGATGTGTTAACGGCGCAGACGGAGCGATGTCATCCGTGATCCGGGTCGCTGCCTGCTGACCGAGGTGCGTTCACATTACAAATTAGCATTGTTCTGCGAGCACGATACACAGTACTGAATGGGGGGCATTCTAAGTAATCTAATTAATATCAACGACATTGAACTTTAAGTAACGGGATTCCACAAATTATTTTCAAAAGTTGTGGAAAAAAAAGTGGAATTAGGATCGCTTAAAAAGGCAACGAAAACTATGCAGAATACGACGATTTTCATTCGATATCGTTACCTCTTCACCGATGTTATTCTTATTTTTGCCAAAGATATGATTCCCTCTATAGAGTTTATAAAATGAATATACTTTTGCCTTAATCACGTCCAGGGTAGACAGAGACTATGGATCTACTATAATAAACCAGAAATGCAACTGACGTCTCGGTTACGGATGCTTTTCACGTGGCGGTTCTTCGGTACACTGCGGATCTGGTCTGTGCATGTCCTTCGGGGCCCATTTACAGAGACCTTTTAAATTTCTTTAGTTATTTGTTCTTCGCATCACAGCATCCTTTGCTTAAAATTCTTGTCACTACAACTTCTTTTGCCCTACACCATTTTCTTACCTCATTGTTTCTCACTCTTTATAAAATTGTTTCTTCAAAATGCACATTGTGAATAATCTTACGACATCAAGAAAAAATAAGCAAGGTAAACAAATTTTAAAAGTTCACGACCTTCTTTTAAGTGTCACGAAGTTCCTCAGAAATTAGAATGTAATACCATTGCACGTATTGGATACTAAAACATAAAAATAAACAAGTTGTATCGGTTAGGCTTTATGAAACTTAATATCTTAGTGGTACTCGTTGCACCTTAGATAGATTGTATTACTTATTTAGAACTAGGTGATATTTGCATATACTATTGCATACCCGACGTCGATATTGAAATACATACATAATAATTAGTTTGTGTCCCTCTCTAAATCTGGTACCTACTTAAAATTAAAATAAACACCTTTATTCTTTATAAAAAAAGTACTATTTATTTCAAAGTGCATATTTTGTTCATTTGTCTTTCTCTTTGTACAATTTTCATTAACGATCTTTGAGTGCAAAAAGGTTTTAATTTTATCTACGAATAGTATCGACCAATCTATTGAGATTCAGAGGTTCTAAGCTCATTTATTGTTTAACTAGCTGACCCGGCGAACTTCGTACCGCCATATTTACATATCTGTCTCAGCTTCCCACAGGCAGTGTACAGTCGCGGACAAAAAAAAGATTTTTCCCGTTATCTTTTATTTTTTTTCTTTCTAGCAAAAAAAGAATGAATGAAATCGGACCATGTGTTATTGAATTACAACTATGTACATATTTTGACTTTTATCCCCTCCCCCCAGGAAACCGTGCTGAATATCGGGATAAAAAGTATCCTATGTCCTACTTCGTAGTATGAACTCAAATCATGCCAAGTTTCATTTGAATCCGTTCAGTAGTTTCGGCGTGATGCGCGGCCAAGATACAGACAGACAGACAGACAGACAAAAATGAAAAAATTACAGTTTTGGCTTCAGTATCGATTATAGAGAGCCCTCCAAAAAAAATTTTCAATATAACTTTAATGTACAGAATTGGACCTGTTACATTTTTATTATAAGTACAGATGTATGTTGCTGTTGTAAATATAGCGTGTATTAGATTATCAGGACTCCCGACTACGACGGCACAAAACGTTGATAAGTTTTCTTGACATCATTAATATCATCTTCTCATATGTGTGGTGTGATCTGGCAATGTGTTGTATTTTAAATCCAAATATTTCAGACTGAGTCCCTCTTATCACATTCTAGTAACGTAATCTAAGCCTCAGAGGTAAAATAAAATCTCTGCTAGTACGAGTAACATTGTTTAATCAAGCCAAGTTACTTTAATCAGTTTAATTCCAGCATTCATCTTTCACAATAGACAGGTAGGTTCCGACATTTCCTACAGACACTGCGTTAACAAAGAAAAAACCACACCTAATGAAAGTTTTATGACAGTGTATTGGTACTTTGCCACTTTGAAAGAAAGTTTTATTGTTACTTTGACCCAGTCTACCAACCAGGACTTGCTTGAATAATCCAAAATCTCATCTACTTTCGTATTATTTAGTTTTAAAAATACCTTGTTATTTTAGGTTACAGTAGGAAATTGTCTTTTTCAAATCATCTAACATATTACTAAGTGACGTTGTTTACAAAGGGGGCGGCTTGAGAACGGCGGTCTGAAAGTTAAGCCACATTAATGTTGCGAAGACTGAGTACTTGGCGTATAACTGTGCAGATCCATCACCCGTCCGCATAGGCGATCACCTAGTCGAGCGCACGGACCAGGTCAAATACCTGGGATCTATATTTCGCACGTCCGGTGACATCGATTGCGACGTCAAGGCACGCATTGCTGCCGCGTGGGCCAAGCGGCGTGAGTTGACAGGCGTCATTAGTGATCCCAAAATGCCGGTTAGCTTGAACTGACAGGTCTTTATAAAACTATCATTAGGCCTGTCCTCTTACATAGTTGTGAGGCGTGGCCGGTGCTGGAGCGACACAAGCAAGAGCTGCGCGTCACGGCTATAGTGCTATAGTACAGTTTATTTATTTAGATGATATCGGTTGGACGTGAGGAGAGGGCTTTACTAACATGAATGCTTTGAAAACCGTAAATTTAGACGTAGCAGCTAGTAGTAGCTACTTTTGTGGTCATCAACTGCACGTTTGACCTAGTGGTTTAACGGTCACCACGCCGGTTCCTACTTCGCCAAGTGTCGTGGGTTCAAATCTTACGTAGGACAACACTTTGTGTGATCCACAAATTGTTGTTCTGAGTCTGGGTGTTCTTTGTGTCCGTATCATGTATGTTTGTAAAGTCCCCCGCGACACAGGATTTATTCCTAGTGCGAGAGTTGTCTTTAAAAAAAAAACAACAACAGAATGCTTGAAATGAAATTGTTTTATCAACTTAATCTCTCAGATCAGTTACCTACTTCAAGGTTTATTTTCTTCTTTCTTTCTCTTCTTTTCGATCGAGTTTATTCCCAAACGCAAATGTATCTAAATTAGTTCAGTGTTTTCAAGAGATAACTTGACAAGCTTCGAGAAAAACACAACAACGTATTATAGATATTCATAGGATGTACACAATAGAAGCTAGCACTTTTACGATTTCTAGTAATAATCAGTAAGAAGTGTTGAACATTAGAAAGTTTTCTAGACAATTTCTTCAACATAAATATCTAATAGATGTTAATGGTTCACTTCGAAAAACATTTTGCCATTTCGTTTTCCTATTATAGAAAACGTTACAGCGACACAAACTGTAAGGAATAGGTATATTATTTGCCAATAATGGACGCACACAGACGAAAATAATACGTTTAATTATTGAGAAAAACGAATATTTTTAATAATTTATAAAGGATATAGAAATAAATGTTGATAGAATATCCAATATTTATAAACATACCAAAATAAAAACAAACCATACTTAATGGTACTAAAATGGGACAATATCTAACCGTAACAACTTGAATGACGAAGTTTGTGACACAAATAGCCGAGCCGAAATGTTAACATAATAAAGCCTAAGTGATTTTAATTTGTATAAACGTTTTTAGTTTCTTGTAACTTTTACATATATATATAACTATTTAAGATAAAGGAGACCAATGAGGAGATATATCACCTGATGGTAAGCGACTATCGTCGTCCATGTACACATGCCGTGCAATGTTGTAGGGAGAGGGTAGAACGGACTTGGTGCTCCGGTAACCGCACTCACTTTGTAGAAAACAATGAAACATTTAAGAGCGATTTTCAATGAGATCACTCCGGTCGAACCGGCACATTATGTTTCACAGCACGACTGTCACTCGCCCCACGGATTAACATCGCTATATAGCTATATCGCTAGCTGACCTACGCAACCCCGTTTGCGTCCAAACTACCATCCCCCGTTTTAACCCCAAAAGGGGGTTGATTTCTAAAGATACACCTCCACACCATCTATAGAGCATACATTTTAAATTTCAAGTCTCTTACTTCAAAAACATAGGACTTTCATACAAACTTCCAGCATCATCATCAAAATGGGATGCCATCCTCAAAATGAAGATTGGAGGTCAGCAGACGGTACAACTCGCGATCATGAGCGGCCTCCTTTAGTTGGCGATAGCGCAGTCCAGTTCAACCCCCGTTTTACCCTCTTAGGGGTGGAGTTTCGTAAAGTCCGTTCTTAGCGGATGTCTACACCCTGTAAGGAATCTACCTGCTAAAATTCAAGTTTGTAGGTGTTATAGTTTCTAAAATTTCGTGATTAATAAGTGAGTGGTATTTCGCTTTTATATATATAGATTCAGTTATAACAACAACAGTTATTATATTTGAATAAAAATTACCTCCACTACTCCCTAAACGAATAATGGAATCTCAATAATGTATCTGAAATTGCAAGGACATGTTAGTAAATTAATAAAATAGCAGCCTCAATTACCAGATGTTTGTGTCTTTAATGGGACTCTTCTAGTCCGATAAGAAGGACAAAATTCTCCACCCCTCGGTAATGTCGAACAGAGGCGTTTGTAATAAATAGGTACTTAACTAAACTTCATTTCATCCTGAGTGTAGTGATCGCCACCACTCCCAGGAAACCTCAATAGGTGTAATTATCACTGGCTCGCTACTCAGGGCCGTCTTTACTTAAGCTGGGGCCCCTGGGCACACAAGAATTTGGGGCCCTTTTGGAAAGTAAAGAAAGCGTATTATACAATCATTTTTCTACTATGATCAATCATGATTATGGAATGTATACCTACTGTTAGTTTTTAGTTACAATTACAATAATGGTTTCTTTCAGGTTCTTTGTTATGCAAACCCTTCTATTTATTATTACGTGTTCGGGCTCGACGAATTTTAGAATTAAACTTTCTGACGTATTCAAGAGACTTTATAAATACTCTTAAAACCACAGAATAACTCAGAATAATAGTTCTTAATGACCGCTGAGGTCGCTCTGTTAATCACTTGCATCAGAAAACTCTCGAAACACCCGGTCCCGAAAAACGCTGTCGTATGTAAACAAGCCAACCGCGTGACACTCAGTCTATATTCGACGCTATTTATATTTACTTAAGGTTCATTGTTCTGTGCCTCAAGAAACCAACTAGAACTTTCTCGGCTAAACCGATTCACGAGTCTTTTTCTCATTTTTCGTAACACCGCCATTTTGCTCGTCCCGAGCATCGCTTTTTTTTTAAGTTCAAGCTACCAAAATGACTCTACTCTGCCTGATGGAAAGCATAAGTAGAATCCAAAAGTGGTGGTCACTATCCTCAATGTGAACCTGGACAGAGCAGCATAGTGACCCACACTATGGCGGCCTATTGAGATGCTTTTTTACGCCCCGCTTAATGGACCCGGGATCATAATGGGAAGGAAACACGTGTGGTGGTAGTAAGTTCCATGTTTTGATCGCTCGACACAAGAAGGAAGAACCCAAACGTTGCGTTCGTGAGCGTATGTCTTCCACTCTAAAAGGACTGACTGACTGCGAAGGCCGGCACGTGTTGTCCTGTTGAGGAATGGAGAAGGGGGGACCAGTTGGAAGAGCTCTTCAGAACACTCCCCATGATACAGGCGATAGAGGACTGCCATAGAGGCGATATCTCTTCGCAGCTGCAGAGGTTCTAGGGACTCGGTGGCTTCGGGACTACCGATAATGCGGACTGCTCACCGTTGCAACCGATCGAGAGCGTCAAATAGATACTGTGCGACACCATCGCATAGATGACAACAGTACTCCACGCACGAGTGAACCTGGGTCTTGTAAAGAAGATCGCTATTGCAACCACGATATTTAGCCAGGCGGTCGATATGCACTACTTTGTACGGATCCTCCCACTTGGGTCTGTAGTATAGGGGCCAGTCGTATCGGGTTTTCTCGTTCCTGCTCGCGATGTCAACTGCGATTAGTTTCCATTCCGTTTTAAAGTTGCTGGTTTTCATGGTATCACATCTATGGAACTTTTTACAACAGTACAAGTAGTACATTTACGGCACCACTACGGCACCAATCTTGTACACCTTGCCGACACTTCTTTACATTAGGATAGCCTCCTGATGCTTTATTGTAAACTTCACGTAGAACGTTCGGCACCTTAGCTCTTGGCACAATTATGTGCAGGTGGAACTCTCTGCCGTTGGCCTTCTCCCATTTTCAGTACAGTATTCCGTTTTGTAGAACTAAACTATCCCATTGCGCCCAATAAACTTTAGTAATAGCGCTTGCAGATGAGACAATACATACTCCAAGCAGGTTTATATCACCCTGTGCTTACCATGTGATAAGTTATCACATGGTAAGCATCTAGTAAGTTCGGTCAACGTCATCCCCTGTGCTGTTTTCATTGTTTCATCTTCACATAGTCCCAAAAGTCAAGTCTGTTGATTTCAAGTTTGAAGTCGAAGTAGCGTGACAAATTCTTTGCATTGTCTTATGATGTCACCTTTTATCTTGTTGTCAAGTTTTCCCAGATCGCTGACTTGGACTTGGAACTTGCGTCTTGTGTGCATCTTCTTTTCGCCAAGTTTTCTCATCAGCTCCTACAGGCAGTCTTTTATTTTTTTTCAACCTGGACATCAAGCATGGTGGCCAAGCTTTACTGCAGCTCTAACCTACAAGTCCTTGATGCCGTTTATGAGTACCTGCACGATGTTTTCTTTTATCGTCTTCCCGTCAGTCGAAAGGTTCGCTTTCCGTACGAGGTTCTCAATTTCCAACGCACATTGCTGCGGCCTTCTCCTGAGCCTTGGGCTCTATCGCGTAGCTGGGAGCGGAAATCGTGTTTCAGATGGCATTTCTCATAACTCGACTCTAGCGCTTCTAACATTATTTTATATACGCTACCTGAACCAGGTAGTGCTTCTAGGGCTAACAACGGTTGCTCCCTAAGCGCAACAGTAAGGGCAGTCAGGCACTGTTCATCACTCTACCCGCAATTTTTCCTTGCGGCCTACATCTCACGACTTCCCGCGATCTTCGCCAGGTCGTCGGACCACCTTGCGAGGGACCTACCAAGGGGGAACTTTGTGGCCCCATCGGCTTTCGTATTTGCGAGCAATGTGCCTCGCCCACTAACACTAAAGTTAGTTATTTTCTTACACAATTTATAATTATAATAAAATAGCATTAGCGATAGAGCATAATTGTATATACATCAAGCACATAATCGGAACGATGAATATTTAATGATTTAAAGATCCACTACTACAATTAAGCGAATCATAAGACAGATAAAATATTGAATTTAAGATTTATCGATCGTAAAGAAGGTGAAAGAGTCACAACTTTATTGTACGCTTTCATTTTTTAACAGAAAAAATATAAAAATTGAAAGCTTAAATAGTAATTATTTCGATTATTTCATATCTTAATGTAGGTACCTACTATTTTGTTTGTGAAAACAGTATACTAAAATTTATAACGAAAACATATGTCCGAGATAAAATTCTCGGTTCGTCGGGGCCCCCTTGAGAATGGGGGCCCTGGGCACTGGCCCCGTGTGCCCTTATGGTAAAGACGACGCTACTACCGCAGATGAGAGCGCAAACGCATATCAGTCACTTGTCCAGCGTCCAACACCGACCGATTAGTGATGCGACTCCGACCAGTGTTGCCCTCTCTGCGATACAAGAGACAATGTATAATCTACTTTATAGCTACATACAAACACTACACTGAGCTTTCTGTTTTAATTGCGCCATCTTTTAAAAATGATAATTTATTTCGTGTAATATTCCTGCCTACAAATGAACTGTAAAAAATACAAAACCAAGAAAAAAATACAACCGAGATATTCAGCAATTATTTTGTTGTTTTATTACTACTGTCATTATTGTGCAGTCAATATCTTTCACATAAAGCGGTTTCTCCTACCTGTTTCAAATTAGCGGTTGCAGAAAGAAGAAATATCCAATATTGTAAATGAGCACGTACTAAACGAAAGTGATGGCGTTCGCATTGTTAGAGTTAGACATCATAATAGAAACCAGCTAAAATGCTGAGCTCGCTCCGACTTTGCTTTGTTGCAGCTTTGAGCAAAAACGTGAGGCGGAGTCGGGATGTAAGTCGCGACAAGTGCACGCAGCGATTTGCACGCGCTTTGTATACAAGCCCTCGTATTCTATACAATGAACAGGTTTTGATGAAACCCTGACAAATCACGCTAGTTAAATACTTACTGATTTAAACTACTATGGTCGTTTTTGCTTGTTCCCATGCTTATTATTAGGAATTTGTTTCCGAGATTTCGGCTCCATTGCAAGATCACGGATGAACTGTTTTCAGTTAAACCATGTACCTGCAAGTCTGCGTTCTACGAAATGTCACTGACTTGTTTAAAAAATGCCGCAAGCAAAAATTTAAAAATAAAGAACCATTTTTGATGTTATATCATTTTAACTTAGCTGTGAAGCGGTTTTCTTCATTTGCTCATTTATTTCTTTTTATTGAAATTACCATAATCACCACCAAGTAGGTATAAAGATATCTTTATCCGCAGCTTCACTAAAATAAGAATTGGTTGAACACTAATAAGGGAACAGATACCTAGTTAATTAAGAAAAACAGAGCCTTGTCTTTTTTTTATGTAATAGGTGGGCAAACGAGCCTGATGGTAAGCGATTACCGCCGCCCATGGACACCTGCAACACCAGAGGCGTCACAAGTGCGTTGCCGGCCTTCGGGGGATGGGGGGGGACATAGGGGGAGGGGTTTTGGTATGGGCCTCCGGTATCCTCATTCACTCGGTGAAACACAGCGCAAGCACTATTTCACGAGGCAGTGGTATCACTCAGGTCGAGCCGACCCATTCATGCCGAAGCGTAGCTCTCCATCTTGTCTTTGTCCTTTGAAAAATTAAATCCCTATTGTAAAGTTTATGTTTCATGTTAGTAACCCATAGCATAGCACCGGAATGTTATTTAACTTATATAATCATGCAGGTAACTAGGTATTTACATTATTATACTGATTTATAGTCCATTGACAACATTGACATTGTGAAGCCTTCACATATGTGATCTGCTAAGGCGTAACGAGATCTCGACTAGTACTCAAACATTATACCTATCCCATCTTAAATAATTTTTTGAAAGTAGAATATTTTATTTAAATTAAAATATTAAGCACGCATTTTCAAATAAAACTTTCTGTAAATATTAATCATCATATATCCTATCCGAAATAGCCTAATCCGTTCGAAACACAGGACAGGTAAACGTCTAATAGTGAATAAATTAAACAAAACTGATTTCAACATGAAGCGCGCCTAATCAAAATTAGGTATAAGTTCTCAAAACGTGTATGCAAAAATTTCCACCTCCTTTTAAAGATACAGAATATACTGTATTATTAATTCACACTAACAGCCACATTGTGCTACAAATTGCGTGGTACGTTAGCCCGGTCTTACGCTAAAAGTTTTTTTGTCTCTGCTAACCACACTGCTACCACAATAGAAAAAAAATGTAAGGTGAAAGGTGGGCCCCTCATCAAAATTAAGCCACTCACGAAAAATTAGCTTGATAGTAATAACTTGTAAAATTTGTTCCGGGGATCCCGGACTATTAGGAGCCTACTTGTGCAAGAAGTTTATTATTTAATATTGATTTTTTTCAAGTACACCAGGCCTAATATAAAAAAAAAAAACTATGTTAATGAATGGAGCCTACCTTGAGCTGCCTGAGATATCAACAATAAACCTTCATTTTGACTGCTGTGCTGTGCATATTTCTTAAAAATAATAAATACGCCCTTATTGTGCCACATTGGTACATTTTCATATCAATATAATCGTACTTAGTGGAAGAATGCATTTACTTAGAAATATTACATTTTCATAGATACTAATTAAAGCGGACAATTATGCCTAGTGAATTACGTTCTTTAGGAACAAAGGCCAATAGGGAAAAAAGACATAAGTGACAAGGTCAATTCTTAGGTTGAATATCATTCAACTATCAATAAAATGCAAAATCTCTGACTGTTAATGAAATGTTGCCATCAAAATTGTTTTAAATAAAATAAAATAATTGTCATAAACTAAACCTGAAACAAATAAATAAGCCATCCCTGTTTAAGTGGTTAGTCCCGACCTAAAGGTACCCGTGACGCTTGTTGCGTTCCCACGCTGAATGACAATGGCCAATCTCTGCACTGGGAACGACCCTGAGTATGAGTCGCCGCTCTGTATTCAGCCTGCGCAGGCTGAATGCAGAGATTAGGATCCATGAACAAACTTCTGAGCATCTGTGCACCAACTGCCCTACGTCTATATTGCTATAGGCACAAATTACACATGTTTGTGTAATGTATGTTTTAAATTGACCTAATATTCTATTGCTGCTATAATCTACTCTACAGATTAGATAAGTTTTCTGACACAAAGGTCGAACGACCTTAAGAGGCAGGTTAAGAAGGAACTGTTGGTTTAAAATAGTTCAAATATACGTACCTACTCATTGTTCGGAACGTTTATGACCAAATGCCATTTGTATGTCAGACGTGTCACGTTTCGTGGTCGACTGCTAAACACAAAACCGGCATAACTTAGTTCGGCTCAATTTCGTGATAATTTCGCTGTCTGAAATATTATCGAGAAAAGTTATGAAATCGGTTGTTGGTAATCTATGCAACAAAAATGAATTTCTGTCCGTTCGACAAATTGTGAACAGATTTGGTTCATTTACGTCTCAAAATACTAGTGAGAGTCCAGGAAAAGTTTTATCCTTGTGAATACACACAATACGCACAGAAAATCAACGTAAAATGACAGCGTTCGTGCTGTCGTGTTTCGTTGGTGAGTGCGAGACCGGAGGCCCAAATAGTCTAGTCAACATTGTTGACTAGACTAAAAGATGCAGCAGCATCACTAGGCCGCCATGGTGTGGGTCGCCATACTTGGCTGCATTCGCAGTGAGTATGGTGACCGCCACTCTTGGATTCTGCTTATGCTTTCCATCAGGCAGAGTAGAGTCATTTTGGCGGGCCATACATAAAAAAAAACCTTATTTTGGCGATAACAGTTATTTACTTAATAATAAAGTACTTAATAATAAATACTTAATAATAAATCACGCGTATGAAGTAACGAGCACAACTGGTAGAAAATTAAATGTATATATAGTTAAAAGGATCTACTAGTTAACTAGTGTATCAATTTGACTTCAAACATTTAAAACTAATAACCAGGAAAGCCCTAAAGTTAAGACAATATAACAATGCAGAGAGATGCTTAGACACCTAAGAACCAATAAATGTATAAAGTTAATTGTATTCAACATTCACTGAGAAGTTACCCTTTAAAATAAGTACAATACGTAGTTATTAACTAGTACACTATAAACCGAAATGGTATACAAAAGTTCGAATTGTAACCTGTAGCGCTGTTGACGCAACTGAACTATTTCCCGCTGTTTGAAATCTAGAGCTCGAAACTAAGAGCGAAATACTTACAACATTACTCGAAACAATATTGTCGGTAATCTGCATTATTATACAGTGCTTGCAAAATGCAGAATCTTTCTTAAAACATAAATTTTTCAACATATAAAAGTGAAGTCACAATGAACAAATCAAGTTCTGATAGTGAATCTATAAAAAGGCAAAGACATCAACGCGCTTTCATTGTACATTATTATACTTACCAATAATAATCATAAACTTTAACAAAAAAAAAACGACTTCAAAAATGGGACCAAATTGTAATGGGACCACATGGGAAGCAACAGCTTTCAAATAAAAGAAGAATTTTCCTCCTCCTTTTTTGAAGTCGGTTAAAAAGTAATTTATTACAAATATGTTAACGTTTCACTTTTCGTAAACACATTTTCTACAAAAATGAAAGTGGAAAACAAAAGCACCACTACTCGTGTTATAATGGCTTGCCATTTTGTAAAAGTAGTGTTCTTAAGTTAATAAAAGAATTTGTTTGCAAAATACTGATAGTCGTTAAACCTTGCGAACTATTTTTTTCTTGAGAAAAGATCAAGAATAAGCAATAAGAGAAGGTATTATTTAAGTGGCGTGCAATTGGAGAGGCCTATGTCCAGCAGTGGACTGCGATAGGCTGATTATGATGATGATGATTATTTAAGTAGTTTATCAGTTCTGATACTCTGACAAACGATTAAAATGTTGTTAGATCAGTTCAGTTTTCGTAAAAGTCAGTCAAGTAACGAACGTCGTAACACAATTGATGCAAAGGGGGAGCAATTGTAAGTCCGAGCTAGTATCTATAATAGATCTCAGTTTATTACATGAACTTTGTTCTACTGCTATCATCATCCAGTTATTTAAATACGGTTGTCTTTAAGTCTGTTACGATGTCTACGATACGGCTGAACACTTTTTTAAGGGGATCGACTGCCATATAAATTACCAGGCTATATCGAAGATCAGTAAAATGACTGTTGTCGGACTTTTAAAAGCAACCGAACCCAAGCAATTAATTCTGACCTACTAAAATAATTGAATTAGGATTACAAATATAAGCTATTAAATCGCTTCTTTTGACGAATGTAATAAAAGCATACACTGTTAACTTGAATAACAAGACCATCAATTTGAAATACATTTTTTAGACTATATTTAAGTGTCCGATCTAATACGTACCTATGTATTGTAGTAGCCCTTGCTACACAAATACCTACTGCATTACTGCCGTAAGAGTCATAAGGCAGTTTTTGTGTAACACTGATGTTTTATCAAGATTTTCTTATTTCGCCTTATAATAATAATAATAACGAATAGCCAACAAAATCTTGGCTCAACCCTTTCTAACTAACGGTCCCAAACCCAGAAGAAGAAACATGGTCTTAACAAGAAGCAGTACGAAACGGCCCCAAGTGCCCGGCGGACCCAGTACCAGCGGTGGTAACGACGATATCCACCCTGTGACTGAGCCCAGGGGTGCGAAGAATCTCCGGGTGGGAAGAAGAACTCGTCAAACGACTCAAGCTATTCATAAGGACTCCGATAACTTAAGCAATGCTTCACTGACTCCATCACCATTTCATTCATTCGAGTCACCTTCATCATCCCCATTATCATTTACGTCTTCAACGCTATCAATTGCTGAATCTGCTTTGTCTGAGGATGTTGTGCAGGGGACATGTCGCTACGCCTGCACCCGCCTCAGGCACAAACCGTACGCGAAAGAGATGGTCACAAGAAATTAACGAATTCATCTGGCGTACGTATCTCGTAGCTACAAAATTAAATACTAGCAAAATATACCTTAATCATCTACATCACGAATTCACACAAAAATACCCACAAATGCAGGCATCTAAGCAAAGACTGGGAGATCAATGCCGAGCTATTATTAGAAACAACCTTCTACCTCAACAAACGTTAGATAATATTAAACATGAAGTTTCTACTTACACTTGCTTCAAAAAGCAGTTTTATTAAACACCTGTAGACTTACCCGAAAATTCCTCACCACATCTTCAACTTCATCCACATACACCATCACTTAACCTGGTTACACTTGGCTACGGCCCGTGAAATCAGGAAAATTTTACCCCGTTCAGGGAAAATAATAAAACAAAACTAAAATAATAATAATAATAAAAACTTTATTTGCGAAACACAGCACACAACCAAATTACAATTATTTAAACACAGTAAACAAATATAAAAATTAAGATTATAATAAATTGTCTTTTTTGAGGCTTGCATCATTATAAGTGTCAAAGTTAAATCACGTTACGTGGCATTGGTGAGTTTGATTGATGACGTGTAAATAATGTGCAATATTACACGTCATACGCACAATAAAATAACAAAACAAAAACAAACATAACAAAATACAAATCAAACCTCCTAAACAGAATTATCAATTGTGGCAACGAGGGTTGTATGCCGTGACTCACAAAAAGGCGGACTCTCAGCGTACACTACGATGAGCACTGCCCATCCCAGTACTGATTTTCAGAGCCCACCATAGCAGTTGATTTGACGCCGATAGGCGCAGATACCATCAGAGGTTCTACCTGTCTCTTCTCCTAACTACAGATAAAGTCCATAAATCAATATTTGACCAAAAATTTTAAATAGGTATGTGATTTTTTTTTTGTCAAAATTTTTCCTTTCTTTTTATGAACACCTTATACAGTTTACAGTTTTAAACAATTATTTTTAAGCCACTAACAATTACTTTCAGGGTCAACAAGTAGATAAAATTAAACCAAAACAGAAAACAACACTTAAATATACAAAAATACTTAAATACTTATCTACGTGAACTATTCACACTTCATTACATACCTACGCTGGTAGGGCATCTTTTCCAGTTTCCTGTTCTTTAGGGTCGAGTGAGACCATCAATACTAAATTGTGTATGTATTTTATTGGTGCATCGTGTTTTAAGAAATAAACATAAACATCACCACGAATTCCCTAAAAACCCAAAAGCTCAAAAGTCAAGTTATTTCAGGTGTTTTTTTTAAAGATATAGTATTTGCCAATTCTACTTAGTATATACGAATACTTCGAGTAGCCAAAACTCTCTGCGCTCCAAGTAATGTTGTATTAGATTATCTATGTACTTCTCTTAACAAAGAATCTCTGAAATCCATGTCGAATGTTAAGTAGAATAATTAATAACTATCTGTCAATTTTGGCTAACAATTATTGCTTACTCTAGCTAATTAGAGACAAGTGTCGCAAAGGCGTTACATATTACATACCTACTTAAATGGCGGTATGCTTCCGCGTGATGAGGTTACTCTAAAGAATAATTACTTAAGCTATTGTTATTTTTCGTTCGCATTCATACACTATATAAGACATCTTACGTATATATAATCTACGTAACTATGTAGTCTTCCGTAAGTGGGTAAATGACTACAACATGGGATCAAAGATAAGTATTATATGGCGTGAATGCGTGATCCACTTTTATTTCGTAATTAATATATTTATTGTACACTGGTCTGATATCAAATAGCCTATTATGGTGCCATATAATTCTCACCTTAAAGTTTGAAAAACAGCCGCGGTTCCAGGGAGAGGGGGGGCCCTCCCCCCCTCTCCCTCTCACAGGGGACATGACCCCCCCAAACTCGTACGCATGTAACTTTTTCCCTGCTACTAGAACCTGATTACCAAATATTATCATCCTAATAGCTTTACCAATAAAAAACTAGTTATATCTATTTGTTTTTAATGTGTGCAATAAAATTGTGTATTTCGCATTAAAGTCTAATTTACTCGACTTTAATTGATTATTATATTAGTGATAACTCCTGTAAACAAACATGGAAAAAATTACCAAAAAAAAAAATAGTTTACTTGCCATGAAAACACAAAAACATCGTTTCTTGCATAGTATTTATAAAGTTGTGGCTTGTGTAATGAGCAGTTGTACCTTATTATTATACTTCATTTTGCATAACCATTGAATATGTTCCTATCTGACAATAGAACCATAGAATCTCGACGTAGATACTTCGAAACAAACCTTTGAAACATTTTTTAAAGTTTTTGTTTAGCCCCAGTACTACGGTAGCATTTACTGACCGTGACCGAAAGGCTAATTTTACATTACTGTAGGTATGAGAAAACCAGTAGCTTGTAGATTGTATAAAAAGTATTCTGTGAATTAAATCAAAAATAGATTTTTCTTTAGCAACAAAAACACAAGTTTTCTTATAGAACCGCCCACACTCTTGCACTGAAAAACGGATCACCACCATAATGATCCGAGATGCCAAACACTGATAACGTGTTTTTCTCACTTTAGATAATTAAATGTGTGTTTCTTATGATACGGAATATACATATATGTGATTTGGAGAGCAAATTAGGTCGTCGGTCCTGGAAGTCATGAATATTATGGCAATTATTATTGGGATGTCATTACCCTCAAATATACTGACAACTAGTCACATCTCGAATTCAGTTCGCCCTCAGGGTTGCGGAGATCCGATGACAGTTGCTCCTTGGAAAACTGACATTCAGGTGAAACCGGTTAAAGTAGTAGCCGACCACGAATAATATTTTAATTAATAAAGGCTAGGAAGATAAAAACATACCTATATGTAATGTTAGTGCTGCCTCCTAATTTTTACTTGTTTCTTTCAGTAAACTCTCACTAGGTTTTTAGAAAGCTAAAATATCATTATAGAAATTGCTTATCGGACGATATCCTTCCTCGCAAGATTTTGGTTAGTTAGTTAAGTCCTGTAACTAAGTTAAATGCTTGTGTTAGAAGTGTTTGAGGCGGAGGCTTACAATAATATCAATTATATTCGACCCATGTTTCTAATACTTACGGATGCTGCCAACGTGAATACAAATTAAACTCGTTAATTACGGTTAGCTAGGAGTAGTTATTTTATTAGGTACCTACTCTTTTGCGATCGATTGGAAAAACAAACCTCGATGCATTTTTAATAAGTGACGAAGAATAACTTACTTATTATATATCTATGTATATCAATTGCATATTTATTATGAATATCACGTGTTCTGAACATACCAGATATTTGAGTCATAAGAAATATATTGTGTTTGTAAACATTCTATGCAGGAGTTTACCTATAAAAGTGTTACTGATAGGATAGATGTAGTCATAAAAAAAGATCGTAAGATGATAGTGTCTAAATATTTCATTGCATTAGGGAATAAAAAATTCAAATGATTAAACAACCTTAGTACCTACTTATTTTTACTTATTTTAACTCATTTAATTAGGCTGGAAGCAGAAATGTTTTTTATCTTTTATCGTAAAAATATTTAGTTTTCAAATGGAATAATGGAATGCTAAAATTTTCTGATAGATTCGGTATTTTATTAACCAAATACCTACAGATGTGCAAACTTTTGTTTTAATTAGGCCGTAGATGCCTGCCTCGTTGGTCTAGCGGTTAGCGTAAGCGACTGCCGATCAAGAGGTCTCGGGTTCGATTCCCGGGTCGGACTGCTGTTGGGTTTTTCTTACAAGAAATTCTTAATAGCATCCCGGAGTATGGAAGATGGCGGTTTTTCCTGCCCGTGCCTCGGAGAGCACGTTAAACCGTCCGTCCCGGTTGTCGTGAACACCTATGGCAATGTTATTGGGAAGTCAGTACCCTCAAATAAACTGAGAACTAGTTCAACCTTCAAATTCAGTTCGCCCTCAGGGTTGTGGAGGTCCGATGCCAGTCGCAGTGGAAAAACTGATATTCAGGTAAAACCGGCTGAATTAGCAGCTGACCCCATGTAATCTTGGGAGTAAGGCTAGGAAGGAAGCAATTAGGGTAGTTTGTTCAAGTAAGATAAATTACGTTAGGTTTGTTCTCTTTAGATAGGTATTTATTTGTAGGTTTAAACTTTTAGTTTCCATCAATAGGTCGACTAAAAGTTCACTACAAAGCAGATTTGGGTGACCTGTTGATAAGGCTTAATTTATTATCTAGTAAGTTTAGATAATTGTTGAGCTAAAGTTGAGAATAATGGAAATCAAAATAACTTTTTGTTTCTAGTTGGAGTACGGCTGGTCGCGCAGCGGTCAACGCTGTGTGCGGCACCGTGCGCCGGAGTCGACGCTCTCAGTGAGCAGTGACATCAGGTTCACGCGGCGCAAACTTAGTCGGCCATGTCGGGGTTGCTGCGCTGCTCTCGCCTCGCTCCTAGTTCTATTACTCCTTGCAGCAGTCGCCGTGTATTTAGGGCGTAAGTAGAACTCGGCTTAAGATAATACTGACAGGTCTACATTAGGTTTGTAGCGCAGATTATCTTGTTAAATTGCACTTATTTGACTAGGCGCGAGGGTTGTGGGTTTGATCCCTACAAAAGATAGTTTATGTGTGTAAATCTACGTCGGTGTTTGTCCTTTCCGTTTTGATTTGTAGAAAAATACATAATTAGTTAAAAGCGGTTAAGTTCCAATAGTTCGATGTTAATTTACTTCCATGGGTCTCAGTCTGACTCATCCTCAATAATGGGGTTTTTAGTGTTTTGTTTTTTTAACTCAACAAACTGTTCATCTGTCCATATTCTTTACATACACAAAGTCACAAAGTCTTACAGGAGATTACAACAAAAAAATAGCAAAATATCCTAGTTTATGTAAAGTTAAATATGTAGGGAGGTACATTACATTACTAAGTCTTTTTTCATGTTGTTTATAAGCTAAAATGTGAAGCTGTTACCTCAGAGAATTTCTCATTGTTGCGGAATACGTTATGGATGAGAAAAAAAATGAAATCCAATTTAACTTTTACATTCATTAACTTTTATTTGCTAGATATCACTGACTAGAACGATGACTACCAACTGCGAAATATCTATTTTTGTTCAACATTACAAATATTCTTTTCATCCCCCCATCTCGGAAAGAGTATTTTTGTCCTTCGATATTTGAGTGCAAAAGCCGTTTTTATCCGCTAGACTAGAGGATAAAGTAAATTGAATTTAGAACATTGTGTGCACTAAGTTTGTGGATTCAAAACATCATTAAACCTATTTACTTCTACCTCCATGGTGCCGAATTTATCAGACAACCTTTTTTATTTTTAACCGACTTCCAAAAAGGAGGAGGTTCTATGTTCCACTGTATGTTTTTTTTTTATGTATGTTCACCGATTACTCCGTCAATTGTGTACCGATTTTGAAAATTCTTTTTGTATTTGAAGGGATATGCTCCCGAGGTGGTCCCATTGCCATGGTGGCAATGGGACCACCAGGATCTGATGATGGGATCCCAGGGTAATCGAGGGAAACGAAGTTTGTAGGCACATACTATGTTTTTCGTATATTTTCTGAAGTTACACCGGTGTTTGCGTC
Source organism: Diaphora mendica (assembly GCA_949125395.1). Lineage (NCBI taxonomy): Eukaryota > Metazoa > Arthropoda > Insecta > Lepidoptera > Erebidae > Diaphora > Diaphora mendica. The sequence continues at coordinate 17,224,827 of OX421318.1, forward strand.
TTGTAGTCATCATTTTATGATGATGAGCTGATGATGTACCTAAGGTACAACTCCTTAACGTATAGGAGTTGGAGGATCAATCTTTTAATATCATATGTATGTATGTTACCTTTAGTCGTATTTTTTCAAATTATTTAGGTAAGCTGATGATGGAAGGTGGAAGGTACAACTCCTCAACGGTTAGGAGTTGGAGGATAATTCTTTCAATTCCATACGTATCTAAAGACCTTCAGTCGTATACTTTAAAGTTATTTAGGTGATCTGATGATAAAAGGTTAAACTCTTCAAGTGTTACGGATTAGAGGATGATTTTATAATATTAAACGTACGTATAGACCTTAATTTGTATTCTTGATGATGATGATGAAAGATGAAATAGTTCAACTTACTACTTATCTAAGATTATTTGCACTAAAAACTGAAAAATAAAAACTTTTTATAAAAAAAAACCGACTTCCAAAAAACATCCAACGAAAACTCTCTGCCAAAATACACCAAAAAGCGTAAAATAAACTGGTTCTTCATAAATTGCCTATACCTAATTCTTTATTCATTAAAATAGTAGTAGTGTGCTAGGTACCTAAAATCTGTTTGAAGAGTATTTTGGCAGAGAGTTTTCGTTGGATGTTTTTTGGAAGTCGGTTTTTTTTATAAAAAGTTTTTGTAAACTCAGACTCGGTTCTTGGTGTAGGTACTTTTTTAAATTTGATTTACCCGCGCCATTTTCTATTTTGCATTTAGTCATTTCCTCGCTGAGGTGGGATGACAAGTTACGTGTTGCACTCGAGTGCAAAGATTTTTCACCTCGTGCTCTTTTGATTTCCTCGCTAACGCTCAGGATTCTAATTTTTGGATCACTCGCTACGCTCGTGATTCAATTTTAGCATTCTTCGCTTCCTCGGTCATCAAAATTGAGCACGCGGTTAAAAAGCAACTTTGCACTCTTGTATAACAAAATTAAATAACTATTATTTGAACATAACCTAAATAGTTACCTATCTACATAAAAATGTCAGACATACTTTGTTCAAAATTAAGTAAAACACCTTGACTTTTACCGAGAAGATGTTGACTTCACGCGTTTTATTTTAACATCTGCTGTAAGATATTGAACAGTAATTCTTACTAAACAAACTCAAAATGCATCTTGCACCAGAAGGCAAATGCGGCAGTTTAATATCATATTATAATAAAAAAACTTTTGTTTGTTATTTATTTTTTATATCAACCTACATGAAGTAAATTTAATACACGTTAATAAAAGCTATACATGCAGGTCCTTTGCAGTTGTATTCTTGTAAAGTAATTTGTTTTGCATTGAGAATGATCGCCTTATGTAACCTACAATAAGTACATGCTAAATTTGAACAATGATATTGTCTAAACATATTATTTGGTACATTAATCGCGACACTTCCTATATGTTTTCGTGATTTAGTTAAATATCAAAAACCAAATTCAAGTAGATAAGTAGGTAATACAAGTCTAAACATGAGGAAGGTTTACCTACTTGATGGTTTCTCGATGCAATCGCTTTATACATATTACGTCTGATGACGAATCTAAAATTTTGAATGAACAGCTTTTCATGTACCTACTCTAAAGAGGTCATATAACTGGTTGCGTAGTTTTATTTTCTTTGTAAGCAAAATATTCTCTCTGCATTGATATACAAAAAACCCTGTATCAATGTCTCTGTTTTAATTTACTTTAGATATTAATTAGTAAATTATTTGAAAACCGTGAGCGAATAATTACTTAAGCAATTACCTTATACACACTGCTTTACAAGGTGTGTATATGTTATTAATTGCTAAGTACTTAATATCATTTATAAATTTTTAATTATCTAATAATCTACGGCATAAATTAATCTAAGTGAATGGCGGCTTGGCGCGGCACTAGCAAAGCAATTTTGTTAGACATTTCAAAAGTAATTTTGAGTCTACATGTTATACCGTAAATAGTTATATTACTCAATGCCTGACCTAAAGGACCGTTGCAAAACATCTTGGTGGAAATATCTTAGCTACCGACCCAGTTTTGTGTTAGGTACTTATAGTAATTCTGATCACCATATATTTTTCTCTCTTCTACCATTCGGCTCCGTGCTTCTACCATTTTCATTTCGAGTCAGTACAGCGTTAACAATACAAAAGGATTTTAGCTGTTTTTTTTTATGTCATTCTAAGGCATGTCTGAATCATCTTGCACAGGGTATTTTAGAGCCAAGTTTTAAACTTTTCTGAAATTTTCACAGACCATTAAATACAATTATTACTACATCGTTATCAAACGTTACTAATCGAAATTTAAAATGATATCTATGATGTAATCTAAATGTTTCAAAATTCAATTTAGCTACTCAATATTGAGTTTATAACAATGTAATAGCCTATTATTTCTTTTGTTAGTAAACAGTGGGTATCAAGTGTTCTAGTCGGGGCGTAAACTGATCGACATTTGCCTGTCACCGACCTAAGGCCACTCGGTTTGTGGCCTTGTTATACCTCGCATCGAGGAGACAAGTGTAGCCTTTTCAAGTATCACTATTATTTACGATATTTAACCTACAAGACCACGGTATTTGAAAAATTGACTAAACATTTGACTGCCTTGGTGGCGCAGTGGTACTGTGGCAGTGTATGCGACTGCTGTGCTTGAGGTCTCGGGTTCGATTCCCGGGTTGGATCAAGTGTTTGTATGATCTGCAAATATTTGTTTCGGAGTTTGGGTGTTTTCTATGTATAATATGTATGTATTTACAAAAAAAAGTATAAATGTATTTATATCAGCTGTCTAGTATCCATAACACAAGCTCTGTTTAGCTTGGGATTAGATGGTGTTGTGTGTTAAATGTCCGGAATATTTATTTATTTATTATTTATTTATAATTTATTTATAATCTATTTAAATAAAAGAGTAAGGTGACTGACTGACTGACTGAGTGACTGACTGACTGACATACCCAGAGATCAACGCACAGCCCAAACCGCTTAAGCTAGAATCCTGAAATTTTGCATGTAGGTTCTTTATATAACGTAAGTGAGCACTAAGAAAGGAATTTTTGAAATTCCACCCCTAAGGGGGTGAAATAGGGGTTGAAAGTTTGTATGGAAGATCGTCATTTTTTAAGTAAGAAACATGAAACTTTACTTTAGGGCTACTGATTAAAAAAGAGTAGATACGTATTTAAGCGTTTCTGGATATTCTACCCTTAAGGGGGTGAAATAGGGGTTGAAAGTTTGTATGGAAGTCCGTAATTTTTAAAATTTAGATATATGAAACTTTAATTTTGGGCTACTAAATAAAAATGATTAGTTACGTATTTAGGAGTTTTTGGATATTATGCCCCTAAAGGGGTGAAATAGGGGTTGAACGTTAGTAAGGAAGTCCGTTATTTTTTAAGTGAGAAACATGAAAATTTAGTTTTAGGCTACTGCTTAAAAATGAGTAGATACGTATTGTAGTGTTTCTGGATATTCTACCCTTAGGGGTAAAATAGGGGTTGTTATTTCGTATATTGGTCAGTCTGTAAGTCCGTCATTTTTGAAGTTATAAACATGAAACTTTATTTCTTGGCTGCTGATTAAAAATGAATTAATACGTGTTCCAGCGTTTCTGAATATTCTACCCCTAAGGGGGTGAAATAGGGGTTGAAAGTTTGTATGGAGGATCGTCATTTTTTAAGTAAGAAACATGAAACTTTATTTTTGGGGTACTGATTTAAAATGAATCGATACGTATTTAAACGTTTCTTAATATTCTACCCCTAAGGGGATGAAATAGAGGTTGAAACTTTTTATGGAAGTTCGTCATTTTTTAAGTTAGAATCATGAAACTTAATTTTTAGGCTACTGATTAAAAAGATTAGATATGTATTTAAGCGTTTCAGGATATTCTACCCTTAAGGGGGTGAAATAGGGGTTGAAAGTTTGTGAAGAAGTCCGTTATTTTTTAAGTGAGAAACATGAAAATTTAGTTTTGGGCTACTGATTAAAAATGAGTAGATACGTATTGAAGCGTTTCTGGATATTCTACCCCTAAGGGGTGAAATAGGGGTTGTTATTTCGTATATTGGTCAGTCTGGAAGTCCGTCATTTTTGAAGTTATATACATGGAACTTTATTTTTTGGCTGCTGATTAAAAATGAATTGATACGTGTTTCAGTGTTTCTGAATATTCTACCCCTAAGGGGGTGAAATAGGGGTTGAAAGTTTGTATGAAAATTCGTAATTTTTTAAGTAAGAAACATGAAACTTTATTTTTTGAGGTACTGATTTAAAATGAATAGATGCGTATTTAAACGTTTCTTAATATTCTACCCATAAGGGGGTGAAATAAGGGTTGACAGTTTCTATGGAAGTTCGTCATTTTTCAGCCGGGTTGGGCAGCGTTTGGGAAACTTCGTCGGGTCTTTTCATCGTCAATCCCACAGTGCCTAAATACGAAAGTCTTCAATCAATACGTCCTACCTGTCATGACATATGGTGCCGAAACGTGGACACTTACGACACGGCTGGTCCACATGTTCAAAGTCACTCAGCGTGCTATGGAGAGGGCTATAATAATAATAATGATTTATTTTTCTCATCACAAAAGCTCAACGTTTCTCTAAGGGATCGCATCAAGAATGAGGTGATCCGGTAGAGAACCAAGGTCATTGACGCAATCTGAAGTGACAGTGGGCTGGCCACATTAGCCGCAGAACTGATAAACGTTGGAGTAAACGGGTTCGTGAGTGGTGACCGCGTCTCGGCAAACGTAGCATAGACCTTCCACACGCCAGGTGTAATAATGATCTGCCCAAGACGGCTGGCAGGAGCTGGATGAAAGAAGCTGAGGATCGAACCAAGTGGCGGGCAATTGGAGATGCCTATGTCCAGCAGTGGACTGCGATGATAATGATGAGATACGTATTTAAGCGTTTCTGTATATTATATTCTATCCCTAGGCTAGACTGGAAGTCCGTCATTTTTTAATTTAGTAGTCTGAAATTTTGTCTTCAGGCTTTTGATTACAAATAAATGAATACTTATATCAGCATTTATGGACATTCTATTCCTAAAGGGGTTAAAATAAGGGTCGAAAGTGTGTATGAAAGTCAATTTTAATGGACTATTGATTATGAGTAAATAAATAAATACGTTTAAAAACATGAACACAGTATTCATAGATACTTACACAGTTTTAATTAAATACATATAATCAACTTCCACGCGAGCAAAGCCGCGGGCAACAGCTAGTTTATTTATAATTTATTTGTTATTTATTTATTATTCATTTATTTATTATTTATTTATTATTTATTATTTATTATTTATATATATATATGTATACTAGCTGATCCGGCGAACTTCGTACCGCCATATTTATGACCCACGTAACATCGTTTACGTTTTTGTGAATCTAAACCATTCCCAGATCCCCTTGAACACACACAAAAAATTTCATCAAAATCGGTCCAGTCGTTTTTGTGAATCTAAACCATTCCCAGATCCCCTTGAACACACACAAAAAATTTCATCAAAATTGGTCCAGTCGTTTAGGAGGAGTTCAGTCACATACACACGCACACAAGAAATATATATATTAAGATTATTATATATTTATTTATTGGTTTCGCGGATTGCTTCGTCTGGACGGGTTCGACTTAATGGAAAGGAGATATCCCAACGTAGGTACCATGATAAGGACACTAAGATCTGATGATGGAATCCAAGAGAAATCGAGTCAAATCTTGAAGTCGGTTGTTATTTTGTTAAAATTTAACTTGTAATAATACATTAACGTAGGTCCATTAGTTATCTACTAAAATCTCTGTTAATAATAATGATACATTCGTAGTCACAGCTTATGTAACACAATAAATCAAAAGTTATTTTCATGTCTTTCTTTTCTTTTTAATAACACGCATGTACTCGTATTTATTGAATACAGTCACGCTGAAAAGTTGATCACCTCAATTGTAAGATTAATCGATACAGTAAAGAGATTGTACTTCCGCGTGTTCCGTAAATTCGTTACTCAAACTGTTTACGCTACATCGATTTTAGTGATACAGAAATTATATAACCGTGAACGGATATGTTAACTAACGATGATCATACAAAAGACCAGCCACGAACCAGGCAGACTCATGCACGAAGAGTTCCGTACCATCACACAATATTTAACACTTTGTGCTCGGTTTTAAGCCTCGAAAGGCTACAATATCTAAGGCACCTTAATATGTCTAATAATATGTAAGTTGATAAACGATATTTCTTTAAATAGATATATGATTTTTTTAAATAACAATGGGTACTAGTTCTATAATGACAAATAATGAAAATTAAATTAACGAGAGAAAAACAAATGGGGCTCCCGTACAATAAATATCTTCTTCCTAGCCTTTATCTATACATCTGTACAAATAAATAAAATTGGATTGTCTGTTTGTAATATTAAAATAACCGCTTTTTACTAAACGGATATGTATACACGGTACATATACCAAAATAACATTTTTTCAATTTTTGTCTGTCTGTCTGTTTGTTCCGGCTAATTTCTGGAACGGCTGGAACCGATTTTGACGTGACTTTCACTAATAGGTAAGGTAGGTAACTGATCGGGTAAGGAGTAACTTAGGCTACTTTTTTTGGACTAGCTTCGCCACGCGGCGTATCCGCGGCGCGGTACGACAACAACCGCGGGTAACCCGGTAATTTATTCCTAAGATTATTTAGCGTCGGCTACTAGTTCAACCGGTTTTAACACAATATCAGCTTTTCCACGGAGCGAATGGCATTGAATCTTCGCAACCCTGAGGGCGAATGGATTACGAAGGTTGAACGACTGATTGACTTCCCAATAACGATTGCCATAGATGTTCACGAAAACCGGGACCGACGGCTTAACGTGCTCTCCAAGGCATGGGCGGGAAACACCACCAACTTCCAAGCGATTATTAAGAAATTCATGTACCTAAGAAAAATCCAATAACACTTTTTAACACGACCCGAGAATCAAACACGAGACTTCTTGATCGGTAGTCGTTTACACTAACCACTAGACCAACACTTCCATACAATATGCTTTTGTATTGATCCTGATAATGATTTATCTAATCTTCTTAACTTAGGAAGAAAAAAGGAGTTTGTCTGATCTTTAATTTCAAAAATTACACGAATCCTCTCAAGGCTTCTTTATAAGGTCAAGATTTACTATACGTTAGGGTTCTAGACAGTTCTTTGAGAAAATTTGGAATGTTGATACTTTGAGGAATGACAAAAGCTAGTATGCCATATTTTTGATGAACTAGTTTTGTTATATGTTATATTGTTGTATGTGTTATATTGTCGGTTCATCATCATCGTCAGCCTATCGCAGTCCACTGCTGGAGATAGGCCTCTCCAATTGCACGCCACTTAGTTCTATCCTCGGCTTCTCGCATCCAGCTCCTGCCAGCCGTCTTGCGCAAATCATCACTCCACCTGGCCTGTCTACGCTACGTTTTCCGAGACGCGGTCTCCACCCAAGAACCCGTTTCCCCCAACTGTTATCGGTTCTACGGTAAATATGGCCAGCCTACTGCCACTTCAGATTGCTAATCCTGTGGGCTATGTCGATGACTCTGGTTCTCTGCCGGATCATCTCGTTTCTGATACGGTCCCTTAGAGAAACGCCGAGCATAGCCCTCTCCATAGCACGCTGAGCGACTTTGAACTTGTTAACCAGCCATACCGTAAGTGTAGGTATATTGTCGGTTATCGCGGCAACAAGTGGCCTATGTCCTTCTTGAGGAAGAAATTTAATCCTCAAATTTCATTGAAATCAGTGCAATGGTTTAGGCGTGAAGGCGTATCAGACATACAATACAAAGTTACTATCGAATTCTTAATATTAGTATGAATTTGTATGTCGGTATTTTGACCGAGGTGCAAAAGTCTGCGACATTTCAAATTATACTTTTCAATAAAAATAGACAAACAAAGCAATAAATAAAATGTCATAGTCATTAACAACCGACCTTTAAAATATTTGTTTTATTATTTTGCTACAAAGTGTGACTCATCTTGTTTGGAGAAACTGATGTTGCTTTTACGATTTCATTCTATTCTAAATGCATGAGTTCACGTTTTTAATTTCACTCAGTTTTGTTGTGGTAAGTCTTACTAAATACAATATTGTTTGGACCTTCGTAAACATCATCTCCATAAATTGCACTCATCGAAAGGTTACAGAACTCTTTGCGAAAAAGTCCTTCAACGTTTCTAAGGATTATCCTAACTCACAGAAACTGTGGATTGCCGTAAAATTAGAATAGGTACGTCATTCTCCGATCCTTAAACTAATGCTACTTTACTTAAGTATGCGAAATACATCAAACCTTCCTTTATTGGCCAACAGAAGGGCAAAAGCAAAAGACTTTCTCATTTAAATACATATTTATGATTACGATCACTGCAGGTGGACGGTTTTAAGGCTATCGTCTTTTTAATTTATTCGGTTAGAGCTTCGAATTTCTCACATGGGGAATATTTCCATTCAAACCACATATTGCAATATCGGTGTATATTTTTTTATAATAAAAAAAATATCTACATGTTACATACATGAAATGTGTAATAAATTAATTAAAAAGCAGAAGAAACGCACGTTAAAACTAATAATTTAGTTCAAGCGTAAAAATTATTTAAATGTTGTTTTTTTTTTCATTTAATTAAGTAGGTAAATAAAGTTTTGATGGGTTTACCATCAAAATTTAGACGTAAATAAAAGCATTTTCTTCAATCGATGTTGTTGGCCTTAACTACATAATGTCAACAAAATTCTTTGTATGTTTCTTTATTAAAAGTGTGTAATGGACACGAACAGTAACGCTCCACCAAATATTCAGTCTTAGCCAACTTGTGAAATACCTGTTTGAATGATGATACCTCTTTAAGTTCTATTTCATTTTTACTTTGTATCTAGAATAAACTTATATCGTCCATGTTAAAGTTTGTATAGACGGAAAAGTATTTTCTAAAATAGAGTTAAAAACAGTACTTACAAAAATATGTTTGGTAACATTTTGTCTAAATAAATAGATAATAAATTCCTTCCGAATAAAAGCAACAAATACTTTAGAAGTTTAGAAGATTAAGTATGTTATTTTCTAATCTAAAACTGTCATTTTTTACAGATATGTACCTGTTTGGAGACCCACTAAACCGGCAGACATTCCTGGGTTCATTTGTTGTATCTTCGTGGGGATCCGATGAAAGTGAAGGTGAAAAGTTCAGTAACCTTGAACTCAAGGGCAACCGGACAAGGGAAAACGAACTACAACAGGCGCTGGTCAATGTGTATCTAAACTCGGAGCTGAAGTCGTGTTTCGTATCCGCAGACATATTAGCCTTGGACAGGTACGTCGAGTTTTATTTTTTACTGGGTACGGTACAGTACACGACTCTATTCCTTGCATTTGTCATTTCAAGCCATTGGCTGAAGAAAAAACTAAATGTTGTTCGCTTCCTGTATCGTGACGTGTATTGGACAGTCGAGTCGCTTTGAGTGTTTGAATAGTGCACGATTTAATATTAATATCTCACTTGACTTAAGTCCTTTGTTTTCAAGAACTTTTATTCTCGGAAAGAACTAAATACTTCCTTAGATTTCCCATACAAACAGAAGGTTGTTAAATTTATACACGTACAAACAGACAGATGGTCCATCTCGCCAAGCTAGATGGTTATGTGCATATGTGTCGCTCAACGTTTGACGTTTTAAGTATAGGTAGGGGAGGTAGGGGACCATTGAGCACTTTTTTACATAGATGGTAATAAAACTGTTATTTTTTAACAAACTCTAAATTTTATTTCACATATATCTAGCACAAATATTTGGTAGTAATTATTGCAAAGACAAGTTTTTGTATTGTAATCAGTCTCAAAGTTACAAAAGATCTTCTGACACATATCCAAAGTGCCCGAACCTCCCGATGGTCGGGTGGTTTGGGCACCCCAGTAGGGAGGTTTGGGCATTGTATTTAATACGCTACATATTGCTATATTAAACTACTATCCTTAAGTATTATACAATATTGCTATTATAACTTGTAAAATAAATATTATTTCTTATCATAGACTTAAAAAAATTACAAAGTAAAGAAAGAATGAATCCTGCAAGATGCTGGACTCAATTAAATAAATATAATTGATAATTATTATAATTAATAATTAGATATTATATAATATTAATAATTAGATAATATATAATATATTATATTATTATGATATTATATGTGGTTAACATTTTTCTTACTTCTTTTTTATTTTTTTTATAATATATAATTATTATATTTTATTATTATTATAATATATATTTATATTAATTACATATTATTATTAAAAATAATTATTATTTTACTTAATTAATTATTAGCATTGCGCATGCCCAAACCTCCCTCCTATGTGCGTGCCCAATGCTCCCCATACAGTATTTTTTTAAATAAATTTGATTTTTTTTTTATCAGATGTGAATCCTTAGTAGCAGGTAAATTTAATCTTTTATAAACACAAAAGAAGAAGTTAACGTAGATACTTACACTTTCTTGCAGATTGCTTTGTTATCTTTCTCCAAATCACAACCAAAATATTCACTTCCGTACGCAAGAAACCGTTAACCGCATATAACTTTGACAATCAAGTGAAATAACAGATGATGTTTAGATAAGTGGTTTTGCCAGTTATTAAACTATAGTGCTAGGGTAGAAAACAAAAATTATCTACTAAGGATTTCGAGAAATAAAGGGGTGCCCAAACCTCCCGACTGCCCAATGGTCCCCTACCTTCCCTACATACAATTTATATTTATACATATATTTCATACACCAATCAGCGCGAGAACTTTCAATAAGCGATATACGTAAGTAGTTGTAATCGTTAGATACTTATCTTGAATTTATTTTGTGTAGATAGTCATTTAAAAAGGAGAAAAATATGATAAATATTTACCGCTAATACTAGTGTTTGAGGGTCTAAATATAAATTTAATCGTGTATCAACTTTTAGAGGTCTGTAGTATTAGGAATTGTAGTACATATTTATTTAGTTTAGAAATGTCTTTTAACTTGGAGATCGTTAGTACTTCTAATGGTAATGTTTCTATTTGTTATTTTATAATAAGTATCTACTATGAAGTATAATGAAGAACAATTAACTCCATTAGTTTAAAATTAAAAGTCACCCACATTATAAAATGTTGTTACCTTTGCCTACCTAAAGTTTACTAAATTTACAATAATTTGAGAAAAAACTTTAATTACATTTTCAGTTCGCAGGTAAGTAGATAGTAGTAAATTAGCTAGCTAGCTAGCCTAGGTAGGTAAATTGCGCGGGAACCAACACGCATTTGGCTTGTCTTCTTATGACTGTTTTTGATTTTTGTAATATAACTTTTAGATATCACTAAAGCAAGTAACCCATCTCTTAAATCTGTTCAACCTTTACATACAAACTAAAAGTATCCAATAAAGACATCTAAAATAGTTTTTTATATTCAACCAATACCCATAAGTTCACAGTCTTATGTAAAATGTTAATGGATGTTGACTGGTGTATCCGTCATAGAGAAAGTAGCACTTTCTCGAAATCTGTGAGGTCTGTAATCGAGCGTGCGAATGCTACATTTAACCAACCCGGTAAAACGCATTAATTTCAAGCCTTGTTATACTATACTACTATTCAATAAAATCGTGCATGCATAGTACATACATAGTCGATGCTAACTAAGCACACTTTACAACAACAACTGCGGGTAACACCGCGGGGTGAGTGAACCTAGCTAGTCTAAAAAAGTAGCCTAAGTTACTCCTAAGGTATATCATCAGCTATCTGTAAGTAAAAATACCGTCAAAATCGATCCAGCCGTTCCAGAGATTAGCCAGAACAAACAGACAGACAAATATTTCACAAAATGATTTTTTGATATGTAGGTACTTTCATATGCAGTTAGTGAAAAGCTGTTAATTTAAAATTACAAACAGACATTTCAACTTTATTTACTTGTAAAGATATAATAGGTACCTATGAATGTAGTTATTGTTCCACACCAATAGCAAATGTATTGCTTCAACGGATTTACTGGAACGAAACCGCATAAAAAAAGAGTTCAACTCGTGACACATTTTATTTTTTTTCTTTCGGACTACTTTCTTAGTTACATTTGTGCTGTGTTTACGCTCTAATTAAGCTCATCAATCGATAGGAAATTAACAGTAATATTTCCTGATTAAAATAAGAAGCTTTGTATGTAATACAAAATAGTACAACAGTACAGAATCAAATACGATTTCTATAAATATACGGATTTCATTTAAAGTGAACATACTCGTATAATGTACCTTCACACTACCAGGGCGATCACGTGAAAAAGTGTAGTGTGTGTCTCTAATTATTTTAGAATTATTTAAAAATGTATTTATAATCTGATATTTATGTATACCCGCATTCATCCAGTTTACTTACATCCTATTTGAATATTAATTTTGTTTATAAGAGGTTGTATAAAAAAATCAGATTTGTAAAGAACACTTCATTGTCACGAAGTGCACTTAATGCATATACATATTTCTAATAAATTTATACTGTTTTACAATGAAACTAATTTGTTTATTACATATGTGTTAGAATATCATTTTTTTTATGATTAGTCAAATTTGTAATGAAATGTAATGATTGACCTCCTTTTTGTAGGTCCTATATTAGTGTATTTGTTTGTATTAATTGTTTCGTGACACCTTTTATTCATTAAAACAGATGTGAAACTTGATCAAAGCGATTTTAGGCTTGTATAACGGTTACCTCTTAACCCAATTGCAGTGTTTGGTTTTTATGTACAAAAAAAATATTTAAAGTTATTTTTTGGATATCATTAAATTTAATTTATTATAGGTAGGTAGTTGTCGATCAATGGCAGAAAAACTCACCGAAAGCCGCCTGCGATGGTTCGGTCATGTCATGAGACGCCCTGAACGCCATGTTGTGAAACAAGCCCTAGCGCTGCCAAATGTAGGTAGGGGTACAGGACGCCCACTAGCCACCTGGTGGTCCACGGTGGCCAAGGACTTAGAGCTTGCCCAAACAAATGTTTCGACAACCCAGGATAGATTGTCCTGGCGCCGCAGAACTATCATATTTATTATTATGGTCGAATGGACCGCATCAATACAATGCTGTATGGACTAGAACCCCACACCTTCGTTATTTTATAAAAGCTGCAAATTTGTCAGCGCATGCTCCCAACACAGGTAAGAACGATGGACCATTATAAAATTTATAAAGTTTGGGTTACCGTGGCATTGGCAGGTAAACGGTGCTAAAGGTGTCTTAAATTCAATTATCTAAATTCATCAAATAATAAAGTGAAATTTTTTGGTATTACCTTCAGAATATTATTAAAAATCACGTTATTCATCGCCAGACACTTAACATCGTGGCAACCCCTGTATAATATATAATACTGCCTCGCGCTCGCTCCTACAGCTACCCTACATGATTGTCTGGCAAGGGGTTGGAACTATCAAAAATTGTCGGGATAATTAGGAAAAATCATTTACTTATTATTATTAACCAAGTATTATATATAAAAATCAGCTTTTATACTAAAATTTTTGAAATTTCATGAACATTATGGGTGTCTGGCAAGGGGTTGCCACGATTTTAATATTCTGAAGGCAATACCAAAAAATCACACTTTATTATTTGATGAATTTAGATCGATATTTTACACACCTTTAGCACGTTTACCTGCCAAAGCCACGGTAACACAAACTTCATAATGGTCCATCGTTCTTACCTGTGTTGGGAGCATGCGCTGACAAACTTTCAGCTTTTATAAAATAATAAGGTCTGGGGTTCACGGGCTCTTGCTATAGTACATATGACGCGAGAAAGTGTAATGCGATGTGCTTTGTTTGGGAGCTTTGTAATACTTTCTATGCCGCGCACGATATTGTAATGTAGGTAATCCACATTAGAGGTTGTGCTCCCAATATGTTTTATATTCCGGCCCTTTCTTTTTTCGCGTCTTGAATTCAAAGTACTTGAAATGGAAAATTGTATGTTACTATGCTAGATGTAATTCTTTTTCTCTAGTATTCTGATCACGTAAGCGTATAAAAAGGTTAAGGATAATGTCTACATAATCGGATTTTCGGGAAATGCAATTAATGCAGCTTGGTGAATCTTTGATATTGTACTAGCTAACGCACAATTTTATTGCGTCTCATTAATTTTGCCCGTTTTCGCAACCCTTTTCAATGATACTCAGCTCCTATTGTTGGTTGGTAGCCTAATTTTATGTGACACATGGCCTTCCTCGCTAAAAATGCAATCCAACACTAAAAATAGTACAGGACCTACTTAGTTCCTGTTAGGCTTCATACGTAACCCGGTTGTAGAACATTTTTAATACGAGAGCAAGGAGAGCGATGTATTGATAAGTACATAGATATAAAATAGTTTATGAGTAGGTACGTAGGTACATATTTTAGTACAGTGTTTACAGTGGTATTCACCATCACCATTTGCATTGGTCATCTCATAAAAAATATACTCCATACTAACTAATACTCTTAAAAAGAATATAAAAAAAACTTTTTATAAAAAAGAAACCGACTTCCAAAAACCATACAACGAAAACTCCCTGCCAAAAAACACTAAAAAGCTTAAAATAAACTGGCTCTTCATAAATTGCTATGTGCCAATTCTTGTCTATACCTAATTCTTTATTCATTTAAATAGTAGTATTATTGTGTATGCTAGGTACCTAAAATCTGTTTGAAGTCGGCGCCATCATCATTAAATAATGACTACCAGACGCAAATACTTCATAAGCTTCAGAAAATATACGAAAAACATAGTACGTGCCTGAAAAAAAATAGGGTTACCCTCGATTTCTCTGGGATGCCATCATCAGATCCTAGTTTCCTTATCATGGTACCACCGTCGGGTGTGTTTTTAGGGTTCCCTAAAAAGGAAGGAACCCTTATAGATTCGTCATGTCTGTCTGTCCGTCTGTACCTCCGTATGTCACAGCCACTTTTTTCCGAAACTAAAAGACCTATAATGTTGAAACTTGGTAAGTAGATGTATTCTGTGAACCGCATTAAGATTTTCACACAAAAATAAGAAAAAAACTATAAATTTTGGGGGTCCCCATGCATAGAACTGAAACTCAAAAAATTTTTTTTCAGCAAACCCATGCGTGTGGGGTATCTATAGATAGGTCTTCAAAAATGATATTGAGGTTTCTAATATAATTTATTTCTAAACTGAATAGATTGCGCGAGAGAAACTTCCAAAGTGGTAAAATGTGTGTCCCCCCCCTGTAACTGCTAAAATAACAGCATGATAAATCTAAAAAAAATATATGATGTACATTACCATGCAAACTTCCACTTAAAATTGGTTTGAACGAAATCTAGTAAGTAGTTTTTTTTTTAATACGTCATAAATCGTAAACTGCAATTTACCTTTCATTCAATCAAAACAAATATAAAAAAAAAAAATTACTTGCTGCTGCGGAACCCTTCATGGGCGAGTCCGACTCGCACTTGGCCGCTTTTTTAAAATATTTTTTTAGATTTGCATAGTTGAGACTTTAATGAAATATATTTTTTGTATTAATAGGTATAGAAGGCACTGCAACCTACTTAAATTAGACCAAAATCAGATAGTCAAAACAATACAACTAATATTGTTACGAAAAGGCCATCTTGATTCATGTTTAGTGCCAATGTTAATTTAATTTTATACACGCTCGAATGTTTGATACTAAAAGTACAGTTTATATAAAGTAACATGTGAATAAGTTAATTCTATGCTAATTACGAGTAAAACCTGTTACGAGTATACTCTTTTAAAATATTAATTAACAATAAGTGACCTAATTTCGATTTTTATGGTATTTTTCTATTTTTGTTCAGTTTCATTGAGAAATGTAACTTCAATATAAAAAAAATACATTTATCAATAGGTACCCTACCTCACTACAAAAAAGAGTTCTGGCACTAGGTGGCGAATGGGGAACTGAGTAATGTATTAAAATACGCACACACACATTTAAAATTGTTGAGGTCGTATCTATTGTGAATTTTAATATTAAGGGGCGCGTCCCTAAAAACGCGCGAAAAGGCACTTGCAGTTTTCCAAAACACAAACAACTCAATTCGTTACTTGAAACAAAAAAAAATCTCAGTAGCTTAATAAATCAGTCTACAAATCTACCGAGTGACATTTATAAAATACTAGCTGACCCAAGCAACCTCGTTTGCGTCCAAACTACCATGACTCAAATTTCGCACTCCTGCCTCGCTTAATTTTCGTCAAAGGGTTGCCAAGTTTTTACTTCACGTATTTATTACGTTTTTTATATTGAAACTGTATTGAATCGTGTGTAGTTTACCTGTACATTTTTAGATGTAAATCTGTTTACTATTCAAACTTAACACTGTATGTACTCAACACTTTTCACCTCAATACTTCCTGTCGAAATGTTAACACAGTTTCTAAATTAGATAATTTACCTAATCAAATGTTTAACCCACTTTTGTACACTTTTATTACATTATTATGTAAACTTCCATTTTGCTGCTTTAAATAATTATTTCCTGGTGAAATTGTTCATAAATTATGAATATTTAATGTATTAATGTGACAAACATTAACATCCACGTGATGCTTGTTACTTCACGCTTATGTAACAGTTTATTGTAATATGTGAGTTCAAATCACACAACTCAGTACCGAATAACAACTTCATCCGGTCTACAGTTCTTGGTTAATTAGTTTTTGTTAATCCGAACAGTGAACATAATTTTATCACACATACATTTGTAGTACCTGAATGACCGAGCTTTGCTCGATATTTTTTTTGGGAAATTTTCTAGATATTTTCTAAAGATGAGATTTTCTGAAGATTTATCGCCTTCGAAACCCCCTGCATACAAAATTTTATGAAAATCGTTGGAGCCGTTTCCGAGCTTCAGATTATATTACATATTTACAAGAATTGCTCGTTTAAAGGTATTAGATACACTAGTGGTCGCCCTGTAGGCGAAATTCACCCTTAATTCATTTTTAATTTTTCTTAGCTTTCTGCACTCCCACGTACTCGTCCTCCATATAAACTTTAACTGTGCCAAACATGGAGTATGTTTCCATTTTTGTGCTCCATATGCATAAGTTTCGTAAAACGGGGTACAAAGATTTTGCTTTACGTATTCATCCTACTAATATTATAAACGCGAAAGTTTGTAAGTATGGAAGGTTGGATGGATGGATGTTTGTTACTCTTTCACGCAAAAACTACTGAACAGATTTGGAGAAACTTTATAGTAATATAGCTTATACATCAGAATAACACATAGGCTACTATTTGCCGCGATAACCGACATATACGCGGGCGGAGCCGCGAGCAACAACTAGTTATATTATACAGATTTGATTGCACGGATGGCGGTATTGATTTAAGCGGCCACCCACCTCACTGCTGCCTGTTGTACAAGTGTTTTTTTAATAGTTTATTGAACAACGTATTGATTAGCAAAAGGCATTATTATACCACTAGCTGACCCACGCAACCTCGTTTGCGTCCAAAATACTATCCCCCGTTTTAAACCCAAAAGGGGTTGATTTCTAAAGATACATCATTAGTACACCTCTACACCATCTATAGAGCATACAATTAAATTTCAAGTCGCTGACTTCAAAAACATAGGACTTTCATACAAACTTCCAACCCCCGTTTTAACCCCTTAGGGGTGGAGTTTGGTAAAATCTGTTCTTAGCGGATGTCTACACCCTATATGGAACCTAGCTGCCAAATTTCAAGTTTGTAGGTGTTATAGTTTCTGAGATTTCGTGATTAATAAGTGAGTGGTATTTCGCTTTTATATATATAGATTTAATAACATACTAAATGAAACATGATATATGTCATACTAAGCTATGAACCGATTTATTACAGCTCAGAGGAAGGCATTCGCGTGCATTTCGAGGTATCTTTCGAGCCGATCTTCACCGCAGTGAGCACTTCAGAGGTGACAGCCGTTCTCGCGCGAGCATTACACGCGCCTACAGATGATTTTAAGACGATTATTGTATTGCCAGAGACGCTGCATATTGAGGTAAGCCCTAAAAACCTTTAATCATATCTGTATTACTCGCCGAAATTATTAACGCCATCTGGCGTCGCTGATTTGAGGTACTAAATATCTATCGGACAGAATTTTCTGAGTTTTTTTCTGACTGATATGCCGAAGGTCGTGGTTAGATTACCACCAAGGACAAATGTTATATGATGAGTATGATCGTTTGTTCAGTCTAGTAATTATAGTATCTAGATGTAATTTGTCTCTAGTACCTAGTATTTAGAAATATATAAGTATATGTTTTATGTTTAGCAGCAGGCTAGTTATCATAACAGGCAAAACAAACTCTGCCAAGTTTGAGACCAGACTGCTGTGTGTGAAATTTGAAAATACCTATGTGAAATTGTTATCATTATGTTACTTATTTTTATTCCTATCAAATTCAACCTTCGATCATATATTTCATTGAAGAATTAATATTTGATCGAAGAATTCAACTAAGCACCGACTTCAAATATTCTGAAATTTAACCATAACCGCGCTGATTTTTGTTATCCTGACTGAGTAAGCATTTAAATAAAAACCTAATTGGTCAATACCATACTCGCTATTTGTTATCCGTTCACTTTTGAATACATACGTAGAAAATTTTCTAATGAGACAATAATAAAACCATCTTCAAATCCTCATGGCTATCGAGATGATTCAATGCTAAATACCTTACAAGGTAAGCTGTGTGTTGCGAAATGTTTCCTATCATTCGAACGATCTTCGTTTGCACACATGCGTTAGTTAATATTTTGTTGTATCAGTTGTGTGGTTTATTGAAAAACTGTAATCAGTGTATCGTACACAATTTGAATTAGTTTTTCCGATGTTTTGTGACTCAACGCTGTAATTTCAGAAAAATACGGACACAATATATCCTATCCTACTAGTTCTACTAATTACACTATATTATATATCACACTATTATTATCACATTACATCACACACTAATCACACTAATATATAAAGGCGAAAGTTTGTGTGTATGTTTGTTACTTCTTCACGCAAAAACTACTGAACGGATTTGGATAAACTTTACTGTAATATAGCTTATACATCAGAATAACACATAGGCTACTATTTGCAGCAATGACCAACATACACGCGGGCAGAGCCGCGGGCAACAGCTAGTTGTAATTAATTTCTCATAGAACCATTACCCTCAAAATAGAAACATCACCCATAGAACCGGGAGGTTATCGAAGGGACGGTAATCTGTCTGTCCCTTTCAATCTAAAGGGCCTATCAGCTATCGTTATCTTTATATATATAATTCTTCTGTGAGTGTGTATGTCACTGAACTTCTCTCATACGACTGGACCGATTTTGATGAATTTTTTTGTGTGTGTTCAAGGGGATCTGGGAATGGTTTAGATTCACGTTTTTGTCCGCTGGACAATGTTTTTTTAATTAATTTTTGAAATTTTCAAATTAAAGACGTGTAGACAGGACAACGCTTGTCGGGTCCGCTAGTTATATCTATATAATAACGATAGCTTAGATATAGAAAGATATATTATTTAACTCAAAGGTTATGAGCATATTTAACATGTAGCTCTTGAGGTTGCCTTGACGTGGCTGTGCGTGACTTATCGAGTTTCTAATAACGAAAGGAATCACAAGGGACTTGAGCAGTAAATCAGTAATCTTGAATATCTCGCAAAATTACGATCGTTGTCAATTATTGACAGCTATCTTAAATTTTGTAAATTGAGGAGAGTGACTTAATTGATTAATTTAGTTAGTACCTATTGCCTCTATTCTTCTTTAGTATTATAATTTAAAAGTAAAGGATATGATGCATCTCTAAAGCCACAAATTTGGATAAATACCTCCTTCACCTGTAATAAAAAAAAAAACCGACTTCCAAAAAACCATCCGACGAAAACTCCCTGCCAAAAAACACTAAAAAGTGTAAAATAAACTGGCTCTTCATAAATTGCTATGTCCCAATTCTTGTCTATACCTAATTCTTTATTCATTTAAATAGTAGTATTATTGTGTATGCTAGGTACCTAAAATCTGTTAGAAGTCGGCGCCAAGCCAAATATAATAGTAGTTACCACACTCGCTTTATTTCGAGACGACCATCAACGACGTCGCGTCAGCCCGCGTCTGCTCGCTTGGGTTGTTTTATGCTAGCTATCCGGCAGCGGCGAGTGCGGTACCTCCTATTACATTTTGGCTTGGCGCCGACTTCAAACAGATTTTAGGTACCTAGCATACACAATAATACTACTATTTCCACGATTCCTATTGCCCCGTAGCAATAGGAATCGTGTCCAAGCTTAAATGTCGTGATGAAATAAGCAGGCGAGTTACTTAAAGCAAAATACATTAAGGGGTTAGTCATCATAGCGCCTGTGACATCAGCTCACCTAAATAACTTAAAAGTATACAACTAAAGGTCTATAGATACGTATGAAATTGAAAGAATTATCCTCCAACTCCTAACCGTTGAGGAGTCGTACCTTCCATCATCAGCTTACCTAAATAACTTGAAAGAATACGACTAAAGGTAACATACATACATATGACATTTAAATATTTATCCTCCAACTCCTAACCGTTAAGGAGTTTTACCTTTCATCATCAGCTCATCATCATTAAATGATGACTACCAGACGCAAATACCGGTGGAGCTTCAGAAAATATACGAAAAACATAGTACGTGGCTGAAAAAAATGAGGGTTACCCTCGATTTCTCTGGGATGCCTTCATCAGACCCTAGTTTCCTTATCATGGTACCACCGTCGGGACATCTACTTTCCATTAAAAAAATAATCATCAAAATCGGTTCATAAACGACGAAGTTATCCCCGAACACACATAAAAAAAAAAAAAAAAAATATACGGTCGAATTGAGAAACCTCCTCCTTTTTTTGAAGTCGGTTAAAAATAAAAATCTTTATGAAATATGAAGTTTTTATTTACTACATTTTGATAAATTAACTTCAACTTAATGTTCCTCGTATTCCTGGGAGATAGATTTTAGAAAAGATATCGAAAATAATGTTATTCTAGGTATATAGCTTATATAATATAGCCTAATATCCCACCGCTCGATTCTGCAGGTATCTGTTTTTTTGATGAAATTAATTTTAAATGAAAGTTGAGAAAGTATTCAATGGAATAGTGACAGGTTGCCTACAAAAAATTAGCCGCAACTACCTTTTATTAATTTTTGCAAAAATAATTTGGAAACTTACACACTTACCTGGAGCGTGCCAACCTCTGCTTGCGGCCATTTTTGAAATGGCAACCATGGATTATTGTAAACAGGAAATTTAAAACTTGAATTTTGTTTAAAAATATCAAAAAAACAGATGACTGTAAAAAAGTAACAATAATATATACCTGTTTACACCTGGCAACCTCAGGGTTGCGGCTGACTGAGAGCTGGTAACCATCTTTTTTTCTTTTCTTTACATCGTTTTCTTTAAATTGACGTAAAAATGATTAAAAAACACAGGTGCAATTTATGTTTCCAAATTTATTTTTCAAAAATTAATTAAAGGTAGTTGCGGCTAATTTTTTATAGGCAACCTGTCACTAATCCATTGAATACTTCCTCAACTTTCATTTAAAATAAATTTCATCAAAAAAATAGATACATGCAGAATCGAGCGGTGGGATCTTGTAGTATAATATAGGTACTATAGCTAGGCTTGTTTCCTCCAAAAAACTCCCACTTTAGGTATCTTGTGGTGTGTGGAGTGGAGGTTTTTTAGAGGAAACAAGCCTTAAAAATTACAAAATAGCCGAGTGATCTAAAAGGATGGAGACCCAAAGGGAGTTGAGGTGATTTAATCAATCTGTTGTGACAAAAAAAAAAAAAACCGATGAAATTGAGAACCTCCTCCTTTTGGAAGTCGGTTAAAAATAATGACCCCTACATGTACATAAATATAAGATCTACTTATAGACATCTTGCAAGAGTAGCTATACTTATTACTTATTAGACAAAAACTTAAATAGTAATGAACTCGCAGTTGTATGACCCCTCAACAGCTGTTTAGAATTATTGAAATATGAAGTTATTATTCAGTTAATTTAGGTTTGAGAGAAGTCGTCGGTGTCATTAAATATTTACACACAGCGAACAATGAACTTTCAACTATTTCGTCGGTATGAATGATAAGTGTGTTGAGTAACGAACCGAATCATAATTACGTATTTATAACCTAGATTTTAAGATGCGAATTACAGTTAACAAGAACTTTTTTAATAAAATGTGCGAACAAGCTTCTCTCGGCATTTTTTTGGAATTACGTTTTTTCCAGGAAAGACTTTACCACCACGACACATACTATGTATCTGTAAACTCAAATACCGAGACCTTAATGTTAGGAATGCCAAATTTAATAGTAATTGGCTTACAGATAATAGGCTATTTGCCTATTTTTCAAAAAGTGTTTCAATTTAATTAATGATCAATTTTAAGCTACAAAAAAAAATATTTACGTAAAAAAAACGGCTAACAATGGTAAAACTTAAAAATATAATTCAAATTAAATATTTTCCCGCTCAAAGCACAATCGCCGTCAAGTGGTCGTATGACGTCATTTTTCTCAGACATTAGTGTAGGTTAGAATTTCGGTCGTCTTTCTAACTTTCAAAATGAGTTTAAAATTATATTACCAGTATTGCTTAGTGCCTTTTTGTGAAAATACCACAAAAAGAACACCTACGAAATTGTTCGGGATTATCGGGGAAATACCTTGCCACCATAATCGTGTCTATCCGTAGCAAATTTAAACTATTAGCTTTCGTGAAATTTTTCTGGATTGTTAGACCTTCGCCTTTTATAATGTTTATGCCGAAATAATATAGTTAATAACTTATTTCAGCATAATTTTTTGTTTAGGTTTACTTACAAGTCGATATGTTTGAGAAAACTGACGTCACACATACTGATTGGCATTTGCGGTCACGTGACATATAGATTAAAAATCATGATTTTTATTTTATGAAAATATTGAAAATATGTAATTATTTTTAGAAATAAAAATGTTATTAAAATTGCCTGGCTTCTAAACTAGCTATATGCAAAACATCGTATTTTTTTAGTACTACAGGCAAGTACCCTATTGTCCTGCGTAGTTTCTAGCTCTCTTACTTAGCCATAGTTTCTTCTCGACACTAGGCCACGGGATAAATACGGGTGACGACACTTCGTATTTTTAATCCGTCACCACAAGGACAACTATGATTATATTTAGTAAGTCAAAATGTTAGTAATTGTTTCAAATGTGTATTAGGAACCTTCTGGGATTTGGTCGTAAATTTATTGTCTGGATGCATCCCATCAATCCCATGCAATAAATTTCGTTAGGTATATGATGAAGAAAACTGCTTCGCCTGATTGTGAGGAATGTGGAGTTGTGGAAGACTTACACCATTGATTGATGGAGTGTGTCGTCTTGTAGAAATAGTTTAATTTCCAACTTAAATTTGAATGGAGCTGACGTAGTAGGCATGTTTCACAAAATTCTATCGGAACCAAAGAGCGATAATGTGAAAGCTCTTTAACCGACTTCCAAAAAGAGGAGGTTCTCAATTTCTACGGTTTTTCTTATGTATGTACACTGATTACTCCGTTAATTGTAGACCGATTTTGAAAATTATTTTTGTATTCGAAAGGGTATGCTCCCCATGTGGTCCCATTGCCACCATATCAGGATCTGATGATGGGATCCCAAGGAAATCTATTGTTAGGCACGTACAAAGTACAAAGTTACGTAGCAAATTTGTTAGGCACGTACTTTGTTTTCCATATATTTTCTAAAGCTATTACAGTATTTACATTTGGTAGTCATCAGTTTATGATCATGAGCTGATGATGGAAGATAAAACTCCTTAACGGTTAGGAGTTGGAAGATAAATATTTATATGTCATGTGTATGTATGTTACCTTTAGTCGTATTCTTTCGAGTTATTTAGGTGAAATGATGATCAGAGACTTGAGAAAGACTAAAAAGCGAAAAATAAAAAAAACTTCGTTAAAAAAAACCGACTTCAAAAATTAAAAAGTAGGTATAAAATAACTTAATAAAGATTTAATTAAATACACCTCATATGCGAACCTTAAATATTGATGAAACACTATTATTTGTATGTGCTACCTATTAATAGGTTTGAAGTGGGTGCCAAGCCCAAATGTGATAGTAGGTAGGTACCGCATTCGCCGCACGTGAACTTGAGCGGGATAGCTGCTCTTCGCGTAGAACAAAACAACCGAAACGTCCGTTACGTGTTGACGTTCGTCTCGAAATACAGCGAGTGTGGTACCTACTATTACATTTGGCTTGGCACCGACTTCAAACCTACAAATATGTAGCACATACAAATTATAATGTTTCATCAATATTAAAGGTTTGCATATGAGGTGTATATAATTAAATCTTTATTAAGTTATTTTATACTTTTTAGTTTTTGAAGTCGGTTTTTTTAAACGAAGTTTTTTTTTTCAAATGCATGTTGATTGTGTTAAGACGAAAAGTGTGTAGCGACATGTTTAGGATACGATGGAACTGACATACGCTGTGCGTAAACACACGCATATGTGCGTACACTTGGAATTTACTTCCCATGCGTCTAATACCTAGGTATTACCTACAAAATTATTAAATTCGCACCTTCTTTGATGTACCTAATGCAACCACACCACCGACGGCACAGATTTCAGCACCAGTACCTACTGGCACTGCTCAAAATGGTTCGATAAATACATTAGAAAGATCTAATCTAATGTACCTAACTAAAAGCTATTAATGGTACCTACTTCAAGAACCTCAACTTACAAACCAAACCTACGATAACGAAAGTTTGTAACTTCTTTAAAGTACTCCTGTATAGTTTTTAGGGTTCCGTACCTAAAGGATAAAACGGGATCATATTACTAAGACTCCGCATCCGTACGGCAGTCACAGACTGTATGAATATAGACACACAGACATACAGACTGTATATATCTCATGAATCGTGATAGTTAGACAATTGATTTTACACAGATTTATTTTTTGTTGCTGCTGTAACAACAAATACTAAAAAACAGAAAAAAGGGGGCTCCCTACAACAAAGGTGTTTTTTTTTACGTTTTATAGATAACTAGTGGTTGCCCGCGGCTTCGCCCGCGTATATGTCGGTTATCGCGGCAAATATTAACCTATGTGTTATTTTAATGTATAAGCTATATTACTGTAAAGTTTCATCCAAATCCGTTCAGTAGTTTTTGCATGAAAGAGTAACAAACATCCATCCATCCATACGTACAAACTTTCGCGTTTATAATATTATGATAATATTATAGATGGCTTGGCCGGTTTTTTTTCCTTATGATAGTACCTATTTATGTATAATAGAACACGGGTAGCTACCTAGTTCAAATCTATACTAATATTATAAAGCTGCAGAGTTTATTTGTTTGTTTGTTTATTTGAACGCGCTAATCTCAGGAACTGCTGGTCTGATTTGAAAAATTCTTTCAGTGTTGGATAGTCCATTTATCGAGGAAGGCTATAGGCTATATTTTATTTTCAAAAAAATTAGGAATCCGTAAGAAAATTGCTATTTCGTAACCCAAGGTGTGAAATCGAAAACCTATTTTTGCGTGCGCTGCAATAACTATTGACAATAGAACAAAATAATGTATTACGGGTTTGTAGGTCTCGTTAAGATCTATAAAAAAGTCTGCGAGAGCATATATCCAACTATCATGGTTTAGTTACAATAACGTCGTCAATAAATCGTCTGCAGCAAGGAAACTCCGTTAAATGTGTATCGTAATATTAATCCTTATCCAAATTAAGCATTATGTTATCAAGGGTATTTAGGTACAAGTAAAATAGTTTTTGTTTCATCCCAATCGTTCATTTCGTTTAGAAGTTATCACGAGTATAAGACGCTAAGAGTTGGTACCTAATAATGAGTTATTTGCCAAAGAGTTTTTATCAACATAATACCTAATATTAATCTTTATCCAAATAAATGTGTTGTTGATTATGAGTATTAGATCCTAGAAGAGCATAATAAATACATCTATACTAATATATAAAGCTGAAGAGTTTGTTTGTTTGAACGCGCTAATCTCAGGAACTACTGGTCCAATTTGAAAAATTCTTACAGTGTTAGATAGCCCATTTATCTGTCTGTCTGTCTGTCTTGCTTTCACGGCCAAACCGCTGCACCGATTTGAATGAAATTTGGTACACAGATAGTCTAGAGCATTAGAAAGGACATAAGCTACTTTTTAATGCGAAAAAGGGGTTGTAAGGGGTTTAAAAGGGGGGTGAAAGGTTGTTCTGGGGGTTTACTCGCCACACGCCTGCGCGTTACCTACGTCGGGCGTCTTGACAACGAATAAACAAGGCTGTCACAATCATAAAAAATATTTTACTTTTTCAATGAAGACTTAAATATTAAGATATTAAGTATATATTCGTCAATCTCATTTGTATGTTTATTATATTAATAGAAATAAATAAGCCAAATTAATATAATTAATTAACAGCGTTTCTTGACTTCAAAATTCTCTACAGAAGTATCGTCATTATAAGCTAGCTGTTGGTTAGATATGAATAAAAATGTCATTTAAAGTTTGTAAAAATTTTACCCTCAAGGGGGTAAAATAGCAACAGGGGATGGCAGTTTGTATAGAAATATGTAAGGTTTGTGAGT
Source organism: Diaphora mendica (assembly GCA_949125395.1). Lineage (NCBI taxonomy): Eukaryota > Metazoa > Arthropoda > Insecta > Lepidoptera > Erebidae > Diaphora > Diaphora mendica. The sequence continues at coordinate 17,251,675 of OX421318.1, forward strand.
TAGTTTGCGACAAGAGACAAAAAATGTTTTCGAGCTATTCTGATATGACATTTACGGAGTTATCACGGAGAAGATAGTATGCCAACTGACAGTAACGACAATATTTACACTGAGACGTGGGTTCTGGTTTAAGATAGCACAGATGATTTAAAATTAATATCGATCCTGATCTGCTGACTAATGAGATAGTTATCAATTAAACGAACGGATCATGTCAGGCGTAGAGGGAGATGTTGTCGAATACTTAAAGTCTGTACAAATATTAGGAGTGCCTTCCCATAAGTTGAGGCGTCAAGTTAATGTTCCAGTACTATTAAATGAGGTATCTTGAGCGCCAAAGCAATGTAATAGTACATGGCTAAATATTACACAACTGGGGTACAACATTGTAAAAGCTACAATCATAACGCATGGAATGGCAAAAGAAGATAATGTTTTAATTCCCCGTATTCCAATAATTCCAACTTATTTGACATTTTAATTTAAAAGAATGCAGGTTCCGCTGAAAACAGCATTTCCAATAACAATATTATCAAAACCCAAGGACAGATGCTTAAAGATACAGTTTTTTTTTTCTCATGGGCATGCTGCCGTATCTCACTTCACTTCACTCACGTATATCAAATCCGCAAAATCTCCATATTTTGGCAAAATATGGCAAAAGAAAAAACGTAGTTATTAAAATTGTACTTTTTTTTATTTGAAGCTGTCAAAGTGACTTATGGTCAACCTGGTGGAAAACTCAAGCAGAATCCAACAGTGGGGGCAACCATATTCACTGGGAAAGCAGACAATGCAGTATTGCGTCCCACACTATGACTGCTTATTAAGATGCTTAGTAAGATGCGTTTTCACGCCCCACTTAATTTACGCCCCACTTATAGGCCCCGGGATCATAGTGGGAGAGAAACACGTGCGCTGGTAGTGAGTTCCAGTTTTTAGCTTCTCGGCACAGGAAGGATGAACCAAACCGTTCGAGAGTGAACATGTTATTCTGCAGAGGAAGGGAGAAGGGGGACCAGTTGGAAGAGCTCCTCAGAATACTTCCAATGATACAGAAAATAGTGGAATGCTATAGAGGCGATATACTCGGTGGCTTCGGGACTGTTGATAAAGCGGACTGCTCGCCACTGCAACCGATCGAAAGCATCAAGCAAATACTGCGCGGATCCATCACAAAGATGAGAACAGTACTCGAGGTCCCGGCAAATATCCATGCCCAGGACACCGAGCTTACCACGTAGTGGCAGTTGAGTGCTCTGAAAAGTGGGGAGGGAAAGAAATGGAGACTTTTTGGTAGAGAACGCGCACAACTGTGTTTTCGTAGCGTTGAACTCGACCAGATTCTTATCACCCCATTGTAAAATGCGGTTCAAAACCCGGTCGAGCTCAGCGACAAGCTTCTGTCGATTTTCCTCAACGTCTACCAGCTTGGCTGAACGGTGTCAAAAATATCGCCCATGAACTGTGCTATCGTCTGCATAGCAATGTATGTTGCCAAGAGCTAACATGTCATTGATATGCAGAAGAAATAGTGTGGGCGACAGGACTGAACCCTGAGGTACGCCAGCGTTTACATCCAGAACATCAGGGGCTGTGCTGTCGCAAAGGCCCATAATGCGGCGCTGATGAAGAAAAGCGTCAATCCAGTGACAGAGTCTAGGAGGCAGACCGAATGCCGAGAGCTTGGAGAGAAGCGAGCGGTGCCAGACCCGGTAGAAGGCCTTGGCCATGTCAAACGTCGAAATAAGCTCATATAAACACTTTATATTTTATGCACATATATAAATACTTAAATAAGTTTTTAATAGTAAAACGTGTGTGTCTTATTTGTAATAAAAATCGGGTGGTGTCGTGGGACATCAGATAGGAATGAGTTCCATATCAAAAATACAGATGGCGCTTTACTAAATTTTTCGTTCACGAAATAAATAAATCATTACAGATGGCGCTATACTAAATTTTTAGTTTTCACAAAATTGTCTTATCCCCTTTATTCTATTTAAACTGATTTATAAAAATATATAAAAGTTCTATGCGAGGTAAAGAAAATAAAACTATTCAGGTACCGATACATTTTGTATTATGATTTTATATCGATAAAAATCCTACCTATATTAATAACGCGAAAGTTTGTATGTATGGATGGATGTTTGTTACTCTTTCACGCAAAAACTACTGAACGGATTTGGATAAAACTTTACGGTAATATAGCTTATACATCAGAATAACACATAAGCTACTATTCTTTATGCAGCGATAACCGACATACACAGGGGCGGAGCCGCGGGCAACAGCTAGTTTCAAATAACGGGCTTGATAGTTTGTTGTACTTAGATATTGTGCTACCCTGCCTCTTAGGAGATTTAAAATATCTGTAAAATGTTTATGTTGTCCTCATACGTTTTGATGTGGTTTTGATAAACGTTCAAAGTTTCTAGAGCATATAAAATTATAATAATTGAATAAATTACATAACGTAATTACTATGTAAGTCGCCTGCTATTAATAACAGTTTAGTCATAACCTTGATATAGAAATGTTTGTACGTAGACTGTTTAACGAGTGTAGATTATGTTTACTACGAGTATATGCATGTTTTGTTATGCTAATATTATAAATCCGAAAACCAATTCGCATGAAATTTTCAATGGAGATCTTTTGACTCTTGAGGAACGACATAGGCTACTATTTACCGCGATAACCGACATACACGTGAGTGGAACCTCGGGCAAACAGTAGTGAAATATAATCGCTAAATATTACAATCGCATACATATTAAACAATTGGTTACCAATGTTTTACAGCAGGTATCTATTATATAGATCGTAACCACTCAACTAAAGTGGCGAGGCTATTGCATACCTAATACCACAGAGCTATATGAGTATGTTACAAAAGAACTTCGAAAATTACTACCTAACTACCACTAACCTAACCTAACTTACGTACTAAAAAAATAATTAAAAGTTATGAGTTTATTTTTCTAATGTAGGTTGTTGTCATACCTATTGCCTCGGTGGCACAAGTGGTAACGTAAGCGACTGCTGTGCTTGAGGTCTCGGGTTCAATTCCCAGGTCAGACTAAATGTTTGTTTGATCTGCAAATATTTGTTTCGGAGTTTGGGTGTTTTCTATTTATAACTAGCTAGCTTTCTATGTATTTACAAAAAAAGTATGTATTTAAATCAGTTGTCTAATACTCATAATACAAGCTCTGCTTATCTTGGAATTAGATGGCGTTGTGTGTTAGATGCCCGACAAACCTATTTATTGATTACAATTTACCTACCTATTGAAACTTATCTTGCTATTGTGATGTATTCCAGGAAAGTTCAGTAATATCTTCACTGGAGTTAAAAGAGGCTGAAACCACTCCTATCGAAGCACCGACAACAGAAGCTGTAACTCCGGAGTCAATTGAAGAGATCCGCGAATGTTCGCCGGTGTCTCTTCCCTTGTGCTCTCACTTAACACACAATAGCACGTCTTATCCGAATTTGGTGGGGCATTCTTCTAAGGATGCTCTAATGCGTGATCTCGTCGCCTTTCGGGAACTGCTTGATGCAGAATGTTCGAATCTTGCACAGGTACTTTTAACTATTTTATTAATATTAGAAACACTACACTAACTTCGCTAGATTTCTCTTCAGCAATTTGCAATTGCAACAATTAAAAACTGGATAAAATACCAAATCTCTTACCTCCCTATTTAGAAATACTTAGACCAGTTGTTAGGAACAGTGATTACTTAGTTTAAAATGATTGCCTACGTGCTTTCAGGATTTCGTGTGCCAAATGCTTCAACCCCGGTGTCACAAAGATCGCTTGATACGACCATGTCGTGCATATTGCCGCGCTTTTCACGCAGGTTGTGGTGCCCGCTTGCCGGAGCGCCTACGACCACATTTCGACTGCGGCAGATTTCCAGACTACTTCGGCTTAGACTCCTGTGTACCCGAACCAGGTATAATATAACATTTCTTGGTAATTTGAAAAATAGGTTTTAATTTAGACTACCCACATAAAATCATCCGTGCCACCGGTTACGCAATTCATTGTAGTCATAAATGTATTACCCAGCTTTACCCATATATACAAACCCACAATACTTGGCGTATAAATGAAAGGGTAATAAATATGTGTAAACAACGAAATAAGCTATATAAAATATTTCAAAAAACGCCAAATATAGAAAACAGAATAATTTATAACAAATATAGAAATAAGACCAATAAGTACATCAATTATACAAAAAATAAATTTTACAAAGAGGAAATTGCTAAAAATTTTAATAATTCGAAAAAGTTAGGGCAGTTTATCAATGAGTTGTGTGGCGTGGTTGTGAGCTCAGTGGATGAAACGATTAGAAAGTATTTTTGTGTATCAGATCAGAAGGCGGCAGATTTGTTCGCAGACCATTTTAAAAGTAACCAAAACATAAATATCAAAAACTGTAACAGGAAAATGCTAACTGAGCTCTCATCTGCTGCTAGTGACGGGATAGATGTGACAATGCGGATGGCGAAGATAAATAACAACGATACGTACAAAATTATAAATAAATTACACACTAATAAAAGCCCAGGCATAGACGGAATAAGAGCTAGTGATATAAAATATATTAACAAAGAAATCACACCCACAATTACTCATTTGATTAACAGCTGTATTGACACATCTAGTTACCCGGAGGAGTTGAAGGTGGGCGTGGTCCGACCTATTTACAAAAAAGGTAGTCATGGAGACTGTAACAACTACCTTCCCATCACCATATTGTCCTGCGTTGATAAGATAATTGAGAGGTACATAGGTGACAAATTAAGTATATTTCTACACTCTAACAAAATAATAAATAACAAACAATACGGTTTTCAAAAAGGGAAGAGTACCTCTCAACTATTGTGTCAATTTAGCAACGAGATTAACGAGCACCTGAATGAAAAACGACACGTGCTCGTTATGTTCGTTGATTTTAGCAAAGCATTTGATATGCTACAATATAAAGTGTTGTATGAACGTCTTGAGCAGACTGGTATTCAAGGCCCATTTCTACGGCTCCTCAAAAATTACCACACAAATAGAAACACTAAAGTAAAAGTGGGAAATATGTACAGTGCTAGCAGAAACACAGACCAAGGCACCGCTCAAGGCTCCATAATAGGCCCATATGAATATATTATATATGTCAACCAAATGTGTAATATTTTTGAACATGGCTCTGTGTACCAGTTTGCAGACGATACTTGTCTAATCGTGGCAGACAAAGATTTAAAAACTGCTGAAAGAAAACTGCAGGAAAATTTCAATATAATGTGCAAGTGGTCACATGACGTCGGACTACTAATTAACTCCCAAAAAACTAAATTAATGTGTATAGAATCATCACATAATAGGTCGGACTACACACCTAGTATAATGGCCCATGACCACCGATGTTTGCATGACAGTCTTATCTGCATGCCTAATGATAGCTGTAATAAACTAGAAATAGTAACAGAACACATGTACCTAGGTCTCATAATAGACAACCGCTTTAACTGGAAACCTCACATTGATCATGTTTGTAACAAATTACGAGCTATACTCAGTAAATTATATACACTAAAATATAAGATGACATTTAAAGCACTCCGCCTACTATATCTGGCAATGGCGGATTCTGTCATAGGATATGGTCTATGTACCTATGGTCGCACCTATAGCACTTACTTGAATAAAATATATACTTTGCAAATCAGATTATTAAAAACTATCGTACCTAAACATGTAAGAGCTAGCTGTAATGGGTACTATAACAAACTATTTAATTACTGTAAGGTACTGCCTATACAGAACAAAACAAGAATGGCCGTTGTGCGGGCGGAGTATTTGCACATTGCACAACTAACTAAATACCAGCGAAAAGGTAATCTGAGAAAGCTGTCAAACATAAAGTGCTATATAATGCCTCATTATAACAACACATATGGCACTAGAATGTACAAATATATCCTGCCCAAAATTCTTAACGAGCTGCCGAATGAGATTGTGTGTGCGTGCGTCGCAGGCCAAACTCACCTAAAAAATGTTAAACAATATTTCTTGACACAGGTAGACTACAAGCACATCCTGGAATAGATTGTAATCTACAAATGTATATATAATAGTGTAATAAATAACAATAGTATGTAGAGTAAACGAACCCCTCTCGCATAAAAACCTACACGGTTTAAGCGAGTGGTTGTGATCTGTATAAAATTGTATACTGTAATGCTTTGTCCATAATAATAAAAAAAAAAAATACTTGAAGTAGGAAACGGTGTGGCGACCGCTTAAACCACTAGTCTATTCGTGCAGTCAAGGTAAGTTCGTTTGTTGCCCGTGATACCACCTAGGAGAGCTAGGCAGGTGTACCACGGGCAACATTGTAGACGTATTCATGTGTAGACTAGCAAGGAGTTCTTTAATGCTCGGTTGTAGAGTACTGCGAGAGAAATGCAATATCTATTAGAGCTATTTAATTATATGTGACACTAAAATCTTCACTTAGTATGATTACAATTATAGTTTTTTTATGTATCCTTACAGATTGTACCAAGAGCCTCCAGCGACTGGCTCTGTCTCGTCGTGAGTGTGATGGCATCCCCGACTGTGCTAGTGCGGAGGACGAGCGTGGTTGTGCTCACTGCGCGTCGGGGCGGGGTGGCGGCCTGCGGTGCGCGATGCACACACGCTGTCTACCGGCACACTTGCGATGCGACGGCACGCCTGACTGCCCCGACGGCAGCGACGAAGCTGGGTGTTGTTAGTTTTCATAACAAATATTTCAATTTTTACCAAATTACCTATCTCTGCGTTATAAAAGACAATAACATCACTTTTAATAAAAAAAAATGTTTTATAAGACCTAGTTTTCAGGCTTTATTGAACATTGTAAATATAAATATTTATTTTGTCATAAATTTCTTAGTGTGGATAGCGCGCTCGCTTGCATCGTGGCGAAGAGAAAATAGCGAAACGACATTGGGAGCTATTCGCAATCGTGCTGGGTACGCCGTGTGGTCGGAGCGAGGACGTAACGGCAAAATATGTGCAGCACCTTACGAACAAGATAAACGAGCTCTGATCAGCGTCGCAGAATCGCTCTGTAAAGCTCTGACATTCAAGTAAGACGTTAATCCATACTAATATTATAAATTACAAAGTTATCTCCGTTCATCGGTGTCTGTTTGTTACGCTTTTACGGTTAAAGCGCTGAACCGATTTGGATTAAACCTATTACTTACTTTTTATAATAATAAATATTTCCGACATCTAACAACACCCAACTAGTCCCGAGCTAAGCAGAGCTTATGTTATGGGTATTAGACAACTGATAGGTAGGTATAAATACATATATACTTTATTTTTTTGTAAATAAATACGTTGTTTATACATAGAAAACACCCAAATTTTAACCGTGACAACTAGGGTTGCCAACTTTCCTAATAAGTTTTTCGGGATTTAATAGGAAAAAAATCGGGATGGGCAAAATAAAATCGGGACTTCTCAAAAAAGATTTTCAATCATAGAAAAAAAAAACCTACTGGAAATTAATACTAGTAAACTACACTATACATACACAGACTCAGAATCAGGTAGTCAATGAAATAATTACTAGGTTTATACATTACATTTATTGTTCTTAAAATAATATTTATTTTCAAAAGATTTTTATTTTGAATTACGTAATCGTAAAATTCAGAACATGATTCACTAAAAAAAAACTTCGTTTAAAAAAACCGACTTCAAAAACTAAAAAGTATAAAATAACTTAATTTGTATGTGCTACCTATTCACAGGTTTGAATTCGGTGCCAAGCCAAATGTAATAGTAGGTACCACACTCGCTATATTTCGAGACGAACTGACGCTTCGGTTGTTTTGTTCTACGCGAAGAGCAGCTATCTCGCTCAAGGTCACGCGCGTCGAGTGTGGTACCTACTATTACATTTTGGCTTGGCACCGACTTCAAACCTATGAATAGGTAGCACATACAAATTAAGTTATTTTATACTTTTTAGTTTTTGAAGTCGGTTATTTTAAACGAAGTTTATTTTTTATTTTTCGCATTCTAGTCTTTCTCAAGTCTCTCATCATCATTTCACCTAAATAACTTGAAAGAATACGACTAAAGGTAACATACAACATACTGTATAGAATCGAAAGGACTTCAGGTAATTTTTTGTAATAAAATCTCAAATGGACTATATAAATGATGTCTACAGAATATGAAGGCATGCAGACAATTGCCTTCACTTTATTGCAGGCGTTCACGTAAATTTGAGGGTTATCTTCGATTTCCTTGGGATCCCATCATCAGATAATGATATGGTGGCCATGGGACCACATGGGGAGCATACCCTTTCGAATACAAAAATAATTTTTAATAAAAATCGATCCACAATTGACGGAGTAATCAATGTACATACATAAAAAAATAAAATACCGATGATATTGAGAACCTCCTCCTTTTGGAAGTCGGTTAATTCACCTTTCTTTGCAATTCGAATTTAACATGTTCCGGCGTCAATTTGCTCCTTTCATTAGTCCAAGTTTTACCACATAAAAAGAAAATTATTTCTGCGTGGACATTTGATGGCGGAATCGATGCAACGTATTTAAATGCTTAAATGCTTTTCACCAAGCTTTTATTCTTAGTAAAAAGTTTATGCCATTGCTCATAGGAGAGATAGGATTGTCAGTTTCTTTTTTCTTTAATTAAAATATTTTTTCCTTCTTTTATTTCACAAAACTCCTCATATAACTGATCCACATCAAGGTTACTTTCTGCGATGGACATTGACATTTTGTCAAAACAAGTGGTCAAGTCATCAAAACCAAACTCTTGTTCCAAATTAAACAACCTTAATGTACCCAGTTTTTTATTTTCCGTAAAATCAAAGCGAATCTCAATGTACTTTAAAGCAGTGCGATACCACTTAAATGAAAGAACTTTCGATGAATTGCTGCTCTTCAAAACTTATCTTTGTTAAAATGTTAGTACTGGAAAATCCAAAAAAGTTGTCGGTTATTCTTTGGTTTAGTCTGTTTCGCATATTCCCATTGTACCTACTAGTGGACGTGCGTCCGTCGCCCGTTCGTCGTAGGCACTTCGAGCGCGCGCTACTTTAGAGCGGAATTCGGAAACAAAATTGTGTAAGTCAGAAATCGGGACAATTAGCGTCCCGCCAGTACTGTGATCGGGACCCGGGATACGGGGGCTTAAAATCGGGACATCCCGATTAAATCGGGACAGTTGGCAAGCCTAGTGACAACCGACAATCACGCGAACGGAGCTGCGGACAAATACTCTCCCTTGATAAAATAAAATGTTGGTTCCAGGGCGGCCTTAAATGCAGAAGTGGTACCAGATGCTGAAGATGTAGTTCAAAGTGAAAACTCGGATGACTTAAATGAAAAACCAGAATATGTTGAAATCGTAGATCCTTTCGCACCAGAAATATCCTTTGTGAAGAGTGACTGTCCAGAGAGAAAAGTTATAAGAGTAATTTGTGATCAGTTAGGTAAGACTATTTGAACAACATTAAGTATAAAAAAACTTCCTTTAAAAAAACCGACTTCAAAAACTAAAAAGTATCAAATAACTTAATTTGTATGTGCTACCTATTCATAGGTTTGAAGTCAGTGCCAAGCCAAATGTAATAGTAGGTACCACACTCGTTGTATTTCGAGACGAACGTCAACGACGTCACCGACGCTTCGGTTGTTTTGTTCTACGCGAAGAGCAGCTATCCCGCTCAAGGTCACGCGCGGCGAGTGCGGTACCTACTATTAAGTTTTTTTTTATTTTCCGCTTTTTAGTATTTCTCAAGTCTCTAATCATCATTTCACCTGAATAACTTGAAAGAATACGACTAAAGGTAACATACATACTGTATAGAATCGAAAGGACTTCAGGTAATTTTTTGTAATAAAATCTCAAATGGACTATCTTCTTTAAGTTACTATAATTCAAGTGATTTGAGGTAAACTGACTATCTGAGGTAAACTCTGATATCGTTAGGACCCGTTTTATATATTATGAAATTAAATGATGTCTACAGAATATGAAGGCATGCAGACAATTGCTTTAACTTCATTGCAGGCGCTCACTTAAATTTGAGGGTTTCCTTCGATTTCCTTAGGATCCCATCATCAAATCCTGATATGGTGGCCATGGGACCACATGGGGAAAGGGTATCCTTTCGAATACAAAAAGAATTTTCAAAATCGGTCCACAAATTGACGGAGTAATCCGTGTACATACATTTAAAAAAACGATTAAATTAAGAACCTCCTCCTTGTGGAAGTCGGTTAATTATAAGTAATTTCTTTGGCAATAATCATTCTGTATTTATACGTAAATCCATCCATCAAACAATATACGAACATGTAAGTACAAGTAAATCAAGGGGTCGTTTGTTGCAGAATGTGGAGTCCCATCTGCCCGGATATCAAAGATGACGAGTGGCGTTGAGGGATTACCTCGCTCGGCGCTTCCTGGCGACTGGCCATGGCATGCCGCGTTGCTAAGAGCTTACGTACACGCCTGCGACGCTGCCCTTATACACCCATCTTGGCTTATCACCACTGCATCTTGTTTCCAGGTACGGATCTTTTGTATAACATTTTTATTTAATAGGTAGGTACTTAAGCCACCACAGATGCGGAATTTAATGCTCAAATCATTCTCTACCACTCTGCCTTAAGATGGTGCAGAAATGAGTGAAATAAAATAGGTGTATTGAAGAGAAATTAAAAATATAAGACTACAATAATCTATGCCTCTTCATCTCTCGAGATAAGCTAAATAAATGTCCTGGGAGTGGAATCTTCTTGTTGTCACCGTTTAATTTTAGCTACTAACACTTGCGTATTACTGATGCTGCGATACTATTTATTTTCAGGGACAACCTAAGGCTGAATGGACAGCTAGGTTCGGAACAGTGCGCGCACAAAGCACGACGCCTTGGCAGCAAGAAAGAAGAATAGTTGGAATGGTGCGTTCCCCGGTAGAAGGTAGTATGCTGGCTTTAGTGCGACTGGAGGAACCAGTAGAGATGACGGACTTTGTGAGACCAATTTGTCTTCCTCACAACGGTATAGAACCTGCCACACGGAACGTATGCAATACTTTGGGGTGGACCAGAAATAGAGACCAACTACAGAGAGTACACCTGGTCACAAATCCAATGAACACATGTGAAAATGTGAGCATCGCTACTGCGAACGGAATTTGCGCCGAACCTTTGTATGATCAGGATGATTGTGATGTAAGTAATCACAACTCTTATTTATATTTTATGGAATAGGGGGCAAACGAGCAGACGTATCGCTTGACGGTAAGCGACTACCGCCGCCCAATGACACCCGCAACACTAGAGGCGTCACAAGTGGCGTTGTCGGCCTTTGGGGGATGGGAAGGGGGATAGGGGGAGGGAGATGGTATTTCTTATTGCCGGTCTCCTACCCTCTAATTTTCGCACAAATGACTTACGACGAAACAATGGAAGACAAAACAGGATAAGCAAGGATTCCTATCCCTTAGATATCGCAAATGTCGGATAAGAAACGGAAACGTTATTGAATTAAGGCGCTAGAGATGTCCCTGACCCTGTAATAGATTCTCAGTGGATAAACACTGGGAATCTATCACTCAATATTATTTACTAATTAATTATATCTGCAATTTTAATGAATTTTTTGCTGTTATCTAAAATACCAATAACTGTGAAAAATTTATTGGCACAGAATTTTACTGTTTGCTAGTAAAAAATCTATACTTATATAATATTATGAAGCTGAAGAGTTTGTTTGTTTGTTTGTTTGAACGCGCTAATCTCAGGAACCACTGGTCCGATTAGATAAATCATTTCAGTGTTGGATAGTACATTTATCGCGGAAGGATATCATCACGCTAAGACCAATAGTAGTGGAGCAACAATGAAGAATGTTACAAAAACGGGGGATTTTTTTTACGTTACGGGCAATAGGAGACGTAAACGACGTTGCGTGGGTCCGCTAGTTTAAGATATTCGGAGTAAAACCCAAAACGTTTCTTAATAATAACCGATAATTGTTTTTTGCAGGAAGAAGAATATGCAGGAAGTACAATGATGTGTTTTAACGAGAAAAGTAAACAGTGGTCGCTAGAGGGAGTGAGCGGTTGGCGCATCGCTTGCACGAAAATTGGACTTGGGCGTCCTCGCATCTATGACTCAATTAGTTCACATGTCGACTGGATACGAAGAACAATATCAAATTCTGCAAGGTGACCTAATTGAACAAATAAAACTTTGTTAAGACTGCAATTGATGCCTTATAAGTACAGTAGTCTGTAAAGAATTTACAAAATTAACGATAATAGGATTATTGGAAACAAGTTCTTTAATAGTAACGTTTAGAGATTAAATTTTTGTAATAAGTGTCCCTTATCCACTATCGTGTTCATAACCCATAAACGGCATATTGGGGTTAAAATATTAACACTGGTTTTTTCAACCACAGATGTATTATAATATTTATAATCTATTATTTAGATATTATTTTTGTTACTTTTTTATAGGTTGTTCGTAACAGCCATGGTATTATTGCTATTTAAATACACAATTAGGCTAATGTAATTCATTGTTTAATATTAATGTAGAATTTAAAAAAATAACAGTAAGAAACTAAAATAGATAAGTAATTGACAATAGATGAAAATTATATTTAAGGTCTGTTACCACTTACTGATAAAAGTTCCTGACAGACTATTAGGAAAATCTATCTTACAGATATGATTAAGTACAGTTGACAGTTTCACAAGTCTTGGAAAGATACATAATATGTCAGATAAACATATATAAATATATATATATATATATATATATATATATATATATATCAGTAATACAATTTATCTGTCAAATAGTATATGGCCATTATTAAAGTTAATAAAATAGAGAGAATATCAGGTCCAATAAATCCAGTACATAATATGTAGGTACTGGGTTTGAGTAGGTACTTAATTGGGTTGTAAATGTTGTAATAATAATTTTGTTTAGGTGTCTATCCCAATTTTTAATACAAATAGGGATCAATACCTTAACATTTTTTTACATATTTGGAAACCAAAAGGGTTGATACACATGTTGACATAATTATACATGTTCTATGTTTATACATAAAATTACTATCTAGGATGAAACGGTTAAAATCTATTAACTTTTATTTTACTGTTTTTGACGAAACGAAGTGCTATATTAAGCAGTGGAATAGAGGGCTTGATATGAAATATATTGTAGTCAGAATATTTAAGTTCTATTACTTTTAAGTAACAATACTCGAAATATAAAAATCCTGATGTAATAAAATTTTGTTAATAATTGTAAGGAATTGTAAAATGTAGAATAATATTTTTTACTTCTTTCTAAGTGCCTGTAGAAAAACTTACTTACTTGGTATTTAAGATAATTTATTGAAGTTGAAATTTTATCGTTATAAAACATTAATGTACCTATTGATTGTAAATATTAGTTTAAGAATGGAACCAAAATTTTTAAGTACTCAATATATTTTATAATATATTGTTCTTGTTTTATTACTTATAAGTTTTTTTAAACAGATGACCTTGAACTTATAACACTACTTGAACACATCAATTAATAAAATTTTTGCCACTCTTGGATTGATGCATTCCAAGATCATCAGTCAGAGTAAAGTGACTTTAGCAGGCAAAAATAACACTTGTACCATAACTGATCAACTGCATTAAAAGGAAAACCTTAAGATCTATAAATCACTAGCTTTTGCCTATGGCTCCACCCACATGTACCTATGTTGGTTTTAATGATAAAAAAAGAGGGCCATGTTCTATATCAGAAATCAAAGCATCATCATTTCAATCTTTTTTAAAAGACTTCTCCTTCGCTAGGAATATTGATGTGTCGTAGGAGACAGACACAAGTGCCCCCTGACTCAGAACAACATTCAGTGCACCAGAAATCTGTGAGGTGACTGCTTAAACCAATACGTGTGTTGATGCACTCTGTTCAGTCAAAATTGGTTGAGCAGTTTGGTGGAGAAAGCATAACAGACAAAGTAACTTTCAGATTTATAATATTAAGTAGGCTAAACTTACATTTTTTTTATAGTTAGCTGCCAAAATGGCTCTGCCCTGCCTGATGGTAAGCATGAGCAGAATCCAGGAGTGGCGGTCACCATCCTCATTGCGAATAAGGACCATTGTCCTTTGCATTCAGCATGGTGACCAACACTATGGCGGCGTGGTGAGATGCTTTTTCACGCCCCGCTTAAAGGACCCGAGATCGTAGTGGGAAGGAAACACGTATTCTGGTAGTAAGTTCCAGGTTTTCACCGCTCGGCACAGGCACGTATGTCTACTACTCTGAAGCGGTGACTTCCAAGGCCGGCACGTGTTGTCCTGTGGAGGAAAGGAGAGGGAGCGACCAGTTGGAAGAGCTCTTCAGAACACTCTCCATGATAAAAGCGATAGAGGACTGCCATGGAGGCGATATCTCTACTCAATTGCAGAGGCTCAAGGGACTCGGTGGCTTCGGGATTGTTGACAATGCGAATTGCTGACCGCTGCAACCGGTCGAGAGCGTCATACAGGTACTGTGCGGCACCATCGCAAAGATGAGAACAGTACTCCACGCACGAGCGAACCTGGGTTTTGTATAGAAGACACAGATGCCCAGGCGAGAAGAACCGTCTCACCTTGTTCATAACACCTAGCTTACGCGAGGCCGCTTTAGTGGCACTCTCAACGTATTCGCGTGGGTTGAGATCTCGGCAGATATCCATGCCCAGGATATCGAGCCTACCTTGTAATGGTATTTGAGTGTTCTGAAAAGTGGGAAGGGGAAGGAATGGAGACTTTTTGGCAGAGAACGCGCACACCTGTGTTTTTTTGGCGTTGAACTCGACCAGATTCTCACAGCCCCATTGAGAAATGCGGCACAGAACATGGTCGAGTTGAACGACAAGCTCGTGTCGTTTTTCCTCAATATCTGCTAGCTTGGCTGTAGGGTGTCCAAAATATCGCCCATGAACTGTGCTGTCGTCTGCATAGCAATGAATGTTGCCAAGGGCTAACATGTCATTGATATGCAGAAGAAACAGTGTGGGCGACAGGACGGAGCCCTGCGGTACTCCGGCGTTAATCGATTGAAAATCGGAGGCCGCACCGTCGCAAAGGACTCTAATGCGGCGCTGGTGCAGGAATGCGGCAGCCCAGTTGCAGAGTTTGGGGGGCAAGCCGAAAGCTTGGAGAGAAGCGAGCGGTGCCAAACCCTATGAAAGGCCTTGGACATGTCGAGGCGGATGGCCAAGGATTCCCCATGCCTGTTAATAGCCTGGAGCCGTGGATCGGTTCGGTCTAAAACCATACTGACGATCATTTAGTAGGGAGTGATCTTCCAGGTAGTGGACCAGTTGTTTGTTTATTATCCGCTCAAACACTTTGCAGATAATGGAGGTGACGGCTATCGGACGGTAGTTGGCCGGGTCGGAGCGGTCGCCTTTTTTGGGGATGGGTTGAACATTCGCCTCTCTCCAAATCTCCGGAACAGTTCCCGAAGAATATGACAGGCGATACAGGCGCGTCAATACCGGAGACAACTCTGGTGCACAGTTCTTGAGAACCACCGCTGGAATACCGTCGGGTCCACTGGCTTTCCGGACGTCGAGTGACCGACATCACTCCGCTCATCATCGCTCCACACGGACATCACTCAGCCGTATACAAATATCCCGCATTGTAGTGTCGCAGGTCGGAATAGTAGGCGGGTGCTTGCCGCGGTATCCAATCGGGAGTTAGCCGCAAAAAGATCAACAAGCAGTTTCGCTTTCTCCTGCGGCTGATGGGCCAGTGATCCATCTGGATATTTCAGCGGTGGTAGCGAGGGCTGGCAGAAGTTGGACTGCACGGCTTTGGCCAATCGCCAGAACTTTCGGCTACCCGTAGGGTACGCGACGAGTTCTTGACCAAGCCGCGCGATGCGCTGGGCATCCGCTCTGATGTAAGCCTTCTTGCATTCCCTAGTGGCTTTGTTAAACGCTGCTTTTAGTCGATCAACGTCATATAAAGCTTCGGGGAGTAAATGTAGAAGGCGTTAGTAAGTTTAAATATCTTGACCGATACTTTACAAATTACTTAGACAATTTAGAAGAGGTGAAATGTCGAATAGGACAAGCTAAAACCGCTTTCTTCAAAATGTCTAAGGTTTAATGCGACCCAAAAAATACCATTTTCTTTGAGGCACCGCTTCATAAAAAGCTATGTTTGGTCCACACTGTTGTATGGGTGTGAGATGTTGGGTCTTAAGGAAAGACATCTGTAACCGACTGCAAGCCTTCAAGATGTGGTTATTGCGGAAGATGTTTAAAATACCGTGGAATAGTTTTACATCCTACGTAAAAGTGCTGGAGCAAACCAAGTGCAAGAGAGAACTGATGGCTATTATAGTGAAAAGGAAAGTGGCCTTCTTTGGACCCATAAAAAGAGGCTCGCAATACTTTTAGAAGGAAAAATAACTGGCAGGAGGACACCAGGTCGACGACGAAGGAAGTGGATATATGACACTGTGGCCTGGACCGGACTGGGGTACCGCCAACTAAAAGAGGCCGCTCATGATACCATCTGCTGACCTCCAAACTTCATTTTGAGGATGGCACTCCATGATGATGAAAACTTTGCATTTATCTCATCCTACATAAACTCATTATTTGCAGTAATTCAAGTATATACTAGGCCCCAAACAGTAATAATACTGGCAAGTAAATAAATTTAAGAAATAAAAATTAAAATATTCTTTCTTACATACTGCACCTCAGAAAATGCAATAGGTTAAAAAAAAAAAAATTAATGAATACAATATAAATATATTATTAACAACATAGTTTTTAAATTTTACAATCACTGTTTAAAAAAGTTATATACAAAAATATGGACATAAATATAATAAATAATTTATAATTCAATTTTGATTGTATTTCAATTAGTAATTTACGTTTAATTATGATTATTAACATGTATACCTCCAAAAGTGCTACACTTATATTTCCATGATAACCACTACTAAAAACTAACATATTTTAAATAATAATGCTAATATGTGTGCACACTTATATGTCTTATTTAAATTGCTTACCCTTAGAAATCATAATGTACTCTAGTGTTCATTGTGAGGGCTCCCCCTATCATTATTTGATCTAAGTTTGTCTATGTACAAGTCTAATAAACTATTTTCACATTTTTTCAACTGCAAAACTTCAAGTAAAGCATCATTTTTAAATTTAGTTCTTGTATTTACACACCTTCGGAATCTGCCCACTAGTACTTCATGCTTTTGATTAGTCAGGCAAAAGTTATAAAAAAACTGTTGTTCAATACTAAAACTCTTATTTATGCCATTTTTGAAAAATCTATAAAATATCTGCTCTCCGGGGTTACACATATTTTGGATTTCGAACCAGTCTTCTGTTGTTACACCAAATAAAAGTCCTATGGAAGGTCCCTTTACAACACATGTTACCTGCCCTGCTCTATCAGCTATTCTCAAGGTAGCTGTCGATGTTATTTTGCCTTTCCAGTTATAAATCTTGACTGATTCCAGATAATATTCTGTCAACAAACCCCAACATTCGGCATGTAACTTGAGTTTGCGAGCTTCCGTTATTTTAATAGGTGCGTTATTCTTATAAAAACTGTCATCCGGTTGCGTATTCATGAGATTTTATTTGCATAGATGCCGTTGAGCTGAGATCTTAGACATAATCTCAACGCAAACTCAAACCATCAACATTTTCTAAATTTTGATTTGACTTTGACACCACTTTGACGAGTTTGACGTTTATAAGGCTGTGCTGCAGTGTTTCCACTTTGATGATTTCCTTTCCCCACGCCTCAATTGAGATTTCCCCTTCTCAGGACTTTTTTCCCCTCAAAAATTATTCTGCTTTAGTTCTATTGTACGTCACTGCCTTTTTAGGGTTCCGTGCCAAAGGCAAAAAACGGAGCCCTTATAGATTCGCCATGTCTGTCTGTCTGTCTGTCTGTCCGTCCGTCCGTATGTCACAGCCACTTTTTTCCGAAACTATAAGAACTATAATGTTGAAACTTGGTAAGTAGATGTATCTGTGAATCGCATTAAGATTTTCACATAAAAATAGAAAAAAAAACAATAAATTTTGGGGGTCCCCATACATAGAACTGAAACTCAAAAATTATTTTTCGTCAAACCCATGCGTGTGGGGTATCTATGTATAGGTCTTCAAAAATGATATTGAGGTTTCTAATATCATTTTTTTCTAAACTAAATAGTTTGCGCGAGAGATACTTGCAAGTGGTAAAATGTATGCCCCCCCTGTAACTTCTAAAATAAGAGAATGATAAAACTAAAAAAAAAATATGAAGTACATTACCATGTAAACTTCCACCGAAAATTGGTTTGAACGAAAGTAGTTTTTTTTAATAGTCATAAATCGTAAACTGCAATTTACCTTTCATTCAATCAACACAAATTTAAAAATAAAATAAAAAATATATTATGTTACTTGCTGCTGCGGAACCCTTCATGGGCGAGTCTGACTCGCACTTGGCCGCTTTTTTCAATGTTGCCGTAGAAAGGCTACTAGTGATTAAAAAACTAAAACCCATCTACGACAAAAAACGACGCTAAAAAAGTATGGAACAAGTTTAAAAAACCGTAGTCACACGTTACGTAGAAATAGTTATAAATAGTTTTAGTTTTTACTTTTTTTTATTTAAAATGTTGGTGCCTCTATTGGTGACGAGCAGATTCCCTAGCGGCAAGTCGCAGAACTAACGTATGACAGATAAAAATACGTGTACGCGTTAACATTCCACTTTTAGAATACTGTTCACCCTCACGAAGCGGTTATAGTATTTTTACTACTCCGTAGATTAAATGCACTCGCTCTGTATATTAAACTGTCAGGTAGAAGTATCTGTCATACGTTAGTTCCGTAAACGGCCACTAGGGATATCTTCTCGTTACCATCTTTCCAAAGTATACTTGAAATAGGTACCATAGAAATATCACAATATTATCGAATAAATACGGAAAAAGTCACAAGAATATGCTGATAATATTTATATATTTTTGAAATATAAAAAAAAACTTCGTTTAAAAAAACCGACTTCAAAAACTGAAAAGTATAAAATAACTTAATTTGTATGTGCTACCTATTCATAGGTTTGAATTCGGCGCCAAGCCAAATGTACCGTTATAGTAGGTACCACACTCGGTTGTTTTGTCCTACGCGAAGAGCAGCTATCCCGCTCAAGGTCATGCGCGGCGAGTCCTACTATTACATTTTGGCTCGGCACCGACTTCAAACCTATGAATAGGTAGCACATACAAATTAAGTTATTTTATACTTTTCAGTTTTTGAAGCCGGTTTTTTTAAACGAAGTTTTTTTTTTTTTCGCTTTTTAGTCTTTCTCAAGTCTCTCATCATCATTTCACCTAAATAGCTTGAAAGAATACGACTAAAGGTAACATACAACATACTGTATAGAATAATAAATAAATATTTCGGACATGATGTTTACAGAATATGAAAGCATGCAGATAATTGCCTTAACTTTATTGCAGGCGCTCACGTAAATTTGAGGGTTTCCTTCAATTTCCTTGGGATCCCATCATCAGATCCTGATATGGTGGCCATGGGACCACATGGGGAGCATACTCTTTCGAATACAAAAATAATTTTCAAAATCGGTCCACAATTGACGGAGTAATCAATGTACATACATAAAAAAAAAACCGATGAAATTAAGAACCTCCTCCTTTTGGAAGTCGGTTTAAAAGTAACGCCCTTTCGAATAATACCAAACACGGCATATCTCAAATTTAGTTTTTAATACAGTAGGTACTTTATGTCGCCTAGAGGGCGCCACATTAGATTCAGTGACACGTCATATAGCCTTTAACAAGCGGACGATCAAGACGCTTCTAGCGATACCTTATTTGTCCAGTTCTAATAAGAAGTTAAGGAGCTATGAGGGAACAGATGAACATACATACATACATAGCCTGTCAAAACCATAACCTTCCTTTGGCTTTGCCGTAGTCGTGTAAAAACATTAAAACAGATAAAAGCAATAGGCTTGATAATGAAACAGTTGGATCAAATCTGGCTTGAAAAGTACAGGAACAACCTCTGTTGTACATACAATAGATGAAAAATCAGTTCGGAATACACCACCTCAAGTTTGTACAGGCCAATGCAACTGCAAGCGAATCCAAAAAAAATAGACTAAGCATAAATAAAGTATAATTTCAACATTCGTATTCTTATAGCCTGACCAGAAATATTAAAACCTGCACTGGTGGTGGGCAGCCAATTTCGCTACTGTTTATTTCGGTAACATTAGTATAATCCATACAAAAATTAGTTAAGAAATTTTCCGCAATATTTTAAGCTAGGCTTTATCCATGATTTCCCTCGATTTCCCCTTTTCATCTCTTTCCCCTTTTTCTTCCCCTCTGGACCCTAATTTCCCCTCAAAAGGGGAATTTCCCCTCATTGTGGAAACACTGCTGTGCTGCCTGTGTAGCTTTTTCCGAAACAGTTGGAATTACTCGTTCCGTTCCGTCTAAACACTATGAATTACTAGGTATTTACATTCCATTTGAGATATAAATAAAAAAGAAGCCAACCGGGTGCCTTTGTAATATTGAAAAACGGAGATCGTTTTTTGTTTTTTCGTAAGATGGTCCCCATTTCATCTCATCCACATTTTTTTTTATCATTAATTTCATCACGACGAAGACTATAAACACTTGACATTGGCAGATATAGCTGATCTGAGAGATCCGGCTGGTTGCCATTTCATCAAAAGAAGAAGAAGAATATTGAAAAATATTGGAAAATAGATGTAAAACGTGTATTGAACCCATTGAACCCCAATATCAAACGAAACGTCAAAAATAGGTTATTGTCGCTTGTCGCTGTCATCTGTCAATTCTGTCATTCTCATTCGTGTCATGTCTTTCATGGTAAAGGATACTTTTCTTACATAATTCCTGTACTATTTTGATCACGTCTTACTAAAAATTGTATTCAATGCGAATAGGCTGGATTCAGAAGTTAGTAAACAAATGGCCTGGAAAAGAGACCTTTGGAATGTATAGATTTCTACCAATGTTTTTCGTTCTTGGCGCTGCATTGGAGTTTTCTATGATTAACTGGAGAGTGGGAGAGGTAAACTTCTACAATACATTTAAGAAACGACAAGCCCACGACATTGTGGAAGAAAAAATCAGAAAATACGCAGCAACTACATAAAATGCCGGCCGGAGTAACTTGGGGTCAATATCTTATGTATTCAGCTGCTGCTATGATGTCTATGCTAGCTGGCTCACAAATAGTACATCAGTACTATAAACCACTGCAAGATTTAAATAAGTATATCAATAAAGAACTTCAGAATCTTCCAGAACATATACAAGTTCAAATTAAAAAAGAACTAAAAGAGGAAGGTGTGTTAAATAACAGTTAATTAATAGACTATTTGTATTTTTATTTAGACATGTGCAAATAAAGGAAAATCATCAAACATTTTTCTTTTATTTTTCAAAGTCTTTAAATATTAGTTTGGAGTTACACTCCCCAATAATAGAGTCTTACAAGTCTTAAAAGTGTTTTTTTATGATATATAAGTATGTATGTTTGTGATCAATTTTGTCTGAATGTGATACAGTCAATTGAGAGGTTTACGTAAATGATAGTCGAGACACTTTTGACAGTTTGCAACTGCATTTAAGTACATGTAATTTTGTTCCCTCCTATCTAATAAGTGATAATTTATTACATTAGACTTTATTGTGAGGGTCATAGTTTGTATATTATTTTCATAGATTCAGGTTCTAAGGACACTAAGAAAGCGTTTTAGGCAGGGTTGATATGATTTAAATCAGTGATTTAAATCGTGATTTTAATCAAATGATTTTATATAAAAATTAATCATTTAAATCATGAAATTTTTACTGCAACCAAATCAGCTAAAAATTGTCTAGGGACTTCCCCTACACTGACTATGGCGCGCACACATGCAGAATGCGAGCAATTACCGGGATTCCAAATGCTACAGGACATGTTTTAGAAGTTATCAAATATTTTAGAAATCATTTCGCGCATGCTATTCAAATTCAATGCAAAGCGACAAGTCTCCTATTTCAGATAGTGTACTCATCTGGAAAGAATTAGAATATATATGTACTTTAACGAGTTGCTAAGTTTTTACTTTCCTTGTTATTTTTTCAACACTAATGTTTTTTAAATTGCTCATTTTAGTAGAAATTGTTAAATTACCTACTTGTAATTGTATTAATAATTACATTTTAAAAATATGTTGTTTTCATTCAATAAATAATAGACCATTAGTATTAAAAAAGGCAAAAAAGTAAAAAAACAAAAAAATCTGATTAAAATTAAAAAATCCGATTTAAATCAAATTAATCCGATTATTACGTTTTTATTATGGTTTTTATCAACCCTGGTTTTAGGACATAATTTCATCCTACAGGGAGAAAGAAATGGGAGGAAAGGATGTATGAAATTTTGTCAAATTCAAAATAAGAAATATGCATAGTTGCGAGTTTTAAGAGTTAAATACTAAAATACCTATATACCTTTTGAGAGATTCCACTGAGAACGATTAAAAAACAATGTAGGATTTATAAATTATTCTCCTTTTTAAGTTCTAATTAAAACCGCGACAGTCTTTCTGTTATGGTTGACTCACTATAACCTTTTTATGGTAATCAAATTTATTCCCGTCATTACAAGAGGAAACGCAGACGAAGTTGCGTGGATCAACTAGTGAGGTAATATATTCATCATCTTCCTAGCCTTTATAATTCCCAATATTATTTGGAGTCGGCTACTAGTACAACCGGTTGTACCTGAATATCAGTTTTTCCACAGAGCGACTGGCATCGGACCTCCACAACCCTGAGGGCGAACTGAATTCGAAGGTTGAACTAGTTGTCAGTATATTTGATACCAGCAGACGGTGCCCGCTTCTGTGCGGGCAGGCGCTGGGAGGGGTCCGGATGTGTTAATAACTGCAGTTCCCGGACTCCTCCCTTCACAGGCGCAGAGTGGCACACCGTGTGGTTTTAGTCGGTTCGAGTCCGACACACCGCCCCGCCGCAAGCCCCGGTGGGGTGACGGTCCGAGGGGATTTCCACACGTTAAAAAAAAAAAAAAAAAAAAAAAGTTGTCAGTATATTTGAGGGTACTGACTTCCCAATAACGATTGCCATTGATGATCGTGACAACCGGGACTGACTGTATAACGTGCTCTCCGAGGCATAGGCGGGAAACACCGCCATCTTCCATACTCCAGGCTGCTATTAAGAATTTCTTGTAAGCATAACCCAATAACACTTTTGGCCTGACTTGGGATTAAAACCCGAGACCTCTTGATCGGCAGTTGCATACGCTAACTGCTAGATCAACGAGGCGGTGAGGTAATTTATTCATCCTGTATTAATTGTGTAATAATAGCTTTTGTAGCGGCCGCACCCGCGAGTCTCTACAGGGTTGAGATCATAAACTTGACTCAACTTCAACTTGTCCGAGCGGCAACAAACTACCTACTTGACTAAAATGGAACATTGGGTACTCTTCTTCTTTAAAATGCCTCTCCAACTAGCGAAGATGGGCATCGGCTGTGTGTGTTTAGCAGCTTTTTATAACGTAACGGTATAGTCTGTAGGCCATTGGTCATTAATTATAAAATGAAACAGGTCTAATACCTAGTTAATTTGCGTACTATTTCAATACTGGCTTGAGAAAACATTTTTTCAAATACCTAGGTAGGTACTCTATTAACTATAAAATCGAAAAGTTTTTTCTTCTATATCGCTATATCGTGGATAATGACGCATAGAATTTCTTGAGGTTTAGTATCTTTGGGTGTTTCATTCGCATCGTAGTATGGGAAATACTATGAGGGGAATGCCCGCTATAAGGAATGAGTAAAGAATGCCTTTCTACTCTGCACACTTCAAGGCCAACAGACACTTTTAAAGGGAAACTGATAAAATTTCGTTTAATAATTTACACTCAGACTACAAACTTGTAATCTGAAAATTTACATGAATCAGTAGTAGTAGTAGATATTTTTCTAATTTGTAATTTGCACTTAATTGAAGTTTATCTTTGACTAGTTGACGCACTTCGTTTATTATCAACCTATCGCCGTTCACTACTGAATGAAGGTCTCCCCCAAGGAGCGCCAACCATCCCGGTCTTGGGCAGCCCGCATCCATCCTTCCATCACAAACCACTTTCTTCAAATCGTCAGTCCATGGTGCCGCAGGGCACCCTACACTACGCTTTTGGATCAATAATCCCTATTGCTAGTAGCTTGACAGTATTTAGTAAAGCCTGGATTAATAATTAAGGCAAGTATCCAACATTACAATATTTTTTTAAAAGCGAATCAATCGTTCCTGAGATTAGTACTCAACAGTATTAACTGTTCAGCTTTATAACATGAAATACCTTAAATGGTAACAATTTTTGTGATCCTTTAATTGAACCACACTTAATACAGCGATGTTTTTTGCGTGACATTATCTTCAAAAATCCCAATTGACACATTTAACTGTTTTTAAATAGACATGATTTATAAAAAGAACATTTGGACGATAGTCATAGTCAACGTCAACATAAGTTAATGGTTAGTAAAGTGCTTTTTGCCATATCCATATGTCTGCGTATTTTTCAAATGTAAAAGTTGGCTTTATATGATACATTTGTTTCCATAGCAGTGTCTATCTCTCGTAAAGCGTAGGTAGCATCCTACGTGGTACCTTATATTGGAGGTGGGCGTTGACATTAAGTAGGTAAAGTTTTTGTCAACGGAAGGCAATGACGAATTGGCGATATTTAAATTTATTTAGTGGGTTGAGGCTGTATCGCGTCTCTCGCATAAGTCTCTATGGATAACTGGCAGTAGGCTTCGCGCCGGCGCGCAGTGTAAACGTGCTTGCGCGTTTTTGAACGATCACTGTGCTCTCGAGTGTAGCTGCAATATCGAAAACGAAAAACAACAATTCACTGACATGGAAGTTGCAGATCAATGGCGGCGGCAGTGGGCAGGGACTGCCGAATATGGCAAGGTAAAGTCGTAAGCTAAACACCCCTAGTTAAACTTTCAGACATGTCATATAGAGTTATTTATTTGGTCGATGAGAACTTGCATTAAAAAGCTCCTAAAAGTAAAGCAATATAAAACCAAGATGTAGTGAATGCATGCTGTCTTCTTTGCATGAATATACTCAATATACAAAGGTAGTAAGTAGGTAGGTACGTAAGCTCAGTGTCTCAGTGGCTTAAATATCTGTAAGATTTAGATGTATGTAATTATGACTGTACATATTTAGATGTACAAATCAGTTAAGATTGCGACATTTCAATTAACAAGAGGTCATTGCCAAAAGGCTAAAGTGGTCAGTTCCATTTACGGTGTTAAAACTCAGGACGAGACGGTCGAGCTATAGGTATAATTGAATTTTAGAATATGAAATTTGTTATCAACACCGTAAGGCTTATTATTGTGTGAGAAGTTATTTCAAACCTGTCTGAGCTAGTTCAGTAAGTTTTTTTAGTACGTTTCTTCCTTCGAATTAAAAAAACAAAGCAGTCTTTCCGAAGGTTTCAAAGTGCTGGCTATTTAACATTTGATGGTCTGGTTCTAAGTTGCTGAAACAAGTTCACATACTCTGGAAGTTCTCTATAAACTTTTGCTCTCGTACAGTAGGTAGGATGCGATTTAAAGGGTTCTATATCTTCAAGTACTTAGAATCTCGATAGTTTGGTAAAAAGTCGTGTGCCAGTGGCACTACATAATGTTTGCGCTGTTAAAAATGATTTTTATGAAATAAACATAACACAAATAAAACATTTTAAATACCATTTCGCAATCTAGATTACTAAGGCAATACCTGATAGCTGGCATTAACGTAATCACGAATCTTATAGTCGATGATGATGTTAAAACAATGATATTCTAGTCTCTAACACTTTGTTGAATAGTGAAAGTGGTGTCATACGTGAGGAAGCTATTGAACGTTTCGGTTAACGCATTTCCTATACATTATCTACTGACAGGAAATGAGATAGCTATAAGAAAACAATCCTTTGTTAACTCTTTACGCGAACTTGGAGTTTAATGTCACTCTTTTTACGCAAAGTGGCAATGAATAGCTTTGAATATTTAAGACTCAGGCACTCGGAATTACCTTGTTATTAATTAGTAAACTTGGTTGTTATTATTTCTTACATTCGATAACAAGGCATTTTTTTAAATACCTTAGGTAATACGGTTAACGAACCGTTGTTAGTTGAACTCGGGTTCGTGTGCAGGCTGCCGGAAATCCTGCGCAAAGGCCGCGGATTACGAGGCTATACCGCACTGCTATCCGTCGTTTGTTTTATTATTTGTGCAAGCCAACTTAACATTATTGCGTGAATGTCATGACTATAATGATTGCATACGAACCTGCACACGCAGTAGCGATTCACAAATACGAATTTAATATTATCATTATATCTAAGTACCTGTTGGATTCTTACTATCGATCTACCACACAAACTTTTGGTTAGTAGAACTAAACTATTAAGTAGGTCTTTAGGTTTTCTAACATTGAAAACCTAATGACCTACTTAATAGTTTATTCGAGATCTTTCATAAACATTTTGTTATTTTTAAAAGTTTTAGATTTTAATTAATATTTATTTAAAATTGATTCCATTCCTTCCCCTTCCCACTTTTCTGAGCAATCAACTGCTATTACAATATAAGCTCGATATCTTGGGCATGGATATCTGCCGAGACCATAATCCGCGCGAATACGTTGAGAGTGTCACCAAGGCGGCCTCGCGGAAGCTATTTATTTAAAAAAAAGGTGAGATGGTTCTTCTCGCCCGGGCATCTATGTCTTCTTTACAAGACTCAAGTTCGCTCGTGCGTAGAGTACTGTTCTCATCTTTGTGATGGAGCCGCACAGTATCTGTTTGACGCTCTCGACTAGTAGCAGCGGCGAGCAATCCGCATTGTCGACAGTCCCGAAGCCACTGAGTCCCTTGAGCCCCTGCAGTTGCGTATAGATGTCGCCTCTATGGCAGTACTCTATCGCTTGTATCACGAAGAGTGTTCTGAAGAGCTTTTCCAAATGGTCCCCCCTTCCCTCTTCCTCTTTAGGACAACACGTGGCGGCCTTGGAAGTCACCGCTTCAGAGTGGTAGACATACGATCTCGTACTCATCGGTTCGGTTCCTCCTTTCTATGCCGAGCTGTCAAAACCTGGAACTCACTTCCAGCGCACGTGTTTCCCTCCCACTATGATCCCGGGTCCTTTAAGCGGGGCGTAAAAAAGCATCTCACTAGGCCGCCATAGTGTGGGTTACCATACTGCATTGTCCTTATTCGCATTAAGGATGGTGACCACCACTCTTGGAATCTGCTCTGCTGCTGCTGCTTTCCATTAGGATGGGCAGAGTCATTATGGCGCAACTAATACCTAAAAAAAAATGAATGACATCAGGGGCATATCTAGCCTGTGAAGCGCCGTCATGCTATCATTTCCCTAGCGCGTAAATTCATTAAAAATACCGGCGCCCCTAACACTGCAGTGCTACACCCGTGTGCAGCGCACACCCTACAGCTGCACTATTGGTAAAGACGCCCCTGAATGACATCAAAACTATTACAGACCATTTTAAATTGTTTAATATGTAGGTAATACAGTCAACGAACGTGAGCGAGTACAATGAGTACATACTTATACAATGATTGTGATAGTTTTTTATGGGACTGTGGATTTAGTGGACAACAAAAATAAAAAGTACCTACTTATTAGACGTGGTTTATATATTTTGTTTAAAAATTACATAGGTTCAAAGGAAATGCTAACCTCGAAACCAATTTCATAGTTAGGTTATAGAGTAGGTCATCTTTCCTTGGTTTAAAAAAATATACGAAATGTTTTTTTAATCAATCCAGTTTGTTTACGGTAATATTGGAATTCTTAAATCATTCAAAAGTAAAAAACCCAACTGATCGCCTTCTATTAATTAATTGAGGTGAATCACTGGTGGCTAAGATGGTGCGAAGTGCGGATTTTCCTCTAGCATTTCTTGTAAAACATTAATATATATGTATACCTATTGCGCGGTACCCAGACGCCCGCACAAGAGTCGACGACCTCCGATTCCTAAAGTAAATCTTCCGTATAACATTTCGCGCGTTGTTACTATTGAAATCATGATTCGCTAAGTTCTAATTCTCGCGTTCTGATTAGTACTAATAAGTCGCACAAGTTTACCGTTGTCTATGCAAAAAAAAAACACATCTTTATGCATAAGTTGTAGGTACCGAATGTGTTAGGATTAATCAGCCAGCCATTTACAGTTTGATGTCGTGCTGTTTTATTAATTACATTTCTGTATCTTAGAGTTATAACGGTTATAAATATCGTAGCAAGGCCGCAAGGGCGTAAGTGAAATATTAAATCATTGAGTTGACTCATCATTCACAGTCCTATTATTTTATATGAAAACGTAGAGCCATAAAGTGTCGCTGTATCTACCGAATAGTATTAATTTAAATAAATATGTAAATCAGTAGGTATGTACTTGGCTAGTACCTACCTAAGCCGAGCCGCCTAAACGAAAAAACGAGAAAATCCATTTTTTGATATTTTATAACTAAAGATTTTTTTAAGATGGTAGCTAAGTAGGTGTGTAATTTAATTTTACTAATTGTTTGCATGGCACAAAATTATTAAGAAACACTCAAGTGTATAGAAGCTCTACTGCTTACCATTTTACCCGACTATGACGAATAATAGTTTTGGCAGTCTATAAAATAAATTTAAGACAACTCCTGCACTAGGAATATATTCTTTGTCCGTTTCATATATGTTTGTACAAACATATATGAAACGGACACAACGCACACCCAGACTTAGAACAACACTTTGTGATTCACACAGAGTGTTATTCCATGTGGGGTTTGAATTTGAACCTACAACATTCAGTGCTCTAGACAACGGCGCGGCGACCGCTTAAACCACTAGGTTATCCGTGCAGTGTATTCCACCGTAGAGCCTACATTACTGAACAGAGTTTAAGGTGAGGTGTCAATATAATATTCGTAATGAGGTGACAGTAACTATATAAATTTTATCAAAAGTTTTTACGTAGTCGGGTTATAGTTTTTTAAACTTGTTCTTGTTGATGTATTTTTTTTTAAGGACTAAAGTTTAAAGCTTTGTTAAATTTTAGAATTCATCTCTAATTTTCTGCTGTCCGTTGATTGACAATATTTATACCAAGTAGTCCCATGATAACCGCAGAATTGCTTTTCCAATTCAAGCGGCTACAATCTCGAGTAATTAGAAGTTGCGGGAGTAGACTTTAGCACACAATGCTCTTTAATCTTCGATAGACAATTGTATCACGTGTAACTACGAAACAAAATTTGTTATTATGCTTTGTTATGACTATGAGCTTGCCAAAGTGACTCTACTCGGCCTGATGGAAGGCACGAGCAGAATATAAGAGTAGTGGTCATCATACTCATTGCACGAAACAAGACTGCACGAATCCTGTGGTTTTAGTTTGGTTTTCTGTGAGAAGGTAGTACCGACCACGTCCAGCCGGCCAAATTGGCTGTACTATTGATAGAGGATATTGAAACTATAAATATAGGTTTATACTTCTAAACTAATATTATAAAGTGGAAAGATTTAATTTTTGTTTATTACGATTCAACTCAAACTACTCAACCGATCAAAAATCAAATCAAAATTCTTTTACCACTAGAAACTTTCGACTGCCTCGTTGGTCTCGCGGTTGGCGTGTGCGACTGCTGATCATGAGGTCTCGGGATCTTTTTTTTTTTTATGTACCAGTAGTACGCCAGATATAAAAAAAAACAAACTACAAATATTTGTTTCGGAGTTTGGTTGTTTTCTATGTATAATATGTATGTATTTACAAAAAAAAAAAAGTATATATGTACATATTTGTATCAGTTGTCTAGTACCCATAACACAAGCTCTGCTTAGCTTGGGACTAGATGGCGTTATGTATTAGATGTCCGAAATATTAAAAAAAATTAAAACCTGTATCTTCTCCGAGTAAAATAGACTATATTCAATTTCCCGTACAAAACCGTGCGAAGCTGGGGCGGGTTGGTAGTATTATGTATATCAAAAACGTACGAATTAAATATATACCTACTTCGTAGATTATAAATACGAATAAGTTAACAGAATCTTGGCTCGAGCAGTATTCGCATTTATTCTCCTCATTGTAATTTTTTTACTTAGCATCTATTCTGTGATAATGTGGCCGTGATAACAACAATAAAACAGGCAAAACCTCTTTATTTGTAGTAATTATATAATTCTTTGAACACTTTAATTTCAAATATAAATAATAAAGCAAACATATGCAGTGCAGGAAATACGCAAAACCACAGAGGTCAAAATCCCCTCTCCGCCTCCCGCCAGGTCTTAAGCTGGTCTAATTCTCAATTACCAGCAAGGGGATTAAAATTTACCAAATTCATCAGCTCGACCAGATATCAGCATGTAGGATGTAGGTATGCATTCCACTCTTCCTTGTTAGGTACCTCTTTCAACATAATTTTATTACAGCAATCTCTTTGATTAAATTACGTGTAGGTAAATCTATAGTTCTGATTTTTAAATTAAACCAGGTCACGATGGCCCCGTAACCGGTTGGAGTGTGATTGACATGAAGAACGCCTTTTATGTAGTAAACTATTAAACTTTTTTCCTCCGACAACCATAATTCATTTTAAGAATTGATCATGATACTGTTTAGTTGAGCTAGTGGGTCGCCATTAAAACCTTCTGATTTTAGCCGTTGTTCTAATATATAAATTACGTCATTTATAATATTAAATCGACTTGATCTGATCAAGTAAACGGTGGCGTTGTTCGTGACAACTAAGCGGCTAGTTCCTTGTGTTGGAGAAAAAAAAGAACAAAACAGAAACATTAATAATGCCTACTACATAAAACTCGCAATCTTGCTGCCTTTAATATGTATTAAACATAATAAAGGCAGCAAGATTGCGAGTCAAGTAGGACACTTTTGTTTACACGAAGAAGGAACCATCACAATCACACATCAATATGTGACATACAATACATAACTAGCTGACCCGGCGAACTTCGTACCGCCATATTTACATCTCTGTCTCAGCTTCCCACAGGCAGTGTACAGTCTCGGACAAGAAAAATAGTTTTCCCGTTATCTTTTATTTTTTTCTTTCTAGCATAAAAAGAATGAATAAAATCGGAGTATGTGTTATTGAATTACAACTAAGTACATATTTTGACTTTCATCCCCTCTCTCCAGGAAACCGTGCTGAATTTCGGGATAAAAAGTATCCTATGTCCTATCTCGTAGCATGAATGCATACGTACTTTATAGGTAGTAGAGCCACGCTGATTTCAGCATGAATGGGCCGGCTCGACCGGGGCGGTACTACCCTCGCACAGAAAATCAACGTAAAATGACAGCGTTCATGCTGTCGTGTTTCGTTGGTGAGTGCGAGACCGGAGGCCCAAATAGTCTAGTCAACAAGTTCCGTACTTGTTGACTAGACTAAAAGATGCAGCAGCATCACTAGGCCGCCATGGTGTGGGTCGCCATACTGCATTGTCTGCATTCGCAGTGAGTATGGTGACCGCCACTCTTGGATTCTGCTTATGCTTTCCATCAGGCAGAGTAGAGTCATTTTGGCGGGCCATACATAAAAAAAAAAAAAAAAAAAAAAAAGAAACTCAAATCATGCCAAGTTTCATTAGAATCCATTCAGTAGTTTCAGCGTGATGCGCGGCCAAGATACAGACAGACAGACAAAAATGAAAAAAATTACAGTTTTGGCTTCAGTATCGACTATAGAGAGCCCTCCAAAATTTTTTTTCTAAATGTCTTTAATGTACAGAATTGGACCTGTTACATTTTTAGTGTTCCGTGCCAAAGGCAAAAAACGGAACCCTTATAGATTCGTCATGTCTGTCTGTCTGTCCGTCTGTACGTCCGTAGGTCACAGCCACCTTTTTCCGAAACTATAAGACCTATAATGTTGAAACTTGGTAAGTAGATGTATTCTGTGAACCGCATTAAGATTTTCACACAAAAATAAAAAAAAACAATAAATTTTGGGGGTCCCCGTCCCCATACTTAGATCTGAAACTCAATTTTTTTTATCAAACCTATACGTGTGTGGTATCTATGGATAGGTCTTCGAAAATGATATTGAGGTTTCTAATATCATTTTTTTCTAAACTGAATAGTTTGCGCGAGAGACACTTCCAAAGTGGCAAAATGTGTGTCCCCCCCACGTAACTTCTAAAATAAGAGCATGATAAATCTAAAAAAAAAGGTATGAACGAAATCTAGTAAGTAGTTTTTTTTAATACGTCATAAATCGTAAACTGCAATTTGCCTTTCATTCAATCAACACAAATATAAAAATATAAATTATATTATGTTACTTGCTGCTGCGGAACCCTTCATGGGCGAGTCCGACTCGCACTTGGCCGCACTTTTTATTATAAGTATAGGTAGATGGATATATCTATTTCTATATAAAAATCTTGTTTTATCGAACTTCTGTCTGTTTGATTATCAGTACGTACTTAACGATTCGATTGATAAACTCGAGGTACAGAAACATTTGCTAGTAATAAATAGAGTCATAAAGCTCAAGCTCCCACTAGAATTCAAGACCGTAACGGCAATGAATGAAGTTAAAGAATTTGTTATAACCGTGAACAAAATGAATCTCGGTAATAATTTTCGGTGTTGAATGGTCATTCAAATTTAATTATTACCTTTTGTGCTTTAAATCAGAGTCAAGGGTAATCACATGTTTCAGACAATATTTGTGATATGATCACAACACATAAACTTCCTTTGACTTATATGTTACTTATACTTAAATGCTTAGTAGGCCGTTATGGATACAATGAAAATATTTTAATGTCTGACACCCACCTGAGTATTCAAAAGTGAGTTGAACATTGAAAAGATCGCAATCATTATACGCCGCAATTTCATTTCGCCCCCGCAACCACGATCACGTCACTACCAAGAAATGTACCTTTAAATACTTATATATATGCCTATGAAGGCCACGACAACTATGGGTATATATAAGTATTTATTACAAACTTAGTTAAGTATTTGTTTTGTTCTTGACCAACACTATCTTCCTGCCTCAGAACAATTATTTCTGGTTACAACGGAATATAAGTCTTATGTTTAGCTTATAACCAGATACGCCTTTTTTTGTTGACTGAGTGTAAATTCCCTTCTGATCTCCGGCTCCTCGGAGATTGAGGAGCCAGGTATGTGGTGATTCCACTAAAAACCACCGCCGGTCTCAGGCGCGCTGCTCTGAGGAGGACCCTGGCTATATTATTTCAAGTCTCCGCAGGATCGATGCCGCGCCTACTCAGACTCGATCCTTGGAGAAACCTGGGCTTTTTTAGAAGTATCAAAATATGTTTCGGCCTGACCGCAGTTTTCCGACCAGGGCCGTCGTACCGCTGACCGCAACAATTAATTTGCTACCAGAGGTCTCCACTCTCTGGCAGCTTGCGGCCCTGTAGATGGCTGGTTCCCGCCGACGCCGTCGTCTATTGCTGTCGACTGCTCGGGATGGGGCCGGTACACCTAGATAGGAAACTAATAGGCTAAAAAAAAACTTTATGCTGCCAAAACAGTAGATATTAATCATCAAAATTAAAACTCCATTTGAATGTGTAATTTTAATTAAAAAATTACCATTTTGCTATCTTAATAAAGTAAGTAAATGATTCCAAAATATCTAAGCATTTTATGACCACATTTTTTTTACATTTTTAAAATGTCCTGTTATTTTACGGTTTAGAGTGCAAATTTTATTTCAAGAAGACTATTAGGTACTATTTTTCTTAATTGACAAAGCTCAAATTTTGTAAGTGTAAAATTTTTGAGGACATAAATCGCACGGGGAGAAACGTGCCGGAACCCGCTTCTTAGGGATTCTACTTTTAAGGTCTAAAAAGGAATATTATACCTTCGTGGTCATACTAGGAGTATTTCTTATAGTGGGTATATAGTTAAGTATCAAAATATGATCCTATAGGTATAGCCTGTATAGCAGAAAAGAGATCTTTTGCCTAAAAATATTACTCTAAGGCCACCAACGTAGCTATTTATTTAGAAATTTGTGACATAAAAGCATCAAGACGTTGCCGCGTTGGCTTATAGTTGCTTAGTGACCATATCATCTTCAACGGTTGCTTAAATCAAAACTTAATAAGTAGAATACTTTCTACAGACTAGTACCTACAGACCAAGTAAGTAGATGAACGAGTACCTACTGCAGTAGTCGCAATCGAAGTGTTTTGCAATTTGTAGTCTATTGTCTCAGATGCTTTCCAATATAATGAATGAATGATAACGACAGAGAACAAAGGTTCTTACATAATAGGTACTTAATAATAATTAAACTTTATTTCTCTCAGAGGAAGGTACAAATTGGTTACATGAGATTAGGTTACATGTTGGTCATGTAACCAATTTTTGGAAACTTTAGTTTGTACCTAGAGGTACAAACTAAAGTTTCCAAAAATTTCCCTAGTGAGAGCTGGAGTCCATACTAGGCTCGAAGCCTGTATTACAGATCTCCAGGCCCACCCTACGGCCGACAAAATATTTTTATTTCATTAAATAGGCTCATCAAAATCATACAGAAACAAAAGAGAAAAATGCAACTGCACCTCCAAAGAAAAGAAAATATAGCCTAAGGTAGGAACTTAATTCTATACAAAATTATCATTAATTTAACAAAAATGAGATCAAAATCTATCTAAGGTTGTGTGTAGTAGTGTTGTGTGTGTGTGTGTGTGTTTAACTTGATAGTGAGACACCTTATTAGGTACTCAAAATACTACCAAATATTGAAATAATCGTGCTTTATGTCGGTGCTGTGTATAGCTCTAATCATAGAGTTTCGACAAAAAAGAACGTTAAGCCGTAATACGGAAGCAGTAAGTCTCAAGGCTAGTAACTTGTATTTCTATGTTAAGTTTAAACGTAGGTTTTACAAACGTTTACTTTCACATGAGAAATAGGTAGGTACATATCATCGCTTCAATTTACTTTAATTGATAGCTTCCTTTATGTGGTCCGCACTTAGAAACCATTAAAGGTGCTTTGTATATAATTTCTACAGGACAGGAAAGTTGTCGAACTGCATAAGTTACATAGACTAAACAAGGAATTGAACACGCTGCAATTCACTACGAATGAACATACCGTAACTATGAAATGATGTTACATCCACGCGGCGCACAGTTATAAAAACAGTTGAGGTCATCAAATGCCTGGTCATGAATATTTCATATAAGTATCTACAACCAACTTTGAAAGTTTAAAAGACAACAGTACGCAGTCACGAAATTTATTCACAAGTAAATTTGAAGTTCATTTCCATATTGTAGCTGGTAGTTACACAAAGTTGTTAGACTAACTGGTTAAACTTGAGATAAGTCATAATACAAATACCTAACTATTAAAACAGACGAATAATTTGACAGTCTCTGTGCCTGTGCTACAAAAAACGTGAAAGTTTATCAATTAAGTAATTTATCACGTGTCCTTTGATTCGTTCGCAAAGATGCTGTCCTCGTACTCGAGACGCCTTATAAATAAAATAAATAAAGATTATATAACTGTTGAACAACCAACTATAATATACACGTTTTAACTGTCTGTTTCCTTGAACACTTTAAACGTGTTCTGTAATAGAATGAAATTTTAGATAAGGTGGCAGTGATTGAGTCAATGGTTTAGGTTTCAATTTTCGCCAGGGTATTCGAAAGTTTCCCTTTTTTTTAAATAACGAAAACTCAAAACTTATTGGATTTATCCAAGCAATTATATAATTACTTAAAATAATTCAATCATGTTCAAAAGGTCTGTACTTATCGCTTTACTCCGAATAATCATCGCTGTATCGGGTAAGATCTCGCGATTTATTATGTGATCTCACTCTTATAGGATTTGCTTTTCAAATTACAGGTAACAGAGGGTGGTGTAACACGTCGGGTTGCGCGTGCGATGGAAGTCCTGCACGCTAGCGGGCCGGGTGCACGCGTACGCGTCATGCGCGCTGCTTACCACTCCTCTGCAGGCCCTGGAGCTCCAGCTGAGTCCTTCATGTTACACTCTTCGAGAAGGGTAAATAAACGTTTTAATATATCTGTACGATAACTTGAAGAAAAAAATGACTTTTATTTAGCTAACGGTATTCTACAATCGATCGGTTATTGATTTAAAGTTGTTTGGTTCGTTCAGTAACATGTGAATAATATTCTTAAAGCTACTGTCATAAGTATTATTTATGAGTATTTATTGAAAACTTTAAAACATGGATGGATTTCGTCATCAATGAAAAAATGCTAGTGAATTGTAAATTAATATTTTGTATTACTTTTTCAGGTAATATCTTCTGGCTTCAACTTTTTAGAGCCTCCGTCACTTCCCACAAAGCCCCTAGAGATTTCATCCACTCCATTAGAAATAACACTCGATTCAAACGGGGAAACGGAAAATTACAAAGTAACTGAACCAGATGATTTAGAAATCTCAGAACCATCGAAGTGGAGAGGCTCAACTAGAGGAAGTTCGATTCGAATGCCAAGCGAAGAATCGTCATCTACAGACAACGCCAGTATCATTGATCTTGATTCCAGAAACAGAAATCTACACAGGAAATACTCTTATGATTCCGAGAGCAGTGAAATACAATTTCGCAGTCGAAGTAACAGTAGAAACTCGCAACTTCTAGATGCCCCGACAACATTAAGTACTCTCAAATATAAATCCCTTTTAAACAGTAGCAATGAATGGAATACGAGGAGAAAAAGTTACAGTTTTGAAGACACCTCCCCTTTAAATGACACTATTATACACAATAATGCTACACTAGCCATGGAATCGTCTACTGACAGTGGTATTTGTAAATCTACAGAAATCGTAAATGATCATATCAATGACAATTCTCATATAAAACATTTTGACAACGATGAACGAAAAACTGGCGATAAAGAAGAATCTTTTAGAGACTGGCTTACAAAGAATAGACAGAATTCACAATATCAAGGAACAAAATTTAAAACATATCGAGACCATGACATTGTTATAGAAGATCCAAAGGAAAACAATATAGCGCTACAATCTTCTGGTAAATTGTCCATAACTTTGCCTATTACTATTGAAGGAGATCGTGACAGCAATCCCAGAAAATTTCAAACAAGTGAAGACATCGACAGAAGAGTTAAAAAAGTAGAATTTTGCAAAACTGAAGTACATTTTGCAGCAGAGTCTGGTAAAGTTAACATTATCGCAACAGATGATAAACCACCTCCTTCAAGTGATTTCAGGAAACGGAGAAGTGCTTTTGTGCCCTTGCAGGATATGATGGATAGACCGATAACGTTGTTCGGTGAAAAATCCGACTTTTTAATCCCGAATGGAGTACCAACTTCTTTAAATCAGAGTAATAGTGATTATAGTGAATCCGATGAGAATACAGCAGCTACAAAGAGTATTCTCAAAAATAAAATTCCGAAACCCAAACCATATCTTTTAGGAGAGAACATGGACTTTGGGATTTCCAGTGAAGTTGCAAACACCAGCAAAGCTGTGCTTTCAGCAGTTTCTTTGGTAAATCAGCAAATGGAATCAGAAAAACGGTATAAAGACGAAATCAAATCAGTATTCTCTAAAGAAGCAGAAAGAAATGTTGTTAATAATAATATTTTTCGGACAATTGATACAGGTAAGCTCTAAAATAATTATGGCATGCGTATGTTTGTGCATAAAATAACAATTGCCATACCTATGTGAAAAAATAATCTTGAACGAATTTATAACGTAATCTTATGTATATATTTTGCAGGTCCGACAAAAAATGATAGCTTAAAACGCGAAAAACGCATAATTACAAACATAAAAATAGAAAAGGCAAGGGATGACACAACCAACGATGCTAATAATAAACTTATTTCCTTAAAAGGCTCACCCACTCAAGTAAAGCCTAAAACAAGACAACTGCGTGAAAGTGATTTAACATATTTCGGTATTGGTAACAATCGGAAGGTACAAGAAAATAGAATTAAACCAATAGTCAATAGCGAGTCCAAGTTCACTAATGACAATATTGTAGAGAACATTTTTCATTCAGTCAAATTGATACAGCAAGTTTCAAACAGTGTAAGTAACAGTGTTTGTAACAGCGAACCAGAATCTGATGATGGACATGAATATCAAAACATACCGTTAAACATTAACCATGCTCCAGTGCCTACTCCCAGACAGCGTTCAAAATATGACGACAATACTAATGAAATCGCTGTAGTTAAAGCTGGGTTAAAACCAATCATTGAGAAAAAAGATGACGAATTGAGAGACAATGTGAAACCAAGCACACGACGAACTAAAGTTCGTAGACAAGAAGAATGCAAATCAAGTCGAAGTCTTTCCGAACCACCAAAGAATTTCAAAATCAATTCACACGAGAGGACGAGTCGACGTGAAGGCTTTAAGCCAAGGTATGTTGTACATGTATATTAAATTAGGTACATTATTATATAGTTACAAAAAAGTAATGCAAATTGTTAGAAATTTAGACAAAACTACTAAAGTAATATTTTTACTTACAGCTGCACTAAAGACAAGCTTAAAGAAGATAATTCAATGGAATTTCCCATCGCGTACAACAAAATATCAGATAAAGACGTTCCGATTTATGCAAATTTAAATATAAAAGCAAGCCCATCATCAAACAGAAAACACACCAAAACGTCGGTAACTCGAAGAACGAGCCCTACTAAAAACAAAAGCGAAAACAATACAGCTGAGTCTATTACTCATAAATCTGAACATCGGTCAGACTCTGGGACAGACAGTAGTTCACGGATAAAGCGCTCAATGAATAAAGATACCGTTTCAAGCTCACTAAAAAGGGAAGAAAAGGCGCTACGAAGTGAAAGAAATCGTAAATCGCAATATAACGATACCCTGAAAAAGTTAAATGACAACCTGAGTAATACGAAAAACATGAAAAGTCGAGAAAATAACATCAAAAGTGAAGAAAATAATAAAAGTGAACGATGTAGTCGAATATCACAAAATACTACTTCCGAAAAACCAAGTCATTCGAATCACGGACATATTATGCACAGAGACTCAAGTACCCATCGAAAAAGAAATACACCTGAAGATAAAAAAATACATGAAAACAGAAAACCATCTCTTAAATTAGATTCAGATTCCACAGAACGGTATTCGTCACAAATAAGGAGTAATGAAAGAGAAAAGGAATTTGGCTCAAAACACCAGCACAGAAGTAATAAAAATCGAGAATACGTTATTAATTATGATGATAAAAATGGAACTGTTTCTTCCATATGTAAAATTAAAACAGGGCTCGGGACACCTAGACGAAAGGAGACGTCTAAAGAAATGTTTAAAAAAAATCACAAAGACGACGCATTAAAAACTAAAACTGTAGACAAACTAGCCTTGCGTAAGTAAGTCGTGTGCATGCTCTAATCAAATCTAACAAGTTATAAAATAATGACGTCACTAAAGAATGAACATCTTTCAGTGCAGTTGGAAGATCATCAGAGGGATCCAAAGGGACTGAAATACGCAGATAGGAAATGGAAGACGAAAGTGCATATACGTAGATCTTGCCAAGTGTTGTAGTTAGGAACTTTCGCTAGTCTAAAAATAGAATTTATGCTAAATTGTGTGAATTCCATTTATGCATACTTTCCTGTCCTGCGGTAGGTAGAATAAGGTAACGATGATCTCACATACGGTAATTTAAAAAAACTTTAATACTATTTTATTTTATGCAGTCTAACTTCAAATGTAACAATTTTGTAATAGTGTGAAATAATAAACACAGTTTAAGAACATTTGGTTTTTTTAATATGTAAAACTAAATGATTCACAATGTCACAAGAGGATCTCTGTCGACCTTACTAACAATAACCTCCACCTCATTATTTAGTTTACTCGCTAGATTAGTTGAAAATACTGTTAGAAATCCTCTTTCAGAGTCAGAGTGATTCGTTAGAATGACGCTTATTCCTTTCTGTGCTGCGTCTAATACGTCATGGTGGAGCATTTCACCTGTCAAATAAAAAAATGTATTTAATATTTATATGTAGAACAAGAGTAGCTATAACGTAGATTATAACAAGGACAGAAAAAGGCGTTTCTCAGCGCGTATCTCAAAGACATCTTAGCGTTCAAAGATAACTTTAATTCGCTTACAATATAGCCTACCTACTGAAATCTAAGTAAGTAAAAGTAAGTAAGCAATAATAAGTCTAAGAACAAAAATCAAATCTCGTTCTTATGCATTTTAAATTATTGGGTACGTAGTTTAAAGTTAAAATGCCTTAATTTTGGCCCAAGAAATATAAATTTACCCATAATATCAATATTTTCAACGACGCGACGTCAAACCATAATTTTTATTAAACAAGTTTATAGACTAGTCTTTCCCCCCAGTTTGACATTAATATCGCACTATACACGCGCTATAACTAAACTAACATTTTATAACTGTTTAATAAATTTTATATTAGTACTATCTGAACCACGCAACTTCATCTGCTTCAATCACACTCAGTTCCTATTTGACTAAGCGTGAGGTTAACTATCGTATCTTAGGCACGCCAGCAAATCTTCTCATAATTGCTATTCGTTTGTCTCGCTAAAACTTGAGAACGGCTGGGCCAATTTAGCTGATTTTGGTTTTGAAATGTTTGTCGTAGTCAAGTCAAGTTTAAACGGTGAAAAATTAAAAATAACTTA
This sequence comes from Diaphora mendica, assembly GCA_949125395.1. Classification (NCBI taxonomy): domain Eukaryota; kingdom Metazoa; phylum Arthropoda; class Insecta; order Lepidoptera; family Erebidae; genus Diaphora; species Diaphora mendica. The sequence continues at coordinate 17,292,682 of OX421318.1, forward strand.
AAAATCCGAATGTCACGTGTACGAAGTTGCGGGTAGCGGGCACAGCTAGTATTTACATATTTAAAAAATAATAATTAATAGTTTCGGAGTTCATCGTGAGCAAGAACGTGACATGAGAATTATATATCTATACTTAATATTATAAAGCTGAAGAGTTTGTTTGTTTGAACGCGCTAATCTCAGGAACCGCTGGTCCGATTTGAAAAATTCTTTCAGTGTTGGATAGTACATTTATCGAGAAATGCTATAGGCTATATATCATCATGCTAAGACCAATAGGACCGGATCACCAATGAAGAATGTTACAAAAACGGGGGATTTTTTTACGCTACGGGCAATAGGAGGCGTAAACGACGTTGCGCGGGTCAGCTAGTATTAAATAATGTTACCTGTCAGATACAGATCGGCGGCGACTCCTTTCAAAACAGAACTACCAGAGCCAGCGCATAGTGCCACTATGTTTACTTCGGACGACATTGCCTTTCCTTTTCCTAGAGCAAACCGCACGTGACTTAATCCAGTAAGATGTTTCACTTTTGAAACTGCGTCCGATAAGGTGACACTTGATTTTAATTGCAGCAACCTAGAAGAATAAATTAAAATTAATTATGGTCGAAATTCATCAACCAGATGAGAGAAGAGGTAGAGATATTCAATTATGTAATTGTGTTTAATCTAAATAGTAAAACTAGGTCTCTAGATATGAAATGAAATGATGAAATGAATTGTATCGTCGAGCTATAAGATTATTATTTTTGAATTATTTTTGGTTTGTAAAGAAGTGTGAATGACCAATTTCAACATCAATGGGAAGAGTGCGGTGTCGATGACGCGAGTTTCACGCTTTTTGTTCACCCAAAAAGTACACAGTATACCTACATAATACTATAATAGCTCATGGAAAGCGTTCGGTGATGATGACGCGAGTTCCATGATTTTTTTTCACCAAAAACGTGCTCAACGCATCTAAAGAAGTTTTCATTTCAAAAAAGAAAAATTTTCAGCAAAAAATGATGATGATGATGTTCTCCTTGCCGATTACGGCCACTGCGGCCAGTCTCAACGGAGACCAACCAACTACGCATGAGATATTATAGTGCACAAGTGTGTGTGCAAACACAGGTGCACTCTCTGTTCCCTCACTCTCATAATCCGATGGGACGGTTAACCGACACGATCAGGGAGAAATCAGGCGCAGGACCGACAGCTTTATGTGCTCTCCGAGGCACGGGGGCTTAGACCCCAACTTCCAAACTCCGAGCTGTTATTAAGTATTTCTATAATCTGAAAAACTCAATAACACTTTAGGCCCTACCAGGGATTTGAACCCGAGACCTCTTGATATGCAGTCGCATACGTCAACCTCTAGAGACCAACGAGGCAGTTGGTTTAGAGGTTGACGATTGCGACAGCAAAAAAAAAACATAGGGAACAACCTCCATTCCATTGGATTAAAAAGTAACAATATTACTTAATCGCATGTTTTAGTAGGTATTCTATTATAGTCATCATCATCACCAGTCCTTAATAGTCTACTGGCTCTCCTTCCTAACCCTCTCCTTGGAAAGTTTTTGCCTTAAATAACTTGCTGGGACTGGGGCTTGCTTGCTTAAAATTTTCTGTGCAATTGTTCTGCGCATTTTGCTCAATTAGTCGGCACTTAGGATGAACAGAGGTGATGACACTCCATATACTTTATCCGTCACGAGTACCACAAGGCGTCACCTTAAGCATCATCAGCATTAGCATCATGAAACATCATGAATTATAGATTCGTCAGTTAAAAAAATATTTTATAAAAGTTGATGTAGTTGTTTCTATATAAGTTCTATTTATAGACCTTGTACCTAAAAGCGTCCGTGTTTTTGACCATCGCTGGTTACGGCATCGTCACCGTAACTCTAAATGTTTCTTTTTTTTATGTTCAGAGTCTGGTAGGGACATTCAATCCATTGTGACAATTTAATATTATATTTACAAATAAGTAGTGCATGATGTGCTTACAAGAAATTGTTACAGCAGGCTATAAGTTCATTGAATGCATTTTTAACCCCCGACGCAAAAAGAGGGGTGTTTTAAGTTTGCCGTGTCTGTCTGTCTGTTTGTCTGTCTGTTTGTCTGTCTGTCTGTTTGTCTGTCTGTCTGTCTGTGGCACCGTAGCTCACGAACGGATGAAGCGATTTCAATTTAGTTTTTTTTTGTATGAAAGGTGAGTTACGTGCGAGTGTTCTTAGACATGTTTCATGAAAATCGGTTGAGTCGTTTAAAAATTATGGGGGTGAAAGTGGGGAAGAATAACCGAATGTCTGCAAAAATATCATCGAGAAGGGTCTCAAATGAAAGCGCATAACGTGTTTTTTACTTTTTAAAGGGAACTCAGGTTATTATATCGGGGTTTTTTTTAATTTTGAGAATTTATAGTTATTATTGTATCAGTGTTATCAATTGTTGCTGAGTCAAATAAAGAAAAAAAACAGTAAAAAAAAGATAATACTGACCTTCCAGCTCCGACTTGAGGGTCAACACCTGGCAATATAGGATTGGATTCTGCAACAAGGAACGCAGATGCAAGCCAGTCATTGACACCGCCGTTTACACTATCCCAACTTGTATGAGGAGAATAAAGAGAAATACGTTTCTCCAACAGAAATGATACTATGCGTTCCTTCCAAGCACTGCAAAATATAAAAAGATGTTTTTTTTTTTTTTTTTTGCGAAAGGCTCAACTCACAGAGTCGCAGAGTACAAGCAACATGACGCATAATACCGTGGCAGAGCCACGCTTCGGCATGAATGGGCCGGCTCGACCGGAGTGTTACCACGGCCTCACAGAAAACCGGTGTGAAACAGCGCTTGAGCTGTGTTTCACCGAGTAAGTGAGGATATCGGAGGCCCATACCCCAACCCCTCCCCCTCCCCACCCCCCAAAGGCCAGCAACGCACTCGTGACGCCGCTGGTGTACCATCAGGTGATACGCCTTCTCATTTGACCCATATTCCATAAAAAAAAATCGCCTGTAGTATATTCATCTATGATGACGGTTTCCTAGCCGATTTCGGTCACTGCGGCCAGTCTCAACGGAGACCAGCCAACTACTAAGGAGATATTATAGTACACAAGTGTGTGCGCAAACACAGGTGCACTCTCTGTTCCCTCACTCTCATAATGCGATGAGACTGTTATCCGACACGACCGGGGAGAGATAAGGCGCAGGACCGACGGCTTTACGAGCTCTCTTTTAGCTTTTTTTTATTTGTATAAGTAGAATAGAGTATAGATGTATGTTACCTCTGAACAACGGATTTCAATGGAGCAAATATTGGAGGATGGTAGGAAACAATCATTTCACATCCATGGTTGTAAGCTTCGACAGCAACATCTTCAGTCAGATCATTTGTGAGTAAAACTTTTGTAATATTTCTGAAATAAATAATTATTTCTATTAGTACCGGTAGTGATTGACTGATATGAAATATAATTGTGTAATGCTGAAGAAATACAACTCCTATAAATTTTGCACAACTAGCGCAATCAATGTCGCTTAATAGGTAACATAACACAGAATTCTTAGGTCAAACGTTTGCGAGACTTAACAAACGTTTGGATGTCATGTACACGACATATTTTTACGGAGACACTAACCCAAGCTACCTTTCATCAGTATTCAAAAACCCATATTGTACGGCGCAGATCAAATAAAAAGAGGTAGATAACGTACGTAAATATATCGCACACAAGTCTGGTGAGTATGGCGGATGAGGAAGAGCTTCCAACCCCAGCTCTTGCAGCTTGGAGACTGTCTGTTGCGCAGTATGGGGTCGCGCGTTATCGTGAAGCCGCTGCAAGAGCTGGGGTTGGAAGCTCTCCCTCATCCGCCATACTCAGCAGACCTTGCACCTACCGACTATTACTTTTTCCAAAATTTAGACAACTTTTTAGTGGGTAAAAAATTCAATTCCCGAGAGGCAGTACAAAATGCCTTTGAAGAGTTTGTTGCCTCCCGTCCAGCTGATTTTTACAAGAAGGGCATCAATATACTGCCAATGCGTTGGCAAAGATGCGTCGATTGCATGGGTGATCACTTCGAATAACAGAAATAAAAAGTTTAAAAAAATAAATACTTTCACTTATTGCATACAAAACGGCAATTTCATAGGTAAAGACCTATTATTTAAAAAATGAATTTAATTGTCTACTTAGCGTCATAAAGTTTTTATTTTTGAGTTAGTCTAGTCTTCGTGGCTAAATTAATGCGATGATTTATCTTTCAGAAAATGAAGGTTTGTGGTCTAATATTATTAAAAAAATGCTATGTTAGCTCATTCAAATGAATCTGAGTACAATGAAGTAGAATTGGAGCCTCGAGAAAGCACACCAACACCTTCAACCAGCACTACAAGTATAGAAAAAACCACAGCAGAAGAAAAACTATAGAAAGAACCAGAGCGCAATGATAACAAGCTAGAGCCCCACGAGGCCCCACGCCAACACCTTCAACGTGCCCCACGATCATGAGAGAAATCTTTCTAAATGAACCAGAGGCCTACAATATAGAATTGGAGCCGCAACAGTAACAACCTAAATCTTCAACCAGTATTAAAATGATAGAAGAAACCTTAGCGAATCACAATTGGTGGTTAGGAGAGAACTCTAACTCGCCACAATATACGTCAGCCAGATCTCAAGTCTTTTTCGGCTCTCCTACTCTTCTAGCGTAATCCCGACATCATTGAAGAAAGTATTGGTCCACCGGATCCCTGAAAAAGGCGATCGCTCAAATCCTTCCAACTACAGGCCGATAGGCTTAACTTCCGTCTTCTCGAAAATTATGGAGTCCATTGTCAACCATCAACTCCTGCGGTAAAGGAAGGTCATCATCTGCTTAGTGACCAACCAGTACGGCCTCCGTAAGGATCGATCAGCTGGTGGTCTTCTAGTATACCTGATACTTTGATACATCGCTGGTTGCAGGCGATTGAAACTAAGGGGGATACCTTGGCAGTTAGTTAGAACATTGCGAAGGCCTTTGATCGGGTCTGGCACAAAGCGCTTCTTTCGAAGCTCCCTTCCTATGGGCTTCCGGTGAAATTATACGAACGGGTCACTAGCTTTTTAGTGGATAGAAAAATAAAGGTCGTAGCCGACGGTGAATCCTCTGACTCCATATCTTTGAATCTTGGAGTCCCGCAAGGCTGTGTGCTATTGCCTACTTTATTACTCCTCCATATCAATGACATGTTGCAAATTAGCGGCCTTTATTGTTATGCGGATGACAGCACGGGCGATGCTCTCTGCACCGGCCGCGCTAATGTTTCTCGGGAAAACGTCATTGAGAGTCGAAACAAACTTGTGTCTGAAATCGAGACATCTTTGGAAAAGGTCTCAGATTGGGGTAGACTTAATTTAGTCCAATATAACCCCACAGAGACACAAATTTGCACGTTCAACGCTAAAAACCTGCCGTGGGTTGTACGTCCTCGTTTTGAAGACTAAGGGAGTCTTAGCAAATATACTTGGTGTCGACATATCGAGTGAAGTCCAGTTTCATGGCCATTTGGAGAGTAAGGCCAAATTGGCCTCGAAGAAGCTTGGTGTGCTCAACAGATCGAGACGGTATTTCACTATGGCCCATCGCCTTCAGCTTTACAAGGCGCAGGTTCGGCTTCATGTGGAATACTGTTCTCATCTTCGGGCGGGGGCACCCCAGTACTAGCTCCTCCCTCTGGACCGCATTCAATGAAGGGCGACTCGTATTGTCGGCTGGACTCTCTGGCGTTGCGTAGAGATGTGGCTTTGCTATGCGTCTTCTATAAAATTTACGATGTGGAGTGCTCCGAGGAATTGTTCGAACTGATCCCTGCCGCCTCTTTCCGCTATCGTCCTACGCGATTGCAGTTCTATCCATTAGATCATTTAGATGGTTGGTAGTCCACAACAGCTTTTCCAGAAACCTTCTGCCTCGCACGACAAAACTGGAATGAACTGTCGCCTATTCCCGGACCAATACGACCTTCAAGTAAAGAGTGTACTCCTTCTTAAAAGGCCGGCAACGCACTTGTGATGCCTCTGGTGTTGCGGGTTTCCATGGGCGGCGGCCATCGAGAGCCACTATTCCATAAAAAAATGTTATTTCTAGTTATTATACTGTGATTTATATAATATGTACTGATAATTGTTTGGTAAAGATCGTATCGATCATTTTCTTATACAAAGTCTGATTATTCTATAAAGTTCTACTAGTAAGAGGTATGAGTGTTTTTGCTCATTTTTATTGTGATTTAATTAAGATTAGAAGTTCTTGATATTTATATTGTTCAACATAAAAGTCTAATTATACATACCTAAATCCCAGATCTTGATTACAAACTATTTTATACATTACCTACTATAATTTTTGTTTTAAGTTGTTTTCATCTGTATCTGACCTTAATAAAGGTAATTTCTTTTCTAAGATATTTCTTTATTTTGGTAATGTACCGGCAATAAATAAAACATAATGAACATACACTACTATTTTTGGTTAGTATTAAATAAAAATATGCAGATTATTAGTGCACTAATTAAAATAAAATCAGTAATATTATCTCAATTCGATTTAGTAAAAATTATAAACAATGATTTTGTCACGAATACCAACTCAACTCAAAAAAATGAAATTATGAAATGTTGCTGCTACTAGATGAAAGGCCATTAATTACATAAATATCTAATTAAAAATGTATACAAGAACCTGTAAGAATATTTTTAAAATACCAAATAGAAATGAAGTAAAACGTTTTTTCATTTCCTGAAAAAAGTTACATTTTGAGTTGCGTGAGTCTTTATCTAGGTGTGCGATATTATAGTTTAAAAAAACTAAAAAAACACGCTTTACGCAATAGAACTAAAAAGTAGAAAATAATTTTAATGTAACAAGCGACGTGGGGCGACATTATTGAAATATTTTCAGAAGGCAGTTCCAAAAACACTGCTTCTCGTCAGTATCGTACAAATTGGCGTAACTTGTACGATACTGACGAAAAGTAGCGTAGTTTCTTAGCACGTGTGTGCGTTAACGCGTGTTTACTTGGAAGTAGCTAAGTTTTTTTTTGCTTCAATAAGAACAAGGCTGTAGGTACGTTATCTAACTTTTTTTATTTGATCTGAGTAGCCCGGTTAAAACAAGCTAGCGCAAGCTAAGACAAACACCTCAGTAACCATCGAGATATTACGTACATTATATCTCGATGTCAGTAACACGTTTGTGATTGTGAACAACTGTCGAGACTTGCCAAGCATGTATCTAACGTGTCATTGAACTAACAGATTGCTTATTTAAATAATTTTAATCACTTTTATTTTTAGTTCTACCTGGCGGTGTACGGTTCCACTAATAGACCAGTATTGTCCCATTTCTCAGATAATTGCTGAGGAGCAAAATCTTCTAAAGCCGATGTAACCTTTTTCAGAGACACGCCATTATCTCCGGAAGACATTTTGGGAATCACAGAAGATGTATACAATCTAACAAGATTTATCTTCTGAAAGATGTTCCTGCCAAAAAGTTTAATAACCATCAGATGAAACCTATAAAGAAAAGTACATATTAGATCCAAATATTTCTATTAGTTTTTATTTTATTTAACTAGACACACGCTCATACACTTTACTTAACTGGACAATTTTTTAAACTAATTATGTGGAAGTATTTATTTCCCCATAAAGAATTGTGTCGAAAAGTACCATGATTGTCATTGTTTTGCCTGCTAAGTACTAAAAACATAATAAGATATGCATCAAAGAATAATAAGGCTTAAGAATTGAATGAAAAAGAATTTTAGGCAAAACATGAATGGTTTGGTGCAGATTTGAAAAATGCACATTAGGTTTACATGTTTCTAGTATCATCAAAAAAATTGTAATATTCATAACATGACTATGCATGACACAAGTTGAGATGATATTATGCTCATCAACAATAATATCAACACTTGATGCCAGCATTTTATTTGCATATATTTCAGCCCCTTAAAACAGTCACTATTGTCTACATTAGTCTGTTAAGGATCCTACCAGCACTAACCCACATTTAAAGAGAGAACACAATAAATACAAAGATTTATCAGGAACCATTTTATTTATTAAACATTTTTATTAAAACCCCAATAACATAAAATGTTTTAATAATAAATATAACTTTCAATATTTTTGATACATTTACTTGATCCATTCATAACTAAACATGAATAACAAACTAGTCTGAAGAAAAGCTCCATATTCTTATTTCACCATCGTCACTACAAGATATCAGTTCTTGGTTGCCTGTGGGATTCCAAGTCACACAGTTAACATCCTGAGAATGAGCATCCTGTTTTGTGCTAACCAGCTCAAATGTTGGTGCATTGGGATCAGAATCATCAGATTCTTTGAAGACCCTTATAATGTCATCACCACAGGCTGTAGCTAGAAGACCAGTATGGTGACACCATGATATGTCATATACGCATCTTGTATGAAACCCGGATAATGTACAAATACATTTCCAAACAGATTCTTTATCAGTAACTATAACACCTTCTTGGTTGTTAGGTTTATACTCTTTCCATATTTTGACAGTTTTGTCATCACTACAAGTAGCAAGTCTTTCTCCTGTTTTATCAAAAGCTAGGCTCCATACAGTTGATTCATGTGATTGCAATGTAGCAAAGCAGCTCCAATCATTGTCTGCTGGATCTTCTTTATACATTTTGACTGTATTATCATATGATGCAGAGGCCAAGATGTCTAATGTAGGATGCCACATTACCTACAAAAAAAAAAACAACACATTATGTGTAATGCACTGTCAAATATCTAATGCAAATACAATTTCAGTACATACTTTCTTCACATCTTGATTGTGTACGTTGAGCACAGCTTCACATTCATATTCATCATCTCCGGCTACCTCCCATACCCACACCGACTTGTCACGGCCACAGGTCGCTAGCAGTTGACCAGATGGAGACCATGCCACTCCTTTGACTTCATTCTCGTGGCCCTCTAAAGTTGCATTGCACTCAAACTGACCTGTTCAAACAGGTTCATTTTAAAAACAATATCTCTTATTAAGATTTGTGAACTTAACACTAATTTGTAATTTCATGAAATATTACACACCGCTTTTTTTGTCCCAAATTGCAGTAGTGGCATCAAAGCTAGCTGATGCCAAATAGTTCCCGCACGGAGACCATTCAATTTGTCTAATAGTGCGCTTGTGACCATCTACAAGTACTGTCTTTATTGTCCATTCTTGGCCTTCTTTGCTCCACAACTTGATTGTTTTATCTTCGCCACAAGACGCAAACATTTTCCCTTGAGGATGCCATGATACGTTCCATACGATGCCTTTGTGTCCAGTTAATATTTGTATCAGATCCAATTTCGGCATTTCTTCAAATAAAAACATTTATCACTTATCATTTCATCACTTAAATATTAGTTACAAGTTTACAACTTTAAATAATCATTAATATTTGATTGTTTTCGAGCGTCAATAAAACATTGTAGGTAATGTTTATGTTGAGTACATCAAATACAAAGAGTAGGTACTTTTTTACAAACCAATGATATTAAAACAATAAAAAACACATATTTATGTATTCATTTGCAAATCTAATTAACTTACTTGTACGTGTATTCCGTAATACAAAAATAGAAAACACGATTTTAATCTGCGTTAATAGCACCTTATCACATGTAATTGACAAGAACACAGAACACATAAAATATACTGACAAGAATGACAAACGAATGTAGTGACATTCGTTTGTCTGTCTGAGTCTGTGGTAAAGACCACAGAACACATATTCAAGAGGTCACTATATAACTACAGAGTACAGTACAGTCCGTGTACAGTCTTTTATGTAGTCAGAAACATGGGCGTAGCCACGGTCTGGCCCTGATATGTAAGGTACTTATTTGTTTTTACGTGTGGAAACTCCCACGGGCCGTCACCCCACCGGGGTTTGCGGCGGGGTGGTGTGTCGGAATCGGACCAACTACAACCACACGGTGTGCCACTCTGCGCCTGAGACGGGAGGGATACGGGAACAGCTGTTATTAACACATACGAATCCCTCCCAGAACCTGCCCACACTGCGTTTAATTAGAGAGTCCATCAGGAGAAGGGGCACCGTCTCCTGATGGACTCTATAATTAGGCGGCGTACAACACACGCGTACGACGCTGGCTCCACCCAAAATGGGCAAAAGTCGCCCAAGGGCAAAGGCAGCGTCGTCGACCAGCTTCGAAGCAAGCTGTCTAAATTGCTCGTCGAAGAGCCACCTACCGTCGAGGATCAGGCTTCATCTGGGCCAGAACCGGTACGAGTACTGAGTTTTCCACTATGGAGGCGCCTGGGGGCGGACCATGGAACAATAGGGCCTCCGTCTTATCCAGGGCCACGCCTAAGCCCAGCGCCTCAATGCGCCTGACCACTATAGAAACACCCCTGGTAGCCGGGCGCGCCGCCTCTTGTAGGTTTGCCCCCCGGCCGTGACCAAAGTGTCATCGGGGTAAGTAATTACGCCTAGCCGGGGGGGGAGACAACTTAGAAGTACCCAGTCGTATCCCACATTCCAAAGGAGTGGTCCAAGGACAGACTCTTGCGGAACACCGCACAGCATTGGTCACCATATTAAGACGCCATCTCGGTCCTCGTACATGATGGTACGCTGCTCTATATAGTCTGCCACTAGCGGCCTCAGGTACTCTGGTACTCCGTGGTAGTGGAGATCTTCCCTAATGCAGCTAAATGGCAGACTATATAATACGTTGGCGATATCCAACAATATCCAATACACAGCCCATTGCCTCTTCGGTCACGGACCTCGGGCGCAACACGGCATCGACCATCGGACGCCCCTCTCGGAATCCGAATTGAGCGTCAGACAGATCGGAGCCAACCACGCAGAGATGCCGGACGAGAGTCTGCTCTCAAACAATTTGCCCGCCTCGTTCAGCAACACGATATGGTTTAAAAAAGAAGGTTGTGAAAAATATACTACTGTTCGAAAAGCATTTTCACAACTGTGAGATTTTACTTTTCTATCACTGATTTCGATGAAAAATAACTAAATTTAATAAAACTGAATACCTACGAAAATAAATAAAAGAACTATTTCGACTAATTGAACTATGTATTCTTTTTATTTCGACTAAATAAAATAAAAAATATATAAAAGTGTTCGGATTATGACCGCAAATATCCGGGGATTTTACGCTTGTTGTCCTGGTTTCTAAATTTTTGAGGTGGCCCTATCTCTAGTTCAATGCTCATTATATAAGAATTTATTTAAGAATTTCCTAAAAGTTTTATGAAAATTCTAAAACTTTAGAATACGACATTACAGATTTATGGCGGCATAATACGAGTATAGGGCCCTCAGTTCAAATCAAAATCAAATCAAATCACCAAGAGATCAAGTAACCAAGAGATGAAAAATCACCTGAAACGTTACAAAAGTAACCTTCTGGCAACACTGGACAGAACCGCCCGCGGTTGTCGCAGTTTTAAAATCAGTCGCGGTAAAAAACCGCCAGTGTGGCCGCTTCTATACATTTCCTTTTGTCACAAAATCAGTCGGTTAAAAACCGTCGTTTAGCCGTAATGCGGCCTCGGCTTAAGACTACTTTTTACCTTGAGCGACACGACACTACACGCAAGTGTTATTCTAATACCACGTTTACACGCGTGGCACGCCTCGACAACCCTCCACATACACAAGCGTGTGAACGGGGTGTTTGTCTTGGCTTGCATGAGGTTGTGATGGCTTGTTGCCGACCCGAGTCGGTGTCGGTTTTTGAACACAGATCAAAGGAAGTGTGCGCTCGCCGCTTGCGACGCGTTTACACGTTGCTTGGCGCGCGGTGGTGCCGGTCAGTGCAGTGTTGCCGGGTCTTGTCAGAAGTTACCTGAATTATTTAAAAAAGCTGAATATTAAAGGAAGTAAATATAACTAGATATTTATAAAAATTAACTTATTGTCATTAACAGGTAGCATGTGTAAAGATTTGATAAATAAGACATTCGATAATAATCTTATTGTAAATTAACTTGAAAGAAATGAAATTATTGTATGCCCACTGGGCGGGACATGCTGATCGCAATGTATACGAAATATATTAATTATGTACCTACTTAAAATCCAGAGTAAAGATATATTCAATTGAATTGAATGTAAGATACTAAGTGGGTGAGTGATCGCAGTTATAGTAATTAAAATGAAAATTTTAAAAACCGCTAAAAAAATTCACCAGCCACAAAAACCAACATTTCGCTACTAAATGAAGGATTCAAATCACCAGTTTTAGTGGAAAATCCACTAAGTTGGCAGCACTGCCAACGTGTGAGTGCATACGAGCGCTTGTAGTTTGTGAGCGACTGCCAAGTTCTCGCGCTAGCTACATAATATTCGCACGCGTGTAAACGTATCACGAGCGTGTGTGAAGTACCTATTGTAGTTTGTCAAGTTGTCAACTGTCAATACTGTCATTCGTTTTGGTTCATTCGCGGTTTCTTCCTTGGGCCTTTATATTTTATTGCTTTCCAAGTCATTAAATATAAAACTTTCCAAGTCATTAAATATAAAACTTTCCAAGTCATTAAATATAAAACTTTCAAATAAAAATAAATTTATTTTGTTAATAATGGATGACAGTAACAAGATAACGCCACCACATCTCAACGCTGAAATTTACAGAACAGATACTACCGGCACAAGCACGCTGTCGTATTTGGATTTTATACGTATTCATTCAGGTAGTATTCATTTTGAGTATTTACTACTATACTATTGCCTTCGGCTGTGCCCGCGTATATGTTGGTTATCGCGGTGATTATTCAAACTTATATTACTTCCTTTTGACCGGCGATTGAAAATAAAACAAACACTACATGTTTAGTGAAGTTGAGCACAATACTGAGAAGAGAAAACACAGAAAAATAGCTGTGGTTTTAAGTTCTTTTACTTAACTAAAGACCCCTTTATTAGATTTTCTTAAATATATTTAAGTAATGTACAGCAGACATCTACCTGTTACAATTTTATTCTATGTATATAGACATTCTTATAAGCGGTTGAAACATGTATTACAGATGGCACTGTATTAGTGGGATCATCAGAATTAACAGGAAGGTACTGGAATGGAGGGGCCAGTGTTTATAAGAATATAAAAGATGCAAGAAGAATACAAACAGAAGAGAAACTAGGTATATCCTTAATCAGTGGTACATCAGATGGATGTTTTATTGAAAATTCCAATAAGGTAGGTGAAATAATGTAAGGAGTATAAATAAACATAATAGGAAATTGCTGAAAACGACCCCACGTAATGGGACCAGGGAAGGGAGAAGAAGAATAGGAAATTGCTAAAAAATTACACAATCAAACATTTGAGAAGTGAATTGTGTCTGATTACATTGTTGAAATTTTCAAAAAGTGCTAATTACCGAATTACTATGGTAATTGCTATGGCAAAGCTAAAAGAAAAGGTTTTAATTTTAGCAGTATATATGTTCCAACACTTATCTACTGAACTGAATTTAATTAATGAGGTGGCAATAGGTTCGCAATAATGGACCAGGTGACATAAGCTATATAAAATGTAGTCTGGTTGAAGTTTTTTTTATAATTTTCTTGCATTTTTGTTTAAATAAGTATTTCAGACATCTAACACACAATGCCATCTAGTTCCAAGCTAAGCAGAGCTTGTGTTGTGGGTACTAGACATGCATACTTTTTTTTACATTTTAAAACATATATACTATTTTTTTTTGTAAATACATACATATTATACATAGAAAACACCCAAATTCCGAAACAAATATTTGCAGATCATCAAACATTTGGTCCAACCTGGGAATCGAACCCCAGACCTCGTGTACAGCAGTCGCGTACGCTACCACTGTGCCAACGAGGCAGTCAAGTTTTCCTTTAGTAAATACTGATAAGCAATTCCAAGCAATTTTACTGCTTTCAAGTAGCGTTACTGTAATGTGTCTATCAATATTATTATTCTTCTCAAGGTGTTACTATGTGAGGATAGTGGATCACTGAGCTTATGGACTCATGAGAATGACAAAAATGCTTGGAACCAATGGACAGATGAAGCAGCAGTTGCAGAACATGATGATATGGCAATGGGTGTAGAATGTCTTGATCCTGGACAACACTATGTTACCGTTGGGGCTGATGGAAATGCAAAGGTATATTATATTAGTATTAAACTGTTAATCATTCAAACAAACAAACACTTTAGCTTTATATATTAGTAAAGATGTATTTATTATACTCTTCTAAGATCTAATACTCATAATCAACAACTAATCAACAACACATTTATTTGGATAAAGATTAATATTAGGTATTATGTTGATAAAAGCTGTTTGGCAAATAACTCATTATTAAGGCCCGTATTCACTTTGTATAGTGCGAGTGCAAGTGTGAAGTGAGGTGATCAATGATTGGTAGAAAATACGCGTGGATGGCGAATTCACGGTCCACACGTATTGTACTACGCGTACTACTATAGCGTCTTGTACTCGTGATAACTTCTAAACGAAATGTCGGATTGGGATGTAACAAAAAGTATTTTACTTCTACATAAATACCCTTGATAACATAATGCTTAATTTGAATAAGGCCTAATATTACGATACACATTTAACATAGTTTCTTTCTTCAGACGATATAATAAAGTATTTTACTTCTACATAAATACTAGAGATGGGCCGATCATTCCTTTCGTGACTAGCCGACTAGCCGATAAGTCGGCCCTAAAAAGGCCGACTAGTCGGCCGACTAATCGGCCAAACCGATCGTGGTTACGGACATTTCCGTAACTCTTCGTTTACAGCTGTTTCGCGCCCCAGTCGCAAACGCCGCCTGCGAACCTTGTTTCTTCATTTTTGCTTCTGTAAGGGTCGTAGTCGGAGGTGTGTTTTAGTGTAAAAAAAATTTTTGTGTAAAGATATTATTATTATTATTGTTGATTGAAGTGAAGAGTTAAATGAAAAAGAAAATCACTTGTGCCGATGTTTTTTAAACAAGTGGACTATGTTTTTTGTTTTTTTTTAATTTGAAAGCCTGCCAAAGTGATTCTGCTGAGCTTGATGAAAGCTTGAGTAGAATCCAACACTCCAACACCATACTCACTGCGAACGCAGACAATGCAGTATAGCGTCCTATACTATGGCGGCCTAGTGAGATGCATTTTCTCACGCCGCCTATAGGGCCCGGGATCATAGTGGAAGGGAAACACGTGCGCTGGTAGTACCAAACAGTTAAAAACTGCTCGGCACAGGAAGGCAGAACGGAACCGTTTAGTTCCAAAGCGTATTTCTACGACTCTGAAGCGGTGGCTTCTAATGCCAGTACGTGTTGTCCTGTAGAAGATGGGAGAACGTGGGATTAGTTGAAAGAGCTCTTCAGAATACTGTCCATGGCAAACACGCTAGAGGACTGTCACAGAGGCGATATCTCTCCGCAAGTGCAAAGGCTCAAGGGACTCGGTGGCATCGGGACTGTTGATAACTGTTGACTGCTGGCCGCTGCAACCGATCAAGAGCATCAAGCAAATTCTATGTGGATCCATCAAAAAGATGAGAACAGTCTTCCACGAACGAGCGAACCTGGGTCTTATAAAGAAGACAGATGCTCGGGCGCAATTCAGTACGTGAAGTTTCCGCGAGGCCGCCTTAGTAATGCTCTCGATTTTTTTTATGTGTTTGCTGCCAAAATGGCTCTGCCCTGCCTGATGGAAATCATGAGCAGAATCCGAAAGTGCTGGTCACAATCTTTAATGTAGGTAGTAGGTAATAAGGACAATGCAGAAATGTGTGGACACATAGGACAACGTGACCTGGTTAGATGCTTTTTCACGACCCGCTGAATGGACCCGGGATCGGAGTGGGAAGGAAACACGTGCGCTGGTAGTGAGTTCCAAGTTTTGACCGCTCAGCACAGCAAGGAAGAACCGAAGGGATGAGTGCGAGAACGTATGTCTACCACTCTGAAGCGGTGACTTCCGAGGGCGGCACGTGTTGTCCTATAGAGGAAGGGAGAGGAGAGGACCAGTTGGAAGAGCTCTTCAGAACACTCACCATGATAAAGGCAATAGAGGACTGCCATGGGGGCTATATCTCTTCGCAACTGCAGAGGCTCAGCTCAAGGGACTCGGTGGCTTAGGGACTGTCGCCAATGCGGATTGCTCGCCGCTGTAACCGGTCGAGAGCGTCAAACAGATACTGTGCGACACCATCGCAAAGATGAGAACAGTACTCCACACACGAGCGAACCTTCTTTTCTTTTTCTTTTTTTTTTACGGGGGAATGCATTGTGCACCATACCCTCCGTGGGGGGGGGGGGGGGGACACGAAGGACGTGTGTGGGACTCGATGGTCTACCCACTAAACCCCGCGGCGGCTTACCTCGGCAGTCGGGAGGAACTCCAGGAACGCATCAGCGGTTTCTGGAAACCCTCCTGCCGTATATCATGACTGAGGTACATCCCGGGGTAACCATAGTCACCCCCGGGGCGGGTCGCTGTTGCGCCTCCTACCGTTCTACACAGTAAGAGTCGGAACACCGACCCTCCTTAGACGACAACCCCCGGCCGCATCGGGGTGTCACCGGTCTCGGGCCGTTTGTAGCGGCCACATCTCTCAACGTCTTTCCAACGTTTTTCCTCAACGTCTGCCAGCTTGACTGCAAGTTGTCCAAAATATCGCCAATGGACTGTGCTGTTGTCTGCCTAACAATTATCATGTTGCCATGGGCTAACATTGTGGACTAAAGAAGAAACAGTGTGGGCGACAGGACGGAGCTCTGAGGTACGCCAGCGTTTACCTCTAGAAAATCAGAGGCCACGCCGTCGCATTGGATCCTAATGCTGTTATGTGTAATCAATGTCAATGATTATTTCTCGTGGTGGAAAGGAAAAAAAGTGCAAACACTACAAGCAAACATTTTGTTTAATAAATGTCAGATATGTTTGTTATCAGCAAGTAATTTTAGAAACTGGTTACCAAAAGAAAGATTGCTTTGTTTTACATTTCAAAATGTCTAAAACTGATTATAAAATAAAAATTGACAAATATATTATTGAGAAATACATACAAAGTAATAAGCCGAATAGTCGGCGCTTTTTGCCGACTAATCGTCGACTACGATTGTTGCCGGATAGTCGGCTTTACCGACTAGTCGGCACATCTCTAATAAATACCCTTGATAACATAATGCTTAATTTGGATAAGGCGTAATATTACGATACACATTTAACGTAGTTTCTTTCTTCAGACGATATAATAAACTTTTTAAACACAAAAGCGGTTATTGTGACTAAACCATGATAGTTAGATATATGCTCTCACGGACTTTTTTGTAGATCTTAATGGGACCTACAAACTCGTAATAAATTATTTTGTTCTATTGTCAATAGTTTTTGCAGTGCACGCAAAAATAGGTTTTCGATTTCACACCTTGGGTTACGAAATAGCAATTTTCTTACGGATCCCTAATTTTTTTGAAAATAAAATATAGCCTATTGCCTTCCTTGATAAATAGGCTATCCAAAACTGACAGATTTTTTCAAATCGGACCAGTAGTTCCTGAGATTAGAGTGTTCAAACAAACAAACAAACTCTGCAGCTTTATAATATTAGTATAGATAAACTATGGATTGTGGTCATCCTATCAGTTATAGCCTAAAAAGACATATTTCACTATAAATCAAACAAAAATAATGTAATTTTTTTCGCAGATTGCACGAAATAAATTATAACGCGGTTGTCTAACTTTATCTTAAATTTTAATTCTTAATACAGTAGAAATTCCGCAAAATATTATCGCAGTGTGCTTATTAAGCAGAGCGCAAACGTGGACACTTTTGTGTCTTGTGGCGGATACAAGCTACCGATTAATATTTGATTTCTATAGAACCAGTTTAAAATCATCCATCCACTCCTTGCGCACACGTAAATATTTTTTGTGTCCAGTTGCTACCACTTAACTTATACTCATGACGATCAAAAAGTGTTCGGTGTCGGCAACTGGAAACTAAAAGTCGTCAGTTGAAGACACAAGCAACATTAACAAATTTCCTTACTGAGACTGACGGAAAACAGGCGACGAATTGTGGCCAGTAGCAGCTACCGGTGACTGTTTACGGTTGCCGCCACCGGACAGCAACTACGGTTACCAGTGACCAGTAGTAGCAACGGGCAACACGTTTGCACAGCGCCTTATGTAATAAAGGATAATTTAAAACGATTTCCAAAAATCAGTCTAATAGCCTATTATGGTTCTGAGTCTGGGTGTTCCTTGTGTCTGTTTCTTGTAAGTTTATGAAGTCCTCTGCAACACAGCATATGTTCTTAGTGCAGGAATTGCCATTAAAAATAAAAAAATACGTGCGGCACTCGGGGACTGCCGCGGTAAAGCTATTGCATAGCATTTTTTATCAACTTATGCAATTATAATTAATTTTATTTTGCCACTTTCTCATTTAATATTGTTCAAAATTATTTAAATAATAGAAGGCGTTAGTGTACCTCGCAGTTGCGAAACAGCTTTAACAGATGGCGCTGACCGGTTTTTATTTATGCAGTTTTTTTTTTCTTTGAACATGTATACTTACGGGGGGCACATGCGGTGAGTGTGGCATTATAAAGATATGATAGATACCTATACACCTATATACTTTCTTAAACGCAGACTGTTTTGTCTGTCTGTCTCTGTTGACAGATTCGTCGTTTGGAGCAGCTCGTCTCGATACGTGCGATTAGGTTTTTTCGTTACGGAATTTCTTGGTTAGATAGGTTAAAGCCCGCGATAAAAGCTATGCAATAGCTTAAAAGCTTTTTTGAATTTATCATTTTAAATTTCTATGCACCTACCATGTTTGGCTCTGCATCACCCTGACCATCGACTGGCAGAAAAGACCTACGACAATAAGTCCACCTTTGTGACATTTTAAATAAAAAAAGTAACCAAGCAACAATGTGATCTAGTGCCCGTAATATGGTCCTTCCATTCATTTTATTATTTCATTCATCTCTTTTTCCCTCGTGACGGGTAATTTTTTAAATTTAACAGTGATTAGAATTTTATGTGACTCTGTGTCCCCTATATTAATTTAATATTTGTGTTTCAGGTATGGGACATACAAGATTTGATCTGTGTCAGGAATTACTCTTCAGCCCATAGCTCGATAATTTATGCAGTGTCTGTGAAACCAAACTCTAGAACAAACTTTGCAACAGGCTCTATGGACGAATATGTGACACTGTGGGACGACAATATTGATAAACCGGTTCTAGGTTAGTATGCCACTTATCATTTACAGAAATACTAGCTGACCCACGCAACGTCGTTTACGTAACGTAAAAAAAATCCCCCGTTTTTGTAACATTCTTTATTGGTGCTCCGCTCCTATTGGTCTTAGCGTGATGGTATATAGCCTGCCTTACTCGATAAATGTACTATCCAACACTGAAAGAATTTTTCAAATCGGACCAGTGGTTCCTGAGATAGCGCGTTCGAACAAACAAACTCTTCAGCTTTATATAATAGTATAGATTATAGATGCTGTTTTGTGATTACTTGTTTGAAGTATTTGACATTTGTCAAAGTATTTAATTTTTTTTTTGTTTCAGATTTATTAAAAAATGATTGCTGTATTCGTTGTTTGGCATGGGTCAATGAGCGTTGTTTAGTAGCTGGCGATGAAGCAGGCGTCTTACATTTTATAGATATAAGAAATACTGAAAGTGATGTAAAGTTTGCTGAATTTCCTGCTGCAGTACATAGAGTAGCTGTGCATCCAGAGTAAGTGTAAATCATTGAATTCTTATCAACATCTTGATGTTCCAATTTAAAATAGAATTTGTCTGGAAGTTACTTTAAATCTTTATAATGTTTACCAGTAAAAGTTGATCTGCCTCCCTAACCATATGACTTTCTACAAACGTAAACATTAATAAGAGAACTAATAAAGTATGAGAATGACGTCATCTCAACAGTAAGTAACGTGGTGAAAACAAAATGTTATCCAATAATATAAAAGAATAGACTCGTTATTATAGAAACGTGAAAGACTTGCATTTTGGCTGACATTATAGGCTTTCCAGAACAATACAAGTCAGTATATAAACTGACAACTGAAGTTTTCTTGTACTGCCTCGTTGGTCTAGTAGTTAGCGTAAGCGACTGCAGATTAGGAAGTCTCGGGTGCGATTCCCGGGTCGATCTGCTGTTGGGTTTTTCTTACAAGAAATTTTTAATAGCCCGGAGTATGGAAGATGGCGGTGTTTCCCGCCCGTGCCTCGGAGAGCACGTTAAGCCGTCGGTCCCGGTTGTCATGAACATCTATGGCAATCGTTATTGGGAAGTCAGTGCCCTCAAATATACTGACAACTAGTTCAACCTTCGAATTCAGTTCACCCTCAGGGTTGCAGAGGTCCGTTGCCAGTCGCTCCGTGTAAAACTGATATTCAGGTAAAACCGGTTGAACTAGTAGCCGACCCCAAATCTTGAGAATAATAAAGGCTAGGAAGAAGAAGAACTGAAGTTTTCTTGTCTGGTCTACATGTTCTCTATTCTCAGTTTGATATTTAACTACATAGAATATGTATAATCAAATATAATGTACTAGCTGTTGTCCGCGGCTCCGCCCGCGTGTATGTTGATAAATGAAGAACCGCTCGAACGATTTTGTGCAAACTTCATATAAACCATCTACTAAATAGTCCGAACAAAGCCTAAACATTTGGTGTGGATAGGTGAGCCCGTTCTTGAGTTATGAAATTACAACGAAAAGTGGCATTGATTTTTATATATTACTAGCTGATCCGGCAAACGCTGCTTTGCCATAAAAAATAAATAAGTAGGGTATAACAAATAGATGTTGGTCGATTCTCAGACTTACCCGATATGCACACCAAATTTCATAAAAATCGGTCCAGTCGTTTCAGAGAAGTATGGTAACTAACATTGTGAAACGAGAATTTTATATATAAGATATAGATTTGATTAAATATTTTGATACTTCAAAGTTATTTTTAAAATATTTTTTGTAAATGTAAATATTATAATAATGATATTCTTTACAGATGCGAAAAATTGGCTGTTTGCTGTGATAATAAGATTGTGTCAGTGTGTAATGTCTCGGAGCCTTCAAAATCGAATATCATATACCATGACAGACATAGGCACAGTAATTTTGTAAGAGGCTTGGCCTGGGACGCACAAGACAATAAACTTCTCCATACTGTTGGTTGGAATGGTGAAATAAAATCTCATGAAATTGTTTGGGATTAAAGGTTTTTGTATAAAAATAAATACAAGTTTATATATCTACTGTTTGATTTATTTCTTAGTGTCAGGTTCCCATTTTGAGTTGGGTATACCGTACCGTTCTTTTATTTAGAAACTAGCGGACCCACGCAACCTCATTTGCTTCTCCTATTGCTTCTCCTATTGCCAGTAGCGTGATAATTTTTCCCTGTTTTTGAAACATTTTTCATTGGTACTGTGCTCCTATTGGTCGTAGTGTGATGATATATAGCCTATAGCCTTCCTCGATAAATGTACTATCCAACACTGAAAGAATTTTTCAAATCGGACCAGCGGTTCCTGAGATTAGCGCGTTCAAACAAACAAAATCTTCAGCTTTATAATATTAGTATAGATTATCCTATATGATAGTTTCATGACTTGATCCAGCGGTTAACGTATGCGACTTCCAATCAAGAAGTCACGTCAGACCAGAAGTGTTGTTGGGGTTTTCCTGGAAGAATGGCGGTTTTTCACACCCGGGCCTCGGATAGCACTTTAAGCCGTCGATCCTGGTTGTCGTGAACATTAATGGCAATCGTATTGGGAAGTCAGTGCCCGCAAATATACTGAAAACTAGTTCTACGTTCGAATTCAGTTCGCCCTCGGTTGCGGAGGTCTCATGCCAGTCTCTTACGTGGAAAAACTGATTTTCCTCTGCACCTATATCAATGAAATTTGGCATGGAGCTACGCTCTAATCTTTGTATTCTTGAGGAAGTAGGTACATAAACTACTCTTTACCGCGATAATTGACATCACGCGGGCGGAGCTACATGGCAAAAAAAAAACAATGTACCTATTGTATTTTAACAATGTGTATTTAGAAATGTGCACTATCTACACTTCTACACAGTTTAACTATAACATGTAAAGAATTTTAACAAAGAAAAAGGTCCAGCCGAATTAACTATTTGTCAGGTATAGTTACAGTTCAGGACGCTAAGGTTGTTAGGTATTGTTCGATCCCAAATCGACTATTTGGTCCGCTCCGGAAATGACCGTCCATATATACACATGTCTGACATTTATTGAGGTTATTGTCTTTGAAAAAATGTCATGTCACTGTTAGATAAAAACTTAAGAGTTAAGATAAAAATTGGTCGAGAACAGTCGAAGTATTTGGGTGGGCCGTGATTTGGATTGAATTAGTTTCGGTGTTTGTTAGTGTAGCCTAGTATCTGGTAAACTGAATAATATATATAGGTACACGAGTTTTGAATTCCGCCAGAACGACACTTATAGAACCACGATAATATTGAGTATTACGGTTAGAATGTGCTAGAATAATTTGGGAACCGCGAGGGGTAGTGTAAGTTAGTTAGGAACTAAATTTTTGTAAAAAAAATCGGTTGGTGCCGTGTCTTGGTTCCTGAAAATCGTTGTATTTATCTCGAGTAAAGATTAGGAATCTTCCACGGCCTTTGTAAAGGTTAATTGGAGTTGTCTATGTGTATCTGGACATGGCGTGCTATACCCAGGAACGCCGTGACAGCGTACAGGTGAGTTTCCTTTACATAATATTTAAAGGGTGTAACGCCCAGTTTGAAGTGTACACCGGTGATCGGTCTGTGAGTGCTTAGCTTTTATCTCTGATGGGCCCGGATGGCTATTCACTGAGGTATCTCTTCACTCCAAGGGTCCAGCCAGAGGCGGGTTAAGTATCAAGAGCGCTCTAGGCAACCATCCCATCGGCGCCTCCCCCCATAATTCTAGCATCCATATAAATACTCGTATATAATTTAACTATCTTGGCAGTTGGCATATTTTTCTAATTCTTTTTACGTGTGAAACCCTCTTGAGCCGTTGTTACACCCGGGTTTGGAGTGTATCGGAATCGAGCCGACTTTAGCCACATAGTGCGTAAACTTTCCCGGATATAGAAGATGACAGCTTTATTTAAACATCCGGGCCGTTCTTTTTTGATGCAGTAGATGAGTTTATCTATTGCACCAGTATAGTTGGCACCACCAAGCATGCTTTCTCGATGAAAACCTGCGTCAGCTGGTATGAGAGAGTTCTGTATTTCCTCCCGATCAAATCTTTCATTACGGATCTTACCGCCGCCTGCTTGTCGCTTGGTTGCCTAAATCTTTCCTTTTGCTCCTCAACCTCCTGGTACTCAACCTCCTGGTCCTCCCCGTGGAGTTGAAATTTCGGATCGTCGATTTCTTGAGTCGCAGGATTCCGAGACAATACTAGGTTCAGGTGGCTCCCTTCGAGGTCCATGTAAGAACAAGATCGCAGAAAGCCACCCTGACACTGGATCCACCCTAGAAATCATGGTCGTGGCCCTCAGAGTCGTCTCACAGTGCACCTTTCCCCACGCCGTCATGACCATGTCTTCCGCGTAGCTCGAGACGGCGACGCTATCAAAAAAGGCACTTACACACTCAGTCATAGCCGATATTCCACAGGAGCGGCCCTAAAGACCTGTAACGAATCCTATAAGCGGATTCACGTAAACGTTTTAGCATGCCTAATAAGGCCGCCGGCGCCGTCAGTTTGGCTGCCGGGCTTGTTGACGACATACCCGACGGTCAGGTAACCGGCATAGTGTCTAGGAGTCTTAACACTGACCCTTGCGGAACTACTTGCGTAGATGACATCTCCAGCTAGACTACTCCTTTTTTTTTTTTTTTTTTTTTTGTTGACGGGGTGGAAAATCCCTTCGGATCTCCGGCTCCCCTGGGGCTGAGGAGCCAGGTATGTGGTGATTCCACTAAAAACCACCCCGGCTGCCGGTCTCAGGCGCCCTGCTCTGGGGAAGACCCGGACCAAGTTATTTCAGGTCCCCCCCAGGAACGACGCCGCGTCTTGAGAGACTCTGTCCTGGGGGAAGCCTCGACTTCCCCCTGCCTGTCGGCCCATCCGTTATGTGTTGCGGCCTGAACGCAGTTTTGCAACCAGGCCGCCTACCCGTCGCTGACCGCATCAGTTAATCAGCTGCCAGAGGTCCCCACTCTCTGGCAGCTTGCGGTCCTATCGGCGGCTGGGTCGCCGGCGACGTCGCCTACGCTCGGGATCGGCCCGCTCCCGATCCCGTTCAGCGGTCTCTTTCTGGAGCATTACTGCCTCACAGAAAGAGACCACTGCGTCCCAGCCCTCCTCACCGGCCAGCATGGCAGCAATGATTGCTGGCGGGGACAGGTCTCGTCCGATTTGGCCGACTAGGACTTCGCGTTCAGACGCCCACGCGGGGCAGTCTTCCAGCGTGTGCTGTGCGGAGTCCAAGTCGGCTGCGCAGTGGTGGCATTGTGCCGTCTCCTCGCGTCCGATCTTATTCAGGTACTCACCGAAGCAACCATGCCCGGTGAGTATCTGCGTAAGTCGGTAGGTAACGCGACCTCCTTCCCTTCCTACCCAAGCTTCGAGGTTAGGCAGAACGGCACCAACAGCACGTTGGCGCGCATTTTGCGGCTGCTCCAGCCGTGCGCGCCACAGTGCCAGTGCCTGTCGGTGGGCGTTCCGCCGCATTTCGAGCTCGTCCTGCTCTTCCCCGCTCTCACCCCGGCGGATGGCCCGAGTCTGGTCATAGACCTTCGCATCCATATCCGCCAGGATATCGAAAGGCGGGAAACGAGCCAGGACTGTCGCCGCCTCCAACGAGATGGTACGGTATCCCCGTACGATCCGAATGGCCGCTACCCGCTGCGCTTGATTGAGTTTGGCTCGGCAGCGGGAGGAGGCCGATAGGCGCTTGGCCCATATCGGCGCTCCATATAGGGCCATGGATCGTATTACCCCACCGTAGAGGCGGCGGACTTCTTCCCGCGGGCCCCCTAAATTAGGCAATAGCCTCTGTAGGGAGCCCGCCACCCCCCGAACTCGGGGGGTGGCGGAAATGCTCCTCGAAGCTCCAGCGGCTGTCCAGGGTGAGGCCGAGGTACTTGATATTTCGGCCCACCTCGACCTCCGTTCCTCCCACTCTAATAAGCGAGTGGGTAGGAACGGCACCTCCGCGTTTCCTGTGAAACCACAGGGCTTCCGTCTTATGAGGTGCAACCCGTAGACCCAAACCGCTGATCTGTTGGACGACACAGGCCACCCCTAGTTCGGCGAGCTCCAGAACTTCCTGGAAGCCATGCCCCCTGGCCAGTACTAGAGTGTCATCCGCATAGCAGACGACACTCACTCCAAGGGGTAAACTGGTCCTCAGGACCGCATCATACGCGAGGTTCCACAGAAGAGGTCCTAAAACCGACCCCTGGGGAACCCCGCATGTGACCTCCCTTCGATGTTCTTCGCCGTCCCGACCCATATAGGATATGGACCTATCGCGAAGATAGGCCCCGATGATGTCACGTAGGTAGAGGGGCAGCTGGTGGTACACCAGTGCCTCCCTTATCACCCACCACGGGAGGGAGTTAAAAGCGTTGACTATGTCAAGACTGACGGCCAACGCCACTCCCCCCCGACAGACAACCTCTTCCGACATGGAACGGACACGTTCGATCGCGTCCAACGATGAACGTCCCTGTCGGAAGCCAAATTGGCTGTCTGATAGGTCGGGGCCCACTCGCGACAGGTGTAGGTTGATACGGGCGGCGATGACTCGTTCAAAGATAAGTTATGGAATCAGGCGTTACTTTGCGGAAATCCATGACATTAAATGCTATGAAATATATTTAGCTTTAATTCCGCGAGACAAATATCCAGGTCTGAAAGCAGGGCACAAATCCCACCGTCATGCATATGTACACATACAAAACAAGTGAGAAATAATTAGCATGTGTAACGGTCGATTAGCACCAAATAGAACGTTCGGGATATCAATGCGTGAAATTACTCGAACGAAGGTATTTTTATAGTATTTGACAGGCTTGACCCAATTCAATACTAAATTCACATATTTAGTAGATAATATCAAATATTGTTTACCATAAATATTCTAATGATTATTAGCATACAATTATTATTTGATAATACAGGATTGTGTAACATTAAAGATTTGATATGAAATATAAGTCGCGCCGGAAGCAGACAAGCGGAAGGCGCCAAAATATTAATATGAATCAACTATTTACTTGTTTATGAAATCACCAATTGAATTATAAGTTTATAATATATTTTATTGTATGCCTAGTAATTATTAAGATTTAAACAAATGAGGCATTTATACGAGGTTGGAATCGTTACTTATAACACATGCCATGCAACCAAACCTATACTCGACACGTGTTTCGCCCCTCCACGGGGCATCCTCAGGAGATGTTGACTCGTCGAGCGTTTGAGCTCGAATGCGCGCTAGCGCACCGCTGTCGGCCCTTTATATACCGTTTCGATGACGCTATAATCACGATCGATACAATGTCACAACGACATCTGTGCCGAACTACCCGCAATCATACTTAGAAGTGGTGATGGAATTAAGTTTGTTTGGTCATTCAACAGTGTATATGCATTATTATTGTTATATTTTGATATTTCTAACTGTTCCAACACACTCATCCGGAAACCCTTATCGCAAACATGCAGAATGTTATAGGTATTGTTGCCGCTCAAGGAGTGGCCGGTGTCGATTAAATGTTTTGCGAAATGTGATTTATCTGGATGGCTATTCCTGTGAGTGGCAACATGTTCCCTGTACCTAATTTCGAAACTACGGCCTGTCTGACCCACATAGACCCCGGTGCAATCATTGCATACTAATTTGTAAACTCCGGATTTTTTTGAATTCTCTAATTTATCTTTACCGTTACATAGTTTACGCAAGTTATGATCCGATCGAAAAGCTACGTAAACATTGTGTTTTCTTAGAATATTCGCGAGTCTATCTGAAATTGGGCCCATGTAAGTGAGACTCCCGACATTCTTGTTAATTCTTTCGGGGGTACATGCATAAAGTGCTGAGTGAGCCCGGTCATTCTGCTTTTTCTTAATTATATTATCAATAACTTGTTTGGTGTAACCGTTTGAAGTCGCGATTTGATACAATATTTTGAGTTCTTTTGCGTAATTATCCGTGGACAGTGGGAGTGACATTAAACGGTGGACATAGCTGCGGAAGGCTGCTAATTTATGCTGTAGTGGGTGACAGGATGAAGCGGGAATCGTTGTGTCAGTGTGTGTGGGCTTTCGATAAATTTGGAAATTGAGTTTGTTAGAAAGAAAGAAAGAAAGAAAGAAAAATACTTTAATTGGCACATTTTACAAAGCTTTTACATAGTATTGTTAAATATAATACAACAAAGTTACATCTGTACCAATAAGGACCACAGCTCAGCATAATGCTTAGCGCAATGCGCTAGCGCTGGTTTTCAGCTGCAGCCCAAGAGTGTTGCCCCGTGCCTGCTAAGTAATATAAATTTATTGACTAGAAAGGAGTATTAATTTGAGAGCATTGTAAATAACTATAATAGTAATTGTATTAAAAGAACCGAAAGCATTTTGCATGTGACAGTAGAAATTTTGTGATTGCAAGAAATATTTAGATAAGATGAGATTTGAGATAGCACGGCATCAAAGTTCACGGCTGACTCACTATATCGCGCTAAGAGTTACTCTGATGTCCTCAAAGTCGTTCTGATGTTGCAGTAAGAATTCTTTTAGCTTAGTTTTGAAAGAGTAAATACAGGTTCTTCTTTTTATGGGTGGGGGGATATTGTTCCAGCATTTCGAAGCAGAGTAACGAAAGCTACCTCTGAAGGCAGTTGTTCTATGATATGGTATTGAAAGTTGCAGTGAGCATTCCCTGCCCAAATTCTTGTTGCGCCTAGATGTCCACTCCAACCTGTCGAATAAATAAGCCGGTGTATGGAATTTAATTACGCCAAAAAGGAGACCAGCCATATGAAGCCTCCGACGCGCGTGCATTTTTAGAATGTTGCACTTATTAAGAAATGGGCTGATAGCACCCCTTTTGGGTACGGTGAAGCAGAACCTGGCACATGCATTTTGTAGTCTTTGTATCAGACGTTCAGTTTTCGATAACAGCCGAGGACCGTACACTACATCTGCATAGTTCAACCGAGACAACACCAAACTCTCCACCAACAAAACCCGTAGCTCTTCACTTAAGAATGGCCTCGCCCTATACAAGACCTTTAATTTGTAAAAACAATGACGAACAGCGTTCGAGATATGGTTCTCAAACCTCAGGTCCGCGTCCATTATTAATCCTAAGTTCCGGACTTCAAAGACTCGCTCAATTGGCACGTCCATTATTGTAACAGGACACGTGTTGTCCGGGATAGCACTCAGCTGAGATTTAGTGCCGAACAGCATAAATTTTGTTTTCAGAGGGTTAAGAACGAGAGAATTGCGAGCAGACCAGTCAACAATTCTATTTAGATCCTGATTTAACTTTTGAAGTGCTGTTTCATAGTCTGAAGGCTTGAAGGATATATATACCTGTGTATCATCTGCATACATATGATGGCTGCAGTGTTGCAGCTGCCGAGCCATATCGGAACAGTACATAATAAATAGGACAGGTCCTAATATTGAACCCTGCGGCACACCTCTAGTTAGAGATCTCGAGCTAGAACATACCGTGTTACCATCCATTTGCTTTGTCTCAACATATTGAGAGCGGCTACTCAGGTAGCTGTCAAACCATTTAATAGTTTTCATATCAAAACCGTAGTAAGCCATTTTCGATAGCAACAATGGAACATTTATGGAGTCAAAGGCGCGAGAATAATCTAATAAAACTAGTAATGTGCACATCCCGGTGTCCTGTGCGGATAGGATGTCGTCCGTCACGGCCAATAAGGTTGTGGTTGTACTACGAGCCTTTCTAAATCCCGATTGGGTATCAGGGAGGATATTATTTTTCTCTAAATACTTTTGAAGCTGAGAACACACGGTTTTTTCCAGCACTTTTGATAGTACTGGGAGTAAACTAATAGGCCGCAAATCCTTCGTGTCCACTGGCAAGTTATTTTTTGGTATTGGGCGTATTACAGCGGTTTTCCATAGCTCTGGGTAAGTAGATGTTTGTAGGGATCTGTTTATTATGGCGGTAACAGCGTCTATTGCCAGTGGCATGGTAAGCAATACCATATCCAAATTAATTCCGTCGTTACCTTCAGCATTAGACTTAAGTTCTTGGAGGGTTTTAGCGACCGAAGTCCATGGAACCGCTTCCAGTGTAAATATTTTCTCACTGAAGCGCGAGTACTCGTAGAAAGTTAGATCCGATATGCCAACCACATTCCCCCCAGGGACATTCATAAAGAAGTCACATATTTTATCTGGGTCATTGAAGTGTGACGGTAGGTTCATGTTCTTTTTTGAGGGCGCTAAGGTTGATTTTATCTCTTTCCATAAAGTCCGAGGGTCATTAATTTTTTTAGTGAAGTTATTTTTATAGTAAGCTAATTTTTCATTGTGAAGTGATTTATTTACTAGCGATTTGAGTTCTTTGTAATATTGTTTTGTACTTTCTGTTTTATGTTTTAAAAATTGAGTATGTGCATTATTTCTTAAGACCATCATATATTTTATATTGTCAGTGATCCATGGGTACGAACGTTCTTTGATCCTCCTTGTTATTTTGGGTGCGTGGCAGTCAAATAAGATGTTGATATAAGTATTAAAACATGCCACCATTTCGTTCACGCTAGATAGTGTTGGTATATATCGCCAATCGAGAAGCGAGGCATCAATGTCGAACTTTTCCCTACATATGCTTTTTAATGGGCGGAAAGATATAGTTTGTGGCTCCGCTTTATATTTTTTTACATAAAGATCACAGGTCAAGAACGCGTGGGCTCCTAGTTCCGGAATGTACTCTGCAGAGGCCGACCGAACCTTTACGTCAGTGCAAACAATGTCTATCAGAGTCTCACAGTTGAGTTTAAAGTGCGTAGGTGTATGTATCACCTGCTTCAAGCTAAGACAGCTCAAGAATGCTCCGAGTTTAATAGACTTAGCATCTGATACATTTAATAAGTTTATATTGAAATCGCCCATCAGAATCACTCCATCACAATAAGCCAGAGAGTTTACAGAGAAAGTGACAGCATCAAGAAACAGGTCAACTTCCAGCCAGGGAGGGCGGTATGCAGTACCTATAGCTAGCTTGAAACCACCAACACTGGTAGTAAGCCACATTTGCTCCACTGAGGAGTGTAATGGGTCCACGGGGTGTGGGTGCCTACGAGTAGTGAGTTCGCGCTTGATGTAAAAGCCGACTCCACCGCCTCGACCACGTTTCACTGACGATGGGCGGGGGATGTGTTTTAATAGGTAACCAGGCAAGGTTGGCGCTTTTCCTTCCTCACCGTCCCTCAACCATGTCTCATTAATAGAGATCAAATCCGGCCCATGTCGCTCCACTACCGTCACGAGCTCCTCATGTCTTGTACCCAATGAACCCGCATTGAAATGACCAACTTTTAAGTACATGGGAGCCATCAAGAACCTGCAAAGACATCACAATTGCACTCAACATCTTTACATGTCCTGGAGTTCTTACAATCGCTTGTATCCATTTTGAAGCAATACGATATACGTCTAAGATAAGCTATGTTTGTTTTGCAATTCATAAATATTTTACAAAGCATAGGATATTCTGTTTGCCTTATAACTTTAGCAGCAAAGAATAGATATGACGGGCTAGATAAAAGTCTTTTATAAAGAAATGTAGTTATAGTTATTGATTTTAACAGTAGACGAATATAAATCATGTACGGAGCACACCCTTGAGCCGCAAGTATATATTTGAATGAAATAAATCTAGGAAGAACAACTTTACACAACACACGTAAGCATGCAAAGATATAAATTAAGGAGAAAAAACAGCACCTCACAAGTGCACGACAACACACATATAAGTAGAATTCTTTACAGATATTATAAGTAAAAAGTGAAGTTTTCATTAGAACATAAAAAAAGTAGTCTGTTTCTGAAATTAAATCTAAAATAAGATATTTACACTCGCAAAATACCTGACATTTAACTATTTCAACTAAAGTGGCCTGGCACAAACTGCGGCTCATCCAAAAATCTGGATTATATCCTCTTCGGATCGTATTCGCTTAGCGGGCATTCCGTCTTCTTTTCGGCTTAATATGCAGCCTTCTTTTGTCCACGTATACCTCCAGTTACGACGCGCAGCAGCCTCTCGAGCTTTGTGAAACAATTTCCTGTTAGCTTGTGTTAATCGCTCATTTATATAAACTCGGCGTGGAGCTCCAGCAACCTCCAGGTCTTTCGTGGTCAAACCACGTCGCACCCGGGCACTGCGCAGAAATTCGTCGCGCGTTTCACGTCTCGTGAGACGGACGACCATGACGCGCGGCCGAGGCGCCTTCTCTTCGTTTGCCTCAAAGTTGCGTCGTCCATTCCCCACCCGTTTCGCGTGTACCACATCCCGCTGCTCCAACCCAATGTCGAGTTTGATGGAAATCATATTTATAATTTGCTGTGTGTTCTCACCGTTTACTTCAGTTACACCAGAAATCTCTATGTCATTCAACAAGGATTCCTGTTCCCGGTCATTCAGTTTTTGTTTTAAATCGCATACGGTTTCTTCCAATATTGCTATGTTGGAATGCAGGTGCTGATCAGATTTTTCCTCTAATGTGTCAACTCTCTTCTCCAGTAAATCTACCCTATCCTTGCATTTCTTACTGTCGACTTGAAGTCTCAACATCTCTTCCCTAAACTCGCGCAACTCCAAAATCAAAGCATTAAGCTCCTCACGAAAGATGCGAATCTCCTTGAGTATCAAACCCATATCCATCGCCTGTGACGGGCAACAATCTTTAGGCTGCGTTAAGGTGTTACTGGCCGTAGCGCCCAACGAATTATCCAACTGCGGCAACACATATTCCTCCAATATGACTGGCGGCGTCGTTAATACAACATTGCAGCCCGCACAAGTCCATTTCGGCGAGACAGTCTTAGCCCCCGGTGTAGCCGCAAGCGCACAAGATCGATGGTAAAAGGTTTGACATTTAGAACATTTAGTTATGTCTTTCTGTGCTAAGTATTTACCGCATCCTTTGCATTTTGACATGTTTATTTACGTATAATTATTCACGCGTAAGTACTATATCGCTCTGCGGCCAGTGGCGTAGCGTGTCTTATTGACTCTTGTGATTGTTAGATCCAAAAAATTAAGGGACTGATTTGATTCTAATTCTAATTTGAATTTAATTTTGGGGTGGTGAGTGTTGAGCCTATTTACGAAAATATCCAATTGACGATTAGTACCTGTCCAACAGATAATTACGTCATCCACATATCTATAATAAAACAGAATGTTGGGCTCGCCCACCACATATTTACATTCGAAGTAGTCCATAAATATTTCCGCCATTAATGGACTTAAAGGTGATCCCATTGCTAGACCCTCTTTTTGGCGGTAGTATTCGTTATTGAATCGAAAGTAATTTTGTTCCATGCAAATACGTGTGAGGTTAAGTAGGTCATTTATTTCTCCTGGATGTAAACGTTGCCTCTCCAAAAGGTACCCCAAAATACGTAGGCACTCTTCAAATGGAATATTTGTAAATAAACTATCTACATCTAGTGATAATAATTTCGAATTGTGGGGGGTGTTAATATTTTGTATTTTTTTAGTTAAATCTAAACTATTTTTTAAACTGTACTGTGGTTTAAAAGATGCCTTTGCCTTTAGTAAATTGTTTAGATATTTGGCTAAATCGTATGTCGGGGCACCAATGTAAGAGACAACGGGGCGAATTGGGATGTTGTCTTTATGAGTTTTTGGTAAACCATACAAAAAAGGAGATCGTGGGTTCATTGGAATTTTATATTTTAACTGGCTGGATATTTGTCTCGCGGAATTAAAGCTAAATATATTTCATAGCATTTAACTCGTTCAAAGAGTTTCGCCGCCTCGTCCAGCAGACATATCGGTCGGAACGACGAGGGAGAATCTGCAGCCCTGCCTGGTTTCTGGATGAGTACCAGTCTGGCTTCCTTCCAGCCGGAAGGGAATAGGCTGTTACGGAGGCAGTTGGTAAACAGCCGCCTCAGCCTATCCCCTAGGATCGCCAAAGCATGCACCCAAGCCCGACCCGGGATCCCATCAGGGCCCGGAGCGATATTGTGGGCGGCGAGTCGCTTCACGGCTCGGTCCAGCTCATCCTCCGTCACGTCAAGGTCGTCGGACCACATACCCAGTTCCGACCGTAACGGGGGTCGTGAGGGACTACCCTGGTCCCTGGGGAAGAGGGTATCTACCACTCTTCTCACAAAACCGGGGTCCAGGGTCTGCGTTAGTGGTGGAACCCACGGTCTGAGCTTGCCCAGTACAAGTTTGTACGGTCTCCCCCATGGGTCCCTGTCCAGTCCCTCTATGAGCTCTTTCCAGGACCGAGCCTTGGCTTCCGCGATAGCAAGGCTTACAGCCTTTGCTGCAGCGCCATACTCCCGCCTCACTTCGGCGATCTCCTCGGCTGTAGCTCGCCGTCTCCTTCGGGTTCTCTGAAACCGGCGACGGGCTCTCGAGCACGCCATGCGAAGTTGCTCGAGTTCCGGTGTCCACCAGTACACAGAACCCCTCCTACCCCCCGGCCTGACCCGCGGCATTGACGCGTCACAGACGTCAGTCATGATGCCACGAAACCAGGCCGCCTGCGCTTCCGGATCGGACGAGACCCGTTCTTCCTCTTCAACTGGCCAATCCGCGACGATGGCTGCGGCGACGAGCATATCTCGATTCATCCGCTTAAGGGACCATCGTCGCGGAGGGCCGCTACAGCGGCGGTCTAGGCTTGCGTCTGGGCAGCGGATGGCCACATCAAAGAATATGTGGCGGTGGTCCGACAGAGTGACCACCTCCTCCGCTACCCTCCATCCTGACACTGACCACAAGCGCGGATGGCTCCGACTTTGACGTCGGAGATGGTACATCCCCCCGCCGCTGCTATAGCCTGGGCAACCTCAGCTTGGGTGATGGACTCCTCTAAGTCCATCACCCGTAAGTCACCGGTCTTACACGGACGCGCAATAATAGCGTCCGTTCCGGACAGTACCTCCCGCAGGCGTGCTGCCAGCTTGTCCGCTAGAGCGGCGCTGCCTTCACCAGGGATCTGCAGAATCAGAGCCCCTGTCAAGCCTCTCTTAGTGCGGAGCCCGCCTGCGATGCCGAGATCGCCCAGGTTAATATTGGCCTTTGCAGCCTCCATCAGCGCGGCTATACTCGTCTCCGAGCCCGGAGGCACGGAAACAGTGACAGCCGCTGCTGTGGGAGGCCGTGGCACATTCCTCATTTTAGGTGATGAGGCAGCAGTAGCACGGCCCTTCGGCTGAGTCGCGGTAGCCGCCTTTTTCGCCTTGGCCTTGGTCTTCCGACCAACGACCAAGGCCCAGGTCTCACCCGTTTCACCCGTAGACGGGGCCGCAGGTTGCTGCTGCCTCGTGGGGGGATGAGATGCTTGGGGCTGCGATGTAGCCTGCTGTCCTCTCCTCCGCCTCTTCTTATTTTTAGGTGGTGGTGGGACATTGGCCCCCACCGCTCCCACGCCCTTGGCCATGGTGGAAGGAGACAAGGTGCCCTTCTCTGGGCACTGCTCCCCCAGCATCTTAGCCCGGACCTCAGCCAACACGCGGTCCAGGATGATCGCGTATTCATCTCGGTCGGGCAGACCCGGCGGTGCCCTGCTCCTTTTAGGGGACGTGGCTCTGCCAGTGACACCACTGCGGGCCCCACTTTTTGGAAGGGGATTGGAGCCCCCACGGCGGAGTTCGTCCATTTCTTTTTGTAGGGAGGCTATTTGGGAGCGGAGTTCCTCATTCTCTTGCTCTAGCCTCCCTACTGCGACTGTCAGGACTGATGTGTCAGTTCTCATTAAGAGTTCCGATACACCAGCCCTGATGATCGTCATGGCTTCTTTGGCAGCAGCTTTTTTGCCGCCTCGGGCTCCCTTCGTTACTATAAAGGCCTTCTCAACCGCCGTCAGAGACTCCTGGATTTTGAGGTCTATGTCGGCGGTGGGTTGTCCTTTCAGCTCCGCCACTATTGCTTTTTGAGGGGACCGTTCTCCTTCTGGGGATACCAGTGGAGTGGACGGGCTGGCTGGGACTTCGCGCTCCGTTTCCGTCCCGGTCCCAGTTTCGCTCCCTTCACTATATTTGGTGCCCCTCCTAGATCGCGCAACCTTGGTGGGTCTGGTCTCTTCCGCTGGTCCCTTCGGCTTGCGCTTTCGGTATTGGGAAGGCCGCGAGGAGACAGAGACAAACGACGAAGTATCGCTATCGCCAGAATCTCCCCGTTGCCCTTCCATCCCTTGGCCTTCTACAGGCTCAGTGGCTGGGCGCTCGATCATTGGCGCCCGCCGACTTCTCGTTACCCGTTCGCCTGACTGGGCGCGGGAAGACGCCGAACTCGGCGTTCTGGGACGCACAAAACTGGGCGTGTGCGACCCAATGGTTGTGCCCGGGCTCGGACACCGCTCTAAACGCAACTGTGCCCCCCCAGAATACGGTGGGCTGAGCACTCCGACTTCACTCGTAGTGCCGAGTGAAGTCGGAGTGCCGAGGTACTCTCCGACCGCGGCGCGGTCGGTACCCTCCTGGAGTAGTTTATCTTTTTTGGCCGCGTTCATTTTTTATTTGCTCTTTAACGTGAGCTCACGTTTTGTTGCCCTAGTGACTGGGATACCCCCCCAGCCGTTAACCTCCTCGCCGGGCTTCCTCAGCTTGGGTTAGGGGTAATTTTTTATAGAGGTTTTCTTCCTCTTGACCTTCTCTACCCTTCCCCCCCGTTCGAGAAGGCCCCCGCTCCCGATTTTTCGGTGTCTACGGGTTGGGCCGATCGGTTGCCGGAGTTCAGCAGTGACCCCCGCTAGATGCTCCAATGGAACTTCAGACGGCGGTCCCGTCGCCCCTATGACGTCGTCCTCTGACGTAGCCCTCGCACGTGTCCTCTGCGTAACAGAGGGGCGCATCGAGAGACAACTCTCGGCATGTGGCTTCGGCCACTCTACCCTTATGTTTTTTTTTTTTTTCTTTTATAGAGGTATTCTCCTCTTGACTGCTCTCCTAACTAATTAACTAAGGAGATAGTCACCGCTCCCGATTAGTCGGCGTCTACGGGTCGGGCCGTAGGGACGCCGGTGTTTGGCAATTAAATGACTGTCGTTCCATTCAGAGCGAAGGTTCCGGCGACAGTCTCGTCGGCCCTCTCGTGGCCGTTGGGCCACTCGCCCCGTGCCAAGAACCACGTTAGACGCGCCAGTAACATGAGGTCGCGTGTTCCACCTTCCGCGTGCAACTGCTGGTCGGTGCATTGGACGCCGTGGTTTGGTCTTTGGAAGGCAGCTAGACTACTCCTACCGCTTACTTTTCTTTTACTTACTACTTAAAAGCATGGGCACCACCCTTGGTAAAAAAACTCTGATTGAGGCGACGTCCGCTGCACACTTACATCACTTTCTTGCGGTAGACCTTTGTGGCGGATGGACAGTGAAACCCGTCCTGTGACCACGCTCAGGGTGGCATGATGGAAAGCACGCAAATGGTTACAGGCGCAATTCCTCCTGCAATTTGTCCTATACTGCCGCCCTGTCCAAACCTTATTATTTGCGGTCGGAGCCGCCGCCCACTCCAGTGCACCATACGCCTATCAGTGGACAAATCTGGTCTTACTAAAACTTATTGATTAATCTTAACTACAGCTGCAGTTGTAGCTACTACATTTTTGGATGGAAATAGCACTGGTCAAACTAGAAGTAGTGCTAATTTTTTTTTAATATGTGAGGCATATATTTTTGCTATGTTAAGAAAATTGGCGCGCGCGCGCGCCCCTAAGCAACCTCGCGCCCCTAGGCACGTGCCTACTTTGCCTTAGGGTTAATCCGCCTCTGGGTCCAGCACTGGTGTACAGGATTAAACAGGTCATATATAAAACACTTTTGATGTGAAACATTTATAGGCGAGGGGTAAACCTCATTTTGGCTTCGCCGCTTTTTTTTAAACGTTTATTAAAATTCATGCAAACTTTTGAGCACTCGTAGCACGGTTATAAACCTCTTCGAGAGCCATGCGTAGGCACAAATGGCCTGGCTGGACCAGTCATACCACGGACTCACAGAAATCCGGTGTTAGGCAATTCATTCGTTGCTTTACTGCCTCGTTGGTCTCGCGGTTGGCGTGTGCGACTGCTGATCATGAGGTCTCGGGTTCGATTCCCGTGTCGGACCAAATGTTTGTGTGATCTACAAATATTTGTTACGGAGTTTGGGTGTTTTCTATGTATAATATGTATGTATTTACAAAAAAAAAGTATATATGTATTTGTATCAGTTGTCTAGTACCCATA
Source organism: Diaphora mendica (assembly GCA_949125395.1). Lineage (NCBI taxonomy): Eukaryota > Metazoa > Arthropoda > Insecta > Lepidoptera > Erebidae > Diaphora > Diaphora mendica. The sequence goes on from OX421318.1 coordinate 17,330,278, forward strand.
ACACAAGCTCTGCTTAGCTTGGGACTAGATGGCGTTGTGTGTTAGATGTCCGAAATATTTATTTATTATTTATTTATTTTAACCTAGTAAGTTGACCTGAAGCCCTTGTTAAAACTCTCCCTAATTCTAGGGTCGAAGACTCACACGACAACCGTAGTCACTTACCATAAAATGACAGGTGCCCCCATTTCTCCTCCATGGAAGAATATTACTGTGTGGAGGAACTAGTGTCATGTCTCTCCAACACAAAGGGCTCCTCCGACTAGGATAGATCATAATATACCTATTCCTATCATCATTTCATTCACACAAAGAAACCGAGCAGGTCCCAACTGATTGACACCGGGTTTTCGAAGAAATAAGTAATAATTCAATGCTCATATATTTATTTTTGAGATAACTGAATGTAAAGGAGGAGGGAAAGTCTACTATTCAGGAGTCGGTCAATGATAGGACGGCGAAGAGGCGCGGTGTTCTGGTGAAGCACATGGAGTGGAACCGCGGCGGCTCGTTGCGGGACTCTTCAGCCTCACCATCGTGTCTAAGTGCCGGAACCTTGAAAGAAAACATGAAGATTAAAATAGTAAAATCATTTTGATTAAATTTAAGTAAGTATTAATGGAAGTGCCTCGGAGAGCACGTAAAGCAGTGGGTCATGCGCCTGATCTCTCCCCGGTCGTGTCGGATAACTTTCCCATCGGATTATGAGAGTGAGGGAACAATGAGTGCACCTGTCTTTGCGCACACACTTGTGCGCTATACCTAATATTTTTATTTATTTATTTTTTATTTATTAATACTTCCTGCATTACATTGGCATGAGGCGGACTTAATGCCAGATGGCATTTTCTACCAGTCAACCTTTGGATGGTTTAGTAAAGGACGTGGCAGGTGCACTTGTCTTATGAAGGGAAGTTATGAACAATAAATATATGGTAACAATTAACCTTTAAAAATACATAGATAAATTATATAAATAAATATTTATACAATATACATACAGAATGATATATATAAATTTATATATATGAGGTAATGAGATTATGAAGATATTTCTGCTAGTTGTTTCTTGTAAAGTTCTCTGACTTTGGCTTTAAATGTGTAACGGAATTTCATCTGCGTAGTTGGCTGGCTCCGTTAAGACCGGCCGCCGTGGCCGCACGGTGTCGACCGAGGCGGCGTGCGCCCTGGCCGGAACACCCCCGTGGGATTTGGAGGCGGAAGTGCTCGCCGAAGTTTATCGACGGGTGGCTGAATATCGGGCGGAGTATGGCTATCGCCCTCCGCCCGAAGAGGTACGCGAGTGGCGTGAAGCCGCCCGTCGAGCCACGATGGCTCGCTGGTCGTTCCGGCTGGAGACTCCACGCGCTGGCTTTGCCGCCGTGGAGGCTCTCCAGCCGGTCATCCTCGAGTGGGCAGGGCGGCAGCACGGGACCCTTTCCTTCCGACTGACGCAGGTCCTTTCCGGGCATTGTTGCTTCGGGAAGTACCTGCACTCGGTCGCTAGGAGGGAATTGAGTCCCGCCTGCCACCACTGCGACTGCAGTGAGGACTCGGCCCAGCATACGCTGGCGATCTGCCCTGCATGGGCGTCGCAGCGCCGGGCCCTCACTGCAGTCATCGGAGGAGATCTCTCGCTACCGGCCGTCATACGCTCCATGGCCGGTAGCGATAGCAGTTTTACCGCGGTCGCAACCTTCTGCGAAGATGTAATCTCGCAGAAGGAGGTGGCGGAGAAGGCCCGGGAGGACGATGTCCACTCGGACCCAATCCGCCGCCGGCGAACCGGGTGGCGGAGGCGCGCCTATCAGCGCCTCATGCCACCCTGAGTGTGGCCGCGGATGGTCGGGACGGGCTTTCCCCTCCATCCGCTCTAGTGGCCTCCCGCGAGGGGGCGACGTACGCGTGTGCCGTACGTCGCCTAATTGAGAGGATACCAGCAGACGGTGCCCGCTTCTGTGCGGGCAGGCGCTGGGAGGGGTCCGGATGTGTTAATAACTGCAGTTCCCGGACTCCTCCCTTCACAGGCGCAGAGTGGCACACCGTGTGGTTTTAGTCGGTTCGAGTCCGACACACCGCCCCGCCGCAAGCCCCGGTGGGGTGACGGTCCGAGGGGATTTCCACACGTTAAAAAAAAAGAAAAAAAAATGGCTGCCGTGGCCGAACTGGCTAGGAGAACATCATCGATGGAAGTTAGCATTTTTTTTACTTAACTAAGTAAAAAGGTACGTAAATGAATTGAGCTTTTACGGTAGGTACTTACAACCAGGACAGCCAAGTTTTCCATATGATTAGTATGTTGATACTTTTTCGGACTTTTCTACCATACAGTAAAGATATATGCTTAGTTTACTAGTGAATTAGAGACAACCGCTAATTACTAGGTTTTTTTTTTCAGTAAAATTAGTCGTCGATTTCTTTACCTTATAGGTAAGTCGTTAGCGTCATTATCCACGCTCTGGAAGAAAAATCCTAGCGGCCAGCTGATCCAAGATGATTGTTTTCTGAAAATAAGGATGTAGTATAAGATTTAAAAAAAACCAAAGTGCATTGCGCATGAAAAGTACTGGGATCTCTTCTCCGTCCACAAACCGTAGAGATGTTTTTAAGTATCGTAGAGTATTTATTAGATAAGATTAACTTACTGATTAGTGTAGTTATTACCGTATTATATAATTATAATTGTAAGGTTAGGGACACGTTAGAATTTTAAAATTTATAATTAAAAACTGTTTTAGAAACTTTCTTATTCAATTATATTAGCTATTTCTTACGGTGTAGACGGTGGAAATTTGGAGTCAGCTTCAGATGGTGTATCAGGTGACAATGGTGCCGCAGCGGAGGGTGGTGGGGAGCCAGGCGTGTTTGCCACGGGTGGTGGGGTCTTGTTGATAGCTGGATTGTAGATCTTGGGGTCGCTCACCATACGTACGAAGAACGAACGCTTGTGTGCCAGAGCAGCGCGGTTGCGACGTGCACGTTCCTCGTTCAAGTCCTATAATCAAAAAGTTAGTTTTTAGATTAAAAAAAGATTCACTGTTGAAGATAGCAAATGGATACAGCCGATTACCAGAAATAATAAGATATATAAATAATAATATAATAAATATTGTGGATTTTCCATCTATTTTACTCTTTAGAGTTAACCGAGAGATTAGAATTAACAGACAGATAAAAATTTACTGAATTAGTACCCAACCTTAATCTCGCTTTTTTAAACGAAGTAGTTTGAACGAATTGAGAATAATGTTTAGAAACAAACAAACCATTTCCATTCTCCATTTATTTACTTACCCGTTCCTTATCTGGTCCTTCAATGAGTTCCGTAGCAAAGTCTGTTATTATATCCCACGCAATTTCTGAAATTAATATTTATTATATTGCTTATTTTACCATAAAAACTTTGACAATTATTTTATTTTATAACTTTATGCACTTTTGTACATCGGCGGACTTAATGCCCAGGGCATTCTCTACCAGTCAACCTTAGGGTGGTGTAGAAATCTTGTGAGGTAGGCGCACAAAGGTTATTCAACTTCGGATCTAAAATATACATTAGACATACATAAATAAGCAACGTACATATATACATACATAAACATAGATGTAAAACGCACTACACTAACATATATTTACATATCAAATACATACATATCAATTTACATTATATTCATATACTATGGACTTGAGAAATCTGGTTGGCGTGTTAACCTTTTGATAACTCTAACATATCATTTAGAAAGAGCTCATGTACCTTCTTTTTAAATGCAAAACGGTTGGTGGACTTCCTGATTTCAAGCGGGAGCGCATTCCAGAGTAGTACTGCTTGGACGAAGAACGAAGAGTTCACGAAGTCTGAGTTGTGAGAGGGGCATGAGAGAAGCAGATTGTTTTCTGAGCGAAGAATTCTGTCGTGATTGGAAGATAGGAAGCGGAGGTATGGAGCAAGGTATGTAGGTGAGGATGGGGAGGTGAGAAACGAAAATAGAGAGGTCAGAGCTCGCTGATTGCGACGCAGGCGAATAGGTAACCAATTCAGTTGGGAACGTAAGGCAGAGACATGGTCATACTTGCGAAGATTGAAAATGAACCGAATGCAGTTATTGAGAAGGCGGTCTAGCTTATTGAGGAGGTCTGCATTCAGGTCGAAATAACATACATCACCATAGTCGATTAACGGAATGATTAAGGACTGCATAAGCATGGTTTTAGTTTTAGGAGGTAGGAAGTTCTTGAGGCGGTATAGTGTTCGTAGGTTTCCAGTTACCTTCTGACTCACGTGAGCAACCTGTGCACGCCAGTCAAGAGTTGAGTCAATATGTAGACCCAGATTCTTGACTACGGGGCTAAAAGGAACCACTAAGCCGTTGAACACAATCTTCGAGATTGAGTCAGTGTTCAATCTGGCAATCATGCGTTTGCTTCCTATAATTATCGCCTGGCATTTGGTGGGGTTTACTGATAGTCCGAATTTCTGCGACCAGGCATGTATGGATTCTAGGTCTTAATTGACTTTGTCAACGGCCTGTGCTATATCCTCCACCCTTGCCTGTGAATATAACTGCAGATCGTCAGCATACAGGTGATACGTACACTGAAGATGTTGTGTGATGAGATTTATAAATACTGCGAAGAGAAGAGGAGATAGTATACCGCCTGGAGGTCGCACCAACTCAAAGACATGTCTTCTACACGAACACACTGCTGTCGCCCTCGAATATAAGATGAGAACCATTCCAGTGCCTCTGAGGGAATCATTATATGTTCAAGGATAGCTAGTAGGATTTCGTGAGTGACTGTGCCGAAGGCATTGGAGAAGTCCACAAGGACCAGTACTGTAACCCTAGTGTCCTCCATGCCTTTCCTAATGTCACCAGTCACCTTAAGGAGCGCGGTAACCGTACTGTGACCGGGCCTGAAACCGGATTATAGAGGACTTAGAAGATCATGTTTGTAAATGAATCTTGAGAGCTGCTTGTATGCGCAGGCCTCAAGCACTTTTGATAGAAATGGAAGAATAGATATAGGACGAAAGTGTTCGGGAAGTGAGGGATTATTTTTTTTTGGGAGAGGAATGACGTGAGCCTTACGCCATTGGGAGGGGAAAGTACCGGAGTCGAGGGAGAAGTTGATAATGTGGGTGATCACTGTGAGGATATGGTTCAGGATGGTCACAATCATACGTCGGCTAATGCCATCATTGCCAACAGCATTAGAGCGGATAGATAGGATAGTCTTTTTGATTTCCTCAGAGGGCACTGGAGAAAACTCGAATGAGTCCATGGTGGGACTGGTTAGGCCAGATATATAGTTAAGTGTTTGGCACTTAGTTTGAGGGTTCAGGGTAGTTGTAGACGAGAAATGATTGTTAATATCGTTCAAACTAATAGTATTTTTGAATTCAGAATTTTGTTGTTTGCCAATACCCAATGATCCAAAAAAAATCCAAATACTTGAAGACGAGGATGACTCTATATTTTGAAGAATATGTCGGCGATTACCTACCCCTAAAACCAATACCAACATAAATAAAAACGTAGGTAACTTAACAACACTAAGCAATGGAGAACTTACAGATCATCATCATAAACAGCTTTTAATACTCCAATGCTGATTATCATTATCAATCTAATAAAAAGTTATGAATGAACGTTACAAATTTTACCAATATCCTCTCGAGAGGCATGCTGCTGTACAACGCAAAAGCGAATCACGAAGCGATCGCTGACAGAGGCCGGAACCATATGCAATTTTCCGGAAGCGTTGATATTAGTCAATAACTTCTTATTGAGATCGTCTATTTGCTCAATTGGGTCGTCAGGGCTGCCAACGAGACGGAAACAGACCAGTCCCAGCTATAATAAAAATACAAAATAATAGACAACATTTAAAAGCTAGGTTTATGTAAATACTTGTAGAACATAGGAAAATTAAAATCAAATACGTAGGTATGACTTATGAATCGTAGTGTTTTTCTACCTTATAACTTCAGAATCAACAAGTAGATAGGTACTAAAAGGGGTTTAGGAAAGTGTATACCTACGTAAAAACTTTAAACTTAAATTTACTACTTTCCACGTCGACGAAATCGCGAATAAAATTTTGTATCAAACACAAATAAAAAATAATTAACGTACCCTGACTTGATTGCAGACTTTAAAGCGGTCATCTTTCTTCACTAGTTGTTCGAAATATTTTGCAAGTTCACAATGTCGCCGCACATATTTCTGTAAACCGCTGATTCCGTAGCTTCGCAACATAAACCACAGCTTGAGCGATCGGAAGCGTCGGCTCAATGGCACACCCCAGTGCCTATAATCGATGGCTGTATGGTCATAGCAATGTTGTAAGTAAAGTGGGTCGACGACGAGCGCTGACGTCAACAAATATCTGTTTGTAACCCATAGAAGAGAACAGTCGAAGCTTGTCAGCATGAGTTTATTTGGGTTCGTATTAAATGAATCGGCGTACTCAATCCCAGCAAGGTGATGTTTATGCTCAGGGCACAAGAACGAGCTGCCAGCATACGCGGCGTCAACGTGAAGCCACACACATGGGAATTTTCGGACAACAGGTCCTATCTCCGGCAAATTGTCAAAGGAGCAACATGATGTCGTCCCTAAAGTTATGGATACAAAAAATGGAACTCGTCCGGCTTCCTCATCCTCTTCCATTGCCTAAAAATATTTTAGGAATATAATTTTTACGCATTATATTAGTTTATCTTAAAATTTAACATTACTTACTACTTACTTAAAGTTTACTAAAATAGATTTAATAAAGAAATACTATTTAAACTATAACGACAAAAAAAAACTAAAAAGTGCATCTGAAATTGAACGAGGATCTTAATTAAAGAGATTTCTCATAAGAGGTATAGTGAAATTTCAATATTTGCGCCATAGAAAGTGGCACACAATGCGGCTCCATTACCGCTCGGCTCGCCACGTATTTCCGGCATCTACGGGCAAGTCATTAAACGTGGGACAGCGGCGACGCCTACCTCCCGAGTCCCGTCTTGTATCTTCAATTATCGCTTGCCTATCTGCAGCCCGTCCTGCACTCTTAGACTCTATCATATGTCCCAATTCTATTGAAAAATGGAATTGTTCAATTTAATTTATAAATTTGGCCCGGAACTGATTTTAAAAAACAATTGAAAGGTTTACATACTCACTTCTTTCAATGTGTCACCCCTAAGAGATCCGTTATCATCGGGCTGTAAAATACGAAGTTTGACGAAGCAGATCATAGCCGCTTTTTCGACGCAGGAATGCGATTCCTTTGAACAGTATGCGATCAGTTTGGAGAGAAGAAGGCCTTCATCAACGTTGGGAAATTGATGTTTTAATCGCTTGATGCCGTTTGCTCGCGCTGCTAACATGGATACGAGCACACATTCGCTAGCTGATCCCTGAAAATTATGTTTTATTCTATAAAACGCACATTTTACGATACAAATGTATTAAGTATAAGATTTGTTTGCAGTGTTTACCTCTATTACGCCACCACCTTTGCTGCCCTCTTCAAGTGCTAAGAAACTTGGTGGTAGACCGATTGCTTTTCCTAGAACAAAATCATTAATTATATCAGTCATTTATATAATGTTCTTCCACAAGAATTTCATGTCTGTCAATGAAAAATCTGTTAAAATCAATGTAGCTCATCAAGTCGTAGACATTTGCAGGAGCTATATCATTTACAGTTCTTCAAATTTAATGACAAATTTTACAAGCGATGACAATAAAATTTTACGACTGCTTACGAAAACACTTCTAAAATTTGGTATTACTGTTTAATATAATGAAGTTATTAAATGTATTTTAAACTAACTGAGTCCCGTGGTGTTACCCGTGGTTATTGTTGCAGCTTAACAACGACAACCGCGGGTATCGCCGGGAAGCGAAGCTAGTCTCAAAAGGTGGCCTTAGTTACTCCTTATATCATCAGCCATCTACCAATGAAAATGCCGTCAAAATCGGTCCTGCCGTTCCAGAGATTAGCCGGAATAAGACAAACAGACAAAAAAAAGGTATTTTATTGGTAAGTACCTACTTGTAGGTGTAATTTAATATACTCTCATTTGCGTTTATGGAAATGCTGTTAGAAACAGGTACTTCAATGCTATTTATTTGTACCTATATATAAAGCTTACGTTAACGAAGCAGCGTTACAACAAAATTTATAGATCTATACTTAATTTGATTGTCGGAATCTACTAATCAATAATAAGTCCATTAATAACGTGAGGCATTTTTGACAATTTTTCAATTTAACCACTCAGTGAGATATCGTAAGATTTTCCTCAACTCCCTCCCCCCCTCCCTAATCTCATGCGAGATTCTTAAGAATTTATGTTTTAACTATAAACGTGTTGCATTATTGAGAAAAAAAAATTAAGAAAAGATTTATTCTAATTCAGTCCAAGGAGACTCGTGCACGGCCTTAAGAGTGACAACTGGAACCAACATATCCAAGTGATTTTCAATAAAATCATCTGCTCCTTCAACTTCCTATTATATATATACTAGTTGTTGCCCACGGCTCCGCCCGCGTATATGTCGGTAATCGCGGCAAATAGTAGCCTATGTGTTATTCTGATGTATAAGCTATATTACTGTAAAGTTTCATCCAAATCCGTTCAGTAGTTTTTGCGTGAAAGAGTAACAAACATTGATCCATACTTACAAACTTTCGCGTTTATAATATTAGTAGGATAAGATTGTTTCAACTACACTACTTTGTGGAGCGCTTTATGTTTCTCCGCATTTACAAATTTATAATATTGTGCTAATCAAAAATATTTTCAATACGTTATAGTGCTGTTTACAGGTTTTTTTTAACTTTGATAGTTGCTTAGATTTTTGTACTTAATTGTTCGTATTCTTTTTGGCTTGGCACCGACTTCAAACATATTTTAGGTACCTAGCACACATTATAATACTACTATTTAAATGAATAAAGAATTAGGTAGGACCTTATTTATATCATGGATAAGAGCCGACTAAGGTAGCAAACTACGGACAACAGTGCTGCAAAGAGAAGGAAGACTTGTCACAAGCCTATACTAATTACGAGTACTAACACGTTTGGCCAGCGTGTTAACTATAGCCAGTAGTAGTTGTACGCCAAAACTTGCTTTCTAAAGATAGGTCTATATGTCCAGCAGAGAACTAAAAAAGGCTGTCGATGTGTCGTGATGTGTTGAAGTCGGTTATACTTTGATAAAAGTTAATGATCTAAATCATTAATCTAAGCACTGTGTAACATCGTTTTTTTAGTTTGCAATGTTTAACAATTTTGTTTCAGCGCCCTCTCGTTCATTGTGGTTCGAACTACAAATGGATTTTGTGCGCGATCGAAGTACCGGGCTGTTGGTACACCTAGGTGGCACTAGGGGGCGTATTTTATGAAGGATATTTTTTGTTAACATTATGACACTTAGAAATAGTGAGACATTATCATTTGTGTATCATACGATTCTCACTACTTCTTAAATTTGATCTCAAATAAGCAAGGAGTAAGGAAGTTGTACGTCCTGTTCGCACATCCAGAAATGGAGTAGGGGAATCATCTAGAATGTTCGATAGGATGTCTATATAGCGGGGTGTGTGGCATATTTCTTTTTATTTCTTAAACCTTCTCTCGTTAACTCTGAGGAAGCTTTGCTTACAGTGTACATTAATATTCTTGTTGGTAGTGTTTGTGAGTGTTCAAGTCCCACTGTCTGTGGTAAGTTAACCTCAAAAAGGTTTTTCCTTATTTTCTTAATGTATGTAGAATATGCTCTCAGGCTATTTAATTTTGTTTATAGGGTCGTTAGATTACCGCAGAAAGACAACCTACATCTTGCCTGTCTTGTGGTTCAAGATTTGTGCTGAGGACGGTTGACTATTGGCAGCTCACAGCTCACTCCTCAAGACCTATCTGCCCTACCTTGAGGGAAGTTCATATAATATATATATATGGAAATTAATTAATACTTTTTTACCTAGCACCCACAAGTTGGATCACTGGTGGACGTCTCTTTAAGCTACCTTGAGCTGGAGAGAGTCTACGGCTGACTACCTTGAGTCAGAGAGGTGACCAGAGGGTGGCGATCCTGTGCAGACCAGTCTACAGGCTTAAAGTGTGAAAGAAAAGACTGTATAATTTTATTTTTATTTTTAAGACTACCTCTTAAGTTTATTTGTAAATTTATATTTAGTTTCACTTATGTAAGATAGCAGGAACTAGAGTAAAAGTTTGTATAAATCGTAAGTTGTCTCATTGAAGTCTTCCTTGGACCCTCCGCACCCTCACTATAAAATTTTATCTAAATTCTTACGGCGCCCTGAGGTATCATCTTCTATCCTGAGTCGAAACCGGTGAGTTTCCACCTGACAAGTTCAGGGGTTACAAATTGGCGCCCAACGTGGGGCTAACTTTTCGAACCTTGAGGGTGTGCTGAGTGTAGTTCCCGGGAGAACTTTGGATGAGACGCTTACTATCCGTCCGAGACTACCCAGGACGTTAATTGGTTTTGTGAAGTGCAGTTCACATGTAATAATTATCTCATTGCATTTTTCAGCACATTATTACCATCTCTGCGGTGTGGAAAACCATTGAGCAAAATTCAAAATTAAATCAAAATTTTAACTGCACAAATTTTGGTAAGTCTTTTTGAATTTATTTTGGCAAGAACATTTTTTCTTTTTTTTCTTTCTTTCTTTTCCTGTTGTTTTAAATAAGTTCTTGTGTGTGTTCCCTAAGGGATCAGCACATACATTTAGCTTTTATTTTGTTCAGGTTTTCCTTGAATAACTTTATTTTTACTTTTTATATTCCTACCTACTTACAACTTAAGTAAATAAATGTGAGATTAACTTCATTTTAATTCTATGAGAGGGTTTGCATGATATAATAAAAGGGATATTGTGCTTCCCTTTATCTTGTTTGTAATTTTAACATAATAATTTAACCTTTTAGTGTATCAATTTAAATTTCAACCTAGGACACTTTACATAAATAAAAGTAGGGTATACTTTTATCTATAGTAAAGAAAACTTGAATTTTTTTGTTCATTGAATGTGGATTGTTAGTAACTACTTTATAGTTGTGGAAACATGAAGCAAACATAATTAATGTATTAGAATTGAATGTATAATTAAATTAGAGTTAGAAAGGGGATCAAAAAAAAAAAAGTTTTCTTTTGTTACCCCACATATTAGGTAAAACTGCTTGGAATAATTGTAAACTTGTAATTAAAAGTAACATTTGAGAATATTTTTTAGGTTATTGTGTTAATATAATAACACATTATTTTTATACCATTCAGCTAGATCTTATTGTAAGACTAAATCTTTTATTTTTTCACTAAGAAGAACTTAGTGCTTTGTTTTAACTTTGTTAACTTGACATTAATTTTAATTTTGAATTTTAAAACATTGTGTTAATAAAGCAACACATTATTTTTATAACATTCAGCCTAATCTTTTTGTAGGACTGAATCTTTTACTTTCTCACTAAGAAGAACTTAGTGCTTTATATATAAATTTTTTAAATTATCAACAAATTTATTTTTGAATTTTAAAAAACATCATGACCCAGCTGATTAAAATGTATTAATTATCTGAAGAAGGATGAAATTATTAACGAATTGTCTGCCGTGGGTGTTTCAGCGAATCCCGATAACTCGGAGTTCAGTTTAAGGAGTGAGCTGCGCACTGCGTTGCGGCTTATCCGGCGTGGCAGCATTGGAGCCAGCACTTTCGTACCTGCTTCTGCTGCTTCTGAGCTGTCTTTCTGGGAGCCGAAGGTCCTTGAACTGGAAGGAGTCCCTTCTTCAGGTGATTTTTTCTATTAAGGCTAGTTGCCGACGAGTGACACGCCTGATCAGGATTCTGGGGACTGCAAGGTTTGAACCCTCCTTTCTTGTAGGATTATGGGTTACAACTTGTTCCCCCCTGACAGGTCTAGTTGTTACAAATTGGTACCTAAGTGTAGAGGACGGACTGTACGATGCTACCCAAAGCAAAAACTATTGCTGGGTTGCCGACGAGTGACACGCCTGATCAGGATTCTGGGGACTGCAAGGTTTGAATCCTCCTTTCTTGTAGGACTATGGGTTACAACTTGTTCCCCCCTGATAGGTCTAGTTGTTACAAATTGGTACCTAAGTGTAGTGGCTGCTAAACGCTCGCTTTTGGTTTGTGATCTGTCCGATATCTAAGTGTAGTGAGCAGGAACAACCTTGTGTTCCTTCTACTCACTGTATCGGACCACTCTCCAAATCGAACGTCAGATAGGGAGATAACAATTTCGCATCGAACAGTTCCTCTTCGACACACACCTTATACTCGGGTGCTCATATATATGTGCATTTTTCCTTGAAAGAGGGTGTGATGTCATTAGAGTAGTTTCATTAGGAGTTAAGTTTTTCTTTCTTATACTACCTATACTTTAGTTTTAAATTTTCTTCTTATAGACTCTGTGTGTCCTAACATTTAAGGTCATCACAGCTTTTTCTTAGTTTGTTGCTGTTTTAGTTATTCCCTTCGTCCTCTACTCAGGGAACACTGTGGGGAGGGGGTTGTGTAACATCGTTTTTTTAGTTTGCAATGTTTAACAATTTTGTTTCAGCGCCCTCTCGTTAATTGTGGTTCGAACTACAAATGGATTTTGTGCGCGATCGAAGTACCGGGCTGTTGGTACACCTAGGTGGCACTAGGGGGCGTATTTTATGAAGGATATTTTTTGTTAACATTATGACACTTAGAAATAGTGAGACATTATCATTTGTGTATCATACGATTCTCACTACTTCTTAAATTTGATCTCAAATAAGCAAGGAGTAAGGAAGTTGTACGTCCTGTTCGCACATCCAGAAATGGAGTAGGGGAATCATCTAGAATGTTCGATAGGATGTCTATATAGCGGGGTGTGTGGCATATTTCTTTTTATTTCTTAAACCTTCTCTCGTTAACTCTGAGGAAGCTTTGCTTACAGTGTACATTAATATTCTTGTTGGTAGTGTTTGTGAGTGTTCAAGTCCCACTGTCTGTGGTAAGTTAACCTCAAAAAGGTTTTTCCTTATTTTCTTAATGTATGTAGAATATGCTCTCAGGCTATTTAATTTTGTTTATAGGGTCGTTAGATTACCGCAGAAAGACAACCTACATCTTGCCTGTCTTGTGGTTCAAGATTTGTGCTGAGGACGGTTGACTATTGGCAGCTCACAGCTCACTCCTCAAGACCTATCTGCCCTACCTTGAGGGAAGTTCATATAATATATATATATGGAAATTAATTAATACTTTTTTACCTAGCACCCACAAGTTGGATCACTGGTGGACGTCTCTTTAAGCTACCTTGAGCTGGAGAGAGTCTACGGCTGACTACCTTGAGTCAGAGAGGTGACCAGAGGGTGGCGATCCTGTGCAGACCAGTCTACAGGCTTAAAGTGTGAAAGAAAAGACTGTATAATTTTATTTTTATTTTTAAGACTACCTCTTAAGTTTATTTGTAAATTTATATTTAGTTTCACTTATGTAAGATAGCAGGAACTAGAGTAAAAGTTTGTATAAATCGTAAGTTGTCTCATTGAAGTCTTCCTTGGACCCTCCGCACCCTCACTATAAAATTTTATCTAAATTCTTACGGCGCCCTGAGGTATCATCTTCTATCCTGAGTCGAAACCGGTGAGTTTCCACCTGACAAGTTCAGGGGTTACTTTAAATATATATATAAAGTAATTTATCATAACTCCTAAGTCTATTACTAAAGTCAAATAAAAGGTAGGTACTACATAATAATGTATGTTTTACAAGTTAACCCGATTGTAATAACGATTGAATCCCTTTGTATATGTATGTAGGTACATTAGCTACAAACAGACAAATAACAATTTATTGATAGTTTGATATCTTTGATAATGTATGTCATGTTATGTCGGCACTACTGTTAATATTTGATTTAGGTAAATCAGGGGATGAAAGTCTGCATGAGCGAAGCCGCGTGTAAAAGCTAATCTATCTTTATATATATATAAAAGAGGAAGGTGACTGACATAGAGATAGATCAACGCACAGCCCAAACCGAATGTAGGTTCTTTATATAAAGTAAGTGAGTACTAAGAAAGGAATTTTTGAAATTCCACCCCTAAGGGGGTAAAGCAAAGGATGAAAGTCTGGGTGAGTGAAGCCGCGTGCAAAAGCTAGTTACTAATATTTTAAACAAGTTCCAAATTCAAATGATGACTTCTTGAAGCAACTAACACCCTAAAACTAACATAATAATTATTATTACCTTCTAAACTACTACTACTTCTTTAGATTTTTTAAATCCAACAGTTCATCTGCTAGAACGGTGGGTGAACGTCAACTTCTGGATTAACAAAAGTTGACGCTTTAAAATTGTGTAAATTGTACTATCAGTGTATAAGTTAAGTCACGGAAGAACAGCAAAACTACAAGAGTTGCTTGTTAAGACTATTGAACCCTAAATATTGAACCCTGAAGATCATCTGAATCATCTAAGAATTCTAAGACGTATTGTAGGTGTTGCTCGGCTCTACGAAGTTCGTAGCACATGATTGGTACGTAGACAAGAAAGACAAGATATTATGAAAACATTTAAGTCTCCTAACTCTAAAAAAACAGGGGACTTATGGGGGATTTCTGTTAAATTAACACGTTAAGTGCGAAGCGAGGCCTAAATCACCCCTGATGCAACTTCCCTGTGGTGCGGCAAGCAAAAAAGTGAATTTCTCTGTCGTGCGAATGGCATAACTTTGGTTTGGTCCAGTGTAGGAAAGAGATAAATATATATTTGAGATCACTAATGGTTCCGGACTCGGTGGTGTACCTACCTTGGTACCGGATGTCTTAGGCCTCGTGCCGCACTGAATTAATATAATTTTAATGCAGTGCGGAACGAGGCTAAAACGCCCCATATCCCCCCTGACCTCGTACCGCACTCAACGCGAGCTTCCCGCGACCAGTGTTGTGCATCACGTCGATTGGAGAGCACGTCCTTTTACAGCGCCGAACATGTCTAAACGATGTCGGAAGAAGTTAATTTTAAAAAACCCAGAAACAGAGCCAAAACAGGTAAGTTTTTAATGAAAAAATCTTCAGTAAGTACCTAGTTTTTTCTTATCTTGGTAGCTATGTACCTAAAGTAAGTGTAAGATATTATTAAAGTTATTTATTATTGTTTCCTTTTAATTATTCTGAATTTAAGCTACCTTACCTACCTACTCTTTCAACATTTTAAGTATAAAACAAACACATTCATTTGATGCAGTTATACCTACATTATCATTGTTATTCTCATCTACGATCTAACCTAAGTAACAATGTCAGTTTTATTACGTTATCTTTACATTTTCGTTATTTTTCAGCACCTGAAAGCGCACGCCATTGCCTCGAAAAGGGTGAAAAAAGGAGAAGATGTGTTGGTTGTTACCAAGAACTACGCACATTTTTACCATCTCGTGAAGCTGATAAAAAATCCAAAAAGATTTTGACTCAGTGCACTCAGTGCAAAAAATCTTATTGTCTACCCTGTTTCAATGAAAAACACTCATAAATAAGTACAACATATATATTGAGATTTTTATAAAAAAAGTATATTGATACTGATTTTTTAATGTTAATTCAAGTTCTAATAATTGTATTTTTAAAGCCCGAGGCAGAATAAATAGGACAGTTTCTTTTCTACTTCTGGTTGCCTTTTTTTTCTATTCTGTGAACCGCATTAAGATTTTCATATACAAATAGAAAGATAAACCTTATGCATAAACCGTAATCCATTATTTTCCAATAATAAGTCTGTAATAGGTGCCTCTTAATGGTATAGAATGGAACGCTTCGTGCGCGAGTCCGACTCGCACTTGGCCGGTTTTTTTTTCTTTATGGCGCCTTCAAGCACAATTTAGATTATTTAAAAAAAAATGTATCCTTTGATAGCTTTGTGTTGTTTTGCCAGGTTTTGCCCTTAAAACGATCTAATAAGATATAATTGATCAAAATCGGTCAAGTCGTTGCGTAGTTAAGACAGTTTAAAAACGTCGATATTATTTTTCCCATCACTAATCGCAGCGAAAATTTGCCCTATTTCAGTGCGTTACGAGGTGTATAAGATCCCATATTTTGTTTTGCTAATAATTCCTAAACTAGCCATCAGATCCCGGGGCGACGGTGGATTAGGGTTCATCAATTCACTGTCTATATCAATAAGGACCAAAATTCTCATTTATCTTTGATTTCGCGCCAGAAAATGGATTTTAGTCTGTAAAAGGAGGTGGGGTCTAATAGACCGCGTGTCGCCCTAACGTCTGGTCACGGTACGGGCCGATTATACCTCGTGCCGCAGGAACGGAAAGTATGCAAAAATTGGTGCCGCAGCTAACGTGTTAATAGAAACTATTATAATTGATATAGCACCATTTTTAGCTATAACTTTCAATAGATGTGTTGATTCGGGTGTTTTTCCTAACCTCATGAAGTATAGCAAAGTAATATCTTTATTCAAGAAGGGTTGTACAACTGAACCAAGTAACTTTAGGCCAATCTCAATCTTACCGGCTATTAGTAAAATTTTTGAAAAAGTCATTTTGCAACAACTAGAAAGCCATTTTAATCTAAATAATTTATTTCACAAAGAACAATATGGCTTTACAAAGGGTCGTTCAACAATTGATGCTGGTGCAACTCTTTTGAGACATATATTTAATGCATGGGAGAATTCGCAGGATGCGATAGGTGTATTTTGCGATCTTTCAAAAGCTTTTGACTGCGTAGAACATAGCACGCTTTTTCTTAAACTTAGGCATTATGGCGTTAATGGTATTGCTTTGGAACTAATTGTTTCCTACTTGAAAGATAGAATTCAACACGTAGATGTCAATGGTGCGAGGTCTTCTGGTATACCTGTTACAAAAAAAAACGTTTACAAAAAATAATCTCCTACTTAACTCAAATAAAACAAAGCGTGTGAGATTTACTATGCCAAATGTAAAACAGCTAGGCACTAATCTAACTCTAAATAGTGAAATCATAAGTATTGTAGACTCAACAGTATTCTTGGGAATTACATTAGACAGCAAACTACAGTGGGGAGCCCAGATAGATAGCCTTGCAGGTAGACTTAGTTCGGCAGCTTATGCAGTATGGAAGATACGTCAGCTCACTGATACGAACACAGCTAGGCTAGTTTATTTTAGCTACTTTCACAGCGTCATGTCCTATGGTATACTACTCTGGGGCAAGGCGGCTGATATTGAAACGATTTTTATTCTACAAAAACGAGCCATCCGCTCAATATACAATTTAGGTGCTAGAGTCTCTCTTCGAGAGTTGTTTAAAGATATAGGTATTTTAACTGTTGCATCACAGTACATACACACATCAAAAGTGTCTAGGGATCAAGCATTTTTATGCGGATTTCTTGAGATTGAGATGTGGCTTTGTAATAAATTTATGATTTTATAAATTTATATGGATCCTTTTTGGTGCATTTCATAATTTGAATCAGGAACTGTCAATCAAATTCGAGTAAAAGATGAAAATCAGCTGTCAATATTTTCCCTATAAAAACATACAACGCATTGAAGACATTATTAGTGCTACTGTTTCCCTACTACTGATTAAAACCAACGTTATTATGGAGCGGCGACGTCATTTAAGCAGGGAAGAAATGCTCAGAGCCGTGGGAATGATAGAAGCTGGTTCCCGGCAACGTACTGTGGCTTTAGCTCTGAATACAAGTCAGAGTGTTATCAGTCGACTTTGGACACGTTACCGAAGCACTGGTACTGTGGCTGAGCGCCATGGAGGACGGTATCGCTGCACCACACGGAGACAAGACCGATACATTCAAATCTTAACTCGAAGAGCTCCAACAATAACCGCCATGATGTTAGCCGTGAGGCTTCATCACTCTTCAGGGAACTTAATTAGCGACCAAACAGTCAGAAACCGCTTGCATGAAGTGAACCTTCATTCCCGAAGACTGCTACGGGTACCACCTATAGCAATGCACAATCGTAGGATTCGATATCAATGGGCTCTTGAACACAGAAATTGAGCAGAAGAACAATGGCGTTTCGTGTGCTTTTCTGATGAGTCTCGTTTTGGTATGAGACCGGATACAAGACGTATACGACACTGGAGAACCCCTGGACGCCAACAGCGATTAAAATCCTGCCAGGAAGTCCATCCTTATAGTGGTGGAACCATCATGGTATGGGCGGGTATTTGGATCGGCGGAAGAACTGAGTTGATTTGGATCAGAGGCAACCTCAACGCTCAAATTTATGCTGAGACGATTGTATCAGACGTCATCGTTCCTATACAAGTGCAAATCGGTCCCTTATTTCAGTTAATGCATGATAATGCACGACCGCACACCGCAAGAGTTGTAAGACAGACTCTCGCCGCAGCTAACATCAATGTCCTGCCCTGGCCTGCTCAGTCGCCAGACTTGAACCCGATTGAGCATGCATGGGATATGCTACAGAGAAGAGCTCTGCCGAATATGGAGGGTATCCAGTCGCAAGAAGATCTTTTTTTGTTGTTGCAACGAACATGGGCGGCCATTCCACAGCGTGATTTGGATGAGCTCATTTTGAGTATGCCAAACCGATGTTCTTGTGTTGTTAGTGTTCGCGGTAGAAACACGGATTATTAATTGTTTAAGTTACCTAATAAAATTTTAAAGAAAACTGTTATTTCAGTCTTTTTTTCGAACTTTAATGTTAGTGGTTCAAATGTCAAAAATCCCTTTATTAGGAAAATGGCAAATTTCTTTATTAATGCAAAGGTGACTTGGTTTATCGTTACTGTGACAAACGAAAACACTTTATTTGATGAATCCTTAAAGAAATTTTTTATTAATATCAATCAGGAGAAAAGTTATTGCAAAAATATATGTTGATCCCTAGACACTTTTCATGTGTGTATTTGCAAATGTTATGTTTGTTAGGCAAAACATTAATGACTATATGAAAAACAGTGATGTACACAATATTAATACAAGAAATAAGTCTAAACTCGTTGGTACCTATCATCGTTTACATAAGGTACACAACTCGTTCGAAGGTCTTGGTATACGTCTTTATAATAAAATTCCTACATATGTAATTGCCCTTCCTATAGATAAATTCAAGCGTACTGTAAAAAATCACCTTATTAGGAAAGCCTACTATACGATTGGCGATTATCTGAACGACAAAGAGTCATGGGTTTAAGGTGTTATTCATGTTATTATATACACACTAACTTCGTCTTGAAATTGAGTTTTTTTTTTTTTTTTTTGAATAATGTATAAATTTTGACATGTTGGTGCTCCGGTATGAATTGTTTATATACTTTAACCTAACGACATCTAATTCCGACATTTAATTAAGTTAAGATTTGTTTGTAACTATTTTCTGAATAATTTTCTTTAATAATTTCCTTTTTCTCTTAATTAGTTTGTTCTTGTTTAAATTTTCCTTTATTTTATCTCTTTCTTGTATCAATTCTACTTAATTTTCATCTTTCTTTTTTTTTTTTCTTAAATACAAATTTTTGATTGTTTTAGTTGCAACCTATAAATGAAAACATACACACATACTTGTATAATGTGAATGAATACATGATGGTACTTTGGTACTTATCTAACAATGTTTCCCAATTTATTAAATACGCACTTGTTATTGTATGAGCACCTTGTCGACTATGATTATTATTAATTATTAATTTCTTTGATATTGACCTGATGATTTGCCGTGCGGCCTGAGTACGCAGCTCAACTATGGTTGAATAGGTCGATGGCTGATCCATGCGTCTTACTCTATTTTACATTTGTGACATTTATTGATTATTTTATATTTGGACATATTACATCTTTTTAAATTTGACTGTGAGTGAAAGTGCTATTTGGATTTTATTTTCCTTAAGTGGACCTCACAATATAACAATACAATGTCACAATATAACAATGTAAAAATCTTGCAGCTATCAGTAAGAACGGCGCATGATTGGTTAGCTCATGGCTGTGCAGCAATGACTCCAAACCTTTTATTTTGTTTTCTTTGGTCGACTTCGTTCTCATTCAAGTCTCTTAGTGAAAAAAATATTGTAAACCGTATTAATATTTTTTAAAAGGAGCAACAATGGAGTTTCTTGCCAGATTCTTCTCCATGAAGGGTAGGCTGCACTTGGAACTGGCGACTAGAATCACTCGATTTTTTAATATTAAATATTGACTATTCATAAGTGCCTGTAAAATAAGTGCCTATATGAATAAAATATTTTTGAGTTTGAGTTTGAGTTTGACCAGTGCACTCCTGAGTACTTTTTGTTACGATCTCTTGCATTTATGACCGATCACTTATAAATGCAAGATTTTTATGATTTCAAACGATCTTCCTATGAGTGTTGTTTCTTAAAATAAATAATTACAACCATCCTAGTGGTTTAACGGTCACCACGCCGTTTCCTACTTCGCCAAGTGTCGTGGGTTCAAATCCCACGCAGGACAACACTTTGTGTGATCCACAAATTGTTGTTCTGAGTCTGGGTGTTCTTTGTGTCCGTTACATGTAAGTTTGTAAAGTCCCCCGCGACACAGGATTTATTCCTAGTGCGGGCGTTGTCTTTTTAAAGATTTAAAGAATATTATAATTTTACGATACATCATCGGTCTCGTATCAATTAAAATATTGTTGATTTAAATATATTTTTTTGCAATGACTAACACAGTTTTCAGTAGATGATAGATAGGTGAATATATGATCAGCATCATAAAATGAAGAGAGAGTCCAAGTTTGTCCCTTGATACATTTATACGAGTTTAAAAAGCAATTATGTTATTTTCTTCGAAAATAGGTGTTAGACAAGTCTAAAAAAATTCAGATACATTTTCTTTTGGTTTATTATTACTTAAAAATATCCGTTTAGTTTTATAAGATGCGGTGGGATTTACAGGAAAGATGTTATAACGAAAGATTGAAAGAAATATTTGCAACGTTCGTTTGTTTTGTGTAACAGTTAATTCGATTTCGGTTTGTGTCTTGTCTTGGTCTTAACAATATCAAATAAATTTTGAAAAAGCCTTACTGGATTTCTTGAGGCTCTCTCTGTCAGTTGCCAGTTGGAACAACTCATTAGAAGCGAATAAAAATGTTTTGAGACAATGTTTTAAGTAAAAATGATAACAGAACAATTTTTATGAAATTTTATTATTACTCACGAACAAGTTCGTAAGATTTGATCAGTCAGTAATACTTTCATTACCAAAATCTACATTGATTTTACGTATATTTTATGCAATGACACAATATACCATAGACCGCCCCTCCCTTGGCCAATACTGTACGCCGTAAAAAGCTAGAAAATTTCAACTAAATCTAGATGGCGCTCAAAATAAGCTCTAAAAAGCAGTTTAACAAAGTTTAACAGTATTTTATTAATATGCTTCAATTCTAGTAACTATATTATTATTTTTCCAATATAAAACTTGCTTTGTATTGCTTGCTTTAAAAAAAATATTTTCAATTGCATAACTAAAAGTTATCACCTATGTTAAGGAGATGTCGTTGCGATCGATTTAAAGAAACTAGAAAATAATGGCCTATTTACTACGCTAGATGTCACATTTATAAGTTATTGGTTGAATCAGAGAAATAATGCACTCATGAATGGCAACATTGCAAAAATCGTTCAATCTTCCAGTAGTTAATACGGAACGGCAACGTTGCTTGAGCCGCGTACTAAGTTCAAAAATATTAATATTTATGTTTATTTTAACCGACTTCAAAAAAAGAAGGTGGTTATCAATTCGACTGTATTTTTATTTTTTAACCGACTTCCAAAAAGGAGTGGACTCCGTCAATTGTGGACCGATTTTGAAAATTATTTTTATATTCGAAAGGGTATGCTCCCGAGGTGGACTTATTGCCACCATATCAGGATCTGATGATGGGATCCCAGGGAAACCCTCATTTTTTTTAGGCACATATTATGTTTTCGTATATTTTCTGAAGTTACACCAGTTTTTGCGTCTGGTAGTCACCATTTTATGATGATGAGCTGATGATGTAAGGTACAACTCCTTAACGTTTAGGAGTTGGAGGATAAATCTTTAAATATCATATATATGTATGTTACCTGTAGTTGTATTCTTTCAAATTATTTAGGTAAGCTGATGATGGAAGGTATAACTCCTCAACGGTTAGGAGTTGGAGGATAATTCTTTCAATTTCATACGTATCTATAGACCTTTAGACGTATACTTTCAAGTCATTTAGGTGAGCTGATGATAGAAGGTTAAACTCTTCAGCAGTTAGGGATTAGAGGACGATTTTAATATTACACGTACGTATAGACCTTAATTTGTATTCTTTCAGTTATTCATATGGATCGTTTTATTGAGTAGACACCCACTAAGGAAGGTATTTTGGAATTTCTACCCCTAAGGGGGTGAAATAGGGGTTGAAAGTTTGTACGAAAGTCAGTCATTTTTTAAGTTAGAAAAATGAAACTTTATCTTTGGGCTACTGATTAAAAACGAGTAGATACGTATTTAATCGTTTCTGGATATTATTCAACTTGGTTACGCGCGACGCGACGTATATGACCCCTGGTAATACCACGGCCTCACAGAAAACCGGTGTGAAAAAGTGCTTGCGCTGTGTTTCACCGAGTGAGTGACGATACTCGCAATTTACGATAACTCGATTATCAACTCGCAATTATCTCATCTTTATTTGCATATATTAATGATCAACAACATTTTTAAACGCCAAAAACTGGTTTTTAGATATGTGTCATTAAGGACGGGAATTGCAACTGCAACATGCAACTGTATTTTATAATTTCCTCAAAATTTATTTGTTTTTTGAATCCGTTAATAAAATAAAATGTCAGTCCTTACTTATGTCCATCGAGAAACCTACTTAAAAAGTTTAAAGTGAATCCCTTGTGAAAATATAAAAAGTTTCAAACAATTTTTTATTTTTTTTTATTCGTTTTTACCGTATTTCCTAGTACATATTTACTGAGAAGCATTTATTGAAAAGCGGTTATTTTGAAATTACAAACAGACATTTTAATTTTATTTATTTGTGTAGATATCTCTGACGATAAAATAAAATATTACATAAATTAATAAATATATTATAATTATTTATACAACGATATCTAGTGGTACATTTCGCATTAATACAATGACAATAAACTTGACAGTGGACTGTTGGGTTTGTATTGATGTAGGTCAGAAAATATCGTTGTAATTCACGATTTGATGCACTTAGTGACATCTAGGGAACATTAAGCTTACTATCAATCCGCGTACAGGTCTCGCCTAGTAGAGTGTTGGTCTAGTATATATTTCGTCAGTGATTTTATGTTAGATATACAGTTTATTTTTCAATTACATGTGCGTTAAAAGAAGATATCGACGCTAGCAAATATAGACGTGAACTGTTATAAACTTTTGCAAGAGTTATGAACACAATAATTTGAGAAATTAAAAAGTAAAAATACTTGTGAAAAGTAATAAGGTGCCATTTAAAAAAATCTAGTGTCAGGTCTTAATGCAGATGAAAAGATTCTAACGTTGTGATTTATGATCATAATTTAACAAATAGGCTCACATACTCACATGCATATAAGTAAATACTTAAAACTTAAAAATAGTTCACTCCTTTTTTGGGTATCGTAAGAAATTAAGGAAAGTGTTGTGTTTATCCGAAAGTAGTCTAAAGTATGATGACGTAATAAGACTTTTAATAATAAAATAATTGAAAGTCGTGAACTTTGGAAACCCTAGATTTATTAGCAAAGAGGGTTTTTCGACTCAAAAAAATTAAAAGCTTCGAAAAATAGTCGGATTACTTAATGGGGCTCTTACTAATAAAATAATTTAAAGTTATGCATTTGAATAACTCAACTTAGATTTTATAGAAGGAACTGCTTTCTCGCCTTAAATAGTCAAAATCAATTGAAATAACATATCGTGTCATTTGTGTCTTTGTAGTTAACTAATCATTGGTGCCCATAATATCATTTATACATCGAATATGCATTCTATGTAAACTCCGAGTGTAGCCGTCGTGTGAACTAGGCTAGCTACTAATGTTTCGCATTTTACGTCCATAAATACTTAATAATGTGCTTCTCTTATTAAAAAACGAGAGCTATAAAAATAAGTTGTATATTTCATAAATGCTGTTCGATTTTTAAACCACTTACCCATCCAATCCAGCATGATGATTTCCAGTTCTGTACAAGCGGGACTTGCAGCCTGTAACATTAAAAAGTTTAAACCACAAAGTTCTACTAAAAGTTGAGTTTTACTACAGTTTGACCGTATTTTTTAACCGTGTTCAAGACTGAGGTTCTTAATTCAGTTGTACTTTTTATGGTTGTTACATATCTGACTCGTTAGTTTCATTGTCATTTATTTTTATTCAGAAAAAAAATACCAGCGCTTGGGGTGGAAGATTAGTAGTAAAGAATATTAAAGTTTATTATGATATTAGGAAATGGAAGTATACTTTTGTAACTCCCATTTGTCAAAGCAACTTCTTACGAACGATATCTTTATTCTAACTTTTTTATTTTCAAATAATTAACCTTTTAAAAATTACGTAATTTGGTTTGCGTAATAAAGGAACTTTTGTGTATATTTATCAGAAAATGGTTAGGGTGATAAAATAGTGAACTTCGAATGTGTGTATGATATTTTTAGTAAAACACGAGTAAAAGGTTAAGAAACTAGAAATTTAATATATTGATGTCGTTACAGTTATTTGGTACATGACAGTTTGTCTACAAAAAAAATCTTCGAGTATTTAGTAATACTAGTGGTCGCCAATGGCCGTAAATCGGCTATACGTCAATCATTTTTTTAGCTTTCTGCACTGCACTCCTCCTTCATATAAACTTTAACTGTGCCAAATTTCATACTTTTCCATTCGCATAATTTGCGTAAAAATGGTACAAAGTTTTTGTTTCACGTATTAATAATTATACATTACTTACATGGTTTGAGGTAAGTTAAAAGGGCCAGCAACAGCCTAAGATATTTAAAAGACCAATTACTAAACAATCAATACTACTGCAATCGGTGTACTAGACCGATGCGATATCTACGGTCTGTGCACTGTAGCGTAATATTTAACTTATTTATTCATATTCTATTTCAGCTTACATTGACTACCTAAGTATTTGTTAACTTAAATACAATTTTTGTAGTGAAATTTCTTTACATTAAGATAAATTCTTTGCGGTATTATGATTAGGTACTTGATTCTCACAAAATAGGTTTTAATTAAAAGCACAATATCCTCATAGTTACAATGTAATTCAAATCAATTTTTTAAATTATGAATTGTACCTAATTGAAAATTGCAAATGAGAGGGATAAGTTACTCAAGTAGTAATAGATAATACTTTATATTTAGGTGAAACTTAATAACGCTAATTAAGCAACATTTTTCTGTTTTTCATTTTATCGCTAATGAGTCGTGATCAATTTAATACTTAATCGTCGCTTTCGTATAATTAGCAGCCTATCCATCATGCGGCCAATCGAAGTATCGAACAAAATATATCAACCTTTTTAATCCACGTAAGTTCAACGCTTAGAACTTACTTTGCGTAAAACTTTCTAAGTCAACTTAAACACAAGATAAAACTTTATAGGAAAACTCATATCTGCTTTTATTCATTCTTTTAGGGCCCAAAATAAAGGGGTTTGGTAAGTTCTATAATATCAGATATTTACCCAAGAAAACCCGATGCATCCAATTCCAGCAGACAGCATATCACCAAGGATGGAAGGGAAGCCGTTACCGGACGGGAAGTAAGCATGGAACCGTGGGTGTTGCCAGTGTGTTACTCCTGGCATAATTTTGTTCTCCACATCGCTCATAACGTCGTCCCATGCTTCTGGAAGATGAGGAGCATCAGCTGGCAGAGCGGCTCGAAGGTAGCCCGGTTCTACGGAGGGAATCACCCGTCGCGTTTCCAGGGTTGTCATATATGTGCAGATATAATCTACCATTTCCTTCCCGCGGACACGGAATTCCTCGACATCCATGATTGTTGTCACTTGTTCAAATTACAGTTGAAAAAAAAAAACATGTGGCGTTGTAAAAGACGGGACTGCGATGTCAGCAGCGCGACGGCCTCCGTTTGACTCGACGACCATAGGCAGCACTCCTGCGGTTGAGAGGACGGCGGAGGGCGCGGGGAGAGTGCGGATGCGAGCGTGAAGGCTTTCGTTCGGAGTCATGGTAAACGTAGGGTAAAGACGCGCTGTTAGCGATTTTGATTCAGTGCAGTTAATTATATTTTTTACTTTAATAGATATTACAGTTCAATTCGTAGTTTTCACATACCTACTCCATGTATTCTGTTTTTTTATTGTATCAGGATAGTTACCACGTCTTTATGCGATTTAATCAAAGCAATCATTCAACTGTATTCTGTTATTTTCTCTTGTTTTTAAATTAGTTCTATCATCATCAGCCTATCGCAGTCCACTGCTGGCCATAGGCCTCTCCAATTGTACGCCACTTAGTTCGATCCTTAAATTAGTTCTATATGCGTTTACAATTTATTTCCCAAAATCTTTCATTTCTTGTTTGTAAAAATCGATCTTTCTGAAACCTATTTTTTTATATAAAATTTCACACAAAAGAATCAAATGTAAAAAAAAAATATGAGTAAAATTTTATTAAGAAATATGAAGTCAGTATTTTAAGTTTGGAAAAGTTTGGTAAAAAAAAAAAAAAAAAGTGTCTGTTAATTGAAAAATACCAATCTAAATAAGTAAGAGGAAGACTGCTATGACGGGATTTTTAAATGACACATGGTAATGAATAAAAGCAAAGATATCCGCTTCCCGCTCCACTTGTACAGTGAGCGTGGCTTGCGTCCGCCGCGGCCAATGATACGCGACGCGCCGCCGCCCTATACACCACTTCATTGTGTCAGCTGAATGCTTAACACCGTTCGACTTGGGCTTCAGAATAAAGCATTTTCGAAGTCATTCCAACTGTAACAGGTACGAAATTAACGTACCACCTGAATGTCCTTTTCGACCGCTAAATGTCCTAATTTACCTTACTGTTAATTTTAATTTTTCATACATGATAAGTCGTGGTTGATCATAGAATTGATAGAAATCAATTTAATAAAGGGTTCATAAAACAAAGGTATTACGGAGCCTTTTCTTAAATGGTTGCATTTAATTTCCTAGAAATAGTGATGGTTTTATCACGATACGCCATCAGATCAGCGAATTTAATTATATTGAGAATTAAAAGTAGGACTACGGCTTTATCACATGATCAAGCAATAGTAATCATATCTTATGATAAATATAGCATCTACTGTTAGAGGTAACTACTGTTAACGTTCAGTGTATAACATTAGATTATTGTTTTCTATTAAAAATTAAATGAAAAGTTGACATTAAATGACGGTTTATTGCACTTTGTTCACCTGTGTGATTAATATCACCCAAGTCAACAAAGTGGAAACGAGCTAAACGACATGGTCAACTTTAGCTGGTCATTTAATAAAATATACCATTTTATTAAATAGTCAATTGCATGATAAAATGATCAATGCTAAAGACAATGATTTCTTAATTGAATTAATCTGATTTTAAAGACTGATAATAATAGAAGGTATCTTTATCTAATTAGATTCAAAGAAAAGGTAGGTGTTCAGTCCTCTCACCAATGGGGCGATCACTTTGTGATACTTGTAATACCTATAGGACCCATGAGTATAAGCATTAACTCGCTACTAGTCCATTGGCAAGAAAAGTGAACCACGGCTGTGTCACCGTGTTCTTAATCTAAACTAAAATCATCTAGCACTTACTGAAGTTGTGTGGCTTCAGTGTTCTCGGCGTTCCAAGAGATCTCTTGGGTAGTTCTTGTCTTGCTCCAAGTGCTGTATATCTTTCAAGGTATTCGAATTACAATAAACTCGTATCAGCTATCACGGATATTCGAATTACAACTCACTCGCTTCAGCTATCGCGGAACGCGCCTCCAAAACTCGCGAGTCCAACCAGACCTAACAAAACGGTAAATCACTAAAGGGACCGGGTCGATGTACAATTAGCTTAATATCAATTAATTACGGTTCTCAAAACAACAATCGTGGACCGTTCACAACACGCGTCTTTTTTGTACTCTCTTAACCTCAAACGTCAAAACGTCAAACACGAAAAAAATGGCAATCGAAAAATGTTGCCATTACAATGACGTTCGAAATCCAACAGTAGGTATGAAAGAAGCATAATGTTAGCTTTCAATTAAATCATTATATGATTTATACAAATCTCTAATCGCCGTTTTATTTTACGAAAATAACGTAGAGTTGAAAGAACAACATTTTACCGACTTGCATGCTCTAGAGCTCCTCATAAATCATTATTATCATCATCACCAACAGCATTTAAAAGCTATTTCGTATTTCTATTAGTTATATATAAATACGAGATATATTAACAATGTATTTTATAATAAATATTATTTTAAAGGACCGCTCCATTCAAGCTCTTGACATTTTAGAGATGAAGAACGTTTTCACATAAACGGTAACCAAAGATAAAGGGGAAAACCCGCGATGCTAACGCGGACGGTTTTCTTATAAATAATTTAAGTGATGCGAAATTGGTGAAAGAGAACTCGTTGACACAAGTATCCAGAAGTGCGGCCACATGAATATTCACGGCTCATCCCGACCTCCTAAATATTCGCTAGGATTGTGCTTTCAAGATTAACTCTTGTTTCTACTTTTGGCGTCTGAGGTGATACTTGATGTTATAATAAATGAATTTTAGTTGAGACATTGAGAAGAACAATTTAATTGTATCTTTGATTTTAAATGTAAAAGTTGTGTGAGGACGGAAATTTTATTTCTGTACACAATACTAAAATGTTTTCATTAATATTTAATTAGCACACTAACACATTCGTAACTAAAGTTGAATTTACATTTAAATCAATGTTTTAGGGCTTTATATTTTTAACCGACTTCTTTCCATCAGAATACTGATTGAGTGAATGGCGTCCGTGGTAACGACTCCTCTTGTAAATCCACACTGATTGGGTGGTATTTCAGTGATTTCTACAACCCTGTTAGCTATGACGCTTTCCCATATTAAAGGGTGTGATATGTCAGTTTAATGGCGCGATAATTTCCACAACCAGCTTTCCTCCATTCATCAGGCATTTTCCCCTGTGATAGAATAAGGTTAAAAAGTGGTGTTAACCAAGAGATTCCGGAAGTTCCGCACATCTTGAGTAGTTCAGCTGGTATCTCGTCGGACCTCGCTGCTTTTCCATTATTTATTTTACACAAGGCCAGTTTAACCTCATCTGCTGTTATTTGTTCTAAAGGGCCATACAAAGGGAGTATGTCATCCAAGGTGTCTTGTGGAAATTCCTCGTTTAGAAGGGTGCTATAATATTCGAGCCATCTTTCATATATGTTTGTCTGATGTAAGTAGTGTTCCGACTGACTGTACTAAGTAGTGCCAGCGAAATGAACTCGTATTTAATACAATATCGGTTATAAACATATTAAAGTCCAAAATCATTTTTGCTTAACGGAGAACCTAACAAACATTTTTAACCGACTTCAAAAAAAGGAGGAGGTTACTCAATTCGACCGTATATTTTTTTTTTATGTGTGTTCGGGGATAACTTCGTCGTTTATGATCTGATTTTGATGATTCTTTTTTTAATGGAAAGTAGATGTCCCGACGGTGGTACCATGATAAGGAAACTAGGATCTGATGATGGCATCCCAGAGAAATCGAGGGTAACCCTCATTTTTTTCAGGCACGTACTATGGTTTTCGTATATTTTCTGAAGCTACGCCGGTATTTGCGTCTGGTAGTCATCATTTAATGATGATGAGCTGATGATGAAAGGTAAAACTCCTTAACGGTTAGGAGTTGGAGGATAAATCTTTAAATGTCATATGTATATATGTTACCTTTAGTCGTATTCTTTCAATTTATTTAGGTAAGCTGATGATGGAAGGTACAACTCCTTAACGGTTAGGAGTTGGAGGATAATTCTTTTAATTTCATACGTATCTATAGACCTTTAGTTGTATACTTTTAAGTTATTTAGGTGGTTATTAGGTGAGCTGATGTCACAGGCGCTATGATGACTAACCCCTTAATGTATTTTGCTTTAATTAACTCGCCTGCTTCTATTTCATCACGACATTTAAGCTTGGACACGATTCCTATTGCCCCGTAGACCACGTTCTCGGTAACAGAAATCTTGCATCTTAGCATAATTTTGGAAACTGATCATACTCAGTTTTGATACGTGTTCAAACCACTAAAGTTATTCGCATCAGCAGAAATTATATGAAATAGTTCAACTTACTGATAACCTATGATTGTTTGCACTAAAAATGGAAAAATAAAAACTTTTTATAAAAAGAAAACCGACTTCCAAAAAACCATCAGACGAAAACTCCCTGCCAAAAAACACTAAAAAGCGTAAAATAAACTGGCTCTTCATAAATTGCTATGTGCCAATTCTTGTCTATACCTAATTCTTTATTCATTTAAATAGTAGTATTATTGTGTATGCTAGGTACCTAAAATCTGTTTGAAGTCGGCGCCAAGCCAAAATGTAATAGGAGGTACCGCACTCGCCGCTGCCGGATAGCTAGCATAAAACAACCCAAGCGAACAGTCACGCGCGGCCTACGCGACGTCGTTGATAGTCGTCTCGAAATAAAGCGAGTGTGGTAACTACTATTACATTTGGCTTAGCGCCGACTTCAAACAGATTTTAGGTACCTAGCATACACAATAATACTACTATTTAAATGAATAAAGAATTAGGTATAGACAAGAATTGGCACATAGCAATTTATGAAGAGCTAGTTTATTTTACGCTTTTTAGTGTTTTTTGGCAGGGAGTTTTCGTCTAATGGTTTTTTGATGTCGGTTTTTTTTTATAAAAAGTTTAAAAATGATTGCAAGGATGGCGGATGGCAAGTGGTTAAGACGGTTACCCCGGCGCATCCTACTGCCCTGAGTGTTGTGGGTTCGAACCCCACATGAAACAACACTTTATATGATCGACATTTTATAACACATGATATGTGTGAAAAAATATTAATTAAATGTCAGAAATTAATCGAATAGGTACCCTATGTTACTGATACTTATAAAACTACTTTTGGTTCGCATTACTAAACCGTAAAATTATAGTAACTTAGTACAAAGTACCTTATCGGACTTCTTAGTGTCTTAGAGTGATAAATTGCATCCCAAAGATACAACTACTGCCTCCCTTACATTCTCAAGATGTCCTCAAAATACCGTCGGCATTGTAGAGCGTTTGTGGCGTGGAAAACTACGAATTATTTTTAATTAAAGCATTAATTAAAGTGGCAGATATATTGTAAAGTAATATTAAAATTTATGGGCTTCCGTAGATATGATTGTAAATAGATAAGAATATGAAAAGGGTATTGTAGAAGACGCCGGTGTCGATGGGCGCCCGGGCAATGGCTGGTGTCGCGTATTAAGGAACGCCAAGAAGTCGCCGCCTCGACGTCGGCACGCGCATTCTTCCCCACTCCAGAATACCGACAGCGTAATATTATGTGTGATCTCGGCTCCTATTGTGCAATATATATCCACAGTCCGCCTCCATTGACATCTTATTCCGTACTCGAGAGTCCGATCACGTTTCCACGCGAATTATTCAATAGTAAAATTCGTTTTCAGATATTTAACCTATTTGAATTTATTAGATGGGCGTCTAAATAAAAATATAAATGCTACATTTTAAGGTTCGTAGTATTTATCACTGCTACGTGCTACATCGCGCCCGTCGTAGCCTTTTGTAGCAAGACAAAGTATGATTTTCTCATAGTTTGTAAACTTTAGTTGAATTTCTAATAAGTACTTATATCAAGACCGGTTTCCGAAACAATATTCCAAATCTTTTTAGTACAATAATAAATAATGAAATCACAAAAACCTATGTTTAACAGTAATTATTTTACATAGTAACTACGCCACAGAATGCATGAAACTCGGCGATGAATGAACTCGCTGGTAATCAGTACGTGTCCCAAGAACATGAATCATCATGATCATCAGCCTATTGCAGTTCACTGCTGGACATATGATGGATTATATGGATTCACCGCGTGTGTGACATTGTACGGAAGTTATTGAACGATATAAATGTAAAATATTTATTTTCTCTTAAATTTATTTTCATCTTTTACATAGTTACCTTTTATCCAACCGTCTGTAATTAAGTAATAATGATAATAACTCCCTAGTACACATTATTGCCTATTAAGTACATTTATATAAAAACTTTGTACCCTTTTTTACGAAAATAATGCGAACGGACTAGTATAAAATTTGGGATAGATAATGTTTATATGATGAAGGAGTGCAGAAAAAAAAATGGTCGAATTTCGTACACTGGGATGGATTTCTTTACAAAATGTCATACGGAGGTAATCATCATATCTCGAAAACTGCTTATAATTATGTGTTATTATAAAGCTGAAGAGTTTGTTTGTTTGAACGCGCTAATTTCAGGAACTGCTGGTCCGATTTTAGTGTTGGATAGTACATTTATCGAGGAAGGCTATAGGCTATATATCATCACACTAAGACCAATAGGAGCGGAGCACCAATGAAGAATGTTACGGGGGGGAAACTTTTACGCTACGGGCAATATGTGTTATAAAATTTAAAGTTATGTAAATAGTCTGTACTGTAGCCGTAACTATATATATATATCTCTCTGAATCTCGAAAACTGCTCCAAAGATTTTCATGAAATTTGGTATGCAGAGGGTTTCGGGGGCGATAAATCGGATCTAGCTAGGATTAATTTTTAGAAAATTTACCAAATAACGAAATACCCACAAAACAAAAAGATATAAGTAGAAATGACTAATAGGCGTCGCGCGCTTGCCACTGATAAGCGTTGCAACGCATACCTTTATGAGTTGTAGGTATTTTGTATCATAGTCGTGTTACAACGCTGCGTTGAATAGGTCGTCCAATGAAAGTTCTTTTTTACGCCACAATGCAGTACTGTTCTGTTTTACAGTGTAAAAATGATAGCAGAAGGAAAAAGATTGATAATGAAGGTGTTTCTTACCATACGTAGGTATAATTTTATATGTTTTATCAATAAAATCTTAAAATTTTATTTAACTGATATATGACTAGAGATTTAAGCTAAACTCTTCCTTATCCCATTCACATAAATCTCAATCTGGTATGATCGGGTCTTATCAGTTTTCAACGTTATTCTCGTATTTTCTATTCTACTCGATTAGTGATGTAGCCAGGTAGAATGTTAGCTTTATCGATTTGCATACTTTTAAACGTGTTATATTTACTTACTATAATAATTATAAATATTAAATTTTGCTTGGTAGTTTACGTGGCCTTGAAAGAAAAACACTTGTTTTAACCATTGAATATCTATACAAGTAAGTATATAGTAAGAATATATATATATATATAATAAGAGTGTCTGTTTGTAATATTAAATATTTATATCCGCTTTTTACTAAATGCATCTGCATGTGTAGGTACACGGTACAATATTTTTTTTACGGAACAGGTGGCAAACGAGCATCACCTGATGGTAAGCGATCGCCACTGTGATGGACACCCGCAACACCAGAGGCGTCAGAAGCGCGTTGCCGACCTTTGGGGGGTGGGGAGGGGGAGGAGTTGGGATATGGGCCTCCGGTATCCTCACTCACTCAGTGATACACAGTGCAAGCGCCATTTCACACTGGTTTTCTGTGAGGCCGTGGTATCACTCCGGTCGAGCCGGCCCATTTATCTCGAAGCGTGATTCTTTTTATCTGCGAAATTTGCAGGCACGGGCCGTATACCAAAATAACATTTTTTTAAATTTTGTCTGTCTCTCTGTCTGTTCCGAACTCTGACTCAGCAGTCAGGATCGCTAAACACTATACCAACGGGTCAACAATTAGACGTATTACATTTTTGTTCATTGCAGTCAATAAAATTTATGATTATTGATACCATGTGTATTTCCTATAAAGCTAAATATGAATACATACTGTGCCAAATATTAATTATGTAGCCACTGTTTTGAATTTTGTTAAGTGGCTAAACAGTCTTTATTACATATAATATGATTATAATACAGATTCTTAAAATTAATAAACATTATTATGCAAGTACTTATTTTTTAGCTTCTTCACCTTTATAATGTTACCTCCTCAGATATCCTTTAATTCATGTTTTTTATTCTGCTCCGTCCTAACAACAAAAATTAGGTATTGATATTATTGATAATATTGTAATATATGCCACAACACTAAGCGAGTAGCGGTAAATATCGAAAAATGACACAAATATCGAATTTATTCTTATAGTGATTAATGTTATAATTGCGTGCATTTAGAATAACGCCATCTGTTTTTGAATAGCTTGCAATGAAGTATTCTTACTTTCAAGATTACGAAACGTTGTAAGTTCTTCTTACGCTATGGCAAAATAACTGTTAACATTACGCGATAAGATATATTATCAAACGTGTGACTTTATGTATTGTAGGCTAGTTTTGAGCAAATAAAAACATCAAATCAAAACAATTCGTTAGTAGTGTGCAGTAATAAAATAGTGCTTTCATTTGTCTGAGTTTGGCGACAGTCGTTCCGTTGTAAATTATGACACATAACATTTCTACCTATTCTTTATGTTCTGTGGAAATACCGCACAAAGCTCGGGCATCCTTTGACTGCCTCGTTGGTCTCGCGGTTGACGTGTGCGACTGCTGATCATGAGGTCTCGGGTTCGATTCCCGGGTCGGACCAAATGTTTGTATGATCTACAAATATTTGTTTCGGAGTTTGGGTGTTTTCTATGAATAATATGTATGCATTTACAAAAAAAAGTATATAATAATATGTATTTCTATCAATTGTCTAGTACCCATAACACAAGCTCTGCTTAGCTTGGTACTAGATGGCGCTGTGTGTTAGATGTCCGAAATATGTATTTATTTATTTATCCAGGTACTGTTATAATGAATCTGGTCACCCCGGGATGTACCTCAGTCGCGGGGTACGGCAGGGGTGATTCCAGAAGCCGACTCCGACTCCGTTCCTGACTCCGACTGCCGAGGTAGGCTGCCGCGGGGTTTAGTGGATAGAGTCTAGTCATCCGGGAGTCCTACACTCGTCAGTCGTCCTTCGTCTCCCCACGGAGGGTATGATGCGAAAAGCATTAACCGCGTAAATAAAAATTTGTACTGTTATAATAACAGTTCCTAAAATGATAATGAGAATTATGACTATAATGTACCTGACCTAATAAGTAGGTATATTTAAGTGTCTTAGGTACACTTTTCTCATGAATTGACAGTAGTAATATGAGCAATGGCTTGAAGTTAACTTATTTTTATGCTGGACGGGACTTGACCATTCTGTATCTAGTACATTTATATTCTGTACTTCCTACCTCTGTAGTCATTTTCATTGTAACGAGGCAGCGTCTTGTAGATATATACATAATATTACATGGTGCTGATCGACACTAAAACAATTTAAGCTCTCCTTCCATAATCGAATTGCGCTCCCGGTTCCTCGGAGACCGCATTCCGCTACAATTATTGAACATAAATTTGGTTACGCCAGTGAAGCTTTTATTTTGTTAAGTAGGTATTTGAAATACTTTTAAAGTTTTCGGAAATATTCACAGGTAAAATATAATTGTCTCCTTACACATCTCACACACTGCTGTGTGGTCCCAAACTAGGCAAAGCCTATATAACCAGACTTCTGATTAACATAAATATTTATAAATACATACATTTTATAGATAAATAACACCCAGACATTGAACAAATGGTGGTGTTCACCACACAAAGATTTGTTCTAAGTTGGAATCGAACCTATGACCTTTGCTTTAGCAGTTAGGAGAAAGTAAAAAAATTGGGGATACTTATGAATGGTATGGTACCTATCCTGGGGCCCCCAGGTTGGGGAAATTAGTCGCAAACCATTTGCGGCAGCGGGGTCACTGCGAAGGTTACGAAACTTTCTTCCCACAAACACTAAAATTGCGCTCGCACAATCTCTTCTTCTTCCCATCCTTGACTATGGTGATGTCAGCTATCTGGATCTCACCGAAGACCAACTAAATAAACTTGAGCGACTCCAAAACCTTTGCATTAGATTCATATTTGGATTACGCAAATATGATTATACTAGCTGTGCCCGCCACTTCGTTCGCGCGTGCTTAGATTCAAATTCAAATCTTTTTTCTCAATCTCATCTTTCAATCATTTTTCTGAATTTATAGAGAAACAAAACAAAGTTATTTTAAGAAAATCTGTGTGTACGTGTGAGTTTGTAATTTGAAAAAATTAATTACAGAATTTCTTCATAAACAATATTACTTGTTTTTTCATTTGTGTCAGTGAGTATAGACAGGCTTACACGTGACAAAGCTACATAAATCTGGCCATGAGATAAATAGGACTTTCGCCGATCTACACCAACACGACTCATAGTCTGTCCCTGGGCTAAACTCACACTTAATGGGAACTGCACACGTTTAAATCTATACGGATAGTTTTTTGGGATGAGCGGTATTCGTGGAATGCAAACACGCTGTCCTGCACCACATCCAGTCAACATTTGGGCCTCTATCACGTTCCGTTGGAGCGATTTAACTTTTAAATGTATTGTGTGATGTTACACAATTTTTGTGGACTCAATTTTCTCATTAAAATTAAAGGCACTGTAACTTTTAGTTTGATAATATTTTGTGAGGGAAGACCAGTTGCGGGACAAAGAATTTAAAAAACTCAACTGGATACGTCATAGCTTCATCTTGGTCGACAACACTGTTAATATCAGTGTACTCAACTTGTGACCCTTCAACTTGCTCCAAAATAATATTATTTATTTCTATCACTTCTTGGTTTCGAGGTGATAAAATTGCTCGCTCACAAAACCAAGAATCTTCCTGAGTTGTGATATTAGTAAGATTTCCATAAACTGATAATATGAGTCATTCAAGTGAAGTTACAACCTCGCATAAATCGTCTCGCAGTAAGATAAGCCCTTCTTCTTTCTGATATCTACCGTCACCTATTTGAAAAGCAAATCGAAAAATTATTTGGCGTTTTGGTTTCCTCCTCTGCGCACTCTCATATTAACAGTGAGTTTTAGTTTTTGAAATATGAGGCTAAAGGGTTGAACTCTTGAGACACGCATTTATTTTGTCAGTTCGGGTCCCCCGTGGTATTACGGGTTGAGTCAGCCTGAAATCACCACAAAACAAAACTGTAATTCCACCGATGGCCCGATCACTTTGGCGAATGTCCCTCAACATCCTGTCTACATCCTCAACTGCCTTGCGATGTGCCATTATACACTCATCCCATGCAATTAAATTACAGTCACGTAGAACTCTCGCTTTGTCACTATTTTGAGACACATCACAAACAGGTTGTTCTGTTAATTCTGTAATAAAATAAAATAATAATTGTAAGGCAATTTTAAAATATCGTGTGTTGTAGTTTTATCACCAGGCAACAGTGTCAGAGGATGCAACAGCAAGTACTATTTCACCATCTGGTCGTAATTGTGCGAGAATAACTTTTGTGAGATTTTTTTTCCCAGTGCCTCTAGAAAAAGCATTTCACCCAAAGAATTATTGGCACTGTTACAAACACGATGGAAAATACTCCTTTGTTTGTCCTTTAGAGTCGGAATACCATCGATAAGAGTATGTAAAAGCTTCTTAGAATCGTAATTACTTTCAGCTGAGTACTCCCGATTACTACACTCTTCGTTAGAAATGACTTCGGGTAACCCTTAATAAGATTAAGAATTTCCACAAATAGGCAAAACCATGTCTTGGATTTCATTTAAACAGCGATTAGAAATAATTTCTCGTTGTTGATGGTTCAATTTGCTCATAGAAATATTTCGATGCATATCGCGAATGTGATCTTCGGTTAAGTAGTTTTGGTATTTTTGTCACAATTGGACAGCAACTGAAAGTCACTGCCGTATGCCTCATTGAGAGCGTCATCCCAATTTTGGTTGTCATCGAGCATATGTCGTGCTCGGCAAGCAGCTTGAAACGATGGGTGTTGTGGGTCATCAACTTTTTCAAAGCTTCGAATAAAGTAGGCCATTGGATACCGATAACACTCGGCATTGCTTGGGTGCACTGTTGTACTCTTCCGATGACGTGTTCTTTTAAAACTTCAGGAACACCCTCTACAGGAGTACCTCTTTTTCTACGGTTAAACCTTCCTTGTTGTATGTAAAGTACGCTGGCGCTTCATCACAGAGCAAAGTGTTGGTAAAATCATCAGTCTAACATAGCACAGAAGACATAGAATGCCAATAAAGTGATCTGTGGAGGATTTCCTAATCGCTCAATCGCATATTCAAATATATTCGCTGGCCTCCTTCCAGGTTACAGCGAAATGCGTCACAGGTGGGTGTCTTTCGTTGATAGGGAAACTAAGTATATGCCACACAGCATTGGATGAACTTATGTAGCGGCCAGACTGAAATCTTGTTACTTAGTCACATTCATTTCGTAAAGCGATAGTGTCTTGATCGCTTCCTTTATTTACGTACTTACAAATATATTTGATAGACTCCACACTGATGCACATTTCGACATTTATTTATGTGGGCGTTAAATGATTTGGATAAAATAGGAGAGTATGGTAATACCCATCTATTATTATCAACCATCGTCGGATTTTGGCCACGTAATCTAATTTCTGCAGCAAATACTCCTTGTTGCTGAGAACGTCGACGGTACTTGGGGTAGACATTTTCGCCTGTTATAGTTTGTTGAATCATAGCTTTTGGGTACGGTTTCATACACTGACTGTTCTGCATGCACGAAGAGTTGGTATTTAATTACAGCATGGGCCATGAACTATTTGCTTCTATAGATATGTTTTATTACACTTTGACAGGTAGTCAATAGATGGCGCCGGCTTTAAACTGTAGACCCGATATTTAAGTTATTCTATGGCAAGGAGACGTTGATAAACACAACGCATGCGCCTGTCCAGTAGTATTGAAAGCCGAACAACAGACAGACAGACAAAAATTTATATCTGATATTCCGATCTTCAAAATAAATTATAGTCTATATGTTGCCGAAGATTGATAGCTATATAATAAAAAAAGTTTCATTTCAATCCGTTCAGTAGTTTTTGCGTGAAAGCCGGACAATAGACAGACAGACAAAAAATTCAAAATTATTTTTTTTGGCTTGTGTGGCTTGTATGACCCCTAGTTGTATTTTTTTAAATTTTTATTCAATGTACAGAATTGAACTCTTCTACAGTTTTATTAATGTATAGATATAGATATAGTATAGATATTATTGTAAAGTTTCATTAAAATCCATTCAGTAGTTTATACGTGAAAGAGTAACAAACATCCATCCATCCATCCATACTTACAAACTTTCGCGTTTATAATATTAGTAGGATCTTAGATAATCTAAGAGTAGGATATTTAAGTCTTCAATGAAAAACTTTTTATAAAAAAAAACCGACTTCCAAAAAACCATCCGACGAAAACTCCCTGCAACAAAAACACTAAAAAGCGTAAAATAAACTGGCTCTTCATAAATTGATATGTGCCAATTCTTGTCTATACCTAATTATTTATTCATTTAAATAGTAGTATTATTGTGTATGCTAGGTACCTAAAATCTGTTTGAAGTCGGCGCCAAGCCAAATGTAATAATAGTTACCACACTCGCTTTATTTCGAGACGACCATCAACGACGTCGCGTAAGCCCGCGCATGTCTGCTCGCTTGGGTTGTTTTATGCTAGCTATCCGGCAGCGGCGAGTGCGGTACCTCCTATTACATTTTGGCTTGCAGGGAGTTTTCGTCGGACGGTTTTTTGGAAGTCGGTTTTTTTTTTATAAAAAGTTTTTATTTTTCCATTTTTAGTGCAAACAATCATAGGTTAATCAGTAAGTTGAACTATTTCATATAATTTCTGCTGATGCGAATAACTTTAGTGGTTTGAACACGTATTAAAACTGAGTATGATCAGTTTCTAAAATTATGCTGAGATGCAAGATTTCTGTTACCGAGAACGTGGTCTACGCAGGTACGTCTTAACCTAAGCGGGGGCCCCTGGGCACTTAAGAATTAGGGGCCCTTTTGGAAAGTAAATAAAGTGTATTATGCTAACATTTTTCTACTATGAACATTTAATAAGAGTAATCGTGTATGCTGTTAGTTTTTTGGTTACAATTACCATAATGGTTTCTTTCAGGTTTTGTGTTAAGCAAAACCTTCTATTTATTATCAGATGTTCGGATTCGACGAATTTGAGAATTAAGTCTTTTGACGTGTAAAAGAGACTTCTTGATCTTGAATTCGCGGGCTGGGTTTCCGCAACTCGACGAATTTGTTGCGCCTATTTAGCGTAATGGATCGGCACTATTTGTGCCAACTCAGTTCCTTCAGGAAGCCTAGCAGACCCTTTGCGTTGCCGACGACTTCTTGAAGTGACAAGATGACATGGGCGGCTGTTTCATCCTCCTCCATGCATGCTCTGCATAGAGGAATGTCTATTACACCTAGAGTGAAAAGATGTTTGTTAAGTAGTGCATGACCAGTTATTGCTCCGATCAGAGGTCGAAGCGGCGGCCTTCCGAGCTTTTTCAGCTTCCGTGACAATTGGGGTTGATCGTCGGGAGAGCCTCCTTGGTATGCCTGCAGGTTCTAAGGTTAGACCAATATATCTGGTGTTCTACCTTGGTGTTCTGTTGCAGTGTCCGTCGCAGCCAAGCAGTTGGCAAGGGCAATATTAGTTTAGGGCCTACTGCCCTTGTCTCTGATCCACTTCTTGCCAGTGCATCAGCTGCGTCGTTTCCGCGTGAGTTGCTATGCCCCTTGATCCACTGGAGAATTATACTATTTGTATTGCCTACTATTGTCAGGGCTCTATGACCTTCTTAGATCAGCCCTGAGGTTGTCGTATGACTCTGTAGGGCTTGTAAGACTGATCGGATGTCGGAAAGTATGCGGATGGGGTACTCGGTTACCTTTCTGGAGATGATCGCATGTGCTGCCATTATTATACCCATGCACTCTGCCTGGAAGGCTGTATTGTGAGCTCTTAATGGTGTCGAGATGTGTATGTTTAGGTCCTCAGAGAATACTCCCGAACCAGCGCCTGACCTTGTTTTGGATCCGTCCGTGAAGATTCTAACTCTCTTGGGTTAAGTCCTTCTTGAGGATCCTCGCACAGTTGTATCTTGTACTTCTTGTCAAAGACGAATTGCCTGGGTATCGTGTCAGTTACCGCTTCCATGAGCGGTTACTTACCTATGGCCTCATAGAGGACTTCGGTGTGTTTGTTTCTTTAGCCGCACTGCTGCGGCTAGAGCCACCTGCTTTAAAAGAGACTTTATTATAAACGCTCTTAAAACCACAGAATAACTTAGAATAATAGTCCTTAATGAAAGCCTAGATCGCTCTTTTAATCACTTATATCACTCAAATATTTGTCGCACTGTAGCTCAAACTAAACTGCCTTTTTATACTAGATGCCGCTATGACTAGATTATTTGGGAAATTTCAGCAGCCTCTCGAAACGCCCGGTTCCGAAAAAACGCTGTCGAATATAAACTAGCCAACCGCGCGACAATCAGTCTATATTCCCTTAAGTTTAAGAATTTTCTCGACTAACATTGCATTGCTATTGCTGCTATATTTAGCCACTTCTATATTCAGCCTGGTGGTGTATATGCACTACTTTGAACTACTCGATTGTCGCAGAATCCTGTGGGGTCATGACGTTGTCGTTAACTCGGTTAACTTTATACGGATTCTCCCACTTGGTCTGTAGTTTTGGGGCTTTTCTATGCATATGTGTCGAGCATTCAGCCAAACCAGTGCACCTTTATCAAAACCATTTGGGTGCCAGCCGTACAGAGTTTTCTCGTTCTCGTTCGCTATGTCAATTGATTTCTAGTCCATTCCAGTTACAACAAGTTTACAACAGTATACAAGTAGTACATTTACGGCACCACTACGACACCAACCCGGTACATCTTGCCGACATTTCTTGACACTAGGATGTCCTCCTGAAGCTCCATCGTGAATTTCACGGAGAACGTCCGGTACCTTAGATGCTTACCATGTGATAAGTTTCTTTAGGTCAATGTCATCTCCCCGTGCTAACTACATTGTTTCATCTTCACAGGGTTCCAAAAGTCTAGCTTTGAGTTCTAAGCAAGATTTTGAGTTTCGAGTCGGAGTACATTGTGTGCCAGTGCTTCACTTATTGAAGCGTGGTGGCTAGGCGACAACCGCAGGCTGCAGCTCTTACTTCCAAGTCGTTAATGATGTTTATGAAAATCTGCATGTTGTTTGCTTTTATCATCTACGCTTTCCGTACGAGGTTCTCATTTTCCAACGTACATTGCTGCAGGCCTTCTTCTGGGCATTGGATTCTATCGCATATCGGATCGGAGCAGAAAACGTGTTTCAGACGGCGTTCTCGACTCGAGCGCTTCTAACAATTCCGCTACCTGAATCAGGTAGTGCTTCTAAGAGTGACAAAGCTTACCCCCTAAGAGAAGCTGTTACGACAGTCAGGCGCTGTTCATTACTCCATCCGCAATTTTTCAATGCGGCCGACATCTCCCTACGTCCCGTGATCTTCACCAGGTCTTCGGACTGCCCTTCACCTACCAACGCTACAATAACATGTATACGGTCAATTCTTAAGAAATTTATGGCCCCATCGGCCTTCGAAAATTTGTATAAAAATCCTTATTAATGGGCTGTTGAGTAAACACTGATAATTTAAAGATTTCCAATGCGATGTCGTAAATAAACACATTTTTAGCGCTTACATTGCAAACGCTGGCTGAAACCTGCGAGATAGGTGAAAATAATGTACTACAGTATTGGACAACTTATAGAGTGCTACAATAAAGTCCGCGATGGTATATGTCTATCTCTCAGGGATAAACCCACAATAACTATTTTTATTCTTTTCTTTTTACGAGAAAAATGGCTATTTACGGAGTGATTTTAAGCAATACAGCATTTATCCTTATTCAATTAAGTACCTTAAATACATTGTGCATTTAATTTAAATCAATATGGTTCTTACAGTATGTAATTTAAATAAATATATTCGAAGATATTACAGATTTTAACTGCACGAACCGTATCATCAGTGGGTGCATCTAAAATCTACACGTGCGAAGCTGAGGCGGGTCGGAGGCTAGTTAGTAAATAAAACGTTTAAAAACATGAATAAATTATTCATACATACAATATTACAGTATTTAATTAAAGACATATAATCAACTTCCACGCCAGGAAAGCCACGGGCAACAGTTAGTGTACTATATTTTTTGTGAAAAAAGTGTAATGTGTACGCAAATTATAACGAGAACATTTGTCTGTGACAAAAGTGTCGGTTCCTCGGGGCCCCCCTAATGATGGGGGCCCTGGGCACTGGCCCCGTGTGCCCTTATGGTAAAGACGGCACTGGGTCTACTGGGCAATAGGAATCGTGTCCAAGCTTAAATGTCGTGATAAAATAGAAGCAGGCGAGTTACTTAAAGCAAAATACATTAAGGGGTTATTCATCATAGCGCCTGTGACATCAGCTCATCTAAATAACTTAAAAGTATACAACTAAAGGTCTATAGATACGTATGAAATTGAAAGAATTATCCTCCAACTCCTAACCGTTGAGGAGTTGTATTTTCCATTATCAGCTTACCTAAATAACTTGAAAGAATACGACTAAAGGTAACATACATACATATAACATTTAAAGATTTATCCTCCAACTCCTAACCGTTAAGGAGTTTTACCTTTCATCATCAGCTCATCATCATTAAATGATGACTACCAGACGCAAATACCGGCGTAGCTTCAGAAAATATACGAAAAACATAGTAGGTGCCTGAAAAAAATGAGGGTTACCCTCGATTTCTCTGGGATGCCATCATCAGATCCTAGTTTCCTTCATCATCATGGTACCACCGTTGGGACATCTACTTTCCATTAAAAAAAGAATCATCAAAATCGGTTCATAAACGACGAAGTTATCCCCGAACACACATAAAAAAAAAAAAAACGGTCGAATTGAGAAACCTCCTCCTTTTTTTGAAGTCGGTTAAAAAGTGAAATCTTTTTAATGAGTGTGACAGCTATGTTTATTCGTTGTCAAGACGCCCGGCGTATTTAACGCGCATATGTATGCGTATACTCCCTTACAACCCTTTTTCGCATTAAAAAGTAGCCTATGTGTTATTCTGATGTATAGGCTATATTATTGTAAAGTTTCATCCAAATCCGTTCAGTAGTTTTCGCGTGAAAGAGTAACAAACATCCATCCATCTTCACATCCATACTTACAAACTTTCGCGTTTATAATATTAGTAGGATCTCAGAGTTTCGTTCTAAACTCAAGTGGCTCCCAATACGCTTTCGCCGGAATGTTCATATTCTTTCTCTTTTAAACAGTATTCTGTTTCATCCTCACACCCCCTCTTATCTTAAAAAACGCTTTCAGTTTTAACACAACACACATTGCAGGGACCTGAGATCATCAGAGAATTTGAAACTTGAAATCACAAAACATTCCACCCGGTTTACAGATAAATCCTTTACTGTGCAAGCAGTAAGACTCTGGAACGATTTGCCTGAAACAATCCGTCGCGCCAAAACCTTGACTGTATTTAAAAAGCTAGTGAAAGAAGGAAATAAAAAAAGTCTATCATTATAATTACTTGTTATCTATAGTATGTATATATTTTAGTTTGTATATATGTATATGTATTATTATGTGTAATATAAGTAGATGTTT
Source organism: Diaphora mendica (assembly GCA_949125395.1). Lineage (NCBI taxonomy): Eukaryota > Metazoa > Arthropoda > Insecta > Lepidoptera > Erebidae > Diaphora > Diaphora mendica. The sequence goes on from OX421318.1 coordinate 17,375,186, forward strand.
AAGTACGTATTCAAATAGTTGATATTTTGAATTTGGTTATTGTTTTTATAATTTACGTAATAAATTTATGATTTGTGCGCCCTACTACTGCTACCCTAATAATTTCACTTACGATAATATCCGTACAAAGGTTGTCTGTAAGAGATCGCCATGAGCGATAAGACCGCCAATTGTCACATTTTGTATATTGTTACTCTTTTTCTTTCTGTTATGTGTGTACAATAAAGATAAATAAATAAAAAATAAAATAAATAATCCTGACCAACAACAACCTGACCAACTTATCTACAATATGTGTGTATTTAGAAAGATATAATTTTGTTTATCAACAGTCCGGTTACCATAATACAGGCTCTGCTTGGTTTGGGATTAAAAGGCCTTAGTAAGAGAGCTACTGAACCTTTCGACCAACGATACATAAATGTATGTATGTCAAAGCGAAATTGAAAAGATGATTAATATTTGTCTACTGAATGTCAAAAGTGGCCATGATGAAATCTTGGATCTAGAGGTGTAACCCTTGACAAAAGGATCCTAATAAAATTCAAACGAAAAAAATCCAAAACAATTAAGTTAGAATTTCAAACATTTATCTATACACTATGTGCGAAAAGAGCGTGACCGGCAAAATTTAATGAAAATCTTAGAAATTTTAAACGATAAATTGTAATCAATTAAGTATTTTATTGCTGTTTGATGCTTTATATTAATACGGTGTCCAATCTCCATTATTATCCATAATCGCTTGGCATCTTTGCAGCTTACTTTCCACCAATTTTTTAGCATAGCTGCGAGGTATAGATCTCCACGCGGACTTCAGTTCACGAGTGAGGTCAGCGACGGTCACTATATTTTTTGCCCTTAGTTTAAGCTTCATCCACGTGCAAACATTTTCAATTGGATTGGCAGCAGGGGACTGTGAGGGCCAATCCAATACGTTAATACCATGTTCCGCGTTCTAAGTGGTGCAAAGCCGACTTCGGTGTTTAGGATCATTCTGGTGTGGAAACATCTTCTTAGTGGATGGCAATAATGCTTTTTCGTAAATTTTCGTCATCTTCTCAGCGTCCAAAGTACCGGTAAACAAGTGCAAATTTCCGAAACCCTTTTTTGAGAAGCATCCCCAAACATGCACCTTTAAAGGGTGTTTCACGGTTCGTACCATCATTCTATTGTCAGCCGTGGTCCAAGCTCGAGTCGAGTAACCGGTTGCCCAAAATGAAGCTTCATCAGAAAAAAATCTCTTGTCCCAATCATGGTCTTTGTTTTCGCACGCCCAATGCAGTGTTTTTTCAATATGCGTTTCAGAAAGGAGAGTTCTCTTCACATTGCTTCGATATTTCACTTCCTTTACAAGTAAACGCCCTTTGATAGTGTCAAATGATATGATTAAACCCTTTTTCTTAAATTTTCCTTGCCCAGAGCGAAGTGATAATAAAGGATTCCTAGCAAACAGCTGCATAGTCCGTTTATCCTCTGCAACAGACGTCTTTTTCGATTTGCCACGATCTGGTAAGTCATCGACGGTTTTTGTTTGTGAATATCTCTTCACCCACTTGCTAACGAAGGCCTTGGACTTTTTCATATAATGGGCGGCCTAGTCGCGGGACATTTTGGGGCCTTTTGGATGAGTAGAGAGAAACCCAGCTTCAAATCGGGCAGCGTACGCGGCACTCATTGTAAAAAATAATATTTTTAACAAGGAAAACTGGAGGGAAAACTTAGGTTTTTTACAATGCATTTTAGGCAAAGGATTGTTCTATTCAGCCTAATATTTATTTTTATAAATTGCATTCCAAAATTTAAAAATATGCCGGTTACGTTCTTTTCACACACACTGTATATGTACATTTGTATATATATGTGTCATATGCACAATAGTGTGGGCAATGATTTATTTTTGTTCATAAAAAATCGTAAATATCGATTAGTTGAAATGTATATTGCATTGATTTAGATGCTTCCGACGATTTAATGTTATTTATGACTACTAATGAGAAGTTTGTTGTGTTAGGACCGACCAAGTGTTCTCAGACACATTTTTACTTGCAATCCAGTGCTATCTTTTTCCTCACCTGTCAAGGAAATATACTAGCCAGCACCGCCGGTCATTGTTCCTACTTTCTTTAAATCGCTCAGACAAACATATATATGAATTACAACTTTACAGAATCAAATTTATTTACGTTGATGATGTAATTGAAGAAATGTGTGGCTTTCTGATCGCCTGGCAGGTACTACTGCTCATCGGAATCGCCTGTCATTTTGTTTTTGAACTTCTTAATGAATGAACTAAGTCCTATAAAAATTTCAGCCTTACAGGAACAAGTTTTTTTTTCTCATTTTTGTATATTGCAATGTATGTACACAGGTACGCTTGTATGTTCGGGTGCAATCTTGCAACTCAATTTTGAAACAGATATCTTCAACCGATTTTGCAAGCATATGTATACAGCGTGACAATACAATATTATAATAACATAGAGCTGATGTGATGCTGGAGCTGGATGGTGGCCATAGGAACTCTGTAAAGAAATGTCGCAACATCATCGAGTTTGGACTCGTTGTATTCGTCTCGAGGCAATCCATAAAGCTTGTTTTTAAAAAGATTTTTAATTTAATTTATTATACCTATTTTATAAATGCTCTGAAATTCGATCATGACATCATGATCTAAGAAAACAGAAGTACATTGCGAAGTAAATTGTTATACCATGCATGACATTATCCACAGTTGTTTGAAGCATAGATGTAGATGGTTTGAAGTGTGTTTAAAAGATCTATAATATGTAAAATACGCATTTATTTTACCTCATATATTTATATATACTTTTGGAGTGAAGTCACAGATAAGTTGCCATTAAATATGTACACAAGGTAGGTCCTGTACTAAAATATTCTTAAAATATATTTAAGTCCTGTTTCAGATTATCGAAATTGTCAGCAGTAAACGCATCAATTTAATTTACAAGGGTTGACAGTCTTGGTATCGGTACAAACAGAATTTATTAATATTCAGAATACGTTGTGTTCTTTTTATTCTTCCATCGTTTGATTATCTCAAACCTTCATGTCACTCTAGACAGATGTTTTAATCAAAAAGGACTTCTAAGTAAAGTAGGCTTTGATTCGATTCTTTGTGTTCAAACGAATATCTATGCAAAATTAATGTGTAGATATAAATATTATGCCCTTAGTTATCAACTGCCCACTGGTATTATAGGGGTATTTATTTAATCGGAGTAATTAGAGGGCCTGTGTTTCTGTAACAGTATTCGAAAAATTTATTACGAGCTACCTATGAGATTTATTACTTTTTATATACCTACATCACACATAATAACATGCAAATACATAATCTATATATGTGTCATGTAAGTTTGAAGGAATATGTATATCTAAGTAAAAGTCTGTTTCAGTATTATTACCTACTAGCTGACCTACGCAACCTCGTGCGTCCAAACTGCCATCGCCCGTTTTAACCCCAAAAGGGGGTTGATATCTAAAGATACATTATTAGTACACCTCTACACCATAACCAACCCCTGTTTTACCACCTTAGGGGTGGAGTTTCGTAAAATCCGTTCTTAGCGGATGTTTACACCCTATAAGGAACCTACCTGCTAAATTTCAAGTTTGTAGGTGTTATAGTTTCTGTGATTTCGTGATTAATAAGTGAGTGGTATTTCGCTTTTATATATATAGATAGAAGATAGATAGATAGATAGAGGGCCTCGGTGACGCAGTACGACTATACGTATTAAAATACGGCTGCTACTGTGGTTTGGGTTAGGTATTTTGTTCGCTTCCCGGTTCGGATGAAAGTGTAATATTAATGCATTTACATCAGTTATCTAGTACCCATAGTACAATCTTTACTTAGTAGAATCTAAATGGCATTGTGTGGTAGAATATTTTATTATTACATAATTATACTGAAGTAAAATTTAACATATTGCTTCCGTACTGAGATTGAAGCGATTCCTATTGATCGTTTGAGTACCGTGATCCATCACATCTTAACGTGACGTACTCCGCATGAGTAAGAGTATGCTAATATTTATTATACTCAATTTCTATATACAGCATGGATAATACTAAAAGTTTTGCAAATGTTCTGTTTTCTGTGGTTCAGTAGATAGGGACACGAAGTCAAATTGTTCAATGAACTTTGTTAATTCTTGTTTAATGTTTGTTTGTTAGCCTTTCACGCTTAACCTACTCAGCGTATCATGATATAATTTTATATAATATAATGTTTTTAACCGACTTCAAAAAAGGAGGAGGTTCTCAATTCAACTGTATTTTTTATAGATTTTTTTATGTTTGTTACCTCATAACTTTCGACTGGGTGAACCGATTTTGATGATTCTTTTTTTTATTTAAAAGCTGGTGCCTCCCGTGTGGTCCCATTTAAATTTGGTTCAGATTAAAGTCGGTTTTTTTTGGATAAAATTTGTATAAATTTAAATGTAACAATACAACAATAATTTATCATGACGAAAACACAGCTCATATTAAATGGGACTAATCCCGCCCACACGCCCACCACTGTAACTCCTGTACACCAGGATCAACAGCGGTGACCCACGAAAACACCGAGTTATGACACTCGGGAAGTCCCAGGAAAAATTTAACTGTCTTGGAACCCGCAACGAAATTAATCAGAAGAAAACTGGAGGAGTTGGAAATATAATAAGTCCACTTCCCTCCTTAGCAAAGCGGGAGACAAAATGGAGTCAAAATAGGCAGACGCCTTTTTCAAACCGGGAAGCACCACGGATAAAAAATATTATGGGTCCAAAGTGAGCTATATTTGATTTCTATAGTATGTATGGCAGAATCGCTTAAACGCACGGAAATTCACCGCAGTTGACACAAGATCCCCATAATATACTACCCCAGACGTCATTTGTAAGCTATTTAGCATCATGTTACGTTCATTGTACCAAAGACTACATTCCCAGAGGATATGATGAGCCGACTGTTCACAGCTAGAATCAGGTGTTGAGCATTGACAAAATGGTGAATCGACTAATTTAAATGAGTATAGTTTGCTCTTAAAGTTACCGTGGCCTGAAAGAAATTGAGCGACACAGTGATCTACCTCGAGCCATGTCCTTGACAACCTTTCGCGAACAGATGGAAAGAACTGGTAGAGGTGGCGCCCCTTAGATGATTCGTCCCATCGTTTCTGCCATTCATCCAAGAGGTCGTTATAGACATTGGATTTTTGTTGAAACAATCTTATGATTTTACCGCGGTCTAGTATGCCCAAAAAATCGCATTCCATGTTTTGTAGTGTGGAATAGTACATGGCTGCACGTCTTTGCACCTCGAGATCGACCGGAAGAACACCGGTAAAGCCTCAGTGCTAACCGTCCTATATGCCTTGCACAAGAAAATCAATGCAGGTCGTTGGCCTTGTAACAGTTTGCGACGGACAGCACCTACAGTCGCCCTATCTGCCCATACAGGAGCACCATAGCAAATAGAACCCAAATAAGTAGCTCCATATATGATCTTTAGTGTATTATATGACAGACCCCATGTCGCAGTTGATATCCTCGTCAGTGCAAAGAAACTCTTTTTAGACTTTTCATTAACTGTTCTAATATGTTCAATAAATGAAAAATTTCTTTCTAAAACCAATCCCAAATAACAAACCGAGGTTTTATTTTTAATTGTAACATTTTCAAATTTAATACACGGCGGTGATTTGAGGTTACCTTTCAGAAGTAGCTGGAAGGTTTTGTTTGGTGCAAACGTCAACCGATTACGCCCACCCCACCGAGATATTAAGTCCAAACATTCACTGGCCAGCCTCTCAAGCCCCGTTCTAGTATCCGACTCTATCAATAACAAACCGTCGTCCGCGTACGCATTCAGGGTACATCCGGACGGCACAGGCATTGCCAGAAAATCGTCGAAGCCTATGTTCCACAAGTATGGTCCTAGCACAGACCCTTGAGGACACCCCATCGTAAGCGCCTTCGACACAGAATGATGCCCAAGTCTCAATTTAGTAGTACCTTGTAAGAAGTACGAGGAGATAAGGGAATAAATATTTTTAAAGCAACCTCTTAATTTTAATTTTAGCAATAGCATGGGCCACCACGCATTGTCAAAGGCGCCAGATATATCTAAGAAGATGCCTAAAACGTATTGAAAACTTGACTCGGTGACAGTTTTCCTTACAGATATAACCGCATCAGTTGTCGATTTTCCCAACGTAAAGCCGAATTGTCTATCATGAAATTTAACTCCACCCGGTAGAAGTCGTGGTACTACAAGACGCTCTAAAAGCTTTCCCAGCGATGGCAACAGTGTTATGGGTCGATAGGATTTAGGATCGTCCGGCGGCTTATCGCCGCTTTTTGGTATTATTCGAATATTACCGCACCGCCAAACACTAGGAAATACTCCTTCCGCAATGCAACGTCTAAAAACTGTTAAAACCGTATCACCCGAAAGTTTACAAGCTTCTTTTATCATTTTGTTTGATATTTTATCGTCGCCCGAAGCCTTATTATTGGTAATGACCTAACAATACTGAGGAATTCGTCTGAAGATGGTAAGTCAGACATTGGAGACAATGGTGGTTCAATAGCCCACTGCCTAATTTGTCGGTGATAATCCGTGTCATCCTCCGGCCGATCGTCAGGCACAAGTGATTCTAAAAGATATTCTGTGGTTTGTTCCACTCCTGTAGTATAACTATTATTAATTTTGATGTTCTGTACGTATGCAAGGTCGATTGATCTATTTGCTTTAAATTCATGATACAAAGGTGACCAGGGACCCTCTCTATCGAGTTTATCAACAAGTTTACGTATTAAATTTCCCTTTGATTTCTCCACAGCAGCTCTATAATGAGACCTGGCAACTCTAAGAGCAATAAGAGCATTATTGTAAATATCTCCTATTACGTTACGCTTTTTAATGTCATTTAGTTTTTTACGAGCTTTCCGATAGATTCTACGTAATTCGACTAATTTATAATTCCACCAATCACATCTACGAGTGTTAGTGATAGATCCACGGCCGATACAAACATCAGCACAATATGTGAAAGTATCTGATAATATGTTTGCGCTTTCCTCAGCTGATAGACCACTGCGACTGAAGTCTTTGGCATGTACTGCAAAGAGTGAACCAAATAAAGCCCAATTTGCCCCTTTAGTTTTATACCTAAAATTGTAAGGAGTTCTTTGTGGATATTGTGCAACCATTGGTATGAATTCGTACACGATTAAGCGGTGATCACTACAGGATGCGTCCGGTAGGACACGCCATCCAGATATCGAGACGTCGCCGCGCGTAAGCGTCACGTCAATAGAAGACTCACCCATTGGGCTGCAAAAAGTTGGTGGTGCATCAGGGGTATTGTGGATAGTAAGATTCATTTCCGCAATAAAATCTTCAACCACACAGCGACGAGCCATGTCAGCTGCACGCAATTTGCCATACCATAATACTTTATGGTATGGCAAAAAAAAAGAAGCATTGACATCAGCGCCAATGATAATTTTGTGTCCTATGAGGGACCGCAAAACGAAACGTAAATGATGTAGATGAGGATCAATAGGATGTGAAAATTGAAAATAACAGCTCACTACGTAAACCCTACAGGTAGAGGATGAGATCTCAGCATCGGCGCAGTGTGACGTCATAAGGTTACGCAAAGATGTTACCGTAAAATTAGAACTTGCAACATATATCCCAGCCCGCGACCGGCCATCTAGCTGTACTACATAATTCCGCAATTGAGCGCTTTGATATTGCTCTTGTATAAGGACAATGTCTAACTTTTGTTCCAAAACTAAGCGATCTAATTCTGACGTGGCTATTTTATCATTATGAAGATTTAACTGGCCTATTGAGATATTATCCATTTTATTAAAAGGTACTACAACTACTACTGTATAAGCTATTCAGTAATTAGTGTTTAGGATTAGCTGCTCTAATTTAAGTTTATATGTGGAGCAGTCTTGTGATCCACATCGATGGTCACATGGTTTTTTGTACCGGCTGCATTGTGCGCATTTCGGTTTAAAATCTGGTGTGTCCTTATCCGGGCAAGCCCTTGTATCGTGGCTGGCCGCGCAATTAGCACACGTAGGAGTTTTAATAGTGCAAAATTTTTGAACATGACCGAATTGTTGACAGTTTAAGCAACGAACTACTTCTAAGTCGTCTATAAACCTACATGTGGCCCAGTCTATATATAATTTATCTTTTGTGCTAGCCAAGTGTTTCCTAACCTCTGTCTCTAATTCTAAGCCTATCCATTGACGTCCGTTTTCCAGTTTACGATGCCTGACAATTTTGGTTGTTTTTAAAAAATCGCTTTCGCTTAATTTTAATTCGTCCTTGATATTCTGATGATATAAAGCTGTTAGGAAGGTACGATCCTCCATAGAACCGGGCACGTCTTTTACAATTATACGGGGCCTTCGGCCTTTCGGCTTTTCTAAGCGTAAGCCTATAGATTTGTTAGTAGAATTATATATATATACATATAAATATGTAGATTCAATCATATTTTTATCTATATATAACTGTAACCAACTGCAATACTTTAATACAAATATATGTGACCGTTTAGGCGGTGTAAATACTTACCTTATATGCTCACGCGATGTCAGTACAGCGATTGATGCGGCTATATTTTTGATGCCGGGGTGTGACCTATTATTAATTTACTTCTGTATGCTTATGCAGAGGACATGGGGGACTGCACATTGGTGTGTATGTATAATTATTTATGTATTTTAATACTTAAAAATGACGTCTACTAATTCTGTATTAAATGAAATTGATAATTTCCGCGTAGCTACTTCTCACATAATCACACCTGACCATTGTTCGAAACTTATAACTAATCCCTCAAGTAATCTAAAGATAATACATATGAACATAAGAAGTCTAAATAAAAACCTAGATCAATTTTTGGCTGTGATTGCTATGATTAAGATTGTTTTCGACATATTAATATTTACTGAATGTTGGTTGAAATGTACTGGTAACCTCCCGGTTATAAAAAATTATTTACCCCACGCATCAACGAATAATATCACCCAGAACGATGGCATTGTTATTTATGTAAAGAGTACACTTAAATGTAAAATATCGGAACCCTCCTTTGCGGGTGCAAATTGTTTATTATGCTTGATTGATAATACTGCAATTATCGGACTTTATCGATCGCCGTCAAATCAAGATCTTGCTGACTTCTACTGCAGCTTGGAAACCCTTGTGGATAAACTCACTCCGGTAACAACTATAGCCGTTATGGGCGATATAAACATCGATATGAAAACCCATGATAATATCGACCGCAATTATACTGAGTACTCATTACTGACTGCGTCCTTGGGACTATTGCCGGCTCACGTACACCCGACAAGACTTGGTAACTGTCTGGATCACATTTTACTGAGAACGCGATCCGAAGCCACTGTCATTGTATTAGAAAGCTTTATTACGGACCACCTGCCTATTATTCTATGCTTAAAACAAAAGAAACACTTATATAACAATTTTAAAGAAACCTTCGCTAGATTAGATTACGCATCCATACAAAAAGAAATTGATAACTATGACTTTACCCCAATATTAAACGAGACTGATGCAGATATGGCTACTGACAATTTTATACTCATTTTACAAGATATAGTCTACAAACACACCTCGCATAAGAATATTAGCAAACGTAATTACATAATCAAGCCATGGATAACGGAAGGAGTGTTGAGATGCATTCGTAACAGAGATAGTATGCATCTGAAATTAAGACAGAACCCAGAGAACACTATTCTCTTGACTACTTACAAGCGTTATCGCAACTATTGTAATAGACTATTAAAAGAGTTAAAATGCGAGTATGAAAAAGAACTATTCAGTAAGGCGGCGGGAAACCCTAGGGCCATATGGGAAGCTATAAATCAGGTCTCGGGTAGGAAACGTCAGCCACAACCTGCAACAGAACTGTTGCGCCTGACAACAGATCCTAAGTGTTCGGCGGATAGTGTGAACCGTTTCTTTGTGAACATTGGTAGTAGCCTGGCTGCTGCTATTCCAGGTAGGCCAACTGTGACTGGAAAGGGCAATATCGCTTCACAATGTAACTCTCTTGGCATAATGCCTGTTTCCATGGAACAAATTGATAATGTTATTGCCAATCTCCGAAGTAACTGTGCTACTGGACATGACGACATTCCAGCCCAAGTACTTAAGCTATCACGTAAAGCACTAGTTCCTGCAATAACACATATCTGTAACATATGTATTGCAACTGGTGTCTTCCCACGAGGTCTTAAAAAGGCCTTAGTGTGTCCTATTTGTAAGGGTGGGGATAAAGACCAGGTCAACAATTACAGACCCATCTCAGTCCTGAGTGCATTGTCAAAAATTCTGGAGAGAATACTTAATAACTGTCTATCGAGCTACCTAACTAAATTTAGCATTATCTCAGGGAAACAGTATGGGTTCAAGTCTGGAGTCTCCACTGAGGATGCAGTGTCCAGCTTTAGCGAGGCAGTTGTTGCTATGCTTGATAGTGGTCGCAAATGTTACGGTGTCTTTCTAGATTTGTCAAAAGCATTTGACACGGTCTCTATTCCCATTCTCATATCCAAACTAGAAAGTATCGGGATTCGCGGTTTATCTTTGGACATTTTTAAAAGCTACCTTTCTGATCGTGTTCAGGTGGTGAAGATAGAAGAAGTGCTGAGTGGTGAAGAGAGGACTAGTTACGGAGTACCACAGGGTAGTATTCTCGGTCCTACTCTCTTCTTACTGTACGTAAATGAGCTATGTAATATGAAGTTACCAAACTGCGAAATTTTTACATACGCAGACGATACTGCCTTAATGGTATACGGGAGGAGCTGGGAAGAAGCGAAGTACTGTGCTGAAAATGCCTTAAAAACTGTTGCATTATGGTTATCATCGCACCTATTAACATTGAATGTAGAAAAGACGAAATCCATCTGTTTCTATTTACCCAACTCACCAACACCACCTCCTGACACGAAACTACTTACCGCTCACAATTGTAACACCTTAAGTCTGAACTGCTCTTGTCCTATAATATCTAATGTTGCTAGTATTAGATATCTTGGTGTGCAGGTAGATCAGCGCCTAACCTGGCGTTCCCAAGTTGAGACATTAACTGGTCGTGTAAGAAGATTACTTTATGTATTCAAGGATCTACGCCGGTCTGCAAACGAGTTGGTGTTGCATAAGGCATATATGGGATTATGCCAATCAATTTTAATTTACTGCATTCCTGTCTGGGGTGGGACATACAAAACATTATTTCTGCAATTGGAGAGGGCACAAAGGGCTCTTCTCAAAACGATATACCACAAACCACGTGACTACCCAACAACTAAACTTTATAAGGAATGTCAGGTCCTTACGGTTAGGCAGTTGTATATTCTGCGCTCTGTACTGCGACTACACTCGCAACTACCATTGAATACAGGGCTTTCACTAAGAAGACGCGGTGCACTTGTCTGTCCCCCTGTCAGGGCTAAAACTGCCTTTGCACTTCGACAGGCTAAGGCATTAAGTGTGAGGGTCTATAACAAAATTAATAAGCAATTGTCTATATATAGGTTGAATCGATTTAATGTTAAAAACAAATTGCTAAGTTGGTTGCATAACTTAGATTATTTTGAAACTGAAAAACTTATTACCGTTATCAAATAAGCTTGGATTGTGAGATTGAATGAGAATAATTGTAAACTATTAATTAGGTATGTATTTTTCTTTACTATTTATGTATCTATGTATAAAGTTATTGTCTAGGAACATGTACACTCAATTGTAAACAGTACAAATATAAGAATTGATCAAAGAGAACCTCGGATTCCCATAATACGAGCCAGACTCAGTTTGGGAATCAGTGCAAATTATAACTCAATAATGTACAAGTGCTCTGTCAAAATCCTGTGTATTGAAATTGTGTCAAATGCCCATGTACTTGCTTCCTTTCTGACTTAATAAAGATTATTATTATTATTATTTAATGGCGTTTACTGCTTCTAGTTTTTTAAGCTGCCGTTCATTTGCGACCCGCAACACGACGCCTGCCTTTGCGGTTTTTTTGACGCCTACAATTTGAAAACCTTCGTCGCTAGGTTTAATAGCCTTCATGGGAGCTTCTTTTGTAGCTGACGAAGTTGCATAGTCCGCTGAACGTTCCGTAGTAGGATACGCAATAACACACGGCCTAGATACGCGTGCCTCAGCGGACACCGGACACGGGGCTGATCCAGGTGGTAAGCGAAGCCTAAGCTTGTCCGCGTACGTCAAGCCCGGCTGTTGAACGGCGACACCCCCCACCTGGCGCTCGAGATTCGCTAATTTCGTTTCATTGCTAGCAGATTTAATTGCCAACAATGAGGCGATACCGGTAATCCGCTGGGTTACGTCCATAATGGCGGTCCTATTCCCCACATTCATTCGCGACCCCTGATCGTTTACCAATTCGTTAATTTTTGCTAAATATTCGGTTGCCTGAGACACCAACTCAAAATAATCATACTCCCCACAGTTATCACGACCACTAAGAGACGAAACACTCTCGCCCAAGTCCGAAGCCCTAATTCGTCCAGTTCTACTTTCATTTGACGATAAATTTGATGGCGACATTCTACTAAACAATTTATTTCCGGTTGGTGTTCGAAATTCATTTGTACCACCGGGATCCGGCAACTCGCCAACAACCGACATGGCCAAACAAAGACACACCAGACAAAAGAAATATCAATAGAAAACAACTTCAAAATCAAAAAACACGAAAAGAAAATTAATACAAACAAAATATTACTCCTACCTACCTTTAAGAATAAAAATAAATTGACTTACCGATAGCCGTAGTAAAAGAAACTAACACAATATTTGTATTTATAAGGCGTAAAACTTACAGATTATTTGTCAGAAACACTATACACAACCTTATACCGCCCACAAACCGGGTAACAGTCGCAAGGATACACAAAAACAATATTTAAATTATTAAAACGCGACGTCACACGTGAACCGCAGCGAGCCTAATTACATTCACATTACGAGCTCATATGCTCATATACACAGTTACAATGGTAAGTAACTTAGTAACCAACATCATCAACGAAAACCTTTAATATATCGACTACTGGAAATAGGCCTCTTTACAAAGGAGATTTAGAGCCTACTAGTCCACATTGGCTAGATGAGCTAAGTATCAAGTTTTCCTACTCCTTGCACACCCACAAGAATAGATTTCCGTCTTATAAAAAAAGAAGATTTTTTTGTCGCTCTAATAAATAAATAAATAATAAATAAATAAATAAATATTTCGGACATCGAACACACAACGCCATCTAGTACCAAACTAAGCAGAGCTTGTACTATGGGTACTAGACAACTGATATAATTACATATATACTTTTTTTTTGTAAATACATACATATTATACATAGAAAACACCCAAACTCCGAAACAAATATTTGCAGATCATACAAAAATTTGGTCCGACCCGGGAATCGAACCCAAGACCTCAAGAACAGCAGTCGCTTACGCTACCACTGCGCCACCGAGGCAGTCACATCTATAGTAGTCAAATCTATTAGGTATTTCATCCCCACCACACATCATACACGCAGGAAAACTTTTCTGAATACATTGGCAACCAACATATTTCAGTATTGCTCCATTCGTTCAATAAAATAATATTTAAATAAATAGGTAATGCAAACACGATTACCTTTAAAAGGTCTATTAATAAACATAGTCTAGAAATGAGAATTAATATTACGATATCTCGAAGCTGACGTTCAATAAATATCAAGAAAATAAAAGGTGAACTCGTTGTGGAAGAGAAAATAGACTCGTTGAAATCTAATTTCGCGTAACCATAACGGGCAGGCACTCGAGCCCGATGAGCTATCCGCGACAGACGCCCAACTCATATCAATTTCTTAATTGAGCGCGGCTTCTTCGCTCGAATGCTTCTTCTTAAAAACCTCATTGGCTCCACAGTACCGCGTTGGCGCTCAGATATCTACCCGAGCATTTTTAATGACATAACTAAATATAGCTGTCTTTAAAGAATTTCTGCAAACTTTTCACTTCGCGGTATTGTCGTCGCCACCTACCTATCTGCGTCTGAATTAGAATAATAATATAATTTCGGTATTTTATTTTATTCAATCCTTACAAAATTTAGATGACTAGTTTGTAACTATACATTATATGTAGGTATACACGTATACACTAATGTCAATTATAATGTATACGTAGGTACTAGCCGACCCACGCAACCTCGTTTACGTCTCCCACTGCCCGTAGCGTAATAATTTTCTCCCATTTTTGTAACATTATTCATTGGTGCTCAGCTCCATTGGTCTTAGCGTGATGATATATAGCCTTTAGCCTTCTTCAATAAATGGGCTATCTAACACTGAAATAATTTTTCAGTAGTTCCTGAGATTAGCGCAAACAAACTCTTCAGCTTTATATATTAGTAAGTATTGATTGAGCGACATAGTCATAATTGTGGCTAAGCTCCTTAAATAAAGATTTAAAAAAAGTATAGATTACAAACAAAGTTTAAAGATATTCTTGTTTTACTACTCTCTTGTTTTATTTAACAAAAAAAGCCCTTAGAACCATCATAGCCGCCTATTGTATACAGAATATGTATTCCATCATCACTAACTATATATGTATTGACTTTCCCTACAATACTACTGGTATGCTATAATTGTTTTTGCAAAAAAGGAGGTAAGTAGTTAGTATTACAAAGCCGGTATTTCAACTTCTGCTCTTGCTGAACCTTCTTCAACACCGTTTGGAGCACTTATTGAGTATGGTCCTTCATTACATCTTGGCCCTTCGCATGAAAAGTTGTCATACTCGCAGTACTCTCCCATCACCGTCTGCAAAAAAAAAACTATTTTTAATAAAAGTAAGATTGTAACTAAAATGGCATATGGCATGGCAATACCTGGTGCTTGTAGCTATTCTGAAGATTATAATGACATCTGCTTCGTAACGAAAAAGAAGAGAGAAATACTAACGTATCTGTCCATGTCAAAAATTCAGTCTTTCTTCATTTTTAATTCAAATTAAAAAATTTAGTCTTTTTTATTCGACTTCAGAAAAAGGAGGAGGTTCTCAATTCGACTGTATTTTTTAGGGTTCCGTGCCAAAGGCAAAAAACGGAACCCTTATAGATTCGTCATGTCTGTCTGTCTGTCTGTCCGTCCGTCTGTCTGTCTCTCCCTTCGTATGTCTGTCTGTCTGTCTGTCCATATGTCACAGCCACTTTATTCCGAAACTATAAGAACTATGCTGTTGAAACTTCGTAAGTAGATGTATTCCGTGAACCGCATTAAGATTTTCACACAAAAATGTAAAAAAAACAATAAATTTTGGGGGTCCTCATACTTGGAACTGAAACTCAAAAAAATTTTTGTCATCAGAACCATACGTGTAGGGGTATTTATGGATAGGTCTTTAAAAATGATATTGAGGTTTTTAGAAACCTCAATATCATTTTTTTCTAAACATAATAGTTTGCGCGAGAGACACTTCCAAAGTAGTAAAATGTGTCCCCCCCCCCTGTAACTTCTAAAATAAGAGAATGATAAAACTAAAAAAATATATATGAAGTACATTACTATGCAAACTTCCACCGAAAATTGGTTTGAACGAGATCGAGTAAGTTGTTTTTTTTAATACGTCATAAATGGTAAACCGCAAAAAAAAAACACCATTATTAAAACATCGATCAAAGTTACAACGAACTACAAGAACTTTTATATTATATTACTTGCTGCTTCGGAACCCTTCATGGGCGAGTCCAACTCGCACTTGGCCGCTTTTTTTATGCTTGTTACTTCATAGCTTTCGACTGGGTGAACCGATGATCCTTTTTTTATTTGAAAGCTGGTGCTTCCCGTGTGGGCCTTTCAATTTCAATTTGGAGGTTCTTGAAGTCGGGTTTTTTTGTTAAAATTTTGGACGTGTGTTTTATTTTGACTAACTAACACCTGAAATTATACATATCTCTATTTTTTACTGTCTATTAATTTGCTGACCTTAGTCGGTTCTTGAGGTTCGGGGAGAGTGTTACACATGCACTGGCCGCAAACACAGGAACCCCGGTTAGAGCATACTGGTCCCGAAGTCACTCCTGGAGGATAGCAATTCGGTTCTATTTCTTCACGGTTGCAGGAGCATTCAGCATTGCCCTCTAAGCTCACTGTAATTGAAGATCAGATCGCTAATTGTAAGTTTTAAGACCCTTGCCACTAAAAATGATTTACAATTTATTAAATTTTGGAACATATTTACTAAATGATAAAAAATGATTTAGAGTTCGATAAAACGCTTCTTATGGTTGTTAAAGTTTTTTATAGCGCTGAATTTATAAGATTTCATTTATATAACTAGTCACTATATTTAAATGGCAATGACAACACTTGATTCGATGATAACTATGCACAGTGAGTTCGTGTTAATGCTTCAATATGGGGATATACCATGGCCTGCAGAAAATTTGTTTTAAGCAAATATTTCGTTCTTTTTAACGAGTAAGTGAAATCACCGGAGCCCTAACCTAGCCTACCCCAGATTCTGGGAAAACGAGTCATAGAGTAACAAAACACACAAACTTAAGAATCTTGAGTCGTAGTTATCCATGGATGAGAGTAGCAACACTTACCATTAGATGACCTCTCCGCTTGTTTTCCCAGTGTATTAAAAAAGTGCCGTTTTATTAGTCAGTATATTGCCCTTGTAATAAGATTCCATAGTCTAATAAACCTGAAGGTCAATCCTAACAACAAAAATTAGATCAAAATTCAGTTCCGACATAGTTACTCTTGATATTAGAAGATCCGGCCATCCGGCCCTAGATCGAGCTTTACCGAGCTCATAATAGAATAAAACTTATTTTATAATAAATGTCGTATATTAGAAGATATATTTATTTATTTATATCAACAAACTTCCTGCAAACATATTGCACAAGGCGGACTTAATGCCACAGGCATTTTCTTCCAGTCAAACCTTTGGGTGTTGCAAAACTGTGTGTGGCAGGCGTATTTTAAAAAGAAGTATTACGATGTGTTAAATTAAAATGTATTACAAAACTTACCATTCTACAGATATATACCTACACATATAAAATTTACATACACATACATTATACATAGATATATTAACATACATACATACACACACATACACATACAAGCATATACACATCCAAAAGACACTTTAAAAGTGTTATTCTGATGCCTCCGTCAACAAGTCTCTAAAGAACTTCCGTACTCTAAACTTAAAAGTGGATAGGCTAGTCGACATCCTGGCTTCTAGTGGGAGTGTGTTCCAAAGAGTGACAGCTTGAACTAGGAAGGAGGAATGGACCATACTGGATTTGAAATATTAAAAATGGGTCGTCTAAAAAAATCCGGGACAGAATAATTTTTGGTTAAAAAACATATTGTTTGTTTATAATAAAACTAATAAATATTAATAATAAATTATTAAACAATGTTCAATCCTCTCGCCAATGCAGCGATCACCTTGTGACGTTTGAAATGTCTATAGGCCCATAGTAAGCATGCAATCGCTAACCTAGATCACTGGCAAGAGCAATGAACCACGGCTGTTGCACCGTGTTCTTATTCTAAACTAATGCAGTATCAAGCACTTACTGGAGATGCGTGAAGTCCTTGATCTCGTCGGCCGTTGATGGGGTACCCCACTGCCGTTTGTCTTGCCGCGTTCACACATACATGCTCTAAAATGCTGTACAATCCTCCAAGGTATTTATAACACATTAGTAATTATAACACACCTGATTTAACTATCGCGGATCGCGCCTAATGGTAACGTGACTACTAAAACTCGCGAGTCCAAATCAGACCAATCATAAGGGTAAACCACTAAAGGAACCGAATCTGAAGACAATCAGCTAAATATCAATTAAATTAATTTAAACCGGCAGTCGATTACGAAGCCCAGCTCGACCGATCCAAGCGTCTCAATGTACTACTTAACCTCAAACGTCAAAACGTAATGACAATCAAAAATGTTGCCATTACTATGACGTTAAATTTCTAACATAATAACTATAACATAAATGAAACAAATAAATAAATAAAAATATATATGCATATATTAATTAAACAAGTAAATAAATCAATATATATATATATTAATTTATATTTATTTATTTATTTGTTTAATTTATGTTATATTGTTTTATATTTTATTATTAATATTTATTAGTTTCATTATAAACTATATATAATTTTTAATTACAATTTTTATTTTTAAATAAAAATATTCTGTCCAGGATTCTTTTAGAAAACCCATTTTTAATATGTTTTCTAATATACTAAATTTTATTCCATTATCAGCTCGGTGAAGGTCGATGTAGGGCGGATCTTAAACCATCACATATTTATGTCATAAAATATACAAATTTACGGCCTACGCACCGTCTTTCGTCTCATCATCAATTTGCAAAAATGTTTCATTTCGCTTAACTATTAATGAAATGGGTGTAGTGTACGCTAGTTATTTAATACAATTCTAAACTTACAGCCATAGTCTTCGTGGTTAACTGTATTGTTTGAACAGAACGTTTTAAATTTTTCCAATTCTCTTGAGAAGCATCTGTTTTCTGCAGGACACCAGGAACAATGCGATAACCTTAAACACTCCAGGCATGAAGTTTTTACAATACAAATATGACGCTCGTCAATAATGAACTTTCCTTTCCGAGGCAATCCACTAGTCACCACGATAAATAGACAAGAAAGAAAAATTATGATTAAAAGTTTTGCCATTATGTTATTTATTTATAATTCCATATAACAGCAAGATACGGTAGTTTACCGGAGATAGAAACTTTAAATAGGTACTTAAAGTGTTGACTTGACGCGATAACTGCCTAGCCATGACTTGTGTTACGCACTTACAGTACAGAGATAACCTTTAGATCTAGCAGCAAATTTATTGTGTCCCAGTTTTGTATCAAAGCAAATATGTCCGAGTTTTATCTGATTGTTAATTGTTTTTTTTAAAGTAAAACGAGCATACAGATCACCTCTATGGTAATCTGCAGTGTCGCAATCGTCCTTTGAATTTGAGTCCTGTTCTTCGAAGAGATGAGGAATTAGTGCTCCGGTAACGTCCAACTATAGCTGCAGCTTTATATGTAAATGCGTCAAGATGAAGTTTTAATTCAATAAGGGCACTGGCCTTTATTAGCTGTTGCCCGCGGCTCCGCCCGCGTGTATGTCGGTTATCGCTGTAAATATTAGCCTGTGTTATTCTGATGTTTAAGCTATATTACTGTAAAGTTTCATCCAAATCCGTTCAGTGGTTTTTGCGTGAAAGAGTAACAAACATCCATACTTACAAACTTTCGCGTTTATAATATTAGTAGGAAGTGCGCTAGATCAATGAATTCGGACTTTTCAAAATCTTTACTGGGTGATTCTTCGAAACACGGTTTTGACGTGTTTTTGACTGAAGAACACATCTTTATTTTATCCAATTTCTACATCGATTGCAGGTTTTATAGTAATTGACGATATCTTGAAAATTCTGAAATATATTTAATGTCTAAGTAGGTATGTATTGTATGTATATAAACGCAAGACAGAATTATAATAGGTCTTTACCTATGAAATTGCCGTTTTGTATGCAATAAGTGAAAGTACTTATTTTTTCAAACTTTTTTATTTCTGTTATTCGAAGTAATCACCCATGCAATCGACGCATCTTTGCCAACGCATTGGCAGTTTATTGATGCCCTTCTTGTTAAAATCAGCTGGACGGGAGGCTACAAACCCTTCAAAGGCATTTTGTACTGCCTCTCGGGAATTGAAATGTTTACCCACTAAAAAGTTGTCTAAATTTTGGAAAAAGTAATAGTCGATAGGTGCAAGGTCTGGTGAGTATGGCGGATGAGGGAGAGCTTCCAACCCCAGCATACAAAACGGCAATTTCATAGGTAAAGACCTATTAACTTGTTTATATTTTGCAAGAAATACAGTTTCAGTACACTTTTAAGATTTTTAGGAGTTAGTTGATCCTTCAGTGCCATTTGCCATTGAAAGTGCCATGACCCGCGCCACAGCGCCGCTAACATCGTCGGGCGTTATACCTCAACCGTACGTAAAAATAACTCCAGTTTGCATACATTTTGTATGGCATACAGAGTTATTCTTATGTGTCGAGTTTCAGTAAAGCAAGTATCGAGGTTTCTTGACAAAATATAGTTTTGCGTGGCACCCGATACCCTCGCGGAAGAGATCGTGGAGGACCTGACTGGCAAAGGCGTGCTGGTCAAGTACGCCAAGCCCATCTGGGCCCGGACTGCAAGGCCCGGATGCATCTTCTTTGCGGAGGTGGAGAAGACACCAGCCGCCACCAAGGCCTACGGCATCGACGAGGTCTTGTTGATGCTCGGCGTGGTGATCGACAATGAGTGATCACCTGTAAGCGTGTCCGGGTCACGTGCTCCCAAAACCCAACAAGGATCTCAGGAGGCCAGAGAACTACCGGCCCATCACACTGCTCGCTGCAATGGCGAAGGTGTTTGAGCGGCTGTTGCTGATCCGAATCCGCCGCCATATTCATCCAAGGCCAGTTCAAGCAATTACACTTCTGTTAGTCTACGACTCAGTTCCCTTACAAATCTATTATTGTCTAATATTCCTTGAACAATTCCGCGTGTAACTTTGACACGTGTCTCTTGGGGCCACTTTTAATTTAATTGAGTGCAAATGTTTTCACACTGTTGCACTCAATGCACCTAAGCCAAAATGTAATAGTACCTAGGTACCGCACTCGCCGCGCGTGACCTTGAGCGGGATAGCTGCTCTTCGCGTAGAACACAACAACTGAAGCGTCGGTAACGTCGTTGACGTTCGTCTCGAAATATAGCGAGTGTGGTACCTACTATTACATTTGGCTTGGCACCGACTTCAAACCTATGAATAGGTAGCACATACAAATTAAGTTATTTTATACTTTTTAGTTTTGAAGTCGGTTTTTTTAAACGAAGTTTTTTTTTACCAAGCGAAACTCTAATAAACAATAGTTTTATTCCTATTTCTTACAAAAATAATCGTCAATTGTATTGACGAGGGTGGATCGAATCAATTGAATGTCAGAACATTGAAATAAAATTACTAGAAAATATACAGCGCTACCTCCCGTACTTTATGATTATGGAGTGTAGAGCTAGGGAGTACAATCTAGAAGTTAAAAAAGTGTCCGCCAAATGCACTAATTAGGTGACGCCACTGTGCAAAAGAATTAGAAAATAATCAAATGAACCATCATTTGTTTATGTTTGTCGGACAGGATATTATGCAAAGTTTTTAATATTTAAAACACAATTTAATTATTTGATTATGTTTGTCGGACACTTACTACACAAAGTTTTTAATTTTTAAACCACAATTTAATAAAAAGAATTAAAACGATATCATACTCTCTTCTCACTCCAGCGCCTACGTGGTCGGTTCTCGAACTATTCTTTAGTCATGTGTGTTCAATGAGTAAAGAAAATATAAGGAGATGCCCTATTCTACTATACGAACAATTCATTATACAAATATATATAAGATCGACACATATATATAAAAAAGCATTTTGTCTCTTTTTAACTTATGTTTACCTTGGTGTGAAAAGAGAGATAAACATAGTTTAGTGAGCACTAATATTGGCAGCACTTTTGAGTGACGTCATGCACTTGTCAATTCGTGACCGGCGACGCCATTGTATGCACCAAGTTCTGAGGTCAATGTGTGTGTTGTAGTTTGACGTACAATTTTTCCCTTATGAGCCGATCAAAGATTGTACTCCTACCTCTAAACTCCATGTTTATGATATTCTGTGGTGAGCATCGAAATTCGTTTTTTCTCATTGACCTAGAGTACATGGACTACGCATACCTACAAAATTATCGTGCCTACCTACACAAGAAGTTGGCGCATAAAATGGCTGCCTTTAGGGTTGTACATATGTAGAGTGACTCGAAATGTCGATATCGATATTTAACTGAAATATTTAATAAATTGCAAAAATAACGAAAACATTAAATAATTATAGTTAATTCCGATTGTTTTTATCATTTATAATGGAGATAATGGATGGATTAAATTTTGAATGATGGACTTAAGACTTAAAAGACAGAAAGCTGGCCATCACGGGACACCCGGCTAGATATGATATGTGCGAAATATTACTTAAACGATTCTTGGGCTTCTACCCAAGAAACCGTTGGCCATTAGGGGTGCTACAGCGTTTGGTGAGTCCATTGTGGGATAGGAGAGTGCTACTCCTCTCCCTTTTCCCACCTTTTAGGCGTACATCACCTCCTCCCAAAATTAGGCTCTTGGAATCCCTAAAATCCTGGTCTTTCCGTAGTCTGGGAATAGATGATCGTAGGTGAGGTTTCTCAAATTATTATTTTAAAACCATTTGTTATCGGCTATGAAAACAACCCTATCCATTCTATCAGCAACAAGACTAAAGAAAGAACAGAATACCTCCGCATTCAAACCAACGAGAATGTATATCGTTGTTTACCTATTTTTTCGTAGCTCCGACGGTTCTGGGATACCGATATCAACATAAAAAGTACTTATATTATGTTGACATTGAGCGAAATAACAAATTGAGTAAGTAAAACACGTTTAAATAGTTGTAATATTTATTCACACATTCAGGTTAGGGCACTGCGCAGTCACGTAATCGCGTCACGTCGAGAGTTCTGTTGTAGGATGTTTCATGGAAGTGCATCGAGCAGACATAGCACATTTTATGTTGAGGGTTTATATTTTTCAAACCAATGATTTCGATCCATTTCTTTCTTAAAATTACATTTACAGGAAATCTGATGAAGAAAACACCATGTTAACATATTTTTTTATATAATAATATAAGTATCGTCACTTTAACTCTATCATCACTATCCTTAATCGTATGTAAACAAATCAAAGTGAAACAAAGCAAATAATACCATTAAGAACCTCAAAAAACTAACAAACGTCTTCGGAAATTATAAAAAGAATATGTTTAATACAATACAATAAACAAAATCGAAAAATATTGAACAATTTCAATCAGTGGCGGATTAACCCTAAGGCAAAGTAGGCATGTGCCTAGGGGCGCGAGGTTGCTTAGGGGCGCCAAATTTTTAATAGTAAAAATATATGCCTCACATATTAAAGAAAAATTACCAATACTTCTAGTTCGACTAGTGCTGTTTCCATATAAAAATGTACTAGCTACAACTGCAGCTGTAGTTGAGATTGTTTTATAAGTTTTAGTAAGACCATATTTGTTCATTGAAAGACATATGGTGCACCCGAGGTGGCGGCGGCGACGACCGTAAACAATAAGGCGTGGACAGGGCGGCAGTATAGGACAAATTGCAGGAGGAACATTGCGCCTGTAACAATTTGCGTGCTTTCCATCACTTCATGCCACTCTGAGCGTGGTCACAGGACGGGTTTCAATGTCCACCCGCTACAAAGGTGTGGTCTACCGCGAGAAAGTGACAGTGACCCGCGCCTTGGTCGCGAGAGGATCCACGGTCCCGGGGCTCGTCACCGTCTCCAGCGCTGCCCTTGAGTCACTGTAGCTGCCGTAGCTCCCCGCACTGCAGTTGAGGATTTCACTCGAAGCACTGCATATGGCTAAGAGCTCGGCCTGGTACTCTGTGCAGTACGCTGGCAAGCTCAGTTTTCGGCTCACCAGCTCCGCCCGACTGTCCCACATAGAGAGCGTGGAGCCGACCTTGCCCTGAAGCTCGCTTCCGTCGGTGAAAATACGGAGCGACTGCACGTTGAGCTGGTCTACCAGGCTTTAGTCCTCCAGACTCTGGAATCTCAAGTCCATACGTAGAGCCGAATGCGGTAGTTCCGCAAATCGCAGGCTCTATCTCTCGGTCGCCCAGTACTAGCCGGGTCGACCCTTTGCGAGCTTCGCGCTGAAGCTAGAATTAGCTCGGAATCCTGCGACTTGAGAACTCGAGGACCCAAAATTTCAACCTCACTGGGTCCTGGTTGAGGAGCAAAAGGAAATATTTAGGTAACCTAGCGCCAAGCAGACGGCGATAAGATCCGTTATGGATTTGATCGGGAGGAAACACAAAACTCTCTCATACCGGCTGATGCAGGTGTTCATCGAAAAAGGATACTTCGGAGTCAGCTGTGTTTGATCTGCTCGAAGCCAACGGCTGGGCGCCAACTATACTGGCACCAAAACAGAACAGTCTGGACGTTTTAATAAAGATGCTATCTTCTATATCCGACAAAGTTTACGCAATACGTGGTTTCAGTCGGCTCGATTCCGATACACCGCAAACCCCCAATGGCTCAAGAGGGTTTCACACGTAAAAAAAAAATAGTGAAGATATGCCAATTGCCAAGATAGAGGGCGCCGAAGGGATGGTTGCCTAGGGCGCTTTTGTAACTTAATCCGCCCCTGATTTCAATGCATTTTTGTACTAACCTGTAAAGAGTCAATGTACAATGATTCTTGTTTTTTCTTGCATCAGATTGTTTAATGGAGCACGAAGGCATGATTTTCATGTCTAGGGCAAAGCCTTGGATACATTATAAACAAATTTAAAGCCGTAATTGGCACGAAAACAAAAACAAAATTTCCAACAACAACCGCTTGACAGCAGATCTACCTCAGAACTTGGTGCATACAATGGCGTCGCCGGTCACGAATTGACAAGTGCATGACGTCACTCAAAAGTGTTGCCAATATTAGTGATCACTAAACTATGTTTATCTCTCTTTTCACACCAAGGTAAACATAAGTTAAAAAGAGACAAAATGCTTTTTTGTATATATGTGTCGATCTTATATATATTTGTATAATGAATTGTTCGTATAGTAGAATAGGGCATCTCCTTAAATTTTTTTGCTCATTGTTTTTTCTATGGTAACTAGGTACATAATTTGACAACGTCAAAGAGAAAAAATAACATTGTTTTGTCAAGTTTTGTCCTGTTTTGTGTACAAGGTTATCCAAAATCCAAATCAGTTATTTCTCGGGAATTTACTATAAGATATATGTCTTCATTTTAGAAGACACGACAGAAGAAATGGAGAACTACACAAAAGGAAAAAATGTTGAAGAAGAACTAGAACGCAGCAAAATCCCCATAAAAGATTTACCTGAAAATTTTCTTTGGATGCAAGTAGGTTACTCTGCAATACCTAATTTGTTGAAAAATATATTGTGGACATTTAGTTACTCCTTCTATGATACTGTATAATTTCAGGTTAAAGGTGGAAGTAAAATGGTGAACTTAATATCACACGCAGCAGGTATTCTGGAAGATAAATCCTCAACTGCAGTAGTGTGGAGCGGAGCTGGTGCTGCTATACCTAAAGCTATTTCATGTGCAGAGATAGTAAAAAAGCAATTTTCAATTCCACATCAAGTTACTAAGCTCACTTATAAAACGTAAGTATCAATACAAACATAAACACACAAATTAATCATTTGATTGATAAAAAAATACCTTTCATCATGTTTCATCATCATTCTAGGTAGTAGAGCCACGCTGATTTCAGCACGGATGGGCCGGCTCGACCGGGGCGGTACCACCCTCGCACAGAAGATCAACGTAAAATGACAGCGTTCGTGCTGTCGTGTTTCGTTGGTGAGTGCGAGACCGGAGGCCCAAATAGTCTGGTCAACAAGTTCCATACTTGTTGACTAGACTAAAAGATGCAGAAGCATCACTAGGCCGCCATGGTGTGGGTCGCCATACTGCATTGTCTGCATTCGCAATGAGTATGGTGACCACCACTCTTGGATCTGCTCATGCTTTCCATCAGGCAGAGTAGAGGCATTATGGCGGGCCAATCAAGTTTGTGAGGCACTTAGTTAACCATCTGAAGCTAAAGGATCAAATATATGATCTATATAAATTAAAGTGTAGAGTTGGTTTTTGTGTGATATAAAAAATCTGCATCTCAAAGTTTCACAAGAAATACTACACTTCAAAGATGGTTTTATCGACTTTATGTGTCACTTTTGTTCCTGATTGCTGATTGATTGTTAAATCCAACCACAATGAGCCACAACGAAGTATGGTAGTGCACGAATAGTATGTACTATAAAAGTTACATTGGGCTTTATACCTTTTAAGCATAATCCCTTTATTGTTTTATAAATATTGCCTGTTATATGCAGTTCTACTGAGATCTTCATATTTACATGGCATTTCTGTGTCTATCCCTATATATATATATGATATTACAATGTGCACACTTATTTTAAATCTGATTATTATGTGTGAGCATTGAGATGTCACACATACGGAGATGGGGACAGAACTAGCATAAATATTATGGTGACACTGCTTATAACTCTTAACTGACTTATAAGTGCATTTCTATGTAAATCATTCATGTTTTATTCCAGTGTGGAGGAGTATTGGGAGCCTAAGGTGGAGGGTTTAGAAACGCTTGTTGTAAAAAGACAAGTACCCATCATACACATATTGTTGTCAATTGATGATATCCCAGATACCACACAAATTGGGTAAGCTTTAGTTCTTTACATTTTAATTGTAACTGCATGGTTGTCCTGGTGGTTTAAGAAAAACAACACCGCTTTCTACTGCGCCAAGTGTTGTGGGTTCAAATCCTACATGGGACAACACTTTGTGTGAACCACACATTGTTGTTCTGAGTCTGGGTGTTCTTTGTGTCCATTTCATGTATGTTTGTAAAGTCTCCACAACATTATTTATTCTTAATATGGGAGTTGTCTTTTTAAAAACTAAAAAAAATATCATCTCAGCCGAAAGACGTCCACTGCTGGATACAAGTCTCGGCTAACCTTTAGAATCTATACAATCGATTTGAGAGTTGACAATTTTATGTTTGATAGTTCTTGCTTTTGTTACTCTACTCCTTAAATTTCAACTTGCGGAAAGTCGTAGTTTTTGAGATATAAATTTTTGAAATTATAAATAAAATACGTGAAAATAATTTTGACATCTTCTCTGTGTTTTGTTATTCCTTACGTTATTCGTTTTAAACTTTTTTCAAACTTTCAAAATAGGTTTTGTGTAATTTTTTGCTAAATTAATTTAGTTTTTATTGTAATACACACCGTAATATACGAAAAAATACTTTGCGAGTATTTTTTATATATTACGTTTTGATATTCACTTTTAATAAAGGACATATTTTCTTAAACAATGAGAACCAAAACGCAACACTAATTACGCTACGCCATTTCAATTAGAGAACTACAACAATTTAGCAACACCCTAATGTTTTTATTAGTCTACTTTGTAGGTTAGGTTAGAGTTGTGAATTATATATATTATGTGTTATAGGAAATGTATAAGAACATTATATAATTCTTAGGTAATTAATAGCAATGTATTTGCTTTTTGTTTTTTTTTATAAACCACCCAGAAATAGGAGCCCCGCGTAGCGGGGCTCCGTCGACTCATAATTGAAGCCAGTTTTTATATACATATTTATATAATAAATAATAGCGATAAAACATGTTTATTAAGTGGAATATACAAACAATTTTTGTACAAATTTCTAGTTTTTCTAAGGGAACCAAGTATTTCCGGCGGGTGAAAATGGTGAGGAGGTGAGGAAGAAGTAAGGGGTATCCCCCACCCCCTCCCCCCAAATCTATTGTATATATTGCGAAATGCGTCCTAACCTATAAAATTTTCAAAAATTCATATTAAATAAACTATGAGGAATCGCAACCCCCCCTTCAAGGGGGGCTATCTACCACACCCCCTCCCCCCACCCCCGAAATCGATTGTATAGATTCTAAAGTCCTTCCCAAGGCTCTCAACAACAACAGATCCTGCGCTGCCCGCATTAATTAGTTTCCAGCGACTTTCACCAGGTCATCTGACCACCTAGTAGGGGATTTACCCACATAAATGATGATCCTAATTTAATTTTATAAAGTTATTAAACAAGATTTTAAATTTATATAATACTAGTTGTTGACCGCGCGCCCGCGTATACGTCGGTTATCGCGGCAAATTGTAGCCCATGTGTTATTCTAATGTATAAGCTTTCACTGCACGTTTGGCCTAGTGGTTTAACGGTCACCACGCCGTTTCCTACTTCGCCAAGTGTCGTGGGTTCAAATCCCACGTAGGACAACACTTTGTGTGATCCACAAATTGTTGTTCTGAGTCTGGGTGTTCTTTGTGTCCGTTTCATGTATGTTTGTAAAGTCCCCCGCGACACAGGATTTATTCCTAGTGCGGGAGTTGTCTTTTAAAAAGAGTAAAGTAAAGCTATATTACTGTAAAGTTTTATATAAATCCATTCAGTAGTTTTTGCGTGAAAGAGTAACTAACATCCATCTATCCATACTTATAAACTTTCGCGTTTATAATAATAGGTCTTTACCTATGAAATTGCCGTTTTGTATGCAATAAGTGAAAGTACATATTTTTTCAAACTTTTTTATTTGTGTTATTCGAAGTAATCACCCATGCAATCAACGCATTGGCAGTTTATTGATGCCCTTCTTGTAAAAATCAGCTGGATGGGAGGCAACAAACTCTTCAAAGGCATTTTGTACTGCCTCTCGGGAATTGAATTTTTTACCCACTTAAAAAGTTGTCTAAATTTTGGAAAAAGTAATAGTCGGTAGGTGCAAGGTCTGGTGAGTATGGCGGATGAGGGAGAGCTTCCAACCCCAGCTCTTGCAGCTGCTTCACGACAACGCGCGACCCCATACTGCGCAACAGACAGTCTCCAAGCTGCAAGAGCTGGGGTTGGAAGCTCTCCCTCATCCGCCATACTCACAAGACCTTGCACCTACCGACTATTACTTTTTCCAAAATTTAGACAAGTTTTTAGTGGGTAAAAAATTCAATTCCTGAGAGGCAGTAAGTACAAAATGCCTTTGAAGAGTTTGTTGCCTCCCGTCCAGCTGATTTTTTACAAGAAACTGCCAATGCGTTGGCAAAGATGCGTCGATTGCATGGGTGATTACTTCGAATAACAGAAATAAAAAGTGTGCGTGTGAACTGAGGGACTATAGTGATATTTTTGTTTGAAATTTTTATAAGATTTAGTAGTAGGCTCAAAACAATTGTAGAACAAATATGAGAATTTGTAAAAAGATATGTTAAAAACTACAGCCCTTTAAGTGTGTTCCCTCAATCCTCACATACCATCAGCCGGATCTCGGCAAGTATGTAAAAAATAAGGTATTGTGACTGCAGACATTTAGTAGAGAATTTGTAAAGATATATACTAAAATAACTGAGCACAACTCATCAACGATAAAAAAAATACAACGACTATACTGTGGTCCCTCAGTCCACACACGAAAAATTTTGTTATACAGAATATTACCACATCAACGGAATAAAATCTTTATTTTCATACATAATGTTTTAGAAAAAAGTCTCACAGCAATTTGTAAAAAATAAATTTAAAAAAAATATCGACGCACTTTGAAGATATTTATAATTAAAGCTGGTCCCTCAATCCTCACGTTCTCAAACATACTTGCATGTCTAGCTGCTAGACGACTAAAGTATCACAAAGTGTAGTGTATTAAACTTTTTGTAAAAAGTTTCTACAAAATAATAGGTATCTAAAATTGTGTGTATCTTAACCTCTAAAATCAGATTATAGCATTTCAGTGATCTTATGAACAGATATACGAGTAGTATGACCACACAATGAAACAAAATGTAGACTACCAATATAATTTTTATTTCATAGTCGAAACCCAAGGTTGTACGGTTGATTTAGTGTTATGTTACATTAGGTATCTTAACAAAGCATGAAATAAAGTAGCTTTTAGACGCTTATCACCATTTAGGCTATGTTTCAAGGAAGCTTTATGTACTTATAATACCCCAGTATTTTACAAACCATTATGGTAACATAGTGGTATTATGTATACTGCTCAGTTTTATACGTTCTATTAACACATAAAATTGAACATTTAAAAACTCGGGAGTTTGTAAAATATTTACATTATTACAATCACAATACAATACATTTTTTATTACAATTACATTATTTATATTTGTAAATATTTTACAAAATCCTGTGTTTTTAAATGTTCAATTTTATGTGTTAATAGAACGTATAAAACTGAGCTGTATAAATAATACCACTATGTTACCATAATGGTTTGTAAAATACTGGGGTATTATAAGTACATAAAGCTTCCTTGAAACATAGCCTAAATGGTGATAAGCGTCTAAAAGCTACTTTATTTCATGCTTTGTAAAGATACGTAATGTAACATAACACTAAATCAACCGTACAACCTTGGGTTTCGTCTATTACAATAAAAAATATAATGGTAGTCTACATTTTGTTTCATTGTGTGGTCACACTACTCGTATATCTATTCATAAGATCACTGAAATGCTATAATCTCATTTTAGAGGTAAGATACACACAATTTCAGATACCTATTATTGTTTAGAAACTTTTTACAAAAAGTTTATTACACTACACTTTGTGATACTTTAGTCGTCTAGCAGCTAGACATGCAAGTATGTTTGAGAACGTGAGGATTGAGGGACCAGCTTTAATTATAAATATCTTCAAAGTGCGTCGATATTTTTTTTTAATTTAATTTTTACAAATTGCTATTAGACTTTTTCTAAAACATTATGTAAGAAAATAAAGATTTTATTCCGTTGATGTGGTAATATTCAGTATAACAAAATCTTTCGTGTGTGGATTGAGGGACCACAGTATAGTCGTTGTATTTTTTTAATCGTTGATGATTTGTGCTCAGTTATTTTAGTATATATCTTTACAAATTCTCTACTAAATGTCTGCAGTCACAATACCTTATTTTTTTACATACTTGCCGAGATCCGGCTGATGGTATGTGAGGATTGAGGGACCACACTTTAAGGGCTGTAGTTTTTAACATATCTTTTTACAAATTCTCATATTTGTTCTACAATTGTTTTGAGCCTACTACTAAATCTTATAAAAAATTCAAACAAAAATATCACTATGGTCGCTCAGTTCACACGCACACAATAAAAAAGTTTGAAAAAATAAGTACTTTCACGTATTGCATACAAAACGGCAATTACATAGGTAAAGACTTATTATTAGTATAGATATATGAAGCCTATATAGTAGTTAGTACTCTGACAGCTAAGCCAGGAATTGTGGTTTCCTACCCAGGACACAACTATTTAATACTCATCACACTAGTCATTAATCTTCCACAATTATTGACTATGCTCATTACTGATGAACATAGTCAATTTGTAATGTGTTTAGATTTAAGTTACCTATATGTTTAGAAGTATATAAGTATGTTTATGATTCAGTCTGATTACTATATAGTATAGGCTTTGCCTAGTTTGAGAGCAGATGGCTGCATTTGTGGCTCTCGAGTAGCAAGTATCTATGGGCGAAGGTCTTTTTCCATAAAAAAAAATAATCTATGTTTTCTACCACCAGGTACCAAAGTCTTAAAGGAAAGAAATTTTGGCAGAAGGATCAGAGCAGCAACTCGAAACAGCATCAGCCTTACAAATCTAGAAAACCATTTAAATATAAAAAAAATTGTTCATAAGTTTCTTGTTTTATTTCATGTGCACATTTTGATAAAATTGGAGATTACCACTTGGAACTTACAATTTTTCTTAAAACTACTTTAGAAACTAAGGGATCCATTTAACTTGATAGAATTAATACACATTATTTTTGAGAGGACTACCTTTACATTCATTAAACCACAAAATGTATATTTATTATAAAGATAACTAGATTTAAATTTCTACATTGAGAGAAGATAGTTTGCTACTCTAATAGGTCTCAAGAAACACAAAATTTTACTAAATCAAATTTGAACACATCAATGAACCAATATATGACAATATTCTCAGCATATCAAGGATTTCAGATCATATTAAAATTTGTATTTTGGCAGTCTATGGATGTTTGCATGTTGATGATGCTATGGTACATCTAAATTACTGAACCAATTTAAATAAATAAGGAGTCAATCGATTCATAGTAATGGGCAAGTGAAAACATAAGCTGTTTAATTTTATCAAAAGGTTTTATGTTGAGTTATAGTTTTAAAAAAAAAACACGTTCATAATATCCTCCATATTATAAAAATGTTTAAGTTTCTTTGAGCACATAAATTAAGGTGGATTATGGCTTCATTAACATGCTCAAGGTATGTAAATGTGACACACCAATCTTGAATTCCATTTAGTTATAATTTGGTATCATGTCATCTTGTGGAATGAGCCAGTCACTGATCATCTAAATCCTGATTTTGATTTGTTTAATGATTAAATATTGAGGTTGCCTAGACCACGTAGAGATAGACTTTACTACAATTATATAAGATTTAATACAGTTACAACATCAGAACATAATTTATATGTAAGCAATTTGACATTCTTCTAAGTCATTGTCATGTACACTTTATTCTGTTTCACATTGAGTCATCACTAGAAAATGTGCAAGTAAATCAGTCAGATCAAATAATTTGGCTCATAATGCTCGGCCAAATTATTTCTTCAAGCCTCAGGCTTCCGATTCCCCAATAGGTGTTTCATCATCCAGTTTTGGCAAAATCAATATCTCCTTCGAAATAATCGAGTATTTTGTGACAAAGTAAGTAAATCTCTTGCAAAGATGCGTTTCTTTTTCAAAGGCATCAAATATAGATCGGTGATGGAAGTATGCATGGGAAAATATTCTATAAACCCTTCTACAGACTGAACCCAGTTTCGCTACAGAAGACTCCTTGATGCTGACCCTGTAAACAGAATAGATGAATGAATTTACTACATTACCACATTATATAAATGTTATTACATATTCTTAACTATACTTATAATAAAAATGTAACAGGTCCAATTCTGTACATTAAAGATATTTTGAACATTGTTTTGGAGGGTTCTCTATAATCGATACTGAAGCCAAAACTGTAATTTAAACATTTTTGTATCTCTGTCTGTTTCGCCGCACATCACGCCGAAACTACTGAACGGATTCTAATGAAACTTGGCATGATTTGAGTTCATACTATGAGGTACGACATAGGATACTTTTATCCCGAAATTCAGCACGGTTTCCTGGAGGGGCTGAAAGTCAAAATATGTACTTAGTTGTAATTCAATTGCGATTTCATTCATTCTTTGTTTGCCAGAAGGAAAAAAATAAAAGATAACGGGAAAAGTGTTCTTTTTGTCCGTGACTGTACACTGCCAGTGGGAAGCTGAGACATATGTAAATATGGCGGTACGAAGTTCGCCGGGTCAGCTAGTTCTTAATATAAAAGCTTATTGAATGTATATACATACACATACCTGCTGGGAAAATATTTATTGCTGTTGAGCAAGCAAGCAGCCCCATCTAATGTATGCCTAGTATAGTCAATAGCAGGGCATTCTTTGGGTGTTTTATGTGCAGCACATAGAAATATCCACTGCTCTGTAGCAGTCATCTGTGTGCAGGTTTCTGGCTTACATTCTGCTTGTAATTTTACTGCTAAACCATTTAGCTCCATACAGAATTGTCTATAAAAAAAAACATACATGTAAGTAAGTAAAAACTCTTTTAACAAGAAAAAGTTTAAAAAACTATAACCCAACTATATAAAAACTTAATTTATATAGCTTCTGCCAAAAAACTATAGTTGGGTGAAAATGGTTTCATTATGAATTTCCTGGTCTCTCTATGAGCTCTCATTGCTAATTTCAATATTTTTGACTGTTTAAAACATCCCATAACAATTATCACTCAAAATGTTAACTTTTAATGCGACTGAGGGGCTCAACTATCAACCTCTGTGGTCTAATTATTTATTAATTTATTGTTTTGTTGTACAAGTTACATATACAAACATAGTTTTGTTTAAAAACAGCGATTTATAAGTATTAGATATACAGTTACAAAGTGGCTCATTTGCCATCCCTATAAGAATCAAATAATATGATGAGTTTAAAAAAAAGCAAGCCTACATTTCAATCTTACATGAACATAAAACTAAAGTCGATACCTTAAATGTTCATATTTCCAAACACCCTCATCTTGTGCTTCTGGCATTTTTAATATAGCTTCTAGGTTTGAAGGATCCCGTCGAATAGTCTGCTGAATAAATTGTTGCACAGCAAGAGTACTGTCCATTTCTTCAAACAGTTCATCAGGCCAATGACAAAATTCCTATAATAAATAATATAATTAAAACATGAAGTTTTAAAATATATATATAATTTCCAATAACTTATGATGAATTGGTACACCTTCGCTTTAGAACCGGGTCGATTTCGTCTGAGTATTTGAAGACCCTCAGACATTTTCAATGAAGAAGTTAAACAGATATTTAAACTTTAAGTATCGACGTCGTTATACAGTACTCTTAAACAAGTTTAGAGAATAAGTCGAAAGCTGTAATCAAATTTACTTCAATTAAAATCGCCATTACAAATGACGACGAAACTGACAATGAAATGAATGAATGACAACATTGACAAGTCTGGTCCAAACACTTGAAGCACTATACCATAGACAAAATATTCTTGTAAAAAGTTTTTTACAAGAATATTTGCGTGCAAGCTTCTGATTGGTGGACGCACATAACAATTTGCATGACTGATTTGGCGGGAAATACACCAACCAATCAGAGCTTGAACGAGAGAGACAGACTATACCCAAACTCAGTCGCTCTCTCGACTCTCCACTCCAATCACGCTTTCCGCTCGTTCGGCTTTCCCTTCGGGTATATATCTGCTTTAAGATTTTACCCGACTACGGCAAAGCCAAAGGAAGGCTATGATTTTGACAGTCTTGAGTCTATGTGTGTTCATCTGTTCCCTCATAGCTCCTTAACTACTAATTAGAACTGGACAAATGAGCTATCTTTAGAAGCGTCTTGATCATCCGCTGGTTATGACGTGTCACTGAATTTGATGTTGCGCCCTCTAGTGGTTATAAAGTACTGTGTTCAAAATAAATTTGAGAGAAATATGTCGTGTTTGTTTTGGTATCATTGGAAAGGGCGTTAGGCTGAGGCCGCACTACGGTTTTCTCCAGCCAGCGGTTAAACCGCCAAACCGCAAAACCGCCCGAAGCGCACACACTACGGTAAAACCGCGAACAGTGTTGCCAACAGATAAACTAGCTCTCCTTTAGATTGAACTTTTAAAACCACCAGAAAACCAAATCGAAATGAAATGACAGATCTGAGATAATTACTGAGCTTATAAAAAAGCAACTTCAACAGCATGATCTTTTAACTAAATGTGTTGCATTTTCTTGGAGATAATTAAAATAATACGAACTTCGGTGGAATAGAGCGCCATGGAACCAACAATGTTTTATATTTCCATAAGTTAAAACAAAATCTGAATTCGAAAATAGTTGATGTGGGATGCTCTGCGCACATTAACAATAACGCACTGCACCACGCGTGTGATTGATTGCCTGTAGATGTTGATTCAACAACATGAAAAAAAAAAGTTTTTACCACTTAAACAAGCCGACCCGAAATAAAATTGGGAATAATAAAGGCTACAGTCTAAAAAGTTCTTAAAGAACTCTTTGACACAGCCGAGGTTGAGTATAAACAGCTTCTCTATCATTCAAAGACGCGTTGGCGAAATCTGTTTCCAGCTATCGAGTGAGTCCTGAATGTGCATTATTTCAAAAGCTTAAAAAAGGCCTCGATCTGATTTTTTTTAAATCGGAGGCATACCTGTTTTTCATGCATTCAATTATGCACATCATTTACTCTAAAATAAAAGCATTAGAAAAATAATATAATCCAGTCTTTAAAACCAGAAGGATACCTACTTGCAACCATTTCAAAAAGCTTGGATGATCGAAATAGAGAAAGCTTCTTGCCATTGAATGTTCAGAGTACATAATTTAAATAAAGAAGATGAAAACACAAAAAAAACTTAATATGACTGCTGATGAAAACTTTAATCAGAATTTTTTTTATTTGTTACTAGCTGTGCCCGCTAATTCGTACACGTGAGATTTGGATTTTAAAGTTATTTTAAATTTTTTACAGTTTAAACCTTTCCTGGACTACGACAAACATTTCAAAACCAAAAACAGCTAAATCAGCCCAGCCGTTCTCGAGTTTTAGCGAGACAAACGAACAGCAATTGATTTTTATATAATAAGAAGATAAGACAAAAAAACTTAGAGCTTGAATACAGGAATGATATCTTATGAGTTTTTTTTTTTTTTTTATGTTTGGCCCGCCAAAATGACTCTACTCTGCCTGATGGAAAGCATAAGCAGAATCCAAGAGTGGTGGTCACCATGCTCACTGCGAATGCAGACAATGCAGCATGGCGACCCGCACCATGGCGGCCTAGTGATGTTACTGCATCTTTTAGTCTAGTCAACAAGTATGGAACTTGTTGACTAGACTAATTGGACCTCCGGTCTCGCACTCACCAACGAAACACGACAGCATGCTGTCATTTTACGTTGATTTTCTGTGCGAGGGTAGTACCACCCCGGTCGAGCCGGCCCGTTCGTGCTGAAATCAGCGTGGCTCTACTACCTTTGAGAGTTTCAACTTAAAGATATTTTTGTCAAATTAGTCTGGTTTAGAAAAAAAGTTTGTGAAAAATAAATTCCTGTTAGGAAAGCATTTTCACAACTGTGAGATTTTACTTTTCTATCACTGATTTCGATGAAAAATAACTAAATTTAATTAAACTGAATACCTATGAAAATAAATAAAATAACTATTTCGACTAATTGAACTATGTATTCTTTTTATTTCGACTAAATAAAATAAAAAAATATAAAAGTGTTCGGATTATGACCGCAAATATCCGAGGATTTTTCGCTTGTTGTCCTGGTTTCTAAATTTTTGAGATGGCCCTATCTCTAG
This sequence comes from Diaphora mendica, assembly GCA_949125395.1. Classification (NCBI taxonomy): domain Eukaryota; kingdom Metazoa; phylum Arthropoda; class Insecta; order Lepidoptera; family Erebidae; genus Diaphora; species Diaphora mendica. Next base: position 17,412,125 of record OX421318.1, read on the forward strand.
GTCAATGCTTATTATATAAGAATTTATTTAAGAATTTCTTAAAAGTTTTATGAAAATCCTAAAATTATTATTATAATAACTGAACTGGACTTCGCTCGATATGTAGACACCAAGTATTTCAATTTTGGCAGAGGCAGATAATGAGTGTATTAAAAAAAATCTTATTTGTGTAAGGCTGAGGCCGCACTACGGTTTTTTCCAGCCAGCGGTTAAACCGCCAAACCGCTAAACCGCCCGAAGCGCATACACTACGGTAAAACCGCGAACAGTGTTGCCAACAGATAATCTAGCTCTCCTTTAGATTGAACTTTTAAAACCACCAGAAAACCAAATCGAAATGAAATGACAGATCTGAGATAATTACTGAGCTTATAAGAAAGCATCTTCAACAGCATGATCTTTTAACTAAATATGTTGCATTTTCTGGAGATAATTGTAATACGAACTTCGGTGGAATAGAGCGCCATGGAACCAACAATGTTTTATAATTTCATAAGTTAAAACAAAATCTAAATTCGAAAATAGTTGGTGTGGGATGCTCTGCGCACATTATCAATAACGCACTGCACCACGCATGTGATTGATTGCCAGTAGATGTTGATTCAACAACATCAAAAAAAAAAAGTTTTTGCCACTTAAACAAGCCGACCCCAAATAAAATTGGGAATAATAAAGGCTACAGTCTAAAAAGTTCTTAAAGAACTCTCTGACACAGCCGAGGTTGAGTATAAACCTCAGAGTTAATAGTATGTATAAACAGCTTCTCTATCATTCAAAGACGCGTTGGCGTAATCTGTTTCCAGCTATCGAGTGAGTCCTGAATGTGGATCATGTCAAAAGCTTAAAAAAGCTCCCTGATCTGTTTTTTTTTAAATCGGAGGCATACCTGTTTTTCATGCATTCAATTATGCACATCATTTACTCAAAAATAAAAGCATTAGAAAAAAAATATAATTCAGTCTTTAAAACCAGAAGGATACCTACTTGCAACCATTTCAAAAAGCTTGGATGATCGAAATAGAGAAAGTTTCTTGCCATTGAATGTTCAGAGTACATATTCTAAATAGAGAAGCAAATCACCAAGAGATCAAGTAACCAAGAGATGAAAAATAACCTGAAACGTTACAAAAGTAACCTTCTGGCAACAATGGACAGAACCACCCGCGGTTGTCGCGGTTTGAAAATCAGTCGCGGTAAAAAACCGCCAGTGTGGCCGCTTCCATACATTTCCTTTTGTCACAAAATCAGGCGGTAAAAAACCGCGGCGGTTTAGCCGTAGTGCGGCCTCGGCCTAAAGGAGAGCTAGTTTATCTGTTGACAACACTGTTCGCGGTTTTACCGTAGTGTGTGCGCTTCGGGCGGTTTGGCGGTTTAACCGCTAGCTGGAAAAAACCGTAGTGCGGCCTCAGCCTTACTTGTACATTTCAAATATATATATATATATATATATATATATATATAAATATTACTAGCTGATCCGGCAAACGTTGTTTTGCCAAAAAAAAATTGTATAAAAAATTGATGATGCTCGATTCTTGTCGAACATAAGAATCGATGTCGAACACGTTCTTATATTTTGCCAGACAATAGCTAGCCATACACGTACAGATCTCCCCGTGGGATCTGTCAGGCAGACGTGCCTGACGGACAGATCCGTGCGTGTATTTACATTGGGGGTAATGGAGAGGCAACATTTTTTCCATCCTTCAAATTTCTTTTCTTTGAATAATTTACGAGCTTTCGCTATAGCATCAGTTACAATTTCAAAATTATATACGGACATATTATTTTTGTATTTTTTTTCAGCTTCCTTTCTAGCTTTTACCATTCGCGAGCATTCACTGTCCCACAATGGAGGGGAAGGAACTCTACCATTGGTTGAAGTTTTTACAGGGAAGGTTTCATCTGCAGCTTGTATAAGTTCGTTTGTGAAAATATTATTATAATCGATAAGATCGTGTGATAAATTATTTTGTAAATTAGAAAGTTTTAACCCTACAAGAGCTTTAAACTTATCCCAAAACCCATCTTTATTAAGTTTGTACTTCATACGAGGTTGCATTGAAGGATTAGGAGAACTGCTAGGATGAGTAGGCGTTATAAAAATTGGGAAGTGGTCACTTCCATAAGAAGATGGTAAAGTGCACTACGCAAGAGATGAAGCGAAATTAGGGGTACAAATGGAAAGGTCTATTGCACTAACATTTTCATTTGGCCCTGTGCGACGAGTTGGGGACCCGGAGTTTAACACACCGTATTAACCGTGGGAGAGCCACGCTTCGGCATGAAATGGGCCAGCTCGACCGGAGTGATACCACGGCCTCACAGAAAACCGGTGTGAAATAGTGCTTGCGCTGTGTTTCACCGAGTGAGTGAGGATACCGGAGGCCCATACCCCAATCCCCTACCCCTACCTTCCCCCCCCATCCCCAAAAGGCCGGCAACGCACTTGTGACGCTTCTGATGTTGCATGTACCATCAGGCGATACGTCTGCTCGTTTGCCCGCCTATTCATTAAAAAAAAAAAAAAAAAAAAAAAAAAAAAAAAAAAAAAAAAAATGACACCACTATATGATGAAAGAGTACAACCCCAAGAAATATGGTGAGAGTTGAAATCACCTAAAATTATGATTCATAATTTTAGGTGATTTCGTGGGCATCAGTGTCGCTTCCTATGCAGACGATACCCTAATACTGACTAAAGGGTCACGCTTCGGGGAGGTGCTTCTGCTCGCAAGGGGTGGCTTGTGTCGTGGATAAGATTCATGAGCTGGGCCTGAGGGTGGCGCCTCAGACAACTGAGGCGATATGGTTCCATGGCCTACGTAAGCGCCAGGAACCACCCAGCTCATACCTCCGGGTCAGTACATGAAGTACCTCATCATGGACAATCGGTAGAGCTTTGAAAAGCATTTCGGGCGACTAGTCCCCAGTACGAGGAGTAGCAGGGGTGCCACATTGTCTGCTGTCCAATCTCGGGGGACCGCGGGAAGAAGATTGCTGCCTCTCTGTGCTTGGGCGTGCGTATTGGCATCGTGCGATCCATGGTCCTCTATGGGGCACCGTCGGGATCTTCCCGCTGTAATGCTCAACTCGGGAGTCAGTAGCGGTTGATGGCCATACGGATCGTACGAGGGCACCGTACGATCTCGTACGAGGCGGCGACGATCCTGGCACGATATCCACCCTTCGACATTCTAGCCGACATGAACACAATGGTCTGCGACGAAATTCGATCTGTCGGTCGGAATGACGAAGAGATAGCGCCGTATCATGAGCCCGGAATGCATCGTCAGAACACACATAAGCAAGCCCTACGAGCTTGGCGGGCACTGTAGGAGCCTTTCTGCCGAGCTTTGAAGCTTGCATAGAGAGAACCAACTTATCACCTACCGATTCACTTAGATGCTCACCTGGCACGGTTGCTTCGGTGACTTCGCCCGGTCGGACAGATCGGACGAAACCTGTCACCACCAGCATTGATCGCCGCAATACTGGCGAGTAGTGTGAAGACGTTATGCTCCAGAAGGAGTCCGAAGAGCGGGATCGGGAAATGGCTCGAAAGAGGCGACGAAGGATGCGCGATAAAGGCCGCTTGCTCCCCAATCGTCGGTTAAGGGTCGTTGTGGCCACATGCAGGGGAGATGTGGCCACTGGAAACGACCCGACACCTCGGTGCGGCCGGGGGTGTCGTCTCAGGTGGGTCGGTGTTCCGACTCTCTTACTATGTAGAGCGGTGAGAGGTACGACAGCGACATGTCCCGGGTTTGAATCTGGTTACCCCGGGATGTACCTCAGTGATGGGGTAAGGCAGGGGGAACTCCAGAAGCCGCTGATGCGGCTCTTGACTGCAGATGTAGGCCGCCGCCGGGGTTTAGTGGTTAGACCGATTTGTCGGGAGTTCTATACACGCCCTTTGTCCCCCAACGGAGCTAGATCCTCTAAATATTCATCCAGAGATTCACACAGATGTCTCAAATATTAAATTTTCCCAATAGATTTACCAATAAAAACAAAATATATCCATTTGTTTTTAATGTGTGAAATAAAATTGTGTATTGTGCAATAAAGTCTAATTTACTCGACTTATTTGATTAGTAACCCCCCCCAAAACTTCAGGCTGGAACCGCGCCTGATTATGAAAGGACCAGGAAGAAGAGAAACGAGATTGTTAAACTGTTGAAGAGTTGGAGAAGAGGGGGAAGGAATGTATATTGAAACAATACAAGTATTATTTATTTGTGCAGCTACTACGGAAAAATTATTAAATGTCGGAAGAGATAGGGGACAGTAAGAGACAGTGTTTCTAATGAGTAGAGCAGTCCCGCCATACCCATCAGACCTGTCATCTCTTAGACAAGAAAAACCACTGATTTTGCAGATGGAACCTGGTTTTAACCAGGTTTCTGAGATTGCAAACAAAGAAGCTTTATATTTATTTATCAAGTAAATAATTTCGTTTTTTTTAGAAACTGCACTTCTACAGTTCCATTGTATTATGTTCTGAGTTTGTATAAACATTATTAACAGGTTGAGGGTTTTTATACATATCGACTATAAGGGCAACGTTGGTCGGTATTTTTATATTAGATTGAGTTAGTGTTTGGATGAGAATTTGGATTATATCTGATGTTGACATCAATGTAGGATTTGCGGAATTGGTGATAAAGGCACAGCCATTTTGTGACGTTGATAACCTGTATTCGTTAACTAATTGTTGATGTTGTTCTCGATCGAAGCCTTTACCTAATTTGGGGGGAGGGCGACGATTGATATACACTGTTTTTTTATGTGAAGTGTGTGAAGGAGAATTTTGTGTATAAGAAGACTGCGAATTTCGGTAAGCGTAAGTAGTAACCGGAGTACTAGCTACATTGGCATAAGAATTATAAATAGGTGCAATCATTTTAGAAACTTCGCCATATGCCTACATTTTTCTGCCATAACACTCTTAATTTCTTTTTGCCACAAAAATTCAGGACACAATTTAGAGGTCGCAAAGTGTTTACCAGAGCAGTAGCAGCAAGATATATTGTCCTCCTCAACATAACAAGTATCACCAGTATGTTCCTGACCACACTTGTAACATTTAGGTTTGGATCGATACTGAATTTTTGTATGTGCAAAGCGACAAAAATTGTAACATTGGATAGTGGGGTACACATACAGCTCTACAGGTAATGAGTTATAGCACATGAATATACGTGGAGGAAGAACTTGACCATCCAGCGTAATCACTATACTCTGCATTGGTTTCCAACCAGGAGACCCTTCTACGATAGTCTTATAGTTTATTCTCCTAACTTTAATAATTTTGCCACAGTTATCGGGTACTGAAGCATTTTCGATGATTTCTTCGGGTGACCATTCCGATGGAACACCACGAACAAGTCCCATTCGTGTTAATTGAAATGTTGGTATAAATGCTGTGGCAACTCTAGTTATGTCAAACGAGGGACAATGAAAGCTTTGTAAGGCTGAGGCCGCACTACGGTTTTTTCCAGCCAGCGGTTAAACCGCAAAACCGCCCGAAGCGCGAACAGTGTTGCTAACAGATAAACTAGCTCTCCTTTAGATTGAACTTTTAAAACCACCAGAAAACCAAATCGAAATGAAATGACAGATCTGAGATAATTACTGAGCTTATAAGAAAGCAACTTCAACAGCATGATCTTTTAACTAAATGTGTTGCATTTTCTGGAGATAATTGTAATACGAACTTCGGTGGAATAGAGCGCCATGGAACCAACAATGTTTTATAATTCCATAAGTTAAAACAAAATCTGAATTCGAAAATAGTTGGTGTGGGATGCTCTGCGCACATTATCACCACGCATGTGATTGTTTGCCAGTATATGTTGATTCAGAACATCAAAAAAAAAAAGTTTTTGCCACTTAAATAAGCTGACCCCAAATAAAATTGGGAATAATAAAGGCTACAGTCTAAAAAGTTCTTAAAGAACTCTCTGACACAGTCGAGGTTGAGTATAAACAGCTTCTCTATCATTCAAAGACGCGTTGGCGAAATCTGTTTTCAGCTATCGAGCTCACTCGATAGCTCTACTCTACTCTAATAATCCACATTCAGGACTCATCCTGAATGTGGATTATTTCAAAAGCTTAAAAAAGCCCCCTGATCTGATTTTTTTTTAAATCGGAGGCATACCTGTTTTTCATGCATTCAATTATGCACATCATATAATTATTATTATTTTTACGGGAATTAACGCGATCACTATTTCAAGGTACCACATACCTCTGTTTTGCCTGACGTTTCGACCAGGTTGCACTGGCCGTGGTCACAGGCTGACTGGCTCAGCGGCGCACGCCCTCCGTCGTCGAATCCGTGAAGTCGAAGGTTCTTCATCCACCCGCACATTTTCGATATTATTGATATTTTTGTTTCGCCATGTACCGTCACATACCACACTAACAGGGTCCCTATTCTGTAAGCAAACCGATGTGTTCCTATTCTGGTGTTTATCCGACTGCGCAGAAAAGCGAGGTGGTATGTTTTTTAACACTGGATTCCACGCTGTAGATAATTTAAAACCATCTTCCCGATTGAAAGTTTTATGCTTTTTAATCTCAATCGCTTCACGTACAACTCTTGAATAAAAGTGACGTTCGGTGGAGAGGACTTGCGTGCGGTGAAATTCAATCCAGTGGTTGATGCATGCATCGAGTGCATGTTCTGCAATCGCCGATTTGCTCGTCTGTCGGTTCTTCACAGCAGCGATATGTTCTTTGACCCTTTCAGCAATAGTCCGTTTCGTTTGGCCTATGTAGGAACTTCCGCAGCTGCAGTCTATTTTATAAACACCCGGAGTTTGTAGTGGCAATATATCCTTCGGTGTGCCGACGATGTTGTGAACCTTTATGCCTGGTGTGTATACTGTCGGAATGGAGTATTTCTTTAACACGGACCCGATCTTATCCGTAACTCCCTTGACATAAGGCATATAGGCTGGTTGCCTGTTCACTTCTGGATACTTGCGTCTTATTTTCGGTTGCTTCCGTCCTCCATTCACTTGATATCCGTTACCTTTGAGTACCTCCTGAACATGTTCTAGCTCCCGTTCTAAATGTTCAGGGTCACAGAGATCGTAAGCTCTGTTCTTGAGTGAAGTCATAACAGATTGCAAGTGCCGGGGGTGATGATGAGACGTGGCGTGTAGGTATCTATCCGTATGAGTAGGCTTACGGTACACACAGTGTGACAAGGACCCATCTGATCTCACGGTTACTTTAACATCCAAGAACGACAACCTATCCGTCTCCATTTCATATGTAAACCTTATTTTAGGGTGAATAGAGTTAAGATGTTGTATATATTGATCTACTTCTTGTTTATTTCCTTTAACGATACTGAAGATGTCATCCACGTATCGCTTCCACAGCTTAACGGTATTCGGGCCGAGACTTAGAGCCTTCTCTTCAAAATGTTCCATCCAGATGTTGGCAAGTACTGGGGCTACAGGACTTCCCATCGCGACACCATCAATCTGGAGGTAATGTTGACCTTGGAAAAGAAAATAATTGCCATCTAAACAGTGTTCAAGTAGATCTATATAGTTGAACGGCAGTTCGTTGTCTCTCAGTAGGTCTTTTACGACGTTTAAGCACTCTTTTATTGGAACATTGGTGAAAAGCGACTCCACGTCAAAGCTCACCATGACGTAATCCGGTTCCAACGTGAGATCTTTTATGATTTGTATGAAGTGCCGTGAGTCTTTCACAAAAGACGGTGTTTTGCCTACAAGTGGTTGCAATACTGAAGCAACGTGCTTTGCAAGATCGTAAGTAGGAGAAGCAATTTGACTTACAATGGGCCGCAGCGGCACCTCAGGCTTGTGTATCTTAGGCAGACCATATAATTTCGGTGGCTGGTGTGACTTTGGTTTGTACAGTCTGTTGTACTCGTCTTCTGAAAATAGGTCCTCATTATTCCGGATTAGAGATCGTATTTTACGCGTTACTCTAGCTGTTAATTCCCGTAAAAATAATAATAATTATATCATGGAACGCGAAAGTTTAAAAGTTAGTATGCACATCATTTACTCAAAAATAAAAGCATTAGAAAAAAATATGATTCAGTATTTAAAACCAGAAGGATACCTACTTGCAACCATTTCAAAAAGCTTGGATGATCGAAATAGAGAAAGTTTCTTGCCATTGAATGTTCAGAGTACATATTCTAAATAGAGAAGATGAAAACACAAAAAAAAAACTTAATAAGACTGCTGATGAAAACTTTAAGCAGATATTTTTTTATTTGTTACTAGCTGTGCCCGCTAATTCGTACACGTGAGATTTGGATTTTCAAGTTATAAAAAAAGGTTGTGAAAAATATACTACTGTATGAAAAGCATTTTCACAACTGTGAGATTTTACTTTTCTATTACTGATTTCGATGAAAAATAACTAAATTGAATTAAACTGAATACCTATGAAAATAAATAAAAGAACTATTTCGACTAATTGAACTATGTATTCTTTCTATTTCGACTAAATAAAATAAAAAAATATAAAAGTGTTCGGATTATGACCGCAAATATCCGGGGATTTTACGCTTGTTGTCCTGGTTTCTAAATTTTTGAGATGGCTCTATCTCTAGGTCAATGCTTCTTATATAAGAATTTATTTAAGAATTTCTTAAAAGTTTTATGAAAATCCTAAAACTTTAGAATACGACATTACAGATTTATGGCGGCATAAGACGAGTATAGGTCCCTCAGTTCAGTAACGTCTCTACGGAGGAATCTGCAAGAATGCAATTATCTGAACTGGACTTCGCTCGATATGGCGACACCAAGTATTCCAATTTTGGCAGAGGCAGATAGGGGAGTGTATTAAAAAAAAAACTTATTTATGATAATGATTTAAGGATACCTACTTGCAAACATTTCAAAAAGCTTGGATGATCGAAATAGAGAAAGTTTCTTGCCATTGAATGTTCAGAGTACATATTCTAAATAAAGAAGATGAAAACACAAAAAAAACTTAATAAGACTGCTGATGAAAACTTTAAGCAGATATTTTTTTATTTGTCACTAGCTGTGCCCGCTAATTCGTACACGTGAGATTTGGATTTTCAAGTTATTTTAAATTTTATACAGTTTAAACCTTTCCTGGACTACGACAAACATTTCAAAACCAAAAACAGCTAATTCAGCCCAGCCGTTCTCGAGTTTTAGCGAGACAAACGAACATCAATTGATTTTTATATAATAAGAAGAAGAAGATAAGACTAAAAAACTTAGAGCTTGAATACTGGAATGATATCTTATGAGTTTCAACTTAAAGATATTTTTGGCAAATTAGTCTGGTTTAAAAAAAAAGGTTGTGAAAAATATACTACTGTTCGAAAAGCATTTTCACAACTGTGAGATTTTACTTTTCTATCACTGATTTCGATGAAAAATAACTGACTTTAATTAAACTGAATACCTATGAAAATATTCGACTAATTGAACTATATATTCTTTTTATTTCGACTAAATAAAATAAAAAAATATAAAAGTGTTCGGATTATGACCGCAAATATCCGGGGATTTTACGCTTGTTGTCCTGGTTTCTAAATTTTTGAGATGGCCCTATCTCTAGGTCAACGCTTATTATATAAGAATTTATTTAAGAATTTCTTAAAAGTTTTATGAAAATCCTTAAAACTTTAGAATACGACATTACAGATTTATGGCGGCATAATACGAGTATAGGTCCCTCAGTTCAGTAACGTCTCTACGGAGGAATCTGCAAGAATGCAATTATCTGAACTGGACTTCGCTCGATATGTCGACACCAAGTATTCCAATTTTGGCAGAGGCAGATAGGGGAGTGTATTAAAATGAAATCTTATTTGTGTAACGTTAAAAGTAACCAAGAGATGAAAAATCACCTGAAACGTTACAAAAGTAACCTTCTGGCAACACTGTATAGAACCGCCCGCGGTTGTCGCGGTTTTAAAATCAGTCGCGGTAAAAAACAGCCAGTGTGGCCGCTTCCATACATTTCCCTATGACACAAAATCAGGCTGTTAAAAACCGCGGCGGTTTAGCCGTAGTGCGGCCTCGGCCTAACGTAAGTTTTATACAAAACTTAAAATGTATGAAACGAGTGCTAAATTTTATGGCGAACCACAGATAATATATACTATACCAGGCCGAATATATCCTGCTCGCTCTAATATTATCTACTTCTCTGTCGCTCTAACGTGACGCCATCTTGTCTATGATAGCTCTATGTCATTTGCTGATTCCCCGCGAAAGTTGTTTTTCTGCACGAATTCGTTAATTTTGGAATATGTTATTAAGAATATTGTTATTTTATTATTTTTTTGTGTTTCATAGTATGTTTTCTGTTTATTCATAGTTTTTTGTGTAAATATTTAAATATGCATTACAAAATGTGCCAAATATGCGGTTTAAGAGCTAGTCGTATATTGGATCAAAAACGTCCATCTAAGGCAAAATTTCCCTTGGATGAAGTAAGGTAAATTTAAATACTCTTTTATTGTTATGCCGCATTTACATGCGTGGCACGCCTCGACAACCCTCCACATACACACGCGTGTAAATGGGTTGTTTGGCTAGGGTTGCGTGAACGTGCGTGAGGTTGTGATAGCTTGTTGCCGACCCGAGTCGGTGTCGGTTTTTGAACACAGATCAAAGGAAGCGTGCGCTTGCCACTTGCGACGCGTTTACACGTTGGCGCGAGGTTGGTGCCGATCAGTGCAGTGTTGCCGGGTCTTGTCAGAAGTTTACCTGAATTATTTAAAAAAGTTGAATTACTTAAATTATTGAGTAAAAAGAAACCTTCCATATTTCAAATACCAAAAAAAATGTAACTTTGATGTTGTAGGGTGAAATATCGATTCTCTGAATCGATCAGGTGCTACATTACATTACAAAAAAAATCCTTTATGCAAAAAATTTGTGTGAAGGTAGTTGGAATTTCCATAGAACCTTAGAGGCGCATAGCTATGGCGCATAGCAAGAAGGCATATTTTTGATGACGGAACTAGAGATGCTAACTTGTGTGATGTGAAAATGAGTTCTGACGAAAGATGGTTTTGTCGTTAGATACATATACTAAAATATTATTTTTTTACAATTTCTGTTACATTGTCTGTCTGTCAGTCGGTCTGTCTGTCTGTTTGTTCCGGGTTATCTCTGGAACGGCTGCACTGATTTTGACGGGACTTTCACTGGCAGATAGCTGATAATCTAAGGAGTAACTTAGGCTACTTTTTTTAGACCAGCTTTGTCCCGCGGTGTTACTCGCGGTACGACAAAAATCGCGGGTAACACCGCGGGGTTGAGCGAGTACCTAAGCATTTTTGAAATAATTTAAAAATAAATCTGTAATACTTACCTATCATAATGTAGTCCTACTAATATATAAATGCGAAAGTTTGTGTGTATGTTTGTTACTTCTTCACGCAAAAACTACTGAACGGATTTGGATGAAACTTTACAGTAATATAACTTATACATCAGAATAACACATAGGCTACTTTATATATTTATATTTACTACTTTTTGTATATAATATGTACATAATTATGTTCAAGCGCCTGCCAAATTGTTGATGGCAGCGTTTGTTAGGATTAATTATTGCTGTGCCGTCGATCACTTATAATCATGTATTTTTAAATAACTGCATATCATTTTATTATTCGTTAGAACTTATTAGAAACACGTCCAAGTGTTTTATTCTCTCAAGTATCCCTAATCTTACCATGGACAAACACAACGCTGCGTAAACAGTTATAAATAAAACCATTTAATGTCCTAAGGCATTATAGAACTTTAATATATCTACAATAAAACTGGGACACACTCCGACACACTATATCTACATATTGCCGCTTGGCCACAGAAACTGCTTTTATGTTTTAAATAATTCTAGGGTGTTTTAGGGTGGACTTATTGACAATATGTCACTACTTTTACTTCCAAAAAGGACTTCAAACAGATTCTAGGTACCTAGCACACATTATAATACTACTATTTAAATGAATAAAGAATTAGGTATAGGCAATTTATGAAGAACCAGTTTATTTTACGCTTTTAAGTGTTTTTTTGGCAGAGTTTTTTGGAAGTCGGGTTTATTTTTATCGTTATAATTATAGATTTTGTGTTTACTGTGTTTAGGACTTTAGTTTCTTCTTTGTTTAAAAAAGGTTTTATCATATCATATACTAGCTGTTGCCCGCGGCACCGCCCGCGTGTATATCGGTTTAATATTTTTGTTGTAAATTCTTTACTGTAGGTATAACTAGGTATTTATAATTCTAAGTTTAACAATTCTAAATAAGTTTCGATTAGTTAAAATAAATTTATACGTTTTGTTATTTATGTTTAGTACTTTAGTTTAAAGATTTTATCATAATATAGTAGTTTAATATTTTTGTTGTAATTTCTTTAATAGTAATACTATTTATAATTCAGATAGCTAGATAAGTTTAATAATTCTAAATAAGTTTCTATTTGTAAAAAAATATTTCTAAGTTTTTTTAATGATTGCTTTTTTGTTTAGTACTTCAGTTTAGTTATTAAATTTTTTTATCATAAAGTGTACTTTAATTGTTTTTGTTGTAAATTATTTAGTCTATAGCTATTAAGATGACTCGCAAACGAAAATCCAATCTTTCACAAAGCTCTCAAAGAGCTAGAGCTATGAATACTGCTAGACAGCAAGAATCTAATGTTCATGCTGAACAGCGTAGACGTGAGCAAGCAGCACGTCAGGCAGAAGTCAGAGCTGGAGAAACTTGTGCGCAAGCTTATGCTAGACGTCAGGAAAATACAATCCGCATTGCCACTCAGCGTGCATCAGAGACTCCTGAAGAAGCAGCTTCTCGGCGTCAAGTAAACGCAGACCGTATGGCCTCTCAACGTGCCGCTGAAATACCTGAAGAAGCAGTTTCTCGCTTGCTCGCAGTTACTCAGCGTCAAGCAGAGCGCCGTCAAATATTTACAAGAAACTCTTGGGGGATATTTGAAAAATGTGCTTTTGAATATGACGCGACATTAGATTACAGTAGCCACAGGCTCATTAAAATTAACCGTATGGAAAATGTGTGTCGCTATTGTGGGGCATTAAAATGGAAGGAAGAAAGAGCGGGAATGTGTTGCTCTGGGGGCGAAGTAGCCATTCCTATTTTACAAGAGCCCGTGGATCCCTTAAAAACGTTATTTACAGGTGAATCAGATGAATCTCGGCGGTTCCTTGCGCGTGTTAAAAAATACAATTCATGTTTTCATATGACTTCTTTCGGGGCGGACAAGATCCTCGCTATGCCTGGATTTTCCCCTACATTTACGGTGCAAGGCCAAGTACATCACAAAATAGGGTCACTGTTGTTGCCACTTAATAAACAGCCCCAATTTTTACAGGTGTATTTTATGGGAGATGACGAGACGGAAACTGACAGACGGTGATCATTCATTCAAGACGTAGAGCGAGCAACTGTAGTTAAAATTCAACAAGTCCTACACAATCACAATATCTTGGTCCATGAATTTAAGTCCGCCCTAGAGAATATGCCCAGTGATAGTTGCAAGGTAGTCATCCACGCAGAGCGCGTGCCGAGCGGGCTGCACCCACGCCGCTACAATACGCCGGCAGCCGCCGAGGTGGCGGCTGTGGTTGCGGGCGCCGACCCTACCGCCCCAAGAGATATTGTCCTGCGGAAGTACGATGACTCCCTCACCAGGATTGCAGACACGCACCGATATTATGATGCTCTACAGTATCCCATAATTTATTGGAAAGGGCAAGAGGGATATCACTTTAATATCCCTCAAACCAACTCAAATAAAAAAGTCACTTGCATGGCCTTTTACGTTTTCCATGTAATGCTTCGTGAAAACAATTTTAATTTATTGTTGCGCTGTAGGACACTACTTTCACAATTCTTGGTGGATATGTACGTAAAGATGAAGAGTGAGCGCCTACGCTACATAGCTCTAAATCAGAGCAAGTTGCGTGCCGAGAGCTTCATACACCTCCAAGACGCCATTGCGAACGACTGCAATGTCAACCCAAACGATTTGGGTAGTGTGGTGATCCTCCCGTCGTTGTTCGTAAATAGTCCCCGTTATCTCCATGAGTATACTCAAGACGCATTTTCATATGTCCGGAATTATGGGCGACCGGACCTATTTCTTACAATGACGTGTAATCCAGACTGGCCTGAAATAAAAGAGGAATTAATGTCGGGGCAAAAACTTTCAAAAGTAATAGTCGGTAGGTGCAAGGTCTGGTGAGTATGGCGGATGAGGGAGAGCTTCCAACCCCAGGTCTTGCAGCTGCTTCACGACAACGCGCGACCCCATACTGCGCAACAGACAGTCTCCAAGCTGCAAGAGCTGGTGTTGGAAGCTCTCCCTCATCCGCCATACTCACCAGACCTTGCGCCTACCGACTATTACTTTTTCCAAAATTTGGACAACTTTTTAGTGGGTAAAAATTTCAATTCCCGAGAGGCAGTACAAAATGCCTTTGAAGAGTTTGTTGCCTCCCGTCTAGCTGATTATTACAAGAAGGGCATCAATAAACTGCCAATGCGTTGGCAAAGATGCGTCGATTGCATGGGCGATTACTTCGAATAACAGAAATAAAAAAGTTTGAAAAACTTTACTTTCACTTATTGCATACAAAACGGAAATTTCATAGGTAAGACCTAATTTAACTTCAGAGGCACCGCACAAAACTTGTCCGTGGACAATAGCTGGGTGGTTCCATATTCACCGCTGCTTTGTAAATTTTTTGACGCCCACATAAATGTAGAATTTTGCAGCTCGGTCCAGGCTATCAAATATATATGTAAATACATAAATAAGGGCAATGACCAGGCTATTTTCATCGTGAGGCAGCAGGGTAACGTTATGATCGACCCAAAGAATGAGGTGCAGATGTTTCGGGCGGGCCGATATGTGAGTACTAACGAAGCGGCATGGAGAATACTTGGTTTACCGTTGCACCAAAGACACCCAACAGTGACCCATCTTGCTGTGCACCTCCCAAACGGCGAACGCGTGTATTTTACAGAGGAAAATCTGCGAGACCGAGTTGCAACACCGCCTATCACCACCCTCACCGCATTTTTCCGCCTGTGCCAAGCTGACGAGTTTGCCCAGACGTTGTTGTACGTAGAAGTGCCAAGGTATTACACGTGGAATGCGTCGCGGAAAGAATGAAAACGACGCGTGCAAGGCGCACCCGTTAACGGATGGCCTGGTGTGAAGGCCTCACATGCTTTGGGCAGAGCGTATACCGTACACATAACACAATTTGAATGTTATTGTGTACGGTTGCTGCTCACTAGACTCCGCGGCCCTACCAGTTTTCAGGTTCTCAAAACCGTCGATGGGCATGAAAAGGCCACTTTCCGAGAAGCGTGTGAGGCGATGGGATTGCTGGAAGACGACGGCCACTGAGACGCAACGATGGAGGACGCTATATTGTGCCGGTCAGCGACTACATTGAGAGATCTCTTTGCGATCATGGTAAGCGTCTGTGGAGTCTCTAACCCCCGACAGTTATGGGACAAGTATAAAAATGCTTTATCAGAAGATATTGGTCGCCGATATCAAGGAACTGCACAAGCCAACGATGACTCAGTTTTTAACGAAGCACTGAAACTAATCGAGGACAAAATTTTTGCGATGGTCGGGAAACTGCTGTCCGACTACAATTTGCCTACTCCACAAAGAACGGGAGAGCTTTTTACTGATTTAGTCAGAGAGCTGGGTTATGATACTGTTGCCTTGGGGGCTGAAGTCGCCCAAATAGAGCCTCTGTTACTACCAGAACAAAGGGAAATTTTCAATGTCATGACAAACCGCAAAGCTAACGGACAAGGGGGTCTTTTTTTCTTGGACGCACCAGGGGGCACCGGCAAAACATTCTTACTGAACTTGCTGCTAGCACAGTTGCGGAAAGACAAAGTAGTTGCGCTGGCTGTTGCGTCCTCCGGAATAGCCGCAACCTTGCTGAGTGGTGGCAAAATTGCACATTCAGTGTTCAAACTCCCGCTAAACCTTGCAACTGAACAAACGCCCATTTGCAACATCAGCAAAAGCAGTAGTCGCGGTGCTCTAATGCAATGTGCAAACTGATCGTGTGGGACGAATGCACGATGTCACACAAGCGAGCGATTGAAGCATTGGATCGCAGCTTGCAAGACATTCGGGGCAATCGAATGTTGATGGGTGGAGTAGTCGTTTTGCTTGCAGGAGATTTCCGGCAGACGCTGCCAGTAATCGAGCGGGGTACTGCGGCAGACGAGATGAACGCGTGCCTCAAGGCTTCACCGTTGTGGATTAAGGTTGAGCGGTTACAACTGAAGACCAATATGAGAGTCCAGCTCTTCAATGATCAGGAGTCTGGACTATTCGCACAAACACTTCTCGAGGTCGGCGAAGGTCGCGTGCCGACGGACGCTAACAGCCAAATAACTTTTGATAGCCGATTTAGCAATGTTGTAAATTCGGAAGATAACCTTATCAATGAGGTATTTCCGAACTTAGAACAAAACTTGGCTAACGTGGAGTGGTTGTGCGAAAGAATTATCATGGCGCCTACGAACGAGTTGGTGGGTAAAATTAATAAAAAAATATTGGAGCAAGTTCCAGGTGAGGTGAGGACCTATAAGTCAATAGATACCGTCATGACAACTGACGACGCTTCTACGTACCCTGTAGAATTTTTAAATTCTCTCGAACTGTCAGGAGCGCCCTCTCACAAATTAGAGCTCAAGCTTGGTGTGCCTGTCATACTGATGCGTAACCTGGACGCCCTCAGATTATGTAACGGCACCAGGTTACGCGTCACAGAGCTGAGACGGCACATTGTACAGGCCACCATCCTCACCGGAGGGGCATCAGGAGAGACGGTATTGATACCTAGAATCCCCATAATACCCACCAACTTGCCATTTCAATTCAAGCGCTTGCAATTTCCTCTGAAGGTGGCTTACTCGATTACAATAAATAAAAGTCAGGGGCAAACTCTAAAAGTAGCCGGTATCCACTTGGGTACCCCCTGCTTCTCCCACGGGCAGCTCTACGTGGGTTGTTCGCGTGTGTCGAGAGCAAGAAATCTTTTTGTTTACGCAGAAAATAATAAGTTTCAAAATGTTGTTTACCAGGATGTACTGCAGTAAAATGATTTTTGGCTCACTACGACCCGAGACAATTAATTCAATAAGTCAGCTCAGACAGTTTTTCCGTTCACAGTCCTCGATAAGATTAGTTATCGTAAATTGCCACCCGTTTTGCGATCTTACTCTCTAAAATGTGAATATTTTACTCACCGGTTCAGTAAAACGGTGATAAACCGTAGGGTCTGAAACTAACTACTAATATTACAAATATGAAAGTTTGCGAGGATGTTAGGATGTTTGTTACTCTTTCACGCAAAAACTACTGAATGAATTTGGAAGAAACTTTACAGTAAGTAATATAGCTTATACATGAGAATAACACATAGGCTACTATTTACCGCGAACACCGATATATACGCGGGCGGAGCCGCGGGCAACAGCTAGTACCTAATAAATATTAATACCTAAACTGAAATAAAAGTATCTTGTTGCACTCGAGTGCAAAGATATTTCACCTCGTGCTCTTTTGATTCCCTCGCTGACGCTCAGGATTCTAATTTTTTAATCACTCGCTACGCTCGTTATTCAATTTTAGGTTCCTTCGCTTGCTCGGTCATCAAAATTGAGCACGCGGTTAAAAAGCAAGGTTGCACTCTTATATAACAAATAACTATTGCTCTTCGATAACTGAGTGCAAAAGCCGTTTTTATCCACTAAAGGTTTTTTTTAGGCCCTGCCAATATGACTCTAATCTGCCCGATAGAAAGCATGCAGAATCCAAGAGTGGTGGTCACCATTATCACTGCGAACGCAGACAATGCAGCATGGTGACCCGCACCATGGCGGGCTAGTGATGCTTCTGCATCATTGGGCCTCCGGTCTCGCACTCATCAACGACAGCACGAACGCAGTCATTTCACAGTGATCTTCTGTGCGAGGGTAGTACCGCCCCGATCGAGCCGGCCCGTTCTTGCTAAAATCAGCGTGGCTCTACTACCTATTAGTAGTAGAGCCAGCTATTAGAAGCTTGCGTGAAATAGACAGACGGTAACCAAACTCAGTCTCTCTCTCTCTACTCCGATCACGCTTTCCGCCCGTTCAGATGCCTCTTCAGATATATATGTTCTAAGGTTCACCTGGTCGAAAGTATTGAGGAAACAAACAAAAAAAAACCTTGTGGCAACACTGTGCACTAGAGCACTGCGTACAACGTACAACTACAAACAGCATAATGCGTATCTATCTTGGTATCTGTGGAGCACCTGCCGGACGCCGGTCATGATTTTGATTTGCACCATATTGTTTATTTGTTTTGTTTTGATATTTACATCGCGTGTCGCTATGAGTGCATAGTCAAACGAAGAAACGATGACCTTTCTCCTTTTTCTTATTGAATGTGCCCGATAATATCCCTATCGTAACACACATCATCGTTGTCTGAACTAGACAACAATGAGAGTTTTATGATTTGTTGATATCCATACGTATACTTTCAAAGCCGCACTGAAATGAAAAAATCAAGCGAGCGAGTATCGCTGAACGAGTTTATCTTTGAATTGAAAGCTCTTGTCGATCAGCGACAAAACTAGTAAAGCAAGTCGTCGCTGGCAGTGTGAACATTCAGAGAGCAACTATTAATATATGCATCTCTTTCGTTTACACGGAATGTATATTTATTGTACGTTTCTTGAGCGAGAAAATCGCCGATGGTTGCCAAGGCTAGACAAGCATCCACAAGCCCTAAGCGTTCACAAATCTCGCTTGGCATTTGGAAGTCATTTACACGCTAGCGTTTTTCGCTTTCATGTGGTTACTTTTTTATCCGGGACCAAATTAGGGGTTTGTAAAACATTACAAAAATACGAAAAAAAGGTATAATAATAATTATAATAAATAATCTGGACATTTCACACATACACCATCTAGTCCCAAGTTAAGAAGAGCTTGAGTTATGGGTATTAGACAACCGATATAAATCCAAATTTAATTTTTGTAAATACATAGGTACATATTATACTTAGAAACCACCCAAACTCCGAAACAAATATTTGCAGATTATACAAACATGTGTTACGACCCAGGAATCGAACCCTCAAGCACAGCAGTCGCATACACTACCACTGCGCCATCGAGAGATTTTAGGCTGAAAACATTTTCAAATTAATTATTTGCCGTGGTAGAGGACACCATAATGTAACTTTCGTCAACTAGCCAACTCTACGATAGACGGACGGACAGATAGACATCGGAGGCTCAGTCCCGTATTCACCCTCTGGGTACGGAACACTAAAATTAATGCTTTAGCCTCATACCTATTCCTTAATACCCAACTTCAAATTTCATTAAATTTTATATTGTAATAAATTGTTTGTTTTAACTAATTTTTAAATCCTCTCTTCGTTCGACCAGCCACTCATTTTGAAGACAGAACTAGACGTGCATTCATCGCGAGATCACAGATCTGTGTACTAAGCGTAGCGCGCGGCGCGCGCGCCATCGTATAAACACGTCGCAAGTGGCGAGCGCACGCTTCCTTTGATCTGTGTTCAAAAACCGACACCGACTCGGGTCGGCAACAAGCTATCACAACCTCACGCAAGCCAAGACAAACAGCCCGTTTACACGCTTGTGTATGTGGAGGGTTGTCGAAGCGTGGCACGCGTGTAAACGCAGCTCACAACCTCACGCAACCCAAGCCAAACAGCCCGTTTTCACGCTTTTAACCGACTTCAAATGAAATTGAGAACCTCCTCCTTTTGGAAGTCGTTTAAAAAAGGAGGAGGTTCTCAATTCGACTGTTTTTTTTTATGTTTGTTACCTCATGACTTTTGACTGGGTGAACCGATTTTGATAATTCTTTTTTTTATTTGAAAGCTGGTGCTTCCCGAATGGTCCCATTCAAATTTGGTCCAGATTGAAGTCGGTTTTTTTTTGTTAAAATTTGTAGGTAATTATTACATTGTTTTTCATTTTGAAATACAATACTTCCATACAAAAATTTTCATTCGTCATCCTCTCTTACAAAATTTAATATTAAAAGAAGTAAACATAACTAGATATTTATAAAAATTAACTTATTGTTATTAACTAGTAGCATGTGTAAAGATTTGATAATTAAGGTATTCGATACTAATCTTACTGTAATTTAACTTGACAGAAATGAAATTATTGGCCCACTGATGCTATGTATGACACATGCTGATCGCAATGTATACGAAACAACTAGTAATACGTATTTGTTTCGGAGTTTGGGTGTTTTCTATGTATAATATGTATTTACAAAATAATGTATACATGGATTTATATCAGTTGTCTAATACACATAACACAAGCTCTGCTTAGTTGAGAGTAGATGGCCTTGTGTGTTAGATATCCAAAATATTTATTTATTATTGGAACGAAGTTCCTTATGGGGCGTTGCGGAGGGTTACCCTAGCCGGTAAAAAGCGTCCGTAACGTAAGATGGACGCCTCGGTGTCACAATGGTAGCGTATGCGAATGCTGTGCTTGAGATCTCGGGTTCGAATTCCAGGTCGAATTATGTATATTTTTATGTTCTGCAAATATTAGTTTTTTCGGAGTTTGGATGTTTTCTATGTATAATAGTAGGTATGTGTTTACAAAAAAAAATGTCCGAAATATTTATTTTTTAGTAAATTAAAAAAATTGTATAGCGCAATAATCTGTAAGTTGTATGTAACAAGTACGGAGTAACTCTAGACAGAACTCGCTTCAGTAGAGATTACTAGGTAGCAGCACAAGTCACTAGTTTAGTTTATTTTTTTATTTTTATCGATAAAAAATCATAATAAAAAATGTATAGCGCCATCTGTAATTATTTATTTAATAGTAGTAGCCCGCGGCTTCGGTCGCATATATATCAGTTATCGCGGCAAATAGTAGCCTATGTGTTATTCTGATGTATAAGCTATATTACTGTAAAGTTTCATCCAAATCCGTTCAGTAGTTTTTCCATCCAACCATACTTACAAACTTTCACGCTTATAATATTCTCGCTCTAAAGACAGGAACCTCCTGACTATACGTGCCGTGTCTAGGAGGACTACCTTCTGCATCTTGCTTGCCTGCCTTGATCCAACCGTCCAACGTGAACCTCTTAAGGTGTTGGTCGAGGCTCTTGGCTATCAATCCGTGAACAGGTACAACTACCGGAACAATGATCACTGATCACCGAATCTACATTCCAAATATCGACAATCTCGTGAGTATTTCATTTGTTTTTCTTTTCAACTTTCACGAGCTTCTCTTCTCGTCATGAGGAACGGCGATGTCAACAAACATTGCGCGGCGCTTTAATCGATCTATCGCCACAATATCAAGCTGATTGGCCACAATAGTCCTGTCTGTGATGATAGATCGATCCCAATATAACGTAGCACGACCATTCTCGAGAACTGGGTCGGGTTCATACCTGTAGTATGGCACCCCTAAATTCACAAGGTTGTATTTAAGGGCAAGCTGTTTATGTACGATCCTGGCTACTTGGTTGTGACTGTGCAAATATTCGCCGTTAGCAAGACGAGAACAACCAGAAATAATATGCCTAATAGATTCCCCGGGATGGTGACATGTCCGACAGATATCAACCGTACCATCTTTCAGGATATACTTACGATATTTAATTGTCATGATAACTTTGTCCATTTATTATTATTATTATCTTAATTATGTACCTACCTATGATCCACAACAAAGATATATTCAATTGAATATAAGATACTTAGTGGCTGAGTGATCGCAGTTATAGTAATTAAAATTATTATTTTTTAAACTGCTAGAAAAACCCACCAGCCACTAAAACCAATATTTCGCCACTAAATGAAGGAGTCAAAGTATTCAAACTACCAGTTTGAGTGGAAAATCCACTAAGTTGGCAGCACTGGGGCAACCTGTGAGTGCATGCGAGCGCTTGTAGTTTGTGAGCGACTGCCAAGTCCTCGCACGCGTGTAAATGTAGCACGAGCGTTTGTGAAGGATTGTAGCTTGTGAGCGCCTGCCAAGTCCTCACACGCATGTAAACGCGGCATTACATAATATGTTCCAGTTGCCTAACATTAGCCGGTAATTACATGAAATTGTTTAATTTTTCATTACGTGTTAAAAATAGTGTTGTAACGCTGCTATCGATATTGTTAAAAACATTTAACACAATATTTGTAATCATCTTTGTTGAGATGTCAGATAATATTATTATATCATTAAACAATAATAAATTTAAAAAGGAACAATTTTCTTATAAGTAATTTGATTTCATTTGTTATAATTAATATGACTAATCTTACATTATTTTCGTTACAGAAAGGCCACATTGTCTGCTCCTTTGAAATGAATAATTTGCAAGCTGCTAATATACTGTGAAGCCTTAGTAAATTGCACTTTTATTGCCTACGTATCAATCGTAACATAATAATTGTGACCAAAATGAACCACATGTTTTTTTTTTTTTTTTTTTTTTTTCAGAACCCAAATTACTCATGTATGTAAAATACTTGTTTAAAAATTATGAAAATATAATTATTAATATTTGTTCATGTTTCATTTAAACCCGTGATTTCAACAAACACAAAATAAATAAATAATCGGGTGGCGTAATTAATGCATTAAGAATCGATAACAGTGCACACTAACAGCGTCCCTATTCTGTAAGCAAACCGATGTGTTCCTATTCTGGTGTTTATCCGACTGCGCAGAAAAGCGAGGTGGTATGTTTTTTAACACTGGATTCCACGCTGTAGATAATTTAAAACCATCTTCTCGATTGAAAGTTTTGTGCTTTTTAATCTCAATCGCTTCACGTACTACTCTTGAGTAAAAGTGACGTTCGGTGGAGAGGACCTCTCCATATGGGACACTGTTAGTGTGGTATGTGACGGTACATGGCGAAACAAATTTATCAATAATGTCGAAAATGTGCGGGTGGACGAAGAACCTTCTACTTCACAGATTCGACGACGGAGGGCGTGCGCCGCTGAGCCAGTCAGCCTGTGACCTCGGCCGGTGCAACCTGGTCGAAACGTCAGGCAAATCAGAGGTATGTAATACCTTTTAATAAGTGATCGCGTTAATTCCCGTAAAAATAGTTATTGTTATATCATGGAACGCGAAAGTTTAAAAATTTGTGGATTTTCCACTAAAACTGGTGAATCGAGGTTTAAGAAATTACCTGTGATATTGAGAGTACGCTATAGTCTGAGGTTGGAAGGAAAATGCTGCAATAATAACAAATTCCAGATGCTTTGCGATAGCAGTGCAGATAGAGCACTGTGCGATAAAAATACGCCCGCGTTGTAATAACGCTTTCTTGTGAACAGCTACTTGGAAGTTTTTGTACGTTTGTTCTATTTGAACGTATTTTTAACTCGCGTTAATAATACGCCCGTGCGAACGGGGCGTAAAAGTCTACATGAAGTGACAGTTTTTTTTAGCTATTGCATAGCTTTTATCGCGAGCTTTGAGGTCTTTGCGCGTGGCGACCGAATCAAGAAATTCCGTAACGAAAATAAAACCTGACACCCTAAGCTTGCACGGATCGAGACGAGCTGCTCCGAAATCTGTCTGTCTATGTTATGCACGAAGTAGTCTCTATCATATCTTTATAATGCCACACTCACCGCATGTGCGCCCCTTAAGTAAAGAAGTAAGGAGTACAATCTTTGATGGGCTCATAAGGGGAAAATTGTCTATCAAACATGACTAAATGATAGTTCGAGAACGGACCACATAGGCGCTAGATTGAGAAGAGTGTATGATATCGTTTTAATTCTTTTATTAAATTGTGGTTTAAAAATTAAAAACTTTGCGTAGTAAGTGTCCGACAAACATATAATCAAATAATTTAATTGTGGTTTAAAAATTAAAAAACTTTGCGTAGTATCCTGTTCGACAAACATAAATAAATAGTAGTTCATTTGATTATCTTTTCTAATTCTTTAAAATTTACACTCATTGCACAGTGGCGTCACCTAATTGGTGCATTTTGGCGGACACTTTTTTAACTTCTAGATTGTACTCCTTATCTCTACACTCCATATAGGAACAGTGTTTCCACAATGAGGGGAAATTCCCCTTTTGAGGGGAAATTAGGGTCCAGAGGAAAAGAAAAAGGGGAAAGAAATGAAAAGGGGAAATCGAGGCAAATCATGGATAAAGCCTAGCTTAAAATATTGCGGAATTTTTTTTAACTAATTTTTGTATGGATTATACTAATGTTACCGAAATAAACGGTAGCGAAATTGGCAGCCCACCACCAGTGCAGGTTTTAATATTTCTGGTCAGGCTATAAGAATACGAATGTTGAAATTATACTTTATTCATGCTTAGTCAAATTTTTTAGGATTCGCTTGCAGTTGCATTGGCCTGTACAAACTTGAGGTGGGGTATTTCGAACTGAATTTTCATCAGTTGTATGTACAACAGAGGTTGTTCCCGTACTTTTCAAGCCAGATTTGATCCAACTGTTTCATTATCAAGCCTATTGCTTTTATCTGTTTTAATGTTTTTTACACGACTACGGCAAAGCCAAAGGAGGGTTATGATTTTGACAGGCTATGTATATATGTATGTTCATCTGTTCCCTCATAGCTCCTTAACTTCTTATTAGAACTGGACAAATAAGGTATCGTTAGATGCGTCTTGATCGTCCGCTTGTTAAAGGCTATATGACGTGTCACTGAATCTAATGTGGCGCCTTCTAGGCGACATAAAGTACCTACTGTATTAAAAACTAAATTTGAGATATGCCGTTGTGGCGACCTCCACATACAGCGCAAACAGCAACATGCTACAGCGTCATCGACCAAAGATACACCGAACTACGGTGTGACGTCACGACACGGAGTACACAACAGTACCAATCCTGAATCGCGCAGTGAAAAGTTCTCGCGACAGTTAAAATATATACAACTTCCCAACATCAACCGTTAGGTCAGTTGGTCCGCCAGGCATGATCACCTCGCCTGGTCGGAGGATCCTCCCTTTGTGTTGGAGGGGACACGATTACCCGTTCCTCCACAGTGGTGAACCCGACGTGATCTGACAAAACCGAACCGAAAAACGAACCGAACCGAACAACGAACCGAAAACCGAACCGAAAAACCGAAACCCCCTTTCCTTATATCGACCTCCAGTCTTGGAGGGGAGTAATGTGGCGACCTCTACATACAGCGCAAACAGCAACATGCTACAGCGTCATCGACCAAAGATACACCGAACTACGGTGTGACATCATGACACGGAGTACACAACAGTGTAGCAACCATATTAAATATTAAAATTCAAAATTAAATTAATTAAATAAACAAACAAGCAAACCCTGGTTGAGAGCGTTGTTTACAATAGATCGGGATTCGTGACGTAGCGAACCAATGCAGACAGAACATAGAAGCGAGTGCTACGTTATTGTTGTTGTTAAAACTCACGGCTAATGCGTATAAATTTGTAATATTATATCGTATATAATTACTAGTATTACTGTAAAATAATCAAGCTAACGCGATTGTAAAAGTCTAATAAAACTTGTGTAGTGTAAAATCAAATAAACAATATTTTATTTCGTTTAGTTGTGGAGTGAACTTTTATTTAATCACATATCTCCTAATAGACAATATACAGTTTGATATCTACATAATATATCTTCACGCTACAAATTGGTGACCCCGACGTACCGTTGGTTAAAAACAACGGTGGATAACGCCCAGCGGTTGGAAAAAAATATACCCTCATTTGAAAATCTGCAAGAATTTTTAAAGTAAAGGTTTGTTTAAATCTTTGAAGAAATAAAAAGGTGAGCGAAATCTATTTTAATATGACTGATAGTGGAGAAGTATTACGGGTTGGTGTCCGAATACCACCTTTTTGGCCAGAAGAACCAGCAGTATGGTTTGCACAAATAGAGGGTAAATTTTTGCTTTCAAGAATTACAACAGACGAAACAAAGTTTTTTTATGTTGTGGCTCAATTAGATCCCCAATACGCAACTGAGGTCAAGGACATAATTATAAATCCACCTGACACAGACAAATATAATAAATTGAAAACAGAATTAATTAAAAGACTTTCTGCATCACAGGAAAAGAAGGTGAAACAGCTGCTTACCCATGAAGAGCTGGGTGATCGCAAGCCATCACAGTTCCTACGCCACCTTCAAGACCTTGCAGGACCGAACGTACCCAAGGATTTTCTTAGGACTATTTGGTCTAGCCGCCTACCCCACAACATCCAAACAATAATAACTTCACAGTTTGATCTGACGCTGGAAAAGTTAGCAGAACTTGCTGATAAGGTGATTGAAATAGCCCCAACGAGCCTACACCAGGTTGCGAGTACTAGTAAGTCAGATATCAGTGATTTATCTAGGCAAGTAGCTGATTTAACTAAGCAGGTTGCATCGCTTACAGCGCAGCTTCATCGGAAACATCGTCACCGCTCACCGTCGATAGGTAGACAGCGTTCTCGCTCAACTAGCCGAAACCGATTGCCTCAACCGCCACAAAACCATCCATTCTGTTTTTTCCACTTCAACTTCGGACCTCGAGCTAGAAAATGTAAAAAGCCGTGCAGTTATGATTCGGAAAACGACCACGGCAGTCGCAAGTAGCGGCCAGCGACAGCCGTGCAGCAACAGGCCGCTTATTTATTGTGGACCAGACCACAAAAATAAGTTTCCTGATAGACACAGGCTCAGATTTGTGTGTCTACCCACGTTCAGCAATGAACGAACGGCGACAGAAATCCACATACCAACTTTTCGCAGCCAACAATACTATTATTGACACATACGGCTCTGTTCACCTACAACTGAACCTGGGCCTTCGTAGAAACTTCTCCTGGAGATTCGTCGTTGCTGATGTATCTAAGCCTATTATCGGTGTGGATTTCCTTTCATATTATAATCTTTTGGTTGATTGTCGACAGAAACGTCTCATCGATGAACTTACCTCTCTTTCCACGGCGATGAGAAGCTGTTCTCCTACTGCTGCAGTCGTATCCGTGAAAGCAGTCCCAGAAGGCTCCAGATTCCTCCAGCTCTTACGTGAGTACCCTAGCATAACTCGCCCAGCTGGAACACCAATTGAGCCTAAGCATAATACTATGCACTACATACGGACCTCGCCTGGCCCACCTGTAACAGCGCGCCCTCGCCGTCTTCCTCCTGACCGCTTTAAGATTGCCCAAAAGGAATTTGAGGAGATGTTTCAAAATGGCACAGCTCGCAGATCAGAAAGTCCCTGGTCATCTGCTCTACACCTAGCGGCGAAGAAGGACAATGGTTGGAGACCGTGCGGTGATTACAGAGCCCTGAACGCACGTACTTTACCTGACAGGTACCCGATCAGGCATATTCAGGACTTCACCCACCAGTTAGCAGGAAGCACGGTGTTTTCTAAGGTAGATTTAGTCAAGGCATTTTCTCAAATTCCAGTTTCTCCACCTGATATTCCAAAAACTGCAATTACTACACCGTTTGGGCTCTTTGAGTTTCCATTTATGACATTTGGATTACGAAATGCAGCTCAAACGTTTCAACGCTTTATCGATGAAGTCTTGAATGGTATGCCTTTTGCCTATGGATATGTTGATGACATTTTAATATACTCACCCACTGAAGAATTGCACTTTCAGCACCTGAAAAAGTTGTTTCAGCGCCTGTCAGAATATGGTATACTTATTAACACCGCTAAATGTGAGTTTGCTAAGTCTAAAATTACATTCCTAGGCCATGAAGTATCTGCTAAAGGTATATCACCTCTACACGACAAAATCCAGGCGTTGCTTGATTACCCGGAGCCTACAAACGTGAAAGAACTACGTCGCTTCCTCGGCATGTTTAACTTCAACAGACGATTTATTCCTGGTGCATCTGCTTTTCAAAAACCTCTTCATGTAGCACTATCTGGATCTAAGACGAAAGGTTATGAGCCAATCACTATGACACCTGAAATGAGTGCTGCATTTAACCAGAGTATGTCTGCTCTCACAAAAGCTACTCTACTGGCACATCCAGATCATCAAGCAGAGCTAGCTATTCATACAGATGCATCAGACAGCGCAATAGGTGCCGTCTTACAACAAAACATCAACGGCAATTGGCAACCACTGGCCTTCTCCTCTCGTCGGTTGAAACCTTCGCAAAAGAAGTACAGTCCCTACGACCGTGAGCTACTGGCAATCTACTCAGCTATTCGCCATTTCCGTCATATGGTAGAAGCCAGAAACTTCGTCATATACACTGACCATAACCACTGCAATGTCCAGCGCGCGCGCCTAGGTCACACCTCCAACGTCCAGTCGTTCGCGGCACTTGACCCCCTTTGACCCCTGCAGCTGAACCGCAATAAAAACCTACATGGCTACTTAACCGTATAAGCTAGAATAAATAAAGAGATACGAAAAGAAAGTTAAAAGTATGCAGAATCTGTTGAGAATTAATCCTTAATTATAGAAATCAAAAACAGGAGCAAGTTTTAACACGTTATATTCTGGTGCTTGTTGGTACAGAAAAAGCAAAAATAAAAATGATGACGACATGTCATTAGAAACTTAAATCTAACGTAATTCTAAGGACGAGCGGCACATTTGCTATTTAAAAGTAAAAGGCGCTTGAACATGCCCCCGGGCGTTGGAAGCTCTGTGCTTTCAACAACAATCAGCCATAACAGGCAGTGGACAAATCTTGCTAAAAGCTCTTCTTATCATTCCTGTGGAAGTTCTGATGTCAGCAACTCGAACGATTTTATCAGGTCCAGGGTGCACAGCAACAATTCTGCCAAGCTTCCACTTTAAGGGCGGCAAATTGTCCTCCTTTACTACGACTAGTGTATCCAGTTTGAGCTCATCTTTACAAGAGCGCCATTTTATGCGCTGCTGCAGCTCTGCGACGTACTCCTTGCTCCATCGACTCCAGAAATGTTGACGAAGCTGTTCAATGCGCTGAAACCGTGTCAAGGCATTCGAAGAACACTGCTGAAGATCACGCTGCGGCAACGAAGTAAGCGGACGTCCAATGAGGAAGTGGCCTGGCGTCAATGGGTTCAGGTCAGCTGGATCAGATGATAGTGGAGTGAGAGGTCTCGAATTGAGTATCGCTTCAATTTGGGTGAGCGTGGTGTTTAACTCCTCGAAAGTAAAATTACAATTGCCCAGTACTCTTTGTAAGTGATACTTGGTCGACTTTACACCCGCCTCCCAAAGACCACCAAAATGAGGACTGTACGCGGGTATAAACTTAAAATTAATACTATCGCTTGCTAAACTTTCACTGAGGGAATTACAATTATCCTTTAAGAATTTAGATAAATCATTACATGCACCTACAAATGATGTGCCGTTATCAGAAAAGATATTAATTGGTTTACCCTTGCGTGCTATGAAACGACGTAAAGCAAGCAAATAACAATTACTCGTTAAATCTCACACAAGTTCGAGGTGAACACTCTTAGTTGTGAAACAAATAAATATTGAAATATACGTTTTAACAAGCCTGCAGCCTCTTCCTTGACGACTGGCGCTCATGATAGGGCCAGCGTAGTCGACACCTACGTTTTCGAATGGAAAGCCTCCTGGAAGAAGTCGCTGCTGCGGTAAATTACCCATTATAGGCGTAACAGTATTTCCTCGCATACGAGTACATCGCACGCAATTGTGAAAGGTTAACTTTGATAAATTACGACCACGTATAGGCCAGTATGTTTCCCGTATTGATGCAAGTAACAATTGAGGACCAGCATGCATGAGCCTTATGTGCTCATATATAAATAATAACTTTGTGAATCTGTAAGTGGACTGTATAATGATTGGATGTTTTTTGTTATAATTAAAGTTTGAATTATTAAGACGTCCTCCTACACGCATGACGTTATCCTTGTCAAGAAATACATTAAATTTTAATAGAGGACTCTTTTTAGGAAGGGTATGTTTATCTAATAGCATTTTATACTCCGGAAATGACTCAAATTGACTAATCTTAACAATAACTAAAAGAGCGTCTTCTAACTCTTGTTGTTCTAAAAATGTGCTGTTTATGACCTGTCTTTTAGACAATTTAATATAACGCAGAACATAAGCTACACTACGAATAAGGCGTAAATAATTAGAAAAACTACTAAAATTAATTAATTTATCATTTTGACTTTGATTGGTCAACATGTTTATAGAAACATCGGGTCGAGTTTCAGGTAACTCAACTGGTTTACATTGATTATTAGGCCATTCTTTAGGATTACTCTTTAAATACTCTGGACCAGACCACCACAAAGCTGAAGTTTGCAGATTGCTGATATTCATACCTCTGGATATCAGGTCTGCGGGGTTTAGGTGCGTGGGAACATGTTTCCATGAATAATTGCCAGCCTTCTCTAAAATTTCGGCTACTCGGTTACGTACAAAAGGCTGGAGTCTCGAAGGTGGCATTCGCAACCATCCTAGCACTATCATGGAGTCTGTCCAGAAGTACACATTATTAAAAACCAATCTAAGAGATGTTGTGACCTTTTCAAAAAGACGAGCCGCAGTCAATGCGCCGCATAATTCCAATCGTGGAATTGTCGTGGGGTTTAACGGGGCTACTCGACTTTTAGCTATTAAAAGACGGACTGTGACGTCTCCATCTTCTTCACTAACGCTACGGACATAAATACAAGCACCGTATGCTCGTTCAGATGCGTCCATAAATACATGGAGCTCTGGTTTCTTATCAGAAACTATTAAAACTAATCTCGGAATGAATACGTTATTTAAAAGAGGTAGTGTCCTAACGATGATATCCCAACGTCGCTTAACGTCATCTGGCAAGGCTTCATCCCATGTCAGCTTATGCAGCCATAATGTTTGCAACAACATTTTCATTAAAATGACATAAACCTAAAGGGTCAAAAATACGTGCAATGGCTGAAAGTAAATCACGCTTAGTATTTCCAGTTGGTTGTGATGAAGCTATGGGAAAGCATAAAGTGTCTGACCGAGCCTGCCAACCAAGACCTAGAAGTTTGTTTGGTTCGTTGGATCCTATATTTAAATTAAGAGGGGAATTGACAACGTCAGGTACGAGCTGTGGTTCGTTAGAAACCCATTTACGTAAAGACATACCTGTTGAGGCTAGTTCATCGGTAACTCTCTGTCGAATTTGTCTAACTTCATCTATATTGTTACCTCCAGAGAGCAGATCGTCGACATAAAAATCGTGTTCAATTATCTCTGCAACCTTTTGATCTGTACAATCAAGCGCTATTTGTTTAAGGCACCTAGTAGCAAGAAAAGGAGCACTTGCAGTGCCGTAGGTTACAGTGTTTAATTGAAAAGTCTTAATTGGTTCACATGGACTTTCACGCCAAAGAATCAGCTGTAGTGGTCTCTCAGATGGATGCACGACGATCTGTCTGTACATTTTTTCGACATCAGCTGATATTATGTACTTATGTTGCCTGAATCGAAGCAGTATCGAGAGCAAATCGTCTTGGACCGTTGGCCCAACCATCTGGATATCATTGAGAGAAAGACCCGTCGTAGTAGGTGAACTAGCATTAAATACTACTCGTAATTTCGTAGTAATGCTGCTATCCCTTAAAACACCATGATGAGGCAAGTAGTACGTCGGTCTTTCTGCATCTAATCCGTTAATTTCTGTCATGTGACCTAATGATTGATATTAGGACATGAAATCATAATACATTTGACGTATGTCGGGTTTAAGCTTTAACCTGCGTTCTAAAGATAGCAAACATCTCTTAGCTCGATGAAATGAGTCACCCAACAACTTAGGGCCTTTCTTGAGCGGTAAGCGAACGCAGAAACGACCATCGTCAAGACGGATCGTAGTTTTATTAAAATAATCCTCTCAGAGCTTTTCGTCTGGCGTATAATGAGGTAATCTTGTATCGATTTCTTCTAGTTGCCAAAATCGTAACAAATCGACTTGTGTATCGTCGATGTTATTATTTGAATTTGAATTAATATCTGTAAAATTACATTTAATATCTATGCACGGCAAAGATATATTTTTCATGGGTATAGGACCTGAAATAATCCACCCTAACCTAGTTTCACAAAGCACAGGATTTTAATTACATAATCTTATTTGTTGTGATCCTAATAATTCCCAATATAGGTCAGCGCCTATCAACAAATCAATTTGAGATGGTTTATAAAAATTAGGATCAGCTAAACAAATATTGGAGGGTATTCCTAAATTAGAGATAACGATTTCTCGACTCGGTATATTATTTGTGATTGATGGCAAAACATAACAAAAGATGTCGGTGGTAAAATGTTCGTTTAATGATTTAATATTTACCCGACATGTTTTACCTACGTGCGAAGTGACGTTATTTATACCTAAAATGGATACATCGATCTCGTTTGTCTTTAAATTTAATTTATTACAAAGACTTTCTGTCATTAAGCATGATGTACTGCCGCTGTCTAATACAGCGCGAACTATATGTTGTTGTTGATTGTTATCACATATTTTAACCAACGCAGTTGATAACAACACATCGCATACCTGCATTTGACCTTGACCGCGAAACGAATCGACGTTAGCTGCAAGTGACACAGTCTCGTCAGAAGATGGCGCTGCAGGCGTCATGGATGCGTTTTGTGGTAAATTGTTGTAATTATTATTTTCGGATCTAATAGTTTTTTGTTGATTTACGTGAACTAAAGTGTTGTGTTTACGTTTACACACCTTACACCCTGTACTTTTACAAACATTAGCGAAATGACCAGTTCGTAGACAATTATAGCATACTTTAAAGTTAGGTAGTAGTTTCAATCGAACTTCATTACTTAGAGCCAGGAATTGTGAACAGCTGTACAAATGATGATCACCTTTGCATCGAGGACATACCTTTGGAGACTTACTAGTGCAAGAAGAGTTGGAGTTTTGTGACACCATAGACTTTAACTTAGAATTTAATTTATTGTGTGAAATTAAGTTACTACAACGAGACGTTTCTAAAGTTTCTAGCAAGTCAGCTCGATGACGTAAGAATTTTAAGAAATTATTAAATGTAATTGAAATATTTTGAACCAAACGACCCTTGTACTCTTCCCATTCACGGTACGTCTTTTGATCCAATTTTTGTGAAACAATGTAAATTAATAGCGTATCCCAATGTTCGACAGGTTCACTTAAAGATTTCAGTGCACTTAAGTTTTTATTTAATTGATCTATTAATCGTTTTAATGTCACAGAAGACTCTTTACCTAAACAATCAATGTTGAATAACGCGGCAACATGATTTTGAATAAGTAGGCGTTTGTTTTCAAACCTTTCACATAAGAGTTTCCATGCCACAGCATAGTTATTTGCTGAAAACTGAATAGACTGAATAACTACTGCAGCGGATCCTTCCAGGGACGACCTTAGGTAGTGAAATTTGTTAATATTGTCTATTTCATCATTGGCGTGGATCAGGCTTGTGAAAGTGTCGTGAAATTCTAGCCAATTATCATAACTACCACAAAACTTAGGCAACTGAATTGTGGGTAATCTAACGAGCCTATTGTTATTACTTGTAACTGAAGGATTATCATTTTGTGCATTATTAAAATCTTTTAATAATCCCTGAGCCTTTGATAAGACTTTATAGTAAAGTGCTTCGAATTCAGAACGTTCATTATACTGTGATTGCACATCTTCAACTAAGCATTCTAATTGCAACTGTATTTCATCATATTGCTCATATAATAACTCAATCTTACCGATACGCAACTGTAATTCCCTCGCGTCTGAGTCGGTTAAAGGTTCAGCAAGTGCTAGTAAATAGTTAGAAAAAACAGTTAAACGTCCTTTGAAACTACCTCGTTTTTTGGTTAACTCTTTTTCACTCATTTTGGTGATTGTGAGAGAAGGATGCGGCCAACCTGTAATTTATACAATTGCAAATTGTCAATCTTATAATGTAAATAGTTGTAAATAATATACCATATACCTATTGAGTAATTTAAATTGTATTAATTTAGCTCGTAAATTTAGTAATAATGACAAAAGTGATTTAATTTAGTAAATAACAGTTATGAATTCACAAATAAATTTGTTTTTATATATAATATTGTGTTTTTATTCACAAAATGTCTCTTAACCCCCTAACAATGATTAAATGGAAGGTCTATTGACTTCTACAGATCTTGAACTTATAGTAAAGTTTATATAGTTAATTATTTAATTAATTCTGATTGTCTAGTAATGAAATAATTCAGTAACTCAATATAATTGTACATAAGTGGGTATAACTATTTTTAATTTTATCGTTAAAATTGTACAGAAGTTAATTATAACTAATTATAAATTTTAAAATTCACTATACAGTTATGATTACACTTAAATAATAACTTATTAAATCGTTAATTAATAAGTAACTTTACTTTGAATTTGTACAAAGGTAAGCATTAAGTGCGTAATAGGTAACACAAGTTACTAACTTGGTTGAAAATAATCCTTAATCTACGCAAATATTACCTGATATGAGTACTGGGTTTATTTATTAAATAATTATCCAAACTAGACACCGTTTTTCTTCATAAATAATGACCAAAATCCTCACTCCAGCGTGAGTGCATAAGCTCCAAACTTGTTCTTGAATTTCTTGATTAATTTTTATGATTTAATTTAGCCACCAGTTATCTTGATTATTTAAATCCTGCTCGATTGGACCATGTTGAGAATTAATCCTTAATTATAGAAATCAAAAACAGGAGCAAGTTTTAACACGTTATATTTTGGTGCTTGTTGGTACAGAAAAAGCAAAAATAAAAATGATGACGACATGTCATTAGAAACTTAAATCTAACGTAATTCTAAGGACGAGCGGCACATTTGCTACACACATCAAAAGTGTCTAGGGATCAACATATGTGTCTAGGGATCAACATATATTTTTGCAATAACTTTTCTCCTGATTGATATTAATTGAAATTTTCTTTAAGGATTCATCAAATAAAGTGTTTTCGTTTGTCACAGTAGCGATAAACCAAGTCACCTTTGCATTAATAAAGAAATTTGCCATTTTCCTAATAAAAGGATTTTTGACATTTGAACCACTAACATTAAAGTTCGAAAAAAAGACTGAAATAACAGTTTTCTTTAAAATTTTATTAGGTAACTTAAACAATTAATAATCCGTGTTTCTACCGCGAACACTAACAACACAAGAATCGGTTTGGCATACTCAAAATGAGTTCATCCAAATCACGCTGTGGAATGGCCGCCCATGTTCGTTGCAACAACAAAAAAAGGACTTCTTGCGACTGGATACCCTCCATATTCGGCAGAGCTCTTCTCTGTAGCATATCCCATGCATGCTCAATCGGGTTCAAGTCTGGCGACTGAGCAGGCCAGGGCCAAAGCCACATCTCAATCTCAAGAAATCCGCATAAAAATGCTTGATCCCTAGACACTTTTGATGTGTGTATTTAAAAGTAAAAGGCGCTTGAACAATAAACTTATCTACATTGTTTAATAGTAAATTTCTATATATAATACGTAAAGTCGGGTTAAACGTAGTTTTCAGAAAACAAAAAAAAAAAAACTTTCTTTTTACATTACAAGGAGGATTGTTATATTTTTGTCAATAAAATAATTTCACAACAAACTAGACTTATTTCCCTTTCTAATGGCATATAAATTATTATATTTAATTATATCTAAGTATTTAAATAATATTTATATATTTTATAATAATTCATAATTTTTGGGTGCAAATTTTAGCGCTTTCGACTTATTCGCGAAAGCGAAATAATACCAAAATGGCCGCACCTAAGGCCGTCCTACTCCCGTAATCTGTTGTTGAAAAAAGTCACAGTGTGTATTTTAAACAGAATTATTTTAGAAAGAAGATCGATAACATATATATATTATGACTTTAAACGATAAAAAGGTCCTATCTACACGCAATAAAACAAAAAATGTTGCAAATACAATTTTAACGTTAATAGCGAACCTTATTTGGACCGTCCACTCAAACGTCCGCGGCCACACGCGTGGCCAAAATCAAAGAGAAGAGTAATACTACGGGAAAAGAGTGACCTCTCGCGGGATATTTATGCCAACCGAATGATAGTAGCGCCTCTACATTTCTGCACCCGAAACTAGTTCTATATATACCTATAGCTACCTACAAATATGTATACCTATAGCTACCTACAAATATGTTTACCTATAGCTACCTACAAATATGTATACCTATAGCTACCTACAAATATGTATACCTATAGCTACCTACAAATATGTATACCTTTAGCTACCTACAAATATGTATACCTATAGCTTATTTCATATGGTTATTTTGTTTTAATAGAATTACTGC
Source organism: Diaphora mendica (assembly GCA_949125395.1). Lineage (NCBI taxonomy): Eukaryota > Metazoa > Arthropoda > Insecta > Lepidoptera > Erebidae > Diaphora > Diaphora mendica. The sequence continues at coordinate 17,448,560 of OX421318.1, forward strand.
AATATTGTTAATGTAATGAGAACGAAATAGATTTTCCGTTGTCATTACAATTAACAACGCTGCAATAAGTCTACTAAAACAAAATACCTTACTTCTTTTGCACAAGAACGATTGTATAATAAAGGTTTTAAAAATAAAACAATTCAAATTCACAGACTCAATTTAATTCACCACGTAACTACCACCACCAATACCACTTTCCTACTGTTAAACATATTTGTCTCATCAGTTTTACAATGTTATTTTCTATTTTTATAATCTTGAAATTTATTATAATATGCTTGAGCTGCCATTTTTATTTCATTCTCACAACACAATGAATAGCGTTCGTATCGCAATACCAGTGTAATCACTCATTTGGACGGAGGGGAAGATCTCAACTCGACGTCTGATAGCTGTAAAAACACCAGAAAAACACAAACTTATCCGAAAACAAAAACTAACGCACACGCAAGCCAAGATGACGATCAATTTGTGCAGCCATTTTGTTTTGTTCACAAACTAGGGATGCCGATTCGAGATCGATTAATCGAAAATCGATTTTTCAGGCCTAAAGATCGATATTTTAAATCGATATACAGTTTTTTTTTTGTTTTGGTACAAAGTACAAACCATTTTATTTACAATTAGTTAAATGTATCGGTAATAATACGGTGTTACTGATTAAAGGGTTGAATAGTCAAAAATTTGAGAATTGGCGGTATGCCTAGTTTCCTTTGTCTCTCTTTGTTCCTTGTGAGCGCCTTTTTTCAGTTGCCGCTTATCGCCAATATCGCAAGTGTTAAGGCTAGGGCCGCACTACGCTAGCAGCATTTGCCTTCCGACTGTCGAACCTTCAAGAAAAGAGCGTACTCCTTTTTAAAAGGCAGGCAACGCACTTGTGATGCCTCTGGTGTTGCGAGTGTCCATGGGCGGTGGTAATCGCTTACCATCAGGCGATACGTCTGCTCGTATGTCCCCTATTCCATAAAAAAACACAGCGTACTCTAAATATAGTAGATAAAAGATTTAACCTCATTCGCTCAGTCCCCTTCTTGAAGTCGAATTTTTTCTTCAAATTTATGATTATGAAAATAAATGTCTTCTTTCATACCTGATCTGACTTTGATATATAAATAAATAAAATTGAAGTGTTTGTTTGCAATTTCAATTTAACCCTGGACTAAAAAAAACGATTTTACTGATAGGAGATCATTTATAATGCTATCTTTCTTGTTTTTTATAAAATGGATTTATAATTTTATAATAAATGAAAACTCGAAAAAAAAAATTTTTTTTGAAAATCGATCTTTTAAACCTTGATTTTTTTGTGAATCGATTTTTTAGGTTTCGATTCAAAGCGATTCAAAAAACGATATTTTCTGGAAAGAATCGACATCCCTTACAGTGATAAAAAAAAACAATTATACATTAGAATTATTTATTAAACGGTTATTATTAATAAATTATTTTTTTAATAAACGTAAAAATTAATTATTAAATTAATTTGTTAATGTATTTAATAAAAGAATATTAATGCGTCGATAGTGACATCTACCGACACTCTTTACAACTTGATTCAGCTTAAGTTTTATGGTTAAGTAGTGTAGATGGCACAGCCTTCTTTTTTGAATTGCGTCATGTATGAAAGTGTCACAGCCCACAGCCCTGGCCAAAATAAAAACCCTCTCCAACGTCCGTGGCCACACGCGTGGCCAGCGCGCGCAATGGTGCACAGTTGAATTTAAATCGTATCCTTTAAGAAACAGGGTACTGTTTGGTAGATTTTCATTGCTTCAATGTGTAGCTAATAAACTAATTCGAGTATAGAACACCAGAGGGCCGTGGATTTACTTTGATTGGACCATGAGATTTGGCCGCTTCAGTTGACCCGCGTTCCGCTTGAGTGTCGTGCGCGAGTGTTGTTGTGCGCTAAGGACCACCCGCAGTTAAGTCGTAAGTACTATAGTTTTATCGTATTTAACTTCCAAGTGTTATGCATTAAAACAAACTAGATGAATTGGGCTTCACGATGATGTTTACATATTACAGTTGTATGTAATAAATCTATATTAATTTTAGCTTTACACTATTGATGCTTCGAACAAAATGAAGATGCTTTTCGTTTTGCCCAATTTTAGTATTGTTTGCACATATTTTATACACAACTATATACAAAATATCAAATTAGATTTCGTAATAAGCAAAATAATATCTATATTTCATAAAAACATGTTAAATTCATTGAAGATTCCTCAATAATATATATGTGTTCCTCAGAATTTAGGCGTGGCAACAGTTGTTGCCACGGACGTTTGAGCAAAGCCACTCACGTTCGCCTTCTCTTCACGTCGAGATAACTGTTCTCCTCGCCAATTTAGGTACCTAGACTATATCTCCCAATTTACTTCAGACATAAGATACGTATCTGGCCTGGAAAACGTCGTTGCTGATGCTATGTCACGCGTGGAAGCTGTAACAGAACCTCTGGATTACAGAGCACTCGCTAAATCACAAGAAGAGGATTCAGAACTACAGAAGCTTATAAACTCTGATAGTTCTCTAAAAATAAAGAAAGTAAAGACTGACGATTATGAGATCTACTGCGATATGTCCACATCATCTCCTAGACCTCTACTCACCAGAAGCTTTCGAAGACCAGCCTTCCACCATCTACACAACTTGAGCTATCCCGGAGCCAGGGCCACAGTTAAACTACTGACTCAAAGATTTGTATGGCCGGGAATCAAGAAGGACTGTCGACAGTGGTCGAATGAATGCACTGATTGCCAACGAACCAAAATCCATCGCCATACATACTCTCCCACCCATCCTTTTTCCAGCCCTTCAAGTCGTTTTTCCCATGTCCATATGGACATCGTAGGGCCTTTACCATTAACGCTTGGTTACAGATACTGCCTCACAGTCATCGACCGATTCACACGATGGCCTGAAGCGTATCCTCTCGCGGACATCACCGCTGAAACATGTTCGCGGGCCTTTATAGCTGGTTGGGTGGCCCGTTTTGGCTGTCCCGAAACCATCACAACCGACAGGGGGAGACAGTTCGAGTCTGCTATGTTTCACTCCATCTCCACCTTACTTGGCTCCAAGCATCGACCTACAGTGGCTTATCACCCCGCCTGCAATGGGATGATTGAGCGATTACATCGGCAGCTGAAATCCGCCATCATGTGCCACGCAGACGTACGCTGGTCAGAAGTTCTTCCTTTCGTACTGCTTGGAATCCGCAGCTCATGGAAGGAGGACATCAAGTCATCTGCGGCCGAGCTCGTCTACGGTGAACCTCTTCGCCTTCCTGGTGAGTTTTTTGGACCATTAAAAGACTACACCACGGATATTACAGACTTCACTAGTAGACTGCGCAACCACATCTCCAAGCTCGCTCCAGTTCCAGCTAAGTGGCATTGCTCAAAGTCGAAAACCTTTTACATACCTCGAGACCTGATGACAGCTGATCATGTTTTTCTTCGCGTCGGCCCAGCAAAAAAGTCCTTAGAGCCACCATATTCCGGACCCTACTAGGTTATTTCTAGAGGTGAGAAGACCTTCATAATAAACCTTAAAGGACGAGAGTCTACAGTGTCCATTGACAGATTAAAACCTGCCTACCTTGCATCAGATGAAACCAAGATTGGTAATACGCTGCCGAACCAACAAACTACAGGAGACATCAAGAAGACCAGAAGTGGTCGCGTTGTACGGTTTCCAGATCACTATCGACCGTAGCAAGCAACGGTCTTAGCCGGGGAGTAATGTAGCAACCATATTAAATATTAAAATTCAAAATTAAATTAATTAAATAAACAAACAAGCAAACCCTGGTTGAGAGCGTTGTTTACAATAGATCGGGATTCGTGACGTTGCGAACGAATGCAGCGTCGCGGCCGGCCGACCGGTCGCCGCGACAGAACATAGAAGCGAGTGCTACGTTATTGTTGTTGTTAAAACTCACGGCTAATGCGTATAAATTTGTAATATTATATCGTATATAATTACTAGTATTACTGTAAAATAATCAAGCTAACGCGATTGTAAAAGTGTAATAAAACTTGTGTAGTGTAAAATCAAATAAACAATATTTTATTTCGTTTAGTTGTGGAGTGAACTTTTATTTAATCACATATCTCCTAATAGACAATATACAGTTTGATATCTACATAATATATCTTCACGCTACAACAGTACCAATCCTGAATCGCGCAGTGAAAAGTTCTCGCGACAGTTAACATAGATACAACTTCCCAACATCAACCGTTAGGGCAGTTGGTCCGCCAGGCATGATCACCTCGCCTGGTCAGAGGATCCTCCCTTTGTGTCAGTGCTGCCACCTCTCTGAGGCCAACCAGCGCTAAAAGCGCTTGAAAATAGCGTTAGATTCCGCTAGATTGCACTAGGGACACGGTATCGAAACCAAAGTATAGATAAAAAAAAAGCTCGCCAATGGGACACGGTATCGAATAGAATAGTAGCAATACTGTCCTCATGCATGAGTAGTATCGAAAAAAAAGGATCGTACTCATTATTTCATAAAAGAATCGATACTTTATTGGAAAGTACCTACTCGATATTGAACTATCGAGTACTTTCCTTACCGAGGAGTGGGTTGAGGAATCTTGCAGATTGTAGAATCACCTGGAAAAACGCCTTGAACCAATGCTTGAACTCAGGCTTTACTTCCCATTCAGTCTTATAACGTTGTTTATAATATTATTATGTTTTTTTGACACTGGTACTTGGTACATGCTAAGTATTGCCTATCATTAATGCTAAAAACTAAACTAACTAAAAGCTAAAAACTATGCAGGTGACTGTGAACACAATCACTGTCTATGATTGAGTGTGTTTTTGACATTTAATCACAACTCAACACTCATCACAAATTAATAAAACTTTTGAGCGCCAAATTCAAATATTTTTCCTCTTTTGTGATTAGTTGTCCTAAACACACTCATTACTACTAAGTTTTTCTGTCATAAAAACGCGCTATATTTTCCGCTAGGAGTTATTATTAAAATTTCAGCGCTAAGTGTCTCAAAAAAGCGCTAGATCTAACTCCGAAAGCGCTAAGGTGGCAGCACTTCTTTGAGTTGCAGGGACACGATTACCCGTTCCTCCACACCGTGTTTGGTATCATTCGAAAGGGCGTTACATTATTAGCATATTCTCGTGACTTTTTCCGTATTTATTCGATAATATTGTGATATTTCTATGGTACCTATTTCAAATATACTTTGGAAAGATGGTAACGAGAAGATTTTCCTAGTGGCCGTTTACGGAACTAACGTATGACAGATACTTCTACCTCACAGTTTATTATACAGAGCGAGTGCATTGTTATTTTTAAACTTGTTCCATACTTTTTTAGCGTCGTTTTTAGTCGTAGATGGGTTTTAGTTTTTTAATCACTAGTAGCCGTTTTACGGCAACATTGAAAAAAGCGGCCAAGTGCGAGTCGGACTCGACCATGAAGGGTTCCGCAGCAGCAAGTAACATAATATATTTTTTATTTTATTTTTAAATTTGTGTTGATTGAATGAAAGGTAAATTGCAGTTTACGATTTATGACTATAAAAAAAACTACTTTCGTTCAAACCAATTTTCTGTGGAAGTTTACATGGTAATGTACTTCATATATTTTTTTTAGTTTTATCATTCTCTTATTTTAGAAGTTACAGGGGGGGGGGGGGGCACACATTTTACCACTTGCAAGTATCTCTCGCGCAAACTATTTAGTTTAGAAAAAAATGATATTAGAAACCTAAATATCATTTTTGAAGACCTATACATAGATACCCCACACGCATGGGTTTGATGAATAATAATTTTTGAGTTTCAGTTCTATGTATCCCCAAAATTTATTGTTGTTTTTATTTTTGTGTGAAATTCTTAATGCGATTCACAGAATACATCTACTTACCAAGTTACAACATTATAGTTCTTATAGTTTCGGAAAAAAGAGGCTGTGACATACGGACGGACGGACAGACCGACAGACGGACGGACAGACAGACGAACGGACAGACCGACAGACATGGCGAATCTATAAGGGCTCCGTTTTTTGCCTTTGGCACCGAACCCTAAAAAGGCAGTGACATAAAATAGAACTAAAGCAGAATAATTTTTGAGGGGAAAAAAGTCCTGAGAAGGAGAAATCTCAATTGAGGCGTGGGGAAAGGAAATCATCAAAGTGGAAACACTGTATAGGAACATGTGTTATTAACTTATTATGTCTATGGTTATATATACAGCTGATAAACATGTTAAATGAATGAAGACTGACTTTGTGTTTGCAAAATTAAATAAAGACAAAGCAAGATGTCGCCGGAATTTGTTATTGTAATATTAAGTGTACTGTATACTACCAGTGTAGCCATAAGTGATATGACAGAGAGTTCTTTTGGGAAACATAATGAAGGTGTAATCGCAGCATTCGGTGACTTCAATTCAGATGAGCTCACAGATGCGTTTGTTATTAAAAACAACTCGAATGTTGAAGTGTTTCTAGCATACGATAAGGAGCCGTTTCTCAGACCTTCAGCTTATGCTTGTAATTTTAGTGACTTTGTTATAACAAGTGTTGTACCAGGAGATTTCGATGGAGATGCATATATGGATATAATGTTAACAACTCAAGGAATCGATGTCGTTTCTGATTTACACAATGTTTTAATTTTATGGGGAGGTGAATCCACCTTAAACTGTTCTCATGCTCAGGACATCAAGGCCACCACATTTGGCCAGCCACTGGTGATGGATTATAATCGCGATATGACACTAGACCTGTTTGGAATGAACACTCAATATCAGAGAGTATTCTGGGTATTTAATCAATCGAGAACAAAACCTGATCAAAAGTTAATGGCTGATGACTCTGTGAAAGAAATCAAGTTACCACATTCTCATTCATTTTTGGATGTAAATGATGATAATGCAGCTGATCTCTTGGTGACAACAACATCAAATGTTGAAGTATGGTTAAATGATGAATTTGAAGGATTTGAATACACAAGTAGTATTGAGCTACTGGTAGGCCATCCAGCTATCTATGGACAAGCCTTATTCATTGATGTTGCCCTCTCTGGTGAATTTTATTTGGTGATTCCAGTATGTTTTGATCCCCAATGTATTAATAGTACTATATTAATAAACGATAATAAGAAATGGCATGATTTACAAGTGGATTTGAATGATGGTAGAGGTACATTGTGGCGATTTGTGCCACCTAAGAATGAAATCTATTTAGATACAATTACAATGAGAAGTGGAGACTATAATATGGATGGATATCCAGACATCTTAGTGACTTTAAGTCCAGTTAACAGTAATACAACCAAAGTATTCTTGCTTCATAATACTCCATGTGACTTACCGGGTTGCCAGTTTCATAGAACATTTGATGCTCAATGGGACAAATTTGTCTCATTTGGGAATGATGTGGTTATGGCAACATTTTATGATTTTTATATGGATGGTGTACTGGACGTTATATATGTAAAGAAGAATGTGACCACACAAAAACATACAATGCATTCTTTCAGAAATGAGTTGGAATATGACACTAACTTCATTAAAGTTATTGTAGTGACTGGTTTAACTAATGAGAAGACACCCGTCAACAATAGAACTTTTTATAATAGTAGACTAACATTTGGTAAGTTAACTTTACAGTATGTTATTATCATCAAATTAACTGTGAAATATCAAATGCAGACTTTAACTTTACTAAAATATGATTTGGTTTCAATCAGCATATCAGGAATCATATATCAAGATATACATATATCCGATTTACATCTGATATATATCAAACTGGTTTCGTTGATATATATCAATGCTAGCTGAAATTAGATTGGATATCAGATCCTTCTCATGATGATAGCAGATGATATGATTCAAAATGTCGTTTATGTGCTATAATCCAGTCCAGACTCAGAATCGAAAGATGCCTACCTTTATTTTCCTTGCAGTCAAACTAAGCACTACGAGTATTATGAATACTGCATTTTTTGATGATTTTATTAATTATTTGATAATATTTAACAGTTTATTACGAATGACTGATGACTGATTTGATAACTAAATGACTTATGATTATATAATAAAGTTATTATTATTATTTGTAATATTGTAAAACATTAAAATCATATTCGTTTTTTTTTTGATAATTTTAGTATGTTTATGTACCACATATGCAAATAGTATTCATAAATCTATACTAATTTTATAAAGCTGCAGAGTTTGTATGTTTGTTTGAACGCACTAATCTCAGGAACTACTGGTCCGATTTGGAAAATTCTTTCAGTGTTGGATAGTCCATTTATCGAGGAAGGCTAAAGGCTATATATCATCACGCTAAGACCAATAGGAGCGGAGCACCAATGAAGAATGTTACAAAAACGCTTTTTTTTACGCCAAGGGCAATAGGAGACGCAAACGACGTTGCGTGGGTCAGCTAGTAATACAATAAAATGATAATATGGCTTAAAAAATTGATATATATCAAACTTGATATCGGATATAAATCATAAATATCTGATATTTATTATAAATATCGGATATTTTCGAACCCTGGTTTCAATTTTAGTTTTAAGTCTTTGTCACTTGTATGTATGTACATACATCTTGGTAGGAGACACTTGAACAATAAGAACAAACCAAAACATAGCATAAAGCATCTTAATAAGCACTTTAATATTGCATTATTTTTACAGGTACAAATCTACCCGGTCCTAAAATTGGCTACAACACTTGGTCTCAGGAAGGTACTTACAGAACAGGTGTTTGTGCCCAGTTATCTCAATCTGCCTACTATGCATTACAATTACCTTACTCAATATTTGGTTTGGACCGCACGCCCAACTTTGTAGACACTTTGAACGTAGGCCTTTCAGGATATTCTAGGAGTTGGACACAAATTATTCCAAATTCTCAAATAGTAGTAATTCCTGCTCCTCCAAATGACTCTTCACAATGGAAGGCTCAGCTATTCGTAACTCCGAGTAAAGTAATTCTCAAGAGTGTGTTTGTATTAACTGCAATTATTATTGTTATTACTGGATGTGTACTTTACTTACATTGGAAGGAAAGGAATGATAGACAGGACATAATAGAGATTGATGAAAAGACATATGTAAAAATTTAATCACAAATAATCATATTATGAATGTGTAATGGGCCAATGTGGATTTGTAATGGCAATTTAAATGGTGTCATTACAAGTTAATACTACGGAATCATTAAGAATATTGGTAAATAGCTTGACTTTGTTTAATATCAGACATACATATATCCTGTGAAATTTTGTACTATTTGAAAAATAGCACTTAATTTCACAGTATATAAACATAATGGTAATGTTTGTCTTTATAAAAATTTTAATTTATAAGACAAACTCAAAATGCTATAAAGTATGAACAATGTTAGCACCATACATAAATCATTAGACAAACAAATAATAAATGAATGATATTATTAAGAAAGATCAAGATATCTTTTAACATTGCTCAATAAGTATGCAGCTGAAGATGAGTTTGTTATTTGAACAGTTTATATCATACTACTATAACTCATATTGTTATAGCTAATGCCTTTTTAGTGACCTGAGCCATAACACATACTTAATATAACTAGGATAAAAGTGTACGACTGTTATTTTTTATCATATGAGTTTATAAAATAACTTTTTATTTCGTAATCACCAAATATACACTGTGTTTTTACATAATTTAAGCTTGTGCATTATTTTGTTAAGGTACAATTGTGTTTCAGATTTTATTAAGAATAAAGAAATAAAAATGGATATTCCTGACTTGGTAATATAATAAAATATCAACATTATAACTTATTTTTAAATCTGAGATGACTGTGATATTAATGAATAAAGTTTAAGTTTTAATTTATTTTATTTTATTTACAAACCACTTAGATCAAAAAATTACACACAAATTCACATAACTATCACAAATAAACATGAGACATGAAACTTAGATTAACTAAATATAATATATAGAACTCTCATGTCAAGTTGTTGCTAATGATGAACTACTTTTTTTTTTGTTTTCCTGGTCTGCCTAAAATAGAATATTTAACATCATATTTATACCAATAGGATCCTAGCCTGATTGAATGGAGCAGACAAAGTTACGTATTCTATATAGGTAACAGATGAAGATCACATTTGGACACTATTTCTTCTAGTGCCTAGTCTTGTGCTTATGTTTCTTATCTTTCTTTTTCTCCATTTTCTCCAACTTTCTGTAAATAAAAAAAAACAATAAATATCTTAATCCAAACAGACATGACAATAAAATATTCTTACAAAATTAAAAATACTTACTTCAATAATTTCTTTTTCTGTTTTTTGGTCAGTTGACTGATAAGATCCACTTCTGTGAGACTTGAATTATCCTGTTCTTCCATTTTTGTTGCTGAAAGAGGCAACGCTCCAGGTTTCATCACGAGGCCAGTGTCTCGCATCTGCTGCATCAATGTTGGAACATCCGGTTTTTCCTCTTCTTCTTCAGGAGTCGAAGTTGATGCTTGAAGGGCTCTTGCCTCACTCATAGACAAAGAGTACATAGAACATTCCTTATCTAAAAAGAAAATAAATAAAATGTATGAAAATCAAAATGTCAAAATGTATGCAATAGGTTAAATAATTAATACATAAATAATAAATACCTGTATTTATATGACCCCATTTGTGACATTTGATGCACCTGACGTTGCGTACTAAGATACCAAATGGTTGATCTCTTATTTCATTATCTCCTTTGCAGTAACTCTCTCTAGGAGCATTGTATTTTCGTTGCCACTCAAACTTGTACTCTGGTTCATTATCTTCCCTCTCTCTCTCTTTTTTAACACCAGGAGGAGGTTCATACATGAAATTCAAACTCAATTTGTCCTTACTGTCTTTGCTGAGTAGGGCTCTAAAACAAAAACAGTAAAAGTTAATCACCATGCATAAATTACCACCTACAGCAATAATAAAATTAAACACAATGCAATTACTTGTTTTCATGTAGTTCTTGTTCTTTTTCATATTGAAGCCGGAGTTCCTCTTGTTTCTTTTTGTAAGCTTCAGTTTTCTGTTCAGCCATCCATACCTACAAAAACAAAAAAAAAACATTTTCTCATCAAGATGTTTTGACACTATTGTAAAAATGAATTAACAATCGCCATATACATACTCGTTTCAAATTGTCCCTTGATGCGGGATGGAAGAACTTTTTACACATGTAATTATTAAATCCTTTACCCATTTTGGTAATTATTTGTTTATCTTAAGAAACGCTATAAGGTAGCTTGCTTGACACCTTTCTATAACAATGTACTCTGTGCTTGACACAAACTACAAAGGTAGGAATGAATGACTTATGAATGACACCATTGACCACAGAACACATTTCAAAAGTCAGAACCTTGTCAGAACCTGTCAGAACACTCACTCAGACCAGTGTTGCCATTACTTGACAGCCAGCTCTTAAAACACTTCTTCTAGAGAGGTACAATAGTCGATTTGAAGTCGACTTTCGTAATTGATTTATCAACAGCCTTTAACAGTCCACAGCTGGCCATAGGTTTTTCCTTATGGGCCCTCTACACTACTCGCCAAGTTACTCGACGAAGTACTTGGAGTTGGCGCAGTCCGAATACGTAGCTTCCATATTACTCGCGAAGTTTAACGAGGTTAGGCGAATACTATAGTGTGGAGAGGCACCTTGTGTGACTTCGTACAACCTCGGCTCGCCTCGGGCAACTTCCATTTCTTGTCGGTGTTTGCACCAGAGTCAAAGGATTCGAAGTTGAACACATGAAGTGCCTACACAAAGCGCACACACAAACTACTCGGGTACAGTGTAGTGTGTGTGTGTGTCTGTGTGTGTGTTCTTTTTTTTTTTTTTTTTTTATGTTTGGCCTGCCAAAATGACTCTACTCTGCCTGATGGAAAGCATAAGCAGAATCCACGAGTGGTGGCCACCATACTCAATGCGAATACAACAATGCAGTATGGCGACCCACACTATGGCGGCCTAGTGATGCTTGTGCATCTTTTAGTCTAGTCAACAAGTATGGAACTTGTTGACTAGACTAATTGACCTCCGGTCTCGCACTCACCAACGAAACACGACAGCACAAACGCTGTCATTTTACGTTGATTTTCTGTGCGAGGGTAGTACCGCCCCGGTCGAGCCGGCCCAACCGTGCTGAAATCAGCGTGGCTCTACTACCTACCACCTAGTCTGATCAGACTACGTGGTATGTAGTGTAGTTGATCGCCTGGGCTGGCCTAAACCGGGTCGATGCCCACGGTCAGACTACGACTTTTCTGGTGTGAGCTGGGTGGCAAGAGATTGGTTTGGGACTGGCCTATATGGGTCGACGTTCTGAACCAGTTGATTGCAGCAGCTGTGTGTGGTTATCGTGACTGGTGGAAGGGGCGCTGACGGGTTGTCCGGTCCATCGCACCATGCGAGTTGGTGGGTGGTCGAAGGGGCGCCTGAGGTCAGTTGTCCGCCCAGTGTGTTTAACTCAGATGTGAGGGGTGAAGATCGAGATCTTTTTAAACAGGTGTCATGAATCGGTAGCTAGTCAGGGATGGGCGAGCATGCCCAGACGTGTGCTACAGAACTGTATTTGGTCTTTTCAGATAAATCAAGGCGTGAGGTGTCGCACGAGGACATGCGAATGTCAGTCCGGCCGTGACGGCGCATCGATGTTTTAAGAGTGGCAAGAAACGTGAAGACTGGCTGGTGATATTTTGACAAGCACTGGTGAACGTTTCTAGACACTGACGCAACTCCGGGCTCTCTTAGCAGAAGAAATAAGACGTGTTCGGTGGAGCGTCGTATTCTAATTATTTTATTATTGCTGATTGTAATTCTATCCACATTTTGTTATGATAATAATTGTTGCATTGTTAATTATTTACAATACGTGGTTTTACTTCTCCTCGCCCGCTTACCCACGATAGCTCGGCGGCAGTAATGCATCCGGAACCGAATAATGGTGATCATGTCTCTAATCGTCAAAGGATTCAACTTTGAATCCTTTGACGAGGGTGCAAAAACCAACAACAAATGGAATTTTCCCGAAGCAACAATGTTGCTGTAAGCAGCGTTGCGATCGGTTCCTTCCTCGGTTAACTTCGTCACGAGCGGTAAGCGTAACGCCACACTCCTGTGTTCGCCACCGCGCATGACTTACACGCCTCACTTTATTCCGCTCGCTAAAACCAGCTGATAGCCTTTTTATTTCCAAAATATTTTGTTAATACATCAATTCAATCCCTTTAATTACAAAAAATAATACAATACAAAAATAAAATTACACATTGAAAAAAAAAATGAACTACAAACATTATAATTTATTTTTATGATTATTATTTAAATTAAACTTAAATGTATTAAATTGATTTTATTTAATGAAATACTTAATAAAGGACCTCTCAACGAGTAAAGGCCTCCTCCAGTTCTTTCCAATATTCTCTATCTTTTGCTTTAGTAAACCATGACTGCCGCCTTGTTTATTTCATCTATCCATCTTCATGTATATTTTAAATTCCTTATTTAAAGATAGCCTTGATATCGTGAAGTAATTTCCTTGGTTTTAGAAAGGTGACTTTAAACTTAACGAAAAAAGATCTAGAGCAAAAGAAGATATTAAGATTTAACTTAAATAACCATACCAATTTTTGAGGCACCTGTAACACCTGACTGGCCCATCTATGGGTTAATCGTAAATTCAATATGGTCCTGGGTTAATAATAAAAATAAGTAAAAATATTCCTTAATCAATGTTCAAGATTTGGGTGTTTTTCTTAAGAGTAGACTTAACTTAAAATAAGCAATATATTAATTTTTAAGTACTTATACGACAACAATTAAGTATTTAATATATCTTACTATCAAATTACAATTCTTAAACTCATTATTAAGTATGGTCAGCATTTCAAGCTAGTGATCTGCCTGATCTAGGTAAGACCTGTGTCAGGCAAATACTAAATGAGGACCTTTTTTTGATGTGGTATCTTCATATGTTCTAAATGCCATTGAACGCTGCGCTTGATTAAGCTTAGTTCAGCAGCGGCAGGCCGATTGGCCTTTGTTTAATATCGGTTCCCCAGCCATGGACAGTACGACTTCACAGCAGTGGTGATAAACTTCCTTTTTTTTCTATAGCATTATTTTTTTGTCATCATCATCAGGATTAAAAAAGAGTAGTAGCGTATTATTAGTACTATTAGAATCATTATTAAATCTGTAGTTTATGATTGTTAAAATTGGCAATATTTTATTGTTTCCAATTAAACCAGTTAAAACACTTTTTTCTTTTATGGGTCCCTGAATTTCTCTGGTAATTTCTTACCAGAGAAATTCAAGGAAAGATATACCTATAAGCCGTTGAATACAATTAGAAATACATTCAGCATCAATGTTCAAAAATTACTATGATAAGACTACAATTATTATCGAATGTAAGTATCGATATTACTAATAAATTGATTTATTTTCTGTATGTCTCTAATTGCAAGTCTCTAATTGCAGGAAATAGATACTCTAAGTTGCAAGTACATATTTGACTATTACAAATTCCTCTGATGGAAGCGCGGGAAACATCTTTTTGAGCGGGTGTATTTTTTTGGCTATTATCTTCTTCTTCTTCTTCTTCCTAACCTTTTCCCACTTTAGGTGGGGTCGGCTCTCCTTGTTTTACGGCGCCAAGACATTCCGTCAAGGGTTGTCGGGTCTGGTAAATTCTCCTTCTTCAGGAGCTGAGTCATGCTGGTCCACCATGTCCACGGGGGTCGTCCCCGGCTTCTTTTGCCTTCTGGTAAGCTTAGAGCCGTCTGCACGACGTGCTGCTCTGGTCTCCTCTTGATATGTCCGTACCAGCTCAATCTCCTTTCCGTTAACTTACTCTGTATTGGAGACACCTTAAAAGTACCACGGATATACTCGTTGCGGACCCTGTCCATCTTCGTTACTCCCCCGGACCACCTTAGCATTTTCATTTCTGCGGTGTGCAGTTTTTGGACGTGGCATTCTTTGACGGGCCAACATTCAGCACCGCACATCATTGCTGGTCTGACCGCCGTTTTGTACACTTTGCCTTTTGTGCGTATTGGCATTCGAGTGTCGCACAGTAATCCCGTCAAGCTTTGTCATTTTTGCCAGGCAACTTTTACTCTGTGTTGCACGTCAGCATCTATGTCTCCGTTTTCAGAAATTACTGAGCCGAGGTATTTAAATTGGGTCACTGTTTGAACTAGTGTACCACCGTGGTAGTATACTCTGTCACCCGAGTTAGCTTGGTTTCCACTGAAACGACAAATGAGTTCTACTAACTCTGAGTCCGGCGTTTTCTAATGAATTCACCCAATTCCAGAAAGTAGCTTGCAAGTCCTCCGCATTTCTAGCGATCAAAACAATGTCATCTGTATAGAGCAAATTCCAGGGGAGTGCAGCCTGCACATCCTTTGTGACCAGATCCATCACGGCATTAAATAGAAGTGGACTCAGTGCAGAGCCTTGATGGACTCCCACTCCCACTGTGAATTCTTGGCTAAGACCAGCCACACTTCTAACCCTCGTACGTGCATCGTTGTACATATCTCGGATGTCTCGTACGTAGCACTCAGGAAGTTGTTGTGCCCTAAGCGCTTGCCACACTAAGGTCCTGAGTACTCGGTCAAAAGCCTTTTCAAGGTCTATAAAAACCAGATGCAGGTCGCCTCGGTTCACACGGTGTTTCTCCACTAGGATTCTGACCGCATGTATCGCGTCGGTTGTGGATGCGGAGGATGTGAAACCAAATTGGTTTGGGCTTATGGAAATCAGTGACTGAATGCGGTTACTTATTACTCTATCCCAGACTTTCAAGGTATGAGACGTAAGTTTAATGCCTCTATAATTTGCGCATTGTGTGACATCTCCTTAGTTCTTATAGAATGGCACAAGGTGACTGAGTCGCCATGAATCCGGCATTTTCGTCGTTCGGAGGATGATATTGAAAAGCCTAGTCAGCCAGTCTATGCCTGCACGTCCCAGCAGTTTCCATATCTCTGAGGGTACACCATCGGGCCCAGCTGCTTTGCCATTTTTCTTTTTCACCGCATTAGTCACCTCATCGCATCCAACTTCATGAACCGGTCCCTCAACAGGCTTGTAAAATATCTGGTTTTGACTAGGAAATTCTTCGTTCATAAGCTCGTTATAGAACTGGTACCATCTATCGATTATTTCTTCGTCAGTAGTGAGTAAATTGTTGTCTTTGTCTTTGATAAATTTATTTAACTTTATGTCCTGTGTTGATCTATGTCTCGTTTTAGTTAAATGAAAAAGTTATTTGTCTGTTTCTGCTGTACTAATTCGATCGTATATGCTCTGCCTTGACATTGCTCTAGATTGTGCAACCTTCCTTTTCGTTAACAGTTTTGATTCTTTGTAGTTGATTTTTTTGGCTGTTATAAATTTTTTCATTAATCATACATCTAATTAATAAATTATCGCAATCCAGTACTCCTTCACCGTCCAACGTTGCTGTTTCTCTATCAGACAGATTTATCCCAAATAATACCGATAATGGATCAAATCCCATCAGTAATACAGTGGAATTGCCGTAGAATCAACAGCCAGTAGCAATTATATCCCTTGTTTCCCTTCGTGTCCCTTTTCCTTTCCGACATAAACATTGCTTTATAATAGTGCTATTGTTCATGAAAACATAGATATACATACATTATTTGACTGCCTCGTTGGTCTCGCGGTTGGCGTGTGCGACTGTTGATCATGAGGTCTCGGGTTCGATTCCCGGGTCGGACCAAATGTTTGTATGATCTACAAATATTTGTTTCGGAGTTTGGGTGTTTATATGTATAATATGTATGTATTTACAAAAAAAAAAGTATATATGTATTTGTATCAGTTGTCTAGTACCCATAACACAAGCTCTGCTTAGCTTGGGACTAGACGGCGTTGTGTGTTAGATGTCCAAAATATTTATTATTTTATTATTATTGTACTCTGTGATGAAATCGTGAGTAATCATGACACATGACAGTCATGACAAATTTTTACACATTTCATCTTTCATTATACATCACTTTTAAAACCTATCTGATACCTATCCTATCTAAATTCCGTTTTCCTAAATTCCACTTTAAATGTTACTAAATGATTTCCTAAGCTTTACTTGTCATTGGCTTAGGCACAAACCGTGCATAGCCATACAAAAAAAAAAAAAGTACATATTTCTGTTCTGTGACTGTGCGGTGCGTTTAGAATACCTAGTCTTGTGTCAACTCAAGTGCGCACTTGCAAGTAAAAACTAGGTTTTAATACCTGGTCCCGTAAATACGCCTCATCGTTAGTCAAGTACCTATAGTGTACATAGTGGTGGTTATGTGATGGTGGATGAGAATTATAATCGTGTTCTTTACTGTGCTGCAAGTTTTTGCTTTTGGCGCTTTAAATCTTTCTTTTTGTCAGCAGAACGGTTTTGGATTCGTTTGTATTGCTTTGAATTAATTCTCTATCTTATTTATCAATTATACAGGTCAATTCATGAGTACCTACGACTTTCTAAAGTCGTCTAAAAATTATACTTTAATATGAAAATCAGTGATATTAGTCTGTATAAACTTCTTTTTCATTTCGTATCTTTTTTTGACAACAATAGATGCATAAAATAAGTTCGTTGCCTTAACGCAATCATTTTTGAGTTGCAATTTTATTTTTTCCAATAAATCCATGTTTAAATCTATTTTATTGTTATCATTGTTTCTATTCTATCACTTTTATTATCCAACACACACGTGAGCCGGGTAATCCAAGTCCACAACTCATGTTAGGCATTTATTGTTGTGTTAAAGTCAGAAGTCACACTCAGACCATTTTATCATGTTGATGTATTTTTAGAATCCAACCTACTATGCTATTGAAGCTTGATTCCTTAGTAAACAGTTTTGAAGTTTATATTCAGTTTGTGTACATGTGAAATGACATTCAAACAAAGTGTTTTAATTATATGATACCTAAATTATTAGACTGTGATGTAGTATGAATGTATGAAGGATACATCAGGATTCTTCAAGGAGGATCATTTTGTTGTTCATGGTAAGTGTCTGTATCTATAAAGATGCAAAAAGATGTTGTCGGTAAATGCATTTTTTGTAATGAAATGTTTCTACATGACATCATTTTTATTACTATCATTATCATTATTTATTAAGTTTTCCAATGATTGCCAGATTTATCAAACTAAATCATGAAAAACAAGATGTTTTTAAATGTAATATGTTAAATGTGCAAGATATACTATTAATTCACAATGAAGTTTAAAACCTATAGAGTAAAAACATAATAAGGTTTTTACATTTTTCTCTTATTTTAGTTTCTTTTCTTGTAAGCTGGTTTTATTTTATTCAAAATGTAAATACCTATTATTATTGTCCCGTAAGATAACACCAGAAGTTATTTGCTAGACAAAACATCATATAGTAAATTATATTAAGTACCTGAATGACCGAACTTTGCTTGGTCTTTTTTTTAGTCAATTTTCTAAAAATGAATCCTAGCTATATCGATTTCTTGCCCCCAAAACCCCCTGCATTTTCATGCAAATTTCATCCAAATTGTTGTATCCATTTCTGGGGTTTTTTTATGGAATAGGGGGCAAACGAGCAGACGTATCGCCTGATGGTAAGTGAATACCGCCACTCTTGAACACCCGCACTGGTGTTGCGGGTGTTCATGGGTGGCGGTAAGGCGTCACAAATGCGTTGCCGGCCTTTGGGGGATGGGGGGAGGGGTTGGGGTATAGGCCTCTGGTAACCTCACTCAGTCGGTGAAACACAGCGCAAGCGCTGTTTCACACTGGTTTTCTGTGAGGCCGTGGTATCACTCAAGTCGAGCGGGCCCAATCATGCCGAAGCGTGGCTCTCCCACGTTTAAAAGGTTTTTAGGTATTAAGGTTTAGGTGGAATCTTTACAAATTAAAAAATATGTTTGTGTAGGTCTTTTCTTTATCTGTTTTCTATAAAAAATAATTTTCCAGTAAATTATGCAGGACAACAGCACTTCCAAAAAAGGAAAACTTAGTCTGGCCAATATGGTAATAGTAGGTCAATTTCTTCTTTTTAAGGGGAGGCCTATGTCCATCAGTGGACTATGAAGCGCTGTTCTTAATGATAATGAAGATATTTTATCAGTTGCCTAGTTGGCAATATTAAACATTCTGTTTTTTTTTTTATGTTTGGGCCTGCCAAAATGACTTTACTCTGCCTGATGGAAAGTATAAGCAGAATCCAAGAGTGGTGGTCACCATACTCATTTGATTGTTGTATTTAAAATCACAATACACCTAACAGTAAATTGCAAAATAAATAGGTGTATTGTGAACACCAATAGGTGTTGTGAAAAGAAATACTTTTGTAATTCACTTTTACGCATTAGTTTATCATCAATCAATAAGATCTTGAATACTATTATTTTTCGCAAAAAAGGCAACTCTAAATAAAACCAAAGAAAATTAAATTGGAAAATGTATAATAACTAGCTGACCCACACAACTTCAACTGTGTCTCTTTTCAATCATGCTTGGTTCCTATTAGTCTAAGCATGATGTTATAGATAACATCATGCTTAGACCTAAGATAAGATAGATCCTATCTTAGGCATGTCAGCACAACACACTTAAACATAAAAACTGGCAAAGTGCGTGTCAGGCCACAGTAGAATAGGGTTTCGCAGCAACCCATTTGTTATGATTTAATCACACTTCACATCACACCAATATCACATCACATCATCACACTAATATATGAAGGCCAAAGTTTGTGTGAAATGTTGATTTGGATGAAACTTTACAGTAATATAGCTTATACATCAGATTAACACATAGGCTACTATTTGCCACGATAACCGTCAAACACGCGGGCAGAGCCGCGGGCAACAGTTAGTTTTTTAATATTTACTATGTTTAATTAATATTTCGTTATTTTTGTATGAAGTTTTCCAAGTAACCTTTTTCAAGTTAGGCCTCTATGGCCCGTATTTGAAAAGGTGTCTCAAGTATCCGTTGAACTCTGATTAGCAGAAACGAGTTTCAAGTTCTCTTCTTATTTATTATTATTATATTAATTATAATTAACAAAATATATTGAACAAACATAATTTATATATTATTGGTTATTAGTTTATGTATAACTAGCGACCCGCCCCGGCTTCGCACGGGTGGATTTCTGATTGCCCCCGTCGACGATACGATTCGTGCATTTTAAATCTGTAATATCTTCTAATATATTCATTTAAATTAGATACTGTAAAGGGTCATTTTAATCTATATTAAATGCACAATTTTTTTTTTCTTTTTTTTTCTTTTTTTTTTCCGGTTTAACAACTGTCAAGCGAGTGCATGTTTCTGTTAGTGTCGCTATTTTATTAAAATTTCTCACGAAAACACAAGCCCCAAACAAAAGTGCGACCCCGTGGTGTTCACAAAGTGTCGGATCGAAGTTCCAAGATACAGATTCTTAGAAACACATCGAACTACGAACAAAAACACGAAAATCCATCATCGCCAAGGTAGATACCACTATAACTACATATATACAAATTGCGCGTTGTCACTTAAAAAAAAAAACCTATATCCTGTTTGTATCAGTCATTCACCCGTCACTGTCAAATATACAAACATCAAAGAACCAACTTCACAACAGTGCTGAGGGTTGCCACTTTATAAAAAGAAAAAAGAAATAGTAGAAAATCTATACTTCTTAACAAAGGTGACGAAATGGAGAAACAAATAACTTTATTATTTGAAAAGCTCACCCAACAACTCAATCAACAAATGGAGCTTCAAACAAAAGAGCTAACACAAAAAATTACTGATAATATAACATCAAAGATAGAAGAAAAATTAGATCCGTTTATTAAAGAGAACAAAATATTAAAACAAGAAGTAGATACACTCAAATCGAAAATCCATATTCTAGAGCGAGAAGGGAGAAAGAAGAACCTTATATTTCATGGCATGCCAGAAACAGAAAATGACAATAAACAACTTCTGGAAGATGTTTTGGAGACCCTAAACATAGTAAGTGGAAAAACAGACAAAGCCAAGTGGGATATATGGGAAATAAGTAAGGTCCAGAGATTAGGTAAAAAGATCGAAAACAATAACAGACCGGTTCTCATATCGGTTACACTCGAATGGAGGAAAATTGAGCTATTAAAGAACAAAAAATTATTACCAAAAAATGTGCACATTACAGAAGACTTCCCCAAAGAAGTTTTAGAACTCCGAAAGGACCTTAAGGCTAAACAAAAAGAAGAGCAAGAGAAAGGAAATACTGTCTTTATAAGGTATGACAAGCTAATAATAAAGAGTAACAAAAACACAGAAAAACGAAAATTAACTTCTCCTTCACCTGATCAAGAAGAAAAACAGAGAAACGACAATATCATCAAAACGCCTAACTCCAAATTCAGCAAGATAAATGCATTCGACCTGTTAAACAAAACCAAAAAGTAACAATGAAAATCCAGAGCCACAACAACAAAATATAAGAACTACAATAAAATAAAAACTACAACAAAAAAAAACTACAACAACAAAATACAAGAACTAAAATAAAATAAAAACTACAACGTCCCCAACCCGGCTGGTCCCCGTGGGGATTACGACCACTACCCTCCAGTTCTGACTGAAGTGGAAAGATTTGGAGGAGGCCTATACCCGAAAAGGGACTATACAAGGAAAAAACGAAAACTAACTCATTAACATATTGATAAGAATATATACTAAGGAAACTAACAAAAAAGTCAATAAGATATGTTTAAAACTATTATATGTATAGGTTTAAAGGGCTTAAATAAATAAATAAATAAAATAAATGCACAATGTATTTAATTTACTTAATTGTATAAGGATTCATTCTGTATTGCTTAAAATCACTTCGTAAATAAGCCATTATTTCTCGTAAAAAGAAAGTGATAAAAAATGGTTGTTGTGGGTTATCCCTAAGAGATAGACATATACCGTCGCAGACTTTTTTGTAGTGCTTTTTAAGATGTACAATACTGTAGTACATTATTTTGATCTATCTCGTGGGGTGCAACCAGCGTTTGCAATGTAAGCGCAAAAAAATGTGTTTATTTGCTACATCACATTAGAAACCTCGAAAATTAACTGTGTTTCCATACTATATTATGCATTTATTATACATAAAAACCTTCCTCTTGAATCACTCTATCTATTAAAGAAACCCGCATCAAAATCCGTTGCGTAGTTTTAAAGATTTAAGCAAACAAAGGGACATAGGGACAGAGAAAGCGACTTTGTTTTATACTATGTAGTGATACGCTATTGGCCAGTGTATCTGTAGAATTACAATAAACCAAGAATATAGGCTTTTATTAGCTTAATGACACTAAGATTATTAACAGTAATTAATAAGTCAATACATTGTCAAACTAAATCTATGGTATATAAAAACTCCTTGTCACCACATTCTTCCTGCCTTAAAAGTTCCGACTCTGCATTGTCTCAATTGAGAATATAATCCTCAAGATGTTGTGGTAGACGATGCTCCCTTGCTGTTCTCCGAGGCTGTTCTTCCGGGCTAGGTAGTTCTACATCGTTATCAGTCTCAACTCTTTGTTGGCTGTTTGTAGAGTCAAAAGACTCATTTGTATCGAAGAAATCATCATCGCTCATTGATACTCTCGTTTCATTTAGTATCTCTGGTATCTCTTGGACTATTTGACCTTCTCCGTCTTGTCCTAAAGGCGCTAAATGGCGATTCGACACCGTTGATTCACGTCCATTAGCCAGCTGAACATAAGAGTACTCTGGATTAACGTGAATTAATTCCACCTCTTCGACGATAGGTTGATATTTATTCGTCCTGTTGAATTTCCGCATGAGTACTCGCTCTGACTCGGTTAACCAAGTAGGGATGGATACTCCGTTTGCCGATCTCCTTACGTGACTAAACATTCGTTCGTGTGGCGTACAATGTGTTGCCGTACATAATAATGATCTTATGGAATTTAAAGCTTGTGGAAGGACTTGTTCCCAATGTTCTATTGGTTTATTAGCAGAATGAAGAGCTAATTGTATCGCTCTCCACAATGTTCCATTTAGGCGTTCTACTTGACCGTTACCTCTGGGATTATAAAGGGTAGTTCTGCTTGTGGCTATTCCAAAAGAGTTCAAAAAGTTTTTGACTTCCGCCGACATAAAAGACGTTCCACGATCTGAGTGCAAGTAAGATGGTAAGCCGAATAGCATAAATATTTCATTTAAATGCTTTATTACTGTCGAAGCACTCATGTCTGGACATGGGAACGCAAATGGAAAGCGTGAATATTCATCTATCACAGTCAGAATATACTTATTCCTTGTATTCGAAGGTACTGGACCTCTAAAATCAATGCTTAGTCTTTCCATTGCTGACGTAGCTTTTATCAAAATTGGATCATTTTCATTCCTAAAGAATCTAGGTTTGATTTCAGAGCATATTCTACATGAATTTGTCATCTCTTCAACTTCTTTGACAGAAAAAGGCAAGTTTTTGGATTTTGCCCAATGACACATACGTCTTATTCCAGGATGACATAGGGCTTCATGTAAAGATTTTAATGTTTCGTTCCGTTTAGGCAATGAAGCACATACACGTGATAGTGCATCAGCAACGTCGTTCTGTTTACCTGGGCGGTATATAATATCATATTTAAATGGTGCGAACTCCAGACGCCATCTTTGTATCTTTTCGTTCTTTATTTTGCTTGTCACTTTATTATCGAACATAAATGAGACAGATCTCTGATCAGTGATAAGCCGAAATGGTTTGCCAATGAGATAATGGCGCCATTTCTTTAAGGATTCCACAATAGCGTAAGCTTCCTTTTCTATTGCTGAGTGATTAAGTTCGCAATTATTCAACATCCTTGCAAAAAATGCCACCGGTCGACCAGCCTGTGATAATGAAGCCGCGATTGAATGTTGAGAAGCATCTGTTTCTACTGTTAATAGTGCATTATGATCAATAGAATGAATCCTTATAGCCTTATATATTCCAAGTAGCCTTGGCAATGTCAGTTTTAAATTCCTCAAAAGCTTTAATTATGTTTGCTTTCAGAGGAAACACTTGAGTATGAGCAAGGGCATAGATCTTCTCTGAAAATCTTGGAATCCATTTGCTGTAATGCGCAAACATTCCAATCACTCTCCTCAAGGAAGGGAAATCAGTTGGTGGCCGGTCGTATAATACGATCTTTTATGTTATATCCTAATATATTTATAGAATTCTGTCAAAATTTACTTTTGTCTTTATTTAACGATTTGTCAGGCCTATTATATTGTATTGATTATATACCTACCCACACAGCAATGGTTATTGTCAGGCCGTATTACTTAACCGCGGCCATAAATTTCCTCAAATTTTCATCATGTTCGCTCTGGTTCTTACCACATACAGTTATATCATCAAGGTAAGCATAGGTCCCTTTAAGATCTTCTTTACGAATTACCCAATCGATGGTTCTTTGAAAACTTGAGACCCCATTTGTAACTCCGAATGGAATTCTTCGAAATTGATACAAATTTCCCAAAGCTTCGAAAGCGGTGAAATGGCGTTCTTTAGGTAGGATTGGGACTTGATGATATGCGCTTTGTAAATCGATAGCACTGAATAAATTGTATGTAGAAATTTGTGATACCATTTCTTCCATATTTGGTAATGGATAAGCATCAAGTTGTGTATATCTGTTTATTGTTCGAATCTATAACGAGTCATTTCTTATGATTAGCAGTTTTCGAAATCAGAACTTGTGCTCTCCAAGGAGAAGTGCTCTCTTCAATTACCCCATCATTCAAAAGTTTTCTTATCTCTTCTTCGATAAACTTCTTGTCCTCTTCACTGTATCGCCTCGACTTTATAGCAATTGGTTTGCAGTCTGGAGTTAACCGGAACAGCGGTACTGCTGGTACGGAAGCGGCAGCCACACTGCAAACTTTGAATGGCTCTTTCAATCCACCAAATGTAAGCTCGAGGGAAGAATGTTCATTCAAAACATCATGACCTATGATAAGATCAGCGCATAAATTGTTAACAATGAGTAAATTGAGATTTTTGTATGTATGACCTCCAATCTCAGCTGCAACAGAAGTTTGACCATCTACTTCTGACGTCAATGAAGTCGATGCCATTGATATTGTTTGCTTGCAAGGCTTCGTCTTTAAATTGCAAAGTTCCAAAAAAAAATTGTCGATAAAGCTAACAGAACTTCTAGTATCAATAAGTGCTTGTGCGCGAATTCCTTTGATGTAAGCTGTAACCGTTGCCTTCTTTAAAGATTCTGGAGAAGCAGCTACAACTGTGATACAAGCTGAGTTGCTTTTATTCTTCCTTATATAGTCAGACGCCACAGTCTTATTATGTTGTTTACTGCGACATACTTTTGCGAAGTGTCCCTTCTTGTTGCAAAATTGACAAGTACCTTCAAATGCAGGACAGTATTTTCTTGCATGTATAGAGCCTACACAGAAAACAACCGTCTCTTGTTGTGATTCTTGTTGGCTTTGGACAGCATTCAAATTAGGATTAGTAAAGCTATGTGAACTAACTTCAGCCATTTCCTGAGTTAACGCTTGATTATATGCTTCCCCAAAAGTATAAGTGTAAAATTTTCTAACAAACGTCTAATTTTGTTCGATTTGATACCAGAAATAAAAGCGTCTCTAATACAGTCATTTTGATTCGTCTCTGCGTCTACCTTTTGAAATTGACAGTCTTTCGCAAGTAGTTTTAATATTCGAATATATGTATTAACATCTTCACCACCATCTTGTTTCCTTGTCGCAAGCAGATGTCTAGCATGAATGATATTCTTTGGTTTGATATAAATTTTCTGAAGACAGTCGATAGCAGCTAAATATGAAGT